>OU015546.1:7868-1400868 GCA_907165065.1 Caprimulgus europaeus
CCCTAACCCTAACCCTAACCCTAACCCTAACCCTAACCCTAACCCTAACCTAACCCTAACCCTAACCCTAACCCTAACCTAACCCTAACCCTAACCCTAACCCTAACCCTAACCCTAACCCTAACCCTAACCCTAACCCTAACCCTAACCCTAACCCTAACCCTAACCCTAACCCTAACCCTAACCCTAACCCTAACCCTAACCCTAACCCTAACCCTAACCCTAACCCTAACCCTAACCCTAACCCTAACCCTAACCCTAACCCTAACCCTAACCCTAACCCTAACCCTAACCCTAACCCTAACCCTAACCCTAACCCTAACCCTAACCCTAACCCTAACCCTAACCCTAACCCTAACCCTAACCCTAACCCTAACCCTAACCCTAACCCTAACCCTAACCCTAACCCTAACCCTAACCCTAACCCTAACCCTAACCCTAACCCTAACCCTAACCCTAACCCTAACCCTAACCCTAACCCTAACCCTAACCCTAACCCTAACCCTAACCCTAACCCTAACCCTAACCCTAACCCTAACCCTAACCCTAACCCTAACCCTAACCCTAACCCTAACCCTAACCCTAACCCTAACCCTAACCCTAACCCTAACCCTAACCCTAACCCTAACCCTAACCCTAACCCTAACCCTAACCCTAACCCTAACCCTAACCCTAACCCTAACCCTAACCCTAACCCTAACCCTAACCCTAACCCTAACCCTAACCCTAACCCTAACCCTAACCCTAACCCTAACCCTAACCCTAACCCTAACCCTAACCCTAACCCTAACCCTAACCCTAACCCTAACCCTAACCCTAACCCTAACCCTAACCCTAACCCTAACCCTAACCCTAACCCTAACCCTAACCCTAACCCTAACCCTAACCCTAACCCTAACCCTAACCCTAACCCTAACCCTAACCCTAACCCTAACCCTAACCCTAACCCTAACCCTAACCCTAACCCTAACCCTAACCCTAACCCTAACCCTAACCCTAACCCTAACCCTAACCCTAACCCTAACCCTAACCCTAACCCTAACCCTAACCCTAACCCTAACCCTAACCCTAACCCTAACCCTAACCCTAACCCTAACCCTAACCCTAACCCTAACCCTAACCCTAACCCTAACCCTAACCCTAACCCTAACCCTAACCCTAACCCTAACCCTAACCCTAACCCTAACCCTAACCCTAACCCTAACCCTAACCCTAACCCTAACCCTAACCCTAACCCTAACCCTAACCCTAACCCTAACCCTAACCCTAACCCTAACCCTAACCCTAACCCTAACCCTAACCCTAACCCTAACCCTAACCCTAACCCTAACCCTAACCCTAACCCTAACCCTAACCCTAACCCTAACCCTAACCCTAACCCTAACCCTAACCCTAACCCTAACCCTAACCCTAACCCTAACCCTAACCCTAACCCTAACCCTAACCCTAACCCTAACCCTAACCCTAACCCTAACCCTAACCCTAACCCTAACCCTAACCCTAACCCTAACCCTAACCCTAACCCTAACCCTAACCCTAACCCTAACCCTAACCCTAACCCTAACCCTAACCCTAACCCTAACCCTAACCCTAACCCTAACCCTAACCCTAACCCTAACCCTAACCCTAACCCTAACCCTAACCCTAACCCTAACCCTAACCCTAACCCTAACCCTAACCCTAACCCTAACCCTAACCCTAACCCTAACCCTAACCCTAACCCTAACCCTAACCCTAACCCTAACCCTAACCCTAACCCTAACCCTAACCCTAACCCTAACCCTAACCCTAACCCTAACCCTAACCCTAACCCTAACCCTAACCCTAACCCTAACCCTAACCCTAACCCTAACCCTAACCCTAACCCTAACCCTAACCCTAACCCTAACCCTAACCCTAACCCTAACCCTAACCCTAACCCTAACCCTAACCCTAACCCTAACCCTAACCCTAACCCTAACCCTAACCCTAACCCTAACCCTAACCCTAACCCTAACCCTAACCCTAACCCTAACCCTAACCCTAACCCTAACCCTAACCCTAACCCTAACCCTAACCCTAACCCTAACCCTAACCCTAACCCTAACCCTAACCCTAACCCTAACCCTAACCCTAACCCTAACCCTAACCCTAACCCTAACCCTAACCCTAACCCTAACCCTAACCCTAACCCTAACCCTAACCCTAACCCTAACCCTAACCCTAACCCTAACCCTAACCCTAACCCTAACCCTAACCCTAACCCTAACCCTAACCCTAACCCTAACCCTAACCCTAACCCTAACCCTAACCCTAACCCTAACCCTAACCCTAACCCTAACCCTAACCCTAACCCTAACCCTAACCCTAACCCTAACCCTAACCCTAACCCTAACCCTAAACCCTAACCCTAACCCTAACCCTAACCCTAACCCTAACCCTAACCCCTAACCCTAACCCTACCCTAACCCTAACCCTAACCCTAACCCTAACCCTAACCCTAACCCTAACCCTAACCCTAACCCTAACCCTAACCCTAACCCTAACCCTAACCCTAACCCTAACCCTAACCCTAACCCTAACCCTAACCCTAACCCTAACCCTAACCCTAACCCTAACCCTAACCCTAACCCTAACCCTAACCCTAACCCTAACCCTAACCCTAACCCTAACCCCTAACCCTAACCCTAACCCTAACCCTAACCCTAACCCTAACCCTAACCCTAACCCTAACCCTAACCCTAACCCTAACCCTAACCCTAACCCTAACCCTAACCCTAACCCTAACCCTAACCCTAACCCTAACCCTAACCCTAACCCTAACCCTACCCCTAACCCTAACCCTAACCCTAACCCTAACCCTAACCCTAACCCTAACCCTAACCCTAACCCTAACCCTAACCCTAACCCTAACCCTAACCCTAACCCTAACCCTAACCCTAACCCTAACCCTAACCCTAACCCTAACCCTAACCCTAACCCTAACCCTAACCCTAACCCTAACCCTAACCCTAACCCTAACCCTAACCCTAACCCTAACCCTAACCCTAACCCTAACCCTAACCCTAACCCTAACCCTAACCCTAACCCTAACCCTAACCCTAACCCTAACCCTAACCCTAACCCTAACCCTAACCCTAACCCTAACCCTAACCCTAACCCGAACCCTAACCCTAACCCTAACCCTAACCCTAACCCTAACCCTAACCCTAACCCTAACCCTAACCCTAACCCTAACCCTAACCCTAACCCTAACCCTAACCCTAACCCTAACCCTAACCCTAACCCTAACCCTAACCCTAACCCTAACCCTAACCCTAACCCTAACCCTAACCCTAACCCTAACCCTAACCCTAACCCTAACCCTAACCCTAACCCTAACCCTAACCCTAACCCTAACCCTAACCCTAACCCTAACCCTAACCCTAACCCTAACCCTAACCCTAACCCTAACCCTAACCCTAACCCTAACCCTAACCCTAACCCTAACCCTAACCCTAACCCTAACCCTAACCCTAACCCTAACCCTAACCCTAACCCTAACCCTAACCCTAACCCTAACCCTAACCCTAACCCTAACCCTAACCCTAACCCTAACCCTAACCCTAACCCTAACCCTAACCCTAACCCTAACCCTAACCCTAACCCTAACCCTAACCCTAACCCTAACCCTAACCCTAACCCTAACCCTAACCCTAACCCTAACCCTAACCCTAACCCTAACCCTAACCCTAACCCTAACCCTAACCCTAACCCTAACCCTAACCCTAACCCTAACCCTAACCCTAACCCTAACCCTAACCCTAACCCTAACCCTAACCCTAACCCTAACCCTAACCCTAACCCTAACCCTAACCCTAACCCTAACCCTAACCCTAACCCTAACCCTAACCCTAACCCTAACCCTAACCCTAACCCTAACCCTAACCCTAACCCTAACCCTAACCCTAACCCTAACCCTAACCCTAACCCTAACCCTAACCCTAACCCTAACCCTAACCCTAACCCTAACCCTAACCCTAACCCTAACCCTAACCCTAACCCTAACCCTAACCCTAACCCTAACCCTAACCCTAACCCTAACCCTAACCCTAACCCTAACCCTAACCCTAACCCTAACCCTAACCCTAACCCTAACCCTAACCCTAACCCTAACCCTAACCCTAACCCTAACCCTAACCCTAACCCTAACCCTAACCCTAACCCTAACCCTAACCCTAACCCTAACCCTAACCCTAACCCTAACCCTAACCCTAACCCTAACCCTAACCCTAACCCTAACCCTAACCCTAACCCTAACCCTAACCCTAACCCTAACCCTAACCCTAACCCTAACCCTAACCCTAACCCTAACCCTAACCCTAACCCTAACCCTAACCCTAACCCTAACCCTAACCCTAACCCTAACCCTAACCCTAACCCTAACCCTAACCCTAACCCTAACCCTAACCCTAACCCTAACCCTAACCCTAACCCTAACCCTAACCCTAACCCTAACCCTAACCCTAACCCTAACCCTAACCCTAACCCTAACCCTAACCCTAACCCTAACCCTAACCCTAACCCTAACCCTAACCCTAACCCTAACCCTAACCCCTAACCCTAACCCTAACCCTAACCCTAACCCTAACCCTAACCCTAACCCTAACCCTAACCCTAACCCTAACCCTAACCCTAACCCTAACCCTAACCCTAACCCTAACCCTAACCCTAACCCTAACCCTAACCCTAACCCTAACCCTAACCCTAACCCTAACCCTAACCCTAACCCTAACCCTAACCCTAACCCTAACCCTAACCCTAACCCTAACCCTAACCCTAACCCTAACCCTAACCCTAACCCTAACCCTAACCCTAACCCTAACCCTAACCCTAACCCTAACCCTAACCCTAACCCTAACCCTAACCCTAACCCTAACCCTAACCCTAACCCTAACCCTAACCCTAATCCTAACCCTAACCCTAACCCTAACCCTAACCCTAACCCTAACCCTAACCCTAACCCTAACCCTAACCCTAACCCTAACCCTAACCCTAACCCTAACCCTAACCCTAACCCTAACCCTAACCCTAACCCTAACCCTAACCCTAACCCTAACCCTAACCCTAACCCTAACCCTAACCCTAACCCTAACCCTAACCCTAACCCTAACCCTAACCCTCACCCTAACCCTAACCCTAACCCTAACCCTCACCCTAACCCTAACCCTAACCCTAACCCTAACCCTAACCCTAACCCTAACCCTAACCCTAACCCTAACCCTAACCCTAACCCTAACCCTAACCCTAACCCTAACCCTAACCCTAACCCTAACCCTAACCCTAACCCTAACCCTAACCCTAACCCTAACCCTAACCCTAACCCTAACCCTAACCCTAACCCTAACCCTAACCCTAACCCTAACCCTAACCCTAACCCTAACCCTAACCCTAACCCTAACCCTAACCCTAACCCTAACCCTAACCCTAACCCTAACCCTAACCCTAACCCTAACCCTAACCCTAACCCTAACCCTAACCCTAACCCTAACCCTAACCCTAACCCTAACCCTAACCCTAACCCTAACCCTAACCCTAACCCTAACCCTAACCCTAACCCTAACCCTAACCCTAACCCTAACCCTAACCCTAACCCTAACCCTAACCCTAACCCTAACCCTAACCCTAACCCTAACCCTAACCCTAACCCTAACCCTAACCCTAACCCTAACCCTAACCCTAACCCTAACCCTAACCCTAACCCTAACCCTAACCCTAACCCTAACCCTAACCCTAACCCTAACCCTAACCCTAACCCTAACCCTAACCCTAACCCTAACCCTAACCCTAACCCTAACCCTAACCCTAACCCTAACCCTAACCCTAACCCTAACCCTAACCCTAACCCTAACCCTAACCCTAACCCTAACCCTAACCCTAACCCTAACCCTAACCCTAACCCTAACCCTAACCCTAACCCTAACCCTAACCCTAACCCTAACCCTAACCCTAACCCTAACCCTAACCCTAACCCTAACCCTAACCCTAACCCTAACCCTAACCCTAACCCTAACCCTAACCCTAACCCTAACCCTAACCCTAACCCTAACCCTAACCCTAACCCTAACCCTAACCCTAACCCTAACCCTAACCCTAACCCTAACCCTAACCCTAACCCTAACCCTAACCCTAACCCTAACCCTAACCCTAACCCTAACCCTAACCCTAACCCTAACCCTAACCCTAACCCTAACCCTAACCCTAACCCTAACCCTAACCCTAACCCTAACCCTAACCCTAACCCTAACCCTAACCCTAACCCTAACCCTAACCCTAACCCTAACCCTAACCCTAACCCTAACCCTAACCCTAACCCTAACCCTAACCCTAACCCTAACCCTAACCCTAACCCTAACCCTAACCCTAACCCTAACCCTAACCCTAACCCTAACCCTAACCCTAACCCTAACCCTAACCCTAACCCTAACCCTAACCCTAACCCTAACCCTAACCCCAACCCTAACCCTAACCCTAACCCTAACCCTAACCCTAACCCTAACCCTAACCCTAACCCTAACCCTAACCCTAACCCTAACCCTAACCCTAACCCTAACCCTAACCCTAACCCTAACCCTAACCCTAACCCTAACCCTAACCCTAACCCTAACCCTAACCCTAACCCTAACCCTAACCCTAACCCTAACCCTAACCCTAACCCTAACCCTAACCCTAACCCTAACCCTAACCCTAACCCTAACCCTAACCCTAACCCTAACCCTAACCCTAACCCTAACCCTAACCCTAACCCTAACCCTAACCCTAACCCTAACCCTAACCCTAACCCTAACCCTAACCCTAACCCTAACCCTAACCCTAACCCTAACCCTAACCCTAACCCTAACCCTAACCCTAACCCTAACCCTAACCCTAACCCTAACCCTAACCCTAACCCTAACCCTAACCCTAACCCTAACCCTAACCCTAACCCTAACCCTAACCCTAACCCTAACCCTAACCCTAACCCTAACCCTAACCCTAACCCTAACCCTAACCCTAACCCTAACCCTAACCCTAACCCTAACCCTAACCCTAACCCTAACCCTAACCCTAACCCTAACCCTAACCCTAACCCTAACCCTAACCCTAACCCTAACCCTAACCCTAACCCTAACCCTAACCCTAACCCTAACCCTAACCCTAACCCTAACCCTAACCCTAACCCTAACCCTAACCCTAACCCTAACCCTAACCCTAACCCTAACCCTAACCCTAACCCTAACCCTAACCCTAACCCTAACCCTAACCCTAACCCCTAACCCTAACCCCTAACCCTAACCCCTAACCCTAACCCGAACCCTAATTCCGTAACCCTAACCCTAATCCCGTAACCCTAACCCTAACCCTAACCCCTAACCCTAACCCGAACCCTAACCCTAAACCTAAACCCTAACCCTAAACCCTAACCCTAACCCCTAACCCTAATAACCCTAACCCTAATCCCGTAACCCTAACCCCCTAACCCTAACCCCCTAACCCTAATAACCCTAACCCTACTAACCCTAACCCCTAACCCTAACCCTCTACTTTCTGGGCAGAACCCCAATTCCACTCCCAAAGTCCCTATGAGTAACCCTGGTTCCAGGGCAGAACCCCAATTCCACTCCCAAAGTGCCTAAAGGTAACCTTACTTCCAGTCTGGAACCTTAATTCCACTCTTAAATTTCTAGAGGTAACCCTATTTCCAGTCTGGAACCTTAATTCCACTCCCAAAGTCCCTAGAGGTATCCCAACTTCTAGGACAGAATCATAATTCCACTCCCAATGTCCCTAGAGTTAACCCTACTTCCAGAGTGGAACCTTAATACCACACCCAAAGTCCCGAGGGGTATCCCAACTTCGGGGCGGAACCCTACTTCCACTCCCGAAGTCCCGAGGAGTACCCATAGTTCTGCGGCAGAATCCTAATTCCACTCCCAAAGTCTCTAGGGGTAACCCTACTTCCGGGGGAAAACCTTTAATTACACTCGGTGTATTGGGTTTGCGTGGCAAGGTTTTTGGTAGCAGTGGGGGAGGGGACATGGGGTGGCTTCTGTGAGAGAAGTTGCCAGAAGCTTCCCCCATGTCCGACCCGACACAGCCAATGCCAGCGGCTACAGGAACGGACCTGCCGCTGGCCAAGGCCGAGCCAATCAGTAACGCCTCTGTGATAACATAATTAAGAAAAAAAAAAAGGAAGGGAAAAAAAAAAAGCTGCACACTTTGCAGCTGGAGAGAGGAGTGAGAAGATGTAAGAGAAAACAACTTCGCAGACACCAAGGTCAGTGAAGAAGGAGGGGGAGGGAATGGGCTCCAGGCGCCGGAGCAGCGATTCCCCGCAACCTGTGGTGAAAGACCAGGGTGAAGCGGGCTGTCCCCCTGCAGCCCCTGGAGGTCCATGGTGGTGCAGATGACCACCTGTAGCCCGTGGAGGACCCCACGCCGGAGCAGGTGGATGCCGAAGGAGGCTGTGACCCCGCAGGAAGCCCGCGCTGGAGCAGGTTCCTGTCAGGACCTGTAGCCCGTGGAGAGAGGAGCCCACGCCGGAGCAGGTTTGCTGGCAGGACTTGTGACCCCGTGGGGGACCTGCGCTGGAGCAGTCCCTTCCTGAAGGACTGCACACCATGGAATGGACCCAGACTGGAGCAGCTGTCAGTCATGGGAAGGACTCACGTTGGAGCAGTTGGTGGAGGACTGTCTCCCGTGAGAGGGACCCCACGCTGGTGCGGGGGAAGGAGACCTCCCCCTGAGGAGGAAGCAGCGGCAGAAACACCGTGTGATGAACTGACCCTAACCCCATTCCCTGTCCCCCTGTGCTGCTGGGGGGAGGAGGTGGAAAATCGGGAAAGAGATTAAGCCCGGGAAGAAGGGAGGGATGGGGGAGGTGTTTTAAGATTTGGTTTTACTTCTCATTCTCCTCTGATTTTGATTTGTAATAAAGTAAATTTGTTTTTTTTTCCCCCAAGTCGAGTCTGTTTTGCCCGTGCCAGTAATTGGTGAGTGATCTCTCTCCGTCCTTATCTCCACCCACGAGCTTTTCGTTATAATTTTCTCCCCCTGCCCATTTGAGGAGGGGGAGTGATAGAGTGGGCTTTGGTGGGCATCCGGTCCCTAGCCAGGGTCAACCCACCACAACTCGGGAAGTCACTAAGGGTAACCCTAGTTCCAGGGTGGAACCCTACTTCCACTCCCAAAGTCACTAGGGGTACCCATAGTTCTGTGGCAGAACCCTAATTACAATCCCAAAGTCCCTAGGGATAACCCTACTTCCAGGGTGACACTGTAATTCCATTCCCAAAGTACCTTAAGGTAACCCTACTTCTGGGGTGGAATCCTAATTCCACTCCCAAAGTCCCTAGGGGTAACCCTACTTCTGGGGTGGAACCCTAATTCCACGCCCGAAGTCCCTAGGGGTAACCCTACTTCCAGGACGGAATCTTAATTACACTCCCAAAATCCCTAAAGGTATCCCACATTCCCTGGCAGAACCCTAATTCCACTCGAGAAGTCCATAGGGGTAACCCTACTTCTGGTGTGGAACCCTAATTCCACGCCCGAAGTCCCTAGGGGTAACCCTACTTCCAGGACGGAATCTTAATTACACTCCCAAAATCCCTAAAGGTATCCCACATTCCCTGGCAGAACCCTAATTCCACTCGAGAAGTCCATAGGGGTAACCCTAGTTCCGGGGCAGAACCTTAATTCCACTCCAAAAGTCCCTTGGGGTATCCCAACTTCTGGGAAGGAAACCTAAACCCACTCCCAAAGTCCCTAGGTGTAACCCTAGTTCAAGAGTGGAACCCTACTTCCACTCCCAAAGTCCCTAGGGGTACCCATAGTTCTGGAGCAGAACACTAATTCCCTAGGAGTAACTCTACTTCCACGGTGGAATCTTAGTTCCACACCCAAAGTCCCTAGAGGTAACTCTACTTCCAGGGCAGAACCCTAATTCCACACCCTAAGTCCCTAGGGGTACTATAGTTCTGGGGCGGAACCCTAATTCCACTCCCAAAGGCCCTAGGGGCACCCACATTTCTGGGGCAAAACCCTAATTCCACTCCTGAAGTCCTCAGGGGTAACCCTACTTCCAGGGTGATACTGTAATTCCATTCCCAAAGTCCCTTTAAGGTAACCCTACTTCTGGGGTGGAACCCTAATTCCACTCCCAAAGTCACTAGGGGTACCCCAGCTTCCGAAGCGGAACCTTACTTCAACTCCTGAAGTCCCTAGGGGTAATCCTACTTCCGGGACGGAATCTTAATTACACTCCAAAAGTCCCTTGGGGTATCCCAACTTCTGGGAAGGAAACCTAAATCCACCCCCAAAGTCACTAGGGGTAATCCTAGTTACAGGGTGGAACGCTAATTCCACTCCAAAGTCCCTAGGGGTACCCATAGTTCTGGAGCAGAACCCTAATTCCAATCCTAAAGTCGCTATGGGTAACCTTACTTCCAGGGCAGAGCCCCAATTCCATTCCAAATGTCCCTAGGCGTGACTCTACTTCCAGAGCAGAATCCTAATTCCACACCAGAAGTCCCTAGGCGTACCCCTACTTCCGGGATGGAATCTTATTTACAGTCCAAAAGTCTCTTGGGGAATCCCAACTTCCAGAGCAGAACCCTAATTCTATTCCCAAAGTCCCTAGCAGTACCCCTACTTCCGGGGTGGAATCCTAATTCCACTCCCAAAGTCCCTAAGAGTATCAATACTTCTGGGGCGAAACCCTAAAATCATTAGGAACCAAAATGCCCGTCAACCCAGCACGGCTCTGAAACTGCAAAGAAATGCTTCTTGCTCAAAGGCAGAACGAGCCAGGGGGGAAATCTGTTGCTGGATCTTTTCTCCATCTGCCAGAACATTCTTGCACTCATACAACTTTTGTTTTGGTACTCTGCCTTGCCAGTCTGTATCACTGGTTCTCTTAAGGGCTGAAATTCTCCTCATCAACTCTTTGCAAGTCTGTGTTCAACACTTCAGAACCTCGAGGTGTTCTTCATCATTTGTAGAAAGTCCCAGTTCCCCTTGGCATCGTGTAACCTTCTACAACCTTGTGCAATATCCCTACGACCTCTTTCCATATTCACGGTCCCCTGTAACATGCTACAGAGTCTATCTACTTTCCATGGCATCTTGCTTTGCCTTACAGCTCTATGCCACTCCCTGTCTCTTCATATGGTTTCCATATAGCCTCGTGCAAGGCCTCTCTACCTCTGGCAACCCCCTACGATCCCATACCACTGCCTACAGCTTCGTGCAACATCATACAACCACTTGCTAAGCACCTGACATTGTGCCATACAAAGTTCCTTGGACTCTGACAACACCCCATAGCATCTGGCAACCCTCCACAGCTTTGTGCAACATGCTATGGCTTCGTACAAGGTCCCAATACCTTTGTGTAACCTTCCACAGCATCTGGCAGCACCACACAGCTTTGCACCACACCCCATCTGGACAAGGTTGAAAGGCAGAAAGTGGCTCTGGGACACTGTGAAACTCAAGAAGATGTCCCAGCAATGTACAGGTGTCCTCAGGGCACCAAATAGAGGCATCTGACATGGCAGAGGGGAAGGGAAGAGAGCTCTGGGGCACAGAGAAAGCCTGAGGAAGGAATTGTCTGTGAAGAAGAAAGAGATAAATCCAAGTGGCCAAGGACTAAAGGACTCACCACAGCTCCTGAAGCCAGCAGAAGACCTATGCTGCTCCAAAGCTTCTCTCTCTGCCTCTTCCTCCTGGCATCATGTGCTGGTGGTGGGCTCTTTCAGGGATGGATCCTTCCTCACTGCTGAGAGCGGCTATTCCTGGCTGGAGACAGCTGCCTGTGGAAGCCCCTTCCTTCCCCTGCTCAGCAGGGAAAGACCTGTTCAGGCAGCCCCAGCCTCACAAGTCCCACCTGGGGCTGCTCCAGCCCATCCCCACTCCAGCCTTTGTCAACTCTTGGCTCAGCCCCATCATCACCTGACGAGTCCCACCTGGAGCTGCCCCAACCCACTGCTGGAGCCAGTCAAGATTGGGGAACCATCAACCCAGCCTCACAGCAGCCCAAAGGCAGCAGGACCAAAGGAAAAAGAGAGAAGAGGAAAGCAGGAGGAAAGACAGAGGGACAAAGAGAAGAAATGTGGGACAAGGAGACAAAAAATGAGATGTTGCAAACGAGAGATGGTTGCAAACAGAGACCCTGGTTCCACACCAAAAGTCCTTTGGAGTACCCCTGGTTTTGGTGTGGAACCCTAATTGTAGCCTGGAAGTCCCTGCGAGTACCCCTAGTTCAAGGAAAAATAAACCCCCTAATTCCAGAGCAAACATCCCTCGGGGTACTCTGAGGTCTAAGGTGGAACCCTAATTCCACACCAGAAGTCCCTAGGGGTACGCCTACTTCCGGGACGGAACCCTAATTCCACACTGGAAGTCCCTGAGGGTACCCCTATGTGTGGGGCAGAACCCCAATTCCACTCCAAAAGCCATAAAAAAAAAAACAAAAAAGGAAAACAAAAAAAAAACCCAGAGGAATAACAAAAAAAGAAAAAAGACAAAATATTTTTAAAATTTAGAAAAATAAAAAAAAGAATAAAATTAAAAAAGAAAAAAAAAGGGAAAAATAATGCGGAAAAAAATGTATTAAAAAAAAGAGCAAAAAACCCCCCTCCAGTCCGATCGGAACTAGTGAGCCGGAACTTTGGTTTCGCTGCCGTCACCGAAATGGGTCCGGCTGGAACTAGTGAGCCGGAACTTTGGTTCCGCTGCCGTCACCGAAATGGGTCCGGCTGGAACTAGTGAGCCGGAACTTTGGTTCCGGGGCAGAACTTTTGTTCCTCCTTGGGATTTGGGGTACCCCCAGGGACTTCGGGAGTGGAATTAAGGTTCCGCCCCGGAAGTAGAGGTAGCCCTAGGGACTTTGGGAGTGGAAGTAGGGTTCCATCCTGGAAGTAGGGTTGCCCCTAGCAACTTTGGGAGTGGAATTAGGGTTCCGCCCCAGAAGTTGGGACACCTCTAGGGACTTCAGGAGTGGAATTAAGGTTTCGCCCCAGAAGTTGGGATACCCCTAGGGATTTCAGGAGTTGAATTAAGGTTCCGCTTCAGAATCAGGGTTACCCCTAGGGACTTCGGGAGTGGAATTAGGGTTCAGCGCAAAAAGAAAGGTTATCCCCAGGGACTTCGAGAGTGGACTTAGGGTTCCGCCCGGGAAGTTGGGTTACCCCAAGGGACTTCCAATGTGGAATAAGTGTTCCGCCACGGACGTTAGGATACACCTAGGGAGCTCAGGAGTGGAATTAGAGTTCCGTCCTCGAATGTAGGTTTACCCCTAGGGACTTACCTTTTAGATGTAGGGTTCCACCCCGCAATTAGGAACATCCCCAGGGACTTCCAGTGTGGATTTAGCGTTGAGTCCTGGAAGTAGGGTTACCACTAGGGACTTTGGGAGTGGAATCAGGGTCCCACCCTGGAAGTAGGGTTACCTTGAGTGACTTCCCAAGTGCAATAAGGGTTCCACCAGGGAAGATGGGATACCCCTTGGGACTTCTGGAGTGTAATTAAGATTCCATCCTGGAAGTAGGGTTACGCCTAGGGACTTTGGGAGTGGATTTAAGGTTGCACCCCAGAACTAGGGTTACGCCTAGGAACTTCAGGAGTTGCATTCCCCGGGAGCCAAAATGCCGAGAGAGCCCGGCAGGGCTCTGAAACTGCGAATGAACGCTGCCTGCTCCAAGGCCAAAGGAGCCAGGCTTGAAAGCTGCTGCTGGATCTTTTCTTCAACCGCCCACGCACTTATAGCCCCATTCAACTCGGGCCTCAGTCCTTTGCCTGGCTCGCCAGGAGCGTTTTCGTTCCCCGGGAACCAAACTGCCGAGAGAGCCCGGCAGGGCTCTGAAACTGCGAATGAACGCTGCCTGCTCCAAGGCCAAAGGAGCCAGGCTTGAAAGCTGCTGCTGGATCTTTTCTCCAACCGCCCACGCACTTATAGCCCCATTCAACTCGGGCCTCAGTGCTGTGCCTGGCTCGCCAGGAGCGTTTTCGTTCCCCGGGAGACACACTGCCGAGAGAGCCCGGCAGGGCTCTGAAACTGTGAATGAACGCTGCCTGCTCCAAGGCCAAAGGAGCCAGGCTTGAAAGCTGCTGCTGGATCTTTTCTCCAACCGCCCACACACTTATAGCCCCATTCAACTCTGGCCTCAGTCCTTTGCCTGGCTCGCCAGGAGCGTTTTCGTTCCCCGGGAACCGCACTGCCGAGAGAGCCCGGCAGGGCTCTGAAACTGCGAATGAACGCTGCCTGCTCCAAGGCCAAAGGAGCCAGGCTTGAAAGCTGCTGCTGGATCTTTTCTCCAACCGCCCACGCACTTATAGCCCCATTCAACTCGGGCCTCAGTCCTTTGCCTAGCTCGCCAGGAGCGTTTTCGTTCCCCGGGAGACACACTGCCGAGAGAGCCCGGCAGGGCTCTGAAACTGCGAATGAACGCTGCCTGCTCCAAGGCCAAAGGAGCCAGGCTTGAAAGCTGCTGCTGGATCTTTTCTCCAACCGCCCACACACTTATAGCCCCATTCAACTCGGGCCTCAGTCCTTTGCCTGGCTCGCCAGGAGCGTTTTCGTTCCCCGGGAACCACACTGCCGAGAGAGCCCGGCAGGGCTCTGAAACTGCGAATGAACGCTGCCTGCTCCAAGGCCAAAGGAGCCAGGCTTGAAAACTGCTGCTGGATCTTTTCTCCAACCGCCCACGCACTTATAGCCCCATTCAATTCGGGCCTCAGTCCTTTGCCTGGCTCGCCAGGAGCGTTTTCGTTCCCCGGGAACCGCACTGCCGAGAGAGCCCGGCAGGGCTCTGAAACTGCGAATGAACGCTGCCTGCTCCAAGGCCAAAGGAGCCAGGCTTGAAAGCTGCTGCTGGATCTTTTCTCCAACCGCCCACGCACTTATAGCCCCATTCAACTCGGGCCTCAGTCCTTTGCCTGGCTCGCCAGGAGCGTTTTCGTTCCCCGGGAACCGCACTGCCGAGAGAGCCCGGCAGGGCTCTGAAACTGCGAATGAACGCTGCCTGCTCCAAGGCCAAAGGAGCCAGGCTTGAAAGCTGCTGCTGGATCTTTTCTCCAACCGCCCACGCACTTATAGCCCCATTCAACTCTGGCCTCAGTCCTTTGCCTGGCTTGCCAGGAGCGTTTTCGTTCCCCGGGAACCACACTGCCGAGAGAGCGCGGCAGGGCTCTGAAACTGCGATTGAACGCTGCCTGCTCCAAGGCCAAAGGAGCCAGGCTTGAAAGCTGCTGCTGGATCTTTTCTCCAACCGCCCACGCACTTAAAGCCCCATTCAACTCGGGCCTCAGTCCTTTGCCTGGCTCGCCAGGAGCGTTTTCGTTCCCCGGGAACCGCACTGCCGAGAGAGCCCGGCAGGGCTCTGAAACTGCGAATGAACGCTGCCTGCTCCAAGGCCAAAGGAGCCAGGCTTGAAAGCTGCTGCTGGAACTTTTCTCCAACCGCCCACGCACTTATAGCCCCATTCAACTCGGGCCTCAGTCTTGTGCCTGGCTCGCCAGGAGCGTTTTCGTTTCCCGGGAACCACACTTCCGAGAGATCCCGGCATGGCTCTGAAACTGCGAATGAACGCTGCCTGCTCCAAGGCCAAAGGAGCCAGGCTTGAAAGCTGCTGCTGGATCTTCTCTCCAACCGCCCACGCACTAATAGCCCCATTCAACTCGGGCCTCAGTCCTTTGCCTGGCTCGCCAGGAGCGTTTTCGTTCCCCGGGAACCGCACTGCCGAGAGAGCCCGGCAGGGCTCTGAAACTGCGAATGAACGCTGCCTGCTCCAAGGCCAAAGGAGCCAGGCTTGAAAGCTGCTGCTGGATCTTTTCTCCAACCGCCCACGCACTTATAGCCCCATTCAACTCGGGCCTCAGTGCTGTGCCTGGCTCGCCAGGAGCGTTTTCGTTCCCCGGGAGACACACTGCCGAGAGAGCCCGGCAGGGCTCTGAAACTGTGAATGAACGCTGCCTGCTCCAAGGCCAAAGGAGCCAGGCTTGAAAGCTGCTGCTGGATCTTTTCTCCAACCGCCCACACACTTATAGCCCCATTCAACTCTGGCCTCAGTCCTTTGCCTGGCTCGCCAGGAGCGTTTTCGTTCCCCGGGAACCGCACTGCCGAGAGAGCCCGGCAGGGCTCTGAAACTGCGAATGAACGCTGCCTGCTCCAAGGCCAAAGGAGCCAGGCTTGAAAGCTGCTGCTGGATCTTTTCTCCAACCGCCCACGCACTTATAGCCCCATTCAACTCGGGCCTCAGTCCTTTGCCTGGCTCGCCAGGAGCGTTTTCGTTCCCCGGGAGACACACTGCCGAGAGAGCCCGGCAGGGCTCTGAAACTGCGAATGAACGCTGCCTGCTCCAAGGCCAAAGGAGCCAGGCTTGAAAGCTGCTGCTGGATCTTTTCTCCAACCGCCCACGCACTTATAGCCCCATTCAACTCGGGCCTCAGTCCTTTGCCTGGCTCGCCAGGAGCGTTTTCGTTCCCCGGGAACCACACTGCCGAGAGAGCCCGGCAGGGCTCTGAAACTGCGAATGAACGCTGCCTGCTCCAAGGCCAAAGGAGCCAGGCTTGAAAGCTGCTGCTGGATCTTTTCTCCAACCGCCCACGCACTTATAGCCCCATTCAACTCGGGCCTCAGTCCTTTGCCTGGCTCGCCAGGAGCGTTTTCGTTCCCCGGGAACCACACTGCCGAGAGAGCCCGGCAGGGCTCTGAAACTGCGAATGAACGCTGCCTGCTCCAAGGCCAAAGGAGCCAGGCTTGAAAGCTGCTGCTGGATCTTTTCTCCAACCGCCCACGCACTTTTAGCCCCATTCAACTCGGGCCTCAGTCCTTTGCCTGGCTCGCCAGGAGCGTTTTCGTTCCCCGGAAACCACACTGCCGAGAGAGCCCGGCAGGGCTCTGAAACTGCGAATGAACGCTGCCTGCTCCAAGGCCAAAGGAGCCAGGCTTGAAAGCTGCTGCTGGATCTTTTCTCCAACCGCCCACGCACTTATAGCCCCATTCAACTCGGGCCTCAGTCCTGTGCCTGGCTCGCCAGGAGCGTTTTCGTTCCCCGGGAACCACACTGCCGAGAGAGCCCGGCAGGGCTCTGAAACTGCGAATGAACGCTGCCTGCTCCAAGGCCAAAGGAGCCAGGCTTGAAAGCTGCTGCTGGATCTTTTCTCCAACCGCCCACGCACTTATAGCCCCATTCAACTCGGGCCTCAGTCCTTTGCCTGGCTCGCCAGGAGCGTTTTCGTTCCCCGGGAGACACACTGCCGAGAGAGCCCGGCAGGGCTCTGAAACTGCGAATGAACGCTGCCTGCTCCAAGGCCAAAGGAGCCAGGCTTGAAAGCTGCTGCTGGATCTTCTCTCCAACCGCCCACGCACTAATAGCCCCATTCAACTCGGGCCTCAGTCCTTTGCCTGGCTCGCCAGGAGCGTTTTCGTTCCCCGGGAACCGCACTGCCGAGAGAGCCCGGCAGGGCTCTGAAACTGCGATTGAACGCTGCCTGCTCCAAGGCCAAAGGAGCCAGGCTTGAAAGCTGCTGCTGGATCTTTTCTTCAACCGCCCACGCACTTATAGCCCCATTCAACTCGGGCCTCAGTCCTTTGCCTGGCTCGCCAGGAGCGTTTTCGTTCCCCGGGAGACACACTGCCGAGAGAGCCCGGCAGGGCTCTGAAACTGCGAATGAACGCTGCCTGCTCCAAGGCCAAAGGAGCCAGGCTTGAAAGCTGCTGCTGGATCTTTTCTCCAACCGCCCACGCACTTATAGCCCCATTCAACTCGGGCCTCAGTCCTTTGCCTGGCTCGCCAGGAGCGTTTTCGTTCCCCGGGAAGCCACACTGCCGAGAGAGCCCGGCAGGGCTCTGAAACTGCGAATGAACGCTGCCTGCTCCAAGGCCAAAGGAGCCAGGCTTGAAAGCTGCTGCTGGATCTTTTCTCCAACTGCCCACGCACTTATAGCCCCATTCAACTCGGGCCTCAGTCCTTTGCCTGGCTCGCCAGGAGCGTTTTCGTTCCCCGGGAGCCACACTGCCGAGAGAGCCCGGCAGGGCTCTGAAACTGCGATTGAACGCTGCCTGCTCCAAGGCCAAAGGAGCCAGGCTTGAAAGCTGCTGCTGGATCTTTTCTCCAACCGCCCACGCACTTATAGCCCCATTCAACTCTGGCCTCAGTCCTTTGCCTGGCTCGCCAGGAGCGTTTTCGTTCCCCGGGAACCGCACTGCCGAGAGAGCCCGGCAGGGCTCTGAAACTGCGAATGAACGCTGCCTGCTCCAAGGCCAAAGGAGCCAGGCTTGAAAGCTGCTGCTGGATCTTTTCTCCAAACGCCCACGCACTTATAGCCCCATTCAACTCGGGCCTCAGTCTTGTGCCTGGCTCGCCAGGAGCGTTTTCGTTCCCCGGGAAACACACTGCCGAGAGAGCCCGGCATGGCTCTGAAACTGCGAATGAACGCTGCCTGCTCCAAGGCCAAAGGAGCCAGGCTTGAAAGCTGCTGCTGGATCTTTTCTCCAACCGCCCACACACTTATAGCCCCATTCAACTCTGGCCTCAGTCCTTTGCCTGGCTCGCCAGGAGCGTTTTCGTTCCCCGGGAACCACACTGCCGAGAGAGCCCGGCAGGGCTCAGAAACTGCGAATGAACGCTGCCTGCTCCAAGGCCAAAGGAGCCAGGCTGAAAGCTGCTGCTGGATCTTTTCTCCAACGCCCACGCACTTATAGCCCCATTCAACTCGGGCCTCAGTCCTTTGCCTGGCTCGCCAGGAGCGTTTTCGTTTCCCGGGAACCACACTGCCGAGAGAGCACGGCAGGGCTCTGAAACTGCGAATGAACGCTGCCTGCTCCAAGGCCAAAGGAGCCAGGCTTGAAAGCTGCTGCTGGATCTTTTCTCCAACCGCCCACGCACTTATAGCCCCCATTCAACTCGGGCCTCAGTCCTTTGCCTGGCTCGCCAGGAGCGTTTTCGTTCCCCGGGAACCACACTGCCGAGAGAGCCCGGCAGGGCTCTGAAACTGCGAATGAACGCTGCCTGCTCCAAGGCCAAAGGGGCCAGGCTTGAAAGCTGCTGCTGGATCTTTTCTCCAACCGCCCACGCACTTATAGCCCCATTCAACTCTGGCCTCAGTCCTTTGCCTGGCTCGCCAGGAGCTTTTTCGTTCCCCGGGAACCACACTGCCGAGAGAGCCCGGCAGGGCTCTGAAACTGCGAATGAACGCTGCCTGCTCCAAGGCCAAAGGAGCCAGGCTTGAAAGCTGCTGCTGGATCTTTTCTCCAACCGCCCACGCACTTTTAGCCCCATTCAACTCGGGCCTCAGTCCTTTGCCTGGCTCGCCAGGAGCGTTTTCGTTCCCCGGGAACCACACTGCCGAGAGAGCCCGGCAGGGCTCTGAAACTGCGAATGAACGCTGCCTGCTCCAAGGCCAAAGGAGCCAGGCTTGAAAGCTGCTGCTGGATCTTTTCTCCAACCGCCCACGCACTTATAGCCCCATTCAACTCGGGCCTCAGTCCTTTGCCTGGCTCGCCAGGAGCGTTTTCGTTCCCCGGAGCCACACTGCCGAGAGAGCCCGGCAGGGCTCTGAAACTGCGAATGAACGCTGCCTGCTCCAAGGCCAAAGGAGCCAGGCTTGAAAGCTGCTGCTGGATCTTTTCTCCAACCGCCCACGCACTTATAGCCCCATTCAACTCGGGCCTCAGTCCTGTGCCTGGCTCGCCAGGAGCGTTTTCGTTCCCCGGGAAACCACACTGCCGAGAGAGCCCGGCAGGGCTCTGAAACTGCGAATGAACGCTGCCTGCTCCAAGGCCAAAGGAGCCAGGCTTGAAAGCTGCTGCTGGATCTTTTCTCCAACCGCCCACAGCACTTATAGCCCCATTCAACTCGGGCCTCAGTCCTTTGCCTGGCTCGCCAGGAGCGTTTTCGTTCCCCGGGAAGCCACACTGCCGAGAGAGCCCTGGCAGGGCTCTGAAACTGCGAATGAACGCTGCCTGCTCCAAGGCCAAAGGAGCCAGGCTTGAAAGCTGCTGCTGGATCTTTTCTCCAACCGCCCACGCACTTATAGCCCCATTCAACTCGGGCCTCAGTCCTGTGCCTGGCTCGCCAGGAGCGTTTTCGTTTCCCGGGAGCCACACTGCGTAGAGAGCCCGGCAGGGCTCTGAAACTGCGAATAACGCTGCCTGCTCCAAGGCCAAAGGAGCCAGGCTTGAAAGCTGCTGCTGGATCTTTTCTCCAACCGCCCACGCACTTATAGCCCCATTCAACTCGGGCCTCAGTCCTTTGCCGGCTCGCCAGGAGCGTTTTCGTTCCCCGGGAGCCACACTGCCGAGAGAGCCCGGCAGGGCTCTGAAACTGCGAATGAACGCTGCCTGCTCCAAGGCCAAAGGAGCCAGCTTGAAAGCTGCTGCTGGATCTTTTCTCCAACCGCCCACGCACTTAAAGCCCCATTCAACTCGGGCCTCAGTCCTTTGCCTGGCTCGCCAGGAGCGTTTTCGTTCCCCGGGAACCGCACTGCCGAGAGAGCCCGGCAGGGCTCTGAAACTGCGAATGAACGCTGCCTGCTCCAAGGCCAAAGGAGCCAGGCTTGAAAGCTGCTGCTGGATCTTTTCTCCAACGCCCACGCACTTATAGCCCCATTCAACTCGGGCCTCAGTCCTTTGCCTGGCTCGCCAGGAGCGTTTTCGTTCCCCGGGGAACCACACTGCCGAGAGAGCCCGGCAGGGCTCTGAAACTGCGAACGAACGCTGCCTGCTCCAAGGCCAAAGGAGCCAGGCTTGAAAGCTGCTGCTGGATCTTTTCTCCAACCGCCCACGCACTTATAGCCCCATTCAACTCGGGCCTCAGTCCTTTGCCTGGCTCGCCAGGAGCGTTTTCGTTCCCCGGGAACCACACTGCCGAGAGAGCCCGGCAGGGCTCTGAAACTGCGAATGAACGCTGCCTGCTCCAAGGCCAAAGGAGCCAGGCTTGAAAGCTGCTGCTGGATCTTTTCTCCAACCGCCCACGCACTTATAGCCCCATTCAACTCGGGCCTCAGTCCTTTGCCTGGCTCGCCAGGAGCGTTTTCGTTCCCCGGGAGCCACACTGCCGAGAGAGCCCGGCAGGGCTCTGAAACTGCGAATGAACGCTGCCTGCTCCAAGGCCAAAGGAGCCAGGCTTGAAAGCTGCTGCTGGATCTTTTCTCCAACCGCCCACGCACTTATAGCCCCATTCAACTCGGGCCTCAGTCCTTTGCCTGGCTCGCCAGGAGCGTTTTCGTTCCCCGGGAACCACACTGCCGAGAGAGCCCGGCAGGGCTCTGAAACTGCGAATGAACGCTGCCTGCTCCAAGGCCAAAGGAGCCAGGCTTGAAAGCTGCTGCTGGATCTTTTCTCCAACCGCCCA
Source organism: Caprimulgus europaeus (assembly GCA_907165065.1). The sequence goes on from OU015546.1 coordinate 29,225, forward strand.
CGCACTTATAGCCCCATTCAACTCGGGCCTCAGTCCTTTGCCTGGCTCGCCAGGAGCGTTTTCGTTCCCCGGGAAGCCACACTGCCGAGAGAGCCCGGCAGGGCTCTGAAACTGCGAATGAACGCTGCCTGCTCCAAGGCCAAAGGAGCCAGGCTTGAAAGCTGCTGCTGGATCTTTTCTCCAACCGCCCACGCACTTATAGCCCCATTCAACTCGGGCCTCAGTCCTTTGCCTGGCTCGCCAGGAGCGTTTTCGTTCCCCGGGAGCCACACTGCCGAGAGAGCCCGGCAGGGCTCTGAAACTGCGAATGAACGCTGCCTGCTCCAAGGCCAAAGGAGCCAGGCTTGAAAGCTGCTGCTGGATCTTTTCTCCAACCGCCCACGCACTTATAGCCCCATTCAACTCGGGCCTCAGTCCTTTGCCTGGCTCGCCAGGAGCGTTTTCGTTCCCCGGGAACCACACTGCCGAGAGAGCCCGGCAGGGCTCTGAAACTGCGAATGAACGCTGCCTGCTCCAAGGCCAAAGGAGCCAGGCTTGAAAGCTGCTGCTGGATCTTTTCTCCAACCGCCCACGCACTTATAGCCCCATTCAACTCGGGCCTCAGTCCTTTGCCTGGCTCGCCAGGAGCGTTTTCGTTCCCCGGGAGCCACACTGCCGAGAGAGCCCGGCAGGGCTCTGAAACTGCGAATGAACGCTGCCTGCTCCAAGGCCAAAGGAGCCAGGCTTGAAAGCTGCTGCTGGATCTTTTCTCCAACCGCCCACGCACTTATAGCCCCATTCAACTCGGGCCTCAGTCCTTTGCCTGGCTCGCCAGGAGCGTTTTCGTTCCCCGGGAACCACACTGCCGAGAGAGCCCGGCAGGGCTCTGAAACTGCGAATGAACGCTGCCTGCTCCAAGGCCAAAGGAGCCAGGCTTGAAAGCTGCTGCTGGATCTTTTCTCCAACCGCCCACGCACTTATAGCCCCATTCAACTCGGGCCTCAGTCCTGTGCCTGGCTCGCCAGGAGCGTTTTCGTTCCCCGGGAACCACACTGCCGAGAGAGCCCGGCAGGGCTCTGAAACTGCGAATGAACGCTGCCTGCTCCAAGGCCAAAGGAGCCAGGCTTGAAAGCTGCTGCTGGATCTTTTCTCCAACCGCCCACGCACTTATAGCCCCATTCAACTCGGGCCTCAGTCCTGTGCCTGGCTCGCCAGGAGCGTTTTCGTTCCCCGGGAACCACACTGCCGAGAGAGCCCGGCAGGGCTCTGAAACTGCGAATGAACGCTGCCTGCTCCAAGGCCAAAGGAGCCAGGCTTGAAAGCTGCTGCTGGATCTTTTCTCCAACCGCCCACGCACTTATAGCCCCATTCAACTCGGGCCTCAGTCCTTTGCCTGGCTCGCCAGGAGCGTTTTCGTTCCCCGGGAACCACACTGCCGAGAGAGCCCGGCAGGGCTCTGAAACTGCGAATGAACGCTGCCTGCTCCAAGGCCAAAGGAGCCAGGCTTGAAAGCTGCTGCTGGATCTTTTCTCCAACCGCCCACGCACTTATAGCCCCATTCAACTCGGGCCTCAGTCCTTTGCCTGGCTCGCCAGGAGCGTTTTCGTTCCCAGGGAACAACGCTGCTGAGAGAGCCCGGCAGGGCTCTGAAACTGCGAATGAACGCTGCCTGCTCCAAGGCCAAAGGAGCCAGGCTTGAAAGCTGCTGCTGGATCTTTTCTCCAACCGCCCACGCACTTATAGCCCCATTCAACTCGGGCCTCAGTCCTTTGCCTGGCTCGCCAGGAGCGTTTTCGTTCCCCGGGAGCCACACTGCCGAGAGAGCCCGGCAGGGCTCTGAAACTGCGAATGAACGCTGCCTGCTCCAAGGCCAAAGGAGCCAGGCTTGAAAGCTGCTGCTGGATCTTTTCTCCAACCGCCCACGCACTTATAGCCCCATTCAACTCGGGCCTCAGTCCTTTGCCTGGCTCGCCAGGAGCGTTTTCGTTCCCCGGGAACCACACTGCCGAGAGAGCCCGGCAGGGCTCTGAAACTGCGAATGAACGCTGCCTGCTCCAAGGCCAAAGGAGCCAGGCTTGAAAGCTGCTGCTGGATCTTTTCTCCAACCGCCCACGCACTTATAGCCCCATTCAACTCGGGCCTCAGTCCTTTGCCTGGCTCGCCAGGAGCGTTTTCGTTCCCCGGGAACCACACTGCCGAGAGAGCCCGGCAGGGCTCTGAAACTGCGAATGAACGCTGCCTGCTCCAAGGCCAAAGGAGCCAGGCTTGAAAGCTGCTGCTGGATCTTTTCTCCAACCGCCCACGCACTTATAGCCCCATTCAACTCGGGCCTCAGTCCTTTGCCTGGCTCGCCAGGAGCGTTTTCGTTCCCCGGGAACCACACTGCCGAGAGAGCCCGGCAGGGCTCTGAAACTGCGAATGAACGCTGCCTGCTCCAAGGCCAAAGGAGCCAGGCTTGAAAGCTGCTGCTGGATCTTTTCTCCAACCGCCCACGCACTTATAGCCCCATTCAACTCGGGCCTCAGTCCTTTGCCTGGCTCGCCAGGAGCGTTTTCGTTCCCCGGGAAGCCACACTGCCGAGAGAGCCCGGCAGGGCTCTGAAACTGCGAATGAACGCTGCCTGCTCCAAGGCCAAAGGAGCCAGGCTTGAAAGCTGCTGCTGGATCTTTTCTCCAACCGCCCACGCACTTATAGCCCCATTCAACTCGGGCCTCAGTCCTTTGCCTGGCTCGCCAGGAGCGTTTTCGTTCCCCGGGAACCACACTGCCGAGAGAGCCCGGCAGGGCTCTGAAACTGCGAATGAACGCTGCCTGCTCCAAGGCCAAAGGAGCCAGGCTTGAAAGCTGCTGCTGGATCTTTTCTCCAACCGCCCACGCACTTATAGCCCCATTCAACTCGGGCCTCAGTCCTTTGCCTGGCTCGCCAGGAGCGTTTTCGTTCCCCGGGAACCACACTGCCGAGAGAGCCCGGCAGGGCTCTGAAACTGCGAATGAACGCTGCCTGCTCCAAGGCCAAAGGAGCCAGGCTTGAAAGCTGCTGCTGGATCTTTTCTCCAACCGCCCACGCACTTATAGCCCCATTCAACTCGGGCCTCAGTCCTTTGCCTGGCTCGCCAGGAGCGTTTTCGTTCCCCGGGAAGCCACACTGCCGAGAGAGCCCGGCAGGGCTCTGAAACTGCGAATGAACGCTGCCTGCTCCAAGGCCAAAGGAGCCAGGCTTGAAAGCTGCTGCTGGATCTTTTCTCCAACCGCCCACGCACTTATAGCCCCATTCAACTCGGGCCTCAGTCCTTTGCCTGGCTCGCCAGGAGCGTTTTCGTTCCCCGGGAACCACACTGCCGAGAGAGCCCGGCAGGGCTCTGAAACTGCGAATGAACGCTGCCTGCTCCAAGGCCAAAGGAGCCAGGCTTGAAAGCTGCTGCTGGATCTTTTCTCCAACCGCCCACGCACTTATAGCCCCATTCAACTCGGGCCTCAGTCCTTTGCCTGGCTCGCCAGGAGCGTTTTCGTTCCCCGGGAAGCCACACTGCCGAGAGAGCCCGGCAGGGCTCTGAAACTGCGAATGAACGCTGCCTGCTCCAAGGCCAAAGGAGCCAGGCTTGAAAGCTGCTGCTGGATCTTTTCTCCAACCGCCCACGCACTTATAGCCCCATTCAACTCGGGCCTCAGTCCTGTGCCTGGCTCGCCAGGAGCGTTTTCGTTCCCCGGGAACCACACTGCCGAGAGAGCCCGGCAGGGCTCTGAAACTGCGAATGAACGCTGCCTGCTCCAAGGCCAAAGGAGCCAGGCTTGAAAGCTGCTGCTGGATCTTTTCTCCAACCGCCCACGCACTTATAGCCCCATTCAACTCGGGCCTCAGTCCTTTGCCTGGCTCGCCAGGAGCGTTTTCGTTCCCCGGGAGCCACACTGCCGAGAGAGCCCGGCAGGGCTCTGAAACTGCGAATGAACGCTGCCTGCTCCAAGGCCAAAGGAGCCAGGCTTGAAAGCTGCTGCTGGATCTTTTCTCCAACCGCCCACGCACTTATAGCCCCATTCAACTCGGGCCTCAGTCCTTTGCCTGGCTCGCCAGGAGCGTTTTCGTTCCCCGGGAACCACACTGCCGAGAGAGCCCGGCAGGGCTCTGAAACTGCGAATGAACGCTGCCTGCTCCAAGGCCAAAGGAGCCAGGCTTGAAAGCTGCTGCTGGATCTTTTCTCCAACCGCCCACGCACTTATAGCCCCATTCAACTCGGGCCTCAGTCCTTTGCCTGGCTCGCCAGGAGCGTTTTCGTTCCCCGGGAACCACACTGCCGAGAGAGCCCGGCAGGGCTCGGAAACTGCAAACAAACGCTGCCTTCTCACGAGTTTCACCTGGGGTGCCCCAACCCACTGCTGAAGCTATTCAGGATTGGGGAACCATCTACCTTGCCCCACAGTAGCCCAAAGGCAGCAGGACCAAAGCAAAAAGAGAGAAGAGGAAAGCAGGAGGAAAGACAGGTGGACAAAGAGAAGAAATGTGGGACAAGGAGACAAAAAATGAGATGTTGCAAACGAGAGATATTAGCAAACAGAGACCCTAGTTCCAAACCATAAGTCCTTGGGAGTACCCCTGGTTTTGGTGTGGAACCCTAATTGTAGCCTGGAAGTCCCTGCGAGTACCCCTAGTTCCAGGGGAAAAAAAACCCTAATTCCAGAGTGAACATCCCTCGGGGTACTCTGAGGTCTAAGGTGGAACCCTAATTCCACACCACAAGTCCCTAGGGGAACCCTTTGTGGCAGAACTGAACCCTAATTCCATACCAAGATTCACTGGGGGCACCCGAAGTTGCAGGGCAGATCTCTAATTCCATACCGAAAGTCCCTAGGAGTACCCCTGGTTTCAGTGTGGAACCCTAATTGTACCCTGGAAATCCCTGGGGGTACCCCTAGGTTGAGGGATGAACCCTAATTCCACCCTGGAAGTCCATGAGGGTACCTCTAGTTTCTTGGCGGAACCCTAATTCTGCCCAAGAAGTTCCTGGGGGTACCCCTAATTCCAGGGCAGAATCTTAATTCTTCACCGGAAGTCTTTAGGGGTACCCCTAGCTCCGGGGAGAAACCCTAATTCCACCCTGGAAGTCTGTGAGGGCACCTCTAGTTTCTTGGTAGAACCCTAATTCTGCCCTGGAATTTCCTGGGGGTAACCCTAGTTCCAGGGCTGAACCCTAATTCCATACCTGAAGTCTCTAGGAGTACCCCTCGTTGCAAGGAGGAATCCTAATTCCACACCGAATGTCCTCGGGGGTAGCCCTGGTTTCGGAGTGAAACCCTAATTGTACCCTGGAAGTCCCTGGGGGTACCCCTGGTTGCAGGGCGGAACCTGAATTCCACATCAGAAGTTCCTTTGGGTACTCCTAGTTTCAAGGTGGAACCCCAATTCTACCCTGGAAGTTACTGAGGGTACCCCTAATTCCAGGGCAGAATCCTAATTCCACACTGGAAGTCCCATGGGGAACTCCCTATTCCATCCTGGAATTCCCTAGGGGTACCCCAAGTTCCAGAGCAGAATCCTAGTTCCACAGTGGAAGTCCCTGGGGGTACCCCTACTTCCAGGACGGAATCTTATTTACAGTCCAAAAGTCTCTTGGGGAATCCCAACTTCCCTGGCAGAACCCTAATTCTACTCCCAAAGTCCCTAGGGGTACCCATAGTTCTGGGGCAGAATCCTAATCCCACTCCCAAAGTCCCTAGCAGTACCCCTACTTCCGGGGTGGAACCCTACTGCCACTCCCAAAGTCCCTAAGGGTATCAATACTTCTGGGGCGAAACCCTAAGTCCACTCCTGAAGTCCCTAGGCGTAACCCTACTTCCAGGGCAGAACCTTAATTCCACTCCCGAAGTGCCTAGAGGTAACCCTACTTCTGGGGCGGAACCCTAATTCCACTCCCGAAGTCCTTACAGGTAACCCTACTTCCAGGACAGAAACCTAATTCCACTCCCAAAGTCCCTAGGGGTACCCCTACTTCCGGGACAGAACTCTAAATCCACACTGGAAGTCCCTGGGGATGTTCGTAGTTGCGAGGTGGAGCCCTACATCTAAAAGGGAACTCCCTAGGGATAAACCTACTTTAGAGGACAAAACCCTAACTCCACTCCTGAGCTCCCTAGGGGTATCCCAACATCCGTGGCGGAACACTAATTCTACATTGGAAGTCCCTAGGGGTACCCCTGCTGGCGAAGCAGAACCTTAATTCCACTCCCAAAGTCTCTACGGGTACCCATAGTTCTGGGGCAGAACCCTAAATCCACTCAGGAAGTCCCTAGGGGTAACCCTACTTCTGAGGTGGAACCTTAATTCCACTCCCAAAGTCCCTAGGGGTACGCCTACTTCCGGGACGGAACCCTAATTCCACACTGGAAGTCCCTGAGGGTACCCCTATGTGTGGGGCAGAACCCCAATTCCACTCCAAAAGTCATAAAAAAAAAACAAAAATGGAAAAAAAGGCAACCCAGAGGAATAACAAAAAAAGAAAAAGAGAAAAAATATTTTTAAAATTTAGAAAAATAAAAAAAGGAATAAAATTAAAAAAGAAAAAAAAAGGAAAAATAATGCGGAAAAAAATATATTAAAAAAAAGAGCAAAAAACCCCTCTCCAGTCCGACCGGAACTAGTGAGCCGGCACTTTGGTTCCGCTGCCGTCACCGAAATGGGTCCGGCTGGAACTAGTGAGCCGGCACTTTGGTTCCGCTGCCGTCACCGAAATGGGTCCGGCTGGAACTAGTGAGCCGGCACTTTGGTTCCGCTGCCGTCACCGAAATGGGTCCGGCTGGAACTAGTGAGCCGGAACTTTGGTTCCGCTGCCGTCACCGAAATGGGTCCGGCTGGAACTAGTGAGCCGGCACTTTGGTTCCGCTGCCGTCACCGAAATGGGTCCGGCTGGAACTAGTGAGCCGGCACTTTGGTTCCGCTGCCGTCACCGAAATGGGTCCGGCTGGAACTAGTGAGCCGGCACTTTGGTTCCGCTGCCGTCACCGAAATGGGTCCGGCTGGAACTAGTGAGCCGGAACTTTGGTTCCGGGGCAGAACTTTTGTTCCTCCTTGGAATTTGGGGTACCCCCAGGGATTTCGGGAGTGGAATTAAGGTTCCGCCCCGGAAGTAGAGGCAGCCCTAGGGACTTTGGGAGTGGAAGTAGGGTTCCATCCTGGAAGTAGGGTTGCCCCTAGCAACTTTGGGAGTGGAATTAGTGTTTCGCCCCAGAAGTTTGGACACCTCTAGGGACTTCAGGAGTGGAATTAAGGTTTCGCCCCAGAAGTTGGGATACCCCTAGGGATTTCAGGAGTTGAATTAAGGTTCCACTTCAGAATCAGGGTTACCCCTAGGGACTTCGGGAGTGGAATTAGGGTTCAGCGCAAAAAGAAAGGTTATCCCCAGGGACTTCGAGAGTGGACTTAGGGTTCCGCCCGGGAAGTTGGGTTACCCCAAGGGACTTCCAATGTGGAATAAGTGTTCCGCCACGGACGTTAGGATACACCTAGGGAGCTCAGGAGTGGAATTAGGGTTCCGTCCTCGAATGTAGGTTTACCCCTAGGGACTTACCTTTTAGATGTAGGGTTCCACCCCGCAATTAGGAACATCCCCAGGGACTTCCAGTGTGGATTTAGCGTTCTGTCCTGGAAGTAGGGTTACCACTAGGGACTTTGGGAGTGGAATCAGGGTCCCACCCTGGAAGACGGGTCACCTTGAGTGACTTCCCAAGTGCAATTAGGGTTCCACCAGGGAAGTTGGGATACCCCTTCGGACTTCTGGAGTGTAATTAAGATTCCATCCCGGAAGTAGGGTTACGCGAGGGACTTTGAGAGTGGATTTCAGGTCGCACCCCAGAACTAGGGTTACGACTAGCAACTTCAGGAGTTGCGTTCCCCGGGAGCCAAAATACCGAGAGAGCCTGGCAGGGCTCTGAAACTGCGAATGAACGCTGCCTGCTCCAAGGCCAAAGGAGCCAGGCTTGAAAGCTGCTGCTGGATCTTTTCTCCACCCGCCCACACACTTATAGCCCCATTCAACTCGGGCCTCAGTCCTTTGCCTGGCTCGCCAGGAGCGTTTTCGTTCCCTGGGAGCCACACTGCCGAGAGAGCCCGGCAGGGCTCTGAAACTGCAAACGAACGCTGCCTGCTCACGAGTCTTACCTGGGGCTTTCCCAACCCACTGCTGGAGCCAATCAGTATTGTGGAACCATCAACCTAGCCCCACAGAATCCCAAAGGCGGCAGGACCAAAGCAAAATAGAGAAGAGGAAAGCAGGGGGAAAGACAGAGGGACAAAGAGAAGAAATGTGGGACAAGGAGACAAAAAATGAGATGTTGCAAACAAGAGAAGTTAGCAAACAGAGACCCTGGTTCCACACCAAAAGTATTTGGGAGTACCCCTGGTTTTGGTGTGGAACCCTAATTGTAGCCTGGAAATCCCTGGGGGTACCCCTAGTTCAAGGAAAAATAAACCCCCTAATTCCAGAGCGAACATTCCTCGGGGTACTCTTAGTTCTAAGGTGGAACCCTAATTCCACACCAGAAGTCCCTAGGGGAACCCTTTGTGGCAGAACTGAACCCTAATTCCATACCAAGATTCACTGGGGGCACCCAAAGTTGCAGGGCGGAACTCTAATTCCATACCGGAAGTCCCTAGGGGTACCCCTGGTTTCAGTGTGGAACCCTAATTGTACCCTGGAGATCCCTGGGGGTACCCCTAGGTTGAGGGATGAACCCTAATTCCACCCTGGAAGTCCATGAGGGCACCTCTAGTTTCTTGGGGGAACCCTAATTCTGCCCTGGAATTTCCTGGAGGTATCCCTAGTTCCAGGGTGGAACCCTAATGCCATACCTGAAGTCTCTAGGAGTACCCCTCGTTGCAAGGAGGAATCCTAATTCCACACCAAATGTCCTTGGGGGTACCCCTGGTTTCGGAGAGAAACCCTAATTGTACCCTGGAAGTCCCTGGGGGTACCCCTGGTTGCAGGGCGGAACCTGAATTCCACATCAGAAGTTCCTTTGGGTACTCCTGGTTTCAAGGTGGAACCCCAATTCTACCCTGGAAGTTACTGAGGGTACCCCTAATTCCAGGGCAGAATCCTAATTCCACACTGGAAGTCCCATGGGGAACTCCCTGTTCCATCCTGGAATTCCCTAGGGGTAGCCCAAGTTCCAGAGCAGAATCCTAATTCCACACCAAAAGTCCCTAGGGGTACCCCTACTTCCAGGACGGAATCTTATTTACAGTCCAAAAGTCTCTTGGGGAATCCCAACTTCCCTGGCAGAACCCTAATTCTACTCCCAAAGTCCCTAGGGGTACCCATAGTTCTGGAGCAGAATCCTAATTCCACTCCCAAAGTCCCTAGCAGTACCCCTACTTCCAGGGTGGAACCCTACTGCCACTCCCAAAGACCCTAAGGGTATCAATACTTCTGGGGCGAAACCCTAAGTCCACTCCTGAAATCCCTAGGCGTAACCCTACTTCCAGGGCAGAACCTTAATTCCACTCCCGAAGTGCCTAGAGGTAACCCTACTTCTGGGGCGGAACCCTAAATCCACTCCCGAAGTCCTTACAGGTAACCCTACTTCCAGGACGGAAACCTAATTCCACACTGGAAGTCCCTGAGGGTACCCTATGTGTGGGGCAGAACCCAAATTCCACTCCAAAAGTCATTAAAAAAAACAAAAAAAGAAGTAGGGTTACCTCTACCGACTTTGGGAGTGCAATTAGGTTTCCACCTTGGAAGTAGTGTTATCCACACTGGAAGTCCCTGGGGATGTTCCTAGTTGCGGGGTAGAACCCTACTTCTAAATGGGAAGTCCCTAGGACTAAACCGACTTCTGGGGTGTAACCCTAATTCCACTCCGGAAGTCCCTGGGGGTACTCATAGTTCCAGGGTACAACCCTAATTCCACTCCCGAAGTCCCTGGGGATATACCTAGTGCAAGGCAGAACCCTTATTCCACACTGGAAGTCCCTAGGAGTAACCCTACTGCGAGGTGGAAGCCTAATTCCACTCCCAAAGTCCCTGGGGATAACCCTTCTTTTGAGGCTGAACCGCAGTTCGTCTTCCGGAGTCCCTAGGGGTACCCCTGCTTCCGAAGCGGAGCCTTAATTCAACTCCTGAAGTTCCTAGGGGTAACCCTAGTTCCGGGGTGCAACCTTAAATCCACTCCCAAAGTCTGTAAAGGTATCCCAGCTTCTGGGGTGGAACCCTAATTCCACTCCCAAAGTCCCTAGGCGTTACCCTACTTCCGGGATGGAATCTTAATTACACTCCAGAAGTCCCAAGGAATATCCAAACTTCCCTGGTGGTACCCTAATTGCACTTGGGAAGTCACTCAAGGTAACCCTACTTCCAGGGTGGGACCCTACTTCCAGGGTGGGACCCTACTTCCAGGGTGGGACCCTGATTCCACTCCCAAAGTCCCTAGGGGTAACCCTACTTCCAGGACTGAACTCTAAATCCACACTGGAAGTCCCTGGGGATGTTCCTAATTGCGGCGTGGAACCCTACATCTAAAAGGTAAGTCCCTAGGGGTAAAACTACATTCGAGGACGAACCCTAATTCCACTCCTGAGCTCCCTAGGTGTATCCAAACGTCCGTGGCGGAGCACTTTTATTCCACATTGGAAGTCCCTTGGGGTAACCCTACTTCCTGGGCTGAACCCTAATTCCACTCCCAAAGTCCCTAGGGGTAACCCTGCTTCTGAAGCGGAACCTTAATTCAACTCCTGAAATCCCTAGGGGTATCCCAGCTTCTGGGGTGGAACCTTAATTCCACTCCCAAAGTCCCTAGAGATAACCCTACTTCCAGTCTGGAACCTTAACTCCACTCCCAAAGTCCCTAGAGGTAACCCTACCTCCATGGTGGAACCTTAATACCACACCCAAAGTCCCAAGGGGTATCCCAACTTCGGGGCAGAACCCTACTTCCACTCCCGAAGTCCCGAGGAGTACCCATAGTTCTGCGGCAGAATCCTAATTCCACTCCCAAAGTCTCTAGGGGTAACCCTACTTCCAGGGGAAAACCTTTAATTACACTTGGGAAGTCACTAAGGGTAACCCTAGTTCCAGGGTGGAACCCTAGTTCCAGGGTGGAACCCTAGTTCCACTCCCAAAGTCACTAGGGGTACCCATAGTTCTGTGGCAGAACCCTAATAACAATCCCAAAGTCCCTAGGGATAACCCTACTTCCAGGGTGACACTGTAAATCTATTCCCAAAGTACCTTAAGGTATCCCTACTTCTGGGGTGGAATCCTAATTCCACTCCCGAAGTCCCTAGGGGTAACCCTACTTCTGGGGTGGAACACTAATTCCACTCCCGAAGTCCCTAGGGGTAACCCTACTTCCAGGACGGAATCTTAATTACACTCCCAAAGTCCCTAAAGGTATCCCAAATTCCCTGGCAGAACCGTAATTCCACTCAAGAAGTCCATAGGGGTAACCCTAGTTTCGGGGCAGAACCTTAATTCCACTCCAAAAGTCCCTTGGGGTAACCCAACTTCTGGGAGGGAAACCTAAACCCACTCCCAAAGTCCCTAGGTGTAACCCTAGTTCAAGAGTGGAACCCTACTTCCACTCCCAAAGTCCCTAGGGGTACCCATAGTTCTGGAGCAGAACACTAATTCCCTAGGAGTAACTCTACTTCCACAGTGGAATCTTAGTTCCACCCCCAAAGTCCCTAGAGGTAACTCTACTTCCAGGGCAGAATCCTAATTCCACACCCTAAGTCCCTAGGGGTACTATAGTTCTGGGGCGGAACCCTAATTCCACTCCCAAAGGCCCTAGGGGCACCTACATTTCTGGGGCAAAACCCTAATTCCACTCCTGAAGTCCTCAGGGGTAACCCTACTTCCAGGGTGATACTGTAATTCCATTCCCAAAGTCCCTTTAAGGTAACCCTACTTCTGGGGTGGAACCCTAATTCCACTCCCAAAGTCACTAGGGGTACCCTGCTTCCGAAGCGGAACCTTACTTCAACTCCTGAAGTCCCTAGGGGTAATCATACTTCCGGGACGGAATCTTAATTACACTCCAAAAGTCCCTTGGGGTATCCCAACTTCTGGGAAGGAAACCTAAATCCACCCCCAAAGTCACTAGGGGTAATCCTAGTTACAGAGTGGAACGCTAATTCCACTCCAAAGTCCCTAGGGGTACCCATAGTTCTGGAGCAGAACACTAATTCCAATCCCAAAGTCCCTAGGGGTACGCCTACTTCCGGGACGGAACCCTAATTCCACACTGGAAATCCCTGAGGGTACCCCTATGTGCAGGGCAGAACCCTAAATCCACTCCAAAAGTCAAAAAAAAAAAAAACAAAAAAGGAAAAAAAAACCCAAAACAAACCAGAGGAATACCAAAAAAAGGAAAAGAAAAAATATTTTTTAAATTTAGAAAAATAAAAAAGGAATAAAATTAAAAAAGAAAAAAAGGAAAAAAAAATGAGGAAAAAAACATTTTTAAAAAAGAGCAAAAAAACCCCCTCCAGTCCGACTGGAACTAGTGAGCCGGCACTTTGGTTCCGCTGCCGTCACCGAAATGGGTCCGGCTGGAACTAGTGAGCCGGCACTTTGGTTCCGCTGCCGTCACCGAAATGGGTCCGGCTGGAACTAGTGAGCCGGCACTTTGGTTCCGCTGCCGTCACCGAAATGGGTCCGGCTGGAACTAGTGAGCCGGCACTTTGGTTCCGCTGCCGTCACCGAAATGGGTCCGGCTGGAACTAGTGAGCCGGCACTTTGGTTCCGCTGCCGTCACCGAAATGGGTCCGGCTGGAACTAGTGAGCCGGCACTTTGGTTCCGCTGCCGTCACCGAAATGGGTCCGGCTGGAACTAGTGAGCCGGCACTTTGGTTCCGCTGCCGTCACCGAAATGGGTCCGGCTGGAACTAGTGAGCCGGAACTTTGGTTCCGGGGCAGAACTTTTGTTCCGCCCTGGAATTTGGGGTACCCCCAGGGACTTCGGGAGTGGAATTAAGGTTCCGCCCTGAAATTTGGGGTACCCCCAGGGACTTCGGGAGTGGAAGTAGGGTTCCCCTAGGGACTTCAGGAGTGGAATTAGGGTTCCGCCCCAGAAGTAGGGTTACCTTAAGGTACTTTGGGAATGGAATTACAGTGTCACCCTGGAAGTAGGGTTACCCCTAGGGACTTTGGGATTGTAATTAGGGTTCTGCCACAGAACTATGGGTACCCCTAGTGACTTTGGGAGCGGAAGTAGGGTTCCACCCTGGAACTAGGGTTACCCTTAGTGACTTCCCGAGTGTAATTAAAGGTTTTCCCCCGGAAGTAGGGTTACCCCTAGAGACTTTGGGAGTGGAATTAGGATTCTGCCGCAGAACTATGGGTACTCCTCGGGACTTCGGGAGTAGAAGTAGGGTTCTGCCCCGAAGTTGGGATACCCCTCGGGACTTTGGGTGTGGTATTAATGTTCCACCCTGGAAGTAGGGTTACCTCTAGGGACTTTGGGAGTGGAATTAAGGTTCCAGACTGGAAGTAGGGTTACCTCTAGGACTTGAAGAGTGGAATTAAGGTTCCACCCCAGAAGTTGGGATACCCCTAGGGATTTCAGGAGTTGAATTAAGGTTCCGCTTCAGAAGCAGGGTTACCCCTAGGGACTTTGGGAGTGGAATTAGGTTTCTGCTCTGGAAGCAGGCATACCCATAGGAACTTCAGAAGTTAAATTGTGGTTCAACCCCAAAAGAAGGGTTACCCCTATGGACTTTGGAAGTGGAATTAGGGTTCCACCTCGCAGTAGGGTTAATCCTACAGACTTCCAGTGTGGAATAAGGGTTCCGCCCAGCACTAGGTATATCCCCAGGGACTTCCAGTGGAATTAGGGTTCTGCCCTGGAACTAAGAATACCCTCAGGGACTTTAGGTGTGGAATTAGGATTACGCCCTGGAAGTAGGGGTACCCCCAGGGACTTCCAGAGTGTAATTAGGGTTCTGCCCGAGAACTATGTGTACCCCTAGTGACTTTGGAAGTGGAAGTAGGGTTCCAGCTGGAAGTAGGGGTACCCCTAGGGACTTCAGGAGTGGAATTAGGATTCTGACCCAGAACTATGGGTACCCCTCGGGACTCTGGGAGTGGAATTAAGATTCCACCCTGGAGGTAGGGTTACCTCTAGGGACTTCCCGAGTGGAACTAGGGTTCCATCAGGGAAGTTGGGATACCCCTTGGGACTTTTGGAGCGTAATTAAGGTTCTGCTTCAGAAGCAGGGGTACCCCTAGGGACTCCGGAAGACGAACTGCAGTTCAGCCTCAAAAGAAGGGTTATCCCCAGGGACTTTGGGAGTGGAATTAGGCTTCCACCTCGCAGTAGGGTTACTCCTAGGGACTTCCAGTGTGGAATAAGGGTTCCGCCTGGCACTAGGTATATCCCCAGGGACTTCGGGAGTGGAATTAGGGTTGTACCCTGGAACTATGAGTACCCCCAGGGACTTCCAGAGTGGAATTAGGGTTACACCCCAGAAGTCGGTTTAGTCCTAGGGACTTCCCATTTAGAAGTAGGGTTCTACCCCACAACTAGGAACATCCCCAGGGACTTCCAGTGTGGATAACACTACTTCCAAGGTGGAAACCTAATTGCACTCCCAAAGTCGGTAGAGGTAACCCTACTTCTGGGGTGGAACCTTAATTCCACTCCCAAAGTCCCTAGAGATAACCGTACTTCCAGTCTGGAACCTTAATTCCACTCCCAAAGTCCCTAGAGGTATCCCAACTTCTAGGACAGAACCATAATTCCACTCCCAAAGTCCCTAGAGGTAACCCTACTTCCAGGGTGGAACCTTAATACCACACCCAAATGCCCTAAAGGTATCCCAACTTCGGGGCAGAACCCTACTTCTACTCCCAAAGTCCCGAGGAGTACCCATAGTTCTGCGGCAGAATCCTAATTCCACTCCCAAAGTCTCTAGGGGTAACCCTACTTCCGGGGGAAAACCTTTAATTACACTCGGGAAGTCACTAAGGGTAACCCTAGTTCCACACCCTGTGACTGATATACCCCAGGCCCTCCCACCAGCCTTCTCAAGATCACCTGGGAAAGGAGAGGAGCAACAACTTATTTTCTGCAGAAAATCAGTACTTAAGTGTATTTTTAGAGGGATGAGTGCAAGTCTTTACTTAAACAGCTAAAGATCACCCAATCTAAGCAGGAAAAGTGCTTGTTAAAAGGAATCAGGGCAAGGCAAAGGCGAGGAAAGGGGGGGGCACGGCAAAGTTGAGGAAAGTGGGGGGGGGGGGGGGGGGGGGGGGGGGGGGGGGGGCAGCGAGGAAAGGGCGGGGGGCGCGAGGCTTACCTGGCCCTGCTCACCTTTTCCACAGGTGCAACCACAGCCCTGGTAAGTGCTCCCTTGTTCCAGACCAGCTCCTCCACAGACACAGCTCAACCACCACCTACAGCCATGCCCTGCCAAGCCCCTTTATACTGAGAGGCTGCCCACCCCCTCCATCAGCAGCACCAGCTCCACCTGGGGCTAATTCAGCCCCTGGCCCCAGCTGTAGCCCATCTGACACACCAGACAGTTACCGACCCCCAGGACATGTAAACTCCTTCCTTGGGCTCCATGACAGCCTCTGACCGAGTGCAAAGGGACTGCAGGCAGAGCCATGAGTGCAAAAAGAAAGCAATCATTTATTAATTAATGTGTATAACTCGTGGGAGTGAGTCTGCTAAGGGGCTCTGTTCCCGTACTCTCCCTCTTCTCCTTGGACACCTCAGAAGTCATTCCTGGAGCAGCATTCATCAGTCCGGTGGTGAATGGTCAGCTCTTGTAACAATGAGCTACAAAGGTATAAAAAATAAGGCAGAAAAAAAAAAAACCAACCTGTGATGGGCAGCAGGACAGAGAGATGGAAAAAGAAAAAATGCTGAGGAAGAAAGGGACAGCTGGCTGGATGGGGGACTGTGGCAGACCAAGCTTAGCATGTCTGTCTCAGCTTTCTTCTGCAATCGACGGTTCCTATTTACGTAGCAAGACAGGCAGACAGAGAGACATGGGTTTTGTTAAGGAATACCAGCCCCTTAGCTTAAAGACCTCAGTTCTCAATAGAAGGAATTACCCAGTGCAATTCAATACACTGTGTATTTAGCACAACTTAACTTAATTAGCACCAGTACCTAGACTTCCTGAAGCCTTAGGCCACAAGCTGCAAACTTTCGCCTAGAAAAGCTGAACTTCTTTTGAACTCTTGCTTCATGACGTGAAAAAAAGGCAAGGTCAGGCAGCAGAAGAGCTCTGCAGGCCACCACCAGTCAACATTGCACTCAGAGGGGAAAAAAAAAAACAAAAAACACTGTATTGGGTTTGCGGGGCAAGGTTTTGGTAGCGGCGGGGGGGACATGGGGTGGTTTCTGTGAGAGAAGCTGCCAGAAGCTTCCCCCATGTCCGACCCAACACAGCCAATGCCAGCCAGCTACAAGAACGGACCTGCCGCTGGCCAAGGCCAAGCCAATCAGTAATGCCTCTGTGATAACATAATTAAGAAAAAAAAAAGGAAGAGAGGGAAAAAAAGCTGCACACTTTGCAGCAAGAGAGAGGAGTGAGAAGATGTAAGAGAAAACAACTCCACAGACACCAAGGTCAGTGAAGAGGAGGGGAGGAGGTGCTCCAGGTACCAGAGCAGAGATTCCCCTGCAGCCTGTGGTGAAGACCGTGAAGACCATGGTGAGGCAGGCTGTCCCCCTGCAGCCCATGGAGATCCATGGTGGAGCAGATGACCACCTGTAGCCCGTGGAGGACCCCACGCCAAAGCAGGTGGATGCCCGAAGGAGGCTGTGACCCCGCGGGAAGCCCGCGCTGGAGCAGGGTCCTGTCAGGACCTGTAGCCCATGGACAGAGGAGCCCACACCAGAGCAGGTTTACTGGCAGGACTTGTGACCCCACGGGGGACTTGCGCTGGAGCAGTCCCTTCCTGAAGGGCTGCACCCCATGGAATGGACCCATGCCAAAGCAGTTCGTGAAGAACTGTCAGTCATGGGAAGGACTCACACTGGAGAAGTTTGTGGAGGACTGACTCCCGTGAGAAGGACCCCACGCTGGTGCAGGGGAAGGAGTCCTCCCCCTGAGGAGGAAGGAGCGGCAGAAACAACGTGTGATGAACTGACCCTAACCCCATTCCTTGTCCCCCTGTGCTGCTGGGGGGAGGAGGTGGAAAATCGGGAAAGAAATTAAGCCCGGGAAGAAGGGAGGGATGGGGGAGGTGTTTTAGGATTTGTTTTTATTTCTCACTATCCTCTGATTTTGATTGGTAATAAAGTAAATTTGTTTTTTCCCCCAAGTCGAGTCTGTTTTGCCTGTGCCAGTCACTGGTGAGTGATCTCTCTCTGTCCTTATCTCCACCCACGAGCTTTTCACTATATTTTTCTCCCCCTGCCCAGTTGAGGAGGGGGAGTGGTAGAGTGGGCTTTGTTGGGCATCCAGCATCTAGCCAGAGTCAACTCACCACAGTCTTTTTTGGCGCCCAACATGGGGCTCGAGAAATTTGAGATAAGGCTGGTAACTGAGAGAGGAGAGGTAACGGGCAAAACATGTCCGTTCACACTTTGGCTGTGTCAGGTTGGACATGGGGGGAAGCTTCTGGCAGCTTCTCTCACAGAAGTCACCCCATGTTCCCCCCCATCCCCCGCTACCAAAACCTTGCCACACAAACCCAATACACCCACACAAACAAACACAAACCACCACACACACAAAAAAACCCCAAATAAACAACAACAAAACAAAACCATGACCCTGTATCTTCTCTTTCTTTTGGAGCTCATCTCTGTCTCGACATACTATCTTGTCAGAGCATGAAATGTTCTGGAAAAAAAAAAAAAGGAAAGAAAAAAGAAAATCATTATTCAGAGCTCCCAACCATGAGGGAGTGGTGGGGAAATGAATGAAAGCAAAGACCAACAGCAACAACGTCAAGTGAAATTTGGCTTTAACTCTGATCTCGCATACTTCAGCGACCCTCCAAGTCTATACCTCAATCCTATGAGCGACTAGTCCTTTTTTGGAAGGACAAACTTTTTTCTTAAAAGTCCTGCACTGAACACTCCACTGAGCAGCCTGAAGATTGGGCAGTGGAACAACATGCCATCAACACGCTAATTAAAAAAAAAAAAATCCAATTTAAATATCACTTTCCATCCTGTATCCTTCATTCCATTTCCACGGGTATATAGGTGCTCAACAATTAACTATGCTGACACCATCTATTAATAAATATTTAGCTATACATATAAAAATAAAAGGCCATTTCCAACTTCCCCATAAAATGAGCATGGACAAAGAGAAGAGAAACACTTGACCCTGAAGGTCACAGGCAGCTCTTAATTTATCCTAGATCAAAGTTCATTCTTTTACCTGAAATGAAAATATTCATAACTCTGGTGGGAGCAATTCAGGAACGGGACATCCTCTGTTAACTGCAATTTTTTGTGGGTTCTTGGGGGAAGGCGGGACGGCAGACCGGGCAGCGGAGCCGAGCGAACGGCGCGGGGCACGGGGAAGGAGGCGGGGGGGGGAGGGGAAGGAGCGCGGCAGGAGCAGGGGGGTCCTGAGGGGGCAGAGAGCTGAGCAGAGCGTGGGCGGGCGGAGGGAGAGGGGACACCCCTGGGCAGAGCGCGCCGATGCGCAGGGCGGAGCACAGCAGCAGCTGCAGATCGGCCCCGGGCAGGAACCCTCCGACCGCCACTGCACTTGCCTTACCTGCGGATCGGCACCTGCTGATCGCCGCCTCCATCGCGCCCCCCGCAACCACCGGGAACCGCCGGGTTCTGCACCGCTCTGCACCGCATCGCAGGGAGCGGTGGTCGGAAAAGAGACGGGAACTTCCAATCTCTTCTCTCCTGTCCCTTCCCGTCCTTCCCGCCGGCGCTGGCCACCCTGCCGTACGGCTCCCGGGCATTTCCACCACGAAGAGGCAGCCGCAGCGACCGCCCACCGGGCGGCAGTTGCCCAGGGGAGGCAGCGGTGTTTCCTTCCTGGGAGGCAGCGACGAACGCGGCAGCGTCACCACCCTGCAGGCACCGCAGCACCGCATTGCCGTTAGCGGCGGACGGCGGGATGGAGCACGGGGGGCGTCACCGCGCATTCGCGGCAATGGAGCTGCAGTATTTAAAATTCGCCACCGGGTGTCAGAAGCGACCACGGAATTTTAAAAGCTCTACTGCGCATGCGCCAGTCCCTTATAGCAGTCGCTAGGCAACAGCCACGCATGCGTGTAACTAACGCTACTGCGCATGCGCCGATAGAGAGCCGCAGTGCCGAACTTCGGTCACCAGGTGGCAGTAGCGAGTGCGTTAAAATGACAATACTGCGCATGCGCCAGTCTCTAAGCGTAGTCGCTAGGCAACAGCCGTGAGTGTAAACAACGCTACTACGCATGCGCAGATAGAGAGCTGTAGTGTTGATCTTTGGTCACCGGGTGACAGTAGCGAGCGTGTGTAACGAGGCTACTGCGCATGCGTCAGTCTCCAAGAGTAGTCGCTGGGCAACAGTCGTGCGTGTAAACAACGCTACTGCGCATGCGCTAAGAGCTGCAGTGCTTTTTGGTCGCTGGGTGGCAGTAGCGAGAGCGCGTGATGCTTCCACTGCGCATGCGCAGAAAAGAAACATAACTAGATAATAAATAAAGCAGGGTGGGGTGTAGAACCCCCACACCTCAATATTTAATTTTGGACACCCGGACCAGAGTGTGCGGCCATCGGAGGAGAGACGGGAACTTCCAGAATCTGGAGGAGCACGAGATCATACAGAGTGATGTATCCGCGCCCCCTTGACGTATCTCCCTCCCTCCCTCTCAGCCCAGCTCCGAATTTCCAGCCTGAAGCAGCCGCGAGCCGCCATCGCATTCCGCGCGTGGAGCAGTAAATTGCAGCCTGAAATCTGCCACCCTAAATGCGCACCTGCTCTCGCTAGCATCTTCTCTTCCACTGACCCTGCTACAGGAGCAGCACCTTGGGACGTAGGAACAGCAATGGAAAGATACTGCAGCCATTTCATTAGCAAACATCACCAAAACCCTTCCCAGCAGAAAAGCTAGGCTTGTGTCTTAACAACCAGAGGTATGGAGACCGTCAATTTAGATAAATGAAACAGATACTGACGATTGCCCTTGGCATTTCAGGTCCAGTAGTCATAGAATTTATTGTACTTAACGCAATCCATTGAGAGTTCTTCTGGTAACGGCATCTAAAAATCTCTTGCTAAGGCTGTCTTCCCATCTGAGGGAGGGAGGATATACACTAAGAAAGCCACCTTTTTACCCAAAGGCAAATTCTTTTTTTTTTTTTAATAAAATAAAGTTCATCCCCTACAGAGTACAAGATGATTACTTTTTAGTAGAAAATAGTCTAGACAACTCTTTTCAAATAGTTCCCAATATAGCTTTTCCTTTTTTTTTATAGCTACAGTCATGCAATTTTCTTTTATTTGATTCTTGAAAGGCTTATTTTCTTAATTCAAAGATACAGCAGAAGTTCCAAAATTGTCAGGCTGTCATTTCTGAGAGACATGGCAAAGGTCGATGTAGATGCCAAAATGGTTTCAGCTAGCTTAATTTCAAACATGAGACAACTAGATGCTTTCTCCATCCCTCTCCCTATTTTCCCTATTTCTGTATATGTGTTATAAATACATTTATGAACATCCACAAATAACTGCCATCAAGCAATCTTTAATGGTAAGGATATGATAATCAATGATAACCAAAATTAACCTTTGGGCACTGCTGAAGAGATTAAACTACAGCGTGGCATAAAATTACTTCCCTGCCTAAACCCATGCATCTTGCTTCTAAACACCAGCTTGCAGATTTAGACAGAATATTTGAAGCATTTGGATTCCAAAAGGTAAACATCATTTCGCAGCTCATGGTTCAGCAGTGATCACATACAGTAATTTCTGTAAAACACAAAACATGACAAAGGAAGAGAACAAGCAAGTAAGCAATGCCGCTTTTTAAAGTTATTTCTATGGATTTGGTGTGACTTTCAACTCTGCACGATGGTGGCAGGCTCTGGGTTTTTTCAGGCACCACCAGTATTGTTCAAAGCCCCAAATTAACATACACTGATGTTGACTTAACAATACTATCTACATAAACACTACATAAATACATATGCAAAATAAAGTCCATATCCCATAAAACAGAAAATATAATATATATTCTATTGGGCAATCCATACTGGCACAGCAAGTTTTATAACTATAATGTATTTCGTATATTATTTACAAGTGGAAGCAAAGAAAAACATTACCATCAAATACATTGATTTAATCAACTATGTATTTTTTGAAGACCATCGCTTGCAACAAAATGATCTGCTACTCCAGCTGCCTACAAAAGGAAAGTGCTCATGATCCATCTAGTGCAATAATGCTGGCTACAAAAGTTAAGGGGAGAAAACAATTTAAGAACTAGTACCACATTAGCTAGTGGGACCAAAAAACAAATTTTTAGTTTAAAAATTTGATAAGGAAATTAAGGTTACACAATGGACTAACAAGAAAAGAAAAATTCTCTGAAGTCAAGTCTTTAGATTGTCAGAAATCAGAAGCACCAAATGTACAGTTTCTCATGCTATTTTGTTCCAGCTTCATCCTGAACATTCTTGGAGACAGCTGTCCCATAATCAAGGAAAAGGCACGTCACAGATATACCTGCAGATATGACACTACGTAAGCCCAAACAAAGAAAAGAAAGATGAACAGACTCATCAACCTGACAGTCCTTTACCTCCAAGTGCTTGAATTTGTAACTTCAGTAGTGTTCCTCCATTTAAGTAAATACTAAGTAGCATGAAACTTGCTTCTGAAATAAAGCATCAAGGGTGCGTGATAAAAACAAAGAGGTTCTTACAGGTTGTGCGTTATGATTTGAGCACTGGAGTATAGTAATACACAACAGCTAAAAATTACACATTATTTCATCTTGGCACCATAGATCAAGCATCAGAATAAACTCAGGTGAACAGTCAAGTACAACTCACTTAAAAGGCATAACTCTCCAAAGAAAACCCTTCTTCTGGACCTAAAGACCAGCTGAGCAAAAATAACCTCTACGGGAATGCCACACACAGCACATGTAAACACCAAAATGCCCACCAGCCTTGGTAAACCTTGGCTGCCTACCCAAATACGGAGGCAGGCTGACAGGAATCCTAGAAATAGTTTAAACTTTATTTCTGCTTTCATCTTTGCTCTCAAGACCTAAAAGGCTCCTGGACTTAACTGGAACTTGTAGATCTCACACATTTACCACCTTCCAAAATCAGAGTAATTAAGAATTCTCATGGATAACGAAACACAAAGCCCTTTTACTAATTTCAATGAGATAAGGAAAATGCAGCTCTAGCTGACAAGTACTTAATCACCAATACCCATGCAGATTTTAAAATATCACAAAGTACAACTGTATTAAAAACAAGGATGATGTGCTGCAAGCTTTCACACAAATGATTTTTCTTAAATTCTCATCTTAACTTTGAGAGTAAGCTTCTACCCTAAGGAAGCTGATACAAAAAGACACCCCACCCCCGCAAAGCTGGGTTATAGACAACTGCCCACCCTCCTGCTAAGTCATCACAAGCCCTCACAGTCTTAGTTAAAAGTCTTCCATGTAAGGAAATATGCACATATTGGCAACCATCACCATGGACCACAGCCAGAACCTACAGAGCAGGGTTTGGGAGCCAGGCCACTGCGTTTTCACCCCATAGTGGTTTCTTGGAGCAGTTCTGCTGGCAGGAGCCCTATGTACCCAGGAACCCGGCCATGGCACTTGACAGAGAACTTAGGCCACCCAAGCAAGACTAGTTGCTCTCAGCCTTTCCAAAGTTTTAAAAAGCACCCTCCAGAGCCAGGCCTACCATGGGCAGAGGCCAGGATCTGCAGGTTGGCCTCGTTGCTTGTTCAAGGCCTGACGGGAGTCACTGTTGCCCTCAGCAACCAAGAACCGGGTCACTCTGCCTAGCCCTGAGATGGTACCTTCTGCCTGCAACACTGGCAGAGCACCACAGCTCCAGCTCTCCCACAGTGGCAGTGCCCACAGCAGCATGTACAGACCTGCAGCTCACTGCCACCCAGGAGATCATGGTCACCCTGCCTGGGTACCACACTTCTGGGTCCCCTGCCTCAGGCTGGACACCACCACTTGTGCCCCTGGGAAGGATGGCACCAAGGGGTAGCTGGAGGAAATGGCCCCATGCTGACACCACCGCCTTCTGCTGCTGTGCCCCAGGGGCACAGATGGGCCTTTTCCACGTCAGGAAAAGGATGAGCAGTGCCAGGCGCTGCTGACTCACCCCTCATCCTCACACAGGCAGGGGAAAGCTTGGTGTAGCCAGCATAGACCTTCTTGTCATTTGCCATGCCCACTGCTGCTGTCCCAGTGGCACATGAACCCATCACACCACGATGGGGAGGCTGAGGGCAACACGAGGCAGTGGAGGCTGTGGCGGCTTCTCTCCTTATTCCATCCGTGCACGGGGCAAGAGTGGGCGCTGTTCCTCAGCTGGCAGCAGCTCCTCGGTAGGTGGCAACTCGTAGGTGACGCAGAGGGAGGAGAAGAGACAGCCCAGGAAGGACACCAGGCTGGCGAAGTACATGGCACCACTGGCACTGCCCACAGCTGCTGTCAGCGGCCCCATGGCCAGGGCCACGAGGATCTGTGCCAGGAAGTACTGGCAGCTCAGCAGGGAGATGTCAACACCCATCCCACGCCGTGTGCCCTCCACCTGCGAGCCTACGAACTGCGGGGGACATAGCGTAAGGGGGTGCTACAGGAGCCCTTCTCCCCTCCCCAGCCTGGGACTCACCTCATGGCTCTGGTAGTAGTCGCACAGCAGAGAGTAGGGCAGTGTGCAGAGCGTGGCGAAGAGGATGCCATAGGTAGCACACAGCGACAGCACCACATAGACATTTCTGGAGAGCGTGGCCAGCCCCGTACCCAGCCCAAAGGCCAAATACGCCACAAAGTACAGTGTCCGTGTGCTAAACTGCTCTTCCAGCTTCTCCAGTACAGCTGCAAGACAATTGCACAGCATTCAGGGTGAACCATGGCTCTCCCTGCTGCTAGATAGTCGTACCCTAGGGGTGCACCTTTGGGCTCCACAGCCCAGCCATTAAGGCAGCCATGTCTCAGCGGCGACCGTTAGGCCTTTGAGTAACTACTGGTTCGTACACGAGTGCCAAGGAGCCCTTCCAAATCCCACGGTCATGCTGCAGCCTTGATGCCCTGTGTGGAGAGCACAGCAGAGCCAAAGCCTGGCAGTGGCCCTGTTCCAGAGGGGTAAATGGGAACTGCTGCAGGGGGGAAGACAGGCAGGGCAGACACATGACATGCATGAGAAGGTGCTGGGGTGGTGTGTGACACCAGTGTGCTCTGCTGGGGGGACACAGGCACTGACTGCTGCTGCACCAGAACTGTGCCTATGGTGGCTGTGTGTATGTCTGGATTCAATGTACGCTGAGAATACCATTTGTGAAAGAAACTATATACTAACAGAGATGCGTTTTTGCTGGACTGCTGACCTCATCTGTTGTCAGCGCACGCCAGGCTAACTAGCAGAGAAAAAACGGTGAAAAAGAACACTGCTTCAGCACTTGTGCCATGTGGTAGGCTATGTGCGACATAAATGCCAGACTACTTGTTGCAGAAACACTGCTTAAGGAGCATGTGCATCTTTCTCAAAGCAGTGGCTAAGATGGCTGTACTAAGTACCTGAATAGAATGCAGCACTGAATGCATAGATGCACATTCCCCAGCAGCCCATGGTGACCCCAGCGTTGTACTTCTGATACTCATCTGAGTTGTGAGGCGCTTTTGGATTCCCCTGAAACACTACTTCTCCCATGAAGTCGGTATAGAAAAGTAACATCCCCTCAAATGAAAGCCATCCTGAAAGAAGCCAGAAGTAATCTATTAGAATTGCAGAGTATTTGTTTCCTCTTGTAAGCTTATATGGATGCTATTAGCTATATTACAAATCGCAACCTGAAGACAGGTTGTACAATGTATTACGTAAGATTCAGCCACACATATCAGACTGCTGCTCCCCACGCATTCTGCTACAATGATTGTCAAAGACATTCAGGGTTTTAAAGACCAAGACTTAGCCTTTGAATTCCTAAGTGGAATCCTACAGACTGACTGCAGGCCACAGAAAAGTGGTTTAAGAAGACAGAAAAATAGATTACAGCATTCTGAGGTGCCTTCAGATTTTGACAGGACACAATGCTCGGTTTCACCGAGTGGCTCATCACATAGTCATTTTGAGTTGCTGTTGTGCTCTCACATAGAACTGGAAGGAGTGCTTCTTACGTCAGGGTTGCAGCCTCTAGAGTGCCTCTGACACATTTAAAAATTCCTACTCACAAACCAGCATTAAGGCCAGAGGTGCAGGCAACCTCTTAATTCTTTTTCATGGCCAATGAGTATTACCTACCTGTTAGCTTCTGTCTAATTTTGTGTAATCTGGATTGCCTGCAAGCCCTTCCTAATCATCAGTCACGCACAGGTAAGAGTAAAGGTAATAGCACACTAGTTACAGGCACTCCTGCAGGGTTGTATTCCGTGCCTCCTCATAGCCTGTGCTGGGACCCCTACACACATACCGTAAAAGTGAGGAAAGTGAATGCCAGTTTGTTTGTAAGCAGGAAAATGCAATTAATCTCATCTTTCTGGCTCTGTAATACTAGTTTCAGAGCTTTTTTAAAAAATATTTTTAAAAAAGAAAAAAAGGTTGATAGTTTCAAGTTTAGTGGCATTTCTCATACCGGTGTAAACATTCCATTTAACAGATGTGCTGATTTAGGCCACTGTAGGAATGTAGCTTTACTGTTCTGTTGGTTTGGCTTTTTTTCCTTTCTCAGTGTTCTAAGAAACTAAATACCAGAAAGTACCTTATTCATGAGTATATGTGAAACAAATCACGTCTTCTCCAGTTAACAGCCATTGTAGCAATAGATAAAATAGTTAAAAACATTCACCCAAGATAGACTACTTCACAGTGAAAGCAAGACGGGACTTTCCGAATACCTAGGAAGTGGTTGATGCAGAGGTTACGAAGAGCCTTGGGCATCTGGCAGATGGTCGAACAAAGAAGTTTCACAGAGAGTGGTTGCTCAGAGGTCTCGCCTGATCCGTTCAGCTGGCTCTCATACTTAACACCATTCAGCAAAATATTAGCAACCTGCACCATAATAACTCCCAGGTCAACAAACACAGTAAGAAAAATCCAAAGATCCTTGAGCAAACCTATGCAGTGTTACACACCTATCTGATCATATGAAAGTTAAACTCTGCTGTTGCAGTTGACTCAGAGATTAAGAACAGTGTATGTAGCTAAGCTCCAAGTTCAGCCTTGGAACGAGTGTTAGATGGCAGCACTGTGCTGCAGCTTTCAGTATACTTGAAACAGTACCCTTCACTTCTCTAGGGTATTTGGCAACCACATCCGGATGATAGCGTAGGGAAGGCATAAATTCCATTGCATTTAATAGGAGCTGTACCCACATTTAGGCGAATTTGGTTCCTGAAGTTTTAGAGACATTGAGGAAGAAGAGGCTGATTTTAACTGAAACACATTCTTACTGCTTGCTAACCTTGATGCTCTATGTGCACAGTATGTAAAATCCTGGCCCTAACAAAGTCTGCTCTCACAAACTGGGTCAAAGTAGAGCAACAACAACAACCAAACAAAACAAATGAAACAAAAAAAACACACCCCACACAAAAAAACCCAACAACAACAACCCACACTCCCCCAAACAAACAACAAAAAAATCCCACACAACAAACAAACCAAACTAACAAAATAAAACCACAGAGGAGAGTTTACCTCATCCCGGATCATAAAAAAATGGGCCAGCATACAGAGGTCTCAGACATTCCAAGTTATCACCAACAGTGCGAGGTGAGGTCAGAGTCCTATCCCTGGGTAAGGAAAACCTCACCTCCCTGATGGAACCAGATGTAATGACTGCCATAAGGAGAAGCTCATGGGAGAATTCTATCCCTGGCCCTATCTTGCGGGTATTTCTGTGGAGAGGGAAGATACAGGCTCAATAAAAATGTGTCTTTTTCTGCTCTCACATGGTAGCTCCCTGGATGGTCAAGAAGGGCCAAAAATACTGACCTAACTTTCACACATGGCCTGGTGAGAGCAGAATGCTCCATCTTAACAAAGACAGTAATTCACATCCTACTATTTTACCGATAAAGTCACAGCAGCTATGCTGTTTCCACAATGACTTTTATGAGCAAACTGTCACAAATGGTCTTTAATGATGAATTTGTGCACCACACATTTAAAATTAGATTAAGAGATTAAAAGAACGCTCAGGTTTACATGGTGGTATCATTGATTTTCTGCCCTTACCTGTTGGCTGAAGGTTACATTTCGTCTTCTGCTATTTTCTGGACAGTGTCCTGTTACAATATCTGGAATGGTCAAGGTCTGAGGTCTTTTCAGGATCCCTGATGACCGTGGCTTTATTGCATCCAGTGAGCCCACCCTCAGTGCCTCGCCATCAGTCCCCAGCGTTATGATGTTCTCCCCTTCCTCCAGAACTCCATTTTCTCCTTGGTAACAGCCATCAGGCACCCGAGGAAAGCTGATGCTGACAGGCTGCCTGGGCAAGCTAGCTGGAAGCGCTAAGTAACTACTGTGCCCGCCTGTAAAACAGTCTATAAGCACACTGTCAATATTCGAAGTCCCAAAAGATGATGCAAACTCATTAATTCCCGTCAAGGAATTTTCTCTGCTGACAAAACTGCCATATTTGGGTGTAAGTGGGCTGAGGGGAGAAACAGGACTCGTAAAACTTGCATATAAGTGAGCTGAGTTATGAGAAGCACAGTGTCCATTTACACCTTCCTCAAAGAACAAAGGTGGAGAAGGAGGGAGAGGAAGACTTGGACTCTTCATCACCTTTTTCTTCGTGCTCAAGGACCTTAAGGGTCTTTCTGGAATGCTAATTAGAGTCAGCACAGTAGTGATACTCAGTATAACTGAGGTGAAGATATAGATGACACGAAGTTGCCCTCCCACAGCTTTTCCAAAGCTGGTTTTATCCCAGTGTATTCCTCCAACAACATAACCAAAGCCACCTCCAAGACCTGGTGGAAAAACAGAGTCAAGATTATCTTCCCTAGACAATCCTGGAAGTCAGTAACAACATAGCACCATTTGTCTACTGATTCGTGAGTAGAATCCGACACATCGCTTCTGTTTTACTACTCAACTCCTTTTCAATTCAAATGTAGTAATGAACACAGTTATCCGTACCACAAGGACAGTCTGGATGTACAAAAACGGTACAGAAAGAGGGAGAAGCTCAGTGCTGTAAAAAGTGATGATACAAATAATTAAAAGTAGTACTTCTTTCTTTGCCAAGAACAAACCACTTTACCTTCAGCTATTTCAGTCCATAAAACAGAAGTGTCCACCAACCTCGTGGTAAGGCTCTGCAATCAGTCCGCTAAGACTGTTTTCCTGAAAGTAAGTGAAAATCCATTTTCCTTACTCAGTTAGAGGAACACAGATTGAACTGCGCCCAAGACAGACCAAATCACTTCAGAAGCATAGCAAGCTCATTATTCAGCAACGTGTTGACAGCATATAAAACTGCCACTGTATTACTAGCAATGAAAACAAAAGTTCTGAGGGCACTGGATACCCCTCTCACTCCATTCACAGGCTGAGAGCCTTATGATAACTATCCTTTCTTTCTTACAAACACATTCACGAGTGTGAAACAGTCTCCTGATGGAGAGGAAAACTAGACTAGGGCAGTACAGCAACTGAAGATGAAAGCAGTGAGGGATCATAGCGCCTAGTATGTGCTTTCTCTTCCCATAGAGTGACTACAAAACATGTTTTCCACATCTGCATGAAGCCAAACCTCCTCCCTCGAGGGATAATTTTGTTTCCACAGGTGTTATAAATGACACGAGGGACTTTCATCTGAACAATCTAGGACTATGGGGTTTTTGGCTGTTGATAGTTACAAAAGCCTTCTGGTAGTAAGCAGAAGTTTGTTTTCAAAGTTAATTACTGCTGCCTCTCCAGGTATTTGGTTATGATGCTTACACAGGAAAAGACCAGTGACTTACACTCTGCTTTCTCATAGCAGGGCCTGTCTACTTAGGGTTCACGTCACCCAGGAAGCACCAAGAAAGCATACCTGCTAACAAAGCGTGGATGTTGAGGCCCCTGTCTTGATCCACTGGGCTGCATACATCCATCATGTAGGCATGACTGGGATTGTCTGCTGAATCTGCGCTGAAGTCCATGAAGACAACGCCACAGATCGTAAGAATGATACCCCATTTGTGGTTATATGCAGTGTCAGACAAGGCATTCCCTATATCTTTGCCATTCAGCATAAGTGAGAGCCCAAGCAATGCTCCTGGGAATAAAACCAAAACAAAATTAATCAATCGACTGCTTGTAAGCAAAAAAACTTGCAGCGCTCGCTCCATGCTCTAAAAGCATTATACTAACTGCACAGCCTTGTGGCAAGTACTACTGCTCTTGTTCAGATCACCATAGTCGGAGGAATGAGCATGGCTTATAGGATATAGATAACCCATTTCCACTGTTCGAGGCTACAAATGCCTGGAGTTGTTTTTGACCCAAGAAAAACATTCTTACCCCTCAAAACATCATGTCTTCAGACTCTGACAAGAGAAGCTTTTGTGTGTGGATCTCTGGCTGCCAAAGCATCATCTGGGCTCCACTTACCACCTTCTTCAGACCCACAATATCCAACACTTCAGAGGCATTTTGTTCAGCCTAATGCCACAGGGAATGTCACAGAAGAGAGAGGCGCAATGTTTCTACTTTATAAGTGTTACGCTCATCGTTTCTAAAAGACGCACCTACTGCTAAGACCAAAATGAAAGGTCTTCTCCTCCCAAATCTTGATGTGCATCTGTCACTCCAGGCACCCAGCAACGGCTGTAGCAAGAACCCTAGAAAAAAGGAATCACCAATAATTAGCATTTTTCTACAAGCCTGCTCCACAGGAGTTAAAACAGGTAGCTTAAAAGGTAATTAAAGGCAGGACACCATGGCATAGTTGCTATCACCAGTCGGTACTAGTCACTCAGGTGCACACACAGTGTACTTCCTGGCTACTTCCCAGGTCAGGGACTAAATAACATAATGTACCTCTGCTCATTATCACGGCAGTTCCCTTTGCATGACTGATACAGCAGAGTTTAACACCAAGCAAAGAGTAAGAGTACAACAGTTATATGCTCTAAAGGACTCTGCTCCTTACAAGCTACTTAATTTATCCCATCTTAGATGGGAGATCCCCTGCAGAATTAGTTTGGAAGACAGCAGGAAGCAAACATGCGAGTAGAAAAGGTGTCTGTGTTACTCTGGGCCGGCCTGGGAGCAGGGGCCTACTTACTCTCTCCTTCCAAAGCACACCCTGTGAGTTAAAGAACAGAGAGAACAAAGTTTCCAAGTGGTTAATAGTCTATCCTATGCTTCTTCCCATTGTAATGGATACGGTCCCAGCCCTGCTTCTGTGCTAAGGTAAGTAATCCAATGCCCATAATAGTAGTGGTCAACAGACTTTTATCATTGGAACAGCTTGTTTGTTTAAGAAAGTGAAACGGGAGAAGGTAATCCCACTCTGCTTTTTTCACACGCCCTTGAGAACTCTCTCTGTGTGCTTTTTTTCATAGGAACATAAATGGGTACACTGATCCTCTTTTTAAAGTTTTTAAATATAGGATTGGAGTAAGCAAAGCTTACCCTTGCAGAAGGTGTAAGAGGTTGAGAAGCCATCAAAAGAACAAACCTTTTGATCACGCTGTGCCCATTTCAGGCAAGACACAGCAAGAATTGTTCTCCATCTGGTTGTCTAAAATTATGGCTAGTGCTTCTTAACCTCAAGAGCACATAGAACATACTTGTGATCAACTGAGGTAGAGAAAACAAAAACATATAACCCTTGTGTAGTGGAAAAAAACAAGAGGGAAGAAATAGTGTAAAGAAAAGTTACCTAATATAGGGCTGATGAACCACACCATTCCATACAGTTGGTCTGGAAGCCCCATCTGAAGCAGCACAGGGGTAACGTAGGCCGTTTCCATGGCATAGCTGAACTCAAGCCCAAAGAGAATGCACCCATTAAACAGGAGTTCTAGGAAAGACCTCTGAGGCTGGAGATCCCCAAAGTCAATCAGATCAATAGGACATGGAGTATTTGGTGGTGGTGGCGGCGAAGGTCGGATGTGTTTTCTCCTTTTCGGATGTCTCTTGAAGTTGTTGGCCCGATGACTTATGTGCCGTGTGACTGACCCAGAATAGCCTGGAACTTGTGACCTCCAGATTTCCTGAGAAGTCATGCTTGGCAAGAGTGCAGCATCGCTGACAGAGGTTGTTGCACATGGTGGAATCATCACAGGTAGGTGTCTGGAAGAAAAATAGCTCAGAATAAAATGGTTGAGTAAGAAAAACTTTGCTTAATTTCATTTACTGAAGTTCAAGCTATTTCTCAACATTTCACATACTGAGTGCAGACTTCTTATTGGTCACAACCTTTTCTCTCCATCTCTGAACTCAAAGCATGTAAATTTTACGGGCATGTCTCCTCCATCTCTGCACAAATGAGACACCAGAGATCCTGTCTTGGTTACACAGGCATCGCCTACCATCATCGGGGATTAAGACTGAAATATTTAAAACAATTAGCAGTCAGACAAATCACACCTCCCAGGAGTTCCCATAACAGGAATGGGTTTACATTTATCTGCAATTCACTCAAGCTAAATTAAGATGAATCACGACCTCAGTTTAAGTGTACAATAATGCAAAGCTGTGGCTTGGCTGCAGATCCAGACCCCTGCTGCAACATGAAATGACCTTTTGGTACTGATCCTACCATTCCTGATGCCTGCACAGAGACCAAGGCTTAATGCAAAACTTTTTTTGCAGTGATTGAGTTTGGTTTTCTTCCTTTGTACATTCCTAAATTCAGCAGAAACAGGCTGTTACAAGGACAGGGTCGCATTCTCTTCTGCTTACCGGTTCTATTTCCATAAGACTGTACCAGAGCACTCAAAGAATGTGTTTCTGAAGTTCAGATTACAAAAGCTGAACACTTAGATGAGGTCAGCTGTCAACAAATATGCTTGGAACCAGAAGCTGGTATCATTTTTCAGTAGGAGAACTGAAGTTTCAAACTAATTCCTGAGAAGATACATACCCCACAAGCTACCCTCAGCTCGGCTACTCCTCTCTCACAGATTAACGGCATTCAAGAGCTGCACAGCCTCCTTGGGTCTCATCAGAATCACTCCTGTAGCCAAAGCGCGCATACCATGGTGGGTAAAACAGCCAAATGGGTTCCAAAATAGCACTGCAGGATAGACGCCGACAGTTCTGCTAAATTAACAAACCACATGTGATTTCTTGCCTCTTGCTGCCAGAAATGGAAACAGCTCGTAAGTGAAGTCTGACCTTTTCTTTATGCTTTCTTGCCCAGAGACCACAGGTTGCTGCTGCACAAGGATGGCTCCACATCACCCCACACCTCCTTAGGAAAACCCTCACAGCTGCATGCTAGTAAGCAAAACAAATCTCTTTTATTTTTAGCAGTTCCCCAGGAAAAAGAATCCCATTTGTTCTGCTACTTTGGCTGTACAGAATTCCCACAAATTTCCTGTTTTCTGCTATGTCCTCCAGCACACTTCATGCACCAGTCCTTCTTTCTGTAGCCCTTGGTCTATGCAATGCCATTCTTTGCTTCGTATCCTCAACCATTATCAAAAGCAGAACTCCGCAAATCCATGTTTACCGACACAGTGGTTGGTAAGCATGGTGGGATGATGCCCTACACAATCCCCAGCTCCACACATGCATCCAAAGAGAGATATTGCACAATGCAAAACTGAAAGCCAAACACCTTACAGAAGACTGCAGTTGGAGTAACTTGACTGTATTTGGGGCCTGAGAGGGAGGAGGAAGGGTGGGACAGAGAAGACATCTACTGAAGTATTGCTAACATCGTACCACAGGTTTCCTCCTTTTCAGACCAAGATGCATACCATATAAGAGAGAAGAATTCGTAACTGTAACTACATGCCTTGACAACCCCCATCTTGCAAGGAAACAACAACAAGCTACATTTTGTTGGGAAATTTCGTTAGACAGAAAGTCACCTAAATATACCACCAGTAGGAGAAGTGTACAGAGACTTAATGAAGATGCCTGCACCTGTGTTCCCCTTGATGCTGTTTTCACAAATTACTGACAAATTCTTATGATCCATGTCTTGCATAAACAGAGTACTTACTTTGCAGGAGTACCTTTATCAGCCTTCAGGTCAAAGTAATTCCCTCACAATGAGAATTTGTTAAAAATTGTTTTCTGTGCTGAAGGAGATACCAGAAAAAAAGACATAATGAAAACCCAATCAGATTCAAAACGGACACCCAAACGACACTTTCACAGAGACATGACAATACCACTATGCTAGCACTCCACCACTGATATACCTTGCCACGTGCATCCACGGTGTTGATCTCCGTATATCCATTTATTAGTTTCATTTCATACTACATTCTCCTTTATCTTCCTACTCTATTCTGTGCATTGCAAAGAGATTATATTGTGAATCATAAGCTGCAACATTTTAGTGACAGAAGGAAAGAATCCCTCTGCATGGCTCAAAAATAAATATGGTGATCTGCAATTACTTGGAACTAAAGATTATTATTGACAGCGTGTCACTGATCCAGCAGAAAGTCAGCATAAAACTGTGAGCTAAACCTATACTCCTCATTGCCTGTTTTCCTCAACTTTGTAATCATTCACCAGAAGACATCTTCAAAGGACTTAAGCCTCTGGTGAATCTACCTGGTGATCACAACAGCTTCAAAGCAAGAAACCTCTCCTTCAGCACAGAAAACAATTACGCAGCTGTTAGCTTTCACTATCGATAGTTATTCACTATTTTTTTGCACTCGACGTTTGTTATACCAACAACTGCACATCTCAATCTGCAGGGCCTCGGTGACGCTGGCTCTGCTGCCTGACATCTGCACAAATATGCGTGCACTGCCAAGGCGCGTGGCAGGCAGGCACCAGCCGTCACCGTTCTTCCTAGGCACCTCTATGCTGAAAACGAGTTTTTCCACCCTTAGCAGAATCTGGCCCCGGTTCTTCTGCAGTGGGTACCAAGGGCTCCAAACACACGACTGACATCAGCGCTGCGGGGAAAGGCTGACCCTGACCCGGCGCGAGGGCCGCCTCCTCCCAAGCGCTCGTATCGGCCGAGAACGAGCCGCGCTGCGCAACCGCCCCGGGGCGGGGCCGCTCCCCCGAGCCGCCCCCCCCCCCGAGCCGTCAGCGCGCAGCGACCCCCGCACCCACAGCCAACGCTCCCCCGCCCTGCAACCTTACCTCCAGCGGCACCCGGCCAGGCCCCGCACTGCACCGCGCGGTTACGCCGGCCCGGCCCCGATGACGGCGCTCCCCGCGGCGGCCGCCCACTCCGGCCCCGGACCCCCGCGATTCGCCGGCGGAAGCGTCCGCCCCCCGCCCCGAAGGGCGGTCACGACCGCGTCTGCCACCGCGCGAGCAGGCTGCGGGAGCGGCGCCGGGACGGCACCGCCCATGCCTCGCAGTCGCGCTTTACGGCGATTTTTAGCTGCAGCAGAGATACTTTTTTGTAGGCTCATAGAGTAGGTGCTGTAGATGACATTGCACTGTTGTAATTAACAGTCGCGGCCAGTCTTCCCCTTCCTAGGGTAAGGCAATTTGGCGGTTTTCTTTTGTAGGGCCATATTTTGTGTTCTTATGTTCTAAATTTCCTTATGGTTTGCAAAGATGTCATTATGTAGTGCAGTCTGCTCTCTGTATTTTTAAAAAAATTCAAACTTAGGGCATTAAGCATTAAGAAGGCTTAATTTTATCTCCAGAGGTTACCAAAACACTGCATGAATCCTTAGTATATATTAGTATTTAGCTTCTGTAGAATTTATTGCAGCATCAGGCTCATCTCAAATACAGTCTTTGTCCAAGCAAGTTCAATGCTCCAAATATTGCTGTAATCTCTCAGAAAGCTTGACGCAACTCTGCCTTTTACACAGTATATTCCTCATTCTGTTCACTGCAATTAACAAAAAGTCACATTATTGCTTAACTTTTTTAGAATAATGTTGCCGTTTTCTTGGTGCTATCATTTTTTTTGCACTAGAATAAATTAAAGAGCTCAACCCCAGACAATTTGTAAGGGTGATGAGTTTGCAAACAAAGGACCAAGACGTTTCTTCAATGGCAAGTTCATGACCATCTTATGCTCATTAAAAATTAGTTCTGCCAATGACAAAAATTGCAAGAGTTAGAATTATAGAATATCTCAAGTTGGAAGGGACCCATAAGGATTGAGTTCAACTCCCTGCTCCTCTCAGTACTACCTAAAACTAAACCATATGACTAAGAGCATTGTCCAAATGCTCCTTGAACCGTGACAGGCTCAGTACCGTGACCACTTCCCTAAGGAGCCTGTTCCAGTGTCCAGTCACCCTCAGCGAAGAACCTTTTCCTAATGCCCAATCCGAACTTCCCCTGACTCAGCTTCATTCCATTTCCTCATGTTCTATTACTGGTTACTGCTGAAGTTACATGGACAAATACAGACATTCATCATAGAGGCTGAAGCGCTCTCTAAATCCCAACTGTCCTTGCTCCTTCCACAGTCCACTTTTCCAGGTGCCAGTTTGCCCTCTTCCCTTGAACACTTCCCGTACATGTATTCCAAGTACACAAAAGCTTTTCCTCCATTGCTAAATCCAAAAGAAAATCTGCTTTCCACAACATTTATGGTATCAGTTGAAGAAGTAAATTTCTATTTCTGTAAATGTTCAGTCATGCCAATAAGGTCTATGGCCTATGGTACTGAATACAACACAAACACAGAGTAAGACAGAAAAAAAGAAGTTCAAATGAGGTGAGGTGCATTTCAATTATACGTTCTTATTGCTTATATGGTAAGAGGAGCTTACCACATAAATTACACCGCCCAAGCATTCCTTACATGCCAACTGAGTAGGTGTAAAGAAGTTGGTAGGAGGCTAATACAATGTAAGAACATAAAGAAGTCTCATATATGCCAGTTTGCACACCACCTCCATATCTGGCTCTTAGCATATTGTCATATGACTTTAATAGCCCAGATAAATCAGTCCCTGAACCTGGATTCACCAAACTCCTACGCTGGCTATATTAATGGATACAAACATTTAAAAGGGCACTCGAATTTTTACTTAAAGGAAGGAAAACCACAACAATAATATTTTTTTTTTTTAAATTTAAAAACCCACACCTAAAACACCAACAGAAACAAAACCCAGTATTTTGCTGCAGAATGAACAGCAATGGTGGCAGCACTGATCCATTTGCATTAAAAGTGAGTTGTTGATTCACTGAGAAAATAAATTCAACATAGCAAACTACTATATAGGAACATTAATTTTTAAAGAAACAAGTATGCATGTTCTGACAACTGCTGTCTTCACTTTGTAAATCTGCACCCGTGTGGATATAACAAAGGAGAAAAGGAGCTTGTGTCTGCTCCCATCCTTTCTGGGGGCAGAGCAAATTACCCTATTCTTTTCAGGGGACAAAATGAGGCCATGCTCCTGAAACATGCATCTTCAAGATGGCCCCTGACAAGTGTGCCAGGCAACTACAATGCACAACATTGCATGTAGAGCTCTAATAATAGGAAGAGACAGAAATACCCCCACTATTGACAAACACACAAAGTAGGACGTAGTCTTGGACCCTAGTTCAAACTGTTTTGTAAAACAAGTGAAACTTTTTTTCTAACAAGCAAAGTCTTTAGTAAAGAATCAATTTGGTTTTAGAAAAACTGGAATGCTGTCATGGTACCAATTAAACATCAGTCATCCATCAGCCTAGTCTACAGCTGCTATATGCAAACAAGAGTGCTGTGGCCCCTTCCCAAACCTTAGAAGATTATTATCCAGAAAAATTTTACTAATGCCACAATTCACTGAAACCAGTCAAGTGTTGTGCAGTAACAGCCCAATAGTTTTCCTTCCACAGGTTTTCACTTGATTTGACTTGTGTTTTGGTTCAGATGTGTGACTTCCACAATAGCAGTGTGCATGCATTTAGTCATTTGCTTTCCTGAGCTTTGTGCAGTGTCTGCTCAATCAGCATTTCTGTTTGGTTCTGCAGGACAAACTAGTGCTGCCCTCAAAATAATACAAGGACATTTACCTATCTCCTGCCCTCACCAGACAACCACCCCTTCCATGGCTGGTCTCCCTCCAACAATGAATGCCCAACACAGTTCAGAGAACCAGCCATTAGAGGGCACTTACAGAATCCAGAAGATGAGAACATGCTTGGTATCCGACGGCTACAGTCCTACCAATAGTTTAAAGAATCTCAATGAAAAATTTTGGGTTTACTTCCTAACCAGCTCCTGCAATCAACACTTTAAGATACAGAACTAGGAAAATAATTATATTTCCAAAGATCTTTATCATCTATTTTTCCAGCAACTGAATGATAGAAGCCTAAGGAAGAACTCTCCTCTAAGGCAACACTTGTGCTAGGCTACATTGACCATGCACTTCTGGACAAATGCTGAACAAAAGTGTTAACTGCAGGCACGTAAGATATTGGTGCTAAGCGTTGCTGTTGGGTGCAGCTTCAGGGAAAGAGGTGCGAGAACACACAAAGCAGTGTGGCAAACTCACTGAAGCACAGTATTTCATTTCAGTGCAATGCCTCCAGTGGACTATGCATTTCACAAGACACAAGGACATGATTATGCCCCAAAGACCCTGCAGGTTTTTTTCTGGATGTGACAAACCACAGGAAGGTGACAAGTAGTATGGCAAGAAAGCAGAAGTGAAAATCCTGGGTGCAGGAACTTGCAGGCACAGGCTACATATATTTCAGAACTAAACTCAATTTTCATTTAAGGAGTATAAATAGAGATACTACTGTCATCCCTGCTATGTTACCTGAACAGCTCAATTCCTTTCTTCTCCTATTAATTGTGAGCTGCAGCTTCCAGCCAGTAGGTGCTGTCATTAGTAAGATCAAAGTTTTCTTGGCTACCGGGTGTCTGGTTTCTGTGATTCAGTACACTTCTGATCTTCTATTGGAGAAGGAAAGCAGAATTCATATGATCAGCGAGTTCTGCAAAACCTCAAATCATTGGTATTTTGAAGGCCAAGTGCAGGGCAGCACAGGAAAGGGCCAGGCCACTGCTCCACCAAGGGCTCACGGGAAGAGGTGGTCAGGTGAGGCACCATGCAGAGGGCAAGTCACAGCACCCGGCTGCAGGCAAGCATGGTGAATGGTGACCCTGGCAGGTTTGTCACGCAGCGTCACCCTCAGCGGGAGAGCTGATGAAGGGTGCCAAAGTGGTGCTGCATCGGGGCTGCGTTCTCTAGCAGCTGCACTGGCAGGGGCTTGGGCTGGCTCAGCAGCGCCCAGATGGAGACAGGGTACTCAGAGCTCACAGAAAAGCAGCAGGGCAGCAAGTGGTACGTGGTGGGCACTGCGGGAAGACCAGAGTTGTGCCTGCCTCTTGCTAAGCATTCATTAAAACTTTGGTTTATAAATTGGCTCTGTACCTTGTCTAAATTGACTTTGTAAATGTACGGGAAGTACTGCCCCACTTCCCTGTGTTTACCACAGGGGAAATGAGAAACCACTGGGTCCCTGGGGCTAATTACTTTCTTCAAAACTCAGCACCACTCTATGTTTCTGACTCAGTGCAGCATTCAATTTTCTGCTGAGATTGTATCTATATCGCATTACAGGATGAGTTGCAATAGGACTCCATGTTAATTGCAGACTACTCCCTTCTCTCCTTTATACCAGTTATCAAGAAAAACCAGAAAGTCTACTTCTGCTCTTTTTAATTTAGCCTCTTCCATCCATACAGAGTGCCTGTCAGACAGGAGAGGCAGAGGCTGTCACCCCCTTTCTGCTTGAAAGTGTTAAGCAATGAGGCAGAGACTATAGGGATGTCTACATGCCATCCCAAACAATCAGTTACCTTATGGAGACAAACAGATGTTGGGGTACAGAATGGCCACTTGGTGTAAATAGATACAGACAGGTGCTTTAACATTCCTGGGTGGCCACAGATGCACTCTGACACCCTTCCTTGCCTCTTACATCCACTGAGGCAGAGAAAAGGGCAGAGATGACATAACAGAGAAAGGATACCCCTATGTTACTCTTGGAACTTGGCAGCCTCTTTCAGGGCCTTCATCTGCCTAAAATACCAAAGCAACCCTCAAAGCACTGGAGTACAGCCATAAACAGACTTCTGCAGAGCACAGAAACAAGCAGGGGCTGTGCATCACGACTTGACAAGTGTATATGGCTCAGCAAATTCTCCTAGGGGAACTAAATTTGAGAACATTTGCTTGGTGATGAGTACATTTCACCCTTCCCTGGAGCACGCTCAAAGGGATAAGGGTTTTTAGTGTCTTATCTTTACTTTGTTTCCCTCCTAAATGTCCAGCTTTGACAGCAGTATTACAGCACTTTGCCATATCAGAAACAAACATTTACAAGACACAAGTAATTTGCTAGCCTGTCATATCCCACTCCCCTTCCATCACTAGCAACTGGGATTTCTGTCACTTTCAAGTGTTAATCAGCATTGGTAACTGCCACTTACTCTGCATCATATGTACACAGGGAACAATATGGACTTGTGTAGTGCTCCACACTTTCAAGGCAGTGTATGAATAACATTTGAAGAAAATTGATCAACCAGTATACTGGAAAGCAATGCCTGTGGGACTAGCATGGAGGTCTTTGGAGATCTTTCAGTGAGATCTTTCAAACACAGTCTCTTACTAAAACAACAGGAAGCAGCATACCAGATCAGATAGCAGTCCTGTTTCCAACAGGGGCTGTTAGTGGACACTTGGTTGCTGCTCCTCACAAGCCTGCTTTTTGCTTCTACTGGTCTAAACAGACTATATCACTTCGGTATTCAATTTGTTGAGTGCTTTCAAGTAAGTCAAAAGTGCTGTAAGTATCTCCTTTCTTCTAATTTCTTATCCTTTGGTTAAAGGCCTTTTCCCTGTTTGGCAGATCATTCTCAAGAGCTTTTCTACTCTCCCCCATCAGCAGTAAAGGAATTCCTCTGACTACAGTCCAGCCTGCTACATGATGTTTGCAGCCTGGAGTTGCTCTGGTGTTAGCCTGCATTTTCTCAGGAGAGGGGAGAAAAAGGAGGGGGGAGGGGAAAAAAAAGGAGAGGAAAGGAACAGAACATTCTGTCAAATAAACATTTGCTAACACTCTTGAGCAAGAGAAATGGAACAGGCAGCGAAAGGTAACCCAGATTAAGTATTTGCTAGGGCAAATACACAGTACACAAAGGTTCCCTGTACATGGTTTGGATGGCATTTCTGTGTTGAGCCTGATACACCGATACATTAATTGACCTCTCCAACAAGATCTATGACCTTCGGATACTAAATTGGAGGCCAGGCTTCGAAGTAATCTAATTAATCTCCTGCCTGGTAGAATAAAAACAGGCTTCCTGTTATAGTTTGAATTCTCTACTTATTTTTTTTTTCCTCTCCCATTAGGAATAAGATGTTTCTGCAGGTACACAGTTTTTCCATAATATAATCAACTCTTTGGGTGTAGGACTAGCAGAGCTTGCCGAGAATTCACGTGTTTGATTCTACAGGAAAGCTTATTGCAACTTCTAGGTCAGCTTCATGTTTGAAGACCAAACATGTATGAATCAATAAATGAGTAACTGATTCCTCTCTTCTGAGGCTGAGCCACACAGAGGTGTTCCCCCAGGAAAGGGTCTGATCAAAGCCCTGGAATACCTTAACCAGCAGGGGAGTATTTTCCCTTCTAGGCCTGGTACAAATGAAAATTACACTGGAGCCTGCATCTAGCTCTGGGGTCCACAACTGAAAGACAGCGCTGAAAAACTCAGGGTGAAGAATGGTAGAAATTATTTACAAGCTGGAAAACATTTTGCAATAATTAATTAAAGAATTCTATCTGTTGAATTCCTGAGTAAGACATAGAGCAAGGGCTTCTAAAGCAGCTGGTCCAATGAAAGGCTCAAAATTAAAGCTAAACAAATGCAAATTACAAGCAAAATACATGTTTTTCAGAGCTAGGAGAGAACAACCATTGCAATAAGCTACCAAAGGAAGCAGTAGACACGCATGCTGTGCATGCTTCTGTGGAGTACATGCATTAGTCAAACACAAATCACTGGAGGAAGAGAGTGTATGAGTGGAAGATGTTTTTGCTATATGAGAGCTCAGTCCACGAGACTAATGGTCCTTTGCAGCTGTAAGGCAGAGTTTTGCATTTGTCTAACCAATCTCTTCTCCAAAAGAGTAGGGACAGAGCTAGACCACATCCACTCCTCACTAAGCCATTTACTATCTCTTGCAAAGTCAAAAAAATCTCCTGAGGTCTTATGGTCAGAGAGAAGGACATGATAACCTCAAACTAATTTCTTCAAACAGACCGTATTTTCCTGGCTCTCCACGTTGGCCAAGACACTGGACAACTGCCTCTTGCCTAAGTGACAAATGCTTCCAGCCTCCACCCATCCTCTCTTTTTTAAAATTAAAAATCGAAGTACACCAGGAGACTTGCTTAAATAATCAGGCTACGTGGAGATAATACAATGGGAGAACTTTTTGATCAAAAATAAATTGGACATCCTAAGATACTGGAATATGGGCTCATTTAAATTTTAAGTATCAAATAAATGACTTCACGACGTGATACAGAGAACACATTTTGCAGCTGAAGAACAGCCATAAAGGATAGAGGTGAAAATTAATATTTGTGATTTATATGACATAAAGCAGATTTTTGTCACTATCTTTTGTTTCTGAGCAAGTTGGATAGGAGAAAAATAGGTTTGATACAAGTGTCTTCCTGCATATTAATTTGTTACCTACCTTTGCACAGCTTCTCAAGCCACCTGAGGAGAAATGTTGCCACTAAATCTAGCCCATGAACCTCAGACAGGCACTGCCCTTTACTTTCCATGGATGATAGTAACAATAAAGCCTGGACACCCATATCACAGATACAGGAGCACATAGTCTTATTACAATATTGGTCCTGGGAACTTCATGCATAGTACACCTTCTTCCCAAGAGAAGAGATGGCCAGGGCTAGTCTCTCCCTTTAAGGCACACTGGATCACACCGAGTCTGGACATCCCCTCAGAATTACCTTCCGTTGAGAATTTCAATAGGGAAGAAACCTGTAGGACCCTTTTAAGACCTTCTGTACTGTCAATAAAAGGGAAGGAAACAATCTATTTCAACTTGCAGAGTCAATGTTCATGACCTTTTGCAACATCCCCTTTAATTTAAAATCAAACCTTTCTACCAAGCCAAAATGAGACTCACTCTCTCATCTATTGTAGCATGGTCTGAGATTATGTGATCAGACAAACACACAACTCCTGCCATGGGAGCAAAGCAGATCTATCCAGAAGCAGCATTTTCTCCATTACACCTTGGTCTAACCTCACTGCAGAAGTTTGTCCTGGTGAGCATGTTGCATCCTTTTCAGTCCTCCATTCTGGGGCTGCAGGTTTCCCTATGTTTTCTGTTGCAAAAGAAATTCTAATGCCCTGTCCTCTACCTGTTTAATAATGGCCAGGTGTGGTTTTTACCATTACTGATCTTGCAGCTAAAACAACAATCTGTGCAGTAGTAGTTCTGTACAGGAAGAGGGAGTTAGAATTCTGATGTGCTTTTATTACCTATATCATTCCCTGAATTGCCAAGTTGGACGGCTGGCATACACAAATGTCACATCCCTATGATGTTCTCAGAAAACACATGCGTCTTAGATTGCCTCTACTTGTCACACCAAATGGATCTTTGGCTAGATCATTATCATCTTTGTTATTCTTCACCAAAATGGAATTTGCTTCCCTTTCCAATTCTGTATGAACTTACCAGCACTTTTGGCACACTCCTTCACGGAGACTTAGAGGTGAAATGCACCCGACTGGAAACAAAAGGGTTTTTTTCATGTGTTTGTTAGCTCAGCCACAGCTACAAACTCCTGACAGGAGACTTCCAAGAAAGACGGAGTTGGGAAGGGAAGTTCTATTAAATGGACTGTCCACATTCACAGTTTATCCTCAGAAATCCCAACCATCACCTTCTTCTATGGTCAGTTGACAGAAGTTGTGAACCCCATGTCAGCTAAAGTGTATGCCAGAACAGCTGCTTACCTTTTTGTTTGCACACAGTGTGCATCTATGTAGCAACACATACATTACATAATAGTAAGTCATAAGCTAAAAGGAGTCAGATTGCTAAATCCATCCACTCTGTAAATGAGATTTTTACTTCTATTGCCTGATAATTTAATTGCTCAATTAGCTCCGCCTGAATGCCTTGGCTGTGGTAGAGGAATGTTCCCTTGCAGGTCATGGTAAATCAAAAGCAAGGAGGCAAATAAGCAGTGCAAAGGTAAATGATTCCTCTACAGCAAACCAAGTGCATTGTCCAATTGTATTTTCTCTCATGATCTGCTCCTTACACTAGTGATTTAGGGACAGAACAGGCACCAGACAAATAAAATACCATAAAACTCTGGTCAAAAGCCAGTATCATAGGAGGCCACCCCTATGTGGTTTAATCTCAAAACTTTCTTAGCCAATTCAAACCTAGCTCAGACATTTCTTTTTGCATTTCTGAAATTCCATAATATGCCTAATTTCGGTAACAGGGTAACCTCCTAATTGATGAGGACTTTGAAACAAACATCTGCTGCATCACCAAACATTATACTATTGTTTTCCTTTAGCCAAGAGGCAAGCGGAAAAGATGCCATTAAAGTGGCACTTATTGACCATCTTGGAGCAGAGTGGGACTGACTGTGGATGTGACACTTGTGCATCAACAGACCATAGCACAGAGGGTTTTGGTTGCAACAAATATGGCCTGTGGGTAGGTACAACTTGAGGGACTTCGTAACTATTTTTTCAGACTTAATGAGAAAGTAATTACTTCTGCTGCAGAAACAACTCTTTACCATACTGCAGGCACCTAGATCACAAGAAACTAATCGTATCATAGCATTCAAAGAATGTGTGGTTCCCAGAGAAATCTGTATTTGTAAGAGATTGGCTACTGTGTAGGAAGGGCCTGCCTCTGAATAAGTGCATTTGACACACAATTCCATTAAGAGTTCTTGGTCTGCACTCTACACTGGAGTGCCTGCTTCTGCCTACCCGTAAACTCACTACCTCTGATGCAATCCAAGACCAGAAAGTTTGACTCACTCATCCCTTCCTTTCGATAAGTACTGGCACTTGCTTTCTTTCCCTCACAGCTTGAAAGAGACTTAAAAGCATTTTCTGGATAGTGACTTTCCCAGACTTTATTTCTGGATCACACCGATTCCAGGCTATACTGCAAGAAAAAGTATCGAATAGACAGATACTTGGAGTTTGGACAAAATAATTGACATTCACTGTGCTGCCTCTGAGGCCTAATTTTAAACAATATTAGTAAATACACTTTCTCTGTGTGTGTTTTTAAGGCATAATTCCTTCTGAGGTAAATCACTACTGTATGCCCTGCTGTGAAATATGACCCTAATCTGCACATCATTTATCAGTGTATTGTCTGGTTCTAATTTAGCCCCTTTCCTGTCTCTCTCCCATCTGTATTT
The DNA here is from genome assembly GCA_907165065.1 of Caprimulgus europaeus. Next base: position 73,918 of record OU015546.1, read on the forward strand.
CTGTAACACCAGTTTTACTAACAATCCTCGTTGGAGAAAGGAAATAAGTTTTCATTCATGAAACCAGCACAAGCAAAGATCAGGAAAACATGTCAGAATAAATGAGAATTCTTCAGGGTGCAGAACCTTAAAGAAAATGAAGGGGCCAAGAGGTGAGCAGGGGGGTTATTACTGCAGCAAACCGCACATACCTTAATCATGATACCTTAATCATGCTGTCTTTCACCTGGTGGGTCGCACTGGAACACAAAATGAAGCTACAGCAGTCAAGTTCGTAGTGCACTCCCTCTGGTACCCATGTCAAAACCTAAGAGCTCCTACACCAGTAATTAGTGTTGTTTTATTTATTTATTTACTATTTATAAGTTAGACAGGGGCAAAAATGTCTATTAAAAATAATTTTAAATTGCTTAGGGAGATAGGAGAGTGTCTATCACTGGAGACGTTTAAGATCAATTGCCAGGTTGCTTGAGAGCAGGTTAGGGTTATTAGATCCGGCCTTGGGCCAAGGAGATGAAATAAGGACCTTACAAGGTCCTTTCCAGCTTTTTCTGGAACCATTCAATGAAAATGGACTGGAAAAGTAGCAAATTAAGAACTGGTAAAAGAGACACTTCTGGTCTGTGTTCAGCTGTAGAAGAAAAAAAAAAAAAAAAAAGAGGTTTGAAAAGTCTACATCCAGGAAACTGACAAAAGAAAAAAAGAGTTTACAATTGAAGTCAAAGACAGTGAGCACTAAAGGGAAAAACATCCTCCGCTGTATGATCCTTATTTAAGGTCTACTCATTAACACCATCATTAAATCCTTACCCCTATTATAATTTTAAATAGCTCCTTCAAAACTCCATTTGTGAACTTCCCCCTGGTAGTGCTCCTTGGGATCACCATGAGCCTCCCATTAAGTCATTCCACAATGCACCTTTCCTGAATTCCTCCCTGAAGCTACCTATAAAACAAGCAGAGGTGAAACAGAAGTTATTTGACGACTACTGACCCCCTTTTGCTTTTCTTTAGGATGCAGTGTCTCCTGAATTCTTGGTCATTAGAAAACATCAGCCTGTTGATTCTGCAAGTACTCACCGTGCTAGAAAATCCTGTTTCTGCCTCATGCCATGCAAAGTCTGACTGGATGTTACTTTGACCTGAAAAACAAGAAACAAAGTAGGTTTGTAGCCAAACCTTAGGCTGCCAACTATATCTGTGGCACGAAAAGGTACATCTCTAGCTATCAGAAACTATACCTAAAATACTTTTTTTTTTTTTTAATCCTATAAATCAGGGCAGTTCAAAAGAGGAGAATTTAATTAGAAAACACTTGCCCTAAATGTGGTATTTACAATCTTGGAAATTCAAGATTAATGGAAGCCAGAAAGGAGCTAAAAATAGCAGCAACCATACATAACCAGCTTGGGAAACAGATAATGGAAGTAAGAGGCAATGAGGAAGGGAAAAAAAAAAACCAAACCAAACCACCTTCCAGCAGAAAATCAGAAGTGTTTAAACATATTAGGATATAAACAAATGTAATAATCTATAAAAACATCATTATTACACCTGTAATAATCAGATTGTCCACACTACATTCATAGGGTAAAATCTGTCAACAGTAATACAGAAAAGGTAGGTATTTCTCATAGTTATTTCTGCTCTGGACTGCAAGACAATGCATGTCATGTCATAGCTTCAAACCAACAACTCAGACTGATATTCAAATAGTACCAAAGGTGAGCCTTTAGTGAATCAGCACTCCAGAGCCCTGCGAGATCTGATTGCTGACACTGAGTTTCTGCAAGTCATTGAAAAATAAGTAAGCTCCATAGGTCAGAGAGAAAGCTAATCTCTAGAAGCATAAACAGGACAATCCAGGACTAAGACCTCAACACCAGTCCAAAAGCGGGAGAAGGAACTCCCTTTTTGCAGAGGAGGGAAGGTGTTCCAAAAGCAAGCAGCTTCCACCTAGGCACTTCCTGGCAGACCACCCATCACACCCTCACCTGAGCTTCCCAGGAAGCTGCAGGCACCCACAGACATTTTAACTGCGGTCCCTATTAAGAAATGCTCAGGGTTCTGCATTTGGTCAAAAATGCTCCACAGCCATTGACTGATCAGAGCACCCACATCAAGGGTAGCAGTGTTTTGTTCATGGATGAACACTGAGCTGGGAGGGTGCTGAGCTGTAAAACAAGGTTCAGTACTAGTGCAGTAGGTATTGGGACTCAAGTACTTGGAGACAGTAGCCAGGAAATAGCTAAAATGCCTCTAAGTCTGCACCATGGAAAACTGTTTACTAGAAAATAGGAATACTTCTAAGAGTCATTAAGAACTTGGGAGGTCTTGCAAGGAGAGATGAAGTGACAAAAACCTGTAACTGTGGCCTCCAACTAGAACTTCTCTTCCAGTAAATAAAATTCTATGACATCAATAGTGACAGAACTCCAAGTGAAAGCAACTTTAATTTCAAAATGTTTGAATTCAGGAAACACAGTTGTAGCTTAATGTATTTGGGACACAATCAGAAAATAGTATTTAAGATGGTAAATTGGCCTTTTTACTCTACCTGTCTTACAAAAAAAAAAACAACCTGCAGAACATTTCAGTATAAAGATAGAACACTCTGGAAGAACTTGATGATTGTTTCTTTACATATGAAAAGTGTTTCTATTCAATTCGTTGAGATTTTATCATGCAAATTCATGATGAACATTCCAAAAGGCTTAACACAACTTTTACTGTGTTTGCTTAGGCAAATACTTTGATACCTGTCACCACTTCATATTTAATCTTGTCCCAGGGTTAGAAAACAGGTCATGGTACATTATGTTTGCCACTTTTAGTTGCAAAACTTGAGTGCATTTTCATACCAAGGACATATGAAGCAATTTCTAGGCCAGCTGTACCACAGCTAGTACCACAGTTTCCTCTCGATTGCTAAAGGATTCCCACATATTTGTCTTTTTTGAAGAACATACGCAACGAAAAATAATTTGGTCCTTCAGTTGTTTAGAGTACCTAGGAACAATTTCTCTGACTGAGCCTGAAAGAAGTGCTGAGTTTTAATTTTACCATTACATGCAAAGCTGAACTGGAGCTTGGCAGAAAGCCCCACAGTTCTGGCATTTGCGATCTAATAGCATTGTAGGTTTTCTTTCCTGTTGCAAGCTCATCACATTTCAAGCACATTTCCATGTTTATAAAACAGTTGAGCTGACCCAACACAAATGAATAGGTGGAAAGCCACAGGAAACTGAAGCTCTACCAATTAACTGCAATTGAATACCATTTCTTAGGGAGACAATACAAGATGCTGATGAAAAGCAGATACTCATTTTGGAACTGTGTGCTGGCTGGTGAGTTACAAGCTTTCACTTTAGGCTGCAGTCATCTGCCAGCTGACCTGCTGCTGGCTAAGAGTGATTCAAGCATGAACAGTGCTGACGCCCCTGTCCTCCCAGTTCTGCAGCTTGTGACTCACACACGTGGCCCCAGCTCCAAGGCAGGCACCCCAGGGCCTCCCCTTGGAGCTCTTATACGTGCTGCTCCACAGTACCTCTTCTTGCATTCAAAGCAACCCCATGCCCAGAGTCCCCCAGGAAATCTCAGCAATTTCAGCAATAACAAAGATGAGTTAGTTAATAAAGAGGAGCAAGGAAGCATTAATGAAAATATCTTCTACTTTGGATCCCAAAGAGTGGAATGCATTTGCTGACTAACAGCAGGGACAGGACAGGAAGGCAGCTGGCATCTGTGAGGGAGGAGACACGTTCCTGAGTGATGCTGTGGGCAGTACAGGAAAAGCTGTCATCTTCAACAGCAGCGCATTGCCTGTCAGGAGTCCGACACCCACTGCTTCCACAGCACCAAATGCTCCTTTCCCTTCTAGATAAAATGTATGTCAAATATGATGAGCCTGCAACACTAAAGAGGAGTTAAACTACAGCTAGAGCTCTCTGTTTGGCTAGAAGTGTTAAATACAAATAGAAAAATTGGTAGTATTTGTGAAGCCCTGAGAAGGAATACCCAGGATACCCAAGTCCATTTGTAATAAAGTAACCTTCTGTGAAAAATAAATGCAAGTGGGCCTGATGCTCCCCTTCCCAAGATCCCCACGTACTGCTCAGAGAGCAGAAAGTCATTTTTGTAAACCACCAGGATTCACACACATTCACAGGCTCACTGGAACCTCACCCTCTGCTAACAGAGGAGGAGAGCAGAAGTGCAGTCCCCCAGGAAAAGGCATGGACATAGACAGGATGTGACACAGTAGCTCCAACACTTTTTCACTGAATTCCCTGAATAAACTTTTACATGGTGAAGATGCATGGATCCTTCATGCTTTCTGGGGTCAAAGGCACACAAATTCCCAGGAGCAGAATCTCCCAAACAAGTAATTTTGATTCTCTTCCTTGCGCATGACCAGCCAAGACTACTCCATCTTATCTACCGGCTTATGACCCAAATTTCTTGTCAGCTGCTAGTCAAGTGCTCCACAAGTCTCCAGACACCACATACCCTTCACCTTGTGCCTCTACTACATGCATCCTTGCAACAAAGCAGAGTGACTCATAGTCTGCCTACACAGATCACAGCCTAGACAGCTGCTGATCAGGATGTGGAGGTATCAGCCACATCCTGAAAATGGAAGAGGCCACAAGGTAGGACAGACAGAATGGCACTGACAGAACTGTGAGTCAGAACACAAGAGAGAAATGAAAGATGATGTTGACAGCATGAGGAGCCTAGAGATAACAGGGAGCCTAATTGCTAGACATGAACAGAATGGTGAATCAAGGTAAAACCCCTCCACAGCAGATGCCGTAACATTCTCTCAGCACATGTTTCCAAGCACAGAGTCTCACTGTGGTGTATTTGTATTCACCATCAGGACCAGTCTGATCAGCTTTTTAAGACCACCATACAGGAAAAAGGCTTCAGGGAGTCTTTTGTGATTAGTAGCTATGTTAGAAAAGACTAGACCTTTGTCTCCCTGTTAACTTTTTGAGTCAACTCCATGGGTCACCAGCCAGAAAACCCAACATGAAATGCAGTCTGCTGTTTTGTTAATAATATACTCTGTGTTTGTTCATGCTCTTTAATCGCGTGGTTTTTAGCTCTGTGGAAGATCCTGTCTCTCTGGCTGAAACCAGTTCAGAGGTAAAAATGCTTTGGACTGAATTCAGACTACACATGTATATTTTTGTTTTGCTCTGGAAACCCTGTCAATTGAAATCAATCAGTAGAGTTTGTACTACTGTATTTTCACAAAGAATAAAAGGAATCTGCTTATAAGACATATGAACAGATAGCCCTGTGCCCTCCCTCTGAGAGGAAACCTTTGCCTGTCCAAAGACAGGAAAAAACAAAAGGGGAAAGGCTAGCACACAGATAAATTTAAGACTAACTGCGCATAAGCAGCTATTCACCTATTGCTACTTCTATGTTTCTTTTACCTCAGCAAACATGGTAACTGTTTTTCTGTATTTTCATGCTAAGGTCATAGTATTAATGCTTGATTAGTACTAAAGTCCTGGGTTTTTCTAGTTTTCTGCAGAAAGCTTTGGTTTTGGGGTCATGGTAAACTAATCTCAAAGACCTGTAAGTGTGTTTCTACTTCCAAGTATTAGGAAACCACCACATATGGCTCCAAATCACCAACACTGTTATGATCAGAACATATTATAAGGAAGCTTACCACTAAACTGCTAACACCACAGATTCATGGATACCTTTCCTAAAAACTCTGGGTTCTACCACTACTGCCTCCTGAACCATGCACAATGCCCACAGGAGAAAGGAATATTCCAACAGCAGCAAATCCTCTTTCAAGCCCCATCTAGCCGATTCATGCTTTCACAAGTTGGCTAACAGGTTTTTATTCAGTCACTTTGACTTCTACCATGTCACTCAAAGTTTACAGAGCACCTCAGTGCTCCTCCATCTGTCCCATTTTTTTAATACCCAATAGGTAAATTATTCAATCTGTGTCAGCATACTTGGGGGGGAGGAGGGGGAGAACAAACACACCCACAGAAAAATCAACACAACAAAAATCCCTTAAGATTTCTGGATCCCAAAAATAAGAACAAACTGTGTAATTCAACAGCTACACTAAAGGGGAGTTTTATTTTATAATAAGAGCTGGTAAATAAATGTATTGGACAAATGCCATTTTAAACCAAATGCACATATTATTTGTAAAATACAAGTACTGTAGTGTAAAGGAACCAGGACTGACCATCAGTAATTTACAATAAGACATTTTACAGGGACATTTTTATTAGTCTGAAGACACCTATTCCAAAACTAAGCAGAAAAACTAATCGATATTTAGCAAAATTATTGCAAAGTGATTTATCCATTTCAAGACTAAGTGCTGTCATTTGGAATGTTTAGCCCTGTTGCCCACATATAAGAAAGCATTTGACACCTGTCTTACAGGCAATCCTAAGTTAGTCTTCACTGTGGAACAGGTACAAAAGTGTCCTTACTATTAACTCTCATGTTGGACATTAGCCATGAAATGGTATAGCTACTTATTTCTGGAGATCCACTATTAAATAGGATTTGTGTTTTTAACCTTTCATGATAAAACAGATTAAATATGCACCTTTGTAGAAGCATGAGCTCATAATCCTAATAAGAGACTATTTATCCTACACAAAAATAATTAAATGTTTTATTATTGATTATTTCTAAGCAATAAATTCTGTTTTTCTGGTCAGAGATACTATTGTTTAAAAGCTAATGCTAGTTAATACACACAGTATAACAAATCAAAATGCTGGGGCTTGAATGCTGGGGGAATAATGAGAAGGGATCTGCTGACTGCAGTGCAGCACTCCTGAGGACATTTGTGTCACTTAGTATGTAAATAACATGGGTGTTTTATATACCCTAAAATTTTGCATTTAGGACGAATATGAATGAAACTGTATTATTTGGAGCCTTTGGGATCACTGTGAATGAATGCCATTGTAACTGACACAACTGGATGTGACTCTGAAACAAACTCTCATTTCCTCTGTGTGTGTCTATTTGTAAACTGAGCTCCTGAAGCATGTGAACTGCAAGGCATTTCTAATGCACCTGGTTTGAGAGGCATGTACGTGAACTGGCTATTAAGACTGGGCATCTTGACCACCCAGTTTGTTCTGCTGATGCTGCACTCGTGTCAGTTTGATTTTGTAAACTGATTTGTACCTGGCCTGCCCTCACAGGAAAAGGATGCTCTTTTAACCAACATGGAAATATCAAATACATACCACACAGCTTGTTATGCTGCCTTTTTAGCAGAAAATAGAGTTTACTGACCAATGAAAGAAAGCAGTGCTGTGAGCAGCAATCGTAGTGGAACTCAGGTTTAAAAGCATTTTGCAGCTCCTGCCTGATCTACAGTTCTCTGCTGCCCTCAGCTCATGCCAATAAAATTATCTTCTGCTTCCTGTCACAACAGACTCCTGTGCAATAACACACCGGCTGCCACACATGAAAACATGAGAAACCAGCTGACAAGAAGTACGGGGACACAAACTTGACAAGGTTAGACTCAGAACATTCTTGCGGATCTGGCAGTCTGTGTCTCAGTTTTAAGTCTTTTTACAGTCTATAGGATAGATATAATCCATCATAAGCTTATATGCCTGCAGCTGCTGTGAAAATTTAATGACAGTAAAGCCATCTGAAGAAATAACAGCAAAATACTCTTGTCCATAAGGCATATTTTAGGCTTGCATAAAACCTGTAGCATGTTTAAATTGCTATCATTTTTTAGAGCTGCAGGAGACAGAACAAGGAATGGCTTTGTTAACATTTCCACAAAAAGCAAAGTAGAAATCCTTGGGGCAGCACACAGCAGCTGTTTCTGGTGAGCAGCATATACATATACATGACTGAATTGCTGAAGACTGAGGAAAAGGTAGGATTAAAAACATTTAATTTCACAGGGTGAAAAACGCCCGGGCTTGTACATACCTTCTCTCCCCTTCAGGAAGAGAAGTGTAGGAGAGGACAGTCCCTGTCTTTCACTTCCTCCCTTTCTCTCCACAGTTCTGACATCCAAACCCCCTTCCACTGTCCCAGTACCCACCCTTTCCCTCTAGCAACTCTGTACCTCTGCAAGGTTCTTGTGCAGTGCAAGACCTTTGCCTGTCTCTTTTCCTGCCTTAATGTTTTTAGATTCCAAAAGGTTTCTGCAACTTCACTTTAAAAGCAACACACACGTCAAACATTTCTACAGAGCTAACTTTTGTAAGTAACAAAACTTGTCTGACAGGTGGATCTTGAAAAAGAAAATTCTTCAAATTTAAATCTGGAGAAGACCAATGTGACACTCTGCTGTGATCTGACACCACAGAGACCTGAAGTTTTACACAGTCGTTTCTGAAAGCAAAGAGTGAGTGTGAGCCAGATAAAATTTTCAGGAAGAAGTCCAGACAATGTTTACAAATTTAAAATGACAGAATAATCTCCTCACAGTAAAAAGCACTAGTGACAAATCATTTTCATTTTTCAAATACTGTGCCTTTAATAATTTTTTAGAACTAACAAATGAAATACTTTTCTTCAAGGAAACGCTCATGGGTTTTTTTGGTTTGTTGGTTTTTGTTCTCACATATATCTATATGTATGTATGTATTTTCAATCTTTGATCCTGAAAGTATAGATGCAGTTTTCCTGGAAAAGTTGGAGACAATCCAAAAGCTCAGAGTAATTTTATGGTGTATCACACACATACCTGGAGTCAGTCCTATGAAGCTTTCTAATTAGAGAAGCAGGAAAGTATTTTTAAAAATACTAGTTTTAAGATTCTCCTACTTGAGACAGGTCTAAACAAACCAATGACAGTGTTTTGTTTCAAGTCTGAAAACTTAGGGTTGGATGAACTCCAGAAAGACTGACTGAATTTAAACAGGCAGGAAGAATCATAAATTTTGCTTCTGGAACATAGAGCTGTGTTTTACTTGCCAACAGGACACCAATAAACCTTCCCAAGAGGGAAGGAGCTGAACAATAGTTTTTAAGCCATCCAGCTGCATAATCTTCCATTAAATTTTGAGAAGTTAAAATAATCTTTTGGACGTGAAAGATTAAAACAGAGAGAGTATATCTCTGGAACAAGTAGGGAAAGAACATGTGAGCAATAACACTGAACATGACTTGCAGTACTGTACACACAAAGAGCCACACACAGACGGACAATCCCACACAGCGTTCAAGTAACACCTAGCATGAGCAGCAAAGAACCTATTTTCCCAAAGGCACAAAAGGACAAAACTTTTTCAATATCACCATGTGGGAGGACTTCTCTCTTACATTCTGGTCCCTAAAGTCAATTCACTCTTTTTTTTTTTCCTTCCCTTTTTTTTTCTTTTTTCTCCTGACCTTGGAAAACATTTTCTGTTTAGAGATAAATAGATACCAAAAAACAGAGCAATACACACAGGGAAGCCTGTAAAGAGTAGTATTGGCAACAAGCCTGGGAAAGCTCTGGTAAAAATCAGTGCAACTACAGTGACAAGATAAAATGAAGGCACAAAGTGAGACAAATACGCATGGTTAAATTTGTCACATAACAATACATAAAAGAGCAAGATACTGTTCTGTCTGGTTTCATTGCTTCTGCTAGACAGTTATCTTCTCCATTATTTCAAGTGTGGTAAAAACAAGAGGGCTCAGCAGCTCATTTGCATAAGCTTAAAATGTTTCAAGCTACTAGAATGGAAGAAGCATCAATCAGCATCCGGCATTCACTGGCAATACCAAAGCCCTGCTTCATCCACACAAGGAAAGGCAAGATAGGATAGTCCAGCCGTGATCAAAATTCTACTTCAGGAATTAATCAGCTTGCTACAAAGAAGACAAACATGCAGGAGTGGCTTTGTCCTGTCTGTGCTTTCAGCAAAGCCAGCTTCAGGCTGTAACATTCACTGCTAGGAGACAGACAGCTCAAACAGTTCAGCTGTTCAGACTCCTTTTCTCTTTAAACAACATAGTGGTCCATTCTAAGCCACAAAACAGAAGCAATAGGTATTAGAATTTGTATACACTATAATATTTTTGCACAGTCCTCTTCTAATATACCTATCAAAAATACAATCAAGTTGCAATTCAAATCCATCTAAAAGATTCACTAGCACGCAGTAATAAAATACTAGGAGAGCTCAGCATAACAGTGACCATGATGGCAAGTGTGAGAAAGCAACGAGCCTTGACAAAAATTAATTTCAATGAAAGCTAAGTAATTTAAGACTGCTGTCTGAACTACAGCTCTTGGAAGTTCATCCTCATTCAAATGGAGTCTCACAGAACAGAATCCATGAGAACTTTGGCAGGTCTAAGTCATGAGAATTTGAAGAGATCTGTAAGACGTCTCCACGGTAGCTTATAGGTGCCTGTCTGACAAAGAAATGATGTACAATGATGTTATGAACAAAAAGGTACAACAATTTAATGAACACTGGACTGAGAATACATCATCGCATACTGGGTCATAAAAAAATTCTTCTGTGACTAACGGGAACTCATTTAGATTGGGTGATGCTGGAATAATACAGAGAGGCAATATATTTGAAAAACTGGGGAAGTGTCAGTTTTAAAGCCCTTAGCTTTTCTCACAGAGAAGTGGCAAGTTTGCCTTGCCAGGGTATGGACTTGGTAGATCAAAGCACATGACATTTAAAAGTTCCCCTAGAAAACAGCTTGGGAAATACATGCTCGTGAAAACCACCTAGGACAGAGTCTCAGAGAAAAAGAAAGTGGATCCAGGAAAGGAGTCCAAAACAACAAAGACCTTCCCATTCACAAAATGACAGGGCTCAGTGGTCAGCTAATTTGTTGGGTTTTTTACATTTTCCCTGAAGCATTCTAATTCTGCATACATGAGAGAAGTAATGAATTTCAAAGACCACTCAAACCAAGGGCTGTCTGTAGCTAGAGCTCAGTGGGAGAGATGGCACAACATGCAGACATCATTGGTCCCTAATTCCTTTAACTTTTTAAGATAAAGATTGTCTGTACAGACCCATTTCACTAAGAAATGTTATTGCAAAGAAACACTGGCAGAAACGTCTGCAGAGACTACCATTATACTAATAAGATATGTGCACAAAATGCATCAAGAACTAAAGCACACAGAAAACCTGTCAATACTAGTGAAGTGTCCCTTACTCACATGAACGCCATTTCAAATTACTTTTTTCCATTTGATATGAAAAAAAATAATAAAAGCAAACTAAAATACTCCACAAAACAACTCTGACTGAGTAGACTAAGAATATACAGGTGCTGTAGAGAGGAAAGGCTCTCTGGGGACCAAGGGGTGGATACAAGGCAGACCTTCATGCAGCTGATAGACTGCTTTTCTGCGTGAGACCAATAATCTTCGAAAGCAACAGTATTCAAGCATAGATGTGATTCAGTCTGACTATCAAATTAATTAAGGAAGTCAGAAGAGACTGGTACCTGCATTCTAGCACAGTCAAGAGGAGAAAGTAAAACACCTTATAAATGTAAGTGTATTAAATGTCCATTAAACACGTACCAACCTTACTGACATGTAATCTGTTTAAAAGCAATTTACGTATCAATTAGCTCTAAAATAAAAAAGCCCACAATAAATAAAGTAGGGGAGCACATTTATCAGATGGGCAGAACTACCATTAAAATTAATGTATTTCCAGACTGTCTCTTTCTAATCGTAACGTTTACTTACATGTACAGTAGAGAGTACTTTAAAGGCAGGACAAAATGTTCTCATGGAGTATATCTGTAAATACACAAGGTCAGGGGTAGTGCATCAATATGAGCCAGGTCTTCTTCAGCAGCAGGATATGAAGGCTCCAACATTATGACAGATCATCACAAAGCACAGTTGAAGGCTGGTATGAACTGGTGAGCCTGGAACAAGGGAATAAACTACTTTTATCTGATTTGGATGAACAGTAAGTTCAGGTAAATTTACAGCATTTTAGAACTCGTCATTTTATTCACGCTGAGAAGCCTACCTCAGTTAAGAATGCAGAGTCATGGCAGTGCTATGAGATCAAGGAAATGAGTTTGAAGAATGACTCCTCTTTGTACAAGGAACACAACTCGAGCAATTATTCAACTCTGGAATGTTTATAACGGTCTAAAAAAAAAAAAAAAAAAAAAGCCATATCCAACCACTCCCACCAACCCCCATGGCAGAAATTTGAAGACTTTGGTACTGCAAATCCACTTCCTATGCTACGAACAAAATACTCTGACCGTGGGCAATTCTCAGCAGCCCTGCTGCATCCAGGACTTTTCCATTGACCAAGCCACAAACTACTCATATTTCTGCTTAAACTTGGGTCTTGCCCAATGAAAGGCCTGGCTTTCTTCCACTGCAGCTCTATTAGCATCGCCAGCAAAGAGAATTTATGCAGAGAGAGAACCAACTGCACTGGCATTTCTTCCACAATGGGGCCAATTGTCTCAGGCTGCCACATTCAGTTAAATGTTTACTTTTTTGTTTCACAACTCAACAGGAAGCAAAAGGTCAGAGAGGCCCACTGTAGAACAGAGATGTTGTCATTCATCTATTCACCTCAAGCCAAGATTTCAGGTTTTTTTCCTCTTCTTCTAGGAGGCAGACACCAGGTAGTAAATTAACACTCGAGCAATTCTTCCAGTCTCATTTAGTATACCAGAAGAAACATTAGAAGTCTGAGAGTACTCCGGTTAATGGAGAAAGATTCATCTCTTGAGACTACCCTTGAAGCCCTGCCTTTTTTGGCACACGTGAAAATAAGAGCTATGGCAAAGATAGAGCCATAAGAGTGCAGAGCTTCCTGTGACAAAACTTCTCTCTGCTTGAAATGGTGAAGATTCTACTCAAATTCAGAGTCCTTCAGAAGCTGCGTTTGTCAAAACAACTGTTTAATAGGAATGAGAATGTTATTCTTGGCTTGGTATGAATGGATAACCTGGAGTTTTCCCCTCAGTCAATGAAGTATGAATTCACTTGGAGAGCCACTTGGCCACCTAATCTATTAAAAATAGCCAAAAACTTTCTTAACTTGTACGTACTTTCTTCCTCTGTTTAATTAACACGAGAAAAAAACCCACCGAGTTTAGCTAATGACAATCTATCACAATAGTAATCAAGCTATTACTTTCAAGATGAATATGCATGGGTCAAATAAACATAATTTAATTTTCAGCTAATTGCAAACATGCTCTGAGCTCGTGAAGAAAGTGTGGACTATTTAGTCCTGGTAATAATGAGTCTCGCTCTGATGAAACTTTGACCGCATTGTTTCTGATGGTCTGAGCGGCCAGACAGTTATTGGGACACAGCCTTGGATGGGATGAGTCATACCCCAACAACACCTGTTTCTCTCTACTGACTACCCAGGAAACCGAGACAGCCAGCTCCAAAGCAGAAGTCTATATTTGGACGGGTAAATCCTTCCTGCTCTTTCTCTTCCTGAATACAGCATGCAGTTCTCAGATTAATCAACAACTATAGGATGTGAAGAGACTGGTGTGCCTGCAGAATCTGGGAAATTTCATCTTCTTCAAAGACCATAACCTCAAAAACACAAAGTGAGACCTTTTCTGGCATACACAGGAGAATCCCAAATCTGGATGGGGGCAGAACAAACAAAAAACCACCACTCCACCACAGCTGACTCAGCAGATGTGTATTAACCAAACCTTCCACCTTCTGAGCTGCTTACACATAAAGTTAGCAGTACTTGTTCTGTAGCTGGTTAAAAGCATGGGAGTCCCATTCAAATTGGAGAGCAACCTGTGCACTCTTCTGAGATGGCAAGCATGTATATCCAACTCCTGGTCTCATTCAAGAGGCTGAAAAATCTACCATTGACCTAAGGTGGCAGCAGGATTACACATCTGACTGGAAAAGCACAGATTTCTTAAGGATTGTCCAGTGTATAAATACCCAGCCAAATAAGTCAGTGACGCACTGAAAATCCCTGGACACGACTCAAAAATCTCCCTCAAAAAGCTGACGGGAACATTCCTGGCCCAGCTATTCTGGCCACGAGTACTCTCCTCACAACTGGATACGAGCTTTGTCATTCACAGCAACCTATGCCAGTAGGCTCCTGACTCCTCTAGGTTACGAGGCAAAACTCAGGTTTTTACAGATCAGACCTGTCAGCCAGACCAGGATCTTCACTTCAAAATGGTCAGAAGTCTTCAAATAATCTTCAAGTTCCCATATGACTGTGGTTATATTTTGACAAGTCAGCAGGATTTTAATTCCCAAGTCAATACTGTTAAATGAGCAAAGAAAATGTTTTCCTACGCAAACTATCTTATATCCCATACTATCCTATTCAAACAGCATTTTAAGCTATGTTTGGAGACTGAAGCACCACCAGTGACAACTCGCAAATGAGTGATACAGAATAATGCTTTAACAATATTACTGTATTCCATTCTAATTCCACCAAATCACTCAATTTTACGACACAGGAAACCGAGATGCAAAAGGGCTATTACTGTACTGTATTTGTAATTTCATATTATGTAAAAAAGTATTGACCTCCTGTCACAGAAATAATGCAAGCAGATTTAGAATTTACATTTTGCTCATAGTGTCACCTAAGGTCTTGTACAACATGAAAGATATTTCATTTTTCTTCAAAATGACTCAGAAAAGACCATGACACAATAAAAAAAATTGTCAGTAAGATTTCTTGGAACACTGGACATCTGCCATGGTAATCAAGAATTACATGTATCTCAATCTCCTGGCTAACACAGAATTTAAACAGGAACATCCACAGTGGTTTTTAGAACGTATCACCATATTTAATTTTAAAAACCAGAAGGACGAGCCCTCTGCTCGTGTGTTTCATTTTTCTGACTGCAAATATAGCTTTTCAGAGCTGAATCATTACAGCTTGATGACACCAAGTAAACAGTAATGACTTGTGCTCTCATGCCAACAAGTGGGCAAAAGTTAGCAAGAGAAGAGCCTCAGTCACAGAAATGAGCTGTGTTCCATTAGGACACTGCCCCTCATCTTTTGAACCTTCTTAAAAGGGAAATTTGAGAGCATGCAGCAGCAGAATAGAACAAGTATCAAATATATTTTGTGAAGAGCCTGAAGAAATCCCACCTCTGTAGGGGGTGGGGGGTCCACCACAGAGATCTGTGGTACACACCACATTAAAACAAAGAGTGTAATGGGGACACTTCTAGCCCTCTGTAACACTCTGCATTGGCCGTAATCCAAAGCCTAATTTAATACACAGCATTGGTGCGTAGCCTTGGCTCTGTTGTGCTGAGAAGACTGCTGTTAAAGAGTGAGAAAGTGTACAAGCTTAAAACCATGCAAGATACAAAAAATAAAATCATGGACAGAAATGTAATCATCAAGACATGAATAACAGGCCAATGATTCAAAGAAAGAAATACTGACATGAAGCAGTAACAAAGCCAAAAAATTCTGGCAAGAAAAAGAAAGCAAAGAAATTCCACGTTTTGTGATGCATCTACTCTCTGTGAAGTCCTAGTGCTCCTGCAGATGTTCAAGCAAGGGTGCTTCTCCCTCGATTATGATTCACTAACATTATATCACAGTCAGAGAAAAGTGCTGGCCTGAAAACAAGTGCCACACATCTTCCTTTACAGTCCTCCAGACGATTCATAAGCAATTATTTAAAAGACAAAATTGTTCATCTGTGGGGATGAGTCAGAAAACTAGGAAGTGACTCGTATTCCAGACCACCTATGTGGACCTTACAGTCTTTCAGCAGGATTCCTACAATACCAAAACTACTTTTAAGACTGATTGCTTGGTGACAAAAGCTCTGCTGTCAGTTGATTAAAGAGATACTGTAAGAAGAAGAGAGGTGAGGCTCAGGGTACTGAGGACAAACACACATGCTGTTTCACTGGCCATATTTACTTTTACACATACACTATGAACATATTTCCAACAGCCTACTACCATGCAACTAAATGCAAATAACAGTTTGCTGATGTTATGACAGTAAATAAAAACCTCACACTGTTACAAGCATAAACACTCCAAATTATTGATTACAAAGATGAACATTCTCTACCATTTGGTAACACCTAGGAACAAATGTGGCAAAATAGTTTTAAAACACTATCTATATCTGTAGAGGTCTCCCAGGCACCTTGTGAGCTTGATTCACACCCATCCAGGAACTTAGCTGAGTACTAATAAAGGCATATCAGTGTTAATCCTCTTTCTGGATGCTAAGTATTGCTATAGATTGAACATCATCCAAACGGTATTTAAATCATAGACAAATGCTACAGTCATTTTGTGCAATGTACACTCTAAGCAAGATAAAAGTAAACTTCATCTTTCCTAAAGCTTTACTCCTGTTCACTGTTAATGTCTGTTCTTTATAGTAAGCAGCTCATGATCGTACGAAGGTGGAATCTGGAAACGAAAGGCTGTTCCTCAGTAATGGCTATGCCATGTGCCAATAATCTCATTTAATTATTCACGCATTCCCAGAAGAGGCTAGATGGACATAAACACGACTATAAAACAGACTCTCTAGTAGTTTTCATATGGGGATTATTTCTTATCAGCAGGAAGGGGAAGCTTTATCCATCCATCAGAAACCATCACAGGGCCATTGGCCCCTATTATGATGAAATCAGATTAAAACTACACCTGAATATTTTTAAGATTGTAAAAATATAGTTATGAACCACAATGGAAGAAGGTAGGGCTCCAAATTCTGATGTTTGTGGGATCTAGGTTCATACTACAACACCAATAGATACGTAGCATGCTTTTACTCATCTTTAGTAACCACAGCGTGATGGCAATAAATGGTGATGTGATGCTCTTTATAAAACCCTGGTGTTTAACAATATCATTTAGCCAAGTCTGATTACACTTTTTGCCATGAATCGCCAGAGAACACCTGTTTTAAAAAGTAGCTGCTAGAATTACAGCTATATACGAGAGATTAGCAATGCCTTTGAAATGTGACTTCATATCCTTATAGGCATGTTTGCAGCTGAAGGCAAACTGAACTGAAAACAAGCAATATGAGTTGGAGTACAAATTGCGACACAGAAAATACCATTCATCTTGTCAATCAGCTCCTCAGACACAAAACAGATTCTATAAAAGCTGTCTCTCAGCATTTGTGGTTTGCAGCAACCAACAGCCCAAAGCATTAAGCTCACAATGAATGAGCAGGAAAGAGAGCACTTAGGTAGTTTCAACAACATGCCAAGTCCTGCACACCACTGCGTGGTGCTAGAGACTGAGACTGACTGGCCTTCGATTCCAGATGACTCTTCAGCATTTGCAGTCAAAACTAGAGCAGAGCCTATTCAACCTCATGCCCTCGCCTTTACTTGAGGAATGCATACTATGCTTCATTCTGTTCTTCCCATCATGTGAGCTCTGCACCCGTACAGAAGTGTGCTAAACAATATCAGACCATCTGCATGAATCCAAAAGAAAGAACTGTAAGGATATACAAGGGGTACACGACAACACAAATTCTGCTTTTTTCCCATGTGCACAGGTCCAACAGCTTGGCCAGCTCTCCAAGCTGACAGTTTACAGCTGTCACACTAACTCTGGCACGACGTTGGCAGAGGGGTGGGAGCACTTCCTTGTTTAATCTAGTTTACGGAGTACAGCTCCCGCATATCTAACTACAGCCTTGGATTAAAGTTTTTAGGCTATGCCCACTAATAGTGGTTATCAGTTTGCTCTTTACAATGAAAACCACCGTTCCCAAAAAGAAGCCATGAATTTCACTGTGGCAGCAACAACATGGAAACATACAGGTTGAATCTCAACTATTTATGTAAAACTCAAGAACTCCAAGTAATTTCTTGCTAACCTTGTCTCTTTTAAAAATTTCTAAACATCATTTAACACTATTTTAAGTTGACCACAGGAAGCACAAACAGGAAAGTCCAGAAGAATCCTCATCTACTCGAGCACTTCCTGCACTAGTGACAAAAACATAATGCAGAATTGCTAAGAAAATGCTTCATGTTTAGGCTATGCTTTTTATTCCTTTTAGGCAAGAAATATTTGTTCATCAAAAATTGCATTCTGGAAGCAACAATGCCCCACCTCTGCATCACTGTGTCTGGCTAAATTCAGAGCTGCTGGGAGCACGTCTCCAATAAACCAAGTTTGGGAGTAAACTCAGAGAATGAACCAAATCAAAGCCAAGCTCTTAACTTTTCCTCTCACTCTTCAAGCAGAGTGGGTGCTTAATAGCCATTTGATCTCCTACGCCACCCTTTGCTCAAAGGAAATTACATATACTCCTCTCCACTAGCCCTGTAATCACTTAGCTGATGGAAGGAAAAGCTCAATGGTCCTTTTAAGGAGACAGCAGCTGATGGCCACAGCTATGCAATATACCAAATCAGAATGATGGTTAACAGTGAATTCTGTTTTCCTGCTCAGACATCTAGGCAATAAAAACAATAATAGGTACAAACCCCAAAATATTCACAAAAACCTTTTCACAAGTACTAATATCTTTTTTTCCTTCCCACCCTGTCTTCAAGGTAGCCTAAAGGACCTTACTTAAACTAATGGAGCAAAATCTGTAACAGTTAGCCTAAGTCTCAGGGCACGTTTGACACTACACTGCCACAATTTGACACTACACTGAAGAAAGAGTTAGGCATGTGCTAGTAGTTAATTTTCTGTCCCTGCTTCATTTCCACAGACAGAAAAGGAATATGTGTGCCAGCAGGTTAACAGGGCACACTCTATTTTAGCTACCTAACCTGGACGACTGGAGAAGCAGGATCTTGGAAGTGTTTGGTCCTTGTGATAGTTTCATGAGGCTAGTCCTTGGCTAGCACCTGATACAGCCATTCAGTTCACCCACTTCCCCCCCACCCCCAGGGGATAGGGGAAAGGATTGGGGGGCAAGGATAAGGAGGCTTGTAGGTTGAGATAAGAACAGTTTAATAATAGAGAGAAAACTGTAAATAATACTAATATTAAAATAGTAGTGATAATGATAACAGTAACAAAATATGGAAATGAGTGACATCCAATGCTATTGCTCACCCCCCCGCCCCCCCCCCCCCCCCGCTGACTGAGCCCGGCCTGTTCCCAGATAACGATCCCACAAGAGCGACAATCCCAAACCGAAACCACAATCCCAGAAGAACGGCAGCCAGAGAGAGCTAAAAGAGGAAGAGACCCTCACTAATATACTGGACATGATGTGATATGATATGGAATACCCCATTGGCATATCTGTCAATAAATTTTATTAATGTAAATATTTTTCACTTCCCTTAAATCTTGTGCTTGTGGACTAACAGAACACAAAGTCCTTCATTTCCAGTGACAAAAATGTAAACATTGGTATGTTATCAGTGTCTCTCTCATAGCAAATCCCAGGCTGAAAGCAAAAAGCAGCACAATTCTAGCTACTGAAAAAGAAACCCAGCTATGTTTCAGCTAAAACCCAGGACAGTCCTTAATCTGGACACAGCACCTTATCTCTCCTAAACATAAACAGGGGTGCTTCTCTGCTCTGTTCCCTTTCTCACGATGCTTTGTGCTTGCCTGCTCTCACTGAAATCTCTACATCCTCAGTAACCAGCAGCCTTCCCCACAGTTCCTGACAATCCTGAATAAGAAAAAAAAAACTAGAGAGCAAAGATTTAGTGTTCTTAACCATAAAGATTATTGCATGCGCATCCACACAACTCACAAAGGAAGAAGGGAGGAAAAAAAAGCCAAAAAAACCACACACTGGACTTGGAGAAAGCTTCCATTTGTTACGGAGAGGCTTTAGTGAAGACTTCAAGATGTTCTCACCGCTCATTGAAAAAAGAGCACACAGGTTTTCTCTTTAGGTAAACATGGAGTGTTAATAGCTAGTCATTTAATGCTGGTTATTATCATACAGGTGGGATTCTTGTGCATGTTTCTGCTAGCTTTCTAATGTTCATTACTGCCTGCAGAGTTTTCAATATTCCTTCCTCAAAAAATGCTAGTCATTTCTCCACAACTCTTGCTACTGGGAGGGCTTTCCTGTGCTACTGGGAGGGCTTTCCTGTAGTACAAGGAAACACTACTTATGTTCAAATCCTTCAGCAATAAGCTATTGACTCTTCTATGTCACTATAGAAATCAGAAGGTGAAGACTTTTTTTTTACAAGAGGATATTTTCTAGAAGGCCTAGGTAGGGTGGGGCAGACTGCAGAATGAAAACCTTGCTTGTATGAGTGATTTCAGAGTGCAAGAGACTAATAGCATACACCCATCAACAGTGCCTTAGGCTCCAGTTTTAACAGCATTTCTCTCCACATCGGGAGAAAGCTCCTGTGCCTGACAAGAGCTCAAATCGGGTAGGGAATACAGCTTTGCAAATAACCTTCTAAACTGAAGTACTGCAAATCAAAAAGTTCCGTGAATTTGACTTCTTCAGCTAATGTGCACACAACAAAAGGCATAGTGGGTCCTGGGGTGAGGAGATAAGCCCTCTAGAATGCTTGTGGTCTTTCAGCTCTTTAGCAGCATCTTAGTAGTGTCAAATCAAATCAGTTTCTCTGATCCACACCAAAATAGTTCTAACACCACACTCCTTCTGAAGACAGCTTATCTTTCCTGATTTTTCACTAGTACAGATGACCCATTGACACACTCTAGATTGTCGATCTTCTTTCTACCTTCTCTTTTCACAAAGACCTAAATCCACTGACATTATTCTTCTAGGTGATGGATCCATGATACTCCATTTGCAAATCCTTCCAGATTGCAACTTTTTGCTGCAAGGTGCTTGGAGCATCCATAACCTCATGACAGGGCAACGCCAAAAGTGACATCAGAATGTGTGCGTATAAACGCTACGTGGATTAGTGCAGTTCTGTACACCACAGCAAAGTTACCTCTGCAGGGGCAGTGGACAGAATCTTCAGGAAGACAGCGGCACAGTTCTATGAGCAAGTCTTGAACACAGGTACATGCATAACAAATGTCTGCCACCTCTGAAAAATCACTTCTGAAAAAAAGAGGAACTTTGGTGGGGGTTCTACAGTGAAAACAGTGAATCCCATGACTCCTGACTGAAAAGACCACAGCAATTAAATGTATTCCAGTTGATTAGCATAAGCCCTTTTAGAAAGAATATTACATTATATTACATTACATTATATTCCCCCCACTATAGTTCCAAACTATAGTTGCTTCTCTGAGAGATGTCATCTTCACTGTAACCCAGAGAAAAAAGCAAAGTAATTTATGTAAGAATGCAGTAAAATGTCTTCCATTTGAAGTACTTTTATGTGCTGAGATTAAACTCAACAACGGCCTGGTGAAACTAAAAGCAGTTTCTTTTTGCTTCAGAACAGGGAGTATTCCTCGTGATTTAACACATTATGCTGTACAGAAGACATCTATCTGTCCTGAGTCTTGAACCCTATGAGATCTGCCACTTGACATCAGCAAACTCAAGCACTGGTAGTATCATCACAGGCAAACTTTAAAATAAATAACTAACTAAATAAAAATCCTTTTAACAAGGTTTTAACTCTGTCTAGAATCCACTGTCACATATGTGGGGATGCAGGACAAACTCACACAACCAAGGGTCTATATCCTATGTAAAGAGTTATGCCCAAGGTAAAAAAAAACACCCTGCATTACATACCATTTCTTTCAAACTCTTACTGAAAAATCTGTAAACATTCAGTTTCATCATACTGAGAACTTGTATGGTAGCTAACTAGAATATACAAGAAAGTGAATATTCTTATAAATTATTTGGAAGAATACAATGTAGTATCATTCTCCTTTCTCAGACATGCCTTTCCACATGAGAATCTCTTAGCAAATATATATCCATGTAATAGTTTTCCTGATGATGCAAGTGTTCCTTACTACTACAGGCAATGTTCTGTTCCTGATGCTAGTGACTGACAGACTCATGAAAGACTTAAGTAGTTAAGGGAAAATAAGACACTAGAACTGCCTTTAACTGTTTGTCTTTGTTGGGTGATGCTATGTAAATTTTGCACTCAGAAAAAAAAAAAAAAAGAGTTATTTAGGGACAAATGTGGCTCAGAGTGTGTGTTATACCTAAAGACTGATTCTTCCAGGTTGGTCTTTTCCCTTTCCATGCAGCCTACAGCACACTTATTTAGAGATAAGATACTGTTTCCTGTACAGAAAGCCACATAAAATGAGATTTCAAGAAATAATGTTTGGGTGGTTTTTTTATCCACAAAGTAAATCATACACACACACCAACTGGTTTTCTGTTTAAGACTCATAGACTGCCTGCAGGTACTGCTGTGCTCTCTCTGCCTCCAGGAAAGGAGATAAATCTTATCAAGAAGTAATTAGAACAGGGAGCAAACTGTACTGTCAGCTGAGCCAATGCAGGTATACCCTGTTATAGTTCCCTCGCTTACCACTGCTTACTCGCCAGATAAACTGACCCAATGAGTCAGTCACTGCAACAAATGATGTAACGTGTAAAAATTCTGAACTAGTAACCTCCAATATTCTTTGAACACTCAGGAATAACCCCTGCATTAGTCAGGGAGCAGCAAGTACAAGCTGCCACTGCCCGGGTGAGTCATCAACAAGAGAGACTTGGCATCTCTTACAGGTTTGTGTAACCCTCCTCCTCGTGTTCTTCCACTACAAGCCAATGTTTCCCAAACTGGGTACATAGTATAAGCACATCTGTGATGCTCGCTACATCCTGCCAATGACTCACCCAAGTGTGCCCCAGTCAACCTGTGCTCCGTGATCTGTGCTCCTCTGTGTACACATACATCTACCTATCTAAACCAGATACATTTCTGTGTTGGCTCTTTATCCAGTCAACTTTCACCTGAAGACAATTTGAGTGTCTAAGTTAAATAGCCTAGTCTTATGCTCCATGTAGTTGTTTTGCATCAATGGAATTAATTTCCAATCCCTCATTAAATCTACCAAATTACAAACAGCACTTTTTCAATTATGCACTCTTCACTGGCTTTGTCAGTCCTTCTGTCAAAAGGCAAACTTCAAAACCTGCTGTCTTGGGAGATGTTTCTGAAAGCTTCTCCTTCAAGCAGTAGGCACTGTAGACTCACACCAGGCCTACCCAAAATCTCTGGCTATTTGTCAAGGCCAAGCACCCACCAAATTGTCTCCTGCAGGAATTGCCAACAAAACTTTTTTAAAGCTTGTAATTAACTTAAAAGAAGCACTAAACACATTCTAGAGACATCTGCCAGTGTTTAGGAAGGCAGGGCCTCTAGAAATGCAGGATGTATGCTACAGTTATACAACATGAATAGTTTTAAGAAACACAGGGCAGATAGAAAAGCAAAGCTTTACTCTATCATCCTTCCTAGTTTTCTGATGCTGTATTACTCTGCATGGATCACTAAGATAACAAAAAGATTGAAACTGCAGTGATCCCACACCACTCCCAGAAGGCAAGTTTATGCAAGGTAACTCTGTGCAAGAAGCCCTCACAAAAAAAAGCAGAACAGAGAAGAACATGAAGTGTATACTCAAGGCAAGCAGAACCCATGGCTATATGATTGTCCTGGTTTTCGGCTGAGACAGAGCTAATTTTCTTCTTAGTAGCTAGAATAGCAGCGTGTTTGGTTTCACAATGGGATTTGTTAAGAGAGATAACTTACTAATGTTTTTGATTGTCACTGAAAGACGAAGGACTTTCCAACTTCCTGTTGTTTTGCTAGTCTGCAGGTACAAAGGACAGGGCAGGAATAGTAAAATTAGCAAACCCAAACTGGCATTTGGATATGCTGATTGCACATTCCATACCATGTAACGTCATGTTCAGTATATTAATGAGGGTCGACCAGAAGCTGCTTCTTTTGTGCTCTGGCTCCCTCTCTCTCTTCTGGGACTGTGGTTTCAGTTTCAGGATTGTTATCCAGGAATGGGCCAGGCTTGGTCAGTGGCTGGTGAACAATTGCACTGTGCATCACTCATTTGTATATTTTATTATCACTATTGTTATCCTTATTATTTTAAGTTTTATTTTATTTCAATTATTAAATTGTTCTTAACTCAACCTATGAGTCTCCTTACCTTTACCCCTCCAATTCTCTCCTCTATTCCCTGAGGGAGGAGAGTGAGAGAGCAGCTGTTCATTATTTGGCTGCTAGCCAAGCTAAACTACCACAGTGATTTGCGATTCAAATAGCTGATTTTTTGCGAAATGAACTCCCTTGTTTCCTCCCAAACCCACAGGATGTAGCTGCTGGCATTCCATAAGAATTTCCCATTACACTGTAATGAACCTGGAAGCACTGTAGAGGGAATGTCCATCTCTGTGTCTAGGAACTACAGCTGCTCTCTTGCACCAACATACACCAGTGATACTAATCATACTTTACTTATGATAAATGGATTCATATACATTGCTTTGTAATCATTCACCAAAGATGCACATTTCTGCAATGAAAGCAGAAATGGGAAATACATTATTCTATGCAGGAATCTAGTAAGGAACTGAAATGTCATTTCCTAATGGTAATTTAAAGAGCCTTTACTGTGAAAGCATAAGCTGAAGCTGCTTCTACCACTGCTTAAAAACAAAAAATCTTAGAAAAGAATGGTTAATTCTATCCTTAGCTTCTTTCCTTCCAATTATTCTTCCCATCCAGCCCCAGCTCTAAACTGAATGTAGGAATTAAAGATGTTGCAGAGGGCCAGCGACCTCCTCCTTGCACTCTGAAATGGAGATTCAGCCTTGTGCTGTTCCATGTCATGGTTAATCTGACAAAAACAGAAAAATTGTGACCTTCTCTGGTCCCAAGAACGCTCCACTTTTCTCCATACAAAACATCAAGAGATTTTAACTTCTAATTAGTAAAATTTAACTCAAAATTGCAAACAGCTTTCATAAAAGAGGCCTGGCAGAAAACACCTTAGTATTTGAAGAATTCCAACATTAACATGTATTTACTTACTTTAAGGCTAAATACTTGAAAGCTGGCAAGGCCAGGATGCAAGGCAAGCTGTGCTGTTTTACCTGCCAGCTCCAGTAGGCCAAGAGAGTTACTTTCTCAGAAACACAGGCCTAGAGCTCTTAAATCTGAGGTGGAAGGAAAAGGAATTGGCATGTTCAATTAAGAAAAAGAATCTGCTGGTGTCTATGCAGCTGGGAATTTGTGTGTATTTGGACAATACACCTGGGTTAATGCTTTTCTAGCCTCTACAGTTTATAGAGTTAAATCAGAGCAGTAAATAAGCTTAAATGAAAAAAGAACAACTAGTAAAGGGTAAAAACCTCAGACTTCCAGCAAGCAGCTTCTTACACTACTGAATAAAGTACCCTCACTAACTGCATGTGCTCTTTCTGCAGACAGGCAATGACACCTGGCTGATACGTAAGTGGCTCCCAGTGTCCTCTGAGTCACATGAGTGAAGCTGTAGCTTCTGCACAGCCCTGATATCCCATGTTTGCAACAAGGCTGTGGGAAGAGACTAACAAAGGAGAAGAGCAAACAGCCGAACAATGAATTCCCTGCTGATCAGTACACACTGTGCTACGTGCATCACCTCCCACCTCAAACAGAGACAGCAGCCTCTGGAGGACTCCAGGCTCTCCATCACTGGAGACTGCCCATCTCCAATTTTTGCTTTGTATTTGTGCAAGTCTATTTCTCTTCCTTACCAGCAGCTTTGTGGACTTCTATTTTCTTATCCTTAAGGATGTAGATAGCATAACAGTGTCTCAGCTTCATAAAGACTCAGCTCGTCAACTTCACGCTGCTGGTCCTTGACAGGCATGAACACATTTTAGAAGGGGTTGGAGGAGGCAGATATTAAAAGTATACCTTGCCTTGCCAACTTTCAACAAGGCACAGATGACATTAACCTCACACCAACTATTCCTTACAGAAATTTTCCATTCCCTTAGTCTCTTTGGTCCATAAGAAGCAGAAATGGTTTGTCTCCAGAACCACTGGTGGCTTAGGAAGCATTCCAGCTTTCCCTCTCAGCATTCCAAGTAGAGGAATCAGACACAAAGGGTTTTTTCCTTTTCCTCTGATTAACACACAGGCACACAAGTTTACACATGGCAAGCGCTGCACATATTTTGGTATTGCTTAAGAAACATCTGGTTTAGGCAAGTAGAGGCTGGAGTGATGGAAATCACCTTATTGGTTCTATGAAAGACTAACTACAAAAGAGGCCAAGAGGTAAGGACAACATTTCTGAAGTTAACACATTCATCACAGCAAGTGGAAGCTGTAAAGCAAACTTGAGCTGCCTTCTGTGACAACTCCAGAAGTTGTGTGCTGAGCCCAATGCAAATAACTGTTTTAACTTCCTAACAGCACCACAATGAATAATGGCAGTCACTGCATAAGCACAGAAAGAGACAGACTCTCCATTGCTAGTAGCAATAAAGGACTAGATATTCTGGACAAAAAAAAAAAAAAAATTAAAAAAAAGAGATCCATCTAATTCTGTGTCTTGCCTAAGGGAGCTGCCAATACCAAATTCCTTAAAGCAGGATGTTAAAAAAAAAAAAAAAGCCCCACAGGTAAGAGCTTTCCTCACAGAGAAAGAGCTAACCTGGTTATCAAGTTTCCTCTGTGCAATGCCCATCTCTTTGAGCCAAAAAGGCCAACAACACCCACTGCACTCTAAGTGATCCTCCTGGCTCCAATGCCTCTCTCTGATGTGGAAAAATCACCACCACCAGAGTCCAGCTGCCACTTCATAACCTTGGCAAATGTCTGAGCTAGTAGTTTTACAACCAGGGGAAATTAATCCTTCAGCAGGGATAATCAGCAGGTGACCACAGGAGGGGACCATTGGTGAGACAGAATCGATCATAAGTGGAAATGCCAGTACTTAAGAAATTCTCTAATGTGGGTTTTAGGTAACAGCCTCTCTTAAGCTGCAGGTAAGATACAAGTGAGGTGGAACACAGCTCAGCAAGCCACCTTCCTATCCACAAGGGCCTACCTGTTCTAAAGGGAATTTCTCCAGGCACTCTGATGACTAGTTACAACAGTGTTTTAAATAGAGAGTACTGCAAGAGCCTAGCCAAATAAAAGTAAGAATTGCTAGTCACAGGTAGTCTTTCTGGGGCTGGAGTCATCTTTTGCAAAGGACTGTAGGCAGACTGCTCAGCACTGCTACCAACACAGAGCACTTGTGGACTGTCCCCTCTGATATAACTGGCAGCTCCCAGGAGCCAGCGAGGATCCTCAGAAGGCTGGCAGTGACCTGTGACCCATCTAAGCCAAGGCTGCAGCAGCCCTGAAGAATGTGTGTGGCATGATCTTTCTCACTGGGTTATACACAGATGAAGCACAATTGCATTTTCTCCTGTTTCCACAGCAAAACAGCACTGAAGGCGACACTTAGGCTCAGCTTTTCTCTCATTTCTGTTCTCCAGTCTAGTTTCTTCAGAGACAGCAGCCAGATCTAACATACTTAAGAGCACAGCTAGCCTCTTCTGAATCCTATCCAACCTGAAATACTGGCTTTGTTGGCCAGAGGCCCAGGTGAAGCTGTAACTGTGACACTACATGCAGTACCTTTGCTTAACCTTTTCCCTCCCACATTGCCAGAATGCATTTTAGATATTTTGACATCTTAGCAACAAAAACAATTTCATATACAGCTTTTTATTTTTCTTTCAAACAAGCATGCCTAATGCACTGCTTTGCAGCAACTGCAATCAGTACGGTCCCTTCCAAACTCTGACTCAGATGCTGGGCTGTCTTAGAAGCGTTCAGTTTCCCCAGCGACCCCAGGGCCAGAGGCTGCTGTGCCAAGCGCCTCCAGCCTGTTTCAGGGAAGGGCTCTGCAGCACTCTCACCTTTGGCCAACTGCTTGCTCTGTTCCACCCCTCCTGACTCAACCTCAAGGAATAGCCAAGTGAGCAATGTCTTTTTCTCTCTTACTCTTTGGTCCAAAGAAGAGTCTGTGGGCTTACACGCACAGAGATTCCAGGTTCTTTGCACAAACTTACCTTCAGACAGAGAATCCTGCAACTTCATGGCATCTCAAGATGCTCAAACTCCTGGAACATATTATCAGCAGCTGGGTCTGGCAATTGTGAAACTCACTGTCTTTAAACACAGCAGCTGTTAACGAGCTTCTGTTCTTAGCTCCTTATCGAGGAAGACGATTTCTTCTGAAATTGTAAGAGGGCTTTTTTCACAACTAAAAAACCCAAAACAAACCAACCAAAAAACCCCACACTAATACATGTAATTCCTCAGTCTAGCATTTTTAGAAGGGAACTTTTCAAAAGTTAATCGCTATGTTGGTTTGAAGTATTGTGAAAGCAAACAATGCACATATATTCCTGGGTCATCTGGAAAAATGAAATTCAAGCAAGCTGGACAAAGGCACTCCTAAAGCTTTCTGTTTTCCTGTGCTTAGTAAAAATTGGATCATATGACAATTTGGGGTGGGAGAGACTTCAGGTAGTCTCTAGTCCCACCTCCTTCTCCAGGTATGAGCCATCAGCCATTAGGTCAGACCAGGTTGCTTGGGGCTTGATTCAGTTTGGTCCTGAAACCCTCCAGGGACAAAGACTGCACAACCCCCCTGAGCAACCCCGTTCCAATGCTGCGCTGCTTCACTGTGAGGAAGTTCCTCCTCACACCCAAGCTGCAGATGACAAAACAGTGTTTTCAACCACAGAAATTTTTCTTCTGACAGTTTCCTTCCTTAGTTTCCTAACTTTCATAGTGGCATACTCATCTACTCAAACCCCTGCTCTCATCTGACTCTTACTTACCTCCTCATTCCTTTTGCTCACCCTTGACTTCTCTCTCACCTTCACTGCACCATCCTCCACACTTAAAACAGCTTCTGCTTTTTGCTTAGAAACCCTCCTGGGATTTCTTGCTCTCATTCTGTCTTCAATTTACTCCTTACATCTTCTCAGCTCTAAGGATGCCTGCAGATCCCTGCAAAGAAAGATTAAATGTCACCTTTTTTGCTTGAATTCCTCAGTACAAGATGAAGGATGCCCAGGACTTTTCCACTCTGTAGGTAATTGCATCCACAAGCAGCACTGGAGTCTCTCCTTCCTCTCCTCTGCAGCATTCCTCAGGGTGTCACAAAAAAATCTCTCATAAGCAGACACTATGAACAGCAACTACTTTGTTTTCAGCTCATGCCCTGGAGACTACCAGACAGAGCAGTGCAGGTGAAGCCTCAACTTCTACTGTGAGGCAATACTATCACAACTCCTTTGGCATGTGCTAATTTCTACAGAACTTTGGGCAGATGAGAGATGTAGCCCAGCTGTGCAAGCCACCCTTGAAGGAATTCCAGGTAAATTCATAGTAACATATGGAAAATGTTGACAGATTGTTTCCCCACCCAAGCAGAAAAGGATTTCAACTTTACAATAACAGCAACAACAAAAAATGTTACAGATTGGGATATCCCAGCTACTTTAAATCTGACTTCAGCAGTCAAGTCTTACTTCAGGTGACTCAGGGTTACTCAGCTATCTGGACAAATTATCAAGCCAACCCTTTCACTATGACACCAAGAAATAATGACTCTCGTGCCATTTCTTCCTGTTCCCTTGCTTGCCAAATAACATTGTTGATATCTTCTTTACAAAATAAACACCAGCTACCAGAACCTGATATACAAGCAAGCTGCTCCAGCTTCTCTCAGGTACAGATAGCAATGGTACAGTTTAAATAATTTCCCCAAAACTGTAAATTCAAGTGATCAGATACAATTAACATATCTTTTATGGCAGAGAATATTCTTAGGCATCTCCATATTAAAAGCAAAAAGCAAAGCAGCTTCTGAAAATGCCATAGAGCAAAAACACCCTGGAGAATCACAGGCATCCTGGAGCTTTGAGGCAAGATACAAAGCCCTGCTACCTAGTCTGGCCCAGCCACTTGGCACTGAAGTGAATCACAGACCAATCAGCCTTACAGATACAGATGGGAGACTTTGGCTATCCATGCAATCTCAAAGAGGAAAAGGGAAAGCTTAAAATAATCTCTTATCTAGGGTAAGCCTAATTTATCCTACTATCCTTGGCAATTTCAAAGCATGTATCGAAGGGCACTAGGAAGTGTGTCAGGTATCACACAGCAATTCCTCAGCAAGCAAACAGGTAGGGAAGACACTACCCCTGTGACATTTGCCAATACCCTTCTCCTCAAGCACCCTACAGTGGGGCTGCCTTCTCAAGAACCATTTTATCCCCACCTGGCAATGTGTTCTAATGCTCTACTGTAAATTTTGTTTTTACACCAAACATAGTTTGTTTTACATAAATACATAATGCCTTATGCAACTCCATCCCTGTTTACTCCCTCTGACAGAACCCACCAGCAAGAATGGAGGTAAAACACCTTAGAAACAGGGCAGAGGAACCTTCACCTTCTGTCCACCGTCTGTTAGGGATTCATCAGTCAGCTCTCATGACACGTCACAGATGACAGGCTGACAGTTGGCTACCTGCTCCAGGCCCTGTTCCTCCTTCCTTGGACATGGAGACCCAGGGCATGCTGGATGGGCCCTTCAGAGCCACCATGAGCTCACCCTGCCCTCAAAGGGCACCTTTGCCAATGACTGCACTGGAACACAGGCTGCTTAAAGCCACTTATTGCTTACACCGTGTGTTTGTTTCAAAATAACCCGTAACCAACTCATGCTATAGACTGAGTTAAGAACTTCAAAGCCTTAAAACATAAAGCATATCCTCCAACAATTCACAGAAAAATGCCAGGAAAGCAAACTAAAAAGCCTGAAAACAGCTGTCATGCTGACTGCTGAAATCTGCTAGCTGTGTTCCTGCTTAGCACTCAGGCAGTGGTGGTGCCCCCAAGACAGCAGATGGAACAGCATCCTGGCAGCTGCCACTAACAGAAGCATACACTTTTATTCCTCAGCAATCTCTTTTACACTAAAAATTCTTGGAGGAGCTGAATAAAAAAGTAAATAAATTAATCTTCCTTCCCTCCAACCAGTAACACAGTAATCACAAACAAGCAATGGCTTGTTGCCATTGCTCAGAGAAATTTTTGTAAAAGCAAAACTGTGTAAGTATATCAAAACTACGTAAGTATATCAACTCGATAAAAACCATGGTAACATTTCAAAGTCATTACCTGTACATTGCAGAGAAAGTAACGCCTATGGCCTCTACTTGCTTTAGGAAGCAGACAAGCTTCAGTGCAGATAACACAACCTAATGCACTTAGGGAAAATCAATGTAAGCTGGGCCTACACAATGCTGAACCCAGAACACCCAGAACTGGCAGTTACAACTCAGAAAAGAGACTGCCAAGTCATGCACAACAGCCCTCCACAACCAAATCTCAAATTGGGGCAGCTGTGAAAAACAGGCAACAAAAAGAAGGATACAGCCAACCATACAATGCATCTGTCCCACACATGGCTCTGGTCTCTGCTCAAAGACTGATGCAGAGAGAAAGGTGACTACAGTGATGAAAGGAACAGGGGCTCACGAGGAGTGATCAACAGGGCTAGGATTTACATCTGGAGGGGACAAGGGTGCAGGATACAAGAATGATTATCATCCAGGTTACCAAAACCCATAAAGGCAGTAAACAAGATGAACATGCAGCTCTCACCAGTCCTGGTGATTTACCAGACCCTGTAATTTTAGAAGTGGGGAGTCCTGTGGAAAGTAGCAGCAAATTGGGTTTGAGTAGATAAAAGAAAACACTTTACACTCAGGTAATATTACACTTTACACTGAACAGGGAACTCCCAGAGCCTTCTACCACCAGTAGCTGTGGAGGCAGCCATGCTCAGCAGGTTCAAAATGGGACCATATAAATGCATGGAAAATTGATCAGTAACCAGAAAATATAGGACCATGCAGGGATGTAACCTGGGTACAACAGCTGTGGCTTCTGGGGAGTGCAGGAGGACTGGACCACATAACTGTCTAGGCTTGCAAGCTTTCCCCAAAGTAGCCTTTCCTATTGCTCCCACAGGAATCCAACTACTGGCCTAGATGGACTGTCGGTCTGACCCATTAGGACACTTCTCATGTTATTTTTATTCCCACACACAAACTTCTCAGCTTTTGTTGGATCCACAGCCAAAGAGAAGATTCAAATTCAGAACTTCAGTTTGCACACTGTTTCGATATTCACACACACAAGATCCTGAAGGGATGTTACTTTCATTACACATACTCCTGGATTATCTTTCTTTTCCACTGAAATACAGGCTGTCTTTTGGGAGCCAGCCAGCTGACATCGGGAGACGATTCTGCTGAACTGCTGCCAGCTGCTGCACTGGAATACAATACCATCCGACAGACAAGGAAAACAATTCTTAACGTGTTTACTACAAATGTGCCTGAGGTTATCACCAGTGTTTGTTGTGTGTGCAAGACAAGCAATAAGCAGACAAATGCTCTCATATATAAAGTGAGCAGCTCATGAAAGGGCGAAATAACATATTTGCAGAGTATTGTTCAGTGACCTTTCTGCAATGTGTGCATTTCTGTATGTAAAGCTTATTTTCAAAGTTATAAAAAGAGGATTTAAGAGAAATCATTAACCCATCACCGGAAAACCTGTTCTCTGTGTAAGCCAAAAGTTCTTCATCAATATACAGACATCATCTTTCCCTGCTAGAGTGAGGGGATCCTAAAGTAACTTGGAGATAAGGCCTGTATTACTAGAAATCATTTCACAGCAGAAACTTCACAAAGGCTTTACTTTGAAACTACTGCTTCCAGCAAGATCAGAATTAGAAAGCACCTGCATGCCAAGTCTGAGATTCAGCCACATACCTTTCCTTCCCCAAAATACTATTTTGATAGCAGACTTGGTTCAGCTTATTTACAGGTTCGCAGGTCATTTTTTAACTTGTCAAAACATATGCCAGGCATGTGTGCAGCAGCCAGATAACTTATCATCTCTGAAAACAACATGCAGAAACAAACATTTCATACAGATTATTATCACTTATACTTTGATTTTGGCTTCATACTACTATCTTTGCATCACTGTATTTAATTACACTCCACATTTCCTTCATGATTCATTGTTGCCTAACAAACTAGATAGCCACTTTATGGGTGTGTTGCAGGTTTGCACAATTAACTGAGTCTATTGGACTGGAAATGACGATTTGTATTAACTGAAAAGATCATGTGGCAGCATAGTTTGTGGGTGTTGGTTTATTAGAATGGAAAGTGCCAATTAGAGAGGAGAAAACAAAGACAAACTCATTATGTTTTAAAAAGAAGTACCTATGACTTCCTGGAAACATTAAAGTTTATCTGGGATAGGATTCCCAGTTGCTAAATTACAAAGAAAATTATTCTTCCTGTGTTCACAAGCACGTAGGAACAGCAAAGGAGGAAGTGCAGGCGGCAGAGGGAGAACAAAACATGTAGCAATCCAAGAACAGGACGAGAGAGGAGTTTCCACGCCAAGGCCACCACCACCTCCACCGCTGCCGCCAGCCCCCAGCCCAGCAAAGTCTGTGCCTGCTGCAGGCTGCGCACATCAGTCGCAACAAGCTGCGGTGGGCTGTGCAGACTCATCGGGGACTGGCTGCTCTGCCCGAGGTGCGTAAAGAC
Source organism: Caprimulgus europaeus (assembly GCA_907165065.1). The sequence goes on from OU015546.1 coordinate 107,466, forward strand.
ACTCAGCAGACCCAGGAGGAAGAGAAGCGCTTCCACGAAGAAATGCTAGCTCCCAAATCTGCAGTGACCCTGCAGAGGAAGGAAGAGAGTGTGGTCTCAAGATGACAGCAACTTCTGGACTTGTGGATGCTGAGTTTTGGCCATGCCGCAGGCCATGCAGGTGCAGCCTCACCACTCTGACCTCTCTGCACTGTTGTACCTCCAGAGCTACTTCCAGCCATACAACAGGAATATTTTTTCCTTCCCACATTTTAAGTGCAACAGCAAATTCAGGTTGACCATACTTTCCTCTTCACATCCGCTTTTCAACAGCTCCATCTCATTACCACAGACCAACACTAAAAATGTAAAACTGAAATGCCTCTGAACTGACTAAAAGTTATATATTTGAGTATGGTACTCACAGTATTTTGATTAACAATTAGAAGATGATGCTTATGGCAGAACAAACACCATATAACTTAGGTAAAACCAAAGATGTGCTAAAAACTCGAGCTATTTAGTTGCTCAAAAGACCTCCATCATCATTCAGATTCAACCCTCAAATCAAGTGTGAAATATTTCCCATGAATTTCCTGCAATGTACTTAAAAACAAGAAGTTACAAAAATGAATTCTCTTGTAAATTTCTTAAATTTGATCACAGAAAGGGATTCAATTCAGAGTTTGAAAAAGTGCTTGATGTATTTCAATGTGGTATATTAAAGGAGGACAAAGTATTTTTTAGTTTACTTTTTTATTGGAGGAGGAGGAGTGAGGAAACACATAGAATCAGGTTATTCCCTTAATTTGTATTTTTATTATTCTATCTGTGTTTATTTGAGGTCTGAAGGAACTGAACAGCAGACCAAGACCCTCAAAAGCTCATGTTTCGCACTCCTAAATGCAGATTATTATTCCTACAGCATTAATAAATTCTGGTTCACTTTGGAATCCCTCCTCCCCTCCCATACTTCACAGTAGAGCCAATACACATAGAATATCAAATGCACGTCATGTGGAAATGCTCTCATAAGAATGCAAGTAATCAAGTAGCTTGCATATTTTAATGCAATTACGTGCAAAAGTCCTGTCTGTCAGGATTTCTAAGTGCCAGTCAATACATCCCCAGCTTCGCTTTTCCCGCCAACTTGCACTGGTGACAGCTGGTAATTCCAACAACTGCCCTAAGGCTTAGAAGTACTAACTAAGCACAGGAGTTCACTCTGCAGTATTTCTTAATGCCTTGAAATAAGAACTGTGTGGGTGCTGGGAGCAAGTGCAAGAGGAATCTTATTGTCTGTCCAAGTACACCAGGCTGCTGAATGAAGTTAGTAAATCAAACACTAAGAAAAAAAGGAGGAGACAAGTTGGGAAGTAAAAAGAGATCATGAAATGTTTTACAAAAAGTTTGAGAATTTCTGTGATCACACCAGCTTTTCCCCCCTCCTTCTTACCTGCTTGCAGCCAATGCTGCTATGCACAAGCGCAGTTAAGATCTCTCTTGTACAGAGACATGCATATATATGCACACATTCCTATGACATACATGTTTAAGAGTGAAAAGCTATTCTCATGCGTCAATTTTTGAGATGCCCAATTTGAAATGCTTTGAGGCAACCTGATCTTAAAGGCATGACCTTAGTTTTTTTTCTCTAAACCTCACACAGGTTTAGATCACATATCTATAACCTTAATTAGAGACACCAACGTTTAAAAATAATTCCAAGTAAGTATTTTAAATATCAGCTATTTAATTCCACGTGTAGACATAAGCAAAAGATAAATTTCAGAGATGCTGGTTAATCTTTTTTCCAGCCAAATCATTAGGTCCTGTAATGCTTGGATTCTCAGAAAATTAGTGTTTTATTAGAAGGCACAAAGATGTGCTCAGGTAAGTAAGCATTAGGCTCTGGAATTAAAGATATCATTCATAAATACACATTAAAAACACATGTCAGATTTTGACCAAAAAAAAACAGAAGCAAGTTCAGCAGCACAGTCTCACTTTGTTGGGGATGTCTGTAGCAATGGATCAGTAGTGCAACTACAAGCACCCATCTCAAAATATAAATGCTTAGCAGATTGTTGTGTCTCCTTCCACATGCCCTATATAGGCAGAAACTCAAATAAGAATAAAATTAACTTTATACTATTTGGGAATCAAATTACCAATCTATTAATTTCTACAATGATACACTTAGAACTGTTTCCAAGTAGCATTTCTATATATATAGCTTTCCAACTGAAATTACTGGTTCAGAATGAGAACCAGTTGAGCTTTACCCCCACTGTCTTTCCTGCTCAATCTGTTCTTATCTTCCTGGCTCACCGAAGCTGCACTATTCCACCTTCAGATCCTGTAAAATCTGTGAAATCTCCTTCCCTTTCAGAGGTTTAATAAATACCCCCCTGGTACATAAGGCATCCCAAGCTTCCCTGGGTTATGTTTTTAATCACATGCTACATTTCTAGGCTGTCTGGTTTGCTCTCTGTTTATTTTGTAGAGCTCATAAGCCACACCTATTGATAATACTCTATAAATAAAAAATTTTATCAAAAGAATAGACTATGGCATTGCCTTTAATAGGTAAAAAGGATAGAACAAGCCACAGGAAAAGGCATAAAGAAGACAAAGAGCTGACTGCTACCTTTCCTTCCAATCTCAGTGAAGCCTACTGCCGAATTATGACTGTAAAAGACTGACAACTTCTAGGCTTGCCAATACAAAATACCCAACAGCTCTAGCTGTTGACAATATTTAGTTATTTTTCAGTAATTCCTGTTTGGTCTTGACAAACAACGGTCTGGCCACAGCAACACATGCATCTAGTGCTGGGCAATGCAACATGGTGTGCCTGGAGATCAACTCAGTGGATGCAAGGCCTCAGCAGCATGTGCTGCAAGTGCACCAGATCCCCCAAGGACTGACTCCTTCCACAGACAGCCTACTGGATTTAATTTATGTCCCTTACTTTGGTGTCTTTGATAGAGTAATTCATAAACTTTACCTCATGCAAGGACCAGTTCAGAGGCCCCTGCAGTGGCCAAACCAGTTGAGATCCCTTGGAGTAAAGAGACATAAATCCTTCCCTAGGTAGGGATAAGAAACATTACACACACACCCTAATGCAAGCTCATGTTGGCTGTTTATCAAAGCCAACATACAAGGTAAGGTATAACAACTGAAGCTGAGCACTATGCCACCATTCATACAGCTTTTAGTGCTTTTGAAGAACAGCCACTGCAGATACCTCTACCTGCAAAATACTGTGTGAATGCATCGTATCACTCTCAGGTCATTTAGCTTTGCTACAAAGATGACATCTAGCCATGTAGTGAGACGACCATGGCAGAAAAAGCACACTGGAAAAGAAATAGCATAATAGACAAAGGTAGCAGAATACAGCATGTTCTTGAGAAAGATGAAAAGGAACTTCAGTGGTGCTGCAGACCCTCACACTGCATGTGGGTAGATTCCAGGAACTTTCCCCAAACTGTCATTATGCATAACACTACACTTGCGTGAAACACTGTGCCTAAAGGGCATAAAAACACAGCTGAGCCAGTCAACTGAGAGCAGGCCCTCTGGCTCTGTAAGGAAGGAGATGGGATGCAGCAGGGCAGTTAGACTGGGATTTGAGTCAGCTCCTCTGTTTCTGCTGATCTGCCCAGCATTCTGCAGTGGAACGTCTCCCAACATTGCCCTAAAAGCATCCAGTCTAACAGGGGTTAAGTGAGCTCCAGGTATTTGACCTGACTGGAGCTCAGCTTCCCGGCTACCAGTTTACATGCCTGAGAGCAGGAAGGAGCTCAGCCTAGAAGAGTGTATAACAATGTCCCTTACAGCAGCAGGATGGATATAACACTTCTGCAAGGCATTCAAATATTACAGAACGGGTGGCAAAAACCAGATGTGGCTGTGGCCATTTCTGGGAAACACAAGTGTGAACAACCAGCTATTCTTAAGTTATCAAGTTCCATTCCGGTCTAAACTGCTACCGAATCTGTGTCAATCTTTGTGTTCTTTTTTTGATCTCTTCCCTCACTCAGTTTATGCTTATGTACTGAAAAAGTCTGAGCACATGATTACCCCATCCAGGCAACATGCCTTTGAAATGGCTTTTTAATCTAGACTCTCCACTCCCTGACAGACTGACTTTTGCAGTATGTCTGTATTTGCTGTCTAGACACTGGAATATGCTAACCTCTAATTTAGCCCTTCCTTACTGACCCATGAGTTTCCTCCCTTCTGTGGGTCTTCTGGCTAAACTGGAAATGCAACACACTCATTCTGCCCTATACCAGCCTGGTATAACTGCATTCATACAAATCTGACCAGTGAAGTAAGTACATTTTTCATATTCACAGCAACAATGAATCCTTACCCTAAAAAACAGTTTTGTAGTGCTCTCCTAATCCTGTTCCCTTCTTTGCTGTCTCCAAACTCAACAGCACAGTCCTTTCCTGAAAGGATTCAAGAAACACCTGCAGGGACACAAGCCTGAATCTGAACCTTGTAAACAGAATGAAATAATTGTGTACTCAGTTATGTAATCAGAAAACAATGGAAGAGTCTGATGGATATATGAAAGGGAGAACAAAATACAGATATATCCTAACAGCAGCCATACTGCCTCAAATCCAAGGTCTGCCTAACCCAATATTGCCCTAGCACGGGGAAAAAAAGGAAACAAGATGTTTAGGGCAGTAGGCATCATCCTCTCCCAGTTCCCAGCAGTCTGATACAACAGAGTTTCTCTACAACCTTAGTGGATTTTTCTTTCATCAGCTGCTCTGTGCCTAGTTTTTGAAGCCATGTAAAACTTGCATTCAGACAGAGATGTAATCAAGGTACACAGATGAGAGCTCACAAAAGCCAGGCTGTGCTTCCACTTTAGATAGTATGTTTGCATCACAAACCACTTCCATATGCCTGAAGCATAAAAGATTGGCTATCTGTGTCTGTTTCTACAGATGACTTAAGAGGCAATTTAGCATTATCCAATTGCTTTAAAGTCTTGTATAGGATGAATTTGCACAAAGCCTGAGCAATGGCCCCTGTACAGGCTGAATTTCAGCATCAGGTCTGCAGAGTAGTATATTGCTACCCTTGCAATGCTAGAGTCTGCGCTGCTAAGCTATGGATATGACTTACACTCAAAATCATTCTCTGCCCCTTCCTTGCACACCTACCCACCTTTCTCTATCCCACAGTAAGTACTACAGTACACCATACAACATCACTCACACGGTAAGAATAGAAAAAGTTTAACTGCTTGTAATTCGGGCAATATGATTTCTTCACTCATGTACCCACACGAGTTTACCATTGTTGCACCAGTCTCTGAATTGCTATCAGTTCAGTGATACTACAGTCATTCAGATGCATCCCATAGGTATTGGGTTTTTTCCCCTGGAATTAACAGGTGCTCAACTTGATTTCCCTCACTTCGGGGTGACAGATGTTGAAACTTAGGTAACTAAGAACTGTATTATCTTTGTATTTTGTTTACATTGTCATAACGCATGCATCACTGGAGTAAGAGAGTATCACAGACTCCTTAACTTCAATATTTTTAAGTATATCCACTCTGTCAGACTACCACAAAGCAGACCAGAAGATAAGGACCTGAATAAGACCTATGTAACCAAACTACACAACAATCACATACAGTTCAACTTCTACTGTGCACATCTTGATTCTGCTTGAGGTAAACACTGTGATTTTTAAGAAAGAGATAAGGGGGACATGACAACTCATTCATTTTGGAAGTCAGTATCCAACCCAAGACCAGTGTGTTGAATTTTAATCTATCAAATAATGATAGCATTCAGGACTTCTCATGGTGGAAAGATTTATTCACAGACCATCTTCTGCATTGCTTTTTGCTAGGTTTGCTTTTCCAAAGCAATTCCCTACAAAAGAGTCCATAAAGGCTACATCTGAAATAACTAAAGTGGCAAATGGTCTCAGCTCTGCAGAAATGCATCTACACCACCCTCATTCACATAACTAGTCATGCAAAAACTAGCACCACAGCATTCAACTTACATTGTTTGCTCCTCTGCAGAAAAGCTTTTCCTCTCTGATGACTTACCACAATTACCTTTTCTAGTCATTAACGAGGCAGAAAGGAAGAATGTCTAAGCTACTTGTTCCCTTTTCAGGTAACCAGACCCGAGGCACGCTTACCAGAAAACATGGGAAAAAACCCCCAAGCTTCCTGCTCAAGAGCAGCTGCCACAAATAGGTAGGATTAAGCAATAATACAGCAGCAGCTACTGTAAAACAAAGTTACTGTTTATAGAAGTTGCCTTCCCAAAAAAAATCATGACGGTCTACAGAATGACCATACAAGAGCTATAGCTGACATTCTATGTGAAAAAACATGTATCATAATAGATACATATTAGTTAGTCTTCCAGTATGAAATTTTACTTTCATCATTTTCTAGTTTCCTTAAGAGATTTTGCCTTTCTTCAGCTGCTGCTTACATTTATGCCTTTCTCCTCTCAAAACAAACAGAAATAGCAACAAAAAATTCCAAGTGTTGAAAACAGGGAATATCAAGGGAACCGAGGTAATTTAAAAGACATACGCTGCAAAGCAAACTAGAAATAGGACAACTCTGGTCAAAGGATATCCAGTATCACAGGGATTCCCTCTGCAAAGGTAATCCTTGAATGAAAGGGAATATCATTAATGAAAGTCCACAATAGTATTTTTTCACATAATTCAGACATTTCATTTATTAAATACAGACAAGTCTGCTATTCATCTCCAAAATAGGGTACAAAAGAGGTTTAAAGCATCTTGTAATATTACCTGAGCTTTTTTTTTTTTTTTAGCAGACTTGTTATTAACTACTATTAACCAACCAGGATGCCCAAGATTATTTAGGAGTTAGTCTTTGGGGCAATTAGCAAATTGCAAAAAGTGGTTTACACATGCCTACAGAACTGTGAGGTGGTTTAAGAGTCTTGAAATAAATTAATACAGCAAAGAAAGGAGAGAAACAAGAATGTAACTGTTGGTACAGAATTCAATTTCCTCTGCAGGAGTCAGCACATAAGTTATTACAAGTGACACCATTACTAAGCATTTTTATTCAGTAAAACAATCAGAAATTTAAGGCAGTGGGGTTTTAGTGAACAAAGGCCATGAAGTCAATTAACAGTAAGAGACAAATTCCATACCATTATATGCATGTGAACTAACTCCTAAATTATCTAACAGAGTAAAACCAGGCCTGCTGATGAAAGTCCAGAGGCCATAGGGTAACATCTGCAGGGAAAGCCAGAATGACCTTTTCCTGGACCAAAGATTCTCAGGCACAAACAAGTGAAAAAGCCAAAGATCTATTATTCCTCATATTCCACCACAGAGGCACTGCAGGAGTTTGTCCTACTAACGTCATGTCAACACTCTGAAACAGATATTAAAAAAAAGCTTGTCCTATGTATCCACTCATAACATTTAGGGCTATTTGTGCCATGAGTAAGTGTTTACATAAACCAACCAGATTTTTTTTTTTTTTTGAAGACTACTTTCTCCTCAACACACATATGCAATCAGGACAATTTAAACTTAAAACAACTCATGTTGCATGTGCAGTTCACCCATTGAAACAATTAGTCACAGTGTTCAAGTGAAGAGCAACAGAAACACAGCAAAGCATTTGGAAGAAGTCTTTGAGCACGTAGTTCACTGCACGGCATCATCACTAGTTGCTCACCCCTCTAAACATGTGTCTAGGACAAAATGCAGTGCAGCCTGACTGTTAACAGTGTGCCCTAATTTGTAAAAACCACAAAACCTTACTTGTCTACTCTCCTCCTTTCTTTTGACAGCTTCCACTCTTCTACTTCTTTTCACTTTCTCTCATCGCCATAACATGCCCAGCCAACTTTAGAGGACTTCTTCATCATTTCTCCCATCCAAGGGGAGGGGGGGGGGAGGGAGGGAAAGGCCAAAAATCTCTTCTAGTTTATTTTCCTTCCCTTTCGTCTCACGTCACCACCACTGTACAGCAATACAGCAGTGCTTATGATACAAATAGGCAGTAGGAGAGCATACTGTCCCTAAGAAAAAGGGCAGATGAGGGACTTTCACCAGAGGTTAACAGAAACACCAAAAGAAAAAGCAGAAGTCAACTACAAATATGGACCAAACAGTTCAATGAAATCAAGCATTTTTCCTTCCTAGCAATATTAATAACTATTCCAGTTCAAAGAGTTTAGTGGACACATTTTATTTGTTGCTATTTTTAGCAGCTCTCACTACTGGGAGTCAGAGTCCAACAAAGAAATTACTGTACTGTAAAGCAAAACTGATCAAAAACTAAGTTCACATTGTTTATGCTGTAATAAACAGCATCGCCTGCAAACGCCCAGTCTTTCCACAGCAGCCTTCACCAAGAATCCTCCTGCTCTAACCGCTGCATTTTACCATCACAGATGCTAAGCCTAAACACAAAATACACTGTCAAATCTGAGATAACCCACAAATGGTTACTCAAAACGCCCAATAAATCATTACACATGAAGACGGATTTATTTCATCACAAAGTTCAGGAAAACAAACGTGCACAGTAGCAATGCCTACAACAGTGGAAGCGCTGGGTGTTTTCTTCCTTCCAGCTATTCTGAAGGACAAGTGCTGCCTGTGACTGCAAGACAGTCGGATACTGAACGCACGGGGGAAGGACGAGCTCCACCTCCCCGCTGGGGCGAAGCCGGTGTTACCACAGAAAAAGCTGCAGCACCCGTCACCGGGGAGAAGTGCGCGGAGCAAAGACGCCACGCTCCGCCCCGGCCGACCCGGGCAGGCCGCGGGCTCGGGGCGGGAGAGCCAGCGCTCTCTGGCGGCAGCAGTGAGGCCTCGCGCGGCTGGCAGAGAAGCGTCCCCGGGCAACGGCTGCTAAGCCGACGGAAGGGGCCTCCCGCGCCCAGCCCGGCCCGGTGCGGCGAGACGCGCAGGTCTCCCCCCGGCAGAGCGGGAGAACCGCAGGCGGGCCTGCGCGGCCACTGAGCCAGGAAAACTGCCCTGGCAGTGTCTGGAACGGGACCCGGACAGGCCGGGGGGGCGTGGGGGGAGAGGGCAGCGGAACGAGTAACCGCCGCCATCTGTTGGGAAACGGGGACCGGTGACGCGTTGGGACACCGAGGCAGGGGACGGCGCGCAGTTCCCCGGAGGGATTAGCGCACCAGCCAGGGAAAGCCAAGCAGATGACCGGGACAGGGAAGGTCACCGAGCGCTGGCGAACCGGGCCGTCTGCTCGGTGAAGCCAGACGCCGCAGGGAAAGGTGGGCGGGCACCCGCTGCTCCCCGCGCCCCTGGCGGGAGCGCGGCGCTCTGAGGGGACCGAGCGCGAGCTCCCGCTGTGCCGCGCCGGCTCTGCGGCCAAGCCACGGGCAGCAGCTCCCCGGCCGACCCCGCGCCCCGGTCACCCCTGCCTGAAGCCCGCTCGCCGAACGCGCCTCTCGCTCAGCCCTGCGGCGGCCGACCCCGTAGCCCGGGCGGATGCGGAGGAAGGGGAAGGCGGCGCCGAGCTGGCAGCGCTGCCCGGAGGGCGCACCGGCGACCGTTCCCGCAGGTGGGCCCGGAGGATGGGACAGCGCTGCTGGCGCCGTGGCCGCCGCCGAGGCCCGCTGCAACCCCCGCTCCCGTCCCGGCGAGGCAGCGTACCCGCCTAGAAACCGTCACAGCACCTTTACCGTCCCACGCACGGCCATCGCCCCTTTAAGGCTTTTCCCGACGAAAGCGCAGCGCGCGGAGGGGAGCGGCCAGGCGTGGCTCGGTGGCGGCTCCACCCCCCGATATAAGACCGGCCGTCTGCGCGCGGCGCGGCAGAGATCTCGGGCGCTGTTGCGGCTCAGCGCATGCGTGTCGCGTCGGCGGCCGCGCGGGGACATGCGGAGCTGCGCGAGGCTGTCGGGGTGAGTGATGGCCCTCGCGGCGGCATCTCCCGCCGCCCTGCGCTCGCGCCGCTCGTTGCCATGGCGACGGGGCGCCCCCCAGTGCCGCGGCCCGCCGAGGCCGCTTCCGCCCGCTACGCACCTGAGCCGCCCGGCAAAGGGCTCGGTCGCGGCCCGGGGCCGCCCCGTATGTGCTGCGCCGGGCCCCGCCACCGGGGAGAGGAGCCGGGGCCGGAGCCGGAGCGGGCGGCTGCCAGCGGCACATGCAGGTCGCGCGGGTTCGGCGGGGCCGCGGCGCCAGGGCTGGCCGGGCCCCTGGCACGGAGCCGCGGTCCCGGCGCGGCGCAGCCCACGCCAGCGGGCGCAGGGGGTGGCGGCGGGCCGCGGCGCGTTTTCCGCCGTTGTGCTGGCGGGGGGATGGACGACCAGGGGCCCAGGCCTTACCTTCGGGATCTGGCGGGGTGGCGTCTCGGGTGCGATGCAGGCTCTGCTCGCCGCGGGGAGGAGCGCGCCTTCACCGGGATCGGAAGCACTCAGGCGGCAGAAGTCCCTCTGGGTGCGACCTGCCCGGGGTCAGCGGCGCCCGTAGCCACATCGTTGGAAATCAGCGTGGCATGCCACGCGCTTTCTTCCTGGCCGAAACAGTATCGGTGTTCCCTCTCACTCGCCTCTGAGCTGCTCCTCTTGCTCCTGTGAGTAAACAGAGACCGCATTGCGGGCTCAGACTCTGCGCTTCGCACTCTAATTTAGGATGGCTTAATTTAGAATAAACATTTCTTCATGACTTAATACCCCAGTACGCACTTATCCTTCATTTTCTAAAATAGCTGGTCTGTGCTGTTTAAATCTGGAGACACCACTGTACCCTTCAAGTATTTACACTGCATCTCTCGATCATGTGCGCCTGCCCTGGATATGCTCTACATTGGTTACACAAAGCCAGCAGTCCAGAGTGACTCTAGGACTTCAGTGGTCTCATGTCACTAGCACATAGACTAAGGATCCTTTGCAGTATTGTTGAAGCAATAAGCAAAAAAACTTGTTATATTTGATATAAAGATAACAGTACTTAATTATATATTGAACTGAATGGGAAAGGCTCTGAGGGAAGCTCTCTTTGGTCAGTTTGGGGATGCTTGAAGCTTTGTCCTAGTGGAATGACAGGTGAACAGTGCCTCTGCATCACAAACACATTTGTGAATTGCATTTATAAGCTAGTAAAACTTTAAAAGAGGAAGCCAAACTGCTCAATTCACCTTTGTTACTTGATGCACAAAATGAGTTTTCTTTCCTTAGCAATTTACCTATATGGGACTTTTTTTTTTTAATAGAAACCTGTCTTTTGAGGGCACATATCTTCTTGAAGAAGCCATTTGTCTGCCATCCTCTGCAATATAGGAATTATTTCAGAGAAAAACAGTTCCATTCCTCTGTAGTGGAAAACAGAATTAAAACTTATCACACTGTGTCTTAACACTATGGTTATGACTCTGAGTCAGTTATAAAGGAATTTTTATTTCCTGAATGTAAGCTGGCTATATTCACATAAAAAATTTCAGAAGGGTGAAGTACCGTACCCTAAGTACGCATCTGAAATCTGACAAGCAAAGGCAAGGCAATTGTCTTCCTATTTAATTATTAGTTTTCTACTGGCAATTTACAGGTTCCTCCCAGTTGCTATGTAGGACTGTGAAATGGTAGCCCAAATTTTAACTAAATTTAAGCTCCCTAATGAACTACAGTTCTTTGAATATATTCCAAAATAGCTAACTATAATAATCTAAATACCTTGTTTGTCTGATGTTCAGTTGATTTGTCTCTTTAAATTTATGCCCATCATCATCTGGGGTATACGTGTAGAATTCATTTTCTTTACAACCTCCTATGATTTGAGCAGCATTTTTATACACCTTTACTAGGTGATCATAGTCTTAAATTTTCTACCACAGAATGGTCCATTTCTCTTTGTCAGGATGTGCAGAAAAATCTCTCAAAGCTAAGAATATGCCTCATTTATATAATAACTGTAAAGAATACAATTCCTATAAATGGGAAAATCTTCCGAGGCCTGTATCTCATGATTTGGCTTGTGGAATACTGAACTACACTGTGTTGGTTTGGTGCATTGTAAATAAGATCTAATTATTTGTTAAATGAATAGATTTAAACTAACCTTCTCATGAAGCTGTTTCTGCTAGGCGTCAGTCACTGACCATTCATCTAGTTGCAAAGACAAAGGCACTTAAGGGATGATACCACCACTAGAGAACCAGGATTTTTTTTTTAAGTATTTGGAATTCCATAAAGTATAACAGCTCTTAGGCTTTTTAAAGTCCAATTAGAAGTCTGAAATACTTAAATATTAAAAGAGGTGGCTCTATCTCAGGTCCTTCGGTTAAATAGAAAGTCAAAGGGGGAAAAAGGAAATTACATCACATTGTCAAATAAGGAACAGCTAGCTGGAGTGGATGACTTGCAGTGCAAAAATGTGCCCCTCCTCCTGTGAATTGCTTCTGAGATTTGTTAAAGATATGTGGTGGCAAGGTGAGCAAAAATAGGTTGTGGATTTAAGGTAGCCACATTTCTTCCCCTCTCAAAAGTGGTAAGTAGGTCTTACCTTCTCCTCCACCCCTTTTCCCCATTTCTTACAAGAAGTATATAAGCTGCTTGTCAAGAGTGTTGCCTTTATAAAATCTGTCCAGAATTTGTGCAAGTATTCAAAAATCTGCACAGCAAATTGCAGTATTCCATACCCATTAAGTGAAACAGTTTAGAGCATGCTTTGGTCTACTGTGTATACCAGAAAGGTTTTCTTTATTATGAACCTGATTTGCCTCAAATATTTGGTTGCATTGGGGCTAGGAGAGCAGGGAACAGAATAGCAATATTCTGTGCAGTGATAGCTGTTGAGCTAAAATACATGCAAATACTTCTTAGTTTCTAAATATAGGGTTACTGTTGCTATAACACAAGTATTTAGTGATATATATCAGTATGAAAACTGTATATTTGGGAAGTTTTATGTAACTCGACTTCATCTCACAAAAATTTCCCAATATATTCCCATATACATTCCTTACTATGTAGATACCCTACTGCTGATAGATACATTTGACCATTTTCAGCTTACACATATCCATCCTATTATTCATCACTCATAAATTCAAGTCTGAAGGTACATTTGCCTCTGTAAAAAAAAAAAAATCATCTCATCTCCAATATTTAGAATAATTAGTATTTCTTAGTGTGAGCAGGCATGAATGATGAAAAAGCATCTCTTTTGCAGTTACCTTGCCTTACAGTGGATGGTGTTGATAGCTTCCTAATGCACTGACAAACCTTTGAATTGCCTTGGCTTGTATCTACCCTGTAGTAATTACTAACCATAGTTTTAGTTTGAACTAACTACGTTTCTTTTGAATAACACTGAAACAGTAGCATCTTCAAAAGTGCTCCGATCTTTAAGTGCCATAATCTATGCATAACTAGGCCAGACAAGCAGAGTAACTGGAAACCCATTCTATGCAAATGAGTAGCAAACAAGCATGAGATCCAGAATACTTAATTACTGCATAGTGTCCATTTTCTTTGGCAAATGTAGTTTGATTTTATTTATGGTTAAGTTTAGATCCTTAAGTCCTCCTTAAGGAGGCAAGATTGGGCCAACAGTTACAGTGGAAACTGTTGGTGTTTATATCTTCATTACTGACTGTAGTAGGGGTTTTTTAAAGCCAATTACTAGAAAATAGTAGCCTCATGAAATACGTACTGCTCAGCTCTAGTAAGAGCACACTGTATAAAATACAGAGTTTGTACTCTTCAATTACATGTTCTCATGGCTTCCTCTTAAGATACTGCTTCTTCAAACAAGCTTATGCATGTCTTAAAATATAAACACCAACTTTATAGACTCCACTGAAAAAGTAACTAGGTGATTTAGTGAAAGAGCATGTGCCTTACCTCTCTTGATACTCCTAGCTTAAGGCATGGAGGACAGTTTCATAACTCTGTCCATTCACAACTCCTCACTGAAATGTCGAGGCAAGTTACCTTATGTGAATTCACAACGAGGTTATTGTTATAAGCAAGCAAGTTTTACAGCTGCAAAATTTGTCTGTGCTATATTTTAAAAAAAATAAAGACTTGATTCAAACAAGTGAAAATTACCTTTTCCTTGAGTATGTAAATATTTAAGTTCCTTTCAGAAGTTGAGTTTAGCATTCCAGAGGGATTTCAGAGAGGCAGTTGTGCAACTATCAGTCTTGAGAGCTGAGATTTAGACAGCATTCAGAAAGCTGACACAGTAATTACTAGCAGTGGTTTTGGCGTGGGATCTGATGGAGGTTGGGCTTCTTAACAAGCCCTGCAAGGGTTGTATGTTATCGTAGCAAGCATATTACATGTGCTCTCAAACTACAGAAATGCCACCCCCCTTCTTCCTGTTTCATTTTTTATATCATAATCAATGTCTTGTTCACGGTCTTGTCAGATCTTGTATGCATGCTGAGGTGGAGTACTATAATTTGCTGACTAATCAGTGTTCTGTATCAGTGATTTTTCAACTTGTGACTTGCATTTCAGTTCAAAAAAACACTGAAATGGAAGCACAGACTCCTTCATAGGCATTAACCTTAATTTCACTAATTCATTCTCCTTCATTTCTTTTGAAGATTCATTGCTAATAGGATGGAATATGTGAGGCATGAAAAATCACTGCTCAATACAGTGTGAGCTGATGTGACAGATGTTTTCTGTGTGAATTGTGTTAACATGATAGGAAATAATTTTAGAATTGGTGTTATGCTGTCCTGCTTAAGTCTTTGAGAAACAGATTTCTGCAGTCTTCTGCTCCCCACAGCCAATGGTTCTCCTTGCACTTACAGAACTGGAAGGAAGAACTGCTGTTACAGGACTACTATAGATTTTTTTAACTCATTTGCTAATCAGAACTATGTTATTGCTTTCTGGCCCTGTATGTTTAATTTTACTATGAAAATCTGCAGTTGCCATTACTGGGAAGGATCCAGCTTGACTGTGTAATGCAGAAATTTCCAGGGTTCAGCTAGCTTTTAAGGAGATTGTCTGAAAAGCAAGAACATGCTCTACTAAAATCAGGAGGGCTGAAGTAAGTAGGACTATGACTCTAATGCTCTGCTGCAGCAGACAGAACACTGATTTGGCCCTTGTGCACTTCACTTCTCACCAGGTAGTGAATGAAAAAAACCTACTTTTGTTGACACAGGGGTGATCACTGGTAGTCATGATCAAGAAAACCATCACACTCTTTAATTAGGTCTTGCATATTATAAACATACATGCATACATAGAGTTAGAAGCTATTTTGCATATGCTGTTTGCTTGGATGATCAATACTGGACCTAATTCAAATCTGGAAAAAGGATAGCAGAGTTGTTCTTTCTCAAACAATTTTTTTATAAAAGGCAAATGGTAGTGTTACGATTGCAAACTAATCCTGGAGCACCTGGTTTACAGGCCTGCTTAGGAGTCTGCCCATCCCTCATGTTGCGAAGAAGTATAATGGATCTTTCCTTTTAGAGGAAAAGGCAGATCTGCACACATCTGCAGAGAATGCCTGGTTTTGAACAGATTTACCATAAGCTGTTACTTGTTTCTGTACCCCATTTTCTTGCAGCACTATCCTGTGAAGGAGTTTTCTTGACATGTATGCTGCACTGATGTAGCTGGTGCTCGACTGATGCTTGACTTTAAGAGGATTTTGTGTTTTGGGGGGGTGGGGGAGGAGGGGAGAGAGACAGAAGCTCATATTAAGAAACTAGTCATAATCTTGACTCTCAAGAGATACAAATTAAACTGTTTTGGGTGGGTTGGTTTATGGTTTGGTTTTTTAGCAGCCATATAACATCACAGTATACTTGCTGAATTTAGGATATTTGTGTAGATGAAGTACAGACTGAGAAAACATTTTTGCTTATAGTCTTGGACCTAATTTCTCCTCCTTTCAGAATGTTGACTACTTTTACACTGTCATCCCCCCACCCCAAATAATCCATTCTGAATTTCCTAAACAAAGCCCTGTGAGTCAACTTGTTCCTTAGACTGTGATTACTTATTCAATATAAAGCAATTGCCAACACATTTTTTCTGTTTTAATGGGCCAGATAAAGCACTGTTCACACATTCAAAGTAAATATGAATACAGCAGGACAGTTTAAACTGAGATTATTTCAAATTACTAGGTTTCCAAATTGTTTGAAAGCTAGAAGACTTGAGGATGATTTAAAGTATCTTAATGCTTAAGTTTGTTAATAATAGCAACTGCTTTATATAAAATAAGTTTTGGAATTCTGATTTAAGTAGTCAATAATTCTGTTTATTGGAGCAAAGGACATTTGTTAGGCTATTGAAAGAGATACTTAAAAACAGACTAGGCTATTAACTGTTGGCTACAGTGGAAACCATAAACTCAACAGCAAAAAGATGCAACTGAAGATAGACAGCTACTAGAAAGTTAAAGAGCTTGTTCTGGAAAATGTGTTTTGCCTGAGTAACTGGCAGTTTACGTACAAGAACTGAAGCTGTTGATACAGTTGCCATATACCAATAGTTTTACTGAACATGTTTTCATTCTTTCTATACAGTTTAATTCTGTAAGAGAATTAAAGAGAGAAGGCCTTTCTACAGAGCTATTTAATTCCTTGAAATACTTTGGGTCTCTTGAAATTTGCATTTCTGATATTTATGTCCTTCTCTCTTCTGAAGGGCATGAAAACTGCAGGAAACCAGTCAAAGGACTGTGGGTTTTTAGGGTTCTGAAACATCACCAGAGACCAGTGCACAATGTCAACTGCAGGAGTTGCTGCTCAGGAGTTGAGAGTCCCATTAAAACCTGGATTTCTTCACACTAGTCAAGGCATGGGGAGTCTGAAAACCTGCTGGGGCAGCCACAGTGGATTTGAAAAGTGAGTGAGGCTAAAATTCGATCTATTGCATCTTCAAGTATATGAGATAAGCATTAAGAACACTTGGTACCAGTATTGACCTATGGTTTATTTACAGCAAGGGCTTTTTTTTTTTTTTTTTTTTAGTACTTTCTTTAATGTGGACTCTATAACAGTGGCATATAATTTGAATCCATCGACAGAGCAACATTTGCCATCCATTGGTAAGTATAAAGACTACCACTGTTGTATTTGGATAGTGTAATGGATTTGTCTTGGAAAAAAAAAAAATCCCCAAGTCTTCACCAAGACACAAAATACTTTCTCATTCTGGTTATAAGGCTGCCCTCTGGTGGCAGAATGCAAACATTTCAGGAAAATAATACTACTCAAGACCAACCAACCTCCCCCCCTCCAAAAAAAAAAATTAAATAATGTGATCAAGTTAGAGCAAACTAACAAACAAAAAAACCTTTTCCTTGTACTTAGAGGCCTCCAATTTGCCTTTACACTTCTGACAGAAAAGCCGTCTAGTAAAATAGCACATATTCCATTGGAGTCCTTTGCTGGGATCTTTGTAGGTGTAGCTCTGTTCTGTTGCTTATGCTCCCTTGAACTACCTCATTTATCTGGAGCACTGGCTTAAAACAATAAGGAAGTCAGCTGCTCTTAATTAAATGCATAAATACAGGACCAGAAAAGATCTATAATAGCTAAGTTTTGCTAGTGGAGTCATTAAGCAGACTTTACCTAGTTTGCATTAGAAGGAATTAAATAGTTAAATATGCAGCAGCAAAGTCATGCACTAGAGCATTACTTAGAAAAGTGTTTCTAAGACTTTTGCACCTTTTTAGGGCACTCTTCCAACCATGCTTCCATGAATGACCAAAGCTTTGCTGAAAGTTGCATCCAGGTCCCATCTCAGAAATCCAGTCCATCTCCTGTAAGTCCTAAAAATGAACAGACTATTTCAAGACACGATGACCATCTAGTTCCTGGCTTTAGTAAACTGTCATTAACTATGGGCTGTTCAGAAACACCTCCTCACATGCCAATAAAAAATGGGCCAATTCAATTTCTGTCTGCATCTTCCAATGATCGTAGCTCCAGGCCACTACCTCCTCTGCCTATTTCTGAAGGCCTTACTCCAGATGAGGTTGACAAAGAAGTGGAATTCCTGACTAGCTCAGATACTGACTTTTTGTTAGAAGATTATGAACTTCCTCCTTTTAAATCCAGTGCTCCAAGCCGGCGGAGCTTTAGGGGCTGTGGACAAATCAATTATGCATACTTTGATACTCCATCAGGACCAAAAACAGAAGATGACAACCCTACACAAAACCTAAATGGATACATATCCAGTATGTGTCCTCTTCCACAGCAGCTGCATCGACGTTTGCGAAGGTCCCATTCTGGGCCAGCTGGATCTCTTAATAAACCAGTAGTAAGACTGTCTGGACACTTAAACAGGTCTTCTCCGAACTCTGAAGAAGATAAACCAGAGATTCCACCAAGGGTTCCCATACCTCCAAGAGCTCTCAAACCAGATTACAGAAGGTGGTCAGCAGAAGTTGCTTCTAGTGCATACAGTGATGAAGACAGGCCTCCAAAAGTGCCCCCAAGAGAACCTTTGTCACGCAGCAATTCCCGTACGCCAAGTCCCAAAAGCCTGCCGTCGTACCTCAATGGGGTTATGCCCCCCACCCAGAGTTTTGCACCCGATCCTAAGTATGTCAGCAGCAAAGCTCTACAAAGACAAAATAGTGAAGGATCCGCCAACAGGGTCCCTTGCATTCTTCCAATTATTGAAAATGGTAAGAAGGCCAGTTCAACGCACTACTATCTGCTGCCTGAGAGGCCTCCATATTTGGACAAGTATGAGAAATTCTTCAGAGAAGCAGAAGAAAGTAGCTGTAACACAGAGATTCAGTCCTGGTCGGGTGACTGCACAACCACTTCAGCCCCAGCAAAACTAGACTCAAAACCTAGAATGGACATAGCTGGTCATCTGAAACGAAAACACCTGTCTTACGTGGTTTCCCCATAGACTCTGGGAGCACAGTCTCAGCTCAGTTGTTCAGAATGGAGCTGAACTTTATAAATGTTACAAAGTTCTTAAGATTCTCAGATAATGAAGTAGGACCAGTTTGTCCTTCGAGAACTGGAAAGTGGATGGTAAAGTCCTCTTATGCTGCATATCTCTGATATGTTTCTTAAGAGTGAGTGTTTTTTGTCTTGGTATGTATAGCTGAAAACCTACAAAGATTCCATAGAAACATATGGAGGGATGGTAGTCACAGTTGGCCAGTTATATGCTACCTAGATTAAAATATTTGGTAGTTATTAAAAAAAATAATCTAGCTTTGCTTATGAGTCACTTATAAAGCTGAAAACAGAGCAGATAATGCAGTACAGATTTTGTATCAGGCATTTCCAAAATTTCTTTTACACAGTAACTTTGCTGAGAAAAGACTCTATCCTCTTTGACTAGGTAGGATATGCCAACCTGGTCAGAAGGTAACTGCAAGATCAGATATCCACTTCAAGACTTGGCAAGCATACTGGAAGTGCGTTTCAAAAGATGAATCTATTTTACAACTTGACACTAATAGACTTTTAAAGCGAATTAGGTTTAGTGGATCCTTTCAGTTGCTAGACACATTTGGCTCAATTTTGCAGTTTTTCCCTAGGAGAAACTTGGACCAGCTATTGCCAAGCCTTTGCTGCTGCTCTTTTCGTGCTGGATCCTAGAAAGGTGTGAAAATGTCCTGAAAGTAGCAGAGGATATCAGCAGCTATACAGTTGCTATTAGGTAGGCAGTAACAACTAAATGCTCACCTAGAGTCTGAAATTCTGACTGTATTACAGAAACACAGCACAAGCTGGTCTTGTGTTTTGGTTTCTATTCAGTATTTTAGAGGAGGAGGAAGGTATGAGGAAAAAACATTATTCCATTTATGAACAGTGTCAGTCCCATCTCTTGCTGCTTCAGATGCTGCTTCCCGCTGTTTAATTTTTCCTCATTGTGCCTCAGCAATTCACTAAAGTTCACTGAGGTGCCACATTTGTGCATTAGCAGTTTCTCATGCTCATTTTGATTACATTTATCCTCTTACAGATAAGCACAAGAGAAAAGGTGCTCATTAACGGAGGTACAGATCAATGTGTTCAACAGAAATAAACAAGCTGTTTACAGTTTAGACTGCCGAATGAGATGTTGAGCTATTTTAAAGCTTACTTTTTATTTTAGTACAAACTAAATGAAGGTGAAATACATGCTATAGAAATGCACTGATATTTCTGCATCATGTACAGTATTGAATAAAAGAAGAATTCACTTTGTATTTTGAATATTGTCATGTCCTGAGTTGAATAAAGTTATAAAATACTTATTTATGATACATTTTGGGTTTTGCTTTATTTAATAGTGTATGCAATTGTGCACTTGAGTTATGCATTTACTGGAAAGTTCAAAGTGAAAAATGTTAAATGTGCAACAAATGTTGAATTCAGCTTGTATTTAATTAAAATTAAGATTTCTGCAGAAGTGTTCGATAACTCACACTGCACACCTTTCATTTTAATTCTTCCTTACTACCTGGTAGCACGGTGTCTAGTTTTGTGCTGGCAGTAAAACATCCTGTAAGATTAAGTTATTCAGCTTATCATTATTAATAACCTTTGTTATTTCTAGTCACCCATGGCATGTTAGCCACCACTGTACAGAAAAGAGAGGGAAGTAGTGTTCCTGTTTTGAATTTCTCACCTGTTAAAAGAGAACTAAATTGTACATTAAAGGTGACAAAAGAGGAGCGACTCCTATTCTGAGGTTGAAAAAAGCTTCAGCATAGCATAGTAATTTTTTTTTTCTTAGGAGAAAGAAATTATGAATACTCATCACAAAGTAAGTATATTTAACTGTAGTATCGAGCCATTAGATACGAAGATACGAAGCATCGCACAGCTCTGATCTTTTAGCTGTGTATGCAGGTAAATACTTGCCTTGATCTGGCAGTCTGAACCCTTCACATTTTCTGTGAATGAGCTTATTTCAGATTAAAGAAGGTTACTTGCCATCCTTGGAATTCCAATCAATGGAAAAAGAGTCAGATGTAGTTTTTCAGTAATGCCTAATTACTTGGCTGTTATAGCTTGAGAGATTGCTAAGTTTCATTTACACAGGTGCTTAAAAACCTACTGTCGTGCCGTAACACTACTAAGGATCCACAGGGATCAGCCTCCAAAAGATAAACACATTATCTAATCCTGTGCAAGGCTGCTGACTATAATATTCATCTTGCTGAATGCTCTGCTTCCCCTCCACCTTTTTCTAATGTGGAAAAAGTCAAATTGGTACTTGCAACCTTCCCCTTAAATCCGAGCAGCTTTAACCCTAGGATCCCAAAATAACATACCTTCTCAGTTACACAATTGCTGCTGCAGCAAACAGATCAATGCTGCTAAGCTGCAGCTTCTTCCTTGATGATTGTAGGACTTGGCACAGACTCAGTAGTTGTCATTTCAGTAGAACACAGTCCAAAACCAAGCAGCTGCTCTGCAAATCTCTTCTAGCTTTTGCCTCTGGGTCCCATTCCATTTCTGATACTTGGAACTGCCTTTTTGGCCTAGGTTCCTGTGCTTGAACAGACTGCTCTTTTCCCATTACCTGGAAGCACTCAAATTCCAAAATGCCTCAGGTGTCAGTTCTGCCCTTAATAGCATTTACTCACAAATTAGTAGTAAAGCCACTCTTGGATGGGAAAAAGAAGAAAGCTTCCCTATCCAGATACCCCATAGAAAGCATCTTCCCAGCTTTCAGTGGGATAGTTTTGGCTTAAAGCCCTTGGGGAAAAGCCACACGGCTAGTATACACCCTGAGAAATTAACCCCTCTTGACAGGGAGGCCAGCCCAGACATTCTGTATTACTGGATGTACAAGGCATTGCATTTGGATGAAGTAAAGCAGCGAATCTAAGCCATCAGAGTTGTTGCCAGGTCTCTTTCACTATTCTCTTTGTGAGTACAGCGATAAGGGTTAAGTTTTCTGCCCTAACGCATTGTTTTTACACCAGTCTGATGCTATTGCTCAGTATTTGCACAAGGCAAGACAAAGAGACTTCTAAAATGGCTGAGAGCTGAACACATTTCATTTGGTATGAAATGGGGTATTTTTTACAACTTCCCCAGCTGTGCACCCTGGTACTTATTTTCACTTATGTTAGCAGCAGAAGTTCCCTAGTCATTGGGCTAAAACCTCTTCTGCTAATGTAGCAGCGAGACATTTTTTACTTCCTCAGAATAAGATCTACTTCTGAATACAAACTATTTTCATATTTATAGTGCCGAAAAGCTTAAAAACCTTATAAAACTTGTGGTTTTGAAGTGTCTTATATAACCTTTTCCGAAATTCCAAAGTGTAAGACTTTTAACCTAACTTCCATTATATTTTTTTTTTCCTAGAAAAAAAATTGAGAATTGCATACTCCTTGCCTGAAAGTATTAGTATTGTCTACTCAGTCCTGAGTATAAATAAAATAAAATAAAATAACTCTGTAGTGATGCTATCTTTCCTACTGTGTGTCAGGGAATAACAGCACAGTGTCAAGTCTCATTCAAGAAATTAAATTATGAACTTAAGTTTAGCGCAACTGTAACTGAAGTAAAACAGACTGAACTTAAAATAGTGAACTTAAAATACTGACTGGAACTGCCTGGCTACAAGCAAGGCATTCAAGCAGGTTACAGAGCTCATATGCCTCTTCAGTATGAGGAAAGTAATTTATAGGCAAGTCTTCCAATATTTAAGTAACTTGGCCATTTTCCCTTTAAAAGTCCAAAGTAATAAGGTTTCACTGAGGACTTGGTCCACTATTCAGCGGTTCTCTCTTGTTGGTGGCAAGGGGGGGTTGCTGACAAAGACAGGTGGAAGCTCGCTTGTATATTCTTAGACACCGGATTCTTGTGCTTTGGGGAACAAAGTTTGCATGCTCCAAAAATTGTATTCTGTTTTCCAAGTGAGTAATTAAGGCTGTAGAGCTGTGGGGGAAGCTTTGCAAGTCCTGGCCAGAAGACATTTCTCTGCTCATCCCCTGACACATGATAAGACTTGTCAGGACACAACATGCTCTTGCAACAGCCTAATGGCATGTTTGAATATTTAGAGCTTGGGCTCACCTGGGCAAGGCCTGACAGCTTGCCTCTGAGGAAGAAGCCCCTTGCCAGATAGATTTGACTGGAATAATCACACTTCAAAGCAGTTATGACTTGATATACTGAAGTCTGAAGAGTCAAGGAATTTCTGTTAAAGCAGGAAAGAAAGATGGGCACCTAAGGAAAAGCAATGCTTCCCACAGCTTCCTGATCCAAAAAGCAGGCTATGCATCCTGCTCACACCCCACCCCCATCAGTCTCTTTCTTGCCTCAGTAGCACTGTTGTGACCACCCAGCTATGTTAGTGAGGTCCCATGGACCCAGGATGATTCAGCAGACCTCAGTGAGATGTGGCTGGCAGCAAAGCTGGTGAGAAGCGGAGGTGATCTCTCCCCAGGCTCAATACTGTCAATACCACAAGCAAAAGCACACTCTAAGTAACCCGTGGCAGCAAGAAGCATCTGTAATACCTATCCTGTGTAAGGGTCAGTGTTGCCTAGTACTGCTTAGCTGCTCTGATGTTGGCAAAACACTCCCCACTCGGTGAGTTTCAGACTAGCAAATCAACCCAGGGGAGCTGAGTCTAGGTGGTAACTGAAAAATAAGATGTTTGCCTCAACATACCTTTTCCTGAAAGGAAGAGGCTGTGTTAGAACCTGGTGACTTGAAAAACCCATTAGGTTAACTTCTCCACCATGTTAACTTGCTCTTAAACGCATAATGTCAGGAAATAACACACAGCTGTATGGGAGGTCATTTAAAAACTTCTCGATCATCAGTTTCTCTTGCATCATCAGAGATAAATCAAAACAGAAAATAAACCTGATTTGGAAGCATGCTGATTGACAACGTAATTAAATTCTGCAGTCATTTAAATTACTGGTGGTTGTTGCTGCTGTCACTACTAGTTTTCCATTCACTCCCAGACTGCAATAGGCACAGTTGCTACTGTACTGAAACTGCAGGAGAACTCTCACTGAGATTGCATTTCCTCCTGCTGCAGTCTTGGTTTTGTTTTTAAACAGTCTGAGCGAAGCGGTAGGTTTGACATGATAAAGGAAAGCACCCATCTAGTCCAGGACAAAGATACCAATTTTGCAAGGGCAGTTATTACAGTAGGGAGTAGTTGTTGATGGTATTAAAACAGAGTCTTGTCAGGAACTCAGGGTTAAGATGATGACCAGATCCGTCATGGTGGAATTCCCACCCTTCAAACTCATGATTACAGACTGTGGCCCTTATAAACACTTCTAATAGTATTATAAGATGTATGTTAAATACATAGTCTCCAGATTACTGTTAAAAAGGAAATTTGATATGTAGGTAACAAGATGCATCATTTTATTTGCTTGTAGGGTCTGTGCAGTTATGTAACCTATTGATTTTTAGTGTGTGCACATATGTTGAGTGTTCCTGGAGTAAACTTTTATTTATTTATTTTTTAAAAGTAGCCTAATCTTTTCTTGATAGCTTGCTTTTCAGAGTATTAATATAATAATTAGGTTATATAATTAATATAACCTATTTCAGAGTAGGTTATATTAATTAAAAACTGAAAACATATGGCAATTTTTCTGTTTCTCATAGCTCCTTGGCACTGAAAATCTAGCACATGAAGTTTAATTATACTTATTAATATTTGTTAAATACTGCTGCAGAGATTTCTGGCTGCTGAGTTTGTGATTAGCATTTGTAAGCTGAAAGAGGTGTTATCCCCACCCATCCTGTATTGTAATTCAGGCCTTGCACAATCCTCACCCAAATGCCTATTTTCATCCACACAGCTCATTATTTTTTCTGAATCATATATGAAAGCCACACCCGTGATTGCTCATAGACTGTTGCTATATTATTTATATATTGGTATGCACCTTGATCCCAGTTGCAGTTAATTTTGGTAAAGGTGTTAGGTATTCCAAATTTTAAGTGGCATGCCACTGAAACACAGGCATTTCATTTCCTTACAAAGTGATTCAGAGGAAGAGATGTTTCTGTGTTTAAAACCTGCAGCTTCTTGGTGAAGATTAAGACTGTCACCTACAAATTACTAGCATGTGAAAGCCACAAAGGAAGAAGAGTGCAAATATACTGCCATGAAACACCAGAGAAAAAAACATGCCAGATGACTCCACTATCACCACCCTGAATCTGCTCAAGAATGCTAACCACTGCACATTGAGGCATCGTGATAAAATACTAAGAGTCCCTCCACATACAAAGTCTCTGGATCAAGCATAGGATCATCAGGGCTGACCCAGAAAAATTATCTCCTGCCCACCTCCTACCCAGGTGAGAGATACATGTTCCTGTAACCTAAAATATTTGTTTCACCTTTGTTAATGTGTTTATTATGCTCACAATAACTTCAAGGGCAGAGTCAGTACTATTGAGTGCCCTTCTGGGAGGCAACTGGAACATACAACCAGCCCTATACACTTAGCAGTCTTTAGGCATAAAGCTTAGGGAATTTACCAGCTTCAGGGAAGTCCACACTAAAGACTGCATCAGCTCATGCCACGTTGAGTCCAGCTGCTGCATGGCAAGGTGCAAGAGAGACACAAGCAAACAGCAAGTAGACCTTTGCAAGCTTACTCATTGCCTTGCAATGCCTGTGTTGTCATTTACTGGCTGTTAAGCAAGGTCCAGAGGAAACCCAAGACTCCAACCGTATTAGGTTGCACTTGGTGACTTCATTTGTCATCTATCATGTTGGCAAGTTATTCAAGAGAAATTTTCCTGCATCCTGCTTGCACGCCCCTGCACTTAGAGCTTAAGCAATTTGAATTGGAATTGTGGTCTTAGGATGCAGAATCTACATCGCTCCAGTACAGTGACAGGCACGTGGCAACACATCAGCCTCTAACAACTCAGGGTGGAGAGGAGATTACCATGCTCACCCTGACACATTCTGTTGCTTATGGGATTAAAATAGCCTGAACCACTTTTGCTGGTGGGAGGGAGGGCTGTATTTTCTCAGAGTATTTTCTCATCATGCTGAAAAAACCCAATGAACTGAAGCGGTCACTTCATTAAAAGCTGCAAGGATAGACAGCCCTGTCCAAGACACACTCTTTTAAAAATGGATGGCAACAAGGCATGTGCCAGTGAGGTCCTGCCTTATACAGAGGCTGATGGAGAACTGGCATGGGGCTCTGAAGATGAAAGGCTAGCCTGAAGGAAGAATGAACTGTTATCTCCTATCTTCAAGTTAAACAGTTTAATGCTAGCGTCTTGTTAAAGACTGACAGTCTAAGCACGCACGTTTTTAGGGATGAGGAGGCCATTTTCTTCGTTAGGCCTACATTAGGCCATTTTCTCCTATAGGTCTTATCATTCATATGATGCCCTTTGCTGGAGGCAATATGTGATTGTATCATTCTGTGGGAACAGCCAAGGACTCCATCACCCCCCACTTTCCACTGGAGGAGCAGACTACTGCTCCAGTGAGACAGAGACAGCAGGCACAGGCAGCAGTCCAGTCCTAGCTTTAGGTAACACAACACAGTGTGCCAGAATTAGCTCAAGATTGCTCAGCCTCTCAGGCTGCTAATAACTGAACAGGTCATTGCAGGGTGCTCTGGACATGCTGCCTCTCCCAGACCACGCTTCTCCTATCATCTGAGCTTAATCAGACCAACTTGATCAAAAGCAGTCACCATGATAAGACAGGATGCTATTGCATGCCCTGAAGCAGCACAATGTGTAAGGCGGTTGTTTGACAAACAGTCTAGTTTACAATTTAATGCCTGAGCTTTACACTGGGACATGCAGTCGTGCCAAAGGGAGCGACCAATGCAACACAAATACAGAACCCTGGCTTTCTCGAGCAACACAACAAGATGCAGACAATCTCACTGGCTACAGCCCTGGAGAATTCAGTGAGGCTGAATATTCCCCCAAAATGGGCTCCGTACAAAGTAATGCACAAGCAGCCAAGACCTTCCACCCAAAGCTAGAGAGGCCAAAGACCACTGACTCATTTTAGTGACCCACTGGAGGGAGGGAAGCCAGCAGGGAGGCCGGCGTGGCTGCAGCAGAAGCAGGGGCCCACAGGCCCCACCAGCCTGGTCTGCCTCCCAGTTACCAGCAATTGTAACTGGACGGTGACCGGGTACCGCCTGATGCAGTATGTCACCCTCAGGGCTTGTCAGTAACTCTTCTCTCTCATTCCTTTCTTTAAAATTATGCTAAGGGTGTTAATGCTCTGTAGTTCTCTGAGGAAGGAGAAAAAAACCCACACCCTCTTATTTTTGCTCCAAGGGATTATTTAAAAGCTGATGGCAAAGCCTGCGTCTTCATAAGCCCATACATGATCCCAGAGCTGCATTATTCCTAGAGTTTCCTAGTACAAGTGCTCATTTCCCTTCTGCACAACCAAAAGGAATGGAAAGTACTTCTCTACAAGACACAGTGGATGAGCAACCAACGTGTATGTCAGATGTGGCAATGAGAGAAATTAGCACAGATAAATGCACCTTCTGTTGCCAGTTCTCTTAGAGACAGCAATTCCCCACCCAGCAGCAGATTTCCTGTTAAAAATGCAAATTACAGTGCTGTGCCCATCAATGGTCAGATGCATCACAGCTCAAGGTATCTTGCCTCCTATCTGCCAGTCACTACCTTGCCTAGCTGGTGACTTCAGTGTGAGAGGGCTTTTTCCAATATATATACAAAATAATACAGGAGAAAGTGGGAGTCTGAGACTAGAACTGCATATATGTGGAAGTAAGCAATGCTTTCTTAGGTGAACTCTTTAACTCATTATAACTTGGAAGTGTTTCAGTGTACAAAAGTAGGCAGCTCCCAGAGTTGACAGTACTTACAGTGCAATGTGTGCAATTTAAAAAGTGGTTTTGAAACTAGAGACCAGTCTTCAAAATTAACTCAATGAAACTTAACAGCACAGAGAAACCAAACATCTAGTTTAAGGAAGAGCTGTAACTATAAAAACCTCAATAGAAATATGCCTTTAAGAGTACAGCAATTCAGAAATTCCTACATTCTAGAAGCAAAATCCATGAACAGTCTTTAAGAACCAAGTGCTTCCAACTAAACCACAGAGCAGAAAGTATCGTTGTTGCCACAGGCGCTAAGCTGCCAATAACAAAAGGGTACAAAGTTTCTAGCGTTGTGAAACACTGAGCAGAAAAGTATCTCATCTCATCTCATCTTTCAGCACCAGAGAAAGGAGACTTTAAGAAAAGAGATACATAACAGCTAGGGAACCTCTGTATGAAATTAACAAGGAGAGAGGAAAGAAACATTTCCCAATGTGGAAGGCAATTTTCTTTTTTTTCCTCAAATCAGTAACTTCCTTCTTAACACTTCCCCTAACAGGAAACTTAGCCTAAACTTACTTCATACACCTCCCCTAACTTAAAAGACTGAGTTAATGACATCTTGCAGAAACAGAGAACCCATGTAAATTCAGGTTTGCTGGACATCTGCTATGTAAAAGGTTGAGAACAGGGTCAGCTTCATGGAGGAAACTGCAATGCAATCAGAATTACCACACTTCATTAAACAAGTCCTTTTTGCTGAATACAGTGAAAGAATCTGCAAGTTAACCAGATACATTAATGGGCTCTAAGCTCATTTTACTGAGTGCTTTTCCTATTACTACTTTAATAGGAATAGGAAAGCCCAAATTTATACATTGAAAACCTAAATTCTATAAACTGAACTCTCTCAGTATTAGGGGGAAAATAAAAAAAATAAAAAAAAAGGAAAAAAAAATTTCTGGCCGCTTTGTTAATGCCCTATATTAAAGGATTTCTGGAAGCCTAAATATAATACAAGCATGGAAATATTTTTCTTCTAATGCTATAAAGCAGTACTACAGCCCAGGAATGCACAGCTTTTCCTGCATTCTGAATCATGCCCGTTTACAAACCAAGTGATTATTCCAGATTCTAGGACAAAGAATCTTTCCACCATTTGGTTTATGTTTGCATGGCAATACCAGTTAGATGTGCAGATTTAATGAGCAAACATATCCAATCTTACACAGATTACAACTTTTTGCATATCTTGAGCATATTTCAAAGCTAGAGAAACATATGAAAGATTTCCTAAACAAATAAGAGGCAGAGCATACAGCTAAAGCAGTTCTTCCAGTAGATGCTAACAGAGACATTTCTTAATTCTAAATTTGCTAAAGTACCTATGTATTCCATTACCAAATGCAGTCATTGAGAATGAACTTGTTTCCCATTAAAATAAGCAATGATAAAGGCACTTATGCAGTCATTTTCTGAAGTTTAGACTGTACACTTCAGATGTATGCAGAACCAGGTCTCCAGATGCTGTGGTAACTTCAGAGTCCAGTGAGGTGCCATCTTGTAAGCATGACTGCTGACACAGCCAGATAACAGAAGAGTTATTTGGTAAAAGAAAGGTAACAAAGACAGAAATTAATCCCAAATTCTTCATTTTCATGGGGATACAGCTCCACTACTTCCTCCAGAGACTTGTCCAGCAACACCTCTAAACTGACATATGCTCACTTAAACCAGGCTTGTAGCAAGTTCTGATTTACAGCAGAAACAAGCACTGCTACTGGTGGTAAGCTACTAAGTCCAAACTTCCTGCTTTATGCCGATTATTACCTGCCTAAATGGCTCACTGATCTGCAATCATTTAAAGTATAAGACAAATTCCATCAAGTATCACGGACAACCCACTTGCTACAGGAACTCTAGGGTGCTTGACAAGGTAAGGAGAGTCCCACTTTTAATTTAGTTCCATGCTGTTTTAGAATTAATACTAGCGATTAGAAACTAAATATTATTTTAACAAATTCTAAGTTACAACTTAATAATATATGTCATAGAATCACAGAATGTCCTGAGTTGGAAGAGACCCAGCTTGATGACTTGGTCAACAAGTCTAACTCCTGACTCCACACAGGGCAACCTAGAAGTTAAACCATGTATCCAAGAGCATTGTCCAAATGCTCTCGAACCCCGACAGGCTCCAGGCCATGATCACTTCCCTAGGGAGCTTGTTCCAGTGCTTGACCACCTTCTCATTTCAGCTCATACTTCAGAAGAACTGTGTGAGATTCTAGACAGAAGTTGTTTTGAATAGTACCTTGCTAGTCATAGTGGTAAAAAAGTTTCACAGGTCTGGGTTGGGAAAAAACACACGAAAGAACGACACACAAGCAAGGTTGCTTCATTTTTATTTACTCAGCAAACATTTTTCCATGTGATTTTAAAATGCCATGCAAGAGCTAAGATTATTAGCTACTGGCTGCTTTTTTGTGACAAAACTTTTTGCTAAGAGGATAGTTTTTCCAGAAATCAAGACTGTTGGTTTGTTAAGTTGCTAATTTGACCCACAATGAAATTATATTTACAACAGTGCATCTCACAGTTATTCTACAAAGGACAAGACTGTCTATCCAAAATTGTCCTACTCCCTGTCCCACACCAGGATTTCACTCTTTCAGTATTAGGGGTGCCTTCACCTGTTCGGCCACTTCCTTTCCCATCAGCGTTTCAACAATGGCCAACCCAAATTCAAAGCTGGTACCAGGGCCACGGCTGGTGAGGATGTTCCCATCTTTCTCCACACGGCTCTCAGAGTAGCAGTAGTGTGCTTGGGGGGAGGGACACAACAGAAAGAGGGTCAGCCTCCAGTCCAGTGCCCACAGCTGCTGCAGAGCGTGCACCTGCCTGCTGCAGGGCACTGCAGCCCACAGGCTACAGCACCTGAGGAGCGGCGGCTCCCTATCGACAGCATCATGTTCCACAGAAGTTACGTCAGACACCTGCATGGGCCCAGCCTGCCTCAGGGTCTGTACCCCCGCCCCTCTGGAACCAAGGAGCTCATCGCTGCCTGCAGCCCTCACAGAGGAAAAGGGCCTGCAGGGAGCTCTGGCAGCTTGTTCACGTGGTATGGGAATGCACCTCTGAGTCTAGAGCTTGTCAAGAAGTGCTCGCTGTGCCTGTCAGTTCCCGTGAGGTTACTTTTGGAAGTCAGACTGCTTTTCTGGAGCTGTTCACAACTTTATTTTCTCCAAATGCATGTAGAGGAAACTGGAGGAACCCTGCCATCTCCTGCTCACCTTCGGACTCATTAGCGTTCACAGAATGACTTCTTAATAGTGCTTTACCACCATTTCTTTTAGGTATGAGAAAGATGTGTGGACCCATCAGCTGCTCATAGCACAAAAGCTCTACTCATGGGAAAGCAGGGAAGGTGCTGCTGGGGTTTGCTGTTGGGACCACTGAGGCAAAGAATCAAGGGGGCTAGTGGTGACAGCCTCAAGAGGCTAAGGGAAAAGTGCTCCTAGCACGACAGCAGCAGCATATTTTCCCCAAGGATGAGAATGTTAATACAGCCCCGTATTTTCAGGTTAAACAGACTTAGAAATATAGTCTTAGCATATTCAGTTGAATTTTGATTGCATTCAGGAAAGCATTACAGAAAATCAGAGATACAAAAGCTATTTTCTTTTCTTTAAATCCAAGGTTTAGCTGAAAGAAAAAATTCTGAGAAGGGTTTAGAGAGAAACTTTGAGAAGTCATTACATACCTCCATTCATCATTTTATCTTTAGCCAAAGGATGTGTTGTGACTTTACTTCCAAACCCTATTCCATGTGCCAGAAGGGCAGTAGGACCTGTAAAAACACAAAGTTACATCAGTGAGGAACTGTTTTCTGCTACAAACATTTTTAAAAACACATTTTCAGGCACTAGGCCCTCAAGGGGCCAGAACTTACCATGGACAGACTACTTGTTATAAAACTGATGCCAGCCCTATCTCTGAAGCCAAAAGCCTCAAAAATAACAAAGCTGCATAATCTCTCCCATTCTATGCTCTGTGCAGAGAAATAAATGAAGAAAAGAGAAGTTTTACAGAACACCCAGTTCATGCAGCTCTCCTACCAATGACTGCGCTGCCTTTGAAGGAGTCGAGAACAATGGTCATTTCACTTCCAGATAATACATTTTATTTAAAACTGCTTAAAACTAAGTAACAAAAAGTCTGCATTTCAATATGGACATTCACTAGGTACAACTATTTTATGAACTTGTTAAGCCTTGAATTTAGAGACTTAACAGATAAAATTTCAGTTGAGCAAGCTTTTACATGTTGCGGTTGTGTGCGTGCCAAGCAGTATTTTGGACAGATCATGGGCTAACTGCTAAGTTCTTGGTTTTAGCAGTCTTTCTCTTTTCTTTTCATACTTCCTCCTCAGCCTGAATTGAGGAAGGAGTTTGTGTCAAGAAGTCTTAAGTCAGATTACAGAAAATCCTTATGGGAATTCCAAAAGAAACTGAAAGCAGGATTTGCCTACTGTGAGTTTCATTTCTGTACATTTGATTCATTTCAGATATAGTCCAGGAAATAATCTTCTTTGCGTTCAGTTGGAATCAGCTCCAAGAAGCACAATAAATAAATTAACCACCCTGGTTACAAGCAAAGGCCTTTATTGGGCAACCATGAATTTGCAATTGTTCTGCAAGAGATACGGATAGAGAAGCAGAAGACTACTACTGCCAAGTTCAAGAATGTTCACAACTCTATATGCGTTATCACCTAACTGAAGAATGAAAAAAAAAAACCAAAACCCAAACCCAGCAACATACCAGAAAACAAAAGTGAAAACACACTCCACAAATACAGTCTGTTAGACTGTATTTTACACACTCATCGCCACTCTCCTCGTTCTCAGCTACGGGTGCCTAGGCCAGCCTCTCAGTTCAGTTGCGAGCCCCGGCAATTGTTCATTTTGCTTTTTTTTACGTACAAATCTTACAAAGGAATGAACTGGATACCTAGCTGTGCAGAATATGTAAGCAGACACCCCTCTTCTCAGAGTAACTCCATCATTTGCTATCACTCAGATGAAGAAGGGTGAGCCTGTAATTCTATATTTAAAGCCTTCCTTCTGAAGCTAAAGGGCAGGAGAGGAGATGCAAGATAAATTTACGGCAATGATGTTCTGCCAGCACTGTGTCCTCGCAGAAGGATCACCAGAATAAGCAAATATTGTTTAAAAAGTCCTAGCACATTACCTTGTTTTATTTTAAAACACAAATGATTGGAAAGAGCTGGGTACCAAGCAGAACTTGCAGGCTAAATGTTCATAATACTTTAGAGATTCTTCTAAATTTACAAAAAAATTCAGATGCTGATAGGTGCACATATAATACAAATGCCTGCTACTAAATTACAGGCATACAGACTTCTAAGACTGAAAACTGACTGCATGCCCCTTCAAAAACATGCAGATGCTTTAGTCTGGTTAACCCACCTGCACATATAGCAGCAATCAGTCCTTTTCTGCTTTCCTGGTCCTTCAAAATATCTTTCACAGCAGGAGACTGTATGAAGAAACCATATCACAAGTCATTGTTTGGGGTTGATTATTTGAAGCACAGTTGAAATACTCTCCACGGCAAAACTTTTACAAAGAAAAACAGCTGACAACTCTCCATCCTGCCTCAGGACAAAGGGCAATGAAAACACTAAGAACGAGGAAAACTGAAACCAGTAAGTACTTGCCCCACAAAGAAAGAGCAAGGAAATCAGAAGCAACTGCAAGGAAGTACTTGGCCTACATAAAAGCTGGATAATCCATGGCCATAGAAAGTTGTTGCTCGAAAACTTCAAAAGACAAAAAGGAAAGTATTAATGCAGTCTCTGTCATTCTTAAGAAGATTTATACAGGATATTTGTCTCATATTCCAGGGCTTACAAACTGTGTGAGACCATCTAAATCCTATCTGATAGATCATCCTGTTTGTCTGCCACAAGGTATTTATACCACCACTACAACAGTTTTGCACCAGAGACAGAATTCTTGAGCAAAGAGAGAGTCCTGCAAGTTCATCCTTTTTTATATATATCTTCATTTGCAACTGTTTCATCTTCATACAATTATGAACAGAGATCTTCCCACAATACAGTGCATCCTTCCATTTTTATTCTGCTTAACTAGGGACTCAAGTCCAAGAATTTACCCAGTTGTCCCACTTATATATTCACAAGCAGGCTTAAAACAATTAACAATTAGTATTCTTTTCTGAATGAATCAGTATTTTCAGATGCTAAACTGAATTTGCAGGTTTACTAAGCAAGCGTAGACCACTCACTCATGTGGATGCCCATGAATTGTTAAGATAACAGAACTTTACCTCTGACAAGTTTTGAGCTCCAAGGTTACCCCCAGGCAGGACCACAACATCGTAAGGCCCCTAAACAAACAAAAAATATTTTTTTTCTGTTGAACAGAGGCTGGTTACATACATTATACTGTTCTAAGGCCACTACAGCTGAGTCGAGTGAGAAACAAAAGGAGATACCTTTTCTTCCACTGAAGAACACTTTACAATCAGAGAACCAGCTCCAATTACGGAACAAAATACTGGTTTCTATTCCAGCAAGAGCCCATTATTGATAAAGTCGGCTGCAGAACTGACTTTTAAACCTAGTGCATTTAAGAGCTTCAGCAAGCAAATGGCAGCTCTTGCATTGTAAGGACAAGCAGTTTTGCTCCAGTCTTACTGTACAGGTCTAACTATAGCATTGGTCAGCTTCCCATCAGAATTTTTCAGTTGATCCAAATCACTCTATTTTGTTGGGCCAACTAACAAGCAAAATAGAGTTCTATGTTTGATGCTTTACAAAAACAGATACCTGTGCAGAACTGAGAAATCTGTCTGATCCTAGCATGCTATGAAGCAGGACAACACTGAAGGGGAGCAGTCCTGTGATTCACTACTGTGTGGAGCTAATATAACATCCAATGTATTTCTAAAGATAATGCATAAGCTTTCCAAATTCACCTCTGAAACTGTGAGAAAAGCTATGTTGCCCATGGTATCAGATCAGGGTGATGACCAACCTCTTTTCTGGCATCTTCAAGACTGGTATCAGGACAAATGAAGACATCTCGACTGCACTGTACTGGTTCTTTTCCCGTTAGGCCTGCAACAGTCACTTTGATCTAACAGAAGAATACAGGTATCATTACAGCTCAAGAATTGAGGGCATGCATTTTTCTTATATCTAAGTTCTTAAGTAATACATAGAATGAGCAAAGCACTACTGAAAGCTGTCAAGAATGGGGCAACACTTAAGCTTCCCCAAACCATGATTAAGTCCAAATGCAGAAGGTAAGCAGTAGTATTCACCTGGAGATTAAAAATACCTGTAATAGCTTGGCTTTCCAAGCAAGACATTTAGAGAATATCTGATTGCACAGGTTTTAAACAAAACAATTCAACCCAAGAGAGTCGGACTAAGTAGATCAGATAATGAATTAAAGTTTCTCTGCAGGCTCAAGCCATTCTCAAACACACTTATGGCATGTTCAATTTTCTCCCTTGACTTTTAGATGCCTGGTCATAATATCATAAATGTTCGTGGTACAGCTCATATTCACTAAATAAGCAGACAAGTTTGTGCTTCTTATGGCAGCCAAAATGGGGAATACATTAACGGAATGACAAAGGTGGTGGGAGAAAGTAATTTTTATTTTAGTCATTTCTATATATATGAAGTTAGTGTATTCATGTAAAATCTTATTTTCATACCTAATCAGATGATAAAACTGTGTACCACTACAGCTGCAGAAGTAAAAGCAGCATGAGGAATCCCACCGGACAGAATTCTAGTTAATAACAGAACTTTAAAAGTAGCTGAAGAAAAGCCGTGTAACGAACTGAGCTGTTCAGACCTCTACAATAAAAGCATTTCCTGTTGCTATGCACGGGAGTAGTCATGTTTTCTGACAGGGTAAGATTTACTTGAAACACCTGCTCTAGTCTACATTAGGCTCGTATTTTAAAAGTTTATCTTTTGTGCAAATGTCATTTGTCATGTATGCCTACCTGGGGCTTATTTGCTAGCCAGTAAGAAGGCACAGGTAAATTTTCACCTCATACAACAGACTACACCTTGAACTCCTAGCAATGAACACCAACTTGAGGCAAAGATTTTCCCTTGTCCAAGCACTCACAAAAAGATTTATCATTGTCTGCATACTCACCCCAGCTCTCCTCATAACGTCAGTGGGGATTACAGTTTCCATTTCCTCTGCCCCTTTTGCTAGAATCACCAGTGCCCTTTTCGAGGCCATTATCTTTAGGGGTTGCTATTAGGTGAGATGGTCGTGAAGGGAAGGGCTGAGGGGGGTAGAAAGAAACAATATTGTTAGAAGGCAAATCCCCTAGTACAAATCCTTCCTAACAGTGAAGTTTAATAGTGAATAATTTGCATTTTTGCATTATCTTTTATTTAAGCCACCTCAAAACTATTCACCGGCTTTAATTAAAAGTCACAGCAATCTCATTTAACTAAAGAGCTTTTTATAAAGAATGCATTATGATATTAAAGGATTAAGACATTTGTACAATGGGAGGCACAGTACATTAGCACCAGAACAGGAAGCAGCTTGGCCTAATCAAGACTTTACATTACTTCAGTCTGCTAGAGAGAAGGGTTCAAGGTGGGTGGCAGAGCTCTTTTCAATTTGCACACCCTCAGTCATACCCAGACTGCAGACTCCTACCCAGGTTAGCATTTATAAGAAGGGCTTGCATAAGCTTTGACCTCATGCCTGGTATTTAGTTTCCAGGCATCGTGCTTCATTAAGAGTTTCCTGTGACTTATAATGACTCGACCAGTGCCCCTGCAAAACCTGAGCAATAGATTTTCTGGGTATTTCACAGTTTTGTGGGGGAGAAACGTGTGAGCACATGTGTGATGGGGGAGCAGACCACAGAATTTAGCAAATGGAACAAACTAGGCTTAAGACTTTTTTTTAGGTCCTAAATTCAGGTTGAGGTGAATGGCCAACTTTCCATTTGAAGGTTAGGTTAAAGTAACTTTAACTACATCATGTAAAATACACACTAACTCACACTGGTCTGACAGAAGCCTGTGAAAGCATCTGTGGTCTGAGAAGGCATTTTGCAGGTCCTCCACTCTATGAGACAGAGATTTTTTTTTTTCCTATGTCAGGACTTTCCATTCAGAAATGCATGTAGCACCTGGGAGCTCTTCATAAAATAAGATCCATGTTTCATTGCCAACATGAAAGAAAACTATCCCCTCATCCTGCTTGAACTTCATCTCTTTTCAGGTTCACTCCCTACTGTTAGCCTCATTTAGAAAGATGCTATTTCTAGAATGCAGTAATACACAGTAGAATGCCCTGCAGCATGCAGAACCAGCCCAAGCAGACTAATTCAGTGTGTCAAATCCTACTTTTAGGGCAGGTTTACATATTGTCAAACACAAGGCCAACTGAACAAACGCACTCAAATCATAGGTATTAGCAATAACTTCAGGACAATCTGGAGCTTTTTAATAATTCATCTTGAGGGTATACATTGATCCTGCAAAATTAATTTCTGTATGAATTGACTAACTAGCAACAGCCTACCCAAATAGCCACAATGCAGAAATAGTGCATTTACTTCTTATTGTAGAAAAATACTCTAGATCATAGTTTGTACCTCTCTTTCATTATTTCTTTAGCTGCAAATAGGCACCTGATCTCCTGAAAGCTTTCCTCTTTCCCCTAATTTAGCAAAAATGAAACCTCTCTCCACCATCCTTAGACATTTATCGCAACAGACTGACAAATTCTTGAGCATTAGTACTGTCCTTTATGTGGGCGCATATGTAAATAGCTGTCATGCCAGAAATGCTACCAGGGCAAGATTGTTTCCCGAGAAAGGAGAACCAAATTATGCAGACATAACAACCACTTCATTTAACAAGCTATCCAAGAAGGCTGGCTTGAAAAAAATCACACCGCCACTGCCCCGACAAACAGCCAGCTACCAGAGGCGAGGGAAGCTCTAAGGGTCACCGGCTCGGCCAGGCCGGACCAAGGCCACGCCCCACACGGTCATGGGTATTTTAGGACACGGCGCCATCGCACGTAGCCGGGATGACAGAGGCCCACGAGCAGCGGCACAAAGCGAGGCCGCAGAGGCCGCAATGGCGCAGAGCTGGGGCGGCCCGGTCCCCAGAAGACAAGCAAGCGGCCTTCCCACCCGCCCGCGGCCACTGCTGGGCGCTAACCGGAGCCACCGCGGCGAGCGCTGAGGCGGTGCAACTGCGGCAGGCCCCGGCCCTCCCCGCGCGGCCCAGCGAAACCCTCCGCCAGCGGCGGCCCGGCCCGGCCCCCGCCCGACTCCTCCGGCCAGACCTCGGCAGCCGGGGCACGACACAGCCCGCGCACGACACAGCCCGCGCGGGCGGCGGGAGCAGCGACTCACCTCAGCCGAGGCGCGGGCGACTCTGGGCGGCCCCGGCCCCGCCCCCGCCCGGCTCCGCCTTCCCGCCACGGTGAGGCCGCCTCCGCCCCGCTCAGCGCGTTGCCGGCGCTCCAGTCGCGTCTCCGGTGAGGACTCCGAGTCCTTTTCCGTTAGCAAAACACTGCGTTTTCTCGCGTTCATGCAGAACGCGGCCTCAGGGAGTGCTCCGAAGCCCACCACCATGGCGTCACCACCCTCCCACAGCAGCGCAATTGCAAGGTACATGCCTTCAAAACGAGCTGCTGCTGCTTTTCCTCAGGCAGCCCTCACACCTGCCAAGAGCACTGAACCAAGTCACTGCTCAAGTTCTGCCCGAAACATCTGCCATCCCTGTTTTGCAAAGCTCCCAGTACACAGAAAATGCCCATGGCCCAAGGACAGTTTTATCTAGTTTTAAGAAGTTTCTCAATTTTGAA
Source organism: Caprimulgus europaeus (assembly GCA_907165065.1). Next base: position 146,140 of record OU015546.1, read on the forward strand.
AGACAAGAGCTGTTAAAGTAGCCCTTTAGCACCGGAGATAGCCCTGTTGTGTAAAACTGCCACTTGCAGGGGCTGGCAGCCATGGCCTAGTTCCCCAGTGATGGGCTCCTGAAGGCTCTGGCAGAGCAGCTCAAGTCACCCAACAGGAGAGCCAGTCATGGGGAAGGGCTTCGCTGGGGGCTTACCTAAACCTGCTGCTGCCTTCTGCTGCTGGCACAGGGAAGTTCTGTCACTTGGAACCCTCGGCAAGATGGGCCTCGCACATGCTGCCTGCTGTTCTCAGGCGCTCAGCAAAACGCTCCCGCTCTCCTCCGCGCACAAGGCCGGCGCGTCGTGCATACAGAAGCTGTCCTGGCAGGGTGTGCCTCCACCCGCGGCCACGCGCCCATACAGGAGCGGTGGGGACTGGCCGCGGGGGCTGGGACCGTATGGCCAGAGAGCGCCGCGCAGGCACGGCCCTGGCTCACGGGCAGCGCGCAGGGATCACAGCATTTCCCGCCTCAGACACCCCAACCTGATACGCACAGGGAGGCGCTGAGCACCAGCGGGACCCGCCATCAGGCTGCAGAGCTTGGTTCTCCTAGCGCTATGGGACTGACCTCGTGCCAGGGAGGGCAGATTCACAGCATCGTGGGGGTTGGAAGGGGTAGATCCCTCTGGGGATCATCTCCACCCCCCCTGCCTAGTTCCCTACACCAGGTTGCACAGAAGAGAGTTTAGAACACCTTCAGAGGAGACTCCACACCCTCTCTGGGCAGCCTGTCCCACTGCTCTGGCCCCCCCACAGTAAAGAAGTTTTTCCTCAAGTGGAACAGTGGTTTCAGGCAGTACACTGTATGCAGCGTACTCCGTCTGTCCTCACGCCGGCCTCGCCACCCCGACTCTCCCCTTCGCCTCTCGAGTGACAGGCCGTGCCGGACCGCACCGCCAAGCCACCACGGGGATTCCACACGGGACTCACCGGGAAGCCCTCGATGGGGAGCGGCAGGCGCTGCCCGGCAGAGCCGGGGGTCGCGCCGGGGTGGGGGGGGCAGCGGAAAACCCCGCAGCGCCGGGGTTTCCCTACCGCCCCCGGGCTGACGCAGCCAGGCCCTCCGGGGGCGGCCCCTAAGGGCCAGCGCCCGGCACCCCGCGCGCACTTCAGCGGGCCGCGCCGTCAGGCACTGACCCCATGGTACCGGCAGCAGCGCGGGCGGGCCGGGCGCTCTTGCCAGCGGCGCTGTTGGCGCTGGCGCTGAGCCCAAGGCCCGCGGCCGCGCTGCCGTGCGGCGCCGACTGCCCAGCAGGTGAGAGCCGGGGCGGGGCGGACCGGGCCAGGGCGCCGGGTGCGGCCCCACGGCAGTCACTCTCTGTCTCGGCCCGCAGGTACCTTCGTGGTGAGCGCGGGCTGCGGGCGGCGCGCGGGTGCGGCCTGTCGGCAGTGTCCGCCCGACACCTTCTCCAGCGCGGCGGGACTCGGCGGGTGCACGATCTGCCGGAAGTGCGAAGGTACCGGGCGGCGGCGGGGCCCGGGCGGGGCGGCGGCGGCTCCTCACGGCCTGTTTGCTGCCTTCCTGGGGTAAAAGATCATGCGTTAGCTCGTCTCGGCGCTGCGAGCGAAAACAGCACTGGGCAAATAATACGATGCGTCTGTGGGGCTTCTTGCCAAAGTCAGCAGCCTCATTTTTGTAAGAGCAGAGGTCCCGTGCCTTTGCTGCGCCACACGGGCTGTGTCTGAGTGCGTACGTAGCCCTTAAGACTCGTTTCCACCTTCCAGGAAGATTCAGGTATTTAAAAGAGTGTTCCTCAAAGAGCGACGCAGAATGCATGTGCAAGGAGGGATATCACTGCAGCGGCGATGGCTGCTCCCGCTGTGATCGAAGCTGCGGTGTGGGCCAGGAGAGCACTGGGAGCGGTAAGGTTGCCTTTCCCTGCCAGCGTAAACCTCCCGCGCTCACTGCACCAGACACACCACTGCCTCTTGCACAGCGCAGAAACAACTAGAGTAATGACAACGCAAGATAAAAGCTGCCACCGCTGCTAAATGTGTGGTGCGAGCACAGCAGAAGGCAGACTCACTGAATTCTGAGTGCTGCTACAGCTCAAATCATGTTCCAGTTAGTTCCCTTTGCATGAGAGCTCTTTTGTCACCAGCTTGTGGGAAATTGAGCTGGGAACTCTGGAGTTAGACATGATGTGTGGCATCTTGTGCCAAATAAACTGTCTCTGTAGCTTATTACTGTAGTGGTAGATAGCTCAGAGAAAGACTTGCCTTGCACATTCAGAGCAATTTATGAAATAGTAATTCTATGAATGTGGATCATAGTCATGGTACAAGCAAGCAAAAATAATGTTTCACATGTTGTTTTAAATACTAATCTAGTACAAGTTTATCTGTTCTTGTCTGTTGAAGGCTGCCAGACGTGCCCCTATGGAACTTTTAATGATCAGCCCAATGGCTTGTGTAAAAACTGGACAAAGTAAGTAATCTAAAAATAAATGCTACAGCTATTACATTTGACTGTATTCTTTTCCCCCCCCCGCGGTGTTCCCCACTCCCTGTTATGCTTTAAATGTCTTTCAGGTGCTCTGCAAACCAGGTCCTGGAGCCTGGAACTGCAGTAAAAGATGTAATTTGCAAACATGCTTCAGATAATCCCACTGTAGTCAGTACTCCACCTTCCACATCTCCTGCAATTCCACTTTCTATCACTGTGCCAGGTGAGTCATTGTATAATATTGCTTATAGAGCTAAAGAATTACTTCAAAACATAGTGTAGCTCATTCACTTACCATTTAAAGCAAGAGTCCTTTCTCCTATCCATTTCCAGTGTTGCGGACTTATCCAGAAGCAGAGTTGGAGACAAAGTTGTTAGCTAATTCAAGGGCAGTAGAATTTTGCTCTGTAACACTTCTTGGATAATGTTGTTTGCTTCCTAGGGAAGGACTTCCAGATGGACATTATTGGAATTTCTCTTACTGTAGCGGGGCTGTTGTGCATAGTGTTTCTGCTCCCTTCATGTGTATGCTTCAGTATGTGGCAGAAAAAGAAACTACATGCTGTCTTCAAGAAAAGTAAGATAGATACATTCTTCAATTCAATTTTTCTTTTTGAAACTAGGCAGAAATCAGGAATACAGGTTTTTAAGTTAACTTTCAAAGATACTTAAAGATAGCTTCATTTCTCGGTCATGTAAGACAGAAACAACAACTGAAAGGAAAACAGTTTGGGAATTTTTATTGCAGAAAGTACCTAATTACCTGTCAGTGCTCTATCAACATTTGCAGGCTAACTGCATGCATATCCATAGAAGTGAAGTATTCATGGGAGGTGAAAAAGCTCCCTGTTGGTCTTCCTTTCCTTCCTGTGGCAAACAGAGCACTAGCAGCCCCTGTTGCATTATGGAAAACAAAATATAATAAATTAGTTTTATCAAATATACATGCTGTAGGGGAATAATTTCAGATTAGGGAGTCATTTGGAAGATTTTTTCTTGCTGATTTCCTGCGCTTGTGACTGAGGAAGGGTGAAATAAGGTGGCTGAATAAATACAACAAAGTAAACATTTGATTTTTTTTCTTTAGTGCATACCACACCTGAACAGTCAGTTCAGGAAGATGATGCCTGCAGCTGCCGCTTTCCAGAGGAAGAACAAGGTGAATATCAGGACCATGGCAAATCCACAGAATTCAGAGATCTTCTGGTGAACTAGGAATTGGACTGTCCAGGTCAAACACATTTGAATTTCCTTTTGGAGCACACAAGAAAAACCTGTTTACATAAACAGAGAGCATCAGACTCTGTGAATTTCAGAGGCTAAATAGCCCAGCCACTGAACATAAAGTCCATCCTTTCAATCTCTTTAAATAAATAAATTTAAAAAACATAGTTTGACAACTCTTTCTCTAGGACAAGGAATCATATTTCTAAGAAGCAGTACTTGATCTGTGTCTACAAAGAAGTAACTGCACTTAAAAGCAGTAACAGAAGGGCAGAATAGCTTTCTGGTTGCTGGTGCCTGAGTCATGATTTACATGCAGTCTGAAAGCATTTGACACTAAAAAAGATGATCTGTAGCACACAGTAGAGACACATGTGACACTTGTGGTCTCTATTACCATTACCAGCCATCCTCTTGAGTCTCTACCTGAAGCTCCTCCTGAAGCTTGGCTCAAACCCAAGTCTTGCATTTTGTGTGCAAATACAGACAGACCTCATTTCAGATCCCATCACCCTTAGAAACAGATACCTGGTCTGACCACTGTACACTTATATGTAGGAGAGAGGAAGCTATAAATATCTAGAGCTGCAAAGTGGTTTCATAATAGCTTGTGTCTGCTGTGGTATTATGCTGATTGGCTTAAGAGAGTCAGTGGAAACATTGAGAAAAGCTGTGGTTGACTTGATCTTAGAAATAGATGTTACTGTGCAGCTGGACTGCACCACCTTCAGTCCTACATCATTCAACTTTGATCTTTTAGGTGATGTAAACATATTTTGTACATTGCAGGTGTGGGATATGTAGATGCAATACATTTCTGGTACTATTTTTGTAATTCTGAGGTTGGAAGGATTTTAACACCAGATACTGTATATGACTCTTTGATCAATTACCTTGGTCTTACAGAGAAAAAAGAAAATGCATGTTCAAGCCATGGCATTTGCAACATATTTTTAACCTTTCACAAAACCAAATATTCTATTTCTTCAGTAGATGTTATTCAAAAAATAGAATGAAACCCCACCAACATGTCATGTAAAGGGTGATTTTTCCCCTCTATGTGATTTCAACTTAGAGACAGCTTATCTCTCCATTCATCAGAAGATTATGATAGCAGATTATTTTCACCAAACCACACTTACACAATTTTACAAACTTGTATACAAGTAAGTATAAAACAGTATGTGAGAAAATAAATGTCATATTGAAGACTGAACTGTGAAGTTAAGTATATTTAAATAAATCTTTCTTTTGATCCCTAACCCAAGTCTCCTCTCCTCTCTGTTAGTACTTTCAATCATGAGAACTAAGTGACTATTATGTCAAGTTCACAAACGTAAAAGATGTGAACAGGACACATGAAAAGCCACCAACCTTTTTATAAATCAAAGAACAACCTTTGCACCAGTGAACAGTATCTTAGAACAGTATAAAATAGCTCTGCTTGTGATTAGTTTCTAATCCATACAAAGTGTAGGAATTAATGTACAAATCCTGCAAAAACTCAAAATATCTAGTGTTTTCTCCTTGGAAAAAAAGAGATAGAATTTTACTTTTTTTTAGTGCAGTCTGCATATATTTTGACATGCTGTGAAGACAGTGCAAAACCCTTATCTGTTCCTTTTCTGTACATGAAACAGAAGTAAATAACTTTCTGAGCAATGAGGTGTTCATTACAACACTTTTTCCAGACAGTTTGATTTTGCTGTTTTATACTGAACCTTCAGGAGTGGCATAAAATTCCTGTGAATCAAAACAAAGCCTGTGGAGGCAAAAAAGAAAAAAAATCCTAAATAAGTGCAAACTGATTTCTGAGACTAAGGGACACATTTACACCAAAATTTGCTTTCTAGACCATTTCAAGGAATAGACATTCACACAAAGAAAATACATTTTTAATAAACTATCAGGAACAATCTTATTTTAAATAATTTGTAGCTGAATTTGTCTGTTTCTTAAAACAGAGGAAGACAGCCTTCCTGCATGCATGTTGAGCACTGTAAAATCCTTCATCCAGCAAGGGTGAAGGGGAAGAAACTGCACTACCTATCTTTGATTATTGGTAGTTAAGGCAGAAGGAAGGAGCAAAGCCTAACTGTCCGTAATTCAGAACCAGCGCTGTGGAAAATAACTATTTTTTGTTGATGACAAATAATTGATAGATCATGTGTATCTTGGGCTTGACAGGAAGCTTTTATTGAACATGCAGATTCTTTAATATCTGCAGAAACTTACCAGTTCATGTAGAAATAATGCAGATTGGTTCTAACGCTTTGAGCTCTAAGTGTTGTCTACTTTCTGTGAATGTCTCTTCTCTCAACAGTGTTTTTAATTTATTATGTAGCAAGCAAAAAGGAACCAGGAATGCCATGACAACTCTCAAGCAGCCCAGGTGGCCAAGGATGAGGTAACAGGCCAGATGCAAGCTTTTTGCATTTCCATTTGTTTTTCTTGGAAGTTAGAAAGTGTCCCCTTAGCCAGACTGTGTGTGGAGGCCCGGTGATGTCAGGCAGACTTCTGAAGGCATGGAAAAAGGAGACAAATCCTCTTTAAAGATAAGTTTAAGCAGAGAAGCCTGCTACTTTTTTATTGCTTCCAGAACCAGCACCATTTCCTGGCACAGTTACTGCCATCAGTAATTAAAACTGTGTTTGTCACATGTCTTGGCTTCATAATTTCATGCTAAGGAAAGCAAAAGGTTCGTGGCAAAAGGTTTTCTGTCTCACCCCTCCCTCTCTTCTACAGGCACACTTGCATGTTTCTCTGCCTGATACTTCTGGATGACAGAGACTCTGAAACTGTAAAAAATAAAAACATCATATAATTTTTTAAAAGCAGAATACAATTTCTTATTTTCAGTCTTTCTGTCAGATCCTTCATTGTATAGAAGCATAGTCTTCTCTAACAGTCATTCTGATACTGACACTAATGATGCAAAAACCTTCATAGGAGATGGTCCACTCTGAAGAGACTTAACACATAGGAAATAGCACTAAACTCTCAACTTGTAGCACTCTGCATTTTAAACAGGTGATAAAAAGTGAAGGTAAGTTTCACTATCAAAATTGTACAGTCTTATTCTATCACCAAGTGTTAGTTCCTCTCTCACCTATGAACAAGCTTTCCCTGATACAGTGCTTTTTCAGAGTCTGTCAAAGGAGGGTTTTCCATCCCACAGGTTTTGTGTTAGTTGTGCATCAGGAACAGATGGCTGAGCATCCTTCTATCCCTGGAACTGGCATGAAAAAGGCTGTTGGATACTGTCATTGCCCTCACTGTAAATAAGAACTTTAATACCATCTAGAAAGAAAATGGAAATTCCCTCTAACCTCAATTTGGCAAGAGTTTGTTATGATATCACCTACTATGTTTCCTTTTGCCTTTTAGATCCTGGGTGCCTGCCAGTTAAAGCACAAGACTATACCTATGATATTCTTGAAGCAAACTGGATTATATTTTAATGAAAAAAACCCCACCAGCTGAACAACCACTGAAATCGGGGAAAATATCTCCTGCTTGCCTAACCTGTTTGCATTAAGAACATAAATCAGGCTTTATTTGATTTACCAAATGCAAAACCCCATACAAAGACACCTACTTCAATTTAAGGATGACTTATGATATATCTTAAACCTGTTAAATCTACTCTCAGTTTACATAATCCAAACTAAAACAAGCCCATTTCAAATCTGAAATAAAATGTCAGTTACCCATTTAATTCAGTTTTGAACCAACTCTTAGGTTAGACTAGCTCACTTTTCTCCTGCACACAAGAATTTCAGCAGGCTTAGAAACAAACGCAATTCTGGAAAAAAAGAGAAAGGTGGATGGAGAGGTGAAAGACAATTTGCCTTTAACTACAACACTATAGATGAGAAATGTTTATATATTAAAAAAATCCTTCTAATATTCACAGCATTGATATTTTGGTATTTTCAATTTAGAACAAGTGTAAACCATTTAACCTGAAGAGAACACTATGCAGGCCTGTAAGGAGAAAAAAAAAAAAGGAAAAAAAAAATTATCACACTACTTTTACTCAGTGCAGCTTTATACAAATTTTAGAGCAACTTTGAAAGAGTAAAATACAATTCTAAAGAAAATGTACATACAAGCCTAAAGCGGAATTTACTGAAGTATCTAAAGTATAATATATTTTTCTTAAACTGGAATGGAAAATACAGTAAACAGGTATATGAAAGGAGTGATGAGAGAAAACATTATTGACTCCAGAGGAGCTGCAACATTGCAGTTCAGCAACACAGTTGTCTTATCAAGCTACAATCTCATCAGAAGGCCAAAGAGATATTTTTTCCTCCCAATTTACATTATCAGTATTACAGCCAGTCTTAATAATGCATCTTTTTGACTTGCTGTGGTTCACCTTAATAAGTTTATTACCTTACAAAAGTAGAGGTGTAACCACAGAAAACACTTTATGGTGCGCTCAAACTTCAGAGTTCTAATAAGAGAAAAGGAAGCCGCTGTTCTTTAACTTGAGAATTAAAAGATTTGGAAATCTGATGAGGCACTCTACTCAGGAAGCCAGCAGATGTGACAGTAACGTATTCTCTTGTCATTGCATCTCACTACGTCTGCACTCAGCAGCAGGGTAGGCTATGATCAGAATACTTCTCACATGGAACAGTGAGGCTGTAAGACGTAACATTTCTGTGCTTTTCAAGAGTGATTAAATATGCCTCAGGGAATTACAGAACAGGAAAAGGATTTAGTGTGTTGTGGCAGTACTAATTATTCTACCTTATATAACTGTTTCAGCATCTTCTTCCAGTCATTCCTAATGACACAAGAAAAGATCATCATGTAAATAAAATATTAGCATGGTGGCAGAAACTAGTAGTAAACGAAGAAGGCTTCCTGCACTATACTATTTCCACAGGTGGTGGATAGCAATGGGTTATTTCCTTCAAAGAGGTTTTTTTAGAAGCCACATGGGTGCATGGGAAACCAATCCACTTCCTCAGTTGAAAAGGCCAAGAATACAGCTGAGCAGTTACAAACAGCCAGAAATACCTTCCCATCACCCTCTCCAGCTTAAGGAAGGAGAATTGTCACAAGGACTAGTGGAGAAATGGATGGAATGAGAGCAGGAATGTAAAGGTCATCCAAAAGCTAGTTCAAGTGTTGTTATTTGCAAAGGACTGCAGCATTTCCTCTCCTGGTCTTACATATCCTTCACCTCCTGCTATAAGAGGGTTCTTCTTAACTAGATGGTTGTTCTGTGCATTAGAAGAAAGGAGCTACATGTATGGCAGCAAGATCATCAAGAGAAAAGACAGGACTGTGCTAGAATGAGCAGGTCAGATATATATCCTTTCCTTGTGATACAGGTCCTAACCCACTCTTCCAAGCACGGAAATCATATGCTTCTATGCACAGGTGAGAATTTTTTTATTTCCATATCTCTTCTGCAGACTTTGCTAAGGAAGCAACCAGTTGGTCCTGTCTGTTACAAGCCTTGCTCATGAAAAATGCATACACAGCAAAGGAATAAGAGCAACAGGCTAAATAGTGACTACTCATCAGAACTCTTAGATCATAAATCTGCTTTGGCAATTCATAGAATCCCAGACTGGTTTGGGTTGGAAGGGACCTTAAAGCTCATCCAGTTCCAACCCCCCTGCCAGCAGCAGGGACACCTTCCACTAGACCAGGTTGCTCAAAGCCTCATCCAACCTGGCCTTGAACACTGCCAGGGAGGAGCAGCCACAGCTTCTCTGGCCAACCTGGGCCAGTGTCTCACCACCCTCACAGTGAAGAATTTCTTCCTAATATCTAATCTTAACCTCTCCTCTTCCAGTTTAAAGCTGTTACCCCTTCTTCTGTCACTCCCTGCCTTTGTAAAAAGTCTCTCCCCAGCTTTCCTAGGGGCCCCCTTCAGGTACTGGGAGGCCGCTATAAGATCTCCCCGGAGCCTTCTCTTCTCCAGGCTGAACAGCCCCAACTCTCTCAGCCTGTCCTCACAGCAGAGCTGCTCCAGCCCTCGGACCATCTTTGTGGTCTCCTCTGGACTCATTCTAACAGGTCCATGTCTTTCGTTGGGGGCTCCAGAACTGGACACAGCACTCCAGGTGGGGCCTTATGAGAGTGGAGTAGAGGGGGAGAATCACCTCCTTCGACCTGCTGGCCACATTTCTCTTGATGCAGCCCAGGATACGGTTGGCCTGTGGGCTGCACGTGCACATTGCCGGCTCATGTTGAGCTTCTCATCCACCACCACTCCCAAGTCCTTCTCTTCAGAGCTGGCCTCAAGCCACTCATTGCCCAGCCTGTATTTATGTTTGGGATTGCCCCAACCCAGGTGCAGGACCTTGCATTTGGCCTTGTTGAACTTCATGAGGTAAGCACAAGCCACCTCTCCAGCCTGTCAAGGTCCCTCTGGATGGTGTCCCGTCCCTCCAGCGTGTCAACGACACCACACAGCTTGGTGTCATCAGCAAACTTGCTGAGGGTGCACTCAATCCCACTGTCTATGTCTCTGACAAAGATGTTGAACAGCACTGGCCCCAAAACCGACCCTTGAGGGACACCACTCGTCACTGGTTTCCACTTGGACATTGAGCTGTTGACCACAACTCTTTGAGTGCGACCATCCAGCCAGTGAGTGGTCCATCCCTCAAACCCACGTTTCCAATTTAGAGACAAGGATGTCATGTGGGACAGTGTCAAAAATACTTGCAGGAAAGAAGATTTTTCTCCTATTACTTAGTTCCAGTGTAGCAAGAAACATTCAACTTACCAGATCAGAAGACAAAGATCTGATATCTGGTTCCTTCACCTTTGTTAATTCCTACTGTTGTTGATCACTCCCATTCCCAGGGACCGCTTTCCACTCTAGCTAGTCAAGATCAGTCAGAAAGTCAGTCAGTCATCACAGAGAAAAATATCAGTTAACGCTTGTAGCGGGAATGATTTGATAAACTGGAATCCATCTCTCAAACGATGAAGGGAAGATTCCACATGGCTGACTGCCAAGAAACATGCATTCATTTACAAAATAACCTTGAAAGAACCACTTTAAGCCTAAAATTGCCCAGTGAGACCTATGCCAACTTTCCCCGTTAAGTACATGTATTTGTTCTGAAATGTGAATCACCAACCCCGCAGAGATTCCATTTAATTAACAAAAAAAAAACCCCAAAACCAAACTCCAAGTAGTGAAGGATTAAAGGGATTACGCACTTGGAAAGCAAAGTAAAAAATTAAAGTCTGCTTTTGTGAGCCATTCATTTACTGCCTACGCTAAGTAGGACAGTTAAATGCCAATGATTATTAGGATATCCTTTTAATTAGTCAGTGGCTGCTGCCCACGCACTGAACTTCTACAGAACTACCTGAAATTTGTCCTTTATTATCAGTTGTGGATATTAGAGTGATAAGTGATCCTAAGCCTCTGTGGTAAAAACAGGAAGAACACATGTACACCAAATGTGAAAATGTGGACAGAAAAATAAAGAAAACCATGAGGACACCTCTGACAAAATTGCCTTTGTTCTATCTCCCCTTATCCTCTTGCTCTTTTAGATAATGAAACAGGGCACCATCTTCAAAAACAGCAAAATCTTAATAAGTTTCCAATAAAATGGTTTGTAACAAGAAATTAAGCACTACGCGATTAACAGAGTATGAAGTCATCTCAAGCAGGAAAATCTGGAAGACAACTCTTATACCTTATCCATCTATTGCAATTTGCTGCTTTAGTATTTCTACACTTCTTCACTTTGAGCCAGAAAAAGTGCAGGACAACAGTCTGGCCTGCCCACCCCATCACCCCAACAACTAAGAAAAGAATCAGCAGGGTGTTGTTGTTTCCCTTTTTAACATTAGTCACAACCTAAATTAAACCTCAGAAAGATTGTGCTATTGTTTTAAAAAGAAAAATACAATATCTACTGCTGATAAAACTATGAATATACATATATTCTATATAACATCCAAAGATACAAAGATATCCTAGCATAGAAAAACTACCGTGAATACACAGGAATACAAGGTGCAAGCAATACACAGTTGCAGAAAAAGGCATGTTATTATATAGTACTACAAACAAAAACAAACAAAGGTAACAAATTCTGTTTAGTAAGGTTTGTATGTCTGTACTGTAACACATACAGACAGAAGGGCACTGTTAAGGCTGCATTGTGTTTGGCTGTTTTTCTAAAGAATCATGCTGTTTAATCATCCACAGTGAACTTCAGCTTGTGCATTTATGAGCTTTGTTTTGTAGCAAGTCAATTGCCCCTGACAGAAGATTCAAGCATGGCTGTTCCCATCATTTGTAGCAAAAACTGCTATAGACACACAGCAGGCACAAAATTTGATTCCTTCTCTTCAAGACAGCCCCCAAAACCATCTCAGCAAGTATTGCTCCTTGATATATCCCCTAGACCACATATACATCTTCATGCCATGCTCAAGGCCTCCAGCCTCAGCTTTTGCTCTGTGTCACAGACAAAAATGGATTTAGTTAAATAATAATAAAATAAAAAGTTGTATGATCTGTGCTGGGATAGTATAGTGATGGACAGTAGTAGGAAAAAAAATGATCTGTCAGTTTTATATGAACCCCCTGCAATGTCACAATACATATCAACCTATAGTTTTTATTATCTTGTTCTCAGAGTATAAGGCTATTCCTTCCTGCTCTTCAGCTCTACACTGAGTACGGGTTCTGTTTCAATGCCTATTCAAATTAAAATTGATTTCTAAATAATGGTGTTATTACAAAATATACAAAAAGTAGAATTTGGTTCCTATGTATGACTTTAAAATTTTGAGAAAAAAAGCTATCAACATGATACACTATATTTTCAGTTACAAAGGACTGTAGCTGATGGGAATTATCCAAGCTAATAATCCTGAGAACAAGTACAGCAACATTACTAGATATTTAGTTTGTCAACTATTCCCCACTACTAAATTAGCCCCTAGAGATGCTATTGAACAGCCTGGGAACATGAACTAGCAGGGACAGGACTAAGGCTGACTGGAAGTTAGGCTCTCTTGAGACCAGAACCACAGGGAGGCAGAGATGTGAACGAGCTTATGTGCTCAAGGACAGAGGGGAACAGAAAACAATGCTAAACTCCATAGCCCTGTGTGCTGAGGACAAATTTTCTTACCAAACCAGAAGACAATTAGTAAAAATTTAAAAAAAAAAAGTTTTATTCAGTATATTCATTCATACACCATAAATACAACAATCAACTACCTTGTGCCTGTGCAAGCACAAGGACTCCAGCAGCACCCAGTGTCATCTTCCGTTCCCTGTCCATGGTTCTGTGCCGAGGCCGAAACAAGGACTGAGCCCTGTGAGCACCTTCCGGAACCCTTCCCTTTCAGAGCCCCTTTCTTTCCACCCCCTTGCACTTCCACCTAAAGCAAACAGATAGACAAGGCTGAGCACTGCAGACAGTGGAACAGTGCCAGCAATGGCACAGGAGCACAAGGGAGAAGAAAGGTAAACTAGTACCTGGAATGGAATAAGGTGTAAGAAAGGACTAACAAAGGGGCTGGTACATAAAAACCCCGTGAAGATTAAAATCCTGCACAAAATGCTTTAGCTGTGGTTTACAGAGCGTTAAGCCAGATGACAAAGGCAAGCCTTCCAAGCTTCTTAACATGAGAAGTCTTGACTGCTTCAAGAAATGCCAAGACAGCCAAGGCATTAGGAGAAAGAAAAAGATGGTCACAGTAAATGAGAAAGCAGAGCAGATCAAAATCACTCTTCACACAAGAACCACTCAAGAGTAAAGACTCTGTCCTGACCAATTGTCTGTTTTACTTTGATCCACATAATTGTTGTGGTGCTCTTTAGTAGACTGAGCTTCTGATGCAGTTCCAACACCAGCAGTGATGCTGACTCCTATCAGTGAAGCTACTCAAGAAAAAAATAACGTCCAAGGGATACATTGCGTGAAACCTTCCTCCCGAGTCAGAGTCTCAACAGTTCTCTACCTTCACACTCCTCATACTAGAAGGAAAGGATTGTTGCACTGTGTCCAGGACCAGAGCTGATTTGTACTACTCCAGGTTATTGGAAGATCTCTAAAATCCAGTACTTTGTCTTGAAAATGCCTCACAGAATACCCTGCAACAAGGAAGTCCAAATTGGAAACTCTTACTGGTTCCATGTGCAGCAGTATTGCAGAAGCAGACATGCACCTCTGACGAAAATGAGCCCAAGTCTCCAGCTTGCTCCATACCTGGGACTGACGAAACAAGAGTGTAGGTATGGACAGTCACCACCTAACAGCCTGTGCTTTTCAGCAAGGCTGCTTTCTGTGCAGTGTACTGGACAGAAAAATGAGATAAAGATGTTTTTATTCTGCTTTTGTCCAGATCATAATTTATTAGGGTTGAATGGATTATTTGGGATTACTTGGGACAGCAGCAGAAAGGTAAAGAGAAAGTTCCATTCCTGCTGCAGAAGGGTTCCTCTCTCTCCTTATATCATCTGCTCTCATAATTTCAGTTTTAAAAATAAACTGTAATTGCATAGTTAGTTCCATTACATTTTTTATGGAAGAAACCTTATGTCGAGATAAGTCTCTGCTCCCCTGTTTGCGGCTGCATTATCCAGAATCCGATTCCCATAAGATATCAATGTGCTGTATTTCCAAGCTCCAGTCATGCCAGACTTACTTTCCTTCATGTCAAACAGTGTGAAGCTTCAGTTTGCTAATTCTGCAGTGTTGAGAGGACATGGGAATTAAGGACCAGTTTGTCAAGCTTCACTTAGAGAATATACCCAGACTACAGTGTGTCAGCCCAGCAGGGCCAAAAAATCAAGAGAGTTTCCCCGCCCCCCACCCCCAAACTGGTGGAAACTATACTACAAAGGAGCAATGTTTTGGCAGATGTGACTCTGTACTAGAGAATTTTTAGACCATTTGCCAGTTCTATAGCAAAATAAAGTATCTTCAGAAAGGCCTATGGACCTGCCATCTTCAATTATACAGTGGTATGTGTTCAGTTCAGCCCATACACTCACGTATGCACCTTCAGCCCACTACAGAACAAGAAAACCTAGGTCAGAACCTGTCAGAAATCTTGCATAACTTTAAGAGAAATTCAGAAGATACTACTGTGCGTACCTAAATATACCATATAGTGCTATTTGGTTACACAGAACACACATCACAGGCACTACATTACAGTTCGCACACAGTGGGTAGAAGAAGCATCTTTAGAAAAGGAAGTTAACAGCAAGTGCCCAAGCTATAGTTAGTTGTTTCCTTTGATCCACTGAGTCTCCCAACAGGCTATTTTCAGTACACTCTAAAACGCAAAGTATAGATAAGGCAATGCAAGTTAGTGTCAGGAAAAAAAACGTTATTGCACATATAATTTCACAAGGCAGGTACTTCAGTATGCAAAACAGATCTAATAATCATGTTATAAAGCTGAATAATTGGCTAAAATGAGAAATTTTAAGTTAACTTTAACTTCTTAGGTGTTAATGAAGACAGATATCTGCTAAACCAGTAGTGACAGCAGAGCAAAAACCTCAAAACCCCTGAATGATATGCTAGATCCTAGCAGGGAAATAACACTACAAATATTTTTTCTCTCACACCAGCCAACACGTATAACTCATTGAAACAAGATGTTACATTAAAAATTCTAGTAAAATTCAAGGAAGAGATGGACATTTATATAATAATAAGCTCATCTACAAGTACAGTGTCAATACAAAAACATTCTACTGCATGCCTCTCTTCATGCAAACTAAATTCAAGCCAAAAAATTACACTAAAAGTTATATCCTAGGAAAAAGTCCCTCATACAAATGCTACTGCTAAATCACGTCTTCTCCGAGATTCTTGCTTTTGCCAACTGTCACATTTGACTAAAATAACAACTCATGCTTACTTAACATAAAGCATTTTAAAACAGAAGAAAAAACTTGTGTTATAGATTAGATTTTATCCTTATTATTTTACTCAGAAGGTGGATAATTTTGGGGCTGTTTTTGGTTGGGTTTGTTGTGTCTGGTTTTTTTTTTTAGGTTTTCTTGACTTCATTAGCAACTTGCTCTTTACAAGCTGTAATTTTAAACCAAGAACAGTTGTTTCTTCTGATAATTAAGGATAATATTTTATGATAAGGTAACACATACTTACTATTCAGAGTTTGCTCAGTAATTTATCCGGACTACTGCTACCCTGTTGTTTTAAACTGAAACACTTGAAGAAAAGTCTATTAGCATAAATAAAAACTTGCAAAAGTTTTCCCACAGAATAGTAATTTTGATAAAAATTAAAAGAGTTTCTTGCAAATCAATGTTGAAGTTTTGAAAGTACAATTCACATTTCCTTCCCTCACCCATGTATTCAAGGTTCTGTACCTTCATTTAGGATGAGCTGTTTCTTTGCTTTGTGCGATGACGTGTGCACTGTCCCCTAAGAAAAATGCCTTTGACATTTTGGTAGAGGAAAGAGTGTCTAAGTGACAACTTCAAATCTGAGCAAAGGCAATAAGCTGTGGGCAAGTTGCCCAAAGTCCACATGACGCACCTCATGATGGCTCTAAGAGGCTGAGTCTTCCTTGAGAGAAGACAAAGGACACAAGTTGCTTGTAAAGAGTACTTCATTAGCTTTCCTTGGAGGATGCTCTGAGTGAATATTGATAATGCCATTGTCATTGATAGTTCACTGAAGGAGAAGCATTTGTACAGAGCATCCAGCACCAACAGTGAGATCATGCATCAAATCACATCTAATTACTGTCTGCAGTTTTGGAACGAAGAGTTGCATGACTCAGATGAGGAGAGAGAATTCCTCTCTAGCTACTTATTTCTCTCATAGGGAAGCACAGGGAAAGAGACATATAAAATGTATTAGGTTAATTCTGTAGAGAAATTGTTTTGTCGTATCCTATGGGATCACTACAGGATTTGTAGTTTAGACACTTGCAGTGTGTGTTCCGTAAGTTGATACTACACCTCTCTGTTTAGGTTGGAAGGACCTCTGAAGGTCCTCTCTCCCCTCTCCTACTCCCCACCTCAGCACTCAAAGCATTTGAACTTCTATGGGGATGCTCAGAGCCTTGTCAAGCTTAGTTTTGAAATTCTGTCCCATTCCATCCTTGAAGCTATTCAAACCTGAATGGACACACTCCTGGACAAACTGCTCTGGCTGACTTTGAGCAGGGCAAGTTAGACTAGATGATTTCCAGAGGTGCCTTCCTACCTCAACCATTCTGTGATTCACAGAGTCCACAGCTTTTCTGGACACCTTGTTAACCATGCATGAACGAGGGCATGCTCTCTTTGAATTAGGCCTTCAGCAGAAATACATCTGTTCTGTATGACCAATGTAGCTAATCTGAAACTAGCCCTAGGAGCCACAGAATTTATAACATAAAAAATAATCTTCAACAGGAAATGTTGAAAATAACAGAAAAAGGAAGCAGGTAACTTCACTCCTTTTGCAACTTAAAACTATCACACAATTCAGCATAGGGAAAGAACTTTAGTAACATTAATTGGATTTCATAGTATTTTGAAGAGCATTTGAAGGCACAAACATTTCAGTAGAGAGGTGGGAAAGAAAATTGTCATAAATTTACTTTTTTTATTTACAAGGCTTTGTCCAGCCAGTCCTTGCTCTTTGATACAAAAAAAAAGAAATTCTAAGTAGAAAAGACAAAATATGCTAGATGGAGGGAAATAAAGACTAACGTTATGAGACTACATATGGAAACTACTGTGTTAGGATTAAATAAAAGCAAAAGTCAAATAGGGGAAAAAAAACTAGTTAGCACACACAGCATTAAGTAGTTAATTCCAATTGAGGGGAAAAAGAAGATAAGTGAAATGGAAAAGGGTCTCCCAGTCTAGCAAGTGACCCGCATTTTATATCAACCAAAGTAGTTTATATGTACCAAGCCAGTCTCCAGATGGAAGCTGTACTCTCTTTGCCAAGATAATTCTCTAGGGTAACATTGGATGAGGTCTTCTCAAATAAATAGGGGAAATGCTCAAGGGAGAAAAAGAAAAAAAAAAAAAATTAAGTCCCCTAACATTCTCTTTGTAAATTAACTAAATGTTTTAACTCCCCTTCTCTTACTTTTTCTGGCACAAGAACCCCAAACACAACACATCCATCCATCTCACAAAAAGAAAAAAAAGAAAAAAAAAGTGCATTTCGTATCAGATGCTTTGCGTCAAGCCTGCTAAGGCTCATAAATCAGCTGTCTTACTGGCCTGGTCATTTCAACCAACGTCTGACCCTTTTGTTAACTCATGATTTATATCTGGAAGTTACTTTTTTTTTAATGCCAGATTTATAAACTTTACTGTGCTTGGTTTGATATAATATCCATTTTGTACACCAAGCTGTAAGACAGTAAATTTATTGTCTATGAACTGTTACCTTGAAAAATTACATCAATGCAAAGTGGTTTCCATTTAGAATCAATAGGTAATAAATTCATTGGATTTTTTTTTTAAGGGGGAGAGAACATGATGATATTTATGAGGTCATGAGCGGCTATATAATGGGTGAAACTGGGAGCAGAGGCAACAGTCAGACAGGATTTCTGAGTTACAGGGGTAGACAAAGACAAAATACATTCAACACAGCAACGATGCATAAGCTGGCATTCTACTGTCTCATTATTATCAGCTTCTCCTGTCCTCTCTCATCTTTCCCTATCATCAACGCCAGTGAGATGTCTTACCAACTCTCAGGTAAGTGTCTTTTGATTTTAATGGTCATAAAGCAGGGGCTGGAGCAGTAAAATCAGAAGAGAAGCAGGTATGCTTTCCAATGGGTCTTTTTCTGTGCTGATCAACTGTAGAAAAAGCAGGAATGTCTTTGGAACACCACCAGTGCAAGTGACATCATCAGTGGGTGCTAGTCTTGTAAAATGGGGAGGTTGGGTGTCCTAAATATTTCTTCCTGCTGCTTTGAGATCCAGGATCCAGGCTAGCTGAGCCTTCTGGCACTGAATGTGAGCTGGCATATACAGCATCTGTCTTTGAATCAGCATTAGTAGGCATTGGGTAATTTAAAGAAACTTGGCTGTATGGTCTCTCCTCTTGCTACACTTTAAAATGAGCTATGCTTAACTGATGCTCTATTTAAAAAGAGGGAAACCTACTGCAAAGATGAATGCAGTCCCTACTTAGACCAAGAACACACAAGTCCGTCTTTACAAAAATTGCAACGTATTGAGCATGCTATTTATTTGCACTAATGCAGATTACATTCAGTCCAGTGAAAGAATACCTCTTGGCTTGAAAAAGCTCTCCTCAAAGACTGAAATTATACTATAAATCAAGACTGAAAAGGCTCAGTAAAAATGCACAAGAGAGTCTGGAAGGTTATTGTCATCAGACCTGACCTGTCCTGGAAGAGATTCTGAAATGAGTTCTGAAAGAACAGGCAAATCAACCCCAAAGTTATTGCATAAAGCTGACTATTAAATGTGGCTGTTCTTACCTGCTTTGCAGGTGCAACAGCTGTTGTGCTGGTTTATAGGTATCAG
Organism: Caprimulgus europaeus; assembly: GCA_907165065.1. The sequence continues at coordinate 165,357 of OU015546.1, forward strand.
TGGTCCCTAGTTTGGTTTGAAAATCTTGGACTCACTAAGCCAGCATCTTTTCAAGCCTTCCACTGTGGAACTTGCATTTAAAGGCAACTGTGACTCAGTGTGGATAATATCTATCACATCATAGTGTGAACAAGCTGGCTCTAACAGTTAATGCATTTGTTTGAAGACATCCATTAGGCTTATTGAATCTTCCTCGCTAATATAAAGAGTCTTTAGGCTGGGTAAGATAGTAGTAGAATTCTATATTAAAGAGGGTTTGTTTTTTTTTTTAATCTCAAAGCAAATGTACCTGCTAATGCTACTCTGAATTAAAAAATCATACAAGGCTAGAGGTACGAATTATCTCCACATAGCACAGGGAAGTTACAGTATCCTTATTCAGAGTCTTATGCTGAAATTCTCACTGTCCTTTCCAAATGTCATTTTGTACAGTGAACAAACAACATGGATGTCCAAGGTCTTCAAGTTCTTGATCTTGGTCCAAGTTCTGAAATGTTGGGGGATTATTTTCTGCAGTTTCTTTTTTTATATATTCCCTATCGAGGAGCTATATGGTCTCCCCCATCCCTGCAGGTAATGGTATCCTCCAAAAGTGCAACTACAAAATTATATTCATCTACACAACTAGAGCTTGATAATAGCTCCCTCTCGTTGCCCACAATTTTAAATGTCTGCTATATATTAGCAAAGGTGAAATTTACTGCTCCGATTACAAAACCTTATTCACCTCAAGTGTAACACTGCTAAGGGCTTTTGTTGGCAACTTAACTTAGGATACAGGCTAGTTACAGAATTCTAAATTCTCTATGCACATACAAATTAATTCCATCAGGTATCAGCAATCTGTTGTTTCAGAAAAAGTAATAATATCTGTACTGGAACGCACATTAAATGAGAGAGATGATTGAAATGCACTAAGAAGCACAGCTGCCAAAATATGTTTTAAAGTTTCCTACATTTATTCATGCCCTTCCTCCCATTTTATTGCATTTAATAGTTGGGAAACTGAGCAGGTCAATAGGCCTTGAACAGGAAGTATTGCCTTTATGGACTAAAAATAAAAAAAATGTATACAAGTCTGGGTTGTCTGCTTCTTGGTACCAGAAGGATTAGGTCCCTCCCAAGCAATAGGAGGGACGGTTGTTGGTCAAAACACTTTCTTAAAGAAAGATCTGCCAGAGAAATTAGAATCTGAGATTAACATCAGGAAGCTGTCTTTTCTCAAAGGAAGGAAAAAAAAACCCAAAAAACAACTATCATTATATTCATTAAATGAGGATGGATGGATGGCGATTTCACAATAATCTTCAACAGGTAAGGCCAACAAAACTGACCAGAAATCATCCAAGACAGACTGAAACAGCGATTCAAAGCTAAAGACTCTTATCATATGCCTGTTTCTGTCATCTTCCACATGCAGCTGATAAAGATTCAAGATTAAATCTGGAACGGTTGGGCAGCCTAGGAAGCAATTCCCTGCTTCAGTTTCTGCCAGATCTCTTGGGCACACTGACTGAAGACAACAAAGCAGGTGAGGATTTACCATAGCAATTTATGAGGTTTGCGTGTCCAGCTTCCACAGATGTTGTACCCAGACTTCTGGGTATTTACTGAAATAAAACATTATGTGTATGCAACAGACAGCTGTCATTTAGTTAGTTGGGGAAACCTGCTGAGCAGCCATGCTCACAGCTCAATATTAGATGGAAATGTCTCCAAATTAGTTTAGTAAAACCTCCACATAGCAAACCTGGGACAAGGCAAAGATTGTCTTAGAAGGAGCTAAAACAGACAAAAAAAAAAAATAGCACAGTCTCTTAAAAAACATCAATACTTGCAGAAAGCACAAAATCAATAGTAACAGATGGTTTGGGGGGCAAACAAACCTAACAGATGCCTGCTGAAGAGGATAGTACACCTTGCACCTTCAGAGTCCCAGAGACCCTGTAAGTGCATGCCACAAGAACTGGTTGTGCTGCAGCAAAAGGTTTTCTTTCTGATCCTCTGAACATTCCAGTTCAAGACTTCTGCTGTCTATAGCATTGCAGCACACAAAAATTACTTGTGTAAGTTCCCAATTTCTAAATGCTAAAACATTTTATCATGTCTCCCCTCTACCAGGTCTTAGCCCCAGCAGCTACAACCCAAGAGAAAATAACAAAGAGGTAAGTACATGACCATCTGTCACTGAAACAAGAAAAATAAGACTCCACATTTTAAACCACACTGAATTGTTACTGAGACATCACTTAAGATGCACAGACTTCATAAACAGTATAGATTAAAGTATGTCACAGTGTTCTTGAAGCTAGAATCACTTAGCAGTTAGATAAGCAGGGAAGAAAAAAATAAAATAAAATAAAAAAGCAAGTAATCCAGAGCATTTCATTCTAAACCCCCCTCCACCTTTTTACCAAGAAAAATAGCTTTCTAATTTCAATTTACAGCTTCACCGGACCAGGCCAGCACATTAACCAGTATTAGCTGCATGTCATCTTTTCCCTCCACTACAACATAGGCTATACAGTATTATCAGATTTGTTATGAACCATTAAAGTAAATGGAAAACATCATTCCTGTCCATTTGTCTGCTGAATTAAATATAAAAGCAGAAGACAGGGACTAGTTTTAGTGCATCATCTAAATCAGGGGCCACACTGGGCAACCACCTCTCCTTCACCCAGTCAGAACACAGAGCTGGGAAATCAGTTAGGGCAGTGAAGAGCACACTTTCCTGCTGGGAACTTTTACCATGCAACTGTAACCTCTCTAACGCTGTTTGACTTTAGACTTCCTATGGAAATCACCCTCGAATTGCTTTGCTGGGCCGCTTCTTGACCAAGGATAGGAAACAGTATAAGAAACGTGGGAATCTTTCCGAATGCTTCTGGAAATATTGCGTGTAAACAGGAGAAGAAACTCTCCCTGACTTTGGTTGCATAATTTATACAGATGTCTAAAAACGTGTATATAGATTGGCTTGATTTAAAATGAGAACGAAGAAATATGAAGACAGCTCCTAACTTTAGACTCTACGCTACTTGGAAACTAATAAATTCTTGATGTTTTGCAATTATGCTGTGACCAGTGTAGTATTTTCTTAGAGTTGAGCACAACAGGAAGAAAGTAATGGGACAAAGAGATAAATATGCAACATGAAGAGAACTCGGGCAGTGGAAGAAAGATTCCCATGGGGTCCTGTGAAACCTCCCAGAAGAGTAATGCCTCAACTGCACCTAAGTCCAGAGGCAAGAGGGCTTTCTCTTTTGCCACTTGTTCACTTAATGTAGATTGGGATGCCAAGAAGAAAGGGTCATTATTGCATTCCCTGATGATGCTGAGCTGGTGAAGGATGGCAGCTTAACAGTGCCCAGTCCCCTCTTGCCATTCACAAGGCACCACAAAAACAATAAGCATGTGTTGGGATCAAGCATCTGCTCCCACTACCACTAGAGAGATAACTGTTTCTCCGGGTTACCCATAATGAAAGAGCCACAAATCTATTTCTTTGCAGCACCTCACCTAGTCCCTGGCTGCCCACGACAACAGGGTTGCCTGTACACAGCACAGGTTTTAAGAATTGTGTAAACATTATGGTAGTCAGTGTCAAGGCTTTACACCCGGATAGTGGCCAGTCAGTGGAGGCAGACAGGGATGATGTGGCTTAAAAGATTCCCTGTGCCACTTATGTGGCTGCACACACAGATGATACATGGACATAGATCACAAGTGTTAGTATGGCAAGCCACCTCTTGCTTGGGCACTCAATGGCAGATCTGTTCCCCTGAGCCACCACATGGATTTTATAATGTTGGTGTATCTTGGCATCTAAAGTAAATGAGGGAGAAGACAAAAGAGCAGCTGCAAAAGGGTTCTAGTCCGACTCCTTTGTACACAGAGTACCAGCATACTTTCTTAACCCCAGGTACTTCCTGATAGTATCTGAATAGAACTAAAGAGTCTGGAATTGTCCCTGGGGGATGGCAGTCTTTATAATATGTACAAACAGTCTGAGCTGTGAAGCACTACCTTGTTCAGTACATACTTCACATAAACCTCAAGATAATCAAGGCTCACAGAAAGCTTTAAGTAAACTTCACCTAACAGTGATACACATGCTATGTCGACCTCAATAATATGCATCATAAATCACTAACTGTGCTGTTTAAACAAAGCCTACAGGCTTGATACAGCTTTTTCACTTCATATAAATTGTAAGACAGATGAGGCCAGCTATAACAAATGTCCTTACAAATGCAGAGCAGCAGGATGCACTGTGCAGCTATTTGAAATCTTCTGAACATTCACCCCTCTCTTACACAATGGAGCAAGTCAGTGCCTGTCTGGAAATTATTCCTTTCCTGCCACCTCATCAGTCTTGTAAGACTTGTAAGCTTGTAAGAAAAGATTTAAAGTTTATTTAAAGTTTACACTACTAAAGTTTATCTAAATGAATAACCATCTACAAGAGATTTATTTCATAGACAGGGAAAGGTGTAGAGCCTACAGAGACTGACTGGATGGGGGGAAAATCTATTTAATTCTACTTCAAAAATTGGAGACATAAAGCAAAATAAATAAAACCACAATGAATAATAATAATAAATATTACAAGTATTAGGAAGTTCACTAGCCACCTACATACAAGAATAAAGGAACAAAGAGAGCTGTCATGTGACGAGTCAAGACAAGGTAATTGGGCTATAAACCCTCAAACTGTTTCAGCTTTCAATACCGCAAAAATACTTGTTAGCAGTTACGGCACGTAAAGAATCAATAATCAAACAATTTAAGGTGTTCAAGCTAGGCAAGAGCACAGCAGTGAGGGCTGGGGATGAATCTGGCTAATTCTAGTCTAGCAGAATGACCCTGAAACTTCCATGTCCTTTGCACCTTTGGACAGACTGCTAGTCTCAGAAGGACAACCGTTTGAGACCCTGTTGCACACTCAACTGCATCCTTCCTGAAGGAAACATTAATGGCAGATGCCCGATAAATTCAGTTGCAGGGCCTGAGAGTGGAGAGCCCAGCCAGCTGGCAACAGAAAAGGGCAAACTCTGCTTCTCCCCCATCCTGCTACAACCTATAGCTTTCAGCTTTGAGCTTTCCTCTCCTCTGCAGGCCAGAGACAAGAAGGCTGGAGCTGTCACAGAAAAATAAAGAGACTGTAGGAAGTGCTCCAGAGGGCAAGCTGATCACCCTTCTACATGATAGGGCAGAGCTCTTGGGGAGGCAGAAAGGTACACTTGTAGCTGGGGAAATGAGTTGCAAGATTTCTGTCTATGCCAGCCTGAGCCTGCCTGTAATGGTTTCAGGCAGCAAACCAGAGCAAACGGGATCTGAGCACGTAGGTACCTGTTTGAGCTGCACAGGAGCAGTACGTAACACATATCCTGAAAGTTGATACAACCGTGGAGCAAACCCACTACAGAAAAGCTACGGTCCCTTTACTTTTGAGATTAGGATGAGTAAGCTTCACAGGTCCAATACTTATCTCTCACCATCTCCACAAAATACCAAAGTACATAATTCAGCTCACCTTCGACATCCATACAGAGGTGAAAGCTACAGGTTTTAAACTGTGAGCAAGAACTTAAGCTGACAGGAGGATGATTGCTACTGACAAACCAGTAGTGTAGCTGGACTGCCATTGCCTAGATCTCTGAAAAAAAAAAAAAAAAAAAAAAAAGAGCAGCACCTGGAATTTTTTCATTTCACCAGCCTACTAACTTCTCCTCATATTTTTTGTACCAAAAATACCTAGATAATTCAGCTCACATTTGTAAGTATGTTTAGAATGGCCAAATCAACCTCTTAAAAATTAGTAAACCATCAGCAAAAATGTATCTAATGTTACCTTTGACAAGCCTGTATTTCAAGGAACTGCAATACTTACCTTGCAGGAAGCACCTTGAGTTACATACTCATCTAAGATTACTTCTTTCTTTGCCAATTTTAATAAGATGCTACATCTTTGTTTTGTACCTTGTACTCCCTATGACTTTGCCTTTCTCCTGCAGGCTTCTTTAAGCATTGTTGACCACACTTCTCTCTAAAGTCCCTTAAAGAAGAAAAAGATGAGCAAATTGTTTCTCTGTCATTATTTAAGAACTTTATTGCTCTATAAGACATGCTTGTGAATTAAACCTATTGTTTCCTTGTACTTCCTCTAAAACACATATTTCAGCATGGTGGGCCCAAAGTGCTCCCACAATGTTTATTATTTACCTTTTCTAACTAAATCAGTATAGACAGCATCTTTAAATGCTGCATACCAAACCCCAACAGCTTAAACATCCAAATATAACCCTTTACATTCAAAAGATACTTGCCCTTCTTTGTGGGATGCAATTAGAAAGGAAATAACATGTCTTGAAGTAGGCAAGGTAGAGCGAGATAAAAAAAAAAAAAACAACAAAAAAAACCCCACAAACTCCCACACAAAACAGGATGTCCATTTTCACTGTACCCACAACCTCAACACCTATGACCAATCAGAAAAACTTAATTAATATTCTCTTTAAAAGTCTATTTTCTACAAATTACCAACAAGAGTAAACACACATTTGAAACAGTTCTTTGCAGCATATTTTTCAATTTTATTTATAAAAACAGAAGCTCCTTTAAAGTGTACATTTAAAATCACAACTGTAAATTCAACCACAGCTGAATATTATTTCAATAAAATATTCCTATCAACTGATGTAAAAATTCATTCAATTGTGATTTAAAACTCAATTCAGCTGGAAGAGAAACGTACCAATACACTACTCATTCAGCGAATACTTATTGCACACTGTAAAATACACTAGGGTCCCTCCTGTTCATAGCAATGCCATGAAAATATTTGCACATCAACTCATCTTTTAAAAACATAATTCTGTATTTATGAATGCAACAAAAAAAACTGCCAGCGAAATCCACCAAGGGTATCCAAACTACTGATGCCCCCACAGGGGGTAGTAACTGCATCATTACTGTAGTTGCATGTTTTTCCCTCTGATCACCAAAATGTGACCTTCCAAGCAGCTCTAAACTGTCTGCAACATTTTAATCATGCCAGGCAAAACAAAGTCATATTAAAAATCAGCATGTGCAAGTCTGGCTGCAACATTTACTCCTCTGGTCTTTCAGATCAGAACTGGATCTCACTTCAACTACTCCAGCAAACCACAAAGACTGAAAGATTAATACCAGCTGAAGTAAAAACTACCAGTTTTGAAAACCTATGGAAACGAGGTCCTTCCCAAAAGGCCAAATAAGGCATTTGATTGCAAGATGTTGTGGTTCTAGTGGTGTAAAGAGTAGCTTAAGAAACTGGTTTTTTTGTCCTAAACCTGGTTTTGCAGCCAAGACTGTTCGCATTAATTTAATTTCATTGTCACACAGGGCACTGATTGACCTCTTCAATCCTCTTACATTCTTCTCCCATACCATAATAACCCAGGACTAGCATAGCCCCAGACAAGGAATCTTGCATCTAAGATTTAGCCAGGATTACAAACTTTGCATTCAAACTCCTAGGCATATGCACCTTCATTATACACAATCAGAGTGTTCACAGCACTACAAAAACTGTCTAGGATTTCTGTAGCTATATGATCCTACAGATTTATAGCAGTAGGTGGTACAAGAAGGGTTAACATCTCTAAACAAGAAACACATTTAATATGATCAAGTTTCTACGTACAGGTCAGAATCTTGATCACGTGTAGCAAAGCCAGCACAGGATACAGTGAGTGAAGAACCCCAGATTATACTCCTGGATTTGGTATGAACTGGGGATATGCATCTGGGCAAGTCCTTTCTGTCTCTGTCTCTTTTCATACAACTGGGATAATGACAGTCAACTTTTTGACAAGTTTCCAAACCTATGGATAAAAAGCATTATTCAAGTGTTAGGTACGTATTACCATTCTCCTAAGGTAAGAACCACTCTTTTATAAAATGGATGACGTGTGCCTGCTAAGACTCCACAAACCAGCTCCTGTTCACACGCAAGAAGTAAACAGTGGAAATAACGTACAGCAAAAGAGCTGATTATCTAAACTTCCCTTCTGGCTTACTTTTAAACTATTTTGAAGGAGATAGACATCCTTATCTAGAATATTCAAATTAATCTATTTCAAAATACATTAAAGCAGTCATTTAAATTTAAACACAACTAACTAGAATGGGTTCTAGTGCATCAGTCTAATTTGACAGTTAAGTTAGTTAAGAGACTTTCCAGTTAAGAAAAGAACCTATAACACAAAGCATCTAATTCCATGTCTTAGAGTAAATATTTTAGGCAGTGTAGTTATAAAGCAGAATACTGTATTTGGAAAGTGCTGAAAAAAAGACTTGGAAAGGTATAGAGTATTGCCCACATTTTCTTACTTGAGTACATAAAATAAGAGACTTCAGTAGTTGTTTATATATAGCAAGTTAAGAGCTGTTTAAAGTCCAAACACAGAAAGCACTGAGGATGTGTGGACCTCTGCTGATTTACAACACAAGAAGAAACAAGTTCAAGCTGAAAAAACTGAAAGACAAATGAAATGTAGCTTAAAAATAAATAGAAAGCTGTAAGTATAATCAGAGCAGGCAAGCATACTGTTATCAAACAAACAAAAACCTAAAACAAAACAATTCACAAGAATGCTGCCTGAGTCAAGTTAGCCTTAATTTTTCTGTAAAAATACCATTCCTTGAAATAAGCTTTAAAAACAAAGATTGTCACTGAATTCATTTTAAAAAGCAACAAAAACTTTTAGATAAATATAATTTTCCTTCAGTGATCTGTAGATCACAGTACTTTTAACTTACTCAACGACTTGAAGCTTATTAGTAAATGAAACCGAGAAAGTTAACATCCTTCACATAGCAGAAAAGAATTACACAGAACAACTCTCTCTGTTGAGAAGGTTAAGGTGATTAGTAACACAACAAGGAAAATCTGATTACATCCAACTTTTGATAAACAAAGGGGAAATCAGGCAAAATTTGCTAGGTTTTAGTGAAGTGTTTCCTGTTTGAAGAACACTTTGAGACATTCAGCTTTAAGTTAGAAGTATTAACATGAGAACAAGTCCTTTCACATACTGAAAGAGAAATCAGTCACCACTGTCTGGACAACAAACTCACACTATGCACAAACTCATTTTTCATCCATGGATTTCGATAGCCAGAGACTCAATTATAAAGAAAGAGATTAAAATTTGTACTGGTAGTTGACGCTGACAAGAAATAATGAATACATGGTATGGACGTTCAGTTTTGGCTTCGCAACATGTGACTTTTCAAGAAAACAGAAGAAATGAAGTGTAATCTCTCTTTGTTTTTGGCATCACCATAACAAAAACAAAACAGGGAAATGGCTTAAAATTCCCTAGTCGCAATGTCTGGATTCAACTCATCTAGCTAGTCTAATACAACAACAAAAAAATTAAGATACAAATCCACCTTCCAGAGCGCTAGCAACATAAGGTGAAAGACTGCATGTAGCTACTTGAATTGACAACTAGGCAATAGTGCGCCTTGATAGAGGTGGCTTTCCATGTCTCTTATTAAAAAGCAGATCTTGCAAAAGGAAATAACTCCTGAATTGTTACTTCTGGGTTTTTGAGGGTTTTTTTGATTGCTATTCATAATTTAATCTCTAGTGGATTCGCAAACCAGTTAGTTACCCTCAATTAATTTTAAACATCTATCTTGAGAAACACAGCTTTAAAAGTAAAAACTGTAAGACAACTTGGTTCCAAAGCAGTCATCATGAAAAACAGAGGGAATAGCTTTGCTTCTTTTCATTTCAGTTTATTTTTCTGATGGGCACAAGTTGACGAAAGGCATTTCAATGCAGAGTAACTTGGCCAGTTTTCAGCTGCTTATTAAAAGGCATATTGGATTCTCGAACAAGCTACAGTGATTTTAAAGCCTCAGAGTATTAGGATCTTCAATTTAGACCTTTAAATATTGAACAAACAAAAGTGAAGAACACTCTGTTGTAGCTTGGTTTCAGTGCTGGGTTCAACACATCTGCCTTAGTTGGAGAGTAAAAAATGCTCTGACCTGTTAGGTTCACCACTGTAGGTTCTTAACCATTGCATCTTTTCAGACTCTTACTTGCCAAGTTCAAACAAAAAAACAAACAAAATCCAGAACCAAAAAAACCTTTGTGTTTTGCTCATCACTGAGCAACTGAAAGTTAGAAACAGAACCCATTCTATGTCAAGTCTGTGAGGTCAGGAAGGGAAATAGATGCCCAGTGAAAGACTCTCCAAAATCATGCCGTGCGTGGAGGAGTAATGGAGGAAGATTTAGTTTCACATGTGTGACTGCTCATGGGGAAGAGGTGGCCAGATAGATTCACTGCTAGTATGCAGCAGAGCCAGAGGAATAGGGAACGGTAAGTAAAACAAGCAGTTTTACTGACACAAGTGCCGATGTCTTCAGCGTTGCAGGAGTGGAGGCGATTTTCCCTTGTTTTCCATATTGTCGTCAGCCATTCCAGCCTCACAACTTGCTTCCCTGATATCACATGTAACACAGCCCTTTAAAAAGGAACAAGAACATAGCAATTTAAATTCTCCTTTTTATGAGTGTATTTCAAAGAGTCAAATCCTGTTAGCATGATACGTTGCAATCTCTTGAAACCTCTCACCAACGGACCGAAATCTCTCTAAAAGCAGGGATTATACAGATACCTTGTTTTCAGAAGCAGGTACTTGCACCTCCAACTTATCTTGTCTCAGAAATGAATTTCTGGTAAGTGGAACATACAGTTTTAGCTTTGAGCTAAAAAGGCATGTGACTTCCTTGAATTTGAAGGCCTTATCTTTCAGCTTTATAAGCAAGCTGCTCATTAAGGATTTGGACTGCAGACTGAACAGCAACAATACCAGCCAACTAAAAAAAAAAAAAAGCTGAAACACCTGAGTGTATGGATAAACCAGATTTTTCTTGTTCTTGAGAAATGGTATGATATTGAAGTAAAGTATTAAAACAGAAGTCTTGCATTTCTTTGTACTGTCGGAAGCCTGGTTGCATTTGCAAAATTACAATCTATATTGGAAACATGACCTGCTGCTTAGGAACAGTTTTAGCACTTCAGCTATCCAATATTTATATTTGCATATCAATACCTCTCCTGACATTTGAGATGTAAACATTCAACAGAATTTTCTGCAAGACCATCAGACATCATTTTGTTATCTGAATCAAACACGTGGTCCTAACACAATAGGACACGCAAATTTTTATCAACAAATTATTAGGAAAACAAAGACTAATTTCTGGTCCTGTTCCAGAGCCAAGGACACAGGTTTCTCAATTTTCTGCTCTAATAATACCACAGCTCAGACTGCTACCTTTGAAAATACCAGCACATAGAGCATGCAGTGCTGTAACAGACATTAGATTTTTCTGCTGCATGAGTACATCAATGTGCCCCACTCTGCCTTGAAATTTTCTGCACAGCTCATCATTGGAGCCCTAGATCTTTGTGGAACTAGTTCCCTGCTGTTTTCATCTCCATAGCACCTGGAAGCACTTTAAACTGATAGGACATTCTCCAACACATACTAGTATAAATAAGAAGTAGATTATCAGCATGCCCAAGAGTTATACCAGACAAAATAATGAGGCATAAGATATTCTTAATAAAGATTATTAAAGAATGAATCCACACCTACAAAAAGTCAGCTATTTTGTGTTTCTATGTTCCTGAACCTTCTCTGTGATTAAAAACATTTTTCAGCTTGCTGAACACACTTGCTCTAATCTTCACTAACGTTCCAGTGTTACAAGCTGTTCAATCATAACAACTATCAACTTTGTAAGAGAAAAAGCAAAAGACCTAACAACAGCAGAAAAAACATCACTAGATACAGACTCTTTATGTGAGAGTGTGACACTGCTCCCATTCTTCCAACAGTGCGACTGAAGGAACTCTGCTACAGGTGGTTCCTACACAGAATTTGCATAGCTTGCAAAAAAAACCACCAGAGAAAAACCTCCATTTTGGCATTTATCATCTGGCTTGCGTAGTCGAGCTCATTTCCTTCTTATATTTACAAGTAATAATCACTGGTGACCCCAGCAATGTAAGACTGCATTTGTTAGAAATGGCACTGCCTCTGGCTAGCCAAGGCATGAAAAAAACCTGCCAATTTTTTCACAACTACTTACCTGGGTGCTGATTTGCAGTGGCACAGTCTTGGTCCGGATCCACGTATGAACCTCTGCAAGCTCCTTCTTTTGCCCGTCTGTAAACCAAGGCTGCTGCTTTCGCATGACTGTCAGCTTCTCCAGATCCTCCTTTAAAACGTCTTCTGCAATTCTGCAGGAAACAGACAACTGTGAACACAGCTGTACTAAATGAAGCAAGACAGGCACTGATTATAATCACATTGGGAGAGTCTCTTCACCAGTACTTATGCCTGAAGTCAGCATCACCTATTGAAAAGTAACTACACTTAGTTATACCTTATTGGCTTTGTAAAGCTTCTTCAACACTGGTTTGTCAGGGGGTTTTTTGTTGCTGTTTTTGTTAGGGGGTTTTTTGGGTGTTCGGGGTGGGTTGGTTTTTTTTTTGGAAATGTGGTACCTCATTACAAACTATATATAACCTAATTGCAAGCAACTTGCAAATAACACAGAAGTATTTTTACCCCTTTATGCACTCAATATGCATTCAAGGGACAATAACCAATCCCCTTAACACTTCAGCAAAAAGGTTACACTTTAACATATTTTAACTGATGGGGGAAACAGGGAAAAAAGTAAGACAAAAGTAAATGAGCAGGGCTTAAAATGCACACACAATAAATTAATACACCTTCTTGGAGTTTCATTGGTATGTGCACTGTTTCCATGGTCTCATTTTTAATTCTGCACTTCCACACACAATTCCAAACTACATGTCAGAAATTGTTGATGTTTTCCAACCTGTTTGGCATTTGGTAAGTCATTAGAACTCGCTCAGGTGTATGATCCATCATCACCCAGGCTGACTCATGTTTGGATTTATGAGCTGTCCCTTTTTCTTCTGCTTCTTGATTCTTCTCTTCTTTGGAAGCTTCAGAAGAATCATTACTGGCAAAATACTTGCTGCTTTTCCCACTACCTGTTGAGAATTACCATGAAAAAAATGAATGCAGATGCCTGAGAAATCCTAGTAATTCAGCACAAAAAGTAGAACAACATTGTACCCTTGCAAGCTAGTTCTGTAATACAAACAGAAGTACTCACAGATGATTGCTGTAGCAAGTGATTACTACCTACTGAGAATTCAAAGATAAAGTGCATTCTATTCAGTTACTCAAGATCTCCAAAGCTCTATTTACTCTTCACAAGATCAATTGTCTCAAATTCTCTGCTTCTGTTTCAAAAAGTCCTGCTCTAAGCAGATTTATCATTACTCAAATAAGATGTAAGCCAGTATCTAATGCAGAGAAAAATGATAATGAACAAAATGAAAGTGTGACATACAGGTTAAAGGAATAGCTTCTTAGATTCCTATTTCCAACTACAGCGACTGAAAGAAATTTGGCTTCAAACACTGGAAGTTGGTGAAAAGTAAAGACTTACTGGGATTTCCCATTCTCATTACAGTACCTTGTTACGAATTACCAATGTGTTAACAAGCCATCTAGCACCAAAGCACCAAACATCCAAATCACAAACTTCCCTACCTGTGCAACAATCAGAGGTCTTGTTGGAGCCAGAGCCTGAAGAACCAGATAAAGCTGATGCTGCTGAACCTGTACCCGACTGGGAGTCCTCGTACAGCAAGCTGTCAGTAAATTCACTAGAAGTACAATGACTAGCACTGTTACCACTATCTTCTGGATCATTGTCCTGGAGACAAAAATCAAACCAAACACATCCCTGGACATTACATTTAAGTTTGAAAAAGGAAGTTCATGCATTTACTGAATTTGTCACATGTTGACTAAGTTCTCATATCAATTCAATAGGTTTGGAGTTTCTAGCTCTGAAAATGAATGGCTGCCTACAACTGAGGTTCACACTCTTCATGGGCGAAATGAAAAAGCATCTGGACTCTAGTTTACTGGTTTCTGCTGATGACCTTGAAACATAGGTCATCATCACTGGTTTTGGTGACTGAACACCATCAGAGTTTCTCCTCTACATTAAAAATTCATGTTACTTACACATTTAGCTTCTGCACATGCTTTAGCATCAGTATTAATGGAAAGCTCCATAGGTTTTGGCAGCTCTTCTTGAAGCAAGTTCAGCTGAAGTGGGGAGCTGCAACGTGAGCTACTCAGTAGTAGGGCCCGGTCATGCTGGTGTTCTTGCTGGTCCTCCATGGATGTGGCAGAGGAGGCTGGAAAGGGCTTATCCACTGAGTGTGGTGCTACTGGTGATGGAGCAGGAGGAGGGGCTGGAGGTAGTGTAGTACACGGATATGAAGAGGGGGCATAAACATACTGAGGACTAGGAGGGAAGACGTACTGAGGCATCTGAGTGTACATGGGGAAACTTTGAAAAAATACAGTCACAAGTGTGCCTATGTTTGGGGGATAAAGTGCTGGGCTTGACTGTGTTTCGCAGCATAGTTGTGATGATGACATGGACTCAGGTTTCAATGAGTGAAGGGCAAGCTTCTCTCCTACAGACGAGGCTGGATAATTAGATCTTGGATCCGAATAGACAGGAAATCCCACAGGAGTAAAGACATTCACACTCGAGGAACTCAGGTAGGTCGCTTCTGAGGGAGAGAATGACTGCTTCTGAATTGTTCTCTTCTCACATGGAAGACTACTCCTATTCTTAGTAGAAGAGTGGCTATCTGAGGATTGTCTCTGAGGTTTCTGGCGCTTGAATTTTCCATGTTTGCCTTTTTTGCAGCTAGCTGGGCTCATCTGCTTTGAAGGGGAATCTCCTAAGGAAGAAGAAAAATAGACACATTCACTGAAATGACAGACTGAGGGGAAAAAAAAGGAAAGAAAAAAGAGATGGTAGACAAAAACATCCACATAATTGAGTGTGGCTTATTCAGAGAGCTGACTTTCCTCTGGATAATTCTTCCATATGCTACAGTGATGGATTTGCTGATATATCTACAATATTTTCCTTCATGTCAAATTTTATCATCGATTATTTTGGCTTATCCAATCAGATCTTTTATATTCCTTCAAGGGAATGCAATAACTTACTTGGAATTTGCCGGGTTTACTGCAATAATTATCTGCTTTGTGAAAAGTCTAAGATAGCAAAATCCAAGATGAAGCAGTCCTTCTGCTGGGCAATGCTGTTGTCAAGCCTGGGCAGTTCAAAGGAAGTATTCTGTCTGCAGCCATAGCAAGATACTCACTAAATCACACAAAGAACCACCAGGCTCCTGGTGGACTGCTAGGTTGGTCTTTGCAAGTGATCTAAGTTGTCTTTATTTCTCAAAGCTGCTGCCTACCTTGGCCATAGGAATGTTCATTGTTACTTCTGCTCCCCTGCTGAAGGTAAGTCCTAAATGGAGAGAGCAAGATCCTTTGGCGGAACTTCTCAACGTAGTTCTGCTCCTCCTTTTGAGTGTGGGCTGACAACGTCTCTTTTGTTAGCCCAATTGGCTTAAAGTCCTCAGGCACCATAGTGAGACTCTGAGCATTCACAGGAGGCAGCTCAATTTGTTCACTTCCAGCAGTAGTATCCTCCATTGTAGTCACTTCTTTGAAGAGGGAAGAAAATAAATCACTCACTCTTTGCTCTGGCCATCTGATGTCAACTTCTACAACACCCAGAGGGTTACACAGAAAACAATCAACAGCCTTTACACTCAAATGTAGTTACATTGACAATAACTGAGCAAATTACTTAGTGTGATCTGGAAAACTTCAAATTCAGTTTGAAGTTAGAAAGACACTTCTTTCTTCATACTTTCTCAGTACAATAGCAGTTAAATAGTAATTTTTACGCTTCTTTCTGCATTAAAATGAAGTAACATTCACCCATTAGTCATTTTTATTTCAATCCTCAGTGGCCAAAAACACATTGTTGTTTTTGAGATATACGTGATGAAGTTAAAGGGGAAAGAAAACAGTGCACTCTGTGAAAACTAGTGTTTATTAAAATACTGTAAAAATTTCCCAGCTCAGGTTTTCTTCACAGTGTCTCTAGAAGTACTTTAATTATATTTCAAAGTTCATACCCATGAGAATATATCTCAAGGGGACAAAACTTTCTCGTTTACACACTGTGCAGAAACACTGTATAAACTTAAAAACCAGTGAGTCATGTCAGTGTTTTGTGAGTGTGAATAGTACCTGATTCCGGGTGTGGGACATGCACTATAGTGCTGCTGTAACTGCACTGGCTGGTGACAGACACCACACTTGGAGCCTTGTTGGACAGGGTCAGGTCTGCCAGAGGAGCTCCCACCATGCCTGCAGTTGTCTGGTCTTTCAGCATCTCTTCCCGATCAGCAGACATTGGAGTTTGAGAATTAACTGCTGAAAGCACAGCAGTATCTATTGGTAAGTTACAGAGTTTCTACATGTAATTTCATTCCAAGGACTATGATCCTGATTCATCCAGTCTGACTGGTTCAGAAACAACCAGTAACTATGCAGACTATTAAATAAGACAGTCTTACATACAAATAAATCTAACATTATATGCCAATGCAATGTCAGCACATACTGACCATGGCATAAAATGAGCAAGCAACAGAAAATTCATTTAGCAACAACAAACAATAGTTCTTTTGATGCATTCTACATTCAAAGACTTAATGTTGTAGCTTATGCATAATTGTGAGATCTAGACAAGGTAAGCAAAAATTTACAACATAACCAAAATATTTGTGCTTTTAGTGTGACAACAATTTAAAGAGTGGATATAAACCTCTGAATGTACAACACTAGCATATAAAAAAATAAATCAGTTTTTGCAGTTATATTATGATTGTCAGTATACTTTGTGCTACCTTTGAGTGCCTCAACTTCCTGCTGACATTGCTGGACTTGCTTGTCATCTTCTGAAGATGATGATGATGTATTTGCAGAAGATTTAAATTTTCTTTTCAATGCTGGAATACTGCAGCTTTCTAGATATCTGAAATAAAAGCATTATCACAAGAAGCTCTCCCTACTTTGTGTTTTTTTCTCTCCATTTGGAGAGACAAACATTTGATTCAAAACTGGAGATCCAGTGGTTGTTAACTAGTATTTTAAATTTGCTGCAGGCAGCTCTGGAAAGATGTTTGATTTCCAAGGAGTATTTTAAATACAATCTACCAATTACTCTTTAAAAGAAAAAAAGAAAAAAGAGAAAAAAAAAAATGTTATCCACTGGGTTAAAAAATAGGGACATTTTATAAATTACATCAACTTTGTTTTATACAGATGTTCTCAAAGCGTATAATGAGAAGACTGACACTATGCCCATGGAAATTCTCTTACACTCCTATTGAGTCAGTGGTGAAACAAGCAGTAGACAAACATCAGTAGTTGCAAATACAATCTTAGGACCTAAATTCTTCATTACTCTCTAATTTAGATTGACTGAGCATCAGGATGTATCGCCCAGGGAGGCAGAAAACTTTATAAACAGTCCCAAATTTAACTCACAACCTAAACAGTTTAGACGAATGCAAACTGCTTGGATATTTACCTTCCATCAATTAATCTTAAACCTGTATCACTAAAATGACTTAATAATTTATTACCTGATGATACTATCAACACAGTTAATCTGCTGATAGGAAGGAACACGCGGAACCTTCTTTGAATCGTCATAAAATGCGTTGCCCGGTTCTTCAGTGCTATCACTTCTCAATGTCTGAAGAAAACAGGAAGCAGTCTGCCTCTTCCCTAGAAAAGAAGAAATTCTCAAAGACTCGTCTCAAAGGCATCTAAATGCTACCTCCACCAAGGCACACACATATATATACTGATATACATATAGATCATACAGGGATGTATGGCCTGTGACAGCACAGCTCTCATTACTAAGTTATTCTGCATTTTCATCTCAATTCACATGTTTCGAGGCAGGGGAGGGAGAAAAGGGGAAAATGCCTAAAAAGAAAAAAGAACCCACACAACACCTGTTATTTAACAGTAATTTACAGTGTTTTATAGCACAGATACACTGGTCAGAGTAGTAACAACATTCACAGTGCCGTCTTCTTGCCAACAAGACCAGGAATTAATTATAACATTTGTAGAAAGTAGCACAGTGAAAAATGTTTTAATACAGATTCCTATAATATTTGAGGAAGCATCTATTTTTCTCCATAAATTTGTGCTAGGTACTACCTGCAAATAACATGCATTAGCATAATATTAAGCACTCAATAACTAAACCACTACTTCAGTAGGAAGTGAGGCAGCATTTTCCAATCTATGCATTGTTTCTGCGAGTTCTGCTTCCATAGTAGACTTATACTTGCTACAAGCAAGTCTGTATTTTCACTAAAAAATGTTAAAATAATAAAAAAGTAAAAGTCTATTAACCTATAAAGAAACAGATACGTTCCTCCACATCTCAGGGAGTAGTTATAAAGTTATTGCATCTGCTGAAGCTTTTTTGGGGGTGGGTTGGGGTTTTTTTTAGTTCACTTTTGATATATTAAAAAAAAATTACAAAAAACACACAAAAATACACTTCTCACATTTAAGCCATACTAAAATGGTATACTAAGTTCTTCAGCATAACACCAGCTAGCCAAACTCATGGCTATAGATCTACAGAGGTTCACACTACCTTAAGGATCATAATTAATTTACTTACCTCCTAGCATTTCTGAGCTCACAGCCCGTTCATTTCCATTCTGTGACTTGCTCCTGGATGCAATATACAGCTGCTGTCCCACATTTTTTATCCGGTTCACATCTGCACAAACTTGTTGCAATGTCATCTTGAAATACATGAAAATGTGAAGTCAGAATAAAATGAACGAAAAACAGGCTGTAGGAGACCATTAAATGGGCTTGGGTTCTTGTATTCTCCAAACCAAAAGGGAGCAGACTCAGCCTAAGCCTGGTATCTATTGGTATTTGTAAATTCAATGAATCTTATTGTCATGGTTAATTTAATTAAATGAACTATGATAAAGCTCAAACAGCCTCAGCATTTGTATGTTTTAATACTGATGCAAGCCTTGAGAGTGGGAATAGGCTGCTGACTTACCCAGGAGCCTCACAAGGAAACTGGGTAAGTGCAATGCTTGTTTTAGGACAGCACTGTTTCTACTCTCTTCTATAGCAGTCTACACTGTACCTCTAGTACCCTCTTTAAACAAAACAGAAAATCCCAAACAAACAGAAACACCTCCATATGCAAACCCTCCTTCTGGTTGCTTGGTTCTTCTACTTTTTTATTATCTGAATGTACTGGTTCTTTGAGAACTTTGATCTTAAGCAAGCCTTCAATTTACTTTAGTGAACTACCACAGCAGTTATCTGTTCATTTCAGGCAGCAAAATTAAGAGCAAAAAACAAAAGCTACTGCTCTATAACTGACCAATTTAAGTACATTTAGCTTGAACACATCTCCATCTTCCCACTTCAGTAAAATTAATTATGAGTAGCGCATATGTACACAGTAAAAATTTTCATTTTTAAACATGTATTTTTATTACTCTGCAGGCAGCGACATATTTAGAGGCTTACTGGTTCCTGTATTTCCTCTGCACAATTCCCATTGGAGTCACTTGAAGATGCTATGCTGATATAGTGCTCATAAGAGCCATTGCTTCCAAGGCTTCCATAACCACTGGAAACATTGCTGTGAACTGGCTGTATGAGGGGAAAAAACAGTCAATAAAAAAAAAAAATCATCCTCTTTGAGAACAAAAAGAAAGGAACAACATACTTTGTAATACAGAACTCCAAGTAAGCACAGAAAATTAAGTGAAAAGTCAATATTGCTCTGGGCTCTGCCACTTGCTTGGGAAAAATTCTCTACCATGCCTAAAGCTGTTTCAGGATGCCAATTTTTCTTACAACAGTAAGACCTGGCAAATACAGCAAATAATGTGGTTTTCTTCTATTCAGGTGGGCTAACCAGAGCCATTTTTCAACGCTGTCACACAAGCCCGTCTACATTTAGAATCTTCCTTTCAGACCTTTAAAAAAAATAATCCGTAGTCTGCTACAC
This sequence comes from Caprimulgus europaeus, assembly GCA_907165065.1. The sequence goes on from OU015546.1 coordinate 185,460, forward strand.
AAATCAAAGTTTCTTTAGCCTCTCGTACAGAAAGCCAGTGTTTTGAAATTCTTTCACCTCCTTTACCTGCAGAAGCAGCTTGTAAATTTGTCCTTGCAATTCTCTTATCTCTTTCTCAACACTGCTCATTTCTTTACTTCTTGCAGCAAAGACATCCTCGTTCAGAGGGCTTCTGGAGAGAGCCAACAAAATTTCACTATTAATTTTAATTTGAGGAAGCAAAGGTAGCGATAAACAGGAGTTAGAACAAATTCTTTTTAAAATTATCATTATTTTATTTTGACTGCTTTGCTGAATCAACACAAGGAGATGTTATCTGTTCCACGAGCAGCTCTGCTAGGGTAGTGGGGCAGTGCCGTGAGAGCAGTGCTTCATGTGAAACCCCAGGGAAGTCAGTACACCAGCACAGTGATTCAAGTCAAGGTTGATCCTCTGCCTCCTTCAGAGGACAAACTCACACCCCCCAAAATCTTGAATAAAAGGTCACTTTTAAAAGCCAAAAAGCCATTTCCTAGAAAAGAAACCAGGTAAGAGGAAGGTAGAGAGTCATATTTCCAAGTCTCTTGGAAACTAAGGAGAAACACCTGAAAAATTAAGCTGCACATTCAATACTAATTGCATTTTTGAAAGAGGTTATCTTGGTAAATATTTAGATTCTGTATCAAGTGAATGTTCCAGGAGAAAACAAGCAAGAAGGTGATTTTGGCTACATGTCTGTAAATTAATGGTTTTTTTGGTTATTGTTGTTTTTTCGGGGTTTTTTTGGTTGGTTTTTTTTTTGAGGGCCAATCATGAATGAATGTCAACTAAATGTTAAAGTGATCTACTTTCTACATTGCTTTTTAGCTTTTACTCTGCTTGTCTAAAGCTGGTATTTTGATTTAGATATGTCGATTGTCACAGTATTTCGACATCAATCGTGCAAAAACATATGCTAAAAAAAAGTTGGCTTTGCCTTTTACTTCCAAGTAATTTACTTGTTTTCATACTTAACAAACAAGTTTAATCCTGCTCGGAAGGAATGGGCTGCAAGACAGATGCTAGGCAGTTGTCCCAGACTGCAGGGGCAGCATTATGTCTTTAGTTCAGTACTGTGACTGTTTTGTTTTGCAGAGTATTCAATGAAAAGCACTTTGATAGATCAATTCTACAACTGACTTACGTTCGGACTTTGTGTCGGCCAATGATGAACACGACTTTCCTGCTCCAAGGATTCACAAAACTGGACCAGCTGGTATCCAGTATGACATAATCCCCATTTTGAGTACAAAATCTAATAGGTAAATGTTCAAAAGGAGATTGGCCAGCAAATTTCAGGACTGAAAAATCAAGAAACAAGGTTTAGCTTACATTATGACACAGTAGTGCAAGCACAAACACTAATGACTAGGGTCCTTTAAAACTTTGGTTTGAATTTACTTTGATCTCAAACTGGTTGCTTTAATTAATTAATTAATTAAATTTTTTATAAAGTGCAGATCAGTCACGTGTCAAGCAACATGATAATGAAAGAATGTTAAAGCCAGTGGAAATTCCTCTAAAAGCAACTGTACTTACTTTTCCGGTGAATAGCAATCATCAAAGGACGGTCTTCTGGGTGCAAATACATCAGTATGGATGTTCCAACTAAATCTTGAGGTAAGTAACCCAACAAAGGCACTGCTCTGAAACCCGAACACATTATAATATAGTCTTGAGTAGTTACATCCTTAACCCTTTGCTTGTCAGTGAAGTCCCTTTGCATGATCTCCAATGGCATGAACTAAGGCTACATAATATTTTCCAGCCCATCTAATAATCCTCCAGTGCAGTACAGACATGTAAATAGCAATGACAAACATTTTTGTACCTGGAGATCTAACAGATTTTCACATTTGCAGGCAGTTTTGTCCCTGTCTATATGGAAAGAAAAAAAAAAAAAAAAGGGTCCTGAAATCTTGAAGAAACAGATCACAGGCAAGAAATCTAATGAGGGTGCTTCAAAGTGTGTTGCAAAAACATTCTTGTGGCTTTGCAGGAGACAGCTTTAGTCTAGTCAAATTTATTTGACCCAGCTCAGTACATCTGTATCTCCACACTGCGATCCCCAGAGCTTTGCATTATGTGGGTTTTCCACTGTCTGCATTACTACAGGCCCCCATTACCCTGGATAACGAAAACAGACTGCATGAAGTTGTTTAATTCATGTTTTAAATCAAAGCAGATTATGTCCGTGGAGTTCTAGATGTTTTTCCACAGGCAAACTAACACAAAACTACTTTGTTTAATTGACTATTGCCAACTGCACAGTTCAATGACTTTACCTGGATCTCCAGCTGCATCATCAAAGCATTTTTTGCTGCCTTTCCATACACACCTCACAGGTATTAAGATTCAAATCTCACCTGTCATCTATCTCAAGAAAAACACATCCAGGGGTGTGAGTGGTGGTGAAGATTCTTTTATCCATAGGAATTCGAGGTGCTAATAGAAAAAGAAATATTTACTGAAACAAAACATGCACTAAGACAGAAAACCAAACCATTACTTTTGCTCATGATAGAGAGTGATTGGCTCCTAAACCTTTTAATTGCTCACTGCTTTCTGACCAGGAACTCAAACACCACAAATTTTTAGGTGCTACAGACTTCTCTTAAAAATAGTGAGCTCAAATGCTTCAGGGCCTTACAAAGAAGGAACAAATGCTCTGGATTCACACGCATGCACATGCACAAACAGAAGTTAAATGGGTGAGACTACCAAAGCACAAGTTCTAAACAAAGGAAGCAGACTTTCATATACTACATTTTCCTGTCAGCTTCATTTTTTCACTGGAGTCTCCTGACTTGCCTTCATATCCAGAGTGAATTTTCTCAGCCAAAGCTAAGCAGCAGGATTCTGCATCCACGTGGACAGAAGTACACACATGGACCAAGTACGGGGTGATTCGGAAGGGGTAACTAAGTGTTTCTTGTTCTTGATCTTTACCACTCCTGAGGAAAAGTAAAAGGGGTTAACACATTAACGCACTGGTGTCAAGACTCAGACGCTTCATGCCAGGGCTGAGCGCCCTGCACAGAGAGGTTATGGTGAGCACCCAGACCCAAATAATCAGAATCTCCCGAGGTCTTATACACACTCTCTTGCAATCCAAGGCCCACACATTCAGTAACACTGATCTCACTCCCCCCAAAGCCAAGTAGGTGTTTTGCCTCCAATACTTGCATTCAGAGGCTGTTCTAGAAATGCCATTACTCTTAACTGTTAAAGACCACCTTCTAATTCTCAGTCCAAATGTATTAACGAGAACCAATCATTTGGTCTTGTGCTCTCCTTCAAGTTACACAGGGTTTTTTTTCTGTTTGTTATTTATTCTGTATCATTTTTAGGAAAAAAAAAAAAAAATTGTCTCTGTCAAGTTTTGTTTCATTGATCTAAAAAAGTAAGACTCTTCCAGACTCAGTTCATGAACAGTTGTTCTTTGATTGTCCTCCTCCCATGAGACTTTGTCTTCCTAGAATGTGTGTGAGGAGTAGCAGCACACAACATTCTAGACAAGATCTTAACCAGGGCTTTGTAACAACTGCATTAGCAACTGTCTGTTTCTATTGCAAGTGCTTTTTCACTTGTTCTAACTGCAGTATCTTATCCAGCTCTGAAAGAATTGAGATAAAATTTCGGACGTCATCACTTACACTAGAAGTTACTTCTTATTCCACACTTAGTGTTGTGAAATTTTTCTAGAGAGAAATTAGTGTCATAAAAACGACCACTGACAGCTCCCCCTTCTGGGAGGGAAATTGGATATAGCAGAAGTTTAACCCACAAAAACCCATTTTCATACTTAAGCCTTGTGTGTGCTTGTGGAAAAATATTTTTACTCATGAAGCTCACATAATCAAAAGGATCTGTTATATAAAGGAAAGAGAGATGTCATATGAAAATCTGAAGAAAAACTATTGCAAAATATTTATGCATTCTACAAACAGTTCCCCCGATTTAAAATTAGTATCTGTCCTGCTATATCTATTCCAAGTGCCATTAAACAATTCAAAACATAAAGATGATTTCAGCACTTGGGTTTTTGAAACACAGATGAATGAATCAATGACTGATTGAAAGATGGAATAAGCACTCTATCTACTCATAAGCAAGCAGTTCTTATGAAATCAAGAGGCACTCAAGTCTGGAATAGAACTGCACTGAAGATTACAGGCCACTTTGTTGTTGTTGTTGTTCTTTTAGCACTTAGATTAGCCAGGCACAAAGCACCAAACTGTATCCATAGTGACAGCAGGTGTTATCTCACGATTCAGGTCTTGTACTGGGACTAAGATGACTGAGTTTCTGTTGCTGCCTCTGTCACAAACTCTCCAGGAATCTTAAGCAAAACACTCTTTGGCTCCACTTTCAAACTATAAAAAGGGAAGCAGCAATTTTTTCACCAGGTCATTCTTCTCCTGCACAACAGTAATGAAGAAAACCAAAAGGTCCAAAAGAAACATGGATGAAACGGTGTGCTGGATGCCAATATTAAACACAATAAGCCAATTTTGTAATGGAGTTCCACTAGCTCACACTGCTCAGTTGTGAAACAGAACACTGCTTCTGCCCAGTACCCTACCCTTTGCCTAGCCTTCTCAAAGATAAAGCTATAATAATGTACTTGCCTGATCCTGCAGAAAAAGGATTTCACCTGGGCACATTCATACAGAGAAGCTAATAAGAAGAACACACATTGAAAGTATCAGTTAATATCCTTAAAAGGGCCACACCTATCAGAACTACTTTAAACTTTACATTCTCCAGACTTTCTGAGCAAGACTGAAGTCTCACAACTCTCTACATACAGCTCTTTATTAGCTGTTCAACACTCTGCTCCCACCTCAAGTATTATCCCTCTTCTCCAGCCCACTCCCTCTTGCAGAAATGGCTGAGATGGAACTAAATTCAGAGAAAACACATATTATCTAAAAAACTCCTTTCCCCGCTGCATGACTACAGAAAGGAAAAGTGAAAATTGCTGGCTTTATGAGCCATGCAGGCACATGACTGGCTTCCAAGTTGTGGAATCACTGGCATGTTAGCATTAGCAGCCTCTGATGCCAGAACAGGTCCAAGGCTAGGTGGACAAAAGACATGGCTTTAGCATGTGAGCTACGTTTGAATTGCTCACCAATAACATAGCACTCAAAAGCACTAAACAGCAAGTGATCTTAAAACTTGGGTTCAGTGAGCTATGTTCACAGCAGGCTGCAAGCAGATCATAAAGACAAAGCACTTAAGCAACCATAAGATATATATTAAACAAATTTAAACTCACAACTAGACCTTTTAGTTTCTTTTTAAAAAGCAGCAGTATTTGGAAAGAATAAGACGGTACACAAACCAATGAAGTATTTGCCTTTTACTTACCCCAATTAAAGAGTTAAGCCTCTAGGAAACTAGAACTAGCTGCATAGCTACTCAAGTTTTCAAAGTGGAAAGGGAACAAGTGATGCCTAAGCTTGCTAGCACAACATTTAAAATGAACAACTATTCTATCCTCATTCTGCAAAGACAGACACACAAAATATTTAAGAGCACTGCCAAGTCTCACCTGTTTGACTTTCCGTGTTCCAAAGTGGCAGGTGGGTCTGATCAGTGTGCGTGTAGAACACGCTCACATCCTGAGGGACAAGCAGCTCTACAAACCGGGAGGAGTCCAACACCTTCTTCTTACAGTTTAGAATGGATGCTGCCTGCTCAGAAATATGCACTATGCGTCCCGAAAGCAAGGAAAACACGGCCACAAACGTGTCCTGGAAAACAAACATTGTTAAAGGCAATCCTCCCCCAACATATGGCAGCAATATTGTAAGGATAAAAAAAACAAAACAAAACCAACCTCAAACCAAACAAATCAACCCGACCCTCACCCCCAACATCACAACCCAAGACAGAGGTTCAAAAACGTGTTCTTAAGTTAGCGTCCAATTGAAGTTGTGCATGAGCTAATACAATCTCCAGCGCTATTGTAGCTTACTCACGATTTTAAAATGCCCATAAGACTGCAAAACTGAAACAGATTACAGTGAAGCTTGCCACTGTGCAGAATGACTGGTTATCACTCCACACACCTCTCTGCAAATTTCAGAGTATTCACTACAATTCCACATACAAAAATATCCTGATAACTTTTCAAGTAGACAGCATTTGCACTATTTCTGATAAGGCATCTAACAGTACTGAATCTCAAGAAACACTCTTTTCTTTGAAGTACAGCCAGAAAACATGACACACACTGCAAATCAAGAAAAAAAAAAAATCCAGCAATACACATGGAAACCAAAGTCCCTCACAACTATGGACTTGATCAGCTTTGAAAACATTCTGCCAAGTCTTTCTCAAAAGACTACTATGCTGTAAATGAATTCTCAAACAAGATTCTCAGACATTTGTGACTTCTGGAAAAAAAAAAAAGAAACAAGTATTTCTTCACTTACTGCTGTTGGGTACCCTGAGTCAGCACAGGTAAGTAGTCTTGATCTACCTTTAAAAATACAAAGGCCTGTCTGACTAAAACTTAAAGGCTTTTCAGTTATATACCACCTAATTACACAGAATGATGTAAAGAGACTAAATAGAGAGTGAAATGGCAGGCAATGAACTCCTTGAGTATGCCTGAATTCCTTACAGTGTTTTTTGGAGTGTGTTCAGATGCAACTGCCACCAACTCTTCGATGCTGTATGTCATGACATCTGTCTGAAACACTCTTCGGTCATTCACAGCCTGGAAAAATTCATTGTTTGCTAATTGGAAAAAAAAAAAACAAACAAGAAAGCAAAACAAACACAAGGAAGTCAGTAAGGAGACTATTTTGAAAGTATTTCTTACAGCCCTTGTACTTTAGTCATCTTTTTGGTGAAGTCCAAGGTGAGATGAGGAAGGTCTGTGTAGTGACAAAGGAAAAGGAATACTAATTATACTATTGGAGTGACCTATTTATGTTACAGAAAACTAGCATAAGGAAATAGAAAGGACAGAATGTGATGGCAAAAGAACAATTGTAGCTACTTAGTTCTTTTGGAAAACACAGACTATCCAATAATTTTTCAAAGTAGGACAGGAATGCTGTTTTTTTCAATATACACAGGAAGTATTAGTAGGCACCTATTAGCTATAGGATTCTGAAGGAAAGAGAAGCAGTAGGTGGGCATTTCAACAGAAAAGATAACATGATTATTAAAAAAACCCAACAACCCACAGCACTTCAGAAGGTCAGCTGTTTGCAGGATAACTGGAATGCTTTTATTTGTTTTAATGTTATTTGACACATCTATTCAAACCAAGTTGCTGTACAGCTTCTACACTTCCAGATTTTTTCCACACATACCTTGGACCTGTTGGACACACTGCAAGGCATAGTTGAGAGCATTGATGGTACTAGGCTTGCTGGAACTCCTTTTCTCTTCAGGCAAACACTTCTTCATTTCTTGGATCATCATCATCAGATCTCTGTGAGACTGGCTCCAATTCAGCTGCTCACTGTAAAATAGAGGTTAAGCTCTACCGTAGACTTCTGCTATAGAAGCTTCTTTTCTGTCAACCAATTAAAATTATTCCCCAAATTAACATTTTATGGGCTTGGCTGCAGAGTCACAGAATATCCAGAAACGTCCTAATGCTTATTCACTATATTTCTTGTTTTATCTTTCTCACTTCTTTGCTACTTAATTATTTTCTCCTCTACCTTCCTCCTTTACAACTCCAACATGCCATGGATGGCAAAAGCACAACATAAGCGATCTGCGTTCTAAGATGCTTAGCAATTAAAAATAAGCTGATGTTTACTCTAGATTTTCTAAATTTCACTGGTATTAAAAATCATGAACAGAATGCTGATTCTTTTGTATATAAGCCTTTCTAGCCTTCAAGTCTGCATCTGATTATAAGCACTTCAGGGAAATGCGAGGTCCTCAATACACCTGATGCAAAGATTTCCTTCTTCACATGACTCAGAACTCTTCATTGTACTTTTATCAGTTATTTGCCTTAATAGCTGCAGGGTTAAATAAAAGAAAAATCTCCATCTTCTCACTTGTGCTTATTTCACTGACTGAAATACAAGCAGTTGATATCCTCAAAATGCAGATTGATTCTAATCCTACAGATGAGATACGAACGCTATTATTTTAAGTAAAATTTGTCCGTTCTGCATTTTTATTAGTATCATACTCTTACTACATTGGACTCAATTATCTTAAAGGTCTTTTCCAACCAAAACGATTCTACATAAATCAGTAAATAAGCTCAAGTATTGCACGTTAACTTTATGTGCTAGTTCAACATTGCATAAATCATAGCTCTTGAAATGCCTTTTTTTACATTGAAAGAAAGAAAAAAGAAATTAGCGCCTCATTGAATTTCTGAACTTTTGGGGAAAGTGTTATTTAAATAATCTCTGCTCTACTACTGCCAAATGCAGTATTTAGATTAAGTATATATAAACGCCACAAAAGGGTCAATGACGCATCTGGATCAGCCCATCTAAGAATGAGGCAAAGAGCTTACGAGGAACCGTTCAGCAGCCACCTAACCGATGTACGAGACCATGATCAACATCATGGCACTTCCATGCCCTCCTGAAGGAAGCGAACCCCGAGAACAACTCCGGATCCTCTGCTGAAGTCGAGCCCATCGACTGGAGCAACAGGACAATGGGTTCTACACGCTGCCAGGAGTTACCTGTTAACTTTGCTTTGCCCCACGAAGCTTCTAGCTGAACAGCCATTTGACTCAAGGCCGAAGAAGTCGGTTCTGCCGGAGTCCGGCCGATCGAACTGTTTCCCGCCAGAGCTGGTTCCCGGACACACCGTGCAGCGTGCACCCGCGACCCCCCGACTCCCGCCCTCCTGCCCCGCCGAGCCTGCAGAACCGAACGCCTCCCCGCGCTGGGCCCCGGCCCCCAGTGACCAACTCGCGCCGAGCTCCGCGCTGCCGCCTCGGCGTTTGCCCACGTCCATCTCTGGGCCGCAGAACGCTGCCGCGCAGGGGCATCGACCGCCGCGGCCGGGCTCCTCAGCACCTTCAGACCCGCGACCTTCGGCACGGAGATGGGCGCAGCGAGTCTCCTGCAGGGAAAACAAACGCCGCCTCAAGAGAAGGCGGGAGGTGCAAGACCCCCCTCACCGCCGACCGCTCGGGCTGGCCCCGCTTCCCCTGTGCTGCTCTCCCACACGCGCCCGCTCTCCTGACGGCCCGGAAGCACCTGCGGCTCGCAGGAGCCGAGCCGAGCCGAGCCCAGTTGCCCCCGCTCCGCCTTCCCGCCCCTCCGAGCCCCCCCGCAGCCCTTCATAAGCCGCGCCTCCCCCACCGGCCCCGGGCCCTACCAGCTCCAGCCAGGGTGGGCCGCGCCAGCCCCGCCGGAGAGCGCCGGTAGCCGAGCGGGGCCGCCGTGAGGCGCCGCGCCCCCGCCCCAGCGGTTACGTAACGGCGGCCGCACGCGGCTGCCCCGCTCCCACACACCGCGGCCACGTGCACCGCGCCGCGCACCGCCCCGGAGAGAGAGGAGGAGGCGGAGGGAGGGTCGGAGCCGCTTTATTGGAGGGAACGGCGCGCGGCGGGCACCCGCCCCAGCACCGCCCCGCCCCTCACGCGCCGCCGCACGCGGCCCCCGTGCGCGCGCCGGCCCCGCCGCCACGTGCGGCACTGCCCCCGCCCGCTAGGCGGAGCGGCCGGCAGCAGACCCAGCCCCGCGCGCCGGGCCCGGCGCCTCGCGCTGCTTTTGTGCTCAGCGAGGCCGCGCGGCGCCCGCAGCCCGGCTGCACGGGAAGGGCGGATCGGGAGCAGCGGCGGCAGCGCTCGCGGAGGCGTCAGGCGCCTCCGCGGCTACAGGTCCCGCGCCATTACGGCTGGCCCGCGCAGGCGCTCCGCGGAGGGCAGGGGCCAGCGGACAGAGCGTTTGCGAAGCCGCCCCCCTGCAAGGGCACCCAGGAGAGGAGAGTGGACCCGGAAACCATTTACGGAGCCTGAGACCCGTCACAGCATCCACAGCAGGAACTCGAGAGCCAAATCCTCCTCACGGGCTCGGTGCCCCGGTTTATCAAGGCACTGTGCAAGTGGTGGGCTGTGCTTGTTAGTAATTTATGTCAGAGTGTTTTTAAGGCAACTGGGTAAAGTTAGTTAACATTTCAGTAATCAAAACAGTTTTGCTTTAAACAGCAGTAAATGGGCTGAAAATACAGCAGGCTTGAAGTGGAGAGGCTGAGGACTGGCACCTTCAGTTGATTTGAGTTTCTTCCTGTAACTCATGAAGATGACACTTGCCAGACTACAAAAAGAAAAAAAAAGTTGGACAAAGGACAGTCTCCTACAGCCCCTCACCATAACGATCCTGCATTTTAAGAATTTAAGATACTGGAGATAGATAAAGAGAGATTTAAGAGTTACCTGTGTTGATTTTCTAGTTTTAGTCTTTTGTGCTTGCACACAGATATTTCTCACCCAGAACCACCTGTTGCCACTGCAGTAACTGCAGTGTTTGTTACTGCATTGCACCACAGACTCAAACTTTGTCCTCCCATTAAATACTTGGGAATTACATGAGAACTCAAACCAAAGATTGAACTGTATGCTCCTGGCTTGCTATCCTGACCCAACATTAATATCATTTCACCCAGCAGCAAAAGTCCCTACTTGAAAAAAAGCCTACTGACTGTGGCACTGCACTTGGAACTGCCACACTGAAAGGGAGTCCTCTAGCAAGATGCTGGAGCAGATGAAAAGTAGTTCTCAGGCAAGAGAACATGGTATTTCTCCTTACACTTCTGCAACATGCAGCTGCAGAAACCAGGAACAACCTTGGTTTTTTTAAGTCCTTGCTATTTTCACTTTCACCTGTTTCACTCTGCATAGGTGTTTGAGATTCAGCTATTGTGGCTCTCACAATGGTCATAGTTTACCACTCACTGCAGGCAACAGTTGTTAAAGCAGTCACTGTTATTTCAAATTAATGTTATATATACTTTCCCTTGAGCTTCCTGGCTTTATCTAAACTGTACCAGTCAGTGAATTAACACCATCTATTCAAACTCTATGAGAAATCCCCATTTTGGTGAAACTTACCAATAATGATGATGATGATAAAGACAACAACAGCTATCAATATTGCCCACATCTGTGAAAAAAGCCATACAACACTTACTACAAACCATACAGCAGCATTATCTGGCCTTTAGGGTATAAGAAAGCAGACCCCCCAAGGTACTTCTGCACTGCGTGCTAGATCTAAAACAGCACATAAACCTTCTTCAGAAGCAAGCTTGATTCACCACGAGCACTCTGAGATGGCAGGCTGTGCACACAGGCAAAGCAGACCAACAGGTTCTTTTCTATTGTGCCTCCCTGCAAAGCCTGTCTCAGGTGACTACAGAAAGAACTAGTAAAGAACTATTAAACATCACTTCTACCCTACACCACGTCTTTCACTTTTGTTGCTCACCAAAGAAGATCGCAACCTTTGCCAACAGCTATGAGTACAGGAGTCTGAGCAAGCTCCTTCTGCTTTCTGACACTTCCTACACATGAACTCAACCTATGCATTTTTCGCCTTTTTCTTCCTGATCCCCAAAGCCTCAGATTACTGAGGTGCTTCCCTCTGGCCATTACCATCTTAGACACAGTTTTGCAAGGCTTCCCCCAAAGCTCAGAAAAAGCTCCCCAAAAGTTCAGAAATTCAATGAGGCGCTAATTTCTTTTTTTTTTTTCTTTCAATTTAAAAAAAGGCATTTCAAGAGCTATGATTTATGCAATGTAATCCAGCTTTTGGTTACTTCATCTAACTGCTATGCTATGTTTCAAAAACAGATGCTATAACTTAAATAACATTGGCTGAAGCCACTTTTACTTCTGCCTCTTGAGATGCCAATTGTAACAGTGTTAATCACAATACTAGATAGTGTAAGTACACAAGCCATAGTTACCTTACAGTTCTTCCACCAATACTTTCTTTTCAGCTTGGCCGCACTGGTCTCAAACTGAGAAGCTCCTGCTTGCAGTGCATCAGCACGGTCATCCAACTCTGACAGCTTCTGATCTCGCTCCAATACCTTGTCCACATTCACTCTCATGATGTCAACAACCTACATCAGTTTAATGCTTACAGTAAGTTATCAGTTTTAACACCCACTGTGGAACTTAACTGCAGGCAACAGATAGCAACACATGGTACTCGATGTTATCTTCTCAGAAGTAGGAGCTATTGCCTTTTAGTACATCCAGTCATGAGCTTAAGCAAAATAATGAAATCCACCTGTGACTGGAAGGCCCTAATACCTGCTTTAAAATGTCAGCAATGCCAGTTGTACTGGCATTCCCTTCAACTTGGGAAATAATTCCTGACTCAATTCAGGAGGAGTCGAGGCATATAAACGTGATACTCAACCACGTGTCAAAAAAATACTGCTGGTAGCCAGCCTGGACTCCCCAGAAATCTGGCCATGTCACATTCAGGAGCCAGCGTTCATTGCTACTGATGAGAGAAAAGCTTGTTCTCTGTGAGAACAAAGGATTTTGTCTCTACTTATACCAAATACTCAAGCAGTCTGCAGCTAGTGTTTGGACACTGGTAACTTTTTTCTTCCTCCACACTCCCTCTGAATGGATTTTTTTTTTTTTTAACCTTTGCAAAAGTTAAGATGACACAAGTAACAAAGCAAGATGAATGATACTAGGCTCCCCTTTCACATAATGAAGGGGAAATTGCTCTGGCCAAAATATCCCTTCTAGCTGTACAGGTTTCCTGAAGGAAAATTATTACACTGCTATCAGACTAGACTTTTACCTCATCTACTTGGTGTTGAGTCTGCTGAAGACGACGATTACTACCAGCAGCCGCATTGGAGCTTCCAGGGACACTGGCTGACCTGCAGTAAAGAAAGTCATTATTACTCTTCATTACTCTCTTTAGCTTTTAATAGTTTGTGTTTCTGGTTTTAAGTGCCTATGCTTAGAGTACACAAGTTATCTGACATTTCTGAAAACAGGGAGCTTCTATCCTTGGAATAAATATGGGGCAGTTTCCTACTGGAGAGTGGTAAAAGACAGCACTGGCTTGCTAATGCTGTAGTTTACAATGAAGCGTATGACAACTCCCACAATGGTTCTTAGGGCTCAAACGTTCAAGAGTTCAGGCTCAGGGGTGTTCTCATTTTCCAATATTGTTATCTTTTTTGTTAGGATAGGAATAACGCAAATACTAAGCTTCAAGCTACAGCAGTTTACAACAAAATAAATACAGAAACTTAATGGCTAATCTAACTACATGCTCTTCCAGTGGTTGCCTCTGTCTCTACTCTTTTGAAACAGCTAGCATGGAACAAGAGAAAGCATAAGAAGGGCAAAGCACTTAGTACATGCAACAACTGACCTCTGGTCGGCTTTGAATTCATAACCTCAGGCAGTTGATTTTTTACCAGCTGCAACACCTTGCATCTCTGTAACGGACGCAAGAGCCTCTGTACATACTTCTCACACCCTTTTCACTGCTTTACCAAGTTTTTATTGCATATCTCTAGAACTACCTGGACTTGATTTGCTTTTCCATATTTTCCTTTCTTCTGCATCAGAAGCAGGTATTGTTTATTGCATCTTGATACTTAAAAGAGCTGAATCTCAACGCTGGCTTATTTACGCATTTACACATTGACTTCTAATTTACATTTAGCAAGAAAAAAACAAATATGCACACAACAGCAAACCAAGAAGCCTGCGATAAGGCTCAAGAGCAGCCTGCGTATACAGCAGCTCCTCTGCTTTGGCACTCAGGTTACCCCTTCAGCCTGTTTCACAACTGGTCCCAGACTGACGAGTCTCGGAAATGAAGCCGCTTCCTGAGATCGGAGGCTCCAAACACAACAAGCAGCCAGTGACCAGACCGCGCCCTCTCCGTGCTCCGGCTGCGCTTTCAGAGACGCGCGGGGCTGGCGACCTCCGCCTCGGTCACCAGGGAGCCGCCAGGACGGGACAGCCCGCCCGAGCGGAAACCAAACGCCCCGGTACTCGGCCCGCGGCTCTGGGTCAGCGGCTCAGCTGACAGCCAGGCTCGGCCGGCCGCTCGCCACCGGCCGCACCTCGCGACTCCGCGTACAGCCGCTCCCGGAAGCCCCCGCCCGCGAGTGACACCGTCCCCGGGGTCCCCAGCCGACACTGCTGGTCCGGGCCGCCCGCGCTGCGCAGGAAGCTCGGCCCCTGCTCCCGCCACCACCGCCCGCCTGGGTGCGGCCGCCTCGCGCAGACCCGCCGCCGCCGCTCCCCGGGTTCCCCGAGCCCCGAGGCGCAGTACGGCCCGTACTCACATCTTGCTGGTGGGCTCAGACCGCGGTTCAGCCAAATCGTCCGGGCGGGGCCCAACAGGAACTGCGCACAGACGCGGCGGCGCCCAGGATGTGACGATCCGCGTGGGCGGGGCCGCGGGCGGAACGTGGGCGGAACCCGGGCGCCCTGGGCGGGGATACGGACCGGGATATGGGCGGGGATATGGGCGGGGACATGGGCGGAGACATGGGCGGGGACATGGGCGGGGACATGGGCGGAGATATGGGCAGGGATAAGGGCGGGGATAAGGGCGGGGACATGGGCGGGGATATGGGCGGGGATAAGGGCGGGGATAAGGGCGGGGACATGGGTGGGAACATGGGCGGGGATAAGGGCGGGGACATGGGTGGGAACATGGGCGGGGATAAGGGCGGGGATAAGGGCGGGGATATGGGCGGGAATATGGGCGGAGACATGGGCGGGGATATGGGCGGGGATAAGGGCGGGGATAAGGGAGGGGATATGGGCGGGGATAAGGGCGGGGATATGGGCGGGGATAAGGGCGGGGATAAGGGCGGGGATATGGGCGGGGATATGGGAGGGGATATGGGCGGGGCCACGAGTGGAGCCGCAGTTCCGTGGGCTGGACGCTGGGTAAGGATGTGGGCGGGGAGATGGGCGGGGAATAACTTAACCACGACCCCCCCCCCCCCCCCCAGTTCGGCGTTGATCGGTGGCCACCCCCCCCCTCACCGGCAGGGAGGGGTCAGCGAGCGCGCGGTGCCGCCATTGGGCGCGCGGCGGCCGAGGGGCCGGTTACCGCCCTGCCAGGCACCGCGGAGGGGGTGTCGCGCACAGCCCATCTCCTCCGCCCGTTCTATCCCCCCGCGGACTGAGGGGAGCGGGGCCCGGGCGGGCGGTAACGAGTGTCAGCGCCTGAGGGCGTTGGGGCCGGGCCGATCGGCCGGGGCTGAGGCGCGGGCGGGCCTGGGGAGGTGAGGAGAGGAGGGAACACACACACTCCCCCGGCCCGTCCGCAGGATCCGGTGCCGTGCTGCTTTGCTGGGGGAGCAGGTGGGGGTGCTGGGGGCCGGCGCGGCCTCCTCTGCCCTGTCCCTTACAGCGTGTGCGGGGACAGGCCGGTAGAGCTGCAAGCAGTGCACATGTGGTGTGTGACACACACACACATAGCTATATATACACATATATCTATATATGCACACACACGTCTCTCTCCACACACTCTCTCACACATACATACACCCACATATATCTGTATATACACACACACTCATTTATACACACATACACATATATCTATATACACACATATATCTATATATACACACACACACTCTCTCTCTCTCTCAGACACACACACACACACACACACACACAGAGACAGAGACAGGCAGACACCCCCCCCACCATCTCCCCCCCCCGACGCGCGCACTCAGCCGGTGCCTGCACAGGCCACGAGCAGCTCCAGGTTTTGTGTGGGTTGCTGTAGCCGTCAGGGCTGACGCCTCAGTGCCCAGTCCCTGTGGCAGTACCCTCAGGAGCGCTGCACTTACACTGCCTTCCTCACAAACACGCGGCCTGCACTGCTGGGTCCATGTGGGGACTTTGCGAGGCCATCGTGCTTACACAGCAGGCAAAGGGTGCGTGTGTTGTGGCAGGGTTGTTTGTTTTTTCTTTAAAATTATACCAACATGTGCCTTGCAGCACCTGAGGGCAGCTGGAAGATGCTGAAGGGTGAAGACCTGCCAAGGGTTTATTTCTGTCCCTCATGCTGGTTGTGAAAGGTTCTTGGCATGACCTAAGCCCAGAAGTACACCTGGGCTCATTTCTCAGAGACCTGGCAGGGTTATGCCTGCACTGGGCCTGGCTGGGTTGGAGTTGATGTTGTTCATGCAGCCTGTACAGTGCTGGTTTGTTTGTTTATTTTTATTTGTGACCAAAACAGTGTTGCTAACATGCTGATGTTTTGGCTGTTGCTTGCATGGCATCAAGGCCTTCTCTGTTTCTCAAGCTGCTCCCACAGCAAACAGGCTGGGGATGAGTGAGAGGCTGGGAGGGGACACCCGGGACAGCTGTGCCAAAATGACCAAAGGGCTGTTCCAGACCAGGTAACATCATCCTCAGCTGTAAAGCTGAGTGGGGTGAAGGTGATCTTTCCAAGGTATCAGGCAGCTGGTGGGACATAATGACTGCCTTTGCATAACTTTTTGTTCTTTTCCTTTTTTCTTTCACTTATTAAACTGTCTTTATCTCTCCTCTAGCATTTTTTTCTCATGTTTGCTCTTCCAATTCCCTTCCCCCATGCTGCTGAGGTGGGGGAGTGAGCAAGCAGCTGGTTGGTGCTTACTTTCTGGCCAGGGTTAACCCACCACGGTGCTAAAGGGGACCTCAGGAATTAACAGGTGCATAAAATGGAAAATGTGAGTTAACTGAGGAGTTAAATGCTGATTTATTCTTAAAGGGAAGCATAATTAAATTTGTTGCTCTGTAGTCCAGAAGAAACTCTTAATGAAATCTCATCTTTTGTTGTGGGCCTGTGTTTTGGAAGAGCTTACTCATAATAGTACTAACATAGTCTTTCATGGGCCAGATTAATTTATTAAAGCTGTTTTTCCCTGCTAGGCCAGCCTTGTAGTCAGGTACAACGTTTGCATTATTGATAGTTGGTTCATGTAACTCTTGCATCTGTTTGGTGCAATATTTAGCTATTAAGTCTCAGTTATTAGTATTACTGTGCTACTAAGGGTGACCACCTCTTAGGCTGCTGCATCTGCAGGCCTCTTGAATGCAAAGATTTGCCTCTGCTTTGTGCACAATGTGGGATTTAGCACTCTGCTACTAGGTGTGCATGATTTCTTATGAAAAGCCCAAATATCCTTCCCTGAAAGTGACTGTCTACTGAAGAGGAAAAGAACTTGATCTCACAACAGCTAGCTGTCCACAGATGAGTACGTATCTGCCGTGTATATATGATTATCTAGAACTGCTTTAAGTTGTGTTAGAAAACCTAATCAGAATTGAGGCCATCTTAAGGGCTAGGGAAGTAGTTGCAAACGTGCAGTATTACGTCTGTCACTTTACATGATTTCACAGAATGTTTCAAAATTTTATAAACCACAGCACACTGCCTTGAGAACGCGTTTCCATCAAACCAGGCTGCTAGCTGCAGCTGAGCAGAACTTGTGTTTTAAGAACAAATGGATTTTTAACACTGTTTTGAAGTTGTAGTCATCTTGGCAAAACCTGCAATTTGAAGCTTAGATGTTAGGTGTAGATGGGTACCCAGTGTCAGTGGTTTTAAAAGTTTTCCTTTCTGCTGTAAGAGTGTGGGCAACATTCTGAAGGAAAAGTTTCTGTTTGGGATGAGGGATTTGGAGGAAGAAACAGGGTGACTGGCATGTACAGGTTTTGTCCAGCAGCCACCAGTGTGGGGGCCACTGGCAGGGTCTTGGGTCCAAGCCAATAGCGCAGAGCAGGGTCATGGAGCTCTGGTCTGGGCTCTGAACTGGAGAAGGACCAGGCTGGCAGCGCCACGCAGGGCAGCCACACTCTTTGTGAGGAGACCTGGAAGAGCTGCTGCCCCAGATATAGAGAGTTCTTCTCAAACCTGCTGCTGTACTGGCCAGATGAAGGTTACACACTGGAAAATAGCAGCAGAAAGGGCTGCAGATCCAGGGACTCTGTTGTTACCTTTAGTGAATCCCACCACGCTCCAGGGGCTGCACACCCAGCTGGCGGGTGGCCTGTGGACTCTTCAGATTATAACCCGTAAGAAACTAGATGCTACTGACAAGCAGGTCACGTAGCAGAATAAACACTTTTTTTTCCCATGGTTACTTACAGTGACTAAAGGACTACACCAATCTTCTAAACTTGGATGGAAGAGACGTGTTGAAAAAAAGGCACACACTTTGTATGGGGAAATTTTCTTTGTTTTAATTTACAGCAGAAAGAATATAAAGCATTCAGAAAACATTTTCCATATTTTAAGGGCAATTCAAAACATTTTGCATGGTTCCAGCAGCTGAGTTCTTCAACAGATCCATTGATTCAGTGATGCTTTACATGCACAGTTACAAAAATAAAACTTACAAAAGAGAAGACATCTATACTAGTTTTACATGCAAGTCTTGGGGACCCCCCATTGGGCACCAACTATTGTGTGGAACTGCCATAAGCGTGCAACCAGAGAGGGGGTTCATGTTATATTCTGCATTTCTTTCACACAGTATTACCACTGTCGAATGTGTTTCACAAAGGAGCAATTCCATTATCAGAAGACAGAAGATCTGGCTCCTGGCACTTGGGAATTTGAATCTTCCTGGAAAGCTGCACTTACTTATCTTCCATGAAAAATGTAAGTTCCACAACCAAGAAAAGGGTGAGCAGAATCACTTCACTGTGGGGAGAGACTTTCTAACTCCCCAGTGACACACTGAAGGGTTATGGCCCGACACAACAAAGCACTTAGAAGCTGTACTTGGCTTCAAGCATGCAAGTCGTTCTGTTGCGTCCATGGAACTGCTTGCATGTTTAACAGCAAGTACGTGCTTAAACGTTTGGCTGAAGCAGGATCTAGATTAGTAGATACACCACCAGGCCCATGGATCTGGAAGAGTAATTTGAAATAGCTCTGTATATATTACTGAATCATTTTCTGTAAAGACAGGGAGTTAAAACATTTCCACTGAGGTCACTACTCTTGTTAGGAAAAGGTCGATTCCACATTGTCACATATTGGTAAATGGGAGCAACATTTCGGTTTTAAAATGTCAGAGTTCTTCCAGTATTAATACAGAGCATTTCCAATTCATTCCAAAGGAGATTCTTTGGCATCTCCTGTTCCATTTTTGTGTAAGAGGAAAATTTAACGGTTACGGTCCCAATTCTGTACAGTAAATTGAGGCTCCGAGGCTGCCCACAGGCACTGTGTGAGCGCCAGGCCATTAGTTTTTATTTTTTCCCTTTTTTAAAATTGAATCAGGTCATAAAGCAGCAGTTCAGAAATGTACAAGATAATTCTGAGAATGAGCTATAGCACATCTACTGTAATTCAATGCTGGCAGTGAAAAGAAGTAATTAAAAACAGGTACAATTATAGAAAAGGCACCAAGAGCACTGACCCCAGTTTTTTTTGCCACAATCTTTGTTTTTACTCTTCTTTTAAAGACACCAGTTTAAAAGCTTCTTATGTGTGAATAGTTTTAGGCTTCACAACAAGCCTTGTGTTGAAACATTGCAGTTGGTGGCCGGGATCAAGCAAGAACAACTATTCCAAAACGAACAATCTCGAATTTACACCAGTCCATTCAGAAATTTTAAACTGCCACGAGCAAAACAGACACCACAGGAGCAGTTTCTGATCTCAGACGTGTGTACCTAACTCACAGCAACAACATGGACTTCAGGAGTCTCTCCACTTACATTCCTGTGTAATAAAGATCAGAACCTGGTTCCCATTGTCAAGAATTGTGACAGTTTCAAATTAGTAGTTCAATTTTAAAAAAATCTAATTTCTTTGGCTCCTCACTATGTGGAAATAGCAATATACCATGACACCCCTACAAGATCAGTTTGCATCTTTTTTTAAGTTTTACTTAATTTTTTAAAATTTTTTGTGCAATTTTTATTACATTTTCTGACTTCCAGCAGGAGATATGAAAATGTGAAACATAGTTTTCTACTTTTGTATTTTTTTTTTTTTTTTTTTTTTTTTTCATTTTATGTTCATTCTAAGTGTTCTTTATTGGAGTGAGTGTATGGTGTTAAGCTAGATACGGTTTTTGTACTCTTATGATTATCTGCTTTGCAAAAGTAACTGAATTTTCTTAAGCAATATCAGCATTCACATTACTTGGCACAATTGGCAAAAAAAAAAAAAAAAAAGACGGGGGAAAAAAAACAAGGAAGGAATAAATAAATTAAATCCAACCAAACCAAACTCCTGGTAGCCAAAATCAAATGTAAACATATCCTTTTTTTTTTTCTATTTTTTTTTAAAAGTAATGTTGCTCTGCCTTTTTTTCCTAAGTCTAAATACAGTAGCTCTTTTTTGCCATTTAGTCATGCTTTAGCAAAAATGTTCTTCTAAAGAACATTTAAAATAAAGTTTCTTATAGTGAAATAAAGTTTTTGTTTCATTTTACAGACCATAGCCACTAATGCTTTGCTTTGTTCATTTCTTTTTCTTGAGTTCATGCACATATCTCTTTGTTTTAATATATACAATATGTACAAACAATACATCCACACTCTTCTCGTTCATTCAGACAAAACTATACAAATAATAATTTTATCTTGCCAAGTTATTGACCCTTTATGAATAAAATATTTAGTAATTAATCAATATATTCCCTTTCAAATATTTTTTCTCATTTTCCATTCTACCTTCTATATATACAGAAATTGCCCAGATTTTGATGAAGTAGCCAAAATAAGAAATTTACTGGCCAGAATGCAGCACCACTCTGATCTTTAGGTGGTATAAAATGTCCAGGCAACATATGTATGTGACTCTGCAAAATGACAAGAGGTTTGACAAGTACTTAAGATAAAAAGCTACATGTTTCTCAAATTATTTTAAGAACTTAATTAAAATAATAGTACATGAAAGTAAGGCTAGAAAATAAAGTGCTGAATATGAGAGAAAGTACATGACAATTGATATGTTTGCAGGTTCTAGTAAAAAAACCAAAAAAGCTTTTAAAAATTTGCTTAAGCTGCTCTCTCCATTCCTCATGCGTTACCCGTTTATCTCGTACACCAACCCCTTCCGTACGTTCCCACGGGATGTATTAAAAACCTGCAGATTTAAAAAGTTGCATTAAGTGTGCTGTAGAGATTTAAATTAAACACAAAGGACAGAGGTGCGAAGGAAATGAGGATGCATGGACCCAATAAAGATGTACTGATCTAAGCCCCTCCACTGAGACTCTCAAAGCTTCAGTTTCTTGGAGATGACTGACAGGTGCAGGAACAGCATTCTTGCGTTGCTTGTGCATTCCCACCTTTTCTTAACAATATTTTTGGTATAATATTTGTACAGTTCCACATGTTGTTTAATACAGCCCTATATGAAAAGGATAATTAATCGCTTCTTCCTTCTTGGAGAATGAAGCAACTCACAATTTCCTCCTGGCGTCTTTTGTTTTCCCCATGATCCAACAGAAGATTGAGTTCCAAGATGTCTTGCTGAACAAATTAAAAGTTGTCCATGAAAGTGCAAATGCAATGACCAAAACATTACTGTTAAAATCCTGCAGCTGGTATTTCCAGAACTGCAGTGGGTATTTTTGTTGTTGTTGTTGCATGTCTCTGCTAAAAACAGAAAATGAAAACAGTCTGAAAAGCAATGTCACATTGCTACGGGATGCTGCTGCGTATCTTCAAGTTCCTTGGCCTTTTTCAATTCTTTCACTCTGAAAAAACAAAGAGGAGCTATATAACACTTCTATTGCAAATCCCTTTCAAGACAGAAAAATCAAAATGATTCCTTGCTCTAACCTCCCGTGCAAAAGAGCCAGCTCCCAGAGAAATGACAGGAGGGTGGTGCGTTCCTGACACCACAAACAGTTGGAAGCGCAAGAACGAGCCACTAGAAATCTGAGACAAACACATCTGGAAAGATACACTTATTTCCAGCTACTCTTTTTTCCTGATATTTGTCACTGCAGATGGGCTTCGTTCTGGTATTGGCCTATTTGACTGCTTGGTGGTTTTTTGGACTGCTGGTCATTAACTGATTTTGCAGCTGCCTGCTACTCCAGCTGTTCGGGCAAAGGGGCTTTTCAGCGCTGACCTCTTTTCTCCACACATCGCTGACGCAGTGACAATTTGACGCTGTGCCCAGCACAGTTAGGGGAAAATCAGTCAGTCATACTTACAAGGGAAGCTTGATGTTGATACAGAATTTCATGTGAAAACGTGTTTACATGCGAGTAGAAGGAACCGGTATGGGTGTGAAGAAAGATAATTACTTCACACTCAGTCCAGCTGCTAGTGGCTGTATTTTCTAGCATGTTGGTGGTGGTAGATTCATGTTTTTTTTTCCAGACAGCAGTGGAGGACATTGTGTGCCAAGGGAGATGAACCTACAAGGTGTAAGAGTCACTCTCCCTAAGGTGGCCCCATGCTCAGTTTGCAACTCTAAAATGCATGCAATACATCACCTCCTCTAATATTTGTCAGCATGAAAACCAAATCATCACTGAAAACTGAAATAATTAAAAATTAAGAGGACGAAGAGAAGGGAATAATTTAAATTTCATCAAATAAAGCAGAAGTCTGCATCAGTGCTGGAGGAGCAGCAATCCTCTTCTCAGGCTGACAAACTGGCTGTGCATCAGTGAAGGCTCCCTGCAAAGGAACCAAAGCAAATCCATGGGGACTTCCCGTGCCGCCCCTAAACCTGAAGGCAGGTGCCCAGCTGGCCTTGTGGAGCTCGGCTCTCTGCCTCCTTTTGCAGGGAGCTCCTTTCCACAGTGGGATCTCTCCTTTGCCACCTGCCTCTACGTATCCTCCCTCTGCTACTGCGAGGGCAGTACCACCCCAAAAGGAGTAGAACACAGCCTAAATTAAGGGGATTTAGCAAAGCATCTACATGCCCAGCTGATGTAGCAAAACCTTGAAAGGACAAATAATGAAGGTATAGTACAAAGAATTGTGTCAGAGCTGCAAGTCTGTATAACAATCCAGCTAGGAGTGAATAAATTTAACAAAGCCTAAGTAAATATAGATAGTAAAAGACGTTGGGAGAACTAAGCAGCAGCAATGCCAGTTCATAGCTTCTGTACACAGATTTCCACTCACACACGCCCTTTTGGCTCTTGCACCAGCCTGCTAATACAAGGATATGATGAAGGCTATAAACTGACCTCTCTAAATACACCTCCATTTCACTGCTTTTTTGAAAGTAATTTTCCACACATACTATTACTCAGAATCACAGTCAAAAGGGAGCTGGCTGCTTTTAACTCTTTGCTTTAGCTGACTCAAACCTCTAGCACTCAAAGGCGCTCTCTTTATTTGTGGCACCGGGGGAAACAGGAGTCAATAAATAAGTTGCACTAACCAATATGCAGGTCAGACCTCCACTAATTACCTTAATTCCCCCAAACTGTTTGAGAATATAACATATGGAAAGACAGAGGGCTCTGCCAGTCCAAATGCACATGCCATTTTCAGAGCCTGAAGACCTACCTCCAAGGGGCCACAGCACTCCTCTGAACCCTGAGTTCGGCAGAGGGGTGCCTCAATACAGCTCTGCCAGATGCCAAGAAGTGCTCTGATCCCCAGGCTGAGGAAGGGGGAAGGCTGCAAGCAGCACCACTGGTTCTGAATTCCTACTTGTAGTAGTGCTAAGCTGAGCCTAAAGGCCCACTACAACTTTACAGAGAAATTTTCTGTGGGGAAACACTGGCTCTACATAAGCTGGTGTCTGAAAGGCCCCGCTGACACCAGGGGAGTGGGGGCTTCAGCACCGCGCTGAAGGCAGCAGCAAGCCTCTGCTCACCTCCAGTGGGTGACCATGTATTATCAAACCACCTCCTGGGTAAGTCCAGATCATCTCTTCATTATAGGAAACATGGGAGGATCAGTACAGTGAACTGAAAATGCTCACAAATGACAAACTGTCTTCAGTATACTTCGTTTTCTTTCTATTCTTGCAACAGAAAAGCAGCCTCTCCCTTGAAATTATTACTAATATTTCTATTACTGCACCACTTAGAAGCAGGTGAGCCAGGATCACTGCTGTGCTAGAAAAACGTGGTGTGTCTCTGTGCACTAGGCAATTTCTAAGGCTTAGGTTAACTATGTTCAAGAAACCATCTGTCAACGCATGATTTGCAGTGCAACTTCCAAGTGTTTTCTGTTGCACTTCAGTACTGTAATGTAAAATTAACCTGTTATTATAGATCTCTTACTGAGAACATGCACGTTAGATAAGCTGGTGGCTCTTTCACTGAGACATGCTGTACCTTCAGTTAGGACTTCAACATGCAAGGACTATGCTAAGAAAGCACTTTTGCTGGAAGAATGCGAGACATGCTTTGCTGCAAACTTGAACCTACAGCATGCAATATCTGTACTGGTGCAGACCTATTGAATGTGTTTTAACTGGAACGCACATGCCAACAGAATTTAATTGCTACAGCACTCAACATTTGCACAAGTACAGATCCTGTTCAGAAATATGCAACGCTTTTCCTTGGTCAAGTGTACTTTACATTGGTTTACAGATTTTCAGGCTTGTAAAAATGTTGCAAGTGCAATGACAATTACTGCTTAAAAACACAAGCACATACTAGTACAGAATTTCCCTACAGCAAAGTTACAGACTTTGAAATCTGTCATGGATACTTTACTTAAAGATGCTGTTTAGTATGCAATAGCTTAAAACAAACCCTGCTTTCCACAGCATTTGTAAAGTTAAGCTTCAAGATGATGACCATCCAAATTTATTAAGCTACCATATGTTTTAATTAAACTAAGCCCTGTGTTCAGTATCCAGAATTGTGCACATTACATTAAAAAAATGGGAGTGCAGTTAGGTACTGGAAGTCCTTTATTTGTACAATACACTGCCCCGTAGGTATGAAGACCTGCAGTCTGCAGCTGATGATCTCTTTGCTCAGCAGAGCTGGTGCTGAGAAGCCAAAGAAGTTCCCCCCTCTCCTGGCAGAAGACTCAAGGCTGCCCTGCACAGCTGTGAGATCTGCAATGTAGCACAGCCAGAGTGGAACTGAAGCACCCCTCTACCTGCCACCAGAACTGAGCAAATCCATGGCCAGACTGACACTTGGGAAGCACTGAAGTGTTGTGAATGTGCTGCTCCTTCCCCAAAGCAGGGCTAAACATGAAGTGCCAGAATCAGTATTTGCATCAAGCCAGATACCAGACCAAGGTAATCCACTTATTTTCTTGCTTAAAATAAGTGTTCTTAAACAAGCCTCTGAATCACTTGATCAAGAGAATGTAAAACTGTTTTCAACCAATTAATTCTTTATTGGATAGACTGTACTGCAGCCTTTCCTGTGACTTAAAAGTCCTTTTAGTCCTCATTTAACACTTTTTTCTTTTTGAGTAAGTTCCATACTCAGTGGTACTTTGATTTGGTTTTGTTACAATGATACAAAGTGTCAATAGGTGCGTGGGGCTGATATTTCCTCTTCATTAATGCTCAGTGTCATAAACTCTCTAACTTTTCAAATGTAGTTAAAAATACAGGGAAGAATTTTGGACAAATTAGGACCCTTGAAAATAGAAGTCCACTGCGTAAGTGATGCTAGAAGAGCTTTTAAGTGAACATAGCACTGCCTTCACGCTAGAAGCCAATCTTCTTTGGTTCGTATTTTTTTCCACTCTTAAAGTCAGGCACAGGAAGGGGACCCAGGTGTAGCATTTGCAGCTAAAAGCGTTAATAAACTGCTCTAAGAGAAAGAACACTAGCAGAATTTATAGAACAGTCCAGCAGAAAGGATGTTCTTAGAGAAGATGTTCAATCCAGTCTGGTAGACTTACAGTAAGACTTTTTTTTCTGTAATAACAGAAAAACAGAGAGTGCTGAGAGCAAGTAATACCAGCAGGTCATGCCTTGATGGATGGTGCACAAACCTCTCCAGAGGTCTACAGGCACTGGTATGCTGGTTCGGATCACTTGTGGAAGTGCCTCCAGCTGCACAGGGACGGGAGGACAGGACAGTTCAAGTGACACATGGCTGCAAGCCAGAATGCACAAGACAGGGTAACAGGCTCTGGCTGTTTTATGACTCCAAACAAGAAGTACCACCCTACTTCAGCAGCTGCTGAAACCACGCACAGAACTGCAAGGACCATAAATTTGGTTTTCCACTGATGAAGCCTTCAATAAAAACTTCTTCAAATAACATTTACTACAGGCAGTAAGAGCCTCTAAGGTACAAAGTACTTCCCTCAGCAATTGCTGGAGAGCAGATGGATGGAAAAAGCACACACAATAGAGAAGACCACAGACAAAGGTGTGTGTCTGAATCACAGCCGTGGTGCTGATGCACAGAAAGGGAAAAGAAGGTGCTTTTAACTATGAGCTTTGAACCCTGACACTTGGGAGCTATGTCCCAGTTCCCAGGTTGCTCCAGCCACACAAAGGTTCTCCCCTTTGAACTGTTTTACTTACTTGGACATCATATAGGAGGTTGCATCATTACGCGCTGAAGCGATGTAGAAAGCAACAGCCCCAGCAGCGAGCAGCAGCTCCTCTCCCCACGTGCCCTCCCCAGTCTTGTATGGGAGTGTGTCAGCAAATGAATTAGGCCTACTTAGAAAAAGTTACAGCAAATGATGGCTGCATGGGTAAAGCATAACACAAAGCTGCTTCATCAAATTTACTCCATAATGCCCAGCCAGGGAAATGTTTAATGAATCTGAATGCTGAAGATCAGTATAAAGGACAGGGTGCAGGGGCCAGAGAGGGCGGTCTGGCGAGTTACCTGTTGCTCTGAGAGCTGAAATGGCCTGTGGGACATTTAAGAAAAGGGAGCTCTTGCCTTTTTCCAGATATCTCATTTGGGCAGCAAAACAAAAAAGACAGAAAGGCCCAATAAGAATGACACCCCAGAGCACGTGGTCTGCGGTTTAACACACACATTTGAGCTCCAAATACATTCAGCCCCTGCAAGAGGTAAATGAAAAAAGAAATTACTTTGAAAACTTTTGTTGCAGGTACAGTGATGCATATCCCAATATGACATTTTTCTCACATTGTGCTGAACTTGAACAAATGGGACTTTTCAATCCCTTAAAATCTTCCCCCATTCTCAATCTTACTAAGAGATGTAAGAAACCGGGTACTTAAATGCAATGGCTGTTGCATAGCACATATTAAAAACACACAAAAAATACAAGTCCTAGGTGCACAGGAGTAGGAAGGGGTTTGTTGTGGAAATGCCAAAAGAGGGAAGGGTATACAAAGAACAACAAAATATTGTAGATGATGTTTATTCAGGTACAAAACAGTTGTACTTACCAGAGGAACTGACTTCAGGTGTTACATGCACACTCCCCAAACCAGAGAGCAGCATTTAATCAAACCGTAAGAAATGGGGTGGGGGTAAGGGGATCTATTTTTAAATGGAAGATTCTGTGAACGCATACACTCTTTATTACTCATGATCATAGATAACAAGTGCACTTGTTCTGCCCCAGAAATGACAGAAGTTTGCTGAAGGCAGTGGTCAGCTAGCCTAATGATGTGAAAAGACTTGCTCCTTGTGATCTGCTCCAGATCACCCGCCTACCGAGTGCCGCTGAGAGGGTCACAGTCCCAGTGGCCGTGTCGTTTTGTTCATGTCCTGCATCTGGACTTTGAGCAAAGGTCTCCTTCACAGGAGGCTACAGTGGACAGTTAACCGATGAGTAGGGAAACATTTGTGTAGCAGGCACTGTGATTAGCTGAAATCTGTCCACTGAAGCAGGTTCCCCTGAGATGAAAACTATTACTTAAAGGCAACAGTAACTGGATTTTTTTTTTTTTTTTAGAAAGTCTTTTAATTTCCACTGCAGAAAGATAGCAAATTTTATCTCTCATAAGTTGGTTAATAAAATCTCCCGTCTCTCCCTCTTTACTGATCCTGGTGCAACGTAACCCAAATAAATCTAGAAAAGTTAATGAAATCAATTTGAAAAGGTTTTCAAACTGAAACATGGAGGCAAATGCTGTGACTGTTTATCTGCACACACAGCCTACATAAGCACAGTGTCAGTGTACAGAATACATAAAATTTGTACATTGCAGACAGACATATGTTTGCATGCATTCCTTCAGCATATATGGACATGTCAGCTTGTGCACATCAGAAGGCCCAGAAATACTTTCCTTATGTGCATGCACGCCAGCAGCGTACGCACGTAGGTTGCTATCAGAATGCAAAGCAGCAACGAATAATTTGCTCTAACAGGCTTATTTTGGTAGAACAGCAACTAAAACATTTTGTGAGGGTTCATAGCTTGCTTTTTCCAGACAAGCAGAGAACTCTCCGTTTCCCCATCAGTCCCACATCACTTGCCATTCAAAGCAAAACCTGCAAATGCTACTAAGCTTCCAGAATCCGCTTCCTGCTAATTTCTCCTGTGCTGTTACACCCACAAAGCCTTAAAGCGCAACAACTATTTCTCCTCCAATACTGATGACCGGCCTATCAGCTGCACCTACAGCAGAATCACCATGCAGTGCCCACAGAGCGTGGCCTCAGGGGTGGCCATGCACTAGCTCTGGGCCTGGACCCTGCTCTTGCTCCTCTTTACAGTCCCCTCTACGAGCGCTCCGACCGTGGCACAGCTCAGTTTAGCGTATCGTGAGACCGCAGCATGCACCCGCTCCCTGAAGTAAGAATTCTACCCTTTAATGGAAAGGCACAATAGCACAATTGCTTTATTCTTCTATGTTCAAGTTGTACATTGCACATTCTTTTCAGTTTTGAATCCAACTATCTCACTTTGGCATGAACATTTAAAGTTTAAATTATTTTTCCTATTCCTAGAACGAAGGTCTTAAAACACATCCTCTCCTGCCTGGCACGCAAAGGTTACAGGCAGTGGTGCCAGTGGAGAACACAGCACAGCTTCCAGCCTGTGCCATTCCAGGGCTGCAGAGTGCATCGAGCCGGGGTGTTCCGTGGGCAGTGTGAGCCTACGGACACCAGGACAGACCAAGCTGCCCGCGTGCAGGGTGCAGCAGGCACTGTGCTGGCACACCTGCACCCAGCCAGCCAAATCAGGGAAGCCAGAATTCTCTGGAGAGAAGGAAGACTGAGAAGAGAGCACTGAAACTGCAAAAATAGGAGTAGCTGGAGACAGGAATGTATTTTGAGCACACCAGCATCTAGCTGCAGACGTGCACGCTAGTCGCTTTCACACGCTGTGGGACGTGGTCCACGATTAGCCAGACAAAACCAGGGAAGACTGGGGGAGACCCTCCGAGTGCTCTGCACCTGCACACCACAGAGTTCAAGGCTCCTGCACACCACAGAGTTCAAGGCTCCTGCTGCAACAGGCGCATGCTGTGTCGCGAGGGCTGAGGAACTGCAGCTCCTTGCTCAGGCCCATCTCAGGGCAGGAGGAAGAAGGTCAGGACGCTGCCTGCCTGGGAAGGAAGGTGTGCTCTTGAGCCAGCCACAGGCAGCTCTGCAACATACTGCTCTACTGGCTGCTAAATAAAATGTCATCACTTGTCTGCAGCATTCATTACTGTCCCATGGATATGGCAACTGACCCTAAGATTAAAGATGGTAAAAACTGTTATTTTTTTTTTTCATAGAAAAGTAGGCACTTATGTCCCCCCCACAGAAGAAGGGCAATTTATCTAATCAGAATGGCTCTTGTTTTTTCAAACACTTAAAGTGGATTTTATTTTTTCAAAAACAAATTATGTTTTTTCTTCAAGAGGCTTTTGAAACCAGAAACCCAACCGCAGACCAAAAACCAAGTCACCCAGTCAGCCCACCATTATGAGAATACAAGCTATTTTTACACAGTTCCTGAATTAACCTGCATTAGTTGTAAAGCACATTACCATACGTGCTGCAATCTGGAGCTACAGTTTACCGGCCAACAAGTTCACAGCGTTTGTGTCTCTGCAATCAGGAGTAACGATTCTCTCCGTCCATCAGGGCAAGATCCATGAAAGCAGCACTTACACAGTCAAGGGACATCTGGGCCTTTGTTCCCATTTTATCCAATTCTTATTTCATTTGTCTTTAATAAAGAACCCAAATTGTAACTTGTAAAAAAATGAGGATATGCAAAAAAAAAAAAAAAAAAAATGGTGGCACAAAGTCCTAGTTTGGAAAGAAATGTCATTAGCTATTGCTTCTTTGTTAAGCTCAATAGTTAAACAAATAACGATGCCGCCAGCAGGCTTAAGCCCAATTCATACTCTCACTCCTAAGTCATAAAAATAATCTCTCCACTTCAAAGTCAGTAGAACTCCATGATCATCAATTCAGTTTTCCTTCCTGACTGTTACGTGGATGCAGGAGCTCCAGTCATTGCTCCCTCTGCCTCTCCTCCCTTGTCGAAGGGAGAAGTAATAAGCACACAAATGGTTTTATTTAGGACTGCAGTTTCTGACAAAAACCCTGCTGTCCTACAGCCTCTCAAATGCAAGATGGTACTGAGCAGTCCTGCTGACAACTCAGGTAGGTGCCCTGAAAGCCACAGCGTTCCTTGCTCGTACAGGGACTGTGATCTGTCTTGGGAACGTTTCGGTGTATCCCCACCTTGCTGTCAGGCAGCAAACCAGCCTGCTAATGTGACTGAGCACAAAGGCAAGTGGACTCGCTTCACGCTGAGAATGAGACTCCTGAGAGAAGCTCACTTGGCACTTACACAGTTTTAGCATCTTCAAGTTTTTGTTTTGCTTCCCACTATGCAGATTAACAGCTGAGAGAAGCACTTGACAAAAAGCTGGCCCTAGTAAGGGAACCAGACGTGTAACTTACTGAAGACCAACTTCTAGAAGTGAAGCACTGGTGCATAAGCACCTTAGGGAGTAATAAGCAGTGTGAAGAACTCTTCTGCTCCTCTCTGGCTCAGGCAGAAGCAAATACCCATCTAGAGCAGACTGCATCTGTACTGCAGCGTCCTATGATCTATTCTGAACGCTGTTGCAGTCCCATGACAAAGGACATTGTTACTCACAGGGTGTGTGCGAGTGCAGACCCTGTCAAATTCCAAAATCTACTAACAGCCATTTTGGATACTGAAAAAATACCCCACCGACAATGACACCTAAGCATGCCCATGATGGAAATACATGTCCTTTTTCACGCTTTCATGCACTGGTAACATCTACTGCAGAGCTCTGTCCTGTTATAAAAGCAGCAGTGTTAGTCATTGCAGTAGGGTTAGTTTATACAGGATTCTGTTTTATATAATTAATGGAGGTGGAACTTACTGGCATATCTTGGCTGCAGCCCCATGCAAGCAAGCAGAAAGCAAAAATATTTAAAATGGAGGAGAGGAACTGGCTAGCAGGCAGCTACACTCACCCTTTTGTACAGTCTATGGTCCACCAGTGGGCTTCAGATTGCAAAACAATACCAAAGAGCTATTAGCACACACATGGCAATAACCATACCTTACCAAGAGCTTCAGGTCAGGGAGGAGGAGACAACACTTCTGCTTGCCTAGAGAGAAAGAACCCTTCCCACTCCTGCCTACTGGACTCCTCCTCTTTACCAGGGAAGAGCAGCCCTGTGTTAAGGTGTTTTAGGGCAGGAAGTACACAAGCAAGTAAAATAAATCCAATGCTGTCATCCCCGTGACATTTCTAGCTGCACCCTGCCCTCCCTTGCAGTGATTATCTGTTTCCTATCTCATTCCCAATGCTACTCCATAAAAAACACTGCAGACCATGATCACAGACTAGCAATGGTGTAGATACCTCTCAGAAGAGTAAAATTTTCCTAAGAACTGGAGAAAGTGTAAGAAATAGGAGGCTACCTTCCCAGTGAAAGCTGACTGTATGGACCATATATGGATTCAGCTCAGCAAACCTCAATCTACTTCGGAGCTCTGGGATTTCCTTGCAGCTCTAGATGTGTCATCTGGGTATCACTAAGTAGGTGGAATCTTTCCAAAACCATTAAATACACAAACCCTTAATTCTGCCTTACACAGGATAGTGTGC
Organism: Caprimulgus europaeus; assembly: GCA_907165065.1. The sequence goes on from OU015546.1 coordinate 217,421, forward strand.
CAGGAGACAGCCCAATTCACAGGACTGGTGTAATGGCAAGTTTTAGGTTGAAAGTTAGTCAAGTGCCAGCTGACAGGTCCAGGCACAGGTCTCCTGGGAGGCCAGGAAGTTTCTGTTTCTCCTTCTCAACAAGCAACACTTCTGTGACAAGTCATTTTATGGCTGATGCATGTTTTTAATCAGATTTTTGAGAATATGACAACAGATGGATTTTTTTTTTTTTTTCAAAGTCAAAAGGCAACAATACATGTCTGACCATCAGAATGCTGCTGATGAATGACCACTTGTTTCCATGACACCTGATAACATTCAGATACTAGAGCTCCAGTATCTTCTCTAAGAACACATTCTACCAAGACTTACGTTTCTTTTCTGATTTTCATTGATGTCTGTGCATCCATTACTGAGAGAGCTCCAGTGACAGAACCTCTCTCATTAACTCTCTCAAAACATCTGAAATACTGTCTGATAAGGCAACAGCTTAAGTTCAGGAGATCAGAAAACATAAACCAAACATGTTTATGAACACTGAATCTTCAAGTTGATAGGAATCATGTTTGTGTTACTGAGCCTTTGCACCAAAAAACTAATAAGCAACACAGGACAAGAAGATAATTTAAGTTGTTATGACTGCTAGCAGAAAAAGAGTTCTCATAATTGGCTTAAAGTAGACCTTGATCAATTTAAAATAGGAAAGAAAACAACCAACCACACGGTTGCCAGGGGAAAGCCTGAATAAATCTTGCCTAAAGGCTACAGAATAAGCTCTTAATAAGGAGTCATTTACTGGCCCAGCAACAGAATCTGCTTGTGGACAAAAACATAGGCTAAACAGTTTCTTTTTTTTTTTTAAGGTTGAATTTATGAACTTTTAAGAGTTTACTGCCTTTTCACTTAGCTCACTATCCTTACAACAGATTGCAAGTGGCTTCTACAGCCTCCTCCTCCACCTCTGTCTATCAGCTGACAGAAATCAAGATCCTGTTTCTTTGATGTTCCTGTGCATGCTCTCTTTTCTCTCACTCCCTCAGATTTTCCAAAAATACCTGTAATTTCTATCCCTTGTACTGACAAGGCACTGTGGTTTAACAAGTGGCTCCACAGTGCCTTTTTTATGCTACAGAATATTAAATAACATTAGATGTTAGCTGTTACGGCTTGCTCCTAGATGTTCAGGAGCTTGGATAGCTGAAATATTTCTTTATGGAGCCTGGGGCTTTCTTAATTTCTTGTTTATAGCAGCAGTATGGCTAATTTTGAACATTCAAAGAGGAGTCCACGATGGGATTCCAACAAGCAGTACTCCTTAGCATGGGGCTAAGTACCAGTCACATCATCATCAGCTCTACCCCTGTGTAAGAGTTTCACAGGATGCACAGTGGACTGAATGGATATAATTAGGAGGCTTATACAGAGGTGGTTTTAAACTTACCTAACATCCTAAGTTTTATTACTCTATCCTTAGAAAGAGGTAAGCAAAAAAGTCAAGCAGTGAGGAATAAATGTAATTATTAAGACACAGAAAAGAAAATTCAGAACGCTTGAAGAGCAGGTTAGAAGGAAGCAATTCCCTCATCTTCCACCTGCCACCCCAGCACACATGCACCACGAACAGGGCAGCTCAGAAAGGGGGTTGCAAGCCAAGCTTGGGAAGGAATGAATGCAGGTAGTCTTGCCAGGATATGGCTGTGCTGGGGAAAGCGCTTGGATCTGCCCCACAGGGCCAGGGGTGAGGAAGCAAACGGGTCAGTCCGAGTCAGCTGAGATGCTGAAGCAAGTGAAGCTTTGTTTTAGCAAGTAGATCTGCATCATTTCCAGTATTATACTCTTCCATTGCAGCTGTTTACACAAACAAAAGACTTCAATCCGTTTGTCTTCAAAATCCTGGGTGGTAACAGAGCACTAAGAAGCTGATTTGTGTGTTGTTCTTCACTGAACACAAACAAGCAAGAGGACCAGATCTCTCTGTACGGTACTGGCAGCCAGGAGAGTCCAAGGGTCCATGAGATACTCCTGCAGTGTGATCCCAGGATCACAGAGGCAGCCTAAGTGCACAGAGCACAAAGTCTTTGGGAAAACTTCTTTCTTCGCCATTGCTTGCTACAGCTTTTTTGACAAGCAGGAAGAATATGCGGAAAGGGGCCCAAGCGTCACATTTCCAAACAGTTCTGTAAATCTAGTAGGCTGGAAAATTTATGTCTTTTTCAAGCAGATTCTAAATGCTGGATTTATCATTTTGGTAAGTCTTACTTTTATTTTTAGCATTTGCCAGTGCTGGAATGCTCCTGGTTAAAACTGGTGTCAATTATTAATATTAGTTACACTAGCACAGTTTTAAATCCTTATGATTGCTTGGAGAAAGTACATGACCATAAATGCGTGACTGTTTTTATTCAAGAAGGAAAAAGCAAGGCAGTTTTGAAACACAGTTAACCTCTTCAGTGGAAACAGGTTACAATTCTTGTTTGGTGCATCCTAGCCAAGAACCATGGACAAATTCCTAAGTAACTGCTTACCAAGTGCCCATGGACACAGACAGGATTGCACTGTTGCAGAAATTCAAGTACTGCGCAGTGTGACGTAAGTCAGAGAGAGCCTACTGACAATGGATTCTCCCCATACCCTGCTGCTTCTTTTTATTTCCTGTCTATAAACACACAAGACCTAAAGCCATCTCCCAGAGATGCACAGCAGCATCCACCATGCAGCTGAAGAGAGAGGAGACTGAATACAGGCAAAGGGGAGGGACTCGCCTTCAAACTTCAGTGATGCAAATAAGTAGGGTCTTGCCCTACAAAGGAAACAGGAGATGCTGAGAAAGAGGAAGGCAATCAAGAAAAACTGCTGGATTCACAGGCAACTTAAGCCCTGGATAGTCTAGGTTACCCAAGAGTTGCAGACTTAACTGAGCGTGGTTGAAGAGCATGGCGCATCCTGGACATTGGTGGGAAGCCCAGTGACACAGCTAGTCATGAGGCCCATTATCTGGGCTGCGTGTGAGAGTCGGCTGCAAGAGCCACTGGCAGGTTGGCCCTGGAGCCTCCAGGGATGGAAACCAGCACATGGCTTCCCCAGGGACCGCCTGGATCTCAAGCAGATCTGAGAGGATACAGAAGTTCTGAGCTTCGACCTGCTTCAGTGGGACATGCTGCTCAACAAACACAACAAAACAAACCTTTTGGTCTCTTCCACATGCCCTGCTGAGGGTAAGAAGCCATTTGTGCTTCATGAACAACTCTGACTGTTTCAAGTGCATTTGGAATTGGCCTGGAAACTATAAAGTCCTCTTTCCTGTCTGCACATTGCTTCCCACTGAACCTGCAGGTAAGATGTCCTTCCACAACATGAGCCACACCAATGTCCTGCAAACTGCAGCTCTGAAATCCTCCAAAATGGACTGAGTCTGTTTCTAAGATCAAGTTTGTCACATGCGCCTCTGCCTCTCAGAGCTCTACTTGTTCAGACATTACTGGGCTGAACTAGACATGCTTCAAAATGCATCAGATTTGACCAGCTCCTGAGTAGATGAAATGCATGTGTGGTGAGAATGGAGGGAGCAGAATCAGAAACATCTGAATTCACTTTTGTTGAGGCAAAGTTCCAGTTTACAACCTCATCATATATGGGACCCTTTCATTGAAAAATCAAAACAAATGCCCTGCATGTAGCAGAGTACTGGTATGGTAGTGCTAGCTGTCACATGTGAGCACTTTGGAAAGCCTGAACAGGTTCCCACACTGGCAGGAGATGATTCATCTTCACATCTGTGTACTTCCAGCTTACTGAGGTGTGTGTGGAATGGCTGATAGGAACTAACTTGTCTGCTGCTCTGTTGGCACATTCTATCTATCCACATTAAAAAGAACCTGTATTTGATGAGAGATTACCAAATGATCCTGTGACCAATCTAAAGTCCCATCCACTGTGTTTGTCACATTTTGCACTTTCCCAGCACTAACAAGCTGTATCTACGATTCAGTAAGCTTTTTGCCAGACTTCCTCAAGTACAACTTTTAAAGTCACGTGCCTTGCTCTGCTTCAAGTTTCTTTATTCTGTTTCTGCCCAACACAACCTGGGTTGCTTTACCATATCAGCAATGCAGCAACACTATTCTCTTTCAGCAACAGTCCTAAGCTAGAGATTTCACTTTTGTCAGTGTATCTTGGAAGCAGTTGGGCTTCATTATTTGTTTAAAAGATCTGTAGTGAGCTGATTCTATCATCCTTTACATTGCACTCACTGCTGACACAATTGAATATTGTTGCATTGCTCTAATGAAGGGCAGATATCAAAAGGCAGCGTCATACCTGTGGCGGCAGCGTCGTAAAAAACGCATAATCTTGCGAGCAGCTTGATCCTGCTTCTTGGTAAGCAGACTGCTTCTAAACACAAGAAAAAACCCAACACTGAAGTGTAGGCAAAACTGGGGAGAATAATACTAAATGCAAGAATAATTATCTTGTGAACCACTGTCCTTTGTAAATTACAGCACAGCACTGATGAGTGTAAAAACAATACATAAAGATCCAGGTAGCATTTAGTGTCCCAGCAGCTCACCTGAGTTTCTGTTGTACAATGGTGGCTGCCCGACGGTTTTGCCTCCTCTTCCCACATTCCTTGTAGCTGCGATAGTACTGCTGGATCAGCATCGCGGCTCGTCGGCTCTGCTGGAATTTTTTCTGCTCATAATAACTTCGGAATTTGCTCTGGATAAGAATGGCAGCTTGCGTCATCTTTTTATAAAGTGCATACTACAAGAGAAACGAAGAGAAGCTGAGGCACTCCAGTAAAGCCAGCAAGAAGCAGGTTCCTACGGTGAGAGACTCTCGTGCCACTAAGACATGATGAAAGTAAATGAGTATCTACTCGCTGATTGGAACTGGATGAGGAAAGGGTGACAACAATCCGGAACAACGGTGAGATTAGGTGCAGAACCTGGTCTGCACCAGGAAAGCAACGATCTGTTTTGCTGCCCCTGGAAGAGTCTGACAGGATTGGTTTTATTTAATGTACATGCTAATGACCAGACCCAGCCACACTACACTTATGAATAACTGGAGCTGATCCTGCGTCATGTTTACACTGCTTCACATTCGTACTGCAGTGGGCCTGCGTTGAGAGGAACCAGTTGACTGCTCTTAGAGGAATCGCTTGTTTCCTTTGCAGACAGAAATATCATTGCAAAGTAGGGGATGCTCATTTCTGTGCAGCCATTGTTTATAAAGACTCTTAACAACAGCAGCAAAATATGCCCACTAAGTGACTAGAAGGATAAAGCAACATGAATGAGTATTTCAAAATGCTAACAAATTAATTAAAACCAAACACTTTTTGGTGTCTTCCTTAAAAAAAAAAACCTTTTAAACAAATTACTTTAAGAACTGAATTTGCTGTTTACGAGTGTATTCCACTTCCCTAGGACAATTAACTTTTAAACTGCTCATTTCTTGTTTCCACACCATAGCACAGTACTGCAGAAGTTTCGATTGCTCGTATAGCCATTTAAACCCAAGCACTTCAAATGGAGTAACATATGATTCCAACTTAAAAAAAACAGCCAAACAAAAGCCACATCAGTGAATTAAGCAAGTCTAATATTGAGTTTAAGTCATAGGCAAAACTATATCTCATTAGAAGTCTCCAACAAGCACCCTCTGACCCTGCAAATTTACACGAGCAGTCACACGCACCCCAAGTTCCCTCTTGCACTGTATTATTTCCAGCCCCATGATTCCAAGTAATGCAGGCACAAACTCTTAACATCATCTTTATTCTACACTCTTTTCCTTTTCAAGCACACAAGTAGATAGATGGTCGCTTAACACAAACCATATACATTTGGGCATATTTTTAGAAGTCCTTTTTAAGACAGAGATGTAGATTAATGTGTAAGTTGCACTCATGCCTCTGAACTAGCGCTAGGACAGACGTTTTCAGTGTTCGCTGATCTTATTTTGGAAGCTTTGACACTTCCAAACTTATGTGTTTGTTGTTCCTGGATGTTTTATCAGCTATTACTTCTGCTCACTTTATCAGACAAATAAGACACAAAAATAACAGCTGCTGCCCTATACAGGGTAATGTCCTAACATACCTTGATGGAGTTTTCCTGTCTACTGGGGGAAAAAAAACCTCAAAAAGCAAACACAGAATTCCCCCACAACATCACCCCAAAGCAAAGAACCCTCCAGCACCATCACACACCACCATTTACCAAATTTCACTTTTTGGAATTGAAGCAGTCATTCAGTGCAGTTATATTTTGCCATTAATAATTTCCCTTGGGTTTTTTTTTGTTTTTTTTTAAAACCCATTTTTAATTTAATGGATCAGATTATGGTTTTAAAGTAGCTATTTTAAATAAGTCCACTTATGGGCTGGTCATGGTTTTCATTCCAATTTTTAGCCCAGATTGGACTTCTGTGGCTGAGTTACAAACCCCTGAATAGAAGGGTTCAAACACGAAACTGTGATGTGAGCTGTGACTTCAGACCTAGTCAGAAGCCTGTGCTGATCTCAGCGATTACAGTAACCTAACAGAGTAAGGCACATGAAAGAGAAAACAATGGTCACAGGACAAACTAGACCCCAGTATGTTTGCATTCAACTCTAAGACCCACTTAGCTCATCAGCTGCTCCCTCTCCTCCTCTCTGCCTCCAGGTGGGAAGAGGATAAGCACAGCAATCGCCTAACCTCGGTGAAGAGGTAAGCCTCAGCAAGCACAGCGGCTCTGGAGAGCTCAGCTCACTTGTGCTGACAGAACAGTACTTTGACTGAGACAAAACCCCTCTACTCAGCCCTGGTGAGGCCCCACCTGGAGTGTTGTGTCCAGTTCTGGGCTCCCCCGTACAGGAAGGACAGGGAACTCCTGGAGAAGGGCAACTAAGATAATTAAAGGACTGGAGCATCTTTCATATCAGGAAAGGCTGAGGGAGCTGGGCCTGTCAGCCTGGAGAAAAGACAACTCAGAGGGGATCTGATTAACATTTATAAATATCTAAAGGGAGAGTGTCTAGAGAGGATGGGGGCAGACTCTTCTCATTGGCACCCAACAATAGGATGAGAGGCAACATGCATAAACTGCAGCATAGGAAGTTCCACCTGAACATAAGGAAGAACTTCTTTACTGTAAGGGTGACTGAGCACTAGAACAGGTTTCCCAGAGAGGTTGTGGAGTCTCCCTCCCTGGAGATATAAAAAAAAACATCTGGACAAAATCCTGGTTCATGTGCTCTAGGAGTCCCTGCTTGAGCAGGGTGGTTGGACCAGATGTGACCTTCAGAGGTCCCTTCCAACCTCGACCATTCTGTCATGCCTCCAGTATGAGCAGCAAAGCACATGAGATGGTGGTCTTAGGAACTCACAGCATGGGTATTTCAAAGAGGAGTGTTCAAAATACTTTGGCAGGCAGAGTGCAGAGGACATTGGCTGCACCGGTGGGATAAATGTTCTCCTGTGCTCCCTGAACGCCAAGGCAAAGATCACCAAGTAATGGTTAATCAGCAGCAACAAAGGAAAACTTCTCCTCTGAAAACTGACTTCAAAACCCTCCCCTGCACCTCAGCCCATCACTGCTTATATGATACCTGCAGAAGCAGAAGACTTTTTTTTTTCTTCTGGTTGTACTACTGTGTTGATAGGCTGTGGCATGGCAGCCCCTACCTATATCCCGTGAGGCTTGGTTTGTCATGGATTTCTCAACCACAGGTATTTATTAGTCGATTCTATTTAAAACATTTCTCTAAACGATAAGTTCTTGTGGTTTATATCGAATGTGAAAGTTAGTGACCCAAGGGGAAGTGTTTCCAAAATAGTGTGTGTATTTGTATTACCTTCAAGGCTATCCAAGTAAGCTTAGGGAGAAACAGAAAAATACATAGTTAAGGTTAGTTCTGCAAATAAAGAATGAAAAAATAAAAAACCCAAACCATCTTCTTTCAAAAAGTGATTCCAGGATCCCAGACAAAGCAGTTTGTCAAGCAGTTTTTGAAAGGAATTAAGCTTCCCTACTACAGGAAGCATCAATCCAGAGTGACAATCATGTGACAAGTTGAAGGTGAATCATGATGCAGTCACCTGACACTAGAAAGGCTTCCCAAGTAAATGTTTTTTTAAGGTTGAAAAAGAGCACAGGCATCTTGCCTTTCACTTTATGTAACATGCTGCCAGGCAATAGACAGCTTCAGTCTAGCAGCATATAGTGAAAAGAGGGACATGAGCTCTAGCACCCACAAGAAAAAAAAACAAAAAAACCCAAACAAAAACCACAAAAAGGAAGAAGAAAAATATCTTCTTTTTCTGGGGTTGAGAACTCAGCCTAAAAGCATGTCTCCAACTAGAGTCTGGAAAGCAGTCTCAGTCCTGGAAAAACTTGCATTAAGCTAAAACATGTGACTTCTCATAGGTTAAAAGTTTAGTATGTGCAAAATAAAACAACCTATTTTTCATCTTAGTCTTTATCAAAGGCAAAACCAACTTCAATTTCACAATGAAATTTGGCAAGCAACTAGTCAGAGAATAGTCTCACCAGGCTATAGCATGCATAAAGGCCAATATGGAATACATCACTGTCCTCTATCTCACAGCAAAAATGCAGGTTACCATCACAAACAAAACCCTTTCAAGGATTCCTTCCAAAATTAAGATTCAGGACACAGAATTTCTTCCTTTTTCAATTTTGTCTGAGCAGGGTATTTCACTATTGCATGCTGAAAAACATACAGGTGAAATAGTAGGATAATTCCCATGTGTGTTCATAACATATGTATGTGTCTCAAAATTTCACTTCCTTGATTACCTGTTTGTATTTTCGGTAGCAACGCTGAATAACAGCGGCAGCCACATCTTGCTGTTCCCGGAGAGGACGACCCTGCGTGGAGAAGGAAGAAGCAGTAAGTAGCCAGAGTGCACCAGAAAACAGGACAGAGGAAGTGAAGAGGCTCACAGCAGCTTGCAGGGCACCTACTTCTAAATCTCTCCTATTGGTGCTACCCAGTCTGATTCAGGTCTAGGCATTTCCTGGAGATATCTCTACTGTCAATTCACACAGGGGACAAACCCTCAAAATTGATCTTTACACCAAGCAGGCAACTAACCAGAACCCCTGGGGTACATTTCAAGGCTATGGTTTGTGAATGCTGTTCCAGGACACAAGGCATGCTATGGCACAGCATACTCTCTCCAGTATGATAGTTGCTGCATAAACTATGCTAGAAGCATTGAAAAGGTTATGACAGAAACCGTATGTTTGTCTCAGGCGTGGGCATTACCCACGTTTTGTTTTGTAACATCTTATACTCTCCCACACCCAACAAGGAAGACATTGGACATTTTGGCCACGTACCTTGTATTTCCTGAACACTGTCTGGACGAGTTTGGCAGCTTCATAGAGTTCTCTCTGCTCATGATCAGACAGAGTTAACTGTGCAAACTCATTTTCTACCTTCTCGCTGGTGGATGCACTCAGAAATTCGGACCAGTCTGCTGCCGAGGGAAGGCTGGGTTTCTCAAAAGCTATTTCACTGATTGGTGAGCCTGCAGGGCTCAAGCTGGTGTTCGAAGAAGGGGTCAGGGGTTCACTATACAGACTTCTGAAATACCAATCACAGTAGGAATTATTGGCTCACAAAGCACCTCAGCTGGCATCACAGATAAAGACTACAACATTTCTCAGTTCAAGGTGGAAGCTCACGCTCCCCTCCCTCTCTCCAATCAACATCCCACATTCCTGAGGCTGCCTATACCACACTGCACAGACTTGGCACTTAAAGAGAAGTCACAAGTCAGACCTTGGGGCCACTTTCCCCTCCTGCTGCATGTGCTCCCATTCTTCCATGAATCTGTAGCTGTGCTGGCAATGATACGTTTGACCACGAGAGTGTCTGGAACACCAGCACTGAGTCCCACTGAGAAACAGCATCTGCAGGCTAATGAATACTGATTCATTGCCCATGCCCATTGCCCATTGCATGCTGCCCAGCATTCAGACCACTCAAAAACCCAGAGCAACTTCACAGCTCTTACTGACCGTATCTGTGCAGCACTTGGCAGATGATCGACATCAGCAAGGTAACTGGCCAGCCAGCTCATTGTGGTGCTCATGGCAGCACTGTCTGTCCTCTCCACCAGCGGTGACTCCATTGGCACAAAATTCTCCCGCTTGATCCTGTCAGGCGTAGCTTCAATAATGTGCTCTGCAAGTGTCATCATGTTCACCTGGGAAGGGGAAGAGGAGACCAGACTTTTGCTGCCTGGTAGCAGGAGCCTTGTGCTTGCATGTTACAGCCCAGCTTAAGACAGACTGCCCCATTCTCCCCAAATTTCTGGTAGGTGGAGTCTACTGTCTGTCTCAGAACCAGACAGAAATTAATTAACCAAAGCTCATTTGCTTTACTGTCTCTTCTGACAAAGCACTGCAGGGTTTCATATTCCCCAGACCTCTTTTTCATTGAGTGTATGGGAAGCCTAAGAGATCTGGTGAAGGTTTATGTCACTGGACCTTTGCTGTACGCTACTGACAACTGTCACCATCTTGTTTCCAAAGGAAAAGTGATCTTGCCATGCTTTTGCTATGACGTACAGGAGAGCATGACAGGACAATAAAGGCACATCAAGAGAAGTTAAAACCCTTAGGACCACAGCTTTGTCAGGAATCCTTCTGAACCATATCCCTCTGCCCGCCAAGGTTCATGAGAATTTTTAACAGAGAACATAAAACAATTCTTGTTTTGCAAAGATCTGCCTCATCCATGTATGCCAGTAAGATGAGAATATTCAGAGATGCCAAGGCAGTGCATGTAGGCTGTGCTCCTATTACTCTTTTTGCTCAGAAGACCAAACACTGTATCTTTCCCCCAGTGACTACTTCTCACCTGTCTGCTGCGCTTCTGTTGTGTTTTTATTTCCTCTATTCCACGCTTCGTGGGATTTTTCTTTCCCCAGACCCACTGTCCCTCCCCTTTTTCACTCTTATCTCCTCGCCCTTTAAAGTGCAGTGGCTTGGCCTGCAACCACAGCACTGCCTCTCTCAGGTCACCTTGTCTTCGTAGGGACTGCTTCCCAGTTCCTGAAGGACGATGGGGCTACCTTAGTCTTGTTTACTGATGTGACCAGGAGGCTCTGCTTTTTCCTTTTTTCTTGCAAAATTGCAAGCAATTTTGTGCATTCCGTACACTGCTGAAGTGTATGCCAGCACATGACCCTAAATACTTGCCATTAGCCTTTGTGTCCAGGTTGAAAGGACACCCTTTGAAACCAGAATAAAGTGCACATTGACCGTATGACCACGTCCTTTCATAAAGCACAATTCAGAGTCTGTCAATGCCCCCAAAAAGGTTTCTCACAGTTAGACTCCTCTGTGCAGCCACCATGTTCCCCGTGACTGCTGATCTTGGTGTTATGGGTATGTTTACCTGCAAGTCATCCATGTGGTGTAAGCAGTCCTCATCCCCTGCATTGTCCCTGTAGGACAAGAGCTCTGCATCCACCATTTCCCTGTCACTCATCATCAGCACGTTCATCTGCTCTCGCTGGCGTAGCCGATGGGCGACAGCGTCCTTCCCCAGCACAGCTCCCTTCTGGCTCCCTGCCACCTGCACTGCAGACACACCAACATAAATGTCTTTTGGGTTCCATTTGATGCCTGCTTGGCTGCCAGAGCCCCGGTACCCAGTAACTTCTGGGATGTGCTGGGAGAGCTCCCGGCCATAGTCCCTTATCCCTTCACTGGGGCTGATTGTCTCAGTGGCAGATTGCTTGGAGCTGGAGTTCTGCTTCCTGATGCTTGGCTGTTCCAGGCTTAATGCAGTGGAAAGCAGCTTCTCTTGCCGGGCTTGAAAATATTCAGGGCTCAGCTTATGTTTTTTGGGTGCAGGGTAATCTTTCTGAGTCTCACTACTGTAGTAACTGGAAGGTTCTGATCTTGGTCGTCTCAGCTCTAGAAAGAAACAGATCAATGGTCAAAACAAAACATGCAACCCATGATTGCTGTAGGAACTACAACAGCTTCTGCCACAGAGCTGCAGGTGGAAGTTTGTGCCATGCTCTAGGACACCCGACAAAACGTGCAAAGGGAGAAACTATCACCCAGGAAGGATACTGCCTCAACCACTCTTAAGACACAAACATATTTCTAGCAGTAGGCATTCACTCCTCTTCCCAGTACTTATGCAAGTGGATTGAGCACATGACAGAGAGCCCACAAGAAAAGAATTAAGCATGGACAACAGGGCTACAGGTGGCATCTGCTGCCCAAGTGAGCTCCCTGCCCCCAGGTTTTCACATGTCAAATACCAGCAAAGCACTGCATGACCTCAGGGTTCTTTTACCTGTGTTCGTACTGGAAATCACAGTGACTCCCTTCTGAGGCTCCTGAGAGGCAACAAGCTCACTGTGCCACTGGGATGCCCAGTTCTCTGTGTTGGAGTCTGTGCTCGATGGGCACTGAATCCTAGGGTTTTGCCCAAGCTGAGTTTGCTCATCTCGCTGTAGCTGCTCCAAGCACTCTGCCAACTTCACGTGGCCTCGAGACCGGGCAATGGCCAGTGGCAGTCTCCCAAGGGAGTCAGGAATTGAGATGGCTCGGCGGTCCCACTTGTACAGCACAACAGCTGCATCCATGTGGCCCAGGGCACAAGCCCACATCTAAAAAAGAAAAGACAATTGACCCATTGGGTGATCCGTCTTCTCCTTCCTTTCTTGCTAACACAGTGGAGTCTGGTCCTCAGCTCACAGAAGAACAACACTCAGAAGCAAAACCATAACATGCCTGAATCTCAGCAACTAACTTTCATAAATGTCCTATCCTGACAAAAGACCATTACAGAGGATTAGGTGAATGCTATACTCTCCTATGATAGAGAAACCTTCATCTGCCAAATGAAGCTGACAGTTTAACAGTTTCTTATTTAGCAATAACTGCTTTTTGGCTTTCGCATTTTTTTGACACTGGCATCGCTCTGCAGAGACAGAACAGTCTCATACACAAAGGAATCTGAGATCAGAAACAGGCAGACAGGACTAAAGGGTGGGAACAATAAAACCAACACTCTGCTTTTGTAAACTGGCACTTCTGGTTCCACCTGCTTTGGTTTTTGTTTGTCTAAGTTCTCAGATTTCATTATTCCAATGCCCAAGATACTGCACTGACTTTACAACCTCTACAGTCAGTCAGTTAGAGAACAACTTGAAGGAAGGCACATAAAGCCTCTACCTCAGCACAACAGTGGAGACGAGACTAGATTTTGGGTAAAACACAAACCAGATCCACCTGACTGTACCCTTTCCTCCTGTTACTCAATGACAAGGTTTTTTCTGTGTGATCTCTCCCAACACAATGGCAGGAAGCTGGCAGTGCTGCGCCTTACCATTTACATCACAAGGGCACACAAGAAACATCTACTCTGCAGAGTGTGAAATACATTAGGAAAATAACACATCAGGAAGAACTCCAGAGGGTCCTCAGACTCTCTCAGAAGTTTCAGTCTCTGCTCTTACCAGAGGAGTGCAGGAGAAATGATCCACATTCAAAGGGTCAACTTCTAGCTCCAGATCAATGCTGTCTGCATGTTTGGTGCTGCAGAGGAAACAAACAACAAATGATGCTCTGTAGCCATGTTAGGATCATTGCACAAATGCACGGCTTTACCCAATGCACCACACCACAAAGAAGTGGCCATGCATATGTCCATGACATGTACATTTACTACAGATGGTGCCCCCACCAGAGACTTTAAGAGCATGATGGGACTCGCTCTCTTAAAAGACAGGTCCCATCAGTTCAGGGGACAGGAACAAATTGAAGGACTTGGCTGTTTGTAAGGGACAACGAGAAATCTGGACCATGCAGAGCTCACATATGCTTCCGCCACGCCTGTACTGACACCCGAGTCCAACGGGCTGGGTCTTACCGCCATTTGATGAGGGTCTGGATCAGTGTAGCATAGCCCTGGGCAGCAGCTAGGTGGAGCAGTGTCATCCCTCGGAAAGTCTTTGAATGGATCAAGTGTTTGGACTTTGCCCAGCAAGCACGACTCATCATCTTCTCGCACACCACCACCACGCGGCTCTCAAAGCAGCTGCCCAGTGTCCCAGTCCCAGAAACGCACTGAAACACCACACACATCCCAGTTTAACCACTGAGGTAAGCTGCAACCTGTCCTGAGCAGGCAGCCTTCTGCTTCTAGGAGTACTGACACAGTGGCAAATGTGAGTGAAAGCCAACTGCTGTTAAAGACAACCACAAACCAGACCTGTTGTTTAGGAAGAACTATAATCCTTTCTGACCCCCCTCAAAACAAACTTTAGCAAGAAAGCATAAAGCTGCTATGTCTGGGCACAACGGGATCCATACCTGCACCTGTGTTCCTCCATTCCCACTCCCATTGCTCCCGCCGCCTCCTGCTCCTTGTTTGTGCTGCTGGGAGCCTGTCATTTCAGCCATTCTCCTCTCCATCTGCTCAAGCCGTTCCAATATTGACATCCTGAACTGGTTATCTAGGTTGGAGAAAGACAGAATAAGGGAATTTCAATGGAAAGAAAGCTCAGGTTTTCGCAGCCTACTGCAGGAAGCCACAAACAACCACCCTGGAAGTCACACAGATTTGCTCTGCTTGGCAATGCAAGGGACACTTGCCCTGCAGCATCCTAGCTCTTTAAGTTCCTGCAGCATTCCTTTGACTGCAATTCCAGAGAACTTCCTTAAATAACACAGATAGAAAAAATGAAAAATGCAGAGAGAAGATGGATCCCTTCCCTTGTGATTCTAGCTGTATGCACACAATAAAGGACTAGGGTAATTCAACTTCTTGCAAAACACAAGTAAATCATTCAGACTGCATTCCAGTAGGATCTGTCAAAGTACTCTGAATTTTAGAGTCAATCCCCCTACTTTACAAGAGCCCTGAATTCAGCTTGGCTTGCCTCCTGAGACTAATGGCACCTGGAGGGGGGGAAAAAAAAAAAAAAGACTCCTCTGCTTCCTTCTGTGCCTAGAAAAAGGAGCTACTGAAAAGGCACTTGCTCCTTCCCTGACAGGCTCCCTTGCTTGGAAAACAGCTTTAGCCAACTGACAGAAATAAAACTACCAGAAACCACAGAGTATGGGCACTGATAACCCAGTAACATAATTCTGAAAAGCAGTATAACTCCTGAGTCTTCAGGAGTTATAGACTATATATCCTATATCCTGTTATAGATATAGTTATAGACTATATATCCTATGCCTGATTATCCTATAACGGCAAGGATTTACACACATTTGAGAGTTTACACAAAATTAAACGAACAAGCTTTGGATAGAGCGAGAAGATTACTTTGGTGGCATTACAATTGTCTATTGTGGGGAGAACCTAACGTTACCGACTATATTTCTCGATTAAGAACTTGGTTGTCTACACCTGAGAAATATAGAGGTAAGGATGCCCCAACCATTGAAGCAATCACTAGACCAATCCAAGTCTATAGTCTTTGGTCTCTGCCAAAGTCTAAAGGCTATATTAGATATTTTTTCCTCCTTGCATTGTAACCTAGTGCTATGATACAGCTACTAATGCTTGAACAGTGGAGCAGGGAGAGCTAGACAGGTTAACAAGACATAGCTAAACCTAATGCTGTAGAGATCAACTCAAGAGATCATTTTGTGTTTAGAGACAGTCAGTGCAGCTTGAGCGGCTGCAAACACACAGGGCTGCTTCTGCCTTGTAACAGATAAAGGATCAAGAAGCATGGCCAGCACTTGCCCTCTAACCTCATTTCAGAGGTGAGCTCACTATGGTCTTTTCTCATCTAGTCCAGAATGCTATTACTTTTTATTAGTATCTTATTAATAATTCAGTTGTCCTGTCCTGTTAATTGCAAAGCCTCTGGGAAGTGACTGACAGCGACATGAGGAAATAATCATAACGCAGATGCACTCTCAGGGCCCTGTGTCTGAACTGCACACAGCAGCAACACAAGTCATGTTTCCCCAGCAAGTCTTTGTTCTGCGAGTGCTGCAGTGTGCTGCAGTGCAGTCCACGTCGCTGTCTCCTCCTTCCCCATTGCCAGGCAGAGCACGTAGGCTGCAGAGACTGACAGAGACCTGGCACTGCTGAGCCAGCCCCTCTCACCACAGGCCTGTGCCACGCAGACACTAAAACTCAGGCAGCAGGAAAAGGGGCCATGCTTGCCACGCAGGCCGACAGCTCCGCTCCGCACGTTTCGTGCCACTCTCTCTAGCTGGGTGGCCAGCACTTGCATGTTATGAGAGCGAAGAATAGCAACAGCAGGCATCGTATCTGAGCCTTCAGCCTCGTAGAGGCAAAAGTAGCATCTTTCTAAATGAAGGAGACATTTGGCTTGAACCGGCGTCATAGCACAACAAGCCCAGGGCTGCAGCGTACTGGGGATTGCTCCTACCCACTTAGCTGTCAAAGGAGAATAATCACTCTGTACAGCCAGAAACAGCAGAAGAAAATTATTCCAGTGAGATGCAGAAATACACTGTGCAGATTACTATTTTTTCCCCCAAGCTGAAACCATTGTGGAACAGAAATGTAGGGCCCCATGTTTGTGTCCATTTTCCAAGCTCTTCTCTAGGCTCTGTGTTTTCTAGTGAATGAAGCCTCCACCTTTCCTGATACCGAGCTAAAGACATCAAGCACTTCCTGGCACTTCTTGTTGGAGAACTGAAGTTACTAAAGGGATGTCTGTCACCACCATTGTCCCCAGATGGAAACACTAAAACAAAGGAATAAAAGTAGGGAAATTTTCATAGGAAACAGAATTTGAAACAGCATCTCGTGCTCCCACATATTCCTATTCAGACACCTGGACAGTGCTCCCAGGAAGTATTTAGGGCAGGATTACCTGATTTTAGGAAGTAGAGTGTATCTGTTTGACTTAATGAGAGTCTGAAGGATGGACTCATAAACTCATCACAGTCTTAAACCTGTCTTCAGCATCTTAACCAAGACATGATGTTTTTCATAGATGCTTGTAAATTGCTGCTCAGTCTACAGGCAGGCCAGAAATATGCTGCTATTAGTAAAATGAGAAGTGGAAACAAACATTCTGGAGCACTTAGCACAGAGTGAAGGGAGCCCTTTCCACATCTAGCAGAGACTGCCAGCATTTACCCAGCAGCAGGGCGCACCTTGTATTAGAAAGCTCCAGGCAGTAAATCAGGTAAGTGGGGCAGCAGTGCATGGCAAGTATCCCTACGCTGCCCCTTCTCCAGGTGACTGAACTTGCTACTGAAGCAGGTAGAACAAAGCCACTACTGATGGAAATTTCAAATTTATTTATGTAGAGGTTTCTGGGTTATCAAGTACACCAAGGTGTCCCCTTCAAAAGTGACCTGAAGTGCATGCATTGCCCTAGTCTACCGAAAAAAAAAAAAAACAAAACAGAGGGAGAGAGAGTACAACTTCCGTCACAGAAAGAGGCATAAAAACATCTTCTATCCTTTATATAGTCCTGGAGTCCACGGGGACAAAAAAGAGTCAGCTTTCCATACCACATGAGTTGTATGTGATACACCTGGTTTACCTTTAAAAGAGTGTGTCTGCATCCATGTTAGCAGCCTGAATAGAAGGATGACGGCCACAGCTGTGTAAAACTTAGAGGAACTGGACAGAAAACATCTCACATTTTGGGAAGCAAAAGGCTGTGCTTTTTTGTGTGTGTGTTATGTACCAAATAGAACTGTACAGAAACAGGATCATCCAGTTCAAAAATGAAGGTATCGGGTGACGCCAAAACACATTTTTGAAGCAAAGTAGCATTCTCCATCACAACAGAAAACCATGTTTGCTGGTAAAGAAAACATGAAAAAACTTGATGCAGTCCTGCTGACTCTCTAATGCATTTTCCTGTGAAAACCCCAATTGTCAAAAAAGCACTGTCAGCAAAGCCCAAACATCACAAACAGGATGAAAAGGAAATGCAAACGAAAAAAGACAAGCTGCATCAAGTATGCAACTCGCCTTGCAATAATTAAGAGATGAGCTACGAGAGCCATAGGGCTGCATGTTACAGGTATCACTCTGAGAAGTTCAAGACCCTTTATCCCTTATTATTTCTTGTTTTGCTAGTCACACTCTTTTCTGTCTTGCTCACTTCAGGGACCTGTGTAGAGCCACCTGCTTAGCAAGGCAATGAAGTTACAAGAACACAGTTTCCACATTCTCGTCTTTTATATCCAAGAGAGGATCTATCTTGCAGTGCACTGAAGACAAGAGCTCAAACAGCATAAGAATCAAGTTGTCAAAACAAGCTTTTCTCCTGCTACATAATACAGGAAATCTAAGCAGCTCCAGCCCTGCACAAGGAGATACCTTGCACTGGAAGCGCTCTTTCCAAAGCCCGCAAAGATGCAAGCAGAGACAAACACACACACTTATTTAAGGTTTTACACAGGAACTCTGCTTTTGAATGGTAAAATTTCAGATTTCTTTGTGAGCCAAAAAATTTACACTTGCAATTTTTTCCATTTCTTGAATTTTTCCATTACATATGAATCTGAAGAAACATTACAATGTTCTTTAAGAAACTACAAAGGTTTCTGAAGCTGTTCTTCAAGGCTCCCTCCACTGAAGGTGATCAAAATGACTGCATTTCTGTATCTCCAAGGCACCTAGTAAATTCACAGAAAACATTCTGAACATTTTAGCTCTTCTGGAAATTACTGTTCTCCAGATTTAACAATAAAAATATAACATCAAAATTACTTCTCACCATTACTCTTTAGCGTTACAGGAAGAGGTGGTGGCTTGAGGCCCTAAGGACCTATTCTGTGAACAGACCCAGCGCTGGCAAGGCAGGACAGCCTGGGCTCACAGAGCTTTTCTACCAGCAGCAGCTTTCATCCGATGGGAACTCGGAAGCTTTTGGGATCTGGTGGAGCTACACACAGCCACTCGCTCACGCTTCACCCCTCTCGCCCTGCACCTTCTGTGAAACTCTAAGCCCCAAGCACGGCCCTGGGTCACAAGTTAATTGAGGGATCTGCTCCATCACATGAAAAGCCATTTTCACTTCTGTTGTCCTCAGTCCTTCATAGGGGAGTAAGAAAATATCCCGTTGATTTAAAACCAAGCCTAGGAAACGCAGCAAAATTATTAATGGTGGTATTTATTTGCAGGGTCTCATCCTTCTGAGAAAAACAGTTGTTCCAGTGTCAGATCAGGGCTGGGCTGCTCCACAGTGCCAGCAGCCCAAGGGGAGACTGCCTGTCCCTGCAGGGACTGGGGAGAGCTGCTTGGTCAGATTTTGACCAGTACTAAGAAATTGGTTTGAATCATACTCATTTCCCTAAAACATGAATCATCATTTGAGTGCAGAACAAGCTTCTTTTAAATATGTACTTAGAGGGAGCCTACGACTGATTACAGTAACAATAGCAAGTTATGGACAAAACATTTCTAGGGATGCAAAATTACTCTGATAAAAGTATTTTAAGGATGCATAGTTATTGATGACAGCATTAGAGCTACAGTGCATACACTTGCACAGTTATGCCCAGATAACCTGATAGTTTCATGTCAACAGTTTCTTTTGAAAGGGCTGGTGGTTTAAGCCGGTGGTATTCTCTTAGCCCAGGTCCCTTCACTGATGAATTTAAAGCAGACCTGTAACAACAGCTCTAGGAGCCACCCCAGCAGGCACAGTGAATGGAACAACGCAGCAAGCAGAGGAGTTAATCTATTTTAGCTTCCAGATGCTGAAAGTCACACCTCCATTTTCTCCCTTAGTGTCCTCCAATAAATTCTGAATTTCCTCAGTACAATTCTAAACAGATGCTAGCCATTTATGTTACCCAAGCTTTCATCCAAGACTGCAGAAGCACCTGCTCTGTGAAGCCTGCTAACAGCTCGTGACAGTTCCTGGTTGCATGTACCCTGTATTAAAAGGAAAGCTAAAACACAGCAATTGCAAATGTTGTACAAGATTTTCCCATGCAGGGAGGCAATAGGGTTGCTACCAGAAACGTGTGTGACTATACACCAAGTGGGACAGTTCCTGCAGAACTAACAAAGGGTACTCTACCACTCCCTCCTTCAGCCATGTCATCCCACCAGCAGCAGACAAGACACTCGAGCCTTTAAGGTGGAGTCCCCACCCTAAGTTCTGTAGCAAAACAAGGGCCAAATCTGGGGGAAACGCCTGTGCTGCAGAGTGCAAAGCTTCACCCGCCCCCTGCGATAACCCGCTCCCCTGCACAGCCCTCCCCACCTCCTAACCCAAAGACCTCTTCCAAAGACACTGTATTATTTATCTTTTTGAGCTATCCAAGCAGTGTTCCTGATGGGCAGGCACTGGCTCAAATCACTGCCTCTTGCTCACGCTTTATTATGAAACATAGTAAAGCCACAAGCTAGCAGAGACATCTGGCCTCAGATCTTGCACTTTGTTTGTGTGGTACCTAGAACACCACTACAGTCTAGGTATGGACCTAGGAGGATACCAACACACAGCAGCAAGTGACAAAACCTCCTTTGCTTGACAAGCCAAGTTTAAGAAATTAGCATAGAGAGCTGCTTCTCTAATCAATGCGTGCTGCTTTACTGGACAAGATCCAAAAGGATCTCCTCTTTTGTCCTTCTGGCAAGCAAGCTTCAAGCAGCAAGCAACTGTATACCACTGCTGGCATGGCAGTGCAGCCAGAACTATCACAGAGGAAATACTGCTTTGCACTGAAGAGAAATAAATCAGTGGTTCTTAGCAGTGAGCACTGCCTATACCACTTCCTCTTTTTTTACGCTCTCATCTGGAGATCTGCTTTTTTTTGCCAAGCTGCACAACCTGAACAGCAGACAGTATCTGATGGGAAGGACTACAGCATAGGCTGCATGATCTCCCCCACATTCCATCATTTCCCCACAGACTTCTAACCACTGAACTAATGGTGCTGTGCGAGATCTGCATCTGCACATGTTCCCAAGTACAGCGCTTAAATGCTCAGGTGGCGAGAAGCCGCTCTGAGGGCACTGGCTGCTCAGCACGTGCAGTTTCTTTAACAGCAGTTTCTGTGTTACAACATTTGCTGTATGAACACATGCAGATCGAATCTAACAAGTGTGATAGCCGAGCACTGTGAAAAAACCAAGCAGCACAAAGACATTTTTCTGTTTCACACAGCAGGTCAGGCACGCCGCACTCTCTCATCCAATACAAACTGTGGGTGGGCATGGAAGCAGCCTAAGGACACAACACTTCTCCGAGTGCCACTGCTCTGGTTCCCATTTTACAAATTATCTATCACTTGCCTACACATTGTTGCTGAACTCTTCTATACAGTAAAAATCCTGAACACTTCCCACGTTTATCAATTTGATCTGGTTTAGTACTTATTCCTCAGGTGTTATCATTGCAGGAACACGTATTTCTGAAGTGAAATTGTGGTAGCCTCCTCAATGCATCTTACAAAAAGCTCTGTTTATCAGTAAGCCATTACTGGTCGTGGTCTGTACCAGCAAATTAAGGCACCTAAAATTTTTACTAAATATTCTAAGACAAATGCATATCTGTGCTAGTGAGGCAGGTCACTCCCAGGCCTTTTCATCAGTGAGAAATGCCACAACTACTGAGGCACAAGACAAGGAAAACACTGTATTCACACTCTGAGCCTAAGCGACAGCTGAAGAAAGTCCGTGGTTTCACAGTAAGAAATAAACACGACTGGGTGTGGGCAGGAATAACGAAGTAGCAATAATGAAGGAATCCAGACCTGCACATACAGGTATTGTAATTAATTTTAAGCCATTAACCTGTCTACCAGGGCAAGACTTCCTACTGGCAACACTTTTCCCAACGTTCTTTCAATTCTGTAGGACTTCAGCTATTACTCCCATGCCATCTGGGACTATTCTGTTCCTCTCTATCATACCCAGCAGCCAGTGCTCCCTCAGAAAATGGTGCTTCGTGCCATTACTAGACAAGAGGAGAAGAGGGGTGGCTAAGGCTGACTCTTTCCCCAAGTGGTAGTCTACATACCAACAGCAACAAAGCACTTGCTGTCATTTATTTTTTTTCCAGTTTTCTCTTCCTCAGAGCTTAGGGATGCTGAGGTTTTCATGCAATCCAGAAACAGCTACTTCAGCAAACCACCGACAGTTTTAGAGATGCCATGTGGACTTGATAGATTTCATAGGTAAAGATGCCAAAGATGTTGCTTCTTGTGCTATTTAGTAATAGGTATAAAAGCAGTTAGCTACCTAAGGGCACCCTCTGCATCTCAAATCAGAAACTGGCTGTGCTCTCCCATGAAAGATGTTGTGCTTTTGGATGCATATGAAGAGCAACAGCCTAGGAGGACGTTCTGCGCTGCTGCTCACCTGCACAGTGCTCACAGAGACATCCTACTCCAAGGGTTACATGCTGAAGGAGTTATGAGCAGGACAAAAGCACCTCATGGGGCACTATGCAGTATCTGTGCTATGGTACTGTAAGTCAGGTAAAAACTCTGACCTAAGTTTTCTCATAAAAATTGCAAACTCAAGAAACAAAATATTCACCCAAAAATCACCACACTGATGAGCAGAATGATACAAAATGGGCTCTATTTGCTGCAAAATTAGATAAATAGAACTGCTGCAAGCTACAAAACTGTGAAGCACTAGAACAGGTCAGCAAAAGAGACCAAGATCTCCTTCACTGGAAGCTTTCAAAAAGTCAGACATCGGTCATGTTTACCCCATTTCTAAACTGGGAGTGGCCTACATGGTCTTCTGAATTCCCCTTTCTAGACCCACTCCTTTTGATGAAGCACCCTGCAAAACAAGCTTTGCAATAACCTGGTACGGAGCAGGCATGTGCTTCAGGCATCTCTGAGCTCCCTCCAGAGGGAAGGTTTGGGCTACTGACCTCATCCTACACCGTATCAACTCCGAATACGAGACTGTGATCTAGAGGTGTTTGGACGCTATCTGTCCTTCTGCATGTATGATGCTACGGTAAAAGTGCTGTCACACTCTGAGCCCACATCATAACACCACCCCGGAAAAGGGCTGGGGACCAACAAGGGAGCGTGACCGAGCCCCACAGCTGGGAGCACAGGGAGAAGAAGGGAGAGGAACAGTGAGCTGAACAAGGTGTGCATTCATGTTGCAAGTACAGCAGAGTGATGGACAACACAGGAGCATGCAGATTTAAACCCAAACAAGTACCGTACGAGACATCATCCTGAAATACTTACTGGAAGCAATACTTTGCCACATCTGCATATTCACCTGCAAAGTGCAGAGGTCCCGGACCCCTCTGCAGCACCTCTACCTGCTTCCAGGTAAATACACCGAACACGTCTGGCCCCAGAGGACTGACCTGGGAGTCTACAGAGGCATCAGTGGAGGCTCCAGCCAGCATCTGGTGCAGACCCCGCAGCAGGGTCGGACAGGGCGGGCTCCCCCGCAGACCAGGCCGGCATCTTTTGCATTCTCGCCGCGGCTGCAGCTCCTCCGCCTCCCCGCAGCGCTAGCGGGAGGCTCGGCTCTGCCCTTCCCGCAAGGACTAGTGCCCGCTGGCATCCTCCGGAGCCGGGCGAGTCCCGCCGTGCGCAGCAGGCGATGCCGAGCGGCGTTCATCTGCCGGGGCCATGGCGCTGCCGGGGCGCGGGAGCCGAGGGGCGGCGGCGGCGCAGGACCACAAGGCTCCGGTCAGCAGCCGGCTGCGGGGCCGCCTGTCCGGCATCCGGGAGGTGTGCGAGCCTTTCCGCGGGGAGACGGGAAGGGCCGCGCCCCTCTCGCCCCGGGCAACGGCCGCCCAACGTTGCCCGCAGCGAGGTGAACACCACAGGACGAGGCCGCGGTGAGAACCGAGCGGACGGCCCACGGGGGCACCGGTGTCCCGGGTGGTGGCCCCGCTCACCCCGGGTGCGCCCAAGGGCCCATCGCCGCTCCCGACACCCCTCGCTCTCCGCGAGTACCGGAGGCGCCGGCACCTGCCCCGGGGCGCCCGAGCAGCAGCACTTCGCCGGGCTCGGGGCGCCTGGAGCCGGGGGATGAAGCAGCCCCGGGACCCCGCGGCCGGACGTTCCGGCTCAGGCTGTCAGGGCGCGGAGCGGAGGCGCTGGGTCCCGCCGCCGCCCTCAGCCCCCACCGGGGCCGCCCGGCGCCGCCATCGCGGGATCCCAGCGCCGTCCCACGCTCAGCGGCTGCCCGGGGCGGCCGCGGGCGGCGGGCGGTGGCTGCGGCCGCCGCCTCCCATTGTCTGTGTCGGCGCGGCCGGGCGGGCGGCCCTGCCCCGCTCCCCGCTCCCGCCGGGCCCCGCCCCGCCCCGCGTGGTGACGTCATCCGCCCCCACGGGCCGCCGCCGCCGTGTTTACAGCGCGCGCCAACCCCGGCCGCGGCCCCTCCTCTGCGGAGCTCCGACACCGGCAGCGAGCGGGGCCTCGCCCGGCCGCCCTCCTGCCCGGCCCCTGGCTCCCGCGCTCCGGGAAGCCAGAGGGGTTCGGGCCGGGCCGCGCCTGGGCTCTCCCGGGCAGCGCTCATCAGCTCCACACCAAATCCCGACACTTCCACTCACTGCTCCGAGAACGAATCTGCAGAGCGCTAAACGCGGCCTAAAACTCCGGAGAGTGTCCCCGCAGTTGCTCGATCCAAGAAGGAACTGCGGGCTCCAGCGCAGACTGGCCGAAGCAGCGGAGCCTGCTCAGCCATCGGCCTGAGAACAAGCACCAGCTTTGCAGAGGGGTCGGGGCTCGGACCGTGAAGTCCGGCTGGCTCAAAAGACAGCATCCAGAACAGAAAGGGAAATACACCCCGCCTCGATCTCATCACATTAGAGCCCAAAGAAACGGATAGTTTGGGAGTGCAGTCAGAGCAAGAGTACAGGCTACCTGAACTAACTGTAGCAGAGCAGCCTGTCCCTAACCATCCTGTACCAAAGGGAAAAACAAAATAGTCAAACAAATCTCAACAGAAATATGAACAAAACAGACAAAGCCTCCACCCTGACTACTAGTCAGCAGAGGAGGATGAATACAAACATTTGAAGTTTACAGGTAGTTCCTAGTAAGGAGCAAGGTCTCTGCATCCCGTACCACTCACACGTTGAGCCCCACCACAGCCCCATAACGTGGTACAAAATGCTCATCCCTCTTCCTGAAGAGAACCCAAATAGATAATCTTTTATGGCAGAATCCAAGATGTAAAGTCACATCTACCCAGGCAGAGAGAGGAGTGATAAACAGTGCTACTGTCTACGGACACAAAATATTTTTCTACTGAAAGTCTCTTCTGGCTGCCAAACACTTCTAAGGACCTCAGTGATACTGACCACATCTCTCCTACACAACTGTGTTCTCTGCATCTCATCACATCTGCATGCTAGAAAGGGCAGCCAGTCCTGGTAAGCAGACACCCTCCATGGATTTTGGCAATGAATATCTACCGTCTTGCATGCTTACCCCATTACAGAAATCATACACCTGTCAAGCTGGACAATGCCACAGGTAGCACACACACTGCACTGTCACAGGTACGTGATCCCATCCACCTCCTGCATGCTGAAACAAGTCTGTGTGCCACAGGTATGGCCACATCATGCTAACATGAGGTGAGCCACCAAACCCCCCCAGTCTTTTTTTATGTTTTCCAGCTGGGAAAGATAGCCAGACCTTAAAATGAATCCAGCAATAGCTGAAAGGCTGCCTGTTACAATCTCTTGCATCACTGCCATTTACATTCGGTACCAGTCACACCCTTTTCCATCCCATACGCACCTGACTCACCAGTTCACATACCTGCCCACATTTTAAAGTTCTGTTTGGGCTCCCTATGGCAGCACTTACTCCTTCCCAACCTCCTTCCTACAGCTACGTAAGCATAGTGCCAAGCAGCACTCAAACCCTGTCTCCCTGGAATTTCTGATCGTGTCCCATGCCAAGGAAACACCATCTCTACAGGCACTTTTTGAAAGCAGCAAAGGCTTCAGGGGAGGGCAAACATACACACTTCCTACTGGAAATCTGTACTAAAACACCTTTCTAATTTGTTAGGCATCTGTCACTAGAAGACCTCTGTCCTGCAGTTCAGAAGGGGTGTCATTTGCTTTTTGTTCTTCTCACTTAAGAGAACCTCTCTACAGACTGAATAAAAAGTGAGGTCAAATGGCTACAGAAGCACACGACTGCTTCTGAAAACTGTCAGTTTTACAGAGAAAAAAGAGAGGTTGCCAAGTTTATCAGAGGAGATGAGGATCACATGGGAGGGCTTCCTTTAAGAGCAGAAGAAAGGCTTTATTTGAAATGAAACACCACCACTATTCTAATTAACTAGAAAAAAAAAATGCAAGAACATCAGCAGCTGGTGTCCACTGTCCATTTGAAAAAGATCTAACTAATCTCTGGGGTAAAATAAGGAAAACTAAGAATAAAACAAGGGTTGCTGTGTATAGTTTGGAAAAGGGTGCACTGTCCTTTACAGCACAGCATAGACATTGAAAAAAGATGAAGCCCTTCAGAGCATGGCCACCCAATATGCTGCCCAAAAAGCAGAGGCTAAAGGTTTTCAGGTATCTGCAGAACTGAACAAAGAAGGCAGATTAATTTTTGTCTTAATATAACTGAAAATATACCATTCACATATAGGATGTCTTTGTCCTCACTTTAAAGAGATTTGTGGAAGACCATTGTTCATCTAAACTATGTAAGATGGAAATTGCTTATCCTTTTACTATGCTGTTCCTGGAGTATGGTTGACTGTTAACCCTGCATCTCTTGCAGGGTTTATACTAGCTGGAATCATTAACTGTGTTTTAACAGCGTAGTGAAGAGGAACTCAAAGTGTTCCACTGTGTTAATTAAAAAGCATTTTAAAATTCTAGTCAATATTTTGTGACCACAAATATTCCTTTAAATCCTTCCCTCAAGACTACATAACAGGCAGTAGGGCAAGGATTTGAAGCAGGGCAAATAAAGTAAACAGAAGACAGGGATTTGTGTATTTATTTTATTGATAGAATCAACTCACGTTAGCTTATACCTTAGCTAGCTAAGCTAACATTTGTTCTCTAAGAATAAACGGGAAGATGTTGCTGGTCCTTTAAATAAGAGTGTTATTTGCTCCCTTTGGAGCACTGTGCATCAAGGCAGAAGCTTCTGATAAGTCATGGTTAGTACAATTATTCAGTCTTTTTCCCTGAAGGGCCTCTGCAATGCAGCGGTCCTTTTCCTTTTTTTTTCCCCTCCCTGTTAGCAATGCCCTAGTTTGTTCACTGCTGCAGTCCCCCTCCCTTCCACCATCACCACATCATAACAATCTCTAATTGAGAGCTCGCCCGCTAACCAGGAGCTCGCAGACAAACTGCAGGAACACGAGAGAGAGCACTCACAGCCACCTTCCACAGCTCCTCCAAATTCACCAGCACTGAGGGAACTGTCAAACAAGGGGTTTAAAACCTACCCACTTTGCATGCCACACTGGGGAGACTGCTAACACCTGAATATCAATCTCCATCACTTCAGTACCGGCTGTACTTCACGTGTAATGTGCAGCCTCAGCAGCAGATGAAAAGTACCTGCGACTCTTCCAATACTCAGAAGTCAAGCAAACTCAATTTTGATGCTGAACATAAGACTATGTGCACTTCTTCTTCACGAGCCATTTCCATTTCTGTTTGCAAGTCTGCCTCTACAGCCAAGTCACAATCCTCTCTTTACTCCTGCAATAACCACAGCAATCTGTCTCCGTTCTGCTCGTACAAACATTGGAAGCAGTGCCGCCCCGACTTCCTCAAAACGTCCCTCTTGTATGTGGCATGAGAATCACAGCAGCTACAGGTCAGAAAGCAGACACAAACTAAATGTTTGTGTTCTGTGATGTTACAGGGAGGGGGAGAGCCCAGGAAGGATGCATCAGTCTGCTGCTAATATTAATGGATAACCTTGAACAGCTGAAGATACAGGTACTGTGCCACTGAAATCATGCCTGATGCTACTCTGAAGGAAATTCTATTTTATTATTTCCACCACAGTTATTTCCAAAAGCATCAGTTCAGACTCTGCACAGGTACATGCATCACTCTGCCAGAATCCTGCTAGAAATGGCTCCTTGTCACCTGCCCCTGGCGCTCATGTTTTACAGAGGAACTACGGATGCTCTGATCAGCAGCGTCAGGGTGCTCAGGTTTGACCCACGTGACTGGTCCCTAGGCTCACAGCTGCTAATGGTATGGAGAAAGCTTCTAATGAATGTTTTAATGAAGAAAACATTTCCTGTCAGGGCTTCCCAGACAGAATGAGGGAGCTCAACAAAAACCTTTCAAACACTACCTGCCTACACTGACATGTGGCTGGCCTGAATTTAGCTTGAAACTGTTCAATATTTCTCCAGTCAAAATAAAACAGTTCTGAGTATTTGCCATGCCCATCAAAGATATAAAATAATAACAACACGCTAACACATGCTTCAAATAATGGATTCTTCTGCCAACTGCCTGGCTAAGAGCTAACACTGTTGGGGTGTCCATCTCACCCCTTCAAGGCACAAGAGATACTCCTATGAGTCTAGAAAGGCTGATTGTAGCTGTTATATCCCAGAGCATGCCTGGCTTGCCATTATCACAGACTGCTCTGGCACCAAGACTCGAAAGTCTGACAGAATCAGAATCCATATTTGCTCCCTTTGGTAACTCCTGGGTAACGAGGTGAGATGTGGACATCATAGCAGTGGCTGACTGCGAAGTCCCCTCATTCCTTAAATTGCCTCTCCATTTTCTCACTTTCTGCTTACGTAAATACACATTTTTCTTGACAAGATCACGTTTCAGAGTTCTCAGGGTAGACAAGTGCAGGGTAGATGCTCCTCTCCTGCTAGGGACTGGGTAGTCCCTGTTTTGGGGAAACAATCAGCTTTCTATTCAGAGAAAAAAAACAACTCTCCTTCCCACCAAACGCAGCCACATTTTGTTAACAACAAGAGATCTAATAAGAAATTTCCGCAAGAGGTCTTTAATTGTGCAACAGACCTTCCCCACAGTACAAACTCATCCCTCTACGTCCCTCTCCCATGCTAGAAGCTGCTCCTTTCATTCACAGTCCTACCATTCAGTGAGCTTTTTTAAAGAATATCGCATGCTTCTTACCATCCAAGGACAGCCAGTCATGCTGGGAGGAAGGCAGGGTTGGCAGAGCTCTGGCTTTGTATTCAAACACCACAGAATTGGAGATGATCTGATTGTTGAAGGCAACTTGCAAAGTCACAAGCCCAGTGTCGTGAGCTAAAAGGAAAGCGCATGGGGTAAGACAGAGACCTCTCTGCAGAAATGCACAGCTAGATACTACCCTACTGATCTCCCCACGTGCTGAGCAGCAGCCTGAGAGCAGATGCAATGAGAGGAGAGGGGGTGTTTGACAGTATTTTTGTATCTAGACAACGGAATAGTCCAAAATGCCAATCTGCATTTTCAAACATGAAGGTCATAAGCTTAAGAGTCATCCAATGGGTTTGGGTTGTGTTGGCAGGAGCAGAATCACACATGTTCCTAAAGATGAACCAGCCTCACTGTATTTCCAGTGGGAAGCTGGGCCTAACAACAAAGCTAAGTTATTCTGCATACACCTGAAGTCATATATGGAGGGCCAACATTACTGAAAATCTCTGCAGGGAGACTAGAGGTGTTCTCATTCTGTAAGTACCAAGGACAAAGTGTAGAAAATAGGCAAATTAAGACTCTGCAGAACAGTGAGTGCACTTCTGAATAACAGCTGCCCTTTAATCTGCTATTTCAAAATGAAAGAAATGCTTACAATTATTTTAAATTACTCCAAATAATTACTTTAAAGCTAATACAAAGCCTCTAAATAATATTTGTTGTGACCTGTTCTGATGTATCAAGGTCCTAAATTACTGTGCTCACACCAAGTAGCTCAAAGAAAAAGGAAAAGCTTATAAATATTTAGGGACTACCTTTCACAATGTGTCTGTGAGTTTAGTCAAGACATATACACAACACTATTAGGCTAAAAACTTGCTCTGAAACCACCAGCTTTAGGAGAAAGGTGTTCCTTACCTGGGCAGTAGCAGCGCAGTACCCCTGGCTGAATTAAAGACGCAGGCACTGAGATCTGATCAAACAGACAGCTGTAATTATTGCTGGCTTCCTGCCATGGACCGGTAATTAGGACTTTTACTCCTCCCTGTGAAGAAAAAGGGAGGGGGAAGGAGGGAAGCATTACAGAAGAAGCCATCACCAGAGAGGACCATGCACTGAAATGGCTGAACGGCAAACAGCATCACAAGGGCTAACGGAAGCGCCAAGCTAACACAGTCAACACCGATGCCGCCGTCTCCCTCTTCACTCGCTCTGTTCCCCACTCCTGTCCGTACACTCCAGTCTGTGCTTGCCAGCCTGGCCCTCGCCGCAGACTGCCTGCCTTTCTTTTGGTCACCAGCCAGCTCCGAGACCAGCCATGGTAATGCCTTCCACTGTGGGAAGACAGACATCCCTCCACAAGCAGCTCCCAGTTACTCCATCCCCATCTCATGCCCACCATCGCCTGCGCAGGCTCCAGGCCCAACTTCTCCCCACCGAGAAGTGCCCCGGGCCAGTCACGGAGAGCGCGCTGGGCACTCACCATCGCCGCCCTGACCCTGCGCACACGGGCAGGACGCGAAAGGTGACACGCGGCCCCAAAGTCACAGTCGGATGCAGGAGAGGAGCTGCACCGTGAACCCAAGGGCCCGCGATGGAGGAAGGTCTTGGCTAACAGCAGCAATTGCTCAACTGGCACTTCTTTGGGGAGCTCGGGTTAAACGAGGAGGCGTGAGGACAGCGGGGTGACCCCGAGCAGCAGCGGCCCAGAGCGGGGCTGTGTCTGCAGAGCCCTTCGCCCCCAGCTCCGGCACGCTGGGCCGAGCCTGTCCCGGGCCTCTGCCCTCCCTTCCCCTCAGGGGCTCTCTCCGGCGAGGCGAAGTCTCCAGCGTCCGTCCCTCCTGCTGCCGCAGGGACGCACCCGCCACACCCGCGCTCGGCCTGCGGGAGCAGGGCCGGTCCCCGCGCTCCTCCCGGGAGAGCAGAGGCCCGGCAGGCAGCGAGGACACCCGCGGCCGCCGCAGCCGACAGCGGCTGCGCTCCGGCGAGGCCGGAACAGGGGCCTTCTCCCGGCCGGGCACCGCAGCCGCTCGAGTGTCCTCCGCCGGCAGCGGAGCCACCCGCCCCAGTCTCTGCCCGTCCCTTCCCCGCGGCCGTGCTGCCCTCGGGCGGCCGCCGGCGGGAGCGCGCCCTGCCCGCCCTCGGGAGGCGGATCCGCCGGAGCCCGGCCACCGCTCCTGCGGCGGGGGACGCTGACCAAGGCCCGGCAGGTGACAGCGGCCCCGTCCCCCGGGCCAAGGCCGCAGCGCTGGGCCCCGAGAACCCCGAACTCCCGGGGCAGAAGGCGTTTGGAGCGGAGCGCTCGCCTTCTGCCGGCCTGGCTGGTCCCTGGAGCTCACAACACCGGCAGCCAACTCCCTTCAGCAAATAAAGATAACGAACAGTGGGGTAACGCTCCGAGCTGCTCGCACATCAAAGCCTGAAGCTCCAGGTAGGAATGCACGCACCCAGAAATCAATCCTGGACCTGGGCTGAAAAACGTCCAGGTGAGTCTGTGCAGGTGGATCAGGCCTTGTGGTCTGTACAGAACAGAAATAAAACCAGCTCTGCCCACAGGAGTCAAACTATTCATCAGTGTAGCAATGGATAACAAAAAAAAGGTTTCAGCAAAACCTTCAGCATAACAAAAAACGGTAGCAGCAAAAAAAAAAAAAAAGGAGAAAGATTGGACCAGTAAGGCTGGAGGTTTGCTGTCGTTTTTGCTGATTTTGGGGATCTTCTACGTAAGCAAGAGTCAGACTGACTCTTACTGCATATTACTGACAATTACTACATATTTCTGCTGCCTCGCCCACTAGCAAACTCACCATCCAGTGGTGGATGGATCCGCACTTACTGGGGGTGACATGACGGGACAGATAATCAGATAGCAGTCGTCAACAGGAACAGAGAGAGCTTTTCCTGAGCAGTTATTATACAGCTCCATAAGGTAACAAACAACAGCGCTCCAAGGCTGGGCTCACAAAACCACAAAGGACCATTTTTTGATTTCAAAACAACCCGCCTCTCCACTAGCGGCTCAAAACAGCCTCCTTCCTCCAGCTTTCCTTTCGTCTCTGAAGTCTGTGCTGCTGACATTTTTAACTCGTGGTGCATGTGACTGATTTTGGATAGTCTGTGGGACGGAGGTAAATGCTGAACTCATTAAGGCAATGCAGGTCAGGAATTATTCTACTAAGAACATCAGAGTCAGATTTAGGGATCAGCTCCAGTTTGTATTGCTCTAAAGTGGCTAGATAGCACCATGAAGCCATCACGTGGGAAATACTCTGCTTTTCAATGAAACAAAACATTTCTGTTTGGGTGCTTCCTAAGTGAAGAAAGGGCCCTGTCAGGGTAATGAAGTGTTTAATTAAAAGTACACTCAAACATGCAAATAGCCTTGGATGCTCTGACTTCTAAGAGAAATATTTTAAAAGCCTTGTCAAAGCTTTAGCAAAACAGTTCCTGGGAGCCCTCAGTAACAAAGCAGTGAAAAATAAAGCAGAAAATGATAATGAGTAAAAGCCCTAGACTTACCTCTGGGTAAGACCATTCTGGTGAATAATCTGTCACCATGAACAAGCGCCCACTCTGCTGTAGCAACCCCAAAGTGCCTTGTGCTGCAGCTGCTGAGACCACCTCAGCCACATGCATGTATGCCATCGTGCTGGCTCCATTCTCTGTGCTGCTGAGCTGCATGTTGGCTTGCTGAGGACTGCAGCAAGGAATGCACATTTCAGCCTGGTTGTAGGTTGCTCTGTTACTGTCTTCAGGCTGAGACAGTCCGGCATTGTCACCTGACACCAGCTGGTGTCCATAGAGAGCATTGCTCCCACCTTCTACTGATATGAAATCATTAATTAGATCAGAAAACTGGTTGCTGAAGGAGATGTCAAAGTGGTCCAAGTTAAGCTCCATGTTGGAGGAGTTATTTAAGCTGGGATGGGCCACGGGATAGAGTCCTTGTACCATGTTTCCTTGGAGAATAGGGAGATTGTTCCCATTCCTGATACCCCCGTTGGCCTCAGGCTGCAAGTAGTGTTCTGTGCTGCAGGCTTGAAGATCCCCTGATTTAAGCAGATTTTCGTTCCCTTCTGCCTGCTGGGAGGTCTCCATGGGAACTTCAGCTTCTGCAGTCATAGCCTGGAAGTTTGCTTGGAACTGCATCAGCTGGAGAGAAGAGGTGGACTCTATTCTGGTTTCCACTGTGCCATTACAGTTGGAAGTGGTTTGGGACGAGGACTCTGTTTTCACACTGGGGATTCCTAACGTGTTCACAAAGGAGCCACTTGTGTCATTCAAATTGTTGTGAGTGTTTTGCTCAAGGGGAAGAGGTTTGCTGGCATCCTGCAGAAAGAAGCTGGGGGAAGGGGTCTGATGAACATGAGGGCTCTGGACAGTCTGATTGAAGCTGGAAGAATAGTCCTTGTTGGAGTCAATGGCACTGAAGTCCATCTGCTCCAGGGTGGTACTTGGGCTCAGGCCTCCTCCAGATGGAAGCAAACCTGAACCAGTAGTGAGGGTGAGAGTGTTAGATGCAGAAGTGGAGGAAAATGTTTCTTTGGACATCTGTTGTTCAAAAGATGTGTCCTCAGTTTTAATTTCTTTTGTGAGGGTTGTATTGAAGTTGAAGCTACGTTCTGTTGTGGGTGACTGCCTTATGTTGGTACTGATGCTGTCACTTTTCATACCTCCTCCACCATAAGTCTGCCCTTGCTTGGGATTGTTAAGAAAACAGTCTGGGTCAAAATTCATGGTGGTTTCTGGAATTTTTCTATTTCCATCTAAAGTTGTGGAGAGCACAAGTTCCTCAGAGACAGTGCTGGGGAGCATCGACAAGCTCTCTGAACTGCCTGTTGTCGGAAACGCAAACTTGTGTCCGTCTGAACTCACAGCCAGTACCAGTCCTTGTGCAGCTGCGTCTGAGGACAGAAGGTGCTGATTTGGGCCAGAGGTGGGTGACATGGTATACACAGCTTCACTGGTGACTTCTGACATAAATACAGTGGCACTTTGTGACAAGCTTCCCATAACTGATGCTACAGCCATACTGGACACACCAGTGACAGCCGGGCTATCCGCCATATCTGGGTCACTATTTAATCCACTGCTGATGGACACGGGAGAATTCTGGGTCGTGTCAGGCACCTCCACCTGGTTGGTGGAAGAAACCTCGGTGCTGTTTTGATGGAGCAACACAGGTTTTGCCACTTTGCCATTCCTCTTCTCTCGGCTGGAGGCCTTGCCATGACTGTGCTCGTTCTTGCCTTCAGAGACATCGTTATTTTGTACCTCTGAATGAGCGCTGTACCCACCTGTCCTTGGTTCGACCTTTGGTGATATGATGCGATGTTTGGCACTGTTACACTTGTGATGCACACTGCTTCCTGCCCCTGCACCAGAAAATAACATTTGCCATTCAGTAAATACAAAATTAAGATGATGCTAGTCGCGTATCTTACGGCTGTAGCAAAGGAGAGCCATGCTTGTGCATGCGGTAGTGCGAGCACACGTACAAGACAGACCCTGTAAATAAAATGAATTTATAACCAGTGCCAGATTTACAGCTCTCTGTCTAATGCATAGATCTGTTGTATGCAATGACTGCAACCTCAAACAGGCACCTGTGCACCTTTCCCCACATAGCACCTACACTTCTTCCCTGCCCAATTAGACAACACGTTAGGAGGAGAGGAATCGACATCCTCAGCTGGCACCTTTACTGGCCTGACAGAAGAGGAACATCACCCGAGTTCCTGGGAGCTAAGAAATCAGGTAGGACGAAGTAAACAATTCTGTCTACAAAAGCATCTTGGCCACAAACTCTGGTGCAGGGACTGCTTTTGTTGTTTAAAGAACAGCAGCCCATGAATTTTCGATGTTTCTTTCCTTAATTGATTCATTTTCCCTAGAATAAAGCAAGAACATTAATTATGGTACTGTATAATGACTAAAGGGGAAAAGAAACCTCCTCCTTATAGCTAATGGCTACAATTATAAATGCCATCTTCTGGGTAACATAAAGCATCTGTGTAGCTGCTGCAATTTGCAAAATCTTTTGTTCCTTGCCCTTGAAGGGGAACTTCTTTATTATGTGCTCAAGATTTGAATCAGGTCACTTGAAGTAGTTCAGGACGGTGCTTCTGAGACTAAATGCAATATTAAATCTCTCTGTTCTAGGTATAGAGACGAACAGGAACAAGGGAGAGGCTTTCATGCTGCCATCTTTGCAGATGACAGTAAGGAACTGGGAATGTACGTGTCAGTGTGCAAGCTGTTACAAAACAAAGTGATACTGTTATGTTAAAAAGCAGGCAGCAGACTTAGCACAAGACAAAACATCAAAGGGAAGAATAAAGGGATTCATGTTCAGATCTGCAAGCCTGGATCAAATGAAGAGCCTTAAGGGTTGAATTTTAATCCAAACTCAGGTATTTCAGAGGTCATCATTCTTATTTAAATCTTAATTGTATAATGCAACTGCCCAAAAAAGGAAGAAAAAAATAAACCCTTTGAAGCACTGATGACTTTCCTTTATAAATTTTGCTGAAGACTAATTAATGTGCCATATATTTCACTCGACCGAAGTACTAGGAAGGGGTGGCTATAAAGCAGATGAGTTGGAAAAGTGAATCACTCAGCTTCCCACTCTCTATATAAAATGCTAATACTAAGGACACTGTTTCTTGCTGTTGTAGTCACACTCAAAACAAAGCAATCTTCTTTAGCAGGAAAGAAATCTCCTATATTTTCACAATACCTAAATAAAACCTGTCTTATTCCAGCAATACCTTGTAAGTAACCACCTGAGCCCATATTCTTCAGCAAAGTGGATTGCAGGGTAAGGAGTTCAGAGGGTGAAGTTGGAAGAACATCACATTTTGAGGCTGTGGTTACAAAATTCCAGCAGGTAGAAGAGAATATGCCTTTTTCAGCAGGTCACATATAGGGAACGTTTATAAGAACACGCACATTACAGAGTGTTGACAATTTTCTTCCAGAATTTCCAGCTGCATCAAGACTTCCATCACCTCCGAGTTCACTGCGTTCTGCATTTCACAACGCAGGAGTTTTATCGCTTCAGCGCTACAAACCCCACTCCAGTGCTACAAACCCCACTCCAAGCCTGGATAAAGCTGTGACCGTTCTGTGTGCTCAGGAGGTACTCACCCAAGGTACCAGTGCAGAGACAGTTGTGTGTCCGAGGCTGCGGTTTGGTCTGGTGACTATCGAGGATCTGCTGCACGAGCTGTTCCACCGAGAACCCTGAACTGCTGTTTCCATTGCTGCATGTCCACTTAATGCCATGAACTGTGAAGAGAACAGTAAAACTTCCCATCAGAAACTTCAAAAACACACCAGAAACCATCAGTTTGGCAGGATATCGCGTGAACCTCCCATTCTCCTCTTTGGTGCTGCTTATTGAGTGCCTCGTAAGCAGCGGCTGGAACAGAGTTCCTGGATCTGCTCTGCAAAGCAGGTTTATTGCCTTTTTTTTTTTAATCACCTGTTGCTGTGTTGCCTCATCACCCACTGATGTTACTTTGCCTAATAGCATCTCATCCTGGTCTAGTTTTATATTGCAGAATTCATATTTTTATTGGCCGGGCAACTTACAGAAATATTGTAAATAAGGTTTACAAGTATTCTTCCTCATATCACTATTTAAAGTGCTGCAGTTAGTTTAGTAATGAGTCCCTCTACACTTGCTTGACAACCACATTTATTGTTACTGTACCCAACAGATTTTGCTTTCTAGTATGTTCACAGTTTTGAATCTCCTCTTAACACTCAGTATCTGTTATTTGTCTTAAGTTTAAGTTTATATATCCTAATCGCTTCAGTACCTCCACTCACATTCATTTTATTATTCTAGGTCCATTGTTCTGTCACATGTGATGTTATGCCTAATCAGTGATGTACAAATAGCTGTTTTGCAAAAAATCCACTGACAGTGAGATTAAAGTGCAGTAACATATTTGGAATACTTTTGGCCATACGATACAGTTTTTGAACTGTAATTATTCCTGAGAAACTTTGCATTTATTTATTTCTGGTTACTTTGCTAAAAAAGTGAGCTCAGATACATATTGCTAGGTACAGAAAGTCTGTTTTACCGCAGTATGTTAGAGTCTGCTCCCTCCTGCTGCTAAACCCCGGGATGAGCAGCACATTAGAGGGGGCAGGTCTGGTAAGTGACTCATGTCTCATGGTTTGTTTATTCATGGTGATGGTTCGTAAGTCTGAATCAAGCTGTGAGCTGGAAGCTAAGAAACAAAGGTCAGTTTTATAGCTGGATACACATAGTACCAAGCCTATTATTTTCAGATCCTTCCAGTATAACAATATCCCATCATGGATCTGTTGCTGCTGAGGAAAGGTCCTTCTCTAGCCTTGCTGCAACCGACCCTAAAGGGCTCCAGCTCTAGTTTCTGTCCACGTGGTGCGACTTTCTGGAGTGCTTATGCTCTGTGTATGTTATGAAGGTTATAAAACAAAAAGCCAATGAAGAGTGACAGATTGGAGGGAAAAAAAAAAAGTCTGGATGCTTAATGCAAATTATCCACTATCTTGGCACATCCAATATGCAGATTTTTCTTCCTCCCCCTTTTAAAGAAAAACTCCTGTGAGCTGGTGGGTTGTTAGTACTGAATACCAAATACTATCAAGATGGCTTTTAACATGTCACGGTTGGCTTCCTGACACATAATGAATCAGCAGGAAAGGAGATTTCTGTAAAGAAGAAAGTGCATTATGAAAGGAAGGTTAATAAAAAGCATACACACACTCTTCCTGTTTCTGTTTTAGTGGTTCAAAAAGTGAAACCACTGCAGAAGTATGTTTGATTAAATATGGTCATAATGTAGGAACACAAAAAAATAGACTGAAGCTTAACAGAAATTCTGGGAAGCATTTTAATCTGAATTTCTGTTCAGACTGCTCCTGCATTTCTTTGTAATTTAAAATGAAAGCTGTGAACTGCTCTAACACTTTCCTTAAAAACAGGTCTAAAAGCTGCTGCATTACAGCAGCAACATATTCCTTGCCACACACCCTCTGTGCAGCACTTGTAGCATTGAGGCAGTGGAGCCAGGGAAAATTACTGGTATTTCACCAGGTGCTCAAAGAAGAGAAGTGAGGCTGGAGGAAGGTCCACAATTCAGAGTGCTAGTGCTGCTCCTAGCAGAAACGCCTCCAACCTCTTTCAGTGAGAGTGAGCTCGCACCTTTCTTCTCTTTCTTCCCTTGTGAAGCAAAGACAATAAAAATGACCTTTCCAAATTGGTGAGTGGCTCCCCGTTCATTAGTGTTGTCAGGACTTTGCCTGACATTGTGAGCAAAGGAATGACAAATGATCTAGATTATCAGCAGAAAGGCAGTTCAGAAGCCAAAGGAAACGTGCTCACAGAAAAGTATGATCATCCAGGTTTCTTACAACACCCTGGCTATTTCTGCCTTGTTTCGCTGCTGGTGGCACTCAGTCCTCCACCATTACCAGGTCTGCAGTCCTCAGCTCTTGCAGGTACCTTCCTCTTCCCTGGCATCTCAAGCCTACCTTACTGTCTCACCTTCATTCTAGACCGAACACCATCAACGGCTAAAAATCTGACCATTCCCCTCTCTGCGGTTTATTCCACTCTAAGCAAAACTCGTCCCTAAAATGCCTTCCCGCATTTAAAACTGATCATTTAATGCTTTCTGAATACTCTCAGACATTCCTCTGCCACGTCATCCATTTTATGCTTCCTGTTTCTATTCCAAATCTCCTGCTCTTTCGTATCCCATATGTAAAACACAGCTTACGCATATGTGTGTATGTACACCATTCCCTACACCCTACATGCTGCTGCTCTGCCCCATTTTGACAGGTAAGGGCCCGTCTTTTGTTTTTTGAGTAACAGTGATGACATCTCCCACACTAACCAGGTAAGCTGGATTGACTGACAGAGCTGTAATATTTGGAATAATTGAGGTCAGGTTTCTCTTTGCCTCTCCCTCTTGATCTCTCTCAGATGTCCCAATGCAAACCCTTGTGCCAGAGTCCTGCTCTTGGCTGCTCCCAACTGACAAAACACTTTAAAAGCCCTACAAGCACTGAAGGTAGCACGAGTGGGTCCTTTGTCCTACCTCTCTGCTGATGGGAACAAAAGCCAGCCTTGCTTCCCACGTCCCGCTCCACCAACTGTTGACACCGGGAGGCTGTTTCCATGGCAATGGTCAATTGGAAATGGCAGCCTCATCCCTTCAGTTTTCACTGTGTTGGTGTCGACAGAAGTAAAGGTCTTGCTCTGATTTCTCAGTTGGGCTGGAGGAGATTTCTGTTAGAGTTATCCTTTCATATCCAGACGCCCACACATAATTCAGCTTTGATTTTCCAGCTCTCCACTTCTGCTCATTGCTGGTTACGAAGGAAAGGTTTCCCGAGCCTTGCTGCCGGGGACGCAGGCGGGGGAGATCACCCTGCACTTTCACCGTTTCTTCGTGACACTTCCTGAATTTTAATGTCTTTGTAAAGACTCGTACAGATGTTTGACTCCCAGTCATTCTTTGGGGAGAAGTCTTCCAGAACGAGACCTTTCCTTGAAGGTTTGCTCAGATGCAACTGGATGCTCAAGACCAAGTGGGATGTGCGTGTGGTTTAGTTGCCCTCAGAGAGGGCTGGCGGGATGTGGCTCTCCTCGGAGCTGGACTGCTGCAACTCTTACCTGCAGCTCAGGTAAATTCTCACAGCCACCTGAAGTCCAAGGCCGCTCACACCCAGAACAGCACCGGAGCCAACGCTCTGGAGTGGTGCTGCCCTACGTGGCACTCCCCGATCATCCAAAGCGGACGGCGCTGGGAGATGGTGCCTTCGGCAGCGCGAGTCAGGACGGAGCCGCTCTCGCTGGGCCCTTCCCTCCCCGAGACCGACGCCTCTGACCCGGCCGGTGCCGCCGCACCGCTCTCCAGCCCCGGAAGCGGCACCGCGCGCGGCTCGGACGCGGTTTCACACACGGTGACGTTTTTAACCGGCCTTCCACCGCGAACGCCATTTATAAACCACCGGCTCGTCCCCGCGTTCGTGTCGAACGGGGCCAAGCGAAGCGCCCCGAGCAGCCCCGCGCGCCCATCCCGGCGCCTGCTACCCGGGACACCGGCCCGCGCCGCCAGGGGGCGCCGGCGGATAAGGAACGGGCGCAGCTGCGGCCGCGCGCGCGCGCGGGGGGGGGGGGGGGCGGGGCGCCGCGGGCACGCGCCCAGCGCCGGTTTTAAAAACATTTTAAAAAATTATTTTATCTTTTAGCAAAAGTCTCGCGGGCTGAATCCGCGCTGGTGCCGAGACCGACAGCTGCTGCGGCCGAACGCGAACGGGGAGGGAAAACGGGCGGGATGAGCGGGAAGCGAGGGCGGTGCGGCCGCGGCGCCCCGGGGAGCCCGTCCCAGGCAGCCGGGGGCGGAGGGAACCGCTCAGCTCGGCTCTAGTGACACGTCCCTCCCTCTCTCCCTCCCCGTTCATCCCCCACCGCTACCAACACGCGGTTTCCCAGCGGGGCTGTTCCACCGGGACAGCTCCAGCTGGAGGCTGAAAAGCTGCCACAGCACCAGGCGAAAGCCCACCAGTAATCTCCTCCTTTGGGCAAAGTGGAACGTGCACAGCGGGTCAAACTCCCCCGGCAAGAGAAACCCCGTTTCCTAAGGAATGTCCCACACAGGGATGGGAACCAACTCCTCTGGGGACACAAAGGCCACCACAGACCCGGGGAGAGGAAAGGTGCGATCCTTGCACGTGGCCCAAGTTCAGAGCAGCAGCTCGCAGCAATGAAAGGGTTAAGAGATGCATCTTGGTGAGGAGATGAGAAATCAGGCAGGTGGCCGATACTGGCTTATGCAGCTGATGTGAAGGGGAAGTCCACACGGACAGTGGGATACAAG
Organism: Caprimulgus europaeus; assembly: GCA_907165065.1. Next base: position 258,384 of record OU015546.1, read on the forward strand.
AACCTAAATAGGTTATTGAGAATATTATTGTATTCTCTTTTTAATTAAAAAAACCCCCAGACAATTACTAAAACCAAACTCTCTTTAAAGAATCTTTAAAGAATCTTTTTATGTGGAGTTGGGCCTAAGCTGGCAAGCTTCAGTTTCCATTAATGGTCACTTTGTAGCTCTGACAAACTGAGGTAATGCTAAAAATCATCCCACATAGCATTTTTGTACAACTGATCTTTTAAGATGAACTATAAAAAATTCTTAAATACAATTACTGAAATTGAATCTAAATTTAAGTTATGACAAAAATACCCAACAACTCAATGCTTCAAACCATATTAATGCTGATTACTGCTATTTAAACTTCATTCTGGGCTACAAGTGTTCAATGCCCTCCCCTGTCGCAACAACACAGGGATGCAGTTCCAGGTCAGCTCCGAGAGCCCCATATTGTTTCAATTACACAGAACAGGGGGAATTGGCAGCTCCAGGGAGAGGTAAGAGCTGCCTCTGCCCAGAGGTATTAAGCCTGATGGGTGCTACGTGAAACCGCCAGTTTCCCCAGTTGTGGCTGCATGCAGGCAGCAGGAGCAATCAGTTTCCAAGCAGCAGAGGAATGAAAAAAGCTTTTTTCCAAAAGATAGCTCTTAATTATAGCAGACCTGAAACAAGGATTGCAACGTAACACCAGCTGTGAGCTTGTAACTCCTACTTTGCCAGCTGAGGGATGAGAAAGCCAAAAGGGGTTGAGTTGGAGAAACCCCCAACATGAGCTGGCCCACAATTTGCTGATCATATGGGGTTTATACACAGAATTCTGCTGTGCTGGATTCTGCCACTGCATTTTGCTTTTACCACCAGATGCCTCTAAGGACATCTGCTAGTCCATTCAGAGAAATCTCAAAGCAAGACTATAATGGGGCACACAGGGGGAAAAAAACTTAAAGCAATGCCAAATTGAGGCCCATTCTTCATACCAGGCATCCTGAAATGACTTACAGGTGTCTCAGAGAACGTTTCCGTGGAATTTTCATGTATTACTGCTATTCATTTTGCAGAAATGTCCCAAAAGGTTGCATTCATACAGAAGCAACACACACAGTGACTCTTGTGATTCAGACAACCAGTTAGGATGCTGCTGTCAGATCATCACAGGTCTGCCATCAGCAGCAGGATGTTTCAGTGGAGGCTTTACAGCCCTCCCTGTGCTCCCTGAGCACACCTGCAACTCTAAGACAAGGCACCCCAAAAACCCAAAGCCTCGAAAACTGAAGTCAGGGTGATTAATTATTTACAGCCTCAACTCAGCTGGAGATGTTGGAAAAAACGCCAAAATTCTCAGAGCATCTACACTGAGTATTTACCTTTCATGGATGTTCAGATGGGTTAATTTCAGTCTCTTAATTAGTTCACAGACCAGCTATGTTAGAATAAGTTAATGGTGTTTCCATAAAGCTCTCAGAGCTGTATGGCCTCCCTGAAAAGGGATTTTTTCATCCATAACCACCAGTACAAGTATGATTACAGCATTAGGGAAAACCACCTCTGAAGACAGCCAAGAGGCTCTGGGTTTGCAGAAGTCTTCTTCAAGACCAGGACAGGAGGAGCCACCTCTCAGCAGCCCAGACCTCAGCTCACTGCCCTGCTCACAGAGGTGATGCAGTCCGGCACCAGGAGCCTGTGCCTGTCCCAGCTGCCTGCTGAACACTCGCTGAAGCCTGGACTGACTTTGGGATGATGCCTCAGGGAAGGAAGAGGGAGGTGAGTGAATTCTGGGTGCCAGAAATGTGAGCAAACTCCATGCTCATCCCAGCTAGGGTCTCTCTGCGTTTCAGGAAAAACAGTTTGATGTATTTGTCTGGCTTGGACTCTCAGAGCGATGTCTGTCTCCCTGCCAGCCATCTGCCACATCACTTTCACTTCTCCAGGCACACACGGCCAAGAGAACATGCTTCCAGCCTTTGGCTGCCACACCACTGACTCTCTGCTATCCTGGATTCTGACATAAAAGCTTTAATACCTGACAGAGGTCAAAAGCTTTAATACCCGACTTCAGTCCAGGCTGAGTAGGACTTGAACAAACAGCACTTGTTCTCAGTGAGTTGAGAACTGGACACTCACCAGCCTCTGACCAGGAGGCAGCATTTTCCCCAAAGGCAGAACTAGTATCAGCTTCTCCTCCTAATTCTGAATGACATCCAGGGTCTGAAACAGGATGCAAAAACCTCCCTGCAGGTACAGCATTCGGCCTCAGACCTCCATGTGCACCCTGGCTGTATCGCCACTAACTTGTCTTAAAGATGAAATCCTTATGAAAAATGGCAACCAAGAAAACAGGAGATTAAAAAATCAACCTCAAACAGCTTCCAAGTCCAGAGTACTAAAACTAGAACTGCAACATGGAACAGGTAAAAAGGTGAGACTGTCACTTCACCAGTGACACCACGCACAACGCTTTGATTAAGTCATTGACAAATCTGCTTCAGGGCAGAGAAATATGGAAACATCAGGCAATCAAACTGTGAAGCCTGTGAAAGAATGTGATTAATGCAAAAATGTGATGAAACTAATGTGCTTGGCTCCAGAATTTCATGGCACACCCAGTACTGGAACCGAATCTGATGGCTTCTTGGCGAGTAGTGCCCCTCTGTGTTCCCCGAACACGGTTATCCATGCCCTCTTTGTTTCCTAGTTCTGATCAGAATCTAAAGCTTTTATTTTAGCTACATTTCTAAAGATGTGTTTCCCAGGATATGTACCCATAAACAGAGACGTGTACATGCATATATACTCTGAATAATTGTGCAGAATTTCACTCTTCCCTCCTGAGACATAAAAGAGCCAAGTGTTATTAAATTTACGGCGAGTGTGGTGTAGTTTTCACATAATTTTCTTGATGCACTGCAGATTTTTTTAACAGGCTGCCACTTCCTCTCCTGTTTAACATTAAGGGACTTTGTCCAGCCTCAGCTACACCTTCAGCATCTTGGATTTCTGTCTAAGGTTATCGGTCCCAAGGGCAATATTCTGTTGGGCAAATATGTCATCTTGTCTCTCTGCTTGTCCTCTACCCTCCAACTTTGTGTGGAAAAGGAATGCACGGGCCTGCAGAGCTTGGGATGCAACAAAGGAGCAGTGCAAACTCAGCTTACTAATGCTGCAGTCAGCGTAAGACTGATCTGTCATTGATGGCTGAGAGACACCAGAATGTACTGCATGGCTGTGACCTCTAATCACAGAAACAAGGGCACGACACCAGCACCCAACTGGGGGCAGTGGAGAGGGACAAGAGCAGACCTGGTGTTTGTTGATACAGATGCAAGCACCTGGATTTGGTATTGTGGCTCCTGCAGTTAATTTTCTCTTGCTTACAGACAGACCCATGTTATACCTAAACTTTCTTTTGCTCCGAGAAGATGTTTGTGTGCGCACTGGGACGTGTTCTCCAGAGGAAGACATACAATATAACTGTGATGTGAAAGAAAATACACTCCAGGGCAGATGCAGAGAACTCCACAGAGCTGCCTGTTTGCAGAGCAAACTTCCCAACCACTCTGCAATCTACGCAGCCTTCTCTTTAGGCTGGCAAGCTTAGAACAGTAGTAAAGATACCCACCCTGAAACACTCAGCTCCAGAGTCCATCTGTAAACAACAGCAACTCATTCTGATCTGACACTGAACTACACAAACATGGAGTGACCTTGTGGGAAACCTACCTGCCAATACTGGCAAAGGCTCTTTGCAACTGAGTAGGTGCCTACAAATGGTGCTTGAAAATGCAAGACCATAGGTACATTTTTTTTCCAGTGCACAGAGGGGACCTTTTTTTGGATACAACCTGTTTGGGGACAATCTGGGCAGCTCTCACACTGTGCATCCCAGAAGTGTTGAATATTGGGAAGAAAGAAAGTGTGTGCAGATGCAAGTTGAGTTTGATGGTGACAAATGACTCCTTCACAGGGAAGGCTGGCAGCAGTGAGAGACATCATACTCTAAATCAACCCTTCAAAAAGCAAAAGAGCAAAAAAGCCTCCAGATACTCACACATTGGTTTGAGCTGTCCGATGAGTTCCTCTTTTGTCCACTTTGCCCATTCCTTCTTGTCTGTGTTTATTGAGCACAAGATGGGGCCACATGGTTTCCCGCAGTCCTCGATGGCCGGGACGTTCAGGTAGTGCACCAACACGATGTCTGGGTTCTGTGGGGACAGCAGAGCAAAAGTTCCACTATTGGGGCTCTCCCTCTGCTCAAGGCTCTCTGTATTTATTTTCCAAATTAAAACTATGACAGAAAGCATCATAATTAGATCCCAGTATGTACCAGTTTCCCCGAGATCAAAGCTGTTCTTTAGACGAGGTGGCAAAAGCACTCAGCTGACCCCAGCCCACTCGAGCACCCTTTGCTTCCAACTCTCGTGCTTCCCTTGTGCACTCAGGGTAAATCTTTTTTCAACCCATACAACACTGAACAATTGCAAGAGTCCTGGAAACACCAGTCGCAACAAACACCAGGTAATTTGCTTTGGTTTAGGGGACCTAAAGCCTGTTTGATCCAAGGCTTTCATCAGCTCGAGCCCACATCAGGCTATTCAGAATAAACAGAAATTCACCTGAGAACATCGGTAACAGACACGCTTTCTGTACAGTGGCACAAACAGGGAGGGAAGAACAAGGCAGGCTCACAAACAGCATTACACAGTGCCCCAAGGACAGGCTCTTTTCAGACAAGCCCAAAATTTCTTGTCTTTTGAAGATCTGGCAGTTTTACGAGGAAAACAGCGAAGCTGCGGAAGGTCGGGACTGGAAGAGCCCGTGTCCTTTGCAGAACTGCTGCAGAACAACTGCAAGGGGCTCGCTCCTGCAGGGCTGTTCAACGCTCCCCTCTCCCCGTGCACCTTCTCACAGGGGCTGCACCACGGCTTTGACGCACTGCAGCACCGTCCCACTGACACAGGCGTTTCAAGGAGGGAGCTGAGCAGCGCGTTACCACCCTGCGAGGAAATGAATCATCTTAACAACAGCAACAGAAACAACTCTGCTAGTTTCCCAACAGCATCCCAGGGAGATTGTACAATAGATAATAACAAGATTGAGAAGCTGATTTCTTTCCCTTAAGTCATTTACTCCTAAGTTCACAAACTTTAATGACTGCTTTGGAATTATTTATAAAAATAAATAGGATAATGGTGTAATTAAAACTCTAATGTTTCATTAATGCTGTTAGAACCCTGTTCTGAGCGGGAGAGGGAACACAAGCCATCGTTCCTTTGCAAAGGTTGCACTAATGGGAGCACTTGCTTCTGCAGCCTGCAGAGAGCTGGAGCAGTATGTGGATGCCCACACCAAGGAAAGACCAGCAGAAGGTAAGGTCTGACAGGAAAATCACACCCTGAGGCCAGGCACAGTGAGGGCAGCGTGCCTGGAGCCAGCCCAGGGCCGGGGCAGAAGCAGGGCAGTGCCCAGTGATGCTGGTGCGGGGATGATCAGACACCCCTCGCACCCTGTGTGAGGGGAGCTTCTGGCACATCCCCAAGATGGGGCAGTTGATGTCTCCCAGCTCCTCGAGGCTTGCCAAGGTGGTGCTGGCAGCTGAAAGGCCACCCCTTCACGCAGGGACCGTGTACAGCAGCTCTGCAGAGCGTGCCCTCCCTCCGTCTGCATCCCCTCGCACGCTGGTACCCAGCAGGGCTCCAGTGGCCAGACGCACCCCGCTGTCTGGAGAAGTTCTCTTTGAATTTAGGAAGACACGCAAGCAGGCACTTGCGTTTCTCTCTACTCTACTGATGAAAACTGCAAGCGGGGGATTTTCAGTGACGATTCTGCTAGATTGCTGTGTCACATTCTTTCAGCCTGTGTCAAAAAAAGGCGCTGCACAGGAAAGAGGCAAGGAAACCTGGCAGGGAACTGCTAACAACTTATTTCAGAACAGTTCTGGAAAGTGTCGAAGCAAAGAAAACCGTCGGCTATTCTATTCCCAAGATTCTCCTGGAGAGAAACAATTGAACCTTTAATGTTCAATTTTTACACATTCAAAACCTTCCATTTCACACAGTACATCTGTCCTAGGTGAGAGCCAGAGAAAGACACGTTAAAAAACTGTATCCTCTCCAAGCTGCTGCAGGATTCTCCCTCCTTCCACACCCCAGTGCACATCCTCAGGTCACCACCCAAAACAGAGCAGTTTTCCTTTCAGCCTTCCCGTTTTACCCTCTAAAGGCGATGGAGGTGACAGCTGGGGCTCCAGGGAGTTAACGGGCCAGCTGAGACACTTGGAAGCCGAGTGGACAGCACTGCTCAGGACCAGGGAGGTGATGAAGGGGAACTCTGAAACGTTACAGTCCTGATGCATAATTCAGAAAAGATTCAGATAATAAAAATTATTACCTATACACCCAAATAGCTAATATAACATAATTAGTGATTTAGATGATGAAGTCATAAAAAGTAATATGCTTCAGAGATTTCATGTAAAGGCATCTCTTGCTCCCAGAGAAGTTTCAAAGAAGAGAGCAAGGACACACTGCTGCTGTGGCGTCTGGCAGCCTGGCAGTTCTGCAGATGCTTCTTCCTTCTTTTCAGAGAAACTGTATTTTTCACAGCCTGATAGTGCCTGTTTGTCACCAGGCAATCAGGACAATAAGGCTTCCTGGCTTCACTGCAGCAGAAGCAAGTGGACCTCAGCAGTGGGCTGGCACTGGAATTTATACTTTTAATATATAAAAGCATATAAAATGAATACAAAACCAACAGGTTCATTCTTTATGTCTGCATCTAAAAGTTGACCTCAGATTGGCAAGTCTCATGAATGCCAATCTAGCTAGTAAACTGAAATGTTTTGACACAATTAAGAGAACACATATGTTTGGAAAAACTCAAAATCAGCAGAGAATCACTATTTCTTTGTGGAGACCTACCAGGAAGAAGAGAAATATGGAAGACTTAAAGAAAAATTACAAATGTAACTTCCACAGGAAACACTCCAGGACAGCAGACAAACCATGGCAGAAGCCTTCCCTGGGCAGCAAGGAGGACCTACAGGGAGGACCTGGTGCTGTAGGGCAAGCAGGAAGTGGCATAAGAAGTGGCCAAAAAACACAAAAAGCTGTTAGTTTTGATAAAGAAAAATGCAGCTGCAACATCTGTCTGACTCTTGTTTGCAGCTTCATCAGTACTAAGTGGTCAATAAATCAGACTGGCATGGCGTTACGTTTCCTCCATGGCTTAACCATCAATCTAGTGCCAGTTCCCATGAAAAATGAATGAGAAAAAAAACCCCTCTATGTGATAGTGAAAGTTATCCAGAAAGTAATAATAGCACGTAACGGCACTGCAGACCTCCCTCTCAGCATGACTGCTGGAGCAGCGATGCAGCCTCTCTGTGCTACCCACTACATGCTATTTAAATTAACCAAGTAAATCAGCTATTGTTTGTTCCATCAGCCCACTCCATGGTTATACTCTTCACATTAGCAGAAACTCAAAGCTGAAACAAGTTGGGCTGCTCCAGCTCCCCAGTTCTGGCAGGCAGGGAGGGCAGAAATGCAACGAAAAGCACGGCCAGGCTGTGAAGGGCCGATCGATGCTCGGGCGGAGGAATGACACGTACCAAGCTGGCAGGGCTGCAAGGGAAACCTTCCTCTCATTTCAGCAACCACCTTCTCTTTGCTTTACTACCCAAGGTCAGTCTCCTCTGCAAGGGGAAGTCTCCCTCTCAGGCAGGGTAGGATAATCACAAAAATCCCTCCCCAAGATTTGCTGTCCCCACCCCCAAGAATGCTTTTCTGATATATTTTTTTTTTTAATAAATAAAAAGCAAAAGCCATTTCTGGCCAGCTTTCAGCTGCTCAGCAATAGCAATCAGCTCAAGGCTAATTTCACTAGCAGGGGCTTCCAAATCACTGATGACCACAGCTGAAGGTATTTTATTTGGAAAAATACCTCTGTGCTGAAAGTTTTGCATTTGTACTCCCTGCTGGAAGGATGAAAGGAAATAAAACATCCTCAGGGATGACGAGCATTGGTGAATTTAATCCCAGTCACCCTGCAAGGAAATTACCCCTAAATAGAGGTATCATGAGCTCTGCTCTACTGTAGGGCCCATCACCCTGGCTTTCACTGGATACCTGCATTGTTTCTGTTATGCTGAACTTGCAAAGTACTATGCATTATCAGAAGTGGAAGGTGAAACTAGCCTTTTCTGTCCCTAATGGCTAAACCATGAAGCAAAAGGGCAGAAGGAGCAGAGAAGTGTGGCAGAGGGACCCAGAGGTGGCTCCTCTGCCCCCTCCCTCCCCTTCCACCCTCAAAATTATAAAAGTTTTTTTTTCTTTTCTGACAGCTACTCATTTGTGAGGTTTACTTTGTATTCCTGAAGCTATCCAAAAGGTTGAAAAGGAATCTTTCTGGGAACATAATTCACACCCATTGCTGTGGGGTGATTGGATTAGTACCTAACAGATTATCACCTAGAAAAAGACAATACAAAAAGGTTTCTGTGGTTTTGAGAGGATGTGATGCTTCAGTACTTCAGTCCACAGGTAACCTGGAAACAGGTACAGGGAGAGTCTGTGCATTATCTGTATATTATCTAAAAACAAACCAAGCAAGGAAAGCATTCCCAGACACAGGGAGGGGCGGATGACAGACTCTTCTGCTATTTATAGCAGTGTCTACCTGGAGGATTTCCTCCAGATTTTTAATGGTTTGAGAGGAGCCCGAGATACGTGAGTACAAGGCAGAAATACGCAACACAGGCACAGAAGTAATGGCATGTTTTCCCTTCCAGACACAACGCTAGCTTTGGACAAGATGACTGCTTTGAATCCTAGCAATTTCTTTATCCTTGAACTAATTTCTAATTGAGGTCATGCTACAGAAAGAAACCTGGTGGCTGATGAGTTAGAATATATTAATCTTTCACACTCACAGTAAAAACAAAACCAAATCTAACATTGACTTTAAATGCCCAACCCACTGCCTTAAGTGATCTTGAGCCAGGCATGTTTAATTAGGGAGAACAAGACAGTTAACATAGCACAGCCCCTGTACCAGAGAGCTGAAGCACCTGGAAGAGAGGAGGACCCCAGAGGTGGATGCAAAAGCAGAACTTGTGCTGCAGAGCTGGACCGCTTTTGCTGGGAAATCCTCTTTAGCCTGTACAGCTCATTGAATTAACCTTACAGCCTATGCCTCCAGCTGGTGGAACTTACATCCCTTCAAAAGCTTCCTCAGGAGCAGAGGATGCCTGGGGTCAGTCAGGCAGAGAGAGACATCAGTGCATATATTGTTTTAAACCTGGTTAAATCTGCATCCTGATAAGCATCAGCTCAGGAGCATTTGCTAAATGTCACTGCCCTTGTCCGGGCACAGGAGCAGCGGGTCCCCTCCGGGCGGTGGCTGTCCCCTGCCTCTCCACCATCACCTCATCCTGGCCATGCCTGGAGTCACAGGATTTACACTCTACAGGCACCACAGGTGTCTCCAAAGGTCAGTCAGCCCACGACTCCAGAACAGAGCCATTTTCACAGATTTTAAGCCAAAAGTCTTCTGAGTTTTTTTGTGTAAAATTACTAAGTTTTGTGACAAGAGACTGGTGAGAGGCCAACAGAGCTCCATGTACCGCAAACAAGGCAACGACAAATCGAAGGGCTTGGAAAGCTAAAAAATTATTTCAACCCTTATGTAATTATGAGAGTGAGATTTCCTGCAATTGTTTTAAAGGGAATCAAGATTTAATAGGGTTGTATGCTTTATAATGTGCTCCCCAGTTCCTCTTCAATACCTTGGTAAGGGAAGATAAAGTGTAATCAGGAAAGTAATTGCACTGTGTTCTACATTTCGTGTCTCAAAAGAATGACTAGGGGGTACAGAGCCACCACAGGGCAGGGTTTGCATTAGAGAAACACAGGTTTTCCTTTTGGTTTTTGTTTTCTTTTTTCTTTTTTAATCCTTCTTTATTTTTCTTCCTCTGGCTGCTCTTGGCATCCCTTGATAACCTGCATGTTTCTCCCAATAACAAAGTGTACCTGTCCCATCCCTACGACACGGGTAAATTCCCATTCCTCCTCAGGAGCATCGCTCTCAGGTCCCAACAGCCAGCCTGCCAAGAGCATCCTTGGCCGAAACACCAATTTGTCCTCCACGTGCTGGCAGCGACACCTGAACACAAACTGGAGCGAGAGTCCCGTCCCGAGCACCTTCTCCTTGAGCCTTGCAGAAGCACCTCCTGTGGCACATCTCCAGCAAAGCCAAATGCAGAAGATCTTGACAGACAATCTTGAGAAAAGGCAGTAAGGCAGCAGAAAGAGTCCTGAAGTCTTTCCTCCCCCTTAAAAGAAAGGCCCAGGGTGGTGTTCAGGATTCATCAATACGGGTTGGTTTGATTTGAATTGCCCCAGGACAATCCCCGAAACAAGTAGAGTTCTGTTCAGGGAAAGGTCAGGACATTTCTGAATAAGCTTTTCTTTATAGGTGAGCCTGGCAGCAATCCTGTGGGGTTACAAACTGCACATAGATCAGCCTCGTCATCATCAGGCAGCATTCACACAGAGCAAGCAGCAAAGTAAGAGTCTTAATATAGAACAAATACCAAATACTTAATAATACGTCACCAAATGTGATATATTTGAAGGTATTTTATATACCAAGAGCTGCCTCTGAATACTCCTGGGAATCATGTTTATTTAATATGCACTTTGAAAGACACAGAAAAATACAGCGCTGTAATTTCTGGCCTCCGAGCTTCCAAAAGAAATTGATTTCTGAGTTGCTGATTATCTTTCATAGCAGTGCCTCTCGTACAAGTAAAAGCTGTAACAGAAGGACAATACTGCACAGCTAGAAGCGTGCAGCAAAATAAAACAAAAGGCAGTTCTTCTCACACAGGTATTATTCTTCTGGACAATGGAAATGTCTTTTCATCTGTGTCACTGCTCCCAGCTGGAAGCTTTAACTTACACAGGCAGCTGACAGGGACAAGATAATTCTGCCACTTGCTGGGATTGCTTCTGTTTATCTAGGAACACCCAGCAGAGCCGCTAGTGCCGATGCAGAAATCCTGTGTCCTGGTGCTCGGGGACAGAAACACAGCAGGGAGATCTCCCACCCTGCTTATTGTTCTGCAGCAACGAACCCACTGCAGCCCACAAGAGCATTCGCCTGGGAAGGGATGAGGAGACCCATGTCTTGGCACCCAAACACTCCTGGGGTCGGCAATACCCTGCACGGGGTCACGGAGCAGCAGCGCATCCCTCTCCGCTGCAGCGCCTGCCACCACGGCATCGCCCAGCTCCAGCCCGCAGTCTGCAAAGGGCTCTGCTGGAGAATGGCAGCGAGCTCCGGGCTTCAAACCACAGAGCAAGGCTGAGGAACTGAAGAGGAAAAGCTGCTCTTGACTCTTTCAGAACTGTGGCTTTTACTGTTTTCCACTCAATCCTTTATGACTGTACATCTGGATCCTCAAAAGCCCAGCCAGAGGCTCCAATATCCATTGGACAGTCGGTCACAGGAGGTGCCCATTTGAGTTTAATGACCTTATAAAGCTATGCCATTGCTCATGTATAAAAACATAACCATGATAAAAGCATGCAGAGAAAACCTACAGATAGTAACTTGCCCTACTTCAGCTTGCTTAGAGATATTCCTTCTTAACACACACCCTGTTTAGGAAAACCACATCATAATGGCAACGAATCCCTTTAACCCAGCTGCTGCACCCAGTGTCGATTACCTTTTAAGGGGATAAATTTGCCATGGAAATCAAAGCATCTCCTTCTCTTTTCTGTCACTTGCTCTCTTTGGTTGTCCCAGGTTTAACAACTCATTCTGCAAAAGCCTTGAGGTTCTTCAAGCAATAACTCTGAGGGCAAAGCAAATGCTTCTTTGGGTTTGGTGCTCTTCCTGACAAATGAGGATTATTACAGACATACACATTTCTAGCTGTACTGTGCATATACTGCTACTCCAACTCTCCACCTTTGAAGACTGACACTTAAACAATGCCTCTGTTTTCTTATACTAAACCTGCATATGGCAACCATTTCCAGACTAGCGTAATTTCTGCACGGAAAGTGGTGGAGAGGAAACAATCAAAGCCATCTTATGTTCCAAAGCGTCCTACGCTTGAATTGTGCTTTTCGTTTTCAGAACACCTCAAATAATATGCTAACCAAAGTTATATACTGGGATTACTTAAATAATAGCAAAACACAGCTCTTTCTAGGGTAAAACAAAGCAAATGCTCGAGAGCACGCAGTGTCAGCAAGGAACTTCAAGGCCACCGAAGTTGCAGACGCAGAGCAGAGTTCTGCCCTGCAGTTGCATTAATAGTTCAAAACCACATTACGCCGTCCACACAAACACGAACAAAGCTGCATCAAACCAGCACATACAAACATAAACATTGAATATTGATGTAACAGTGTCAGCATCTTTGCAGACTGTTACCCTGTAAGAGATTTGCTACTGCCTTTAGACTATTTTTCCTCAACAAGTGTGAGCCAGAGATCCCTCAGCTGACATTTGTGAGGACTTTTCATTTTCTTCATTCTAAAGTACAGAATCTCCTCTCCCTCTTTCTGTTTTTATCACAACCTTTACATGGGAATTCTGTCATTGCATTTCAAACAGCCTCAGACAGAGCTAAGCTCAAAACACTTCCATCCCCATCACCTTCCAGAAATGCCAGCATTATAAACTGTGCCCCAAGTGGCTTCTATCCTTTCCCAGCTCACCCAAGCCAGAGATGCAACAATAGCTGGGCTGAAATAAGAAGCAATTTTAATTTCAAAGCTCCGCTGACATTCACCAAGTGCTTTCAAAGTTTATATCAACAGAATGCACTGCTTCAAATTCTGGTTTGGATGCAGATGGTGAAAGTTTTTTCTCTCATCTGCTGACGTCCTAGTTTGCCTCAATAAGACTATTAACTTTTAAATATTAATGCATTTCTGTGACTTGAGAACAGTTCAATGTGCTCCTGGAGATACCTCGTTTTTTATTTTTTAATTGGTATTGTTGTAGGCGGACCAAGTAATAGGAAGGTGACATTTCCAAATACCAAACGAGAAACCCCCAGGAGAACACAACCAGAGCTCACGTTAACTTTCCCTCCAGAGACAAGCTGTCCCTCGGTGCTGCTCCTAAAGCTTCATCAAGCTCCAAGCTCTTTTTTTTATGTATGCAAATGTGTTAAAGTTATTTGGAAGCCAACTGCCCCTCAAAAACTCTGTATAACCCCCACAGCAGCAGCATGTGAGCATCAGAGTATAGGAGCTGAGGACATAGGGCTGAGGATGTGTCCAGGGGTTTGCATGCGTGCGAGGTGGACGAGAGCAGCAGCTCCTCAGCATTTCACAGGGTGTCCCGGACTCCCAGCCCTGCACACCCCGCCTGCACACACCCCGGCCAGAAAAGGAGCTCTCGGCGCTGGAAGCTGACGGCAGCGCCCACAGCGTGCCGGGGCTGGAGCTGTGCTGAGCAGCCAGCTCTGCCCGCTCCTGCTGGGGCTGCCCAGAGGCAGCAGCCATGCGCAGCCGGGAGGACGCGGGACTCTCTGCCACCTCTTGTGTGGCACAACAAACTCCCCACACAGCTCTGCTCTGATGTGATGTGACTGTCTGTTGGTTTTGGCTGGTGTCCGAGTTAGGTGAATGACTCGGACAAGCCTGACGGGGACGCGCAGCCCCTCGCAGCTCAGGTCACTCCTTCCCCGACCAGGACATGGCGCGCACCAGCCCTCACCCCTTCCCATACATCTGCATAAGCTCAGCAAGTGCAGAGACATGGGGCTCCAGGTGCCTGGAAAGGATACAAGCATCACTTTGATGCCTGCCCAGAGGAATAGGAGATAAATGCTATTTAATGTTCCACGCAGCCTATATGGTACATGGTAAGCCAACAAGCCCTTTTTATTTTTACTCTTTGCTCTTGCTCCAAGGGCTTTGTCATTTATAGATTCTTTAAATTTGTTACTTTTGATATCAGTGACTGGTAATACAATTCCCAGAGGAAGAACATCAATAACCTTCAAAACGCTTTCATAATGGTGGCTTTGATCGTCTCGCAACATTTTTGTTCCTATGGCGTAACCCTTCTGACACCTCTGTACAGCACATGGGCTATTCACTGAAGGTTTTGTTGTGCCTGGACAACCTTTCCAGACAAGAGTAATTCCCAGTGCCAGGGAACCCAATGCTCTCCTCCTGTGATACATACTTTGGAGTCCAACTTTACTTTGCATTGGACACGAGGGCTTATAGAGATGCAAGAGCCCAAATTAAAGATGCATGGGGAGCTTAAGCATCAAAGCATCTAAAGTAGCATCTAAGAAATAGGTAACTCCAAGGAACAAACAGCAATTGCTCAAGATCATCAGGTGAGAGGCTACAGCAAGGTTCTGGCTATTTATCAAACACGTACACGGGTCACTTTTCACCACACGGCGCCTCAAGAAAAGATAAAAGCAGGAAAATTGATCTGAGTGTCTGTTAAGTGTGTCACACATTACTGCAGATAAGATTATTTTTGAGAGGAATACTGATGTTCTTCTATGCCTTCTCTCCTGGCTGTCACTGGACGCTCCTGGTAGAGCGCATCTTTTCCTCTGTTGCTCTGTCTCCCGTTTCCTTTCACTGGGACAAGTTCTAGTCCCCTTGTGCCAGTTCAACTCCACTACACTCCAGTTTAAAGGTACAAGTATATCGCTTACATTAAGGGACCGAGTTCATCAAAAGGCTTTTTGCAAAGTTGTGTTCACAGAGCAATCCACCTTGAGCAAACACAGTGCTACGCTTTGCCAGAAAATGCCAATATTTAGCATTTTAGCTTTTGTACGTACCCTGCACAGGTTTTCTGCCTGGAAAACATTTTTCTTTTGCCAAAGACTGCTTTTTTTGAGTCAGAAACCCTGCCAAATACCTCCTATTTGTTGTTAGGTACGAGTGTCTTCACTCATCCAGCCACAGACCATTGCTTGCTAATACTGCCAGAATGGAGACTTTGTGCTGACTCAGCGACAGCGCGATTTGGGGTGACTGCAGTCCTACCTCCTCACAAACAGCTCAACGGGAAAGATTCTCATCTTGGTAGAGACACAGGAGCTGTGGCTGCTTTCTCTCATTCATCAGGAGCGTTTCTAATTGTCACCTGCCACAGCTGCAGAGCGCCAGGACCAGCACAAGTGTCAGCCACAGCAGAAATTCAAGTCACCAGATTCCCCACATTGTTGCCTACTTGTCCTTGGAAAAACACACGTCTGAAGCAGCAAATGCTCTGCACAGGAGCAGCTGCTCTCACCTTGCCAGCGAGGATCATGGTGCCAGCGCTGTCCCTTTGAGGTGATTCTGCTGGCACTGCCATCCTTCTGCCTCTGCCATGCGCTCACAGCGGTGGACACACAGCAGCAGAAAAGCAACGGGATTCTGTTCTCATTACACGTGCAAAATCTGATCACGTTATCCCTAACCTCTGGGACAGGAGAAGCAGCGCTGCCTGTCCCCAGGGCTGTGGAAGACGCTGCGATACTAAAGCAGGAGGGAGATGGTGTCCTGCTCTGCCAGCCTGAAGGGCAAACGCTGCGCGCGATCCGCGCTGTCTGCCTGCCACAGCGGGAGCACAGCGGGAGCGCTGCAGAAGCTGTGCAGGAACACGGAACGAGACGGTAAGCAGCAAAACAGTGCGGGGGAGCACACGGATTCCCTCAGAGTCTCCCTTTGGCTCTGCACTGGGAGAGCACTCGGAGAATGCAGCATCCCTCTTCAGGCAGAGAAGACTGAATGACGACAACCTGGGCACAGCCAGAGGAGATCCCCCATCACAGATAGCTTGAATTGTGTCTTCTCCAGGTTTCCTGATGTTTTGGTGTTATGTCATAAATGTTTCAGCTGTCTCAGTATTGCAAGAACCTAGAAACCCTCACAAAAATCTTCCCTTCTCCCAACTTACACACACAGTTTGGAAATGACCAGAACAACTACCACACCGAAGGAAATTAAAGTCACATTGTCACTGTTTGCCAAAAAAACCCCTAAGTACACCCCTGCCATGCAAAAAGCTTCAAGGCACCAACCAGAGTTTCTAGTATGACAGGTAAAAGTCCGTACACCATCGTAGTTTGGTGATGTGGGGATGACACAAAGGCAGACCCCAGAACTTGAAGGCAAGTTCTCAGTAACACCACAAGCTCCCTGCTAAGTTCACCGTGCCATCAAGTCATTCTTTTTTTATAGATAGAGACACAAGGAAAAAATGAAATCTAAAAAGCATTGTCAACTTGAATGATTTTCCAGGTTCTTGTCACTAAACAACCATCATCCCTCAGAGCATAAGAAAGGCAATAAAACCAATAGAACTAATAAAGGAAAACTGTGTGGAGCTTGACAGATCTGGCTGTCCCTGGCATGTGACAGCCTATTTTACCAAGCAGGCAAATTGAAGCTGCAGCAGACTTGTCCACAGGATAAGTGAGACCCTGACAAAACCAGCACCGACTCCTAGATTTTTTAAATGCTGTTAAGTTCTTCTAAAAAAAGGTCCATTTTGAAAGACCATTCAAAAGATTTTGCAGAATATATTTGTGTTTGATAGAACAGCTGCTCAATAATTGCTGTTTAACTTCTTGCCTCTGCTGAAGACCAGAGCATGGACCTACCCTGTTCTCTAACGCCGGTCATTTTTCACGGCTGCTAAAGGGATGCACCTCCCCTTGTTCATATTGTTTGTACACATATGGAAAAAAAACTCTTGAGTTTTTGTTTGGAACTGAACCAAACTAAATAGCCTATTTGCATTTCACTCCCTCCTGACAGTTGACAGCAGCACAGGGAGCAGGGGCAGATCCCCGGGGTGCTGTCAGGGAGAACCAGGCAGCGCTGGGCCAGCGCCCCGGCTGCGGGAGAGCCCAGCCCACAACCCCTCCCCTGTCACCTGCATTTCTCTGAACACTGGAAACCCATCAGAAGCTGATGGAGTCCTTCAAGCTGTGCAGCGAGCTGACCCTAATGGCTTGCAGCAAGAGCCTGTTACCAAAGTCAAGACTTAATTCAACCAAGAACTCGTTAACATTTCCTCTGTGCACTCACTGACTGAATGTGCTTTTGAAGTCACTTATTTACCAATAAATTACAATGGTCTGAAATCATTAGCAAAGTAAATTGTTTTAATTGATCTGACCTTTTTTTTTTTGGACACAGGAACTTAGTTTCTATGTAATTGCACTTTCCAAAGGACTAAAATAGCAAATTAATCACTCTTGGAGCTTGCAATCTTAAAATGCTCCTTATTCCAAAAGGTTGCACAGTTGAAATGAAGACTAAATCCACACTTCCATGATTCTTTCATGTTCACGTTTGTAATGAACCCTGAACAGGTTCAAGAACCATTCTATGCCAAGGGATGCACCAAGACAGCAAGCCACAGGCAGGGATTTACATGGTAAGAAGAACATTTCAAAACACACTTACTTTTGCTGCACTACTCAAACAATATTCACAGGATTTTTATTTTTTTTAATAGGGATCAGAGAAGATAAAGGCTGTGCAGATTTAAATAATTTCATGATTTCACTTGGTATAACCTCCAGAGGTCCAGTCAATAACTACCTACACCTACCTCAACCTCTTTCTGAACAATGGCAGCCTCAGCAAACAGCAGCAAAGCAGCCATCTAAAACAAACAAGGTGCACCACCATCTACCATAAATACATTTTCTATTCAAATTGGTTGGGGGGGTTTGGAGGAAATACTCAATTTATGAATAGAGTATAAATGGCATCTTTCAAAATAACAGTTTTAGGCACAGATTAGCTCTCCATCCTTGTTGCTTCTGATGGGGCTAATCACCACCCTAAATCAGTGTTTCAGCTGAACCTGACATTGGAAATCACATATAATTATACTGATTAATTTTGCTGAAAACATACAGTGTTTTGCTATAGAAATGTAAACATAATAAGGTGAAAGGGTGATACAAATAGCAAGAGCTGACTGCTGTTCAGAAAAAAACCACTCAGGTGCTACAGACATTTGAGTGACTGCATTTATTAAAAGAGCAGTGCCAATTCCCACATCTGCCTACTGATTTCTGCCAAAAAAGCAGAGGAAAAACAGTGGAAGTATGACTCAGGAGTATAGTTGCAACCTACTAAAGGCATCCTATTATTTATATATACATCAAAATAAAGTGAAGTGGAACGTTATAAAAGGACTGTTGGAAACAGCACCAGCTCTGCAGACCATCTGCATACTGAAGTATCTGACATGGCCAAAGAAACAGGCAGATGAACCAGGGGAGTGTGGGCAGAGCTACCGAGAGGCTGTGTGGAAAGAGAGGGAACCCCAGCTGGCTTCCTGGGAGCCCATTATTTAACAGCCAGAAGAGATGCAAGAGGCAGCAAAACACCAGGAGCTTGCCAGAGGACAAAAACCTAAAATCAGGAACTCCTCCTCGTCATCCTTGTGCAACATCAACATTTCAGATAAAGGTGCAGCAGCTCTAGAAACACACTTGTCCCCAGCCCCTGAAGATGAGATAACCATTTATACAAGGGGATGGGGGCACAGAATTTCAACAAAGCCCAGTAATTTCACAAAAGAAGCCAGCATTAATACATAGCACTTAAAACAGAGAGGCATTTCCTCCTAGTTGTACCTTGCTGCACAACGTTCTGAAAAGCCACTGGAAGAAAACTGCTTGGGTTTCACTTTTAAAGCTGCACTTACCAAATGCTATCTGTCTTCAGACATATTGGCAAGGAAAAGTAGCAAATTACTTGTTTTTCCTGTAGCACCTAAAATTACAACCACTATCTTATCAGTCCCTCGTTACCCAAAATCAACGCTTGCAGAGCTAATAAATTGCTGTGACTGGTCTCCACATGCAGTGCTTTGTGTGGGGCAGCAGCTCAAATTCTCTAAGTGGTTTGATTTATTTACTCACAAGCCCAAAACCAACCTACAGAAAGCACCCCAGAACAGTAGGACGGGTTTGATTGAACACAGAATTTCCCAGGGACCTTTCACAGAACTGACAGCACTGGCTGGCTCTCGTGAAACTGCACAGCCTTGGTACGGGGCAGCATCCACCTCCCTGCAGCGCTTGAACCAGGAGCCGATTCTGGTACCCTGCAGAGTATCCCTGGAGCAGCTTCGGGTGAGGAGGACCCAGGGTCTGCTCCGTCCTAGCACACAGCCTGAGGATAAGCGGACGGGAAAGGCAAACATGAAGCTACAGCTGAGTAAGTAACATTAAGTCTGACACAGGGAAGCTGTGATGCATTACTCACCCTGATAAGTTTAATGTATAATTTAGAAAGATATCACCAAAATGGAAAAGAGAAGCTCTTAAGCAGCTCTGAAGGGTATTCAGCTCAGGCATCGCACGCAGTTAGTGTTCAAGGGAAGCTGCCAGCCCCATGGCAGAAACCCACCCCTCTCCCAATCATTTGATTTAGATGTGTTTCCATGCTGAAACAATTTAGGAAGAACCCATTCCTTTTCATAGGCCAGATTTAGGCTTTTTAGTGAGTATTGGGCATTGCCCCCCTGACTGATAACCAAAAGCCATCAGATTGGAAAGCCCTTATCCTCTAACTGCTGCTCAGTGTAACCAGGCGGTTTGAACCCGCACTGTGGAAGCCACAAATAACCCCAAAATACATTAGAAATGCAGAGGATTTAGGGGATGCCTCCCAACAAACAAATACGTAAATCACAGCTCACATAACACACTGGGTGATACTATTTTGGTTTAAAAGAGTCTAAGTGACAGCCACCTTGCCACATGGTTTTGAAGAAATATTTATCTTGGGGAAAATGAGAGCTCTGCCAGCACTTAGGGCATCTTCTGCCCTTTCTGCTTTGGAGGGATGGAGCAGGAGAGGGACACTCCAGCTGCTTTTTGAGGAGGACTGTACATGGGTGACTGTCAGCCCAGCACCTGCCTAACAGAGGAAGCATTAACAAGAAAAGGTTTTTTGCTGGCTGAACTTGCTGTAAGTGTCCCCTAGAGTCCACATTTCAGAATTAATGACTTCTGATACCGCTCATGCGATCACCAGAGCTCCTATGAAAAATATTTTGATGATTAGGGATGCCACTCATTAACAGGATGAATTTGAAGAGCACCCAGCGGAGCAAGGACAGCCCCAGGACATCGCCCAGCACAAAGCAAACCCACACTGCCGAGGCACTGAGGAAGAAATGGTGCCACGGGGTCCCACCCTGTATGGGCTTGTGACAGCACCCGCTCAAGCCCAGGACCAGTGTCAGCTCATCACAATTTTCTTTCCACTGGAAGGTTTCCAGCAACACTGACGAATATTTGGTGCTGCTGCCTTGAATTATCTTTGCATAGCTCACTGCAAAAACCAGCCCCCCCCCCGCCGCCCCCCAACACCTACAGGACTAAGAAACAGCTTTCCAATTTTCTCCCTTTTTCCCAGCTTACCATTAAAAACACACATTATAAGAGGTCTTGATTCTTGATGGCCCAGTATCCAGAGCATCCCATGCTCCAACCTCGCCTAAAGAAGTGGTTTCCCATCTTGATGTCACGGCTCTCCTGGGCTCCCCTGTCCCCGAGGGATATGGAGATGCTTTTCAGGATACATCATCACTGCAACTGCTCTGTGAAGTGCTTTATCATATGGATATTTTAAACTCCTGATAACACTCATGCAGAGATAAAAACCCAAGAACTTGGACTGCAGTTTTATAACATTCTCCCAATTTCTAGCAGTTTATCTCCAGAAAATATCAGTATGTCTCCCAAATCGTTACACATTAGTACAGCCGGTGATATCAGCCTCTCCAACCCCAAACAGTACTGAAATGATTTACTGCTCAAAAAGGGAACCCTTGTACCCAAAGCAGTCTACTTCCACTGCTCTGAACATCAGGCACTTCGCAGTGAAAAACAGAATTTGTTGGGCTGATGTTTACTTGAAGCAACGACTGTCCTTGTACCTTTCACACAATGACCTTCACCATGCAGGAGAAGAGCAGTGACCCCGAATTTCCATCCCTTCAGAGGTTATAGTGCGACTGAATTAACTCCCAATGACCATTTCACTCTGCTGTACAAGCCAGGGCTGTGAAACGCCTGGGAGGAAGATCCTGGCTGCTGCTTCCAGCAGCTTTCACAGACCAGCGCTGGCCTCGAGGTCCAGCCAGATCATGCAACACACAGAAAAGGGGCCTTGGACAGAGAGATACCGAACACAAGTGTAAGCCAAGCCAGGTCATTTCAAAGCACACAGTGGGATGTTGTAATTCTGGATACCGCAGAGAGCACCTGGGAACAGACCATCCCCTGCCACCCAGGTGTCCTGCAGCTGAGCAGGCGCAGCGCCCGGCTGCCGGGGAGGCGCGCATCATCCCCGGCACGCTGCCACAGCCCGCGCTCCCTCGGGGTACACAGGGACTAATCCTCAGGACCACTCAGCAGAGATTTGCAAGGAGCTGTTTTACTTTGCATTGAGCTGGACCAGGAGTGCTCACGCAGCCACAGAATGATCTGAGCCTGCACTTCTTTTTATTTTAATTCTTTTTTCCCCCTCTTTACAAGTACAGACTGTGCCCACAGAATCTGACATAATTTGAGTTCAGAGATGCAATAAAAAATAGCACACCCTTCCCAGAGCTTTTAGACTCAAAATCTCATCAAAAAGGAATGCAGTTTCATAAATTATGCAGCCCTACCCTGCCTATCACATTTGGCTGCTGCGTAGTCTCTTCACCTGACAGTGGTTTTAAATTATAAGAGCTTCCTGGCTCCTTGAAAATTATGAGGGCTCCTGCCTCGCGCTGCAGAGAGGGCAGCCCTGCGCCGGGTCGCTGGAGCCTGCTGAATGCACACACACCCACAGACAGGGACAGTCATTACTTCTGCTGCGAATGGTCCCGAAGGGTTCTCTGGCTCAAAGGGGTAAGGGGGCTCAGGCTGCGATATCCCGGCCAAAGCATCCTCGCAGCAGAGAAAAGCAGCTTTTCCCAAGAACATCCCCTGAAGGATGCTGGCCCCGGGAGCAGGGCAGGAGAATACCTGAGCTGGTGCTGGGTGCTGCCTGTGCCACCCAGGCTCACCTGCTAACAAAGCAGCGCAGCACTTTTCATCATAGTCTGATCTTGGCACGGCACGCGATGGAGCCTTTCAGCATCGCCAGTGTGCTGATTTTAGCAGAGAAGGGAGCTGGGGAGATGGGATTCCTACAGACAAAAATAGAAGGTTTTAAAGCTGCAGCAAAGAGAAAGACTGCTGGAACATGGAGTCCTCTTTAGCAACATCCAGCCAAGCAGCAAGAAGAACCAAAAGGAAACAACCTATAAATAATATAGAGCAGATCTGCTCTGATCCACTAACCTACTTTAGGACAGGTTTACTGTGAAGAATAAAAAGAATTTAAACCTGATTGTGGTGATTTAGAAAGCATCCGTAGAGTGTTGATGTATATTCCTTGCCCCAATTTCTCAGCTGGAATTAAAACAGACTCCAAGTACAGGAAAAACCGTCTGTCTGTTTTCTCTGTTTCCTTTTCTGGAGAAGGGAGAGAGCGCACGGTACCTGCCAGCTCCGTGTGTTGTGCAGAGAGGCATGAGCTTCACGGTATGGCTCCAGAAGTGCCCTTGGGGCAGATGAGATCTCGGATGCTGTGACCAAAGCACAACAGGATTAGGGCATCTGCACCAGCACCGCAGCATCCCATGGGAAAGGGAAGCAAACACAAATATATCACCATTTATCAGCTCGTAAGAGCTGCCCTGGGACATGCAGCACATGTAATATTTGTGTATTAACAGAACATGACAGACACATAGACACAAGTAGAATGTGGGTTATTAATTTCCATTATGGAACAACTGATGTCTCTTTATAGTTATTGGATGGCAACTGGGGAAGGAAAAAAAGAAAAGCAATCTCAGCTTTCCTACAGGGTGCAAGGCCACATGCAGAGATTGCCAAAGCCTTGTTTTCACTATTAGGAAATTCCTTAGGACTGCCAGCTGAACGTGGGGCGTACCCCTAAGATAGCAATGTTTTTGCCAAAACATCCTCTTTTGTTAACAAGGCTGTCAGCAAACCCCGAGAACAGCCCTAATTTTACTTAAATAATCCTAAGTAGTACTTTCCTATATGTTTAGATTGAATACAGCAAAATGGTGACCTGTAACTCTTTGCAGGTGTTGCTGGATGTCTCAGTCAAGAAATTCATGGCGTAGGACCCCCTCAGTCTCATGTCACTGTGTCCTGCCCTCCCCAATCCCAAAACTTTCAAATGAGGCGCCAGACACCATTTAGTCACTGGCTAAAAAGTTCTTCAAATAATACCAAATAATACCCCCACCTTGCCAGGTACCCTTGGCCCAGGGCCTTCTACTCCTCTCTCTTTTCTTTTCCTATTCATCAGCAACGTCTTCATTTTAAGCACATTTCACCAAGGCAGACTGAGCCTTAAATAACCTCATACTTCATGATTTCATTTCTTTCAGCAGCTAACTGCCGTTGGTACAAGCAGCGGCAGCCAGCTCTGCTCCACCGGAGAAGGGAAGCCATTTGCTGTGCTTTGCTTAAGTGCATTTTAATAATGCATTCTGCATGTGAGGAGCGGCGAGCTGAAGCACAGACAGGGGAGTGGAACGCAAAGCTCATCCAAAAGGAAATCTAAGGATGAGCAGCACTTGAAGGAACTTTAAAGATTGCCCATATATTTCCATTTCCTTTCAACATGAAGGAGAACTTTGGAAAAGTAGAGCTACCCAAAAGGCATGGAAAAGCTCAGCCTAGGTCTTGCAATTGCAGGATTTCAGGCTGCACAGGGTGCGCGCTCTCAGGAACGCGGAGCAGAAGTTTTCTTCTGCGCAGTGAGCTTGGGGAGCTGTGAGCAGCAGGTCCTTGCAGCACACTCCCAGGAGGTTCAGGAATTTTACCAGCAAAATAGACAAGTTTAGATGCAGACCTAACCCCCAACAGCATGCAGAATGAGCACAGATGTCCAGCACCCATCCTTAAGCAGAACTTCTCTGCATAATTCTCTTCCAGTCCTTTCCCAGGATCCCCTGGAGCAGTCTCTGGACAACCTCGTTTCACTGTGAGAGGTGGCCAGAACACCACAGATGCACAGAAGAGTTTAGCCAGTATGTTTCTAAGGTGGAAGGGGGGGAAAAAAAAAGAAGAAAAAAGAAAAAGAGAAAAGGTCCTTAAAATAGTTTGCCACAGGTATTTTTGAAGCTAAGATCTGAGTCCAGACGTCAATTAAAAATATCCCTGTGCAGTAAGACGACATTTGGAGCAGCTGGGAGACAGCCTCTGTTTTTGGTCTCTATCAGAAGGGTACACAGCAGCTGCTGCAACCTGTATGGTTTGCTTCATTTCATCAGGCTAAATCTACTCAGTTATGGCCTTGCTATAATCTATTTTCTATTTGCTTATGGAAACATCAGCCACCACGAAAGGTGAGACTCAGGGGCTGGACAGCCTGCATCACACCAGTTCCAACTGTCATGTCAACCCTCGTTCTTGGGACCAGCACCTCAACTGAGAGCCCTGCAGCTCCTGATCACCAACTTACAAACCACACACTGTGCATAAAACCGTGTGCAGGGCTGCCCCAAAGGCTCCAGTCTCCAGTCCACACTGGAAGTGGCAGCCTAGTTTTGCCATCAATATTTCTTTAGCTCAAGAGAATCCCAAAATCCCACGTTCAGACCCTACTTATGCTCCATATGGGAACACATCCAACCATGTAACAAAATATTCACTCATGTAATTAAGCATTATATTGCATTATTATATATTTTAATGCTAAACACAAGGCAACAGATCACCTAATTTTGTAAGCATATGTTTCCATTTTCCTGGTCTTTTAACAAAGTCTAAGTAGACACTGCTGTTGGGTTAGGTGGTGCCTGTGAGTGCTACCAAAGAGGGGCTCTTGCAGTGGCAACACGTCTCAGCTCACATCTCAGCTCATCAGGGGTTACTCCCCGATTCCATCGGGGACCTTTGGTGGTTCCCACCTGCAGCAAACCACAGTCCAGCTCTCAGACCTCTGCTCCTCCAACAAGCTGCAGGGTAAGTAGCAGATGCAGCAAAGGCTCAGAGTTGTTCTGGCAGGGACCACGCTTGCCTGCCCCTAAAAATCCCTCCTGCTTCACAAAGCTGGGCTTAGGGGTGCCGGGCAAGCAGAGCGCGGGGAAGCCCCAGGCTGCTGCTTCCAAGCCTGTATGCACTGCTGTAGAGTGACGACTGCTGTGTTTTGCCTACATGACAAGGAAATTTGCACATTTGTGTGGGCAGATAATTTCTGTAAAACATTCCCAGTGATCGTGCACAAAGTCTGGCACTTCTTGAACAGCTTCCCGCCCTGCTTCAGCGCCTGCCTTCCCCTTCTCACCTGCTCCGTGCCAGTTTTGGGGTATGCTGCTTCCCTGCAACGCTTCTACTGGATTCACCTTAAATTCCTGGCCGTACTGCTGCTGAATTCTGTGTTCAACCAAACGCCTCTGACTAACTAGCTGCAGAGCACTTACAAGCACCATACATCACAGACCTATAGATGGCACATGAGGCTCAAACGACATCCTGGATCAGACCTGGATGTGAAACCAGCATCCAGCAGCTCAGGGAAGGGAGAATCCATGTTTTCTTCCCAAAACAGGGCCACGGTCACAGGCAAACACCCAGTGTGCCAAGTGCTGTGCTTCTGGACTTTTCTTCAAAATTACAACCAAAGCCATGCACACTTTTTGGTAAGAGGAGTTGATTTCCAATCTGAGCACGTGGGAGTGTGTCCCTAGGGAACAGCACAATAAAACCCTGGTGTTGGTTGCAAAACAAATAGATAAATCAATGTTTCAATTTGCTCCATGAGAGTGAATGGGCCACAGTTGCTTAGCAATTCCAGAGATGTGACTGCAGGCTCCTCACACACAGCCAGAAACACTACCAAAGGTACTGGGGGTTTTACCACCACAGAATTAAAATAAAACTTACCTTCTGGTGACAGCAGCAACTCAAGGGCTGAAGGAAGATGCTATTTCCATGCAAAAATCCCTGAAATCCTCAGCTGACAGCTGAGCCAGGCAGTAAATACCTTCTGAGAGCATTTTCAAGTGCAGCTCACTCATTGCTATGAAGGAAGCACCAGGTTTCTGTAGCTTGTAGGAAAAGTCATTTCAATATCAATGCAAAGACTCTGCAGCCATGCAGTCTGGACAAGAGAGGACCCCACCTTCACTGGGTCTCCCTCCCAGGGCTCTCTAGGTACTGGACCAGGGCAGGGTTTATAAAGGACTCACACAGCTGTGCTCAATCTTACAGTAATTAGATTTCTTGAATGCTCTAAATCCATTCAGGTGCAGCAATACTGGTAAAACTGGGGGCTGAAACCAGCTCCAGGTGCCTTCTCAGACAGGCAGACCTGATGAAGGTGAGCTCTGCCTGGCAGTTTTATTTTAGGATGGGGTCATTTTGGACAAGCTGATTATTTTTTTATATTGAAAGCAGGAAAAAAAACAACTAAAAAAAAAAAAAGATCCTAGGTATTTCCCTGTCTAACAGGCTCGAAGCAGTCTTGCTCTCACACTAGTCTTGTACTCAATTTCCCCACAGCCTGTGCTGCAGGTAATTCACTGGGTCCTTTGGTTTTATTGCCTGCACCACATCAAGGTTTGCTGGCCCCATGCAAGCCACAAGCCTGTCCAACCTTGCTCCTGCCTGCTTTGGGGTCGTGCCATCCTTTCCCCTGCTGCCTGCCTGCCAGAGGGGGTCAGGGAAATTGTTCGGGTACCTCCACTTCCATCTAAAAGGGGTTGGTTGTTTCCCCCCCCGCCCCTCAGGACCCCACAAAGGTACCCACCCTGAGAACAACCAAACCCAAAAAAGCCCCAATGCACCCTAAAGCCAAACGACCCTTCAAGGAAAACAAAAAAGGCAAATTTTAGCTATGCACTCCTGTGTTTTCCTGATTAGAGGGAGCCTGTGCTAAACACTTTAAAAAGCTCTTTCGGCCCCAGGTAATTCCTGGCATAATATCCTTGCCAGTAAATTGGTTTTGGGGGGCGGGGGACTCAGTGCAGATGAACTCCCTGTATTTTGCTGGCAGGTCTGTAACAAAGAAATGTTCCATTGTTTGAGAATACGGTAATCTCTCTCTCTCTCAATCAAACCTGAAATCACAAAAACACATTCCTCCCTTAATTCAGTTTAAACCCTGAGCTGTTCCCCAGGTAATTAATAATGTTTGCAAATGTGCCTCCTCTGAAGGAATATTATCATAGTTTAGGTGACAAGCTCAGACTTGTATTCCTCTTTATAATTCCTAACATCTACTCAGGCAGCATTAATTGGATTCAAAGCAATTACACAGGAGTCACGTTGGCCACTTTATATCAAATTCTAGAAGAAATTTTGCTTTGTGCTGCTCAGAGCTGTGGTGCCAATTCCTGGCCTTTCCCCTCCCGGCTGCCTGGTGGGCACCCAGCAAGAGGAACCGGGTCAGAGCGTCCTTTGGCTTTGCAGAGCAAAGGAGCAGAATTTATTATCTGTAGGTCGATGCTATAGTGTATTTTTTATTATTACATGATGGAGACTTGTTGTCTGAGGCGGCAAACGGGCAGTCCCCCTCTCTGTGCAGCACCTGCCCTGGGACAGAGGAGTCGCAGTGGCAATTAAGGATGCGCACCACGTCATCTTGTACTTGGGAACAACACGCCACACGCGTGTGACCTCCCTTGGTCTGAAAAGCCACAAAGCATTTTTGGACATTCCAGGAACAGACTTGGCTCCAGAAGAAAAAAAAAATTAAAAAGGATGCCTGTCTCTGTATAGTCTGACCCATTTCTCTGGGCTCAAACGAGAAAGTTCCTCAGTTTTGCTGATGTACAGACACACGCACGTAGCCAAGCAAAATAACGCCAACACAAGGGTCTGATGGAAGTGTGCCTGGGAAATGTCTGGAGCAGGGACTGCTGAGAAGTGTGTAACATTGGAAGCACACCAGTGTGATGCTTCATTCACATATTTCATAATCATGAAAGATATCCAATATATAATCCAACAGAATTTGAGGCTCCTGGCTGGTACCAGGCACAGTCAGCCAAGCCTTGTCTCACAAACTCTGCTGTAGTATCTCTGGGTGATTGAACATGGGTTTTTTCTGCAAAGAATAAGCTTTAAATTAAATTCCACTCTTTGTAAACAAGACGCACTGTTTCGCTCAGGTATATTTTCTCTTTTCTCATTAGAGACTATCGAACAAAAGAGATTATTTTAATAGCAAGTCCAGCACGTAGCATCCATTTACTCCCAGAGCTGCTGGGCAAGTTGTGCTGCCAGGCCTGGCAGGGCCACCCGCATCCGTAACGCTTTCCAGGAAAGGGCTGTGCATGACCTGACGTGGGGCTCCCACGCCTGGGACGGGGACAAGGAGTGAGAGGAGGGTCAAAGCATCCCTTCAGACAGCAAGGGGTCATGGCTGCTTCCAGGGTCCCAGCCAGCAGGGCCCTGAACCCCAGGTCAGAGCATCCAGCATCCTGGGCACATCATCAGCAAGGGCCCTGAAAGAAGAGTGGTGCTGGGGGGATGAGGAAGAAGTGGCTGAGGTCAGGGTGCCTGTGGACCTGCCAGGGATGGAGCTGGGCAACCTTGAGCGGCGGCGATGGGCTTGCCAGAGCAGAGCCAGAGCCTTGTGTGAGGGACAGGGGCACGGGGACCTGGAGGTCGTGGCATTAACATGGTATTAAACCCAAGGAATTGCAAACCAATTTGGTGAGACTTCTACACCATACCTTGTTCTGAAGTAGAGGAAGTTAAACCCAGCTCTGAGCCATGCTGATGGCTTTCAAAACCGTAAAACATTGTCTCAAATATTGGCACTCCAATTATCCTCAGGAACGTGCAAATAATCAACATTTTGCAGGGGTTTCCAGCGTGCATTGTGCGCCTGGAGAGGAGGGATCTGCAGAAACCGCTCCGACAGAGTTAATGGGCTGCTCTGCCAGAGCCTATTTAAAATTCCAGGCAGCACTAATTTAGTTTTAATGGGCACAAATTCAATTCCAATGGCTAAAGTATGCAAATAACAAATAAAAGGGAACCCCTGCTCCAGCAGCTGCCGAAGAGAAAAGGAGCAGCCGCCCAGCTCCACAGCCGCTTCCTCCCCGCCACCCTCTCCAGCCAAAGCTGACCCCGTGCCCGGCCGGGATGCTGGCAGAGATGGGGCTCACCCCTGCACCACCGGCCGATGTGTTTATTTGCTGATGAGTGCAGAACTGACACTAAAGGGCCCTCAATAATACCAAGCCTCATTAAATTTTAATCAGGGCAGCCTCACGCTCGCTCTTCAAACACCAGGACTTTGCGAGGGAGGAGATGCTGCGGCAGGGAGCCTCGCAGGGCAGGGAATGCCTCGGGAAGAGGCTCCTTCCCAAAGCACACATCGTTGTCACCCTGCCCACTGGAGCCAGAGGAGACAGGCTGCTGCTTCCGTGAGATGCAGCACTGGCGTCACTCTGACCCTCCAGCTTCATCAAATCACTGCCTGCTCGACTCAGGGAAGCCCATGCAAGAGGCAGCCTTGCCCATGGTGTCTTACAGGGACTGGCAGAAATGATTTTCTGCTTTGAGCAATACAACAAAGGGCTTCTGCTGTAAGCCTGAACTCTGAGCTGCAAATAGGATGGATTTTGCCGATGCCCAAGACTTGGTCACTTCCACACAGCCCAGGAAACAGCACTGTTTGCAATGCTTTCCCATGGGGACGGGATGCTGGGGGGCATCGGCTCTGGGGGCTGCTCTGGGATGAGCTGGTGTAGCACGCATATATGTGCATGCATTTGTGCCCTTATCCCCAGGGCTGGAAACATACGTGAGAACACAGAGACAGGCGCACAGGAAATCCTCTGCTTCTTGCTAAATATCATATCAGCACAACATGGTAGATGCAACACGATCAGATCCATTCAGAGACTACCTGCAAACAAACCTGGAGGTGATGTGAATAACCCGTTGGCTATCATTGTGGCTTGTTCATTGGGAGAACACACAAAATAAATAAGGAAATTAGAGCCAACGAACTACCAGAGAATAGACCAGAGCAATAAACAACCAGCAAACCCCAAGCTGTTGAGTACAGGTAGGGTATCAGAAAGGAGCTGGAAAAAGGCCAGGTCTCAGGTTTGCTGCAGCAGGATGCACCCGAGTGGCCAAGCAAACCTGTCAGAAGGACAGTTACATCGTGGCAGGAGTTTTGTGGGCAGCAATCAAAGATCAAGTTTCCCCAAACTGAGGTCCCTTTTCCACGCTGCTGCTACAGAAGCTGAACTCAAACTGAGTTATGCCATCCAACTACACAGGAAAAGTGCTGAATTAAACAGCTTAGTAACTTTACACACTCAAACCAGGGCAAAATACCATAAAATATGCTGAGTAACGGTTGCCTAATGTAGATTTCTTTCTTAAAAATGGCTAAGGCAGCAGAAACTAAGCAGGCGAGCACCGAGAGTTTACGACCTCTGCAGCTATGGCGGAGGCAGCCCCAGTCCTCTACTCAACATTATCTCTGCAGCCTCTTCCCTGAGATCATGGTGGCTGCAAGGATACTACAGGGAAGCCAGATGTCAGCATCTGGGACACAGGAAAGCCTAGCTTTTACTCAAGGAAACTGAAGATGCTCCTCCCTGTTAATCACTTCAACCTAATTAAGCAAGGAAAGGACTGCAGTAATTTCCAGCTTCCCATCCTCTGTCTACACTGACTGCTTGCTTCCCAGCCATCCCAGAGAGAGAGGGGCCAGGGCGTTAGGGATCTGGAAAAGCCAGCTCTGTTCAGCACCTGTGGGCTCGTCCTGCTCCGTCCCAGGCAGCATCACTCGCCGCTAATCACCTGCGAAGCGTTGGGTCAGGCCATTCCTCCTCTAAACTCATTTGCTCCTTGACAAAGGCTCATTATGTCACCGGAGCAGCACCAGAAAAACACTGACGGATGAAGGGCGCTGCAAGGACGCTTTCAGGGCTTTTATACGGTGCTGCCAGGGCTGGGAAGGAGACGGCAGGGTAAGGTGCTACAAGGATGGAGGGATGCAGGGACCTGCCGTACCGGAACGCAGCGGATCACGCCCTGGCCCGGAGGCTCTGCTGTGCTGCCGGTAGCTTTGCCGTGTCAACAGAAGAGCAGCCGGTTGCCATAAGGACGCATCCTTGGCTCCCCTGTGCAGCACCGCAGGGAAAAGGGGATGCAGGGCCACACACAAGGGCTGGGGTGAGCACAGCCGAGCCCGGCTCCTTGCGCCGGTTGTTGTTTGGGGTTGTACTGTCCTCGCCTCTGTCCATGCTGCAACGCCAATAACGACGGCCACGCACAGACGAGGCACAGCACTTCTGACGGGGGATGGCAGCACCTGCAGGCGCACGGGTTGGGCACGCTGCCAGGCACAGCACCCTTCTCCTCCGAAAATCCTCCTCGCCCTGCCAACAAGCAAGGACTCATGGAAGGATTTTTCCAGCAATTGCCTCAACAGACGTAAAAGGCATTAATATTGCTGTCAGCTTCCTGCAGGTGCTGCGAGCCTCACGCTATCCATGTGCTGCATTACTCCCATCAGAGAAACATCAACCAACATTCTCCCCCTGTTGCTCACAGTCATTCTTACTTGTGTCAAAGATGGGGTTTTCCCTTAAAAAAAAAAAAAAAATCAAACTTGGATTTGGTTTCTAGGAATCACTCCAGTTTGGCACTGGAAGAGGCATGCTCGCTGAAAGGCTGACACCACAGCCCCAGGGTTCAAGCCAGCAGGAGCGTGTGTCACACCACATTCCCCCAGTCACAGATGCCAGCAGTACCCCGGCCACTGTGCCCCAGCCCTGGGGTCCCCTCCTTCAGCAGCGTTTCTCCTTGGCCTCACTGTACCTGACTCTGTCAGCACAAGTTCACTGGGTAAAAAGGCACAGGTAGGAGACAGGCTCGTTTTCTCCCAGTACCTGGGAAGGACGGCCGGTTTCAGCCCTGTGTCCTTGGCTGCGTGCACGAGCGAGGAGACAGCGCCACGGAGAGGAATCCACTGTGTCTGCTTAAGCACCTGGCAAAGACCTGCTATCGACACACGATTCTTCCTGTCCAGTATTTCATGTCTTCTGGAGCACGCAGGCAGCTGCAGAGCGAGATATCCCCACGGGCTGGGAATGGGATTTCCTTGCTCTGCCAGCAGCAGCAAAAAAGGGGAGTTTCTCCCTTCCGCTCTGGGCACAGCACCAATACTTCATGACCTCTGCTACCATAAACATCTAATGCAGGATTCACACACATTTACAGTATCACAATGAAAATGGAAATTTAGGTGAAGTCACTAGAGTTATCGGAAGCCTGTGACCTCTTACTCCTGATTCCAGGAATGGTTTCTGCTCTTCTCCTCAGCACTGATGGATTTCCCAGTGTGGATGTTTCTCAGACCACTCAAAGTTAAACCTGACCCATGCTGGGCTGAGGCATCCCCTTCTGCCCTCCATGACTTCAGCAAAGTCCTCCAGCAGACTCCAAATTTAAAGCCTGACATATTTTCTTTGCCTGCTCTCCTCCAGTAAACCCAGACGTCACTGGCACTCCATTTAAACTGTCCCAGGAGCAGCTGCAGCCGGGCACGTGGACGTTACCTGCAGAGCACACATGGCATCTGCCTTATGCTAACAACAGGGTTGCACCCTTGGCATGTTTCTTTGTCCACAGGTATCGGAGGGCAGAATGAATGTGTCCTCTTTTATAACTACGGATCACAATTTGCAAGGTACAAAGAGCCTTAGATGTCAGGAAATTGAATCTTATTCAAATTCAACAAAGATAATAAGAGCAGAAGAAATGCACATCATCAGGGCAAAGCTAGGATGGAGAAAGGACCGGGTGATCCTGATCAATGGCTACACTTGCTGTATTTGAAAAAAAGAAAGACCAGGTCTTTTCATAACTTCAGTAGCACAATATAATTCTAACACTGTGGGATTATCACAATCAGACTTTTTCAAAGACTGTCTCTTGAATACTTTCTATCAGTGATTTCAGTTAAAATCTGAATTCACTATATGATTTCTATTTATAGGCTCACATTCTTTTTTTTTGAGAAATAAAGGAATTTATTTCAAACGTAATACCTAGAGTGATGAAAAATCATTATTTCCAGAAGAAGTAATCTCTAAAACTATGTATGCTGTTCACCTGAAATGTAATTCTACAATTAATTGCTGCAAGATTGCCTTCCAGTAGCAGAAGATCTCTTTAAAGTCTCTTCAAATCAGAATGACAACTCTGGACTTTTTATTGTAGCACATCTAAATTTGGAAAGCATCACCTACGTTTGCAAATGCCAATATAGCAAGAAATGATATCGTGTGCTCTCTCCCTGGTACAGAAAGAGCCAGTGAAGGCAGAAGGTCAGTGCTCAAAGCACGGCTGAGAAAACAAAACCAAAAGGGAGGATGCAGCAACACACCAAAACATCTCCTGCCACAGGAGCCAGCTGAGCAAGGGGACCATCTCACATCCCCACGGCCACGCGTCCGCTCATCTCGACCAGACAGGGAAACACAACACAGTGCTCCTCTCCTCTCTACATTTCCCCAGCAAAGGCTCCTCGCTCCTTTCCCTTTGGAAACCACTGTCCTCTGGGCTTTGGGGTAGATATGACTGGGCTGGGAGTGACCTGGGAGATCACCTGCAGTGTGTGATAACGTGAATACCTAAAATACCTAATGAAAAAGCGGCACAGAAGAAGGTGAGGTGCCCATGTCACTGCTATCGCTTGAATTTGCTTGGTTTTCCTGACCCACAGGAGGCAACAGATCTCAGACCCACCTCTGGTCCAGGTATCATTTTTGCTGGCCACTAGTTTGGGCTGGCTGAGAAAGGCACTCAGGGGCATCACATTTTCACACAGACAACAGGGAATAAATAAAAGAAAAATCAGCTGCTGCTAATTATATCCTGACGCTCTAACCTTTAAGCTTTTAAATCACAAGTGACATTTCCCAATCAATCCTATTCTTTTTTGGAGAGTTTAACAAGAAACATTCTGTCTCGAAGAGCACTTGGATTTATTCTGATCAGTAATTTGACAAGAATCCATTAAAATATACTGGAGGTTGCTTTACCCCCTAAGGAGAGAGTTTAGTCCAAGGGCTTTTTTTCACAGCTGCCTTTTGGCAAAAAATGTAAATGGAAACTCATTTTAAATGTGCAAAAAAAAAAAAAAAAGCTCCAAAATGCTAATTCTAGCAGTCCCCTTTTATTCAGCACCTGATGATGAACTGTACCTGGATGTGTCAAAGGGAAGAGAAAACACTTTCCTGTGCCTGGGCATACCACAGCATTTGACAGCTACATGAAGGGTCCCACCACATCCCAGAACAGTCTGAAATCAGCCAGAAAGGAGAGGGACTGACCAAAGCAACCCCAACCCTGTGCCCTGAGGAGCACTCGGGGCTGCTGAGTCGTCTGCAGCTCTCCCAGGGAGCAGGGCAGGGGAAACCCTCGCAATTCAGGGACAGAGCAGCCCAAAACAGGAGTCTCCTCCATTCCCACCCTGTCTTCTACCCACAAATCACAGGGAAGTCACCTGCTTTGAATTCTTTCTGCACCCAATTTTTTCTTGCGCTTTCCCCAAAATTATGAACACAGGCAGAAGCCCAAACTCACACTATTGCACTTTAGCATCCCCACATAGAACTTTTCTATCATAAGCACGATGAACCTCAAGCTGTTTCCACCACGCTGCAGTCTGCCAGACCTAAAGCAGATTTGCAGCATCATTCTGCGGTGCATATTGGTACCAAGCTTTTAAACCTGGGCAGGAAGAGCTTTATAGGGTATTTCTGAATGAAAACTGTAACTGCATCACCAATCCATACTGACCAAATCTCTACCTACTCTTTTGTTTTCCTTATACGCAACAGAGCAGGTCTTAAACATATAACAAATTAATAAAATACAAATGAATAATATCTGTGCTTTTTGTGTAATCAATAATATATTCTAATAATTCATGAGGAAACTGAGATTTTAGTTTTGTACACAACAGACTGCAATCACTTTGTTTAATATGCTTAAAATGGCTGTTCTATTTTCATTTAAGGGAGTTTGCTTTATTGATTAAATCAGGTTTGAGGGCCATGATACTAATGCTTGCACCCATCCCAACTCACAAATTCCTGCCCAACAATGACAGAGAGAGATGACGTTTTTCTTCAAAAAGAGACTGCTATTGAAAAAGGTCTTTTTGGAGATACAATTAGATTTTAAGTCATGGTCAAAAATTATCTGTTTAGGTCATTTTCAAGCAGCTTCTGGAGAATGGGCTTTCCTACTGAATATAACGTGAAACTACTGCAAAACAGGAGGAGGGGTGGCAAGTTCTTCAAACACATCAACACAGCAAACGAGGTAAAAAGAAAGGAAGAAGGGTGGAAAACAGGAATGCATAAGCCACAAGCAAGCAAGCTAGTCTGACCAGTGCTGGGATGCAGCAAAATAACCCAAGGTCCCGTGTACTGCAGAATTTGCAGAGTTTTAATACACTCCTTTCTGTCATCCACTGCACAGTGTCTGGAAACCTCATTCACTCCACCAGAGCGAGAAAAACAGTGCCCAAAAGCATCGTTCTGGCAGCTTCCAGTGGAGGTCATTTTCTGGAAACCAATGACCTTCCCTGCTTTGCTGCGGTGAAACAACTTTCTGTAACTAATCAACTAATTCATTAAACTTCTGTGAGGTAGGTCAAGGCCTCTCTAATTTAGCCAATTAATCAAGTTGCTATAGCTCCATTTGGTGCTTAGGCCTTGACAATAGTTTCCATGACCTCTCTGACCACGTAACTACCCCTCTGAAGTTTTCAACCCAATGCATTACTCATTGCCAACCGGCCACTTGGTTGTCACCTGCACAGAGGAGAGAACCAGCAATTAGGGCTGTGAACTCAAGTTGCTGGTTCTTGCAGCCCATGGATGCAGATTTGAGGCATATCCAGCAGCTACACCCCACCTATAGCGTAAAGCATCTGATTTGCTTTCTGGATTAATTCCTGAAGCTGGGAATGCCTTCCTTAACAGCGTAAGAGGAGGGTAACCTTTTGCTCTCAGGTGGTTCCCTTCGCAGAGAAGGGAAACGTTCAGTTCTCCAGCAGGTTAAAGGTGCTGTCCACTGTGCACTGCTGCAGCCTTTCAGCTGGCATTTATTTCCATGCTGCACATCTTATTTATAATTCAGTTGTATAGAGCAAGGCTTTCTAGCTAACTTTGTTTAGCACAAGTTGGAGTCTGCACCTGAAAAAAGCAACCACCTTCAGAAAAGGTACAGACCTCTTCTAAAAGATCTGATTAGCAATATTTACCAGAAAAAATAACTGAGAGAGTCAGCACCCTGAGTCTACAAGGAGATCAAAGTGCAGATACAATCACAAACTACCAACTGAGCATGATCTTTTTCTAATAGCTGCCAGTGGATCCCCAGTAATTAATTATTTATTGCAGTGCCCTTAGCTTTGTGCCTAGCCAAGGAACGCATAAAGTGAGCGTAAGCCATGGGATAATTACGGGATGAAACAGGCATCCATCTTCCTCCACCAAAACCTGGCACCCTTCAGTGGGAACAGCCTGTGTCGAGTCAGCTTCATTAGGTATTGTCTAGAGCCCCAATCCTCATTTGTTTGCATCAATAATACATTCAAAGGATTTATCTAATTTGCAAATGTGAATTCATTTATTGGTCCCATAAGCAAGAAAGAGCTGTGACCAGAGAAGTGCTTCATGTTACAGGTTGGGTACTAAACTGGGACTACTTGCTGAAATTTCAACAATTACACTCGATCATAAATGTTTATATTAGTATAATTTCCCTGTGCACATTATAATAATGGCTTTCAACCTAATGTTAATCTGCAATTTTAAAGATCTCTATTCCTACAAAAGCAGAGCAAATGTGTGAGTATTGAGAGATTTTTTTTCTACAGAATAACTTAGAAATAAAGTTAAGTAACAGAGACAACAGAGTAAAATTTGCAGAGGGTTAGAAAACTACCTGTGCTGACCCTCCATTCCTCCTTGTAGCACAAATCCTTTTCTAAACAGCAAATTTCAGTTGCAGTCACCTTTTCTGGTCTCGCTTTTTACACTGAAACATCCAACCATGGTATTCCTTGTCTATAAAAATGGTCCTCCCTGCATTTGATGTCCTGATTGTATGGTATGAAGTAATATTTATTGCTACTGTTCTACCTGAGATTAGGCAACCATTTGAACACAGCATGATCACACCAGTCGGTGACCAAGGCTCCAGATCACCTCCCTCCAGCTCTGTACGTGTTCCAGACAGACTTTTAATCCTTTTTGCATCATTTAATGCTGCTGTGCTCTGCTCCAGACCAGGCTGGTTTCTGCTCCCACCCCGTGGGAGCATCAGCTGCAGCTCAGACGCCCATGTCCAGCACTCGCCTGCCAGGTCTCTCACCCACAACAGATGCTGTGAAAACAAAGCACGATGGAGGGGAACGTCAGTTGCTAAATCACCAGCTATCGCTAGAAAAGCAGACAGAGAGGCTGGTTTTACAGGTGGTCCCACATCCTAGATTTTCTTCTCACTGTCGGGCTGCACACTTGTGCCAGGATGGAGTGAATCCTCACAAAATGGGAAAAGCCCAGAGAGAAAAAACCATCATGGACTGGTAAGATTCAGATTCTGCCATTAACTGCATTTCTTCCTATAAAGGATATCTAAAAATAGCAACAGACCTGCTTGAAAGGGCCAGCAGCCACAGCAAATGCAGTCTGTGATTGCCACAGCTGTCAACAGCTCAGTTCTAAACCCTTTTTTGTAGCAAGGAGGCTTAAATTAAGATGGCAGGGCAATAATTTGCCATAACAACATGCTCTGAGGTTTCTGCCTGTTTGCTGCAATCGTGAGATGCAGGAAAGCTAAGAACATTGCTGCCGGAAAGGTCAAAGCCTTTCAGGTCCTACTGGCTGCACTTCTAAGAAAAGAAAGAACTGTCATTCACTTTAAAAAAAAAAAAAAAGGGCAACAAACCAACCAAAAAAAGGAATTGGGGACTAAGACAAGATACATTTCTTTGACAATTAATGCATTGCTGTAACGCAGTTCCCTGTGCCAGAAGAGCTTTCTTCAGCACCTCCTTGGAGGGGACAGGAGAAGGCTCAGACAGTTCAGTTTTGGTGGACTGAAAATTAATGCTCCAAACTGGCTGCTGATGTGAACGAAAGCAGCAGCAGAGCTGGCGTTATGTGGAGTGCATCATCTCCTCATGTTTAGCAGAATTTTACTATGATTCTCACGTAAAGAGAACAGTAATGGATTTCTTCCTTGCGGCAATTAAAAAGTGATTTGTCACAGGCCAAGATGCCTGGCTTTGTATTGGCAGATACTCCTCTGCTCTCTCTGCCTGCAAGAGGGATGGTCGTCTGGAGCTGACGGCAGAAGCCGGCTTGTCCTGGGGCATCAGGAGCTGGTCTGGGTGACAGCACCAGGCATGTCCCAACACCCCACAGCAAGATGTACCAATGGCAGCAGGACCCTGAGCCTTTGAAAGCTGCCAACTCGTTTTTGTCCTGACTGCTTAACTTTTCCAGGCAGTCACACATCTGTGGGACTTTGGAACTAATTCTGATGATATTTCTGAATAATTCCGAAAATTGGCTTAAGCATGAGTTTAAAAAGATGCTTCCCAAATTCACACAAGCCCTTGAAAAGATGGAGCAAGAGCTCTACCCAGAGAGAGAGCACACTTTGTCTCCTCTGTATCTCCCCATACTGCTCAGCCATCCATCCACACTTGTGCCCACACTGCAAATCACCAAGCTCCCCTGCTACCAAATTCAGACCAGGATGTCGTCTGCAAGAGCAGCAACAAAGCAAAAGGAAGGGGCCACTTGCACACAAAGGTGCTTTGGACACCAGACAATCACTGAACATAGCACAGGGCAACAGGGAGCCCTTCTGAACACAGCACGCACCTTCCCGGCTCAGGTCACGCTCGGGCCTATTTTCCTGTGGAGAGTGTGAAAGCTGCATCCCGTGCTGCAGACCCAGCCTCAACACCACCCTCACAAAGCAGCTTCTCTGGATGAAGCAAAAGTCACCAAGAGCTTCATCGGAGGCCAAAGCAAGGCTGGCAGTGGCTGTGGGAAGGGTCGCGGCCTGCCCTGGCTCCGCAGCCCAGGCCCAGCCCGTGCCAGGCCGGCTGCCCGGCGCAGGCCGAGGGGCTACCGAGGGCTCGAGCAGAGCCCAACGGCTCCCAGGCGTCCTCGCACGTTGCTCCGCACGGCCGGTTCCTGAGCTTGCAGCCCTGTTTCTGCCGGGCAGCGGGTCCCATGTCACCAACAAAAAGGACCCCGTTAATGCCAAGAGCCGCCCTCCCCTTCTCCCGCCATTTCAAAATCCTTTGATTCCCCTCAAGGCTCCCAGCGCATCAAACATTAAAAGACTAACGTTATTTTCAGCACAGAACAACGCTAAAGTTCAAGATATTCTGAAGATAGATTTTAAAATCTTTTAATCCATTGTGAAGCCAAAATCCTGCCATAAACACTCTGCGGCATGCTCCAGTTAACTGCTCATGCAGATATAAAGAAAAGCCTTTCCAGCTTACTCTTTGCAGATGACCTTGCAGTCCCTCCACCCCACATCTCATGAACCTCAGGGGACCGGCAAGGAATCAGATAAAAGGATTTCATTTATTTTTGTTGGCATTGTTTTATGAAGCTTTCCTTTTATCGATGCCTTGACTTCAAACCGTTTTCAAGCGCCAAGCGAGGCACCAGAGATCAGCAGATATTCGAGGGACACGCCGAAGGTGTCTTTTCTTTATTCCCATCAACCCTTCCTGGGAAGGGAACTCTGTACTGCACCTATCCCAGGCTTTAACCTAAGCACTGGTGGCACCGAGGTGCTGCTCTCCCGATGTGCATACCACTTCTGGTGACACCATTTGGCAGAGGGACGAGCTGTGCTGGACAGCTAATTAAAGAGCTGTAATCAAGCCCTGAAAGCTATTTCATCACAAAGCTAAAGGCCTCCCTCATTTTCTCAACAGAAGTCAGAACAAAAATTATATTGGATGACTTTTCCAAGCTTTCTAGACAAGGAGGTGGGACATCATCGTCCTTCCTATTGTGTTGGATACTCTCATGCATCATCTTTTTTCTTCCTTCCCTTGGGGGGGAACGTTGAAGTTGCATGGCTTGTACTGCTGGAAACGGAAGGCAGCTGTTTTCCCAGAGGCCAGAGAGATGCTGAGGATGCTGAGCATGTGGGGGTGTGTGCGTAGGAGTTACTGGCTACCCGTTTCCAACACTACTATATGCAAACACTTCATTTAAAAGGCTCCTGTATCACCAGTCTCCCGAGCTCCTGCTGAACATTCTCTGATCTGTTCTCCTCTGTGTGAGAGAAACATGGGGATCCCTCTGGAAACCAGGCAGGAGGTAAATTCCCAACCTCTTGGCTCTGGGAAGGGGAATGATTTCAGGCTGTAGAAAATGCTACGTTTTGTGCAGTGCTTTTCCTTCTAACACACCCTTCGCTGCCAGGAACAGGGATCTTGCTTTGTGCCCAATAGTCTGATACCCTATTTAATAACACGCTGCCAGTCATGGATTGGTTAAAATCAACACCGAAATACAAACACATAAAAACATCAGGTTCTTTGAACACCACATCCCCTTCAAACATAAAACCATAAAGGCTCTCGGACAATGGGAAGGGGATGCTTTGCAAGGGCTGACTCCCAGGTCAGGTCTACTGCAAACCATCTCGCGAGGTACCAGGAAAGGGCTCTCCTTGCATTGCACTTGACCCTCATACCCTCCCTGTCACTGTGTCACACGTCAGTGCCAAAATAGCATCAGGAGAGCGCTCAGATAATAGTGCATTTACAATTATAATTGCTCATGTCCAGGAGTAATCCAGTTTAAGCCCTTTACCATCTCAAATATTTAGAGAAATCCTGCCAGCTGCCTGGAGGGGAGAAAGTTAGGAGCCCTGGGAGAGCACAACAGATTTTCATCTTTCTAGCCCTGACAGTCTTTCACGCATAAATATATTCCCAGCCCTGCTTCCCCCCTCCCCTGCCCTCTCCCCGCTCCGCAGGCAGCCCGCGTTGGCTCCCACTGTCCCGGGGCAGCAGGAGCGGGCTTGGTGGCAGTGCCAGTGCTGGTGTTGAGGCTGGTGCCAGTGCTGGAGCCGGTGTCGGAGCCGGTGCTGGTACCAGTGCCAATGCCGTGCCTGCCAGCTGGCAGCCTGGGCCCTGCTGCCTGTGCCCCACACCCAACACATGCTGCCCACAGCCCCTCACTGCTGCAGAAGCCTCTGTTCTGGCAGTGTCCTCTGAAGAGAGGTTTCCATTCAGCTTGGACAGGGATTTTGGCTTTTTTAGGTTGGTTTTCTTTTTTGAAGTAGGCAGAGTGTCAACATCTCCTGGCCCCTCTGCTGCCCAAGGTGGCTCAGGAGGATTGCCAGGACCAGCAGCCTCATCACTAGCATTGCTGCCTCAAAACCCTGTGACGGGCATCCCTCATGTGCCATTCCAACAGTTTTCCTTCTGTCACCCTTGCTGCCGTGCAAGAGATCTGGGCAGAAACTCTGCAGACCTGCAGGGTCCGAGCTCTGTCAATGAACATCTTGCAGAGCTCAATGCTTATCTTGCAAACTTTTCACATTTCATCACTTTCTAGCTTTTAAGGCCAGAGGATGGCACTGCTACCACCCAGCCCAACTCCCTGCGTGGTCACACAGGCAGGTGCATTCCAGCTGCTGGTCCCCACGAGTGAACCCCAGCCAAGCAAGATGCACGTGTTCTCAAAATCCACCAAATTCAAGAGGGAGAGTCTCTTAGTAGCTTGCTCCTTTGATAATTGTGTTTGCCATTCAAATGGTAAACACAAGGCAAAGTTTTGATTTAGCTGACTTCAGCTCAGAGGTACTGTACCTTGTGATCACCTTTCGTCTGTTAAAAGTGCCTAAATGCAAATGTAATTAATAGCCTGTGATCAGATCACTCCTCAATCAGTCTCCTCTCTGAGCCGCTTTACTCTCTCATTGTAAGCTCTCCTCTAAAACCTCTGCAATTTTCCACCTTTAAAAGTGAAAGGACCATGGCTGGGGGCGTGCTAGCACTACTCATCACAGAACCGTACAGAGTCCTAACTTCCACAGACTTGGACATTTATGGATTGGAAGCCATTTTCAGAGACACTGCTGGTTGCTCCTAGCCTCTAGCAGCTCTCACCCTTCTTTTTGATGCAAAAGCTTGCTTTTCACTTCAAACACATGTTGATAACTCCACCCATCTCTAATAACCATGCTCAGATTAATTTCTGTGACCAATCTTCATCAATATTTATTACCCTGCCAAACTTCACAAATGGAAGCAGTGATAAAACTTTCAGGTAATGATTTTATAATTTCTTTCAGATGGTTGATAAAATATTGAATACTGCTGGCCTCAAAAGCAGTCTCAAAGAGATGCTACCAGAACCGCCATGACAAACTGATAAATTTCCCATTAACAAGGCAGTGGTGAGATCCGTCAGTGAGCTGCTGCAGCCTACAGGGCACGTGCCAGTTTGACAATCCTCGCAGGCGGCGTTAATATTTATGCCAGAGTGTGGTTAAAAGCCAAATGCCTAATCCTTCCCCAACTTTAAGTTTTCTGAGCACTGCTCTGCAGCCCAGCAGGAACAGAGCTCTGGGGATACTACCGGAACATCGGCATTGCACAATATCTCCTTGACAAATGATAGGATGGTCTATAAAAACAGTGTAAGTTGCTTTTGAAGGTAAATCTTAAGGGACACCAGAGCAGGGCGCCGATATTCCTCACCTTTGAAACCACATGGACTGAAGAATGGGGCTTGTAGCTCCTCCCAGGGACCATGTTCCCGGCCCATATTCCCCACAAGCTCCACACAGGACCCGTACAGGAGTGGTGCACAGGCTGTGAGCATTTTTTTTTTAGTACTGCAGCTGGACTCAAGCAGAATATTGAAAAATATATTTCCACATGCTTCACTAAAATGACATCTAGTACTTCTCTGCTTGGCATCACAACTTCCAGTCATCACAGCACAACCAACTCCCAGGTATAGGGGGGTTAGATTAAAAAATGATCATACTGGCTTCCTACGCCTTCTCCATTTTCTGTCTAATGCTATTCCAGTATCCGACAGGAGGGAAAACCTTTGCAGCTGATGAATGCAGACAGGCTGGTATTAAGAACTGTGGAAGTTTTGTCAGCAAGGAACCATCAGGCTATCAATGCAATATTACAGAGAGAACACCTGGAGCTCTCCCGAGCTTTTATGAGAACACAACCATGGCAAAGTGAATCCCCCCATCAATATCACACTGCCAAAGAGAAATATTCATCATTATGACTTCAACCTGGTAAGATGAAGCACTGTTGAGAATGCAGGTCTTGTCTACTTGCAAATTCGTTATTGGCACGGGATAAGACCGCTTGCATCTTTTCTCATTTTCCCTAGTTACGTAAGTTGATTTCTTCACAGTGGAATCACACATATTCTGTTTACAGACAATGCTAACGGGGCATCCTGAACTAAGGACAAATGGCCTGGGGAGAAGACGTGCAGGTTGGCCCTAGCAAGTTGTCCCTGTCTCTGCTCACAATGTGGGGCAAGAGCCTGGGGGCACATGCTCCCAGCCAGCCGGGACAGGCAGCTCTGCCCACCAGTGCCAAACCCCCATCCCTCCCCGCACCGCCTGCTTCCTCCCTCGCCAACGCACGGCAGAGGCGCTTTGCGTTCACCAGGAGCGATGTTTGAGGCACCGGCTTTGGGTGTGATGTAAGGGAAGGGGGTGAAGAATTAATCAGCAAAATCAAAAATAGCCAGCAGCCAGGAACACGGCAGGTTTGTCAGATGGGTCTGGCAAGCTGAATCTACGCTGCTCTCTTAGCAGACATTAATCTAAGTCAGGAAGGGAGTAGATTGCCACATCATGGGGAAACAGGAGCAGGTCTGTGTTCTCCTCCCACATGCTTTGGCCTCACCGGCTGGAAGCAGGGAGCAGGGACGTGCACACATGGTCACAGGCTCCAAAGGGACCAGAAAGTATGAAGACGCAGAGAGAACCACTCTTCATCCTGGTACACGTTCTGCTTTCCAGCGAGATGATGAAGTGCTTGCGCACCAAGAGACAGCCTGAGATGTTGCGGCAATAAGATCCTACAACTTTCCTTATATTCTGGCTTACAGAAAAACGTCCTACGTACAAGCGAAGATTTGCCACGAGCAGCCTCCTCTTTGGAGTCCTGATCTGAAAGCTGCCTGATGTATTACCCTCTGCCTTGCTTAATACTCCTACAAATTTCTCCAGGCCTGCTACTGTTATTTGGCATTATTTTTACACTCCTCTTCTGCAGCACAAGTTTAATTAGAAGTGCGACTTCAACTAATGTGTTCC
Source organism: Caprimulgus europaeus (assembly GCA_907165065.1). Next base: position 302,839 of record OU015546.1, read on the forward strand.
CCAGAGAGAAGGGGTCAATGCACGTACACGAGGAATTTCTGATCGGGTTATGCAGGAAGGGAGGGATCTCCTCTGACAACTTCTGGCTGTCAAAATTAATTCCCCTTTCCCACAGAAGTTTATAATGTGAAAGCTACAATAGGAAATTGTTAATGATTTCACAGGCACCAAATCAGTGTTGCTGAGTGAAATCTCACTCAATTCACTTCTAATGAAAGACCACAGCTGTTGGACTATATTTATATTACACCTTGAAAAATGTTTCATAGTTTAGACTTCACCTATGTGTTTCATTTACATCAACCTCAGTATCTGAGCTAATCTGCACAAATTCTCAATTGTACTCATTCGCTGCGGCCAAGGCAGTCTCTGTGCCAAAACCCGAATATGACCTGCTAACCTTCATCGGGAAAGCCCACAACAGCCCTGTTGTTTACTGCTGAAGCATTTTTCATTACCTCTTTAATAATCATAACTGGAAACAAAGTGCAGCATAATCAGGAAGCCTCAGACTTCCTGAGCCCGACATCCTGGGTTTCTGTGAAGAGCAGTGTGCAGGGTGCTGCTGGCACCAGGCGCTGTGCTGCACTGGGACTGAAGCAAACCAGGCACCCAACCCTCAGCCACCAAAAGCTTGTGTTAGGAGAGCTTTTAGGCTTTGGAAAAACCCTCAGCACCCTTTGCTCTCTCTCGCGTGTGCAGGCGCGCGTTGCGGTTCCTGAGCAGAAGGCAGGACAGCGGCTGACGTGTAACCGCAGCAGGCTGACGCGCAGCCGCGGCAGGGATTTGCCGAGATTTGAAGGAGGGAAGTACTGCTCTCACGCTTCGGCAGTCCAGGGACTGCAGAGCTTGGACTGAGGGGATTAACCATCTTCTCGAACAAGCATTTGGCTTCCTGCCGCTGCTCTGGGCTGCTCAGAGTCCAGCACACGTCCTGCAGACCCGCCAAGATGCCCGTGGTTCACACGTGGGCAGCAAACGGGCCCTTTGCTGCCAGTGAGCTTCGTGCCCTGTGCTGCAAGCCAAACCCGACCCCGCTGCAGCTGGGACTGAAACCTCGTCAGCACCCAAGGGTGCAGGCTTTGGCACTGGGCACAGCGGACAGTGTGCACAGGCAGAGGAGCGCTCAGCCACGCTGTCACACGAGCTATAGCTGTCCGAGCGCTCAGTGCCCCGAGAACAGCAGCACAGACATGATCCAGTTGGCTTCCAGCCACCCACACGAACTCTCCTGTTAAATTATTTGTTTGGCTTGTCCTTAAATGCAACCAAAGAATCTCATTATTACAGGTAAAATGAGTCTTCTTTTCCTACTTATATACTGAATTGATAAAGCTTAAAACCATTCTGCTGAAAATCATAAACTCAGCTTCTCTTCCATTCAGCTTGTGCAAGCCTGAGGCAACACTGATAATATTATTATGGAGGCCATTTGCATAGGAAGAAATTTTTCTTTTGATTAAAAAAAAAAAAAAAGCCTTTCTATATTTCTTGGTCTGCTTGTGGTGGAGAGAACTATGGCAGTTTCATCACTTTGCAATCATCCAAAGATCTGAAACGACGCACCATGGGAATCTGCAAGAAGTCTGGTGAATACATTAGCAAACCACCTCCTCTGCATCACTGGATGCACAAAAAGCTCTAAAGAGACACCAAAGTTGTCCATTCTTACTGAACTCCTCAGCAAGCAAACACAACATTTTCAGATCTAAAAGGAACTTGAAACTTAGCAGGTGAATGGCAGAAGAGGTCCAGCCTCTGGGCCCAGCGATGCCATCGGTGCCAGTGAAGAACCCCAGGAGAAGAGGACCGCACACCTTTGGTCCTGAGTGCTGCTTCTTGCAGGACAGAGGCCCTCAGTTTATGTGGCACTGTCTGGGAAAATCTCGGTGCTGGGCAGGCTCCAGGGCACATCAACTGCCTCAGGCTTGGATTCCATCACACTTTTGGGAAGTACTCATTCAAACCATTTTTTGCTGAGCCTCTCTATAATAATCACATCACCATCCCGCTACTTAGATGATTAATGGCTGAATTTGATCGAAAATCTGGTGCCGTGCCCCGTTTTCCCAAACCTCCCTGTCAAGAAACCTTATTCTGCTATTTTGAGAGGAGACCTCACCTTGCTGCCCATGCCATTAATTGAATAACTATCAGTTCCAATTTATTCCACTTGGCTACAAATTAGATTTCAGTTGGCTATTTCCAAGCCCCACTTCAACACAACCTTATAAAGCCGTGTCCCTCAGCTGATGCCACTTGTCATCCTGCATCTGTTCTTGGTGTATTAAAAGACAACAAAGTCAGAAACCCGCCAGTCTCCTAATGAACAGAACCCAATACGTTTGGCTTTGCTCTTTTTCAGTTTATTGTTGCTTTAATGATGACAACTAGGCTTAGTATTTAGGAGCTCAGCCTGTCTACCTGCATCCTGCAACTCTCTATGTAGAGCAGAAATACAGCAGAAGTTGAAAACTGATCTCGGGAAACCCAGCAGCACCAACACTCAGAATAAAAAGCCTTAAAAATCAACATGTGCAGAAATAACTGCTTGTCTGTAATGCACTGAACTGTGCTTGCAACGAACCCAAATGAAATCCCAGACCTTTCACTGTAATTTCATCTTCTTGCTGCAAGCTGCCCGCAAGCCTTGCACCTCCCTATCTGGCCTGAGGCCCACGGCCTCTCCCCATGGAATGACACTTTGCCCCTGCATCCCCGCTGTGGAACAGGGCCAGTTCACCACCCCGCTGTGACGCCCGGCCGTCGGCAGCGGGGGCTCCTCAGAGCACCCTCCCCAGCCCAGCAACAGGCATCTCCAGTGCGGAGCTCAAACTGGTGTTCCCTGATTGTAGACTGATTTAATTCCTATTAGAGTATAAAAATTAGTAACAGTAAAATGTCACGATCATCTCACACTAATTACGCATCTAATGAATAATTAGCTGTGGACACATCTGACATTTTTGGTCATTAATTTGAGCGAGTGTTTTAAGCCTTGAACAAAACTCGACTGTGATGACAGCTGCAACTTGGTGCTCACAGCACTGACGCTCACCCGTATTGGACAGAGAGCACCCACCAACTCCAGCTCATCCTCCTCCCGAGCAAGGAGAGCTCTTCACAGCAGCAGGGGCCCAGCAGCAGCAGCAGCACCTTGTGCTGAACTCAGCAGAGCAGCCGAGCGGCTCCGTGCCTGCCAGTGCCGCGCCAGACAGTGGAAAAAGTATGATTCAGGAAGAGAACCTCTGCACCAAACACGGATATTTAGAAATGAAGCTGCTGCTTTTTCCTAAATGTGCCACAAATTTTGTATAAACCAAGACTTTAATTTTCTATTATAAGCTGTGGCTATTCTTAAATTATAAACTCATTATACAAAAGGGGGAAGAGGGCAGAACTCTGCATCTTATATATGCATACATGTGTATATACACACATCTCTTTCTCTGCCTCCTTTCCCGCCAACCCAACCTCTAACATTTTGTCTGTAAGGTCTCAGGAATGAAAGAAAATAAGAAAGGAACAAATCTCTCCTAGAGGGGAGAGATGAACTCGGAAGCAATTCAGTTCAAAGGGTGCAACACATATCCACAGTTAATGAACAAAATGTGTCTCATATTTAGGATGAAAGGACATATAAAAGGGTCACAAAAGGCCAGAATTAGCACCAGATTGAGCACTAAAACTGAGACAGAAAGCAACAGATGTTTCCCTCCTCATTTACTCCATTAGGATCTTCTCCAGTTAACATGCAATGTCGCTTGCTAATGAAGCATTTCAATCTTCTTGCTGTACAGCTCGTAAATAAGCATCCCTGAGGTCAGAGATGCACTAGCAGGCAGGAACAGAACGGCTCCTCCTGGGCAGGCTTTGTCTAATTTTATAAACCCCACTTTTTGTCAAAGAGAGAAAAAAATATGTTTCCAAATTCACAAGTAATCCTGAAACAACTTAATTAACTCTCTTGCCGAGTTGCCTTTACTGAACAGCAACGCTTTAACCTCATTGCGAACCCCAGCTTCCTGACGCTCATCAAAACGAACCTCCATGTTATAACAGCTGTGTGTACACTGGGTATACTGATTTTTAAACTATAGGAGCAAGCCACAACAGACCTAAAATAACCAAGTATTTTGCCTCCTATGTTGCCACTCCTGGTATTTGATACTAAACTGCAGAAACACCCCAAAGCAGCTCCATACAGCAGATCTCTCACCCCTTCATCCCCGCCACGGTGTCGGTGGGGAACAGCTCTGACTGCAGCCTACGGTAAATAACCAACCTGCAGAACCAAGCTCAGCAATAAAACCTGCTTCCCTGTCACTGTCCTGGCCAGCCATGAGCACGTCTGAGAGCTGCAATGGTCCAGTGAACCAAAAATTTGGGAACGATTGCCTGAGAGAGACGGTTTTCCATCTCTCCAGCCTGTGAAATACAACTTCAGGCTGAAACCTACAGCAAACAAAGGTGGAGCGCTCCGGGCAAGCAGCACCTCTTGGATGGAAATCTTCCAAAGCCCAAGCCAAGGGAGCACTGCCCAGCTCTGCTGGGATCGCCCTCACAACCAGACAGCTCAAACAGACACACTTTCCAAGCAAGACACATTCCTCCCCATTGCACTACAGCTTAATTATACTGCTCTTGAAAAGACTTTCAATTTTTCCTGCCATGGGAACAAGCTCCATAATGAAAAGGCTTTATTAAAACGAAATGTAAAACATGGTATTAATTAATGGGGCTGTGCAGGTGTGTTCATGAAAGCAGTCTAGCCCCGTGCACCATGAAGGGAGCCCGATGAGGGGTTAGCGGCGGCGTAGCACCCCTATCACCATGCCACATGCAGTTCCCTGTCATTGCATCTTACACACGTGACACTACGTTGTTACCTGGGTTTGAATTCAGATGAGAAATACTGAGGGAGGAGATGGTAGGAATGTGCTCCCTGCAGTAATTCCATACGACTTTTAAAACAAAACCAGCCCATGATGTATTCCTGCCACTACAGCGCCTGAAGAGAGCTGAGCGGGCGCCTCTTCCCAGGCAGAATTTCAGTGAGAATGAATGTGGGGCAATAGCACCAAGGTCACAACGCCTCAACATGCAGAAACCCACAAGTTTAAAGACAGGCCTATCTGACACTGACATTAAAACTCATACAGATGGAAAGCCAACGAGAGCCAACATGTCACAAAGGATGCATTTAGCTGTAGTGAGGTTAACGCCAACTCACAGACTGTGTGGTTTTTCTTCTTTTTTTTTTTTTTTTTTTTTTACATTCAGACCAAATCTGTGTCCTTTGTTATTTGGCTGTTTGTACATATGAAACTGCTTCTGTGTTGACAACTGTTTGAATTGCACGTATAAGGACATATTCACAGGCATGTGATGGCTGCACATAGTGTGGGGCCACAAATAGTCCCTTTTTATTTTCTTTTGACAGGAGTGCTTGCAGCATGGTAGAAAGATACTCTTAATTCATCTGAGCTAGCTTATTTGTTGAAATGCAGCAAATTATACTAGAGCAGGTGTGAGCATTATGCAAGGCTATTACAAGGAGGCTGTCGGTATCTTACTCATGTCAACATAAGAAAACCTACTGATTATATACATTCAAAGGTGTGTAAGCACATAGATAATACTGGAGGTACAGCCTGTGTCGCAAATCTGGTTTTAGGGTTTCTTTTTGTAGAGCAGAGATATTGATATTAATGGACAATTGTTACTGTGTAGGTGAGATACCTCTTGGTGAGTAAGAATGGCCCTTACAGTTAATATTGGTACCAGCTAATGGCTCCAAGCCAGCAGAAGCCATTCGCAGACCCCTTGGGTTCTGCCCTTAAAAAGGGGCTGCATCCTGCCTCATTACTCTAGTTCAAGAAAAGCCTACCCTGGACCGACAGACCACAGCAGCACAGGGCGTTTGGGAGGTGCCCGAGTGCGGGGACCCCAGCATCCCTGCCTGCACCCTTCCCTGCTGGGCTGCAGGACCATCCTTTGCCGCCTCCTCCTTGGGGGGACACAGCCTCTCCTGTGCCCGCAGCGTTTCACATGCTCCCTCCCCACAGGCACAAGCAAAATCTGAGTCTTTAATTACACCCCTACCCGTTACTCCTTAACAGCATCCTGCCTCAGCACGCAGAGCAGGCTGGCAAATGGGAAGAATTAAAGCTGCACAGGCTGCCAAAAAGGCAGCATCTCACAACTTCCAAGCAATTAACTTTGAAATCAAAACTTAAGATAAATTTATACTGATTTTTAATATAATTATATAGAGCTCTATGTAAAAACACACACACAAAGCATGCTTTGTTTTCCTTGTAAAAAATATATGCAAACACATCCTCTGCATAGCTGAGATGCAGCTGTTACATTCCAAGTCCCAGCATACAGTGAATTTTTATGGCTGAGTTATAAACCTCTGAAAAATGAGGTTTATAATAGAAACCCTGACACCATCTAAAATATAGCAGCCCTATTGGGTGCTGCTGTAATATGGCCCTAATTTATAAACCACTGAGGAATCCTGTTCCATTTTGAAACTTACAGACAGTAATCTAGAAAAAGGGTAAACCACGAGGAAAAATAGTCTTGTTGTCCATGAGCTATAGTGTTTAGTCCATCCAACAATTCAAAAATCAAATAGGATGCCACAATATTTAGGCCAAGCACTGAATCCTGGACTGTCACAGAATAAAAACATGGTGTATCCTAGGAGGGGGGTATATTTCATAAAGCCGTGTGCCATTTCCCATGCCACTGGGCAGTATTTTTCGAGTGAAAATTTGATACGAGAACACTAGAAGTAAAGAAGAGAAAAGGCTACAGAAACACAACCCAAATTCTCCAGTTTTGCTTGACATAATAAATGCTTTTGCACAAGGGCTTAGTGTACTCCCATTTAAATCGGAAAAAAGTGGCAAAGCAAGCAGATTGTTTACTCACAGGAGACAACAGTTTATCACTAAACATTAGGAAAAAGCTCTCATCACTCTGAGCTCCATCTCTGCCTTAAAATGTATTGAGGAGACAGCAGTTCACAGGGCAGCACTCTGTCTCACTGCTCAGGATCTGTTTTTCTGCTGTACGCTGGACCAGAAACCTGTTAGAAATCTTTATGGTGACCCTGAAGTGCTAAGCAGAGGTTTCAACCTTGGGATTTACATTTGGAGAGTCACTTTGTGCCTCTGTGGTCATTGCTGCCCTGGGATGCCTCTCCTGGCATGGAGCTGGAGGTGGAACAACGACTGTCTAATAAAGCAACACTCGCCTGCAGCTTCAGGAACCAAACGGGAACCTTTCAGCACAATGGTCAGAAATCAAGAAAGAGATGAAGGATTTTGTTCATCACTGTCACTTGCTTCAGAGCCTGAAAAAAAGTCCTTATCCTCCTACACATGGGCGTTAACTCATCCCAGATACTGCTCTTACCCCACTTACACCAAAGGGATGTTATTCCACAGCAAGAAACGACACTTTGGGAGCTCACAGCCGTCAGGTTTACACTGAAATTTTCATTGTGGCCTTGCTGGATTCCTTTCCTACTTCCCCTAAACAGCCTCCTTTTGCATTCTGGGCATTGAAGGAGAATAAATCCAGATTTATTGCACTTTTCCTACCAAAACCATTTCCCAGTACCCTTGCTATAAAGCAAGTGCACCATGTTCTTGTTGGCCACATCGCTACCCACCAGTGTGGTAACGTTTCACTTACTTCAGGCTTAGTCCCCGCTACTCATGGGAGCCCTAAGCCCTCTGGTCTCCTCGTTAACAAAAAGCATGGATTTGCTTGCAGAAAAATCCAACAGCAGCAGCCTTAATCAGCACCTCACGCAGCTGCACCTTCCCCTAAAAACTTCACCGTCAGGCACCGCAGAAACGCTCCGGGCAGCGCCAGGATGCCGGGATCCAGGCGCGAGGGGGGCTGAGCTCTTCATAAACTGTTAGCAGGATAACGAGGGCATCTGCAGAAGGAACAGGCACTAAACCTGAAACTAGATACAAAATAAATATTCCAGAGCTGGATTTCTTAAAAAAGATGCTGCTGAGCTATAGTTCCACATCAAATTTTTATTGAATACATTTTCCACTGAGATTTGTGCACTAAAACTACTCAAAATCGTATGAGAGGAGTATAAATTTCATGTACAGTTTTCCCCGCAAATATCCTTCAAGAGAAAAAGCAAAAACACTTTTTAATCAAGGCCACTCCACATCCTCTCCTTCCTTTCCCCACAACACGAGCGGCAGGCTGGGAATCAGAGCCCAGGCAGCCCCAGTCCCCAAAGCAGCCGAGACGGCGGGGAGCCTCAGCGAGAGGGATGCTCCGCTTGATGGTCCCAGCAAGGGGGACACCTTATCCAGCCTCTGCCATGCCTAAAGACAGTGCCGAGGCCTCTTCACCTATAGTAAAGCTACCAAGAAGCTGACCCTGTAAAGCAACTGATGTTCTTAGCTCGTGATACTGATCCTGGCAATTTCAGCAAACCACTGTTAAAACCTAAACTTGCTATTGCTTCTTCCCCCAACCTCAGAGTTGCCCCTCCAAAAATTACACCAGTCATATTAATTCCTGAATCTGTAACCGATTTCATATTTGATTCTACAAAACCCAAAAATAAGGGTTTAATTCCATGGAAGGACAATGTTTCATTGTACAAGCAAGATTATGGGTCACTTTGAGCTTGGAAAGACTGTAGGATCTAAAATGATATTTCAAGCAGAAAAGCTATTTTAGATAACTTTTTTTAGCAGCTTCCCAGCATCTAACAGTTGTAACTTCTTCTTCTCCCTGACGACTACAAGGTGAACTCAGAAAAAAACCTTCCTTTTGCAAAGGTTTCCAGATTACTCAGCATAATGTAAATATTAAATGGGTCTAAAATCGAGCACCTTTCAGAACTCAAGTGGGCCTCAGCCGCTGGGCTGTCCTAGACTCTCACACAGGTAGTCTGTCCTGGGATATTTAGTTACATGGGCTCCTGAGGAGAAAACTACACTGAAGAAAAGGTCAATAAATAGCAGACAGGTGATGACATCCCATAATAGTTATACTTACTGTTTATCAGAGTGGCTGGCTGCACAGGTAGCAGGTTACAGGACATATCTGCTGTATTTTTCCATGAAAAGAGGAACACTGTTATGTGGTTTGGAGTTGGTATTATGAAATGTATGGTTTCCTGCACTGAGGCTGCTTTATTACAGACAGCCCAGCAGAGTTGCATCGCCTCCACGGAAACAAGTGACCTTGAAAGATGTTGCATTCATTTTTCTTTCTGCATATTTTTGTGGTGGATTTAATGTTCAATAAAACCAGAAGAATAACAGCATTTGAGGCTTGAGCTATTTGTGTAAGTGCCAAGCACTGCAGGAGGAGTTCAGGGCTGATTTCTGCACCTCGCTCAATCCATTCAGTGAAACTGATGCTGCAGCTCCATTCTCTTCACTGGAGGCTGAGAGCGGATTTTTTTCCTCCATGGATTCCTTTTCCTACAAAGTTTTACACTATGCATGTAAGGCAAATTCCTAGCAGGATTGATGCAAGAAATGCAAAAGCATAAGAAGAGCAAAATTTGACTCGTGTTTCAGAAGGGCAACAGTTCTCCAAAGTATTAAATATCTATATATGGACACTACCTCTAAGAAATAACCAAGCGGCACCAGAACAGAACTGGTTTTATCTTCTGCTTGGCGCTCCTGACAGCAGGCCAGCAGCAGTCTTGGCACACACACAGACCCTGTGCTCAGACAAACCCCAAGTAATCCTAAGTGCATGAGCACTACTTTTCCATAGCATATCAAAATATCAGGAAGAAAAGCTTTTAAGTTAGCAACACAGGCCTGTTTTGTGTGGAAAATATTCTAATCCCAGACAATCACCCAGTATAATTCAAATACCCCAAATGCTCTGGATTTCATCACTCTCACATGACTGCTCCAGAGCTTGGATATTTTTTTTCTCCTCCTGTTCCACTTGAAGTGGGTTTCCCTGATCTTCACTCATTTTAGCCACACAGCACATGACAATGTGCACCATCCTTAAACCACCCCTTTTCCTCAACTTTTGCTGAAAGTACTTCCATTCATTAAGTATCCCATAGGACAGACACCAGGATGGTCCACAGCAAACCATTTGCTGATGAGGACAGCGCTTGGCACGTGCACACTTACAGCACACATTAGTAGCGTTTTCCTCCCCCGACAGCGCAATAGCTACTCCATACTTACTCAGAAACCCACCCTGTTACAGGTGGCCTGACCAGGTTGGTCAGGGTGTTTAACAGCCCTCGTTCCTAATAAATCCAGTGCTGCTGATGCTGTTCATATTTCTCTAATATGAACACAGTCCTGTGTGTCCCCAAGGACCGTGGTGGACAATAAAACGCACACGCTACGCGAGCTGCGCCGGGGCACAGGCAGAGCAAACACCCCTGGGCTGTCCTCTGGCCGCCCCTCCCTGCTGTTAAGTGCATTATTTTCACTTGCTGCAGGGAGATCAGAACTATCTTCAACCTTTCTTGGGAATCTTTTCCAATATTTGGTTGTAAAAGGAGGATAATATGAAGACACATTCAATCCAATGGACTTGTTTTGTGCTGGTTACATTATCAGGAAATCTAATTTCCCAGGAAGAGGCCATCCCATTTTACAGAGACTAAACTGATAAAAACCTCAGCCTCTATTTTACTCTATCTAAATTGTGCTTTCTTTACTGCTGATGGCTAATAACTCCGGTGCGAGCTAGCAGGCTGTCATACGACATACGTCTTGTGGCGGCGCGAGGAGCAGATGCAAACTGGCTGACATTTAACTGAAACAAATGTATGATAAGAAAAATCTTGCACTTTTTCCTTGACACAGAAAATGATGCCCTGAGGTACAATGCCTGCTCAGGAGGGAAAGCCATTTAGGTCGTTCTTCTCCAGCTTTTGCCCCTTCACTAATACATTAAAGAAAACCAGTGAATGATCTCGCAAAGGACTGTGACCGTGCTCTGGATGCGTCAATCCCACGGCTCTGGAGCTGGGCACGTCATCTTATAGCACAGACTGTGAACTTGGGGACGTTCCTACTAACCTTCACTGGCTTTTACTAAGGGTAGCACACTATATATACATCATATATGCGATGGCCACTTTCCCATCCATTGGTTTGACATGAGATGCCACTGCGGGCGTGGACCAGCGAGAGGGACACAGTGATAATGGTGGTGGCTGTGGGAGGTGACTGGGACGGAGAATCCTCATAGCAGTGGGGCTGGGCAAGGTGGAAGAGGGATAACAGTTCCACAAACAGGGGCAGGCAGCAGCAATGCAGGCAGTCACTCAATAGAAAGGGAATAGACAGACACTACTTCAGGAGTTAAATATGATTTTGAGAATAAAAGCAACTGGGGTAATAAATGAGATGTTCACACAGGCAGAAGGACAGCAAGAAAAGCATTCAAAACTGCAGGCACCTGGGAAGTGATTTATCTGAAACACTTATAAAAGCATGCCCGAACAGATAAAATACAAAAGGGGGTAACTCACTGCAGGCCAAAACACTGCATATTAAAAGAAAAAAATATCCTGTGTTAGGAGAGACTTCAGTCCTGGCAGCCTCTGCTGCAAGTGCTCTGCTGCCCACGCCAAAATGAACTCCAAATCTCTACAACTCAAATTGTAATTTGCTTCACTACAAAACGTCCAACCCAATCCTCAATTATGCCTCTCTGGCGATGGTGAAACTTCAGCTGACGGTACAAGCATTCACGGACACCTGCAGACCTAATAATTGACCAGGGAGGATGTGGATGAGATCAGCAAAACTGCTGCATTGCCACTGCAAGCCTCAGTGTCCTACACCAGGAAACAGCTTTGCTACTGCAAGGTGCATAATTTAATAAACCATTAACTCAAACCTGAGGTGAAGCAAATTCAGTGTATTATATATTTTAAAATAGCATTAGAATTCAATTTAAGTGTCACCAAAAGCCTAATCCTCAGTATACAGAGCATATTAATATGTGTCTTGGAGCCTGTGGTTTGATTCAATTTCCAGCTGAGTTGTGCTGTCACATCACTGCGATCCCCGCCGCGAGGATCTCTCAGTGACAGCATCACCGGTCCAAACTGAGGCAGAATCCGGAAAGATATGCGAATCCGCTTCCTGGGGTCTTCCTGGGTGGACAGGCTGGGTGCGTGCACGAGCAAAAGCAAAAGCAATCCAGTTTCCAGTCACGTCACGTCTGGGTGCTGCCGTGGAGATGCTGGTGTTCCCCAGTGACAGTGGGGTCCTTGGCAGGGCTGCCAGGCTCCCCTGGACCAACCCTGCTTTCAGTTCCCAAAACACCACGGGGGTGACGTGTTTTCCATAAGGCAGATGCTGCTGTAGAGGCTGCTGGGAACAGGCAGAGGAGAGGCCGTTTGCGTGAGGCGGCGTCACATCCACGCCGCGCTGCCGGGTCACGCGCTGAAAGCTGCGGCTGGCTCGGGCAGGGGCCGCCGCCACCGTGACGCGACCGCGATGCTGCTGTCAACCCCCCAAGTCAGGCGTGAAGTGCAAACGGTGCCGTGTTTCCACCAAGAGCTAAAAGCACGAGATCTGCTTTCCCTTTTTCTGGGAGCCGGCCATGCTTTGGACTGTTTTACGCCGGCCCGTAATAACTCCTCTCAATTAGCAGCCCAGGCACGTCCCCCAGCAGTTTGGGAAATGCATCTCTTCTATAAATGACAACAGATTATTTAAGCAACAACTAAAGCACTCCGACTGCTTTTTAGTTTGGTCGCATTAACGCCAGTCTCCTCATATATCCAGGGAACGAATCCGGGATTTTCTTTAAAATGGTGGAGAGTGATACAAAAATAGCAGACTACTCATCTAAAATAAAGTTATGTGTTTGAAAGGGCTGGAAATTGTTTTTTAATCACTGGCGTCTTTCTTCTGGAATATAATCTGCTGGCTATACATTTTGCTTTTCTATCCAATTTCTCAGGAAAATGCAGCAAGTGTGTTAATAAATAATTTATAAAAACATTACAAAAGATAAAGCACTCCTGCTAAAATGTTTCCAGCCTCCGAGATACCAGTTCATTTGTAATCCTCTCTGCCTCCCCTTCGCTGGAACATCAGCAGAGGGTTATTGCTGCCTTTCTCCGCAGTCCCATTTTACTCATCCTGCAGGTGTCAAAACCCATCTTCGTTTTGAAGGTATCCAGACTGATAAAAGGGTATGGCCCAGCCTGAGACACAAGCTCAATTTTATCTACTACAGATTTTTGTCACGAAAAACGTTTTTCAGGAAAGTAACATCCTGATTTATTTTCATGGTCTGGCACGCAAGGATGGCTGTGAAATGCAGCGCGCTGCTGGCTCTCCCAAAAAAGAGGGCTCTGGTAGATGCTGTTCCCTCCAGTGCTTCGTCCTTCCCTTCACAGCAAACGGGATGGGATTTCTGGGAAGCTAAACAGGGCGATTTTGGAGCACGGAGCACAGGACGGCTCCGTTCTTAGGAAGAGGAAGGAGATGGCTGGGAGGAAGACAGCTTGTGATGAGCTCTGCCAGATGGAATTTAATTTTAGTGAAGGTGAAGGCTCTATGAGAAGCTAACATTAGTGAGTAAATAAAACTTGAAGGAGGGAAAAATCAAGCAAAAATAGCCTTCAATGTGAATAGACTGTGTGCATGTCTGCATTAAAAAAGGATTGTAAGACTGAAGGTGTGTTTCAATAGATGCAGCTGCTCTGAAAGCAAGTCAGGGGATGAGAAGACAAGTGGAAAAGAGAGCATTATTCGATGGGCTCATCCCCAGGTGAACTGCTGCAGGTACTGAAGTGCTGCCCCTGGAGAGAGCCCATCACGAGATCCAGCAGCGGCTCTGGATGCTCCGGGACTCAGGAGCGATCAGGAGAGATGAGGAGGAGACGACCTGCAGCAGCCGCTCCACTCAGAGGGATGTAGCTCCTCTTGGGTTTCTGATGCTGAAGAGAGCCCACTATGTCAGCAGCACTGTTGAGGATTCCTGATCTTGCCTTGCTGTGACTGTTGCTGTTATTAAATTACTGCAGAAAGTGGGGATTCATTCAAAAAACCAACCAAATAATAAGAGTAATGAAACCTGAGTGCCCAATATGCACGTTTTCCCCATATTTAGGCAATTACAGAAAAGATGGCAATATGAAAAGTTCTGTCCTATGCCATAAGGAAATAATATCTAGCCATTGTCTAAATTCACTATTTTTTTTTAGCATGATCTTATAGCACAGTTTATGTACTTCTTAATCAAGAAAAAGGGCAACACTTTCTTTTTTTTAAATTTATTATTTCCCATAACTTCAGCATGTTAACAGCAACAGCAGAAAAGATACCAGAATCTACTGAAGGCAGGATGAAAAATGATGACTGTCCAACAAACTCAGACCCTCCAGCTGTATGGCACAAGCGTGGAAGAGAGCAAGAGACGCGTCGCTGTTCACGGGTAAAGATGAAGCCTGTCTCCAATAACCTTTGCAAACAGCAGCCCGCCCCAGGAGCCTGGCAGCTAGATTAATTTTAAATTCCTGGGGTGCCAATTACCAATCCACAGAAGGGAACGCTGCATTTTGCTACTCAGCTGTGCCAATGTTTGAAAATTGTCTGTATCTGAGAATCCACATTTTCCCTGCATTAGTCATTATGAGTACAAACAGCTTTTTTTTCCCTTCTTCTTTTGCCATTGACAGAAAATCTGGTGCCATTTTGAAGGTCTAAGCATGGGATGCGTGTGTTCGTACAGACACGTCCTGCTGGCAGACAAGCCAACAAACCCCGTGCCGTGCCTGTGTGCTGGAGCCTTCCCAGGAGTCTGGGGACCTGCCATCACTCACACCTAAAAAAAGGCCTCGGCAGCACTGCTCTGCACTTAGCTAACTGTGAACAGCCAGGGCACTGCTGCTTTTAGTAAGCTCACAGGTAACACACACATACACACAAAAAACCAAACCAAAACAAAAAGCGCTACTGGAGAGTCCTCTCCAGAACCCCTTGAAGAGGTCGTCCACACCCTCAGCCCTGTCCATCACTCAGAGTATGATCTTATCCTCCTAGAAATCAGAAAACTGAAAGACAAATGTGAGAATCCAGCGTAGGAAAACACCACCACCACCACCTTGGTCACCGTCCCTTCACTCAGCTCCAAGAGGTCCATGCGCGAGGCTGCCAGCGCCCAGGGCTGGACCGCGACACCATCACGCTTGCTCGGCAATTACAACATCTATCAAATATATTAAAGGTGTTTGAGGTAAGGCAGCATTTAAAATCCACCATCAGGAAAACCCGAACTGTCTCAAAAATGTAAAACCCCTTCAGAACAGAGAGGAAGAGACCTCAGCTGCAGTGCCTTGTACGGCAGACCCGCCGTCACCACCGCGCCGTGCCGGCCGGCGGTCGCAGCCACTGACCGCGGTCTCTGCCTATGGCAGGAAAACTCCTCACAGCACAGACTCAAAAACCTGCATTTTACCCGCCGACAGTTCCCGCTGGTTGGTTTTCATTTCTCATCCCCTCGACCAGTCTGCAGGGAGAAGGCAAGTTGTGTCAATCATAAACGACGACACAAAGTTGTGTAAGCAAGGAATTGGCCACCACCACGTAATTAATGGCCACAGCACAGCATAAACGCACAAGCGAGACGGTGAGTTCCTGTGGCTTGTTGGAGTCTTGGCCTTTACGCAGAAAATGCTACTCAGAAAAGATCAAGAACAATTGCATGGGGAGTTTTAATCAATATCTAGCCTGACAATAGGATTTGGAGGAAGATCATCCCATAAAACACAGGCGGCATCACAGACTAATTGTATTTACTTCCTATTGACCAGCAGCTCGCAGGCAGAGAGCTCCATGTCCCAGGAAGGTGCTACATGACTAAAACCAGCAAAAATCACCCATTTGCCTCTGTGAACTAAAAAGCCAAACATTTTATTGGATGTTAATGTTAAATATTGCCCTGTCTGTACCCATTTTGGAACATCAAAGTCATTTATTTGGTGGTGTTGAAGTGGAAGACACTAAAGCAGGTGCACAAATACCCTCTCTCTCCCTGGTCTCACTCCCCCATAATCCATGGTGGAGCTGAACAGAAACATCGTGCAGACGCTGGAAAAGCGTCATCTATTCTCAGCCAGCTCTTTTCTCTCCGGCTGCGTAACCTTGAGCGCACGATTGAAGGATGCCCATTTATGCCTGGGAGATGTTGTCATGAATCACAGACCCCTATTCCTCCCACAGGGAAGGCACAACGTGTCCTTGTTTCTGCACACCAGTATACTACATCCACAGCAAGATGTCCTGCATCACATTTTATAAATAGGCTCGTAAGAGAAGTACTTCACGCCCAGTCATCGCAATCCAAAGGGATTTTCAGAGCAAAGAAGGTGCCTAAACATGGACACACACCCCAGGAACGCGGATGAGCCAGAGCTCGGGGTACAGGTAGGAGATCCCATGGTCATCTCCTCGTTAGAGACAAGATCGCAAACTGCCACAACAGCCAAGTCCAGCAGTACTGCTAGGTAACACACTACAAAAATGAAAAGAAATGCAAAGCTCACAGTTAAAGATAGGACCTCTGTGGGGACAAGCACAGGCTGGTCAATCCACAGCAGAGCAGGACCTGGGGACTGCCCGTGGCTGGGGAGCACTCAGGCTGCTGGATAGCGGGTCAAAATCACGGGAAATTTCCTGACAGAAAGATGGGTGAAGCTAGAAAATACTCTCTCAAAAGTAATGGAAAAAGCTTTGCGGTTTGGGAGCAAATCTCCCTAAAGGTCACAGCCCAATTTTAGGTTGGAGCTCTGCAGTTTGATTTTGCGTCATCTGTTCCTCTTGGGATTGAACAGGAAGGACTCTGCTGTCTGCCCCGAATTCCTTCAGACACAGGGGCCTTCCTTAACATTTTCAGTTTATGTGAAAACACTTCATGGGCTGGAAACCTCCCAGCACCCGTGGTGACTGCGCCTGGGCTGAGGGGACCTGCGGCACCTTTCGAGGGGGTGGAGGGAGGACATTTCCCCTAAGCCCAGCACAAATCCTGCTCCTGGGCAGGCAAGAGCAGAGGAGCCCAGTGACCCGCTATTCCGCCCGCTGCGTCCCCTCTGCCTTCACAGGGCCAGCCGGGACAGCCGCCGGCTCGGGGAGCACCGCCACGTCGTGCAGCTCCTACTCAGAGGGAATTCAGAGTTTCCTCTGAATTCTCGTGTCACGCTGTCCGTCACGGGCACCGGCTCAGGAGGACACTGAACAACAAGGCGAGCAGCTGTCTGCTGCCCCGAGCAAGCCACAATGTGAGTTTAGAGGTTTTGCTCGGTTCGGCGCACTGAACTGTGAACATTTAATGGCTTTTTGAGGCGCACCTACACCCTGCTCCCCCTCTTCTCACTGCGCACGGCATCCAACCACGGAGGCAGGTCAGGACCTCGAGAGGCTGCGGGGAAAAGCGCTAAACGTTCAGTGGAGTCGCAGCTTTCCTCTGTGGAGGTGGAACACTGCTCCCACCCTGCAGCGAAGCCTTTGCCCCTTTCCTCAGACACGGCATCCATGTGCAGAGGATGCAAACAGAGCTGAGACGCAGATAAACACGACAAGAGGACAGTGACATTTTGTGCACGTCCCCTTTGATTGCGTCCACGCTGTGGGCACCGTCCGCTGTGGGTCGCGTCTCCTGCAGCGCTGACAGCCGCAGCGCCTGCTTTGTTAATACGGAAGTGCAATTGCAAAACTCAGGGGAAAAGGGATTATTTTCCATTTTCTTCTTGAAACAGATGTCACTTTACTCAGACCTGCTTGTTTTCAGGACTGTGGGAGTTTAATCTTTAAAACAATAATATTATTACAATATGTGTCAAATGCTGTTTTCTAAGAAAAGAAAAACAAATTGCTTCCACTTTGTAAGCAACCGAACCAATCAATAATACAAATAGCTCTGCAAACACAGGGTTAGCATCGTGGTCCAGTGAAGGGCCACCCCAGACAAACTCCCACCCATGGACCCGAGCACACCCACCGCAGCCTGAGGAGCCCTGGGGGGATCAGGCCACTACCCAAACCCTGTAGAAATACGAGGAAAACTCTGCTTGACTCCTCCAGGGCTTCACTGTGCCCACAACAGACAGAAGAAAAATCACTGAGTGACCCCAAAAAAATCCCTCAAGACTGAATTCTCCACCTGAGGAAAGCAGATCCACCCCAAGGCTGGCCACAAGCTTCACCCCAAATTCCAGCACAGCCCTGGGGCTGATTTCTCTCCCACGCCATCGCGTGCTGGTACAGCAGTCAGCTTCCCAAGCTCCGGCGCCTGCCTCGCTCAGAAAAGCACCACCGCAAACCTTAAAAGAGTCTCACTTTGGCTGACTCTCTGTTTATGCAACGTTTGAGCTGGCATCACCTCTGTATTTGCTAGAAACTTATGCAGAGAAAATCACTCACACCTCTGAACAGAGGCATACAACCAAGAAAATCTCCATCATCTTCCGACAAACAAAATCCCCCCAAACAACGACGCAGGGGACTGCTGACCTCCCCGGCAGCACCCAAACACGGCCCGGGAGAGAGGAATCTGTCATTGTCCTACCTGCAGAAGCCAGTAGCACCTTCTGTGAAACGTGGGGATGATGGAGGAATGGACGTAGCAGCCGTACAAGCACTAGGACACAAAAAGAGAGAAAGCAGAGTCGGGTTAGCGAAGGAAACCATCGCCTGAGGAGGCAGCGCTGGGGATGGGGCCGGCAGCGCGTTACGTCTACTAGAGGATGTCATTTCTGAAGTCAGTTCAGGGCTGGTAACACACAACATCAGATAACAGCACCCCAACATTTTATTTTAAACATTGCTAGAGGTCACAGAACCCCAACAGCCCCCACCACGCCGTGTCCACCTGCAGCTCAGCCCCAGGCACGGTCAGAGCCAACGGAGCCTCCCCACACTGCTCCGCGTCCCAACGTGCAACTGCAGTTTAATCTCTGCTTCAGCATATATTTATTTGTAAAAAACCACAACACAAACATTCCTTTTCCCATGGTTTATCGCCTGGGTATGTAAACTGAAAACTTAAGCTCTGTAAACTGAAAAAATTGCTGTCAGGTATGTTATACAGCAAAATGTCAAAATGCAGTTGCTTTTTATTCTTCTTTTTTTTGAATTAACTCTACTTTGAATTAACTCTCCCTGATTAACTGAAATCAGAAAGGCTAAGAAATTCTTTCTGCAGGAGAAAAATCTGAATTTCCAGTATTTTAAAACTTTTCAACGCTGCTGTCAGTTGGAAGTTGAGCCCAGCACAAACCAAACACACAAAACTGTTTTTAATTTAAAAGATCCCGGTACAATTCCTGTCCACGAGATTTGTTTATTATTAAGAAAGCAATATTATTTTCTGACTCTGCTGGCTTTTAATATAGCGCACATGGGGGATAGG
The DNA here is from genome assembly GCA_907165065.1 of Caprimulgus europaeus. The sequence goes on from OU015546.1 coordinate 322,267, forward strand.
TGTGCGTGTAATGATATATTCTCCCATACCAAAGTTGATTAGTTTTCCTTAAACACGAGATTGCAACAGCCCGGCAATCTGCTCGAGCTTTCTTCAGATATTTCCCCTGGAAGATGGTGGCTGTGCCTATTTTCGGCACACCAGTATTCTGCCATTACAGAAGGAAAAAAAATAAATCCAACTGTAGGGGATTTTTAAGGGGAATTTCTTTTTTTGCTTTGCTCCAGCGACTGCTTCGATTACTGCAGGGGGGTTGGACAAGAGGACCTTTAAAGGTCCTTTCCAACCCAAACCATTCTGTGATTCTATGATTCTGATGACTTTCACAATTAACACGTTCTTCACGTGCTCACAGCCCTGCCTGTGCCCTACCAGGGGTCCTCCCCTGTCTGGGATGCGGGAATCATCACTGAGCATCCTCCCGGCTGCAGGACAGGACAGCCCCAGCTCCGGGCAGTCTTCAGCACGACTTTAACCGCGCTAAGTGGGACCTCAGCAGATAGTACAGAAAAATCTCGTCGCTAAATCACCATCCCAGCTGCTTGGAATACCTGTTTCTGCAGATGTGGATGCCACAGATGCGTGGCATCAAGGCTTTACCAGCACTGGCAGGCGTGACCTGTGCTCGGTGACACTGTTATCCTGCCCATGCACCAGCCCGCGCCAGGACACGGCTCGGCCCGTGCGGTCCCGCCAGCACAGGACATCAGCCGTTGGCATGAACACAAAAAATCTTCCTTTATAATCCTTCTGTCTGGAAGGCACCTCACCAGCTACGAAAGCACTCTGCAAGCAGCACGCCTGCCAGCTCGACGTCGGCAGCGTGTGCTGTAGCGGGGCGAGCGCAGAGGTGTGTCGTTAAACACGCGCTTATCGGCGAGCACACCGGGGGGCTGGGGGCAGCGCCTCCTCCCCGAGATCACTGCTCGCAAGGTCAGTCTGAATTAAAAAGGATTTAAGGACTTCTAGCTGCTATCACTAAGTTATTTTTAAAATACAAATGACAAAGATTAATAATGTTTTTAAATGTGTCAAGGGTACATTCCACACACAAAAAAAGCAGGGAGGAAAAATAGAGAGGAAAAAAACCTGCAGAAAATAATCCAAAGAAAAGCTTAACATTTAAATCCCAGCACTCAGCCTGGGGAAAAGCAGACATCGTTTGTTTAAAATAATCCCTGACAACGACTCCTGACTGCACAGCTCTGGGGGCTGCATTAAAAGGTCTTTAATGTTCAGTTCTGCTGACTCAGAGCTGGTCCCTCTGCTTTGGAACGCAGCTTGGTAGGTGCAGCATCTCCCAGTCTGACCAGCTTCCCAGAGGGGACGGGAAAGCTGGTCTGGAGCACGTCCCTGGAGGAGCCTCCGCAACAGCCAGGAACATCCACAGCACCTCATGCAATATATATTAGTGTATATAAATATATATCAGGATGCCCCACCTGCTTCATGACCCTGATTTGCTGTGAAGTTGATTAAAAGACAAAATAATGACAAGCACTAACGCTGAGCTCCTTGTAGCAGGTAGGAAACCTCCTCTCTGTCTCCAGATCTGTAACAAGTATAAATCTAGAGGTGTCAGTAATGAATTACATAAAAACATCTCACCTCCATGAAACTGGTTTTCCACATTTCAGCAAACCATTAGGAAAATCCTAACAGTTCACTGAATTTACAAAGCCTCCAGAATACAGAGGTGATTTTAAAAATTTTTCTTTTCTTCCTCCCACAGCATGGCCCGACACAGGAATCTAGTTCTGGATTGATGTTTTGGGGCTGGATGTTCTAACTTGTGCAGCTGGGATGAAGGAGACCCATGCATAAGCAATGCCCTGGCCTTGGAGAGACAGCAGGGAATTCTGCTGCATGTCACCGTGTGCTGGCACCGGGAGATAACGCGGCTGCGGAGAAATGCTCTGCGGTGGGAGAAACGCACCCTGGAAACCCAGCTTTGGAGTAAATACAAAATGAGTGATGGCGGCAATAAAAACTACATTAACTTTTGGGTAAAACGGCATTAAAAGTGTTTAAGATATAAATAGAAATCTTAGAAATCTGATCTTCATTGTTTTGGGTGATTTCCAAGGTTAGAGATTAGGCGCTGTTAGATGACACGAGTGAAGTTTCTCACGGCACATGTGGGTTTACAGGGCGAGAGGGCGTGGAGGCAGCTCTGCCGCGCTCAGCTCTGCCCAGACCCCCGCGCCCGCCCCCGTGGGGATGAACCCCCCTCCGCTTCCCACCGGCTCAGGGACGCCAAGCGCCCGGTTGGTGGTGAACAGCTCAGACAACGGCACAACTGATGAGGACGGAATTACCTCCCCGGCTGGCCTTGGGAGACAGGTAACCAGGGCACTCTTAATGCCTTTGGCTAAGGGAGTCTTTAAAAGGAATTCTTGCTCAAAACAGGCAAAAAGGGTTTCATTAGCTGGGTTGGTTGGGGTTTTTTTTGGTTTTTATTTTTTTATTTTTTTATTGAGGAGGTAAAATGCAGAGGCCTCTGTGTCTGTGGCTACGTTAATGCCAGGCTGGGCGCTCAGCCAACGCATTAAGTGAAATCGAATTCCTGAAACCAGCTTTAATCAGCAGATTTTTAAGGTTAGAATGACTCTCTCCTCTGGAAGGCTTGCCAAGGTTAATTCTGTCCTGAGCAGGCTGAATTAATGGGCTGGACAGGGGAGAACATTTTTTTTTTTTCATGATTCTCTTTTAAGTTTACAAAATCTCCAGGAGAAAAGAAATGGCACTTCTGAACCGTCTGAGGAGAAACGCCACTTCAGCAGCTTACTGATTTCTGTTTTGAGAGCAGAGGCCGAGCCGTGAGTGGCCACCCCCTCCCGTGGGAGCCACACGGCGAGGGAGCCGGGATCAGCCTCTGCCCCGGAGAATCCCCGAGCGGCACCAGCCAAGGGACACGGGAGCTGGACGTGGGGGATCGCTCCCGTCCCCATGGCCGTGGCGGGACACGGATGCTCGTGGCACCGTGGTGCAGCACTGCAGCATCAGTCACCTTTTGGGGAGGGATGTGTTCATCCTTCCAAATTACAGAGTGTCCCGAGCCAGAGGGTGCCCAGAGGGTGCCCAGAGCACAGACTGTGTCCCGAAGTCCTGCAGCAGTGGGATCCCTCTGCGCTGACAAACCAGCCGAGCGCACGCAGCTCCCCCAGACTGCAAATCCAGCCCTGCCTCCGGGAGTCTGTGGCTGTAGGCACAGTGGGCTCTGCCAGCTCCACTTCATCTTGCACCTTTTTAAAATCGACAGATAATTAAAGAAAAAAGGGCCTCTCTGGACAGAGGGGGAGAGCCGTGCAATTGCAACTGCCTACCCTTCCATTTATATGCAGTCCACATCTGCATTATCAAACCTCTGAAAACCGGAGGGGGGGGAGAAATCAAAGTATTAGTGGATTTTTTTTATCCTGAGCTCCTTAAAGTGATTGTGGCTTATTTAAAAATAATACAATAATGCTGAGGTGTTCTTCCTTAACAAGAACACCTTGGGAATGGAAATAGGAAAGCAAGAGAATAAAAAATTCAAGATAGGGTTGGACCAGCTTTGAAATTCTTCTCCCTGGTGAGTTACACTAGTGGATATTTAAAAAAAAAAAAAAAAAGCCTAGATTTTGTTCAGATTTTCACACTGAATTCCCAATTCCCTTAATAAGAAGCTAAATCAATCTTTAGAGAACAAATCACGTAAGACCTGTGGCTCTAAATTATTAAAATATACTCCAGTAATTTTATGGTGTAAAGCTTCAACTTCCAACACCCCAGCAGCCTGCAGACATCACAGGCAGGAGCCAGACAGGTTACTTGGGAAAAAAGAAAGTGCTCTCTGTCCACGGGCTTACGGGAGACAGAGATGGACCCAGCTCCTTGCTCGGCACAGGTCACGCTCCTGCCGCGATGCCTTTCCCCATCGGCAGCCCCCGAGCGCTGCATCAGGGACGTCCCCTCCCTCCCTCCCTCCTGACGGGCAGCTCTGGCCGTGTCCCCCTCTCCCTGCCAGCCAGTTTTCACTCCTTGTTGCTTTGGGCCTGGGTGGGAACGTTATCCCATTCTTTTCACCAACTTTTTCATGTCCTGACTGAGACGCTATCCAATCTTTTTGAAATAGATTTCTCTGGATTTTATATAAATCATGATCAGATTATTTTTTTGCTGTTTGTAGTAATACATTAGTTTTACATCTAGGAGCCAGTTTCCATCTGTGTTTGTTATCAGGCACTCACAAAATTCTCTGCTGATCTCTGACAGGGCAGAGCACGGCTGGAAAAGCACAGCAACTAAAAAACCTCGAGTCTCTGATGTGAGCTGCCTCTTGGCCACAAAATCAGCAAGCATCAGGGAAAACCCTCAGATTCTATGTGTGTCACCTCTCTTTTCAAACAGACCTGAATCCAGCGCCCTCTGAGATTGGGTTATCTTGTAGCAGATGGCCCTTCCTTCCGGACAGGGATGCTAAAGCCACGGACACGTTCCAAATCCATTTAAACATCAGATTAGGCTGGTCCCTGTCAGCCGCAGGAGCTGGGAGACAGCAGCGGCTCCCGCCTGCTCCATTAATCAAAATTCTGCGAGAAAAGCCAACGTGCTGCTATAAAACCCCCTGACTTGATGCCAACACCACGCACGGGGAACCTAATGCCATCAATCTTGCTTCTCCTCCCCAGGCAGTGAGGTGCAGCTGGGGATGGGGGAGCAACGACAGGGGCTTGGCCAAGCGAGTTTTTTGACAACTCTCACAGGGCGAAGTGATGCAGAGGAACAGCAAATCAGCGGGGACGCAACGAGACACCGACCTCAATGTTGCTCTGTACAGACTGGCCCTGGTTTAGGTTTTTAAAATGGGGAGGTGTAACCGTGGCTGAACCCTGCAGCACTGAGGAATTACCTGAGGGGCAGGGGGGCTGCACCCAGGGGTCCTATTTTGATCTAAAAAGGGAAAAAAGTGTCATAACATAGGGAGGCATCCAAAATTTCCCATTACCGCAGCAAACCTTCAACTAAAACACTGCTCAACATATGTTCTCTCCCCTGATCTTAGTGAAACACAGACATTTGACAGGTTTAGATTTTCCTCCAACTTTTATAGACAGTAACTTTGATTCAGCAAAGCACAGAAGTCGCGCTCAGATCTCAGCACTGAACCGACCTGCACCGCTGGCAAGGTTTGCCTTTTATCGACTTCAACAGAACTTAAGCAACTGCTTACAGGCTGCCAGTTTGGCCAAGAATTCCATACACACTGACAGCAGATCTCAAAAACCATCTTAAAATTTCTACACAGTTGCAAAAACCCGGAGAACCTGACCCTTCATTTTTGGGCTGGAGCTGGCATGGCTGCAGCACCCCAGCGTGCCTCTCAGCAGCATCGGGGCACTGGCTGCCGCTCAGGCACTCAGCCTGGTGCAAGAATTTTGGTTTTAATCCTGTTGGCTCTTTTTCCAACATGTTTCAAACCCCCCCGATGCCCCTGATGTCACCAGCAGTTATACCCAGATAACGGTTTCTGGATTGTGCCCAGGGATCTCGTTTGATGCCTCATCAAGGGAGGAGAGGTCACTGCAGCCTCAGAATCCAGAGCCAAGCTCTATTCATTACAGGAGCTCATCACTTCTGGTAGCTTTTTTTAGCAAATATTGTTCTGTTTACCTCAGGACTTGTTAGAAAGTAATCTTTGAAATGTTCAATATTTAAATGTTTAATGGGTTCTTTTTCAAACCCTGTTTTCCCTCTGTGGAGTTCCGAAGTCAGTACAAGGATCGTGGGTTTTAACTCACTGTTAGAAATAAATGTTTTCTCCAACGACAGTGGCTAATTGGCAGAATTCTGCCTATATGGGAACCCATCTTCTGCGGCCCAAATTACTGAATTTTCTGCCCACAGTCCTACGCTGTATGCCTGACAGACGTCCCTCCACGCTCCCCATCTGATCCTCAGACCTTGCTTAACCATAGTCCCACTGCACAGACCATGGCTCTTCTCCTGAAGATTTCTCCCATGGACCCTTCGGAACAACTCCTGTCTCTTGCACAACGTGCTGCGTCTTCCTTACAAGCAGGAAGGAGAGCAGTCCCTGGAAAGTGGTGTATTTTAGCATCTTCCTTTGATTTTTCCAGTGATTTCCTCTAGGTCTAGTCTTTAGACTCTATAATGTTGATGCATGAAAAGGGGATATGGTGTTACACAGAAACGTTATGCAGGGCTGTCACACAGTTAACTTATTCTAATAATAAAAGGTCGGTAGCAGTGTTTTCCAGCCTGCCCACACCTCTTTTCCATACCTGGTCTCTGTGCTCTCAGCAAGAGCATTTACTGCTCCCATCCACCGGCTGGTGAATCCCCCAGCACTCACCCACGGATCTCCCGCTGCAGCTCAACAGCACATCTTGGCCCAAGGCCGAGCTCGTGTCCCGCCAGCCCCTGCCTCATCTCTGCAGGAGCCTGGGCCCGGCCCTGGCCCAACCGCCCTTTCTGGGGATGCTGGGCGGGCGCAGGCAGCGCCAACGCGGAGAAATCCGCCCTTCCCTGGCAGCGAGGAGCCCGTCCTGACCTTCCACCACAGACTGAGCCAGCGCCCAGCGCGCCACGCCAGCTATCAAACTCTTGCAGTGTTACACTGGTAATTCTCTTAATAAGAATTCTTTAAATATTTATGAAAAGAAACACACGAGGCCGGCTCCCCGAGAAGCGATAGCTGCCATCTCAGCGTGCTCTGCAGCAACCCTGCCTGCTGACCCGCAGCCAGAGCAGGGACTGGCAGAGCCCCCGGTCCCCAGCGGTGACACCCGGCCCTGCTGCCGTTGGTGGGAATTTTGCCACTGACCACGACGTGGGGAGGGCTTCAACACCTTTCCTAAGTCGCCCAAACCACATCCTGCACTAAGGCACGGGATGAAAAGCACAAGGCGCTGTTCCTCGAAAAGTAAACACTCAACAGCATCTCTACAAGCACAAAATTTGATATGAATTTTCTGTTATTTGTGATGCTGTCACTGCAAGACGATCCAACAGGAACTGCCCGTGCTAGCCTGCTACTTTATTGCTCAGATTGGTGTTAGCCACACACTCGCAATCGGGTTATCCTTTAGTTTTGACTACAACTAACTTCATAAAATCTTTCATGAATTCCATAGGAAACAAAATCCACAGCCCGGTCCTGCTGCAGCATCATTGGTATGCAGCCCCACACACCCACCTGCAGCAGCTGCCTGTTCATAAATGCGTATTTCTTTATTAATATGGGGATACTTTAATCTCAGTCTAATTTTACCTTTAGGGAAGCTCCGTCCTGAGGCTGCCAGGAGCCAAAACCCTCCTGATGCAGCGGTGTAATTTGTATTCAAAGCAGCAGGTCTATCTGTCAACATGTTTGTCTCCCCTATCTGCCAACTCTTATTTATAATCCCATTCAGATTAATGAATGACAGTAGTTCTCATCACAAGAAATTTGATTAATCAATTTAAGTGCTTAATCACCCTGGCCTGGGTGAGAGCCGCATGGAAGGGGTGCTGCCTGGATGGGGACAAAGTTGTGAGATGGAGAAGGAAAACGTCACACCTTTCTCTTGGGAACAATTCAGGCTGGCAGTGCACACGGGATCCTTGATGGGATTAAGAGCTTTCCAGGAGCTGAAAGTTTCCTTAGGGCCAGTGGTCACAGCCAATTAATCACAAAATATTCTTTCCAAACCACCTCCTAAACTGACACAAAAGGCTCCATACTGTCTACCTAATTCCCTGCTGCCCACATCGCTCTCCACCAAGCCCAAAAACCATCAGTCATAAAAAAACCCCACAGGGGATGACCATGATAACTCAGCCGGATGTCCTGCTCCGAATTAGTTCCACGAAGACCCCCATGTCTTGGCGACTGCCAGCTTGAATATTCTACAATAATCTCCAGGGTTTTCTGGAGACCTGGGAGATGTTTCAGGTGCTGGGTAAGAGCAAGACAGAGTACAAATCACTGATTTCTAGGAGGATGATCTAGGAGAGAGGCCATGCTGTGGGAACACTGCTCTGAAGCTGCTCTTGTGGATGTCTGAATGACATGATAAAACCACAAAAATTTATAAAACATCTGAATCTCAGGAATAACATCATCTTCTCTTCCACAAAAGAGAAGTTTACAGAGAAGTACTGCTCTGCTGGCAGACAAGATATATCTGAACTCTATGACAGAGAAGCAGGCGTTTGCCATGAACTGGCTCTGGATATTAAGATAATGGGCATCTTGTGAACACACCAGTCAATATCACTTCAAAATAAGCAACAGCTCTCCTGCTGCCAAGCCTTGTCTCATGGCCACTCACTGGAAATAAAGATCAGAGTCTCTTGATCATGCTCTTCAGGAACCGAAGCCCAGCACTATTAAATCTTTGCATCAGTGATCCAGCGACAAACAGGGAATTGCTGCAAACAAAACCTGCAAGGGACCAAAGGAGCGTGGAGGAGCAGGCAGCGCGGGCAGGGTCATCTCGCGGAGGGAACAGGATATTTCGGGGAGATGAACCCCCTTCAAGCAAGATGAGCACCTGGGTAACCATATCTCCAAGATGGGCAAATGTTTCCTGGAGGGTGATGAGGGCTCTGGGCTGGTCCTCAAAGGGACCAGAGACAGAGGCTCCCTTTGGACCTGGGTACACCGATGGGTGGCTTAATGATGCCCTGTTAAATAGGAAACAGCCCAAGTTTGCAAGTGACTGTTAAGAGCAGATCTGGGTGACACAAGCTTGATGTCAAACCTTGACTCCCATACTCTCAGGGGTGGAAAAAGCATCCCAGCAACCTCAACACTAGCACAGGGTTAATAAGAGGAAAAGCAGTACAAAAGGCTGCTCTGGCTCCATTAGATGGTTTTCCAACCCAACAGCATCTCAGCAGTTACTCAAGTGGGACACATAAAACCTCCAGGACAGAGACATTACCCGGGTCCCCGCACATCATCTAACTCCAGCAGCTTGAGCAACTGCACATTTCCCCAGGTACAAGGGTTTCGTGACTGTCACCACAAGGTGAGAAGAATTGTGAGCTGGAAAATCATGGAGAGTATTAACGTCAGACTGAAATATGAGCACAATACACAGAAGTATTTTATATTTATTCTCTTTTAGAAACGTTATAAAGACAATATAATGAGAACGTTGCAAACAAGTCAAGTGTTTTCCTCCTAATCTGGCAATAAAAATATGTCAAAGAAATGCCTAAAATCCTAATAGGAGAACAAAAAAATAATGGGCTAGGCTATGACAGGATTTAGCTGCGATTTTACTCAAAGGCTTTAATCATGTCTACTGCAACATAAATGGAAAATCAGACACAAACCTGTATGAACCATTAATGTCTGTTTCGGTCGTCTCAGCTGTTAGGAGGGGCTGAGGCTGAGCAGATTCAGTGGAGGCTAATGAAGATAGGTAGAGGCCTAAATAAATTTATATCTGAGGAAACGTTGCACACAAAAAGGATTATTGAGCTGATCTTAGTGGAGACTCAACTGAAGTAGCAAATACACAAATATAAAGATTTAGAAAGTGATTAGTCATTCCATTTTAACATCTGCTGTAAGAAAAGAACTAAGGTTTCTTGATTAAATCAATGTCTGATAAACTTAGAATGAACAAAGAGAAAACTTTTTTTCAATGAATAGCCAAGGCTTTGGAAGGCAGCATCATGGAAAAGGGGGAATTTGATGTTAGAGATGGATTGCAAAGGGCTGAATAATTTAATGCCTCGTAGCGCAGCAGAGCTATGACGAAAGCTGGAGCAAGAGGCATCGACAGGGAGAGCAGCAACACCTCTGCCTGACCTCAGAGCTGGATTTTAAACCTGGGTTCCTGTCAGGATGCTCTTGGCCATGCTCTGTTCAACAGGGACACTGGGAGAGAGCAGGGGAAGCAACTCCCATGGGACATCCAAGGTGGGGCCAGGAGGGTGAAAAGCAAATACCAGCTCTGTGGGAAAGAAACCAGGATGGGTTCGGAGTGAGAATGTCAAATATCTACTGACTGCCATAAAACCACCACCACCTTCTGAAGCCCAGATGCCTTCACTGCAGCCATCACAGAGGCTGTGCAGAAGTGAGAAAAGTTTTTATTATCCAGCTGAATCTCTTTTCAGGAAAAAATAGACCACTACAGCATGGGGAAAGTAGACAAAATCTGTTAGTGCCCCAGGGAAAGGTAGGCTGAGCCAGTATTTTTTGCACACATGCAACAGGAAAAAGACACATCTGCTAAGAATGGGGTGGTGGGCACCGGCTGTGATCGTGTGAGGCACCCGGGTCTGATGCATTCACTATCCTTCAGATTCAAGTAAATAAGGATAAGTCCAACATATGCAACTTAGAGCAAATATATAAATATCTAAAAGAACTTTTGGGATCTATTAATTATACACACAGTTTTATCTTAGATTAATTTTGTGCTGGAATGGACCAGAGGCCTTAGCCAAAATCTTTTTTTGGCAACCTCCCTTGTGCAAAATTAGCCCTGGAGTTATCACACTACTCTGTGCCTGCAAAACGACGCATCCAGCTGGTTTGTGAGATACCCCTTCTTGTTCCTGTTCTCTTTATACCACTTACTGACATTCAAGAGTAGAAGCCACTGAAGTCAGTGACTCAATGATCAACACGCAGCCTTCCCCATCTGGTCATTTCAAGTGGCATCATTTGCATTATAGCATAAAAACTACTGAGTGGTGGTTGTGGCAAGGCTGTGTTCCACCAACAGATCTTCAGAACCAGATATTCTCTTCCCCATTTACAGAAACCATTTAAAGTGTTCAGCAGCTTCTGAATTCTGATAATTGAATCTAAGTGCAGGGAAAACTTGGAAGGACCTGACCTTCAAACCCTCTTCCAACAAATCCCTTAATTAAAAAGCATTTACACAACCTAAAACAAATTATTGCATATGCCAATATTAAATCTTCCCATTCCAATTTAAAATCCTTAGAGCTTCACTATCGCTCATGAGTGACGGCAGGAGCTACAGTAAGCAAGCATTTAAGAATGTCTTTCTGGACAAGCTGTTGTAGAAACACTAAGGCTATATTGCTTGCAACCAACTTATAAATATTGAATTCCTGTCCCAAAAACCCAAACAGCAAAGCATTAATTTCTCAAGATTAGTGTGCCTAAATTTACTGAAGTTCACCACCAGCAAACAGCTGAGTGTTTCTGACACTCAATAAGCAGCAAAAAAATTGATGTTTTACTTGTATTAATTTTTTATCAGAGTATAGAAAGCTAATTTTTGTGACAGATAATGAATGTTGGAAGAGGTCTGCTATGGTAAGTTACACAAGACCGTCGTATCCTCTGTATGAACAACGGCAGAACTTCAGAGACCTTCCTCGTGCTTTCCTGAGGTGTCATTACCTCTAAGATTTTGCAAGTTAATGCTCTGCCTTTTGAAGGGTTCTTCAGGACTATTTAACAGTTATGACACTTGGACTGTTGAGGAAGGAAAATACAACTCTAAATACAAAAGCGAGAATCTTCCATATGCCCCGAGACATTACGGAGAATGCAAGCAAAAACTGCAACCTAAGAGCAAATTTCCTTCCTGTTTCTAAGAGAATAGCAATTTATATCACTGGCATCAAAGTACAGATGTCTAAAGAGGAACTGGTCTACACCTTGCCAACAGAAGGTTTATTTGTGTTCTTTCTGGTGGAATGAGACTTCAAGACGGAGGCATCTTAGACCTTAGGTCTGGACTGTCCCTTTACTCCCGCCCTTTGGGCAGACAGGGTACAGTGCTGCACCCCAAAGAGCCGCCCCACGCTCTTCTGCACTGGCTGTTCTCCTCAGAGACACCTGGAGAGCCCTGCCACGTATTGCCCATGCACACCAGCTACCACATGGCCCAGAGACCTTCGACTCCACTGTGCTGGGACCATTGTCCCTGTCACTTGGTAGGGATGCTCCTGCCCTTCCCCAGCTGCTTGGCTGCGACAGCAACGACCCAATACCCACAGCAAAGGCACATCTATTATGTACATAACCTGCAATGTCTCCCATGCACAAACGTGACATGAGAGATGCAGTTTTGCTTTAACTAACTTGTCACTAGCACCCAATTATGGAACCGGTGGGCTTTGCTGATTAATTATGGATTAACTAGATGCAAGCCTTCACACAAATTACTCTAATGAACTCTGCTCACACAGATGGGATCCTACACATCCCTCTTCAACCTTTTGTACTTTTTAACTAAGAAGCTGAAAATGCCAACAAATAACATGAACTGAATCTGCAGGTTATTTAGCGGGTAACGAGGGTTGCAAAGTCCCCTGTGACCTCACTTTCCACATCGCTGGAGGTCACCTGGACCTCGCTGCTCAGCGGGTGGTCACAGCAGCAGGCGCTGTCCCGGCTCTTCTCCAGGCTGCAGCGTCCCACCAAGCGCACAGGCGCCGGTGACGGCGCACAGGGAAGGAGACCTGGGCACTCGCAGGGCGCTGACAAATGAAAGTCAAGTGATTAGCTGGCAGTTTCAACAGTTTTGCTTCCAAAGTGTTTTCTGCATATTTTCTCAATAAAAGCGAGACAACGCTGATGAGATATTTGACACAACAGAATGCTGAATCATTTTTAGTACATCACCGCTTCTCACACAGAGGGAATCTTCTGTCTTCCCAATCACAGCCAATTAAAACATTCAGAACATTTCTCCTAGGCTGATAGTGATTGGGAAAGAGCACGAGGCTTCACAAAATACACTTTTAAGCTCTATGCCGTTAGGTCTGCTCTCTTCATCCCCCTGGTTCTCAGAGTGTCTTTCTGGGTATGGCAGATCAGCATTTTTCTCAACCTACACAATTTTTTCCTTGAATTCGAGTGCAAAGTACAGCTTCATTAACGTCAATAGAACAGACTTTGCCCCTCCAGAGCTGCTGCAGCAGCATGACCGGTGTCCTGAACTGCTGCTTGGAGTCCCCTCTCCCCTGCCCCTGCAGACAAGGGGCTCCAAAGAACCTCTGTCCTTTTGCAGGGATGGACAAAGCAGCCCTGGAAGCAACGCTGCTGGAGAACAGCATTTCCACAGTACTCCTGTTCCTTCCACTGCCAGCACGAAAAATAGCTTCGTTCTTTCGAGTGTAGCTCTGAGGTCCTCATCCCCCCATCTGCAAAGGCTGACTCTTCATCCTCAGAGCCCTGAAGGCGAGACACACTGATCCAATCAAGGATGGCATCTGAGCAAGAGCTGAAATGTTACTTCAACATGAAATTACTATTTCAGCTTTTTTTGCCAAGACTGAAATGGTGAAACCCCTGGAGAGCAGTCCCCTCTTACAACACCGCTATCTGTACAGGGAAACTTCAAACACTTTCTGAAACGTTCGCTGGCTAAATATAGCTCCAAAGAAGATCAATGCTCTCATGTGTACTTCACAGTGCCCAGACACTCATGGCGTGGAACAGATCACAGGAAGATTCACAGTGACATGCGCAAATTTAAACACTGTTGGTTTCATTTCTGTAAGCAGGAGGCTTCCAGCACCTGGGAGAAGCGGCGCGAGTACGCACTCGTGTGCTTGTGTGCGGCCGAGATAAAGCGCTTCACTGGGACTGACCGAGCGCTGGGCCTCACCTGAGCCGGCTACAGCACAACATCGAAAAGCAGTATTCTCCCAGTCACTGGAACCAACTCACGTTCAAGATCCAAGGAAAAGCAGCAGGAAACAGAAAATTCTGGGTTGCTTGCTTCCCCAAACTGCATGTTAACGCTGCGAAAAACTGTCATTAAAAATGAGTCCCATGAGGGGACAGAAATCTGTTTCCTCAGCCGTCCAATTCATCATTTTTATCCAATATGTTGCCTGTAGGTTTACAAATCACAAGGAATTTACTGAGTATGCTTTCATAAGTAAAAGTGAACAATAAATCATCATCATACTGAAGTCACTCACATCACACACACAGTTTCATTTTCATGACAAATTTCATTATTGGTAACTGTAAAAAAACCCAGCCCAACAAAAAACCCCCGAGTGGTCTTCAAAAACAACGACACAGTATTAAGGATGCTTATTTATACAATTATTCACCAATTCTTTCTCTAATCCCACACTGAACCTGAAGGGGCAGGAATGTGGCCCCACAGAGCCAAGACTGCACTTTGCTTCGAAGAACTTTTAAAAATAAATGTTTTTATTTGCATTAAGCAAAAGGGTGTGAAGGACAGGGATGTCCCCTCAAACTCCTGCCACCGCTGCGTGGTTGTTGCTGCATTTCCTCAAACTTTTGATAAATCCTCCTCTGAAACTGCAATTAACACCGTTTGCAGGTCGCCCCACAAGATTAATTTTCCAAGCATAGATTAATGCAAATGCATACAGAAGTGTTTAGAAAATATTTTCTCTATTAATCTCCATCAGCAGCAGATTACCAGCAGGGTGGCTAATGAAGACGTCGTTATCGTTAAGGTGAAAGCAGACAGGGAGAAGGACAGGGACGCTCTCCTGGGGGCCGAGGACAGATTTGTCACCGTCACGTCCCAGGACATGACTTTCCCCGAGATTTATTTGGGTTTGGAGCCACGTGTGAGAAGAACGAAAGTTTTAGATCGAAAAATCACAGTGAGAAACCGCAGCCCCTGCAAGATGCCACTGTGTATTTAATGTTAATTTAGAGGACATAATGCCATAAAACACTTTACTGGGAAACAAATGGCATGATTCCTTAAAAACTCACCCCTTGCTTCCTTAGGGTTTTTTTTTGTTTGGGGTTTTTTGTTGTTGTTGGGGTTTTTTGCACATGTTTTGTTTTGTTTCAAGCAAACCCCAAAGATAAATGAATTGGGGCCAGAGTCACTGCCCAAAACTGCTGACCAGGTCCTGTCCATGCTCTTACTCACACGGGAACCGCAGCCCGTCACAACTCCCCCGAGCTGATGGGCTCCCAGCTCCCAAACAGGAGCTCAAACACATTTAAAAACCTCCAGTCCTCCCAAAAACCTATCAGCAGCAGATGCTATTTTATGTTCATTTTAAAACTTCCCCTCAGGACCTAGGGGCTCATTTTCTAGAGAACTTTTCTTTGCCATATACAAATCTCAAAGAAGTGTTTAACAGAACTGGAGAATTTGAAACACACACAAAGAAGATGCTCAGAGCAAATTTGACACCTGGAAGGAGCCCCTGACCACTGCAGAGCTCGTGGCAGAGGGCTCTGTGAAGCGGATTGAATGCACCCACCTTCATGAAGCAGGACCTTTTGACTCCAAAAACTCTTTTTTTCCCCCAAATTAACAAAGCATCTTTCACATTTCTTTCCCCAACAACAGTGTCTCCCGGAGTTCAAGCAAATAACGGTTTGTTTCCTCATTATCCTTTCCTGTGCAGTGTTAAGCTCTCTTTTCAATTGAAAACTGTTATTTTGCCTTGATTTCTCCAAGCGCATTGGTTGCAATGTTGCATTTTGATTTAGTCCAGCTTACAGTTTGGCTTTAAAAACAGCAAGAGTGGCCATTTACCCCTCCTGCCTCAAGGAAGGAGGCTTCTCTCACCTGGCTCACCACAAAATCAATCACAACGGGGACTCAGCGCTCTCCTTAAGGAAGGGAAAGCAGCAGGATGAAAAGCCGAAACCACATCCTCTGTCCTTTGTCAGCAGCACACGGCTCTGCAGCTCCCGTACCCTTCAAAGCTCCTTGTTCTTTGCAGGCAGACGGCAAACAATTACGGAGGAGCTGGGTGTGCTTCCTCCTCAGCAATTCACCCTCCTCGCGCCGCTGCCCCGAACCAGCGCAGCCCTCGGATCAACACCGAGGACTTCACTTCAGCGACGGACGGAACGAGACTACTGCTGAAAGCAATATTAACAAAGGCTATCTTCAAACCTTTTTTTTTATTTTTTAAATTCAGTATGCACTCAATAAATTTACCTTTTTAATATTAAGGATGTCACTGCACAATGGTGGTGCTTGCTTTATGAAAGGCGGGTACCAGGTATCGCTGCTTTATTTCAACATTCACCTGCAAATTTCATTTGGAATAAAAATGCATTTCTGTAATGATGTCAAGGGAAAGCGAGGGATCGACTCGTGCTAAGGCTGGATTTGATCCTGATTATCAGCTGAGCATCTCTGCAGGGTTTGGGGAGGATCTTACACCCTTGGAGGCTCTTCTGAACTGTACCAGATTTTCAGTGCTCATTTGGAGCCGATTTTGGGCACCCTACCAAAACCCAGGTAGAACAGCAGTCACCTTGTTTTATTACCATTTCTGGTCAGTCTTGGGCATCTTCAGCTACCTGACAGAATAAGTGACACAGGTGAGTGTGGGGCTCCAAGGGTGAGGGCCAGTGGGTCTGACCCACACCCAGCACGCAAGCGCCCACGTCCGTGACCTTCACGGCGCTGCCCGGCTGGTGTCACCCCCAACTTCTGAAAGGCAGAATTCTGGGAAAGCTGGGATTTATCTTGCTTCAGATAAAGCCCCAGAGCCCACGAGGACGGGCAGCTCCGCAGTGTCTTGGTGAGCACTTTCCTCAGCTGCGGCTCTGCAAACGTCTCCTGCCTCAGACCAGTGCATTGAAACTGGTACCACTGGCTGGAGGTGAGATGGTGAGAAACACCCCAAAGGGAGAGATCTGTCACATGTGACCACATCCATCAGCAAAAGCCATCAGAAACCACATTGGTATGGAAGCCATTCACCACACCTGCCCTACCCAGACCAAATGGGCGTTCTTCAGCCAGAGCATGGGGTCTCCTCCGTTAGAGCCTCCCAGTGCTGGCAAACACAACACAATTTGGGATCACAAATGTTTCCCATGGGATGTATTTTTGTCCTCACTGATGTACCCTGCAGCATAAAGCATCTCTAATGTTTGAGCCTTGCCCCATGTGCAGCAGGCGAGATGGTGATTTAGCACTGAGAAATAGTTATTTTATCACATTTCTTCCCACAGATCTACAAACCAGACCATCCCACTTGTGCATCCCTCACAGCTCGCACGGAGCTGGCACTGCTGGAGGATGCTGGTGACCCAGTCCTCCTCTCCATCCTGCTTCTTCACACGCACGATGCCTCAGCGTCAGTTGTGTGCAAGAAACGGGGATCGGAGAATGATCGATTCACAACAGCAGCTGTTGAGACAGCGACTTATCTCTCCCTTGCAGAGTAGGGGAGGTCCAATAAGTATAAAGTTTAATGCTACCCAGTTTAATGATATTTTCACTTCAACCGAACTGTAAAATTAACTGAGAACTTACACTAAAAAAAGACTTTTATTTTATGCTGATCATTAACTAAGGAGGCTTCACACTTGAGATCTGTTATATTAAAGGGAACTGAAATTGCTTGTATCAATTACCTTATTCTAAGCAGACAGACTTCTCATAAAATATTGAAACTGTTTTGTGATCATGGAGAAGGAGAGAATGGCCAAATCATAGGTGGGAAGGGATCCCTGGACCGTGGCCACAGCCCGTGTGGGGAAGACCCCAGGCAGAGGCGACCACAGGAGGTTTGACCGTTGCCTGCAGGAGCTGGGTTATACAAGACCAGGATGACTGTGCTAGTGCCAGCGTGGCACTGGGCACTGAGGGGATAGCGGGCAAAGCCTGGTCTGGGCTGACCATGGATCTGGTCACTGGCTTATTTTTCTCTTTATACAGGTACTCAAATATCAGAGGTTTCAGCTTGGGCAGGATTTGGAGTGGTGACCCTGGCAGTGCCCTGGCTGATCGCCTTCACCTGTGGAGCAGCAGCATCCATCAGATTATTTTACCTTCCTACTCCGCCTCAATACTCTCATCGTTATAGTTTGCTCATTCTGGGCTTGTATAGCACACAAATAAACCTAACTCAAAGAAACAGAGGGAGGTTGGATGAAAGGGGAAACCATGGTCCTGCCTGCTTCGTCCTCCCTCTCCCTTGAGAATTTACCTGAATTTCTCAGGACTCAGACACTGACTTCAAGGTGCTGGCAGGACCTGAGGAGCTGCAAGGTGATGGGGCAGCAGCCGCTTGTCCTGCCGGGCTCACGTGCTCTCCCTCCACAGCACTTCTAATAACTGAGACAAATTACCCTGCACGCCACGTGCCGAGCAGATCCTGAAGCTTACCTTGCCTGGGAGCTGCAGGCATCTATTTCTGGGGGCCCAGTCAAGGGTAAACCAGTGAAGCAAGCTATGCCCATTATTCATTAATTGTAGCTATTTATTTAACGATAACAATGCTCTTTACTATTTGACTAACAGCATAAGCGCTGCAGGAGAAACGCTCTCGCATGGAGGGGAGTTTCTGATATCTCAGGCCAAGAGACCTGCGAGCATCGGTCGCACTAAGTATGAGAGAAGTGGAGTGGCACCGATACACTTAAAGGCTTAAAAACCCCCCAGGCACATGTAAGGAGGTGGCTTTCACCAAGGGCAGGCACTCTGCACTCTGCCTGAGCAAGCACAACTGCGGGATGACTTTCTGGCTATTTTTTTTTTCAATATATGAAGACGCAAGAGTAAAAATCAATTAACCTGACAACATTTCCTAAAAACCAAGTGTGTCAAAGGATTCAGTCTGATTCAAATCTTTCTACAAAATCCACAGCAATGTTTTTAAAAACTTGTTTCATTTGTAGTTCTCTGCACATCTGTGTGTAGTCTTTGATATTATCTCAGTACTGTAAATATTTAGAAATCCGGTTTTTGTGTTCATTCATGTATTTCCATTGGACACATGACCCTGCTTCTGTCTTTGTGCTACAGTCCATAAAGTAACACTCCTTTCCTTGATAAAACTCAATTCCTAGAGAAGCCCAAGACTGGTTGTGGCCTCTGCTTAAAGCAATTCCCTGGAAGGCGTTTATTGAGAAGCAGATTTTCCTTACACAGAGGGTCTCAGTCCTGGACTGCACGCTTCAGCAAGCAGAGGCTCCCAGCGCAGCATCGATTGCTCCTTCACACAGAATTTGAACATTTTTTTCTTTTTTTTTTTTTGTCCCTATTTCCCAAACGTCCAAGTTAAAGTTGAAAAACATCTCTCAGGCTTCCTCCCTCCATCGCGATGGGCAGAGCACAGCGGGGTTAAAGCCATGAAGCATTTAAACCCCGGGGGGTCCTGGGGTCACCTGCAGCTTCAGCGCTAAACAACCTCCCCTCACCCCAAGGGAGGTCCCACGGTCCCACGCTACCTTTTGTTATTTTCTGCCACTTAAATGATCTTTTCCAGGTTCTAATACTTAAAACAAACGAAGGTGCACTCAGCTAGAGCTTCATTACTTTGTTGTTTACCTTGTTAAGTAAATATATCTACAGTGAATGCAGCTGAAAAACTAATAAACTAACAAGCTGAGAAGAACCATCCTCAGCATAACACAAACAGAACGAAGGAGAAAACTGGTCAAGCAGGAGAAGCACGGAGGGAAACTGGCAGCTGGGAAAAAGCAGCGGGGTCAGAGCAGCACCAGCACAACGAGGAAGCGGAGAAGGGCATTTCCCCAAACACCAGCACGAGGAACAGGAGCTCGAGCAGGGAGCTGCAGCCTGAGCTGAGCATCCGGGACCCCAACACCCTTCGGTCACCTCCCCCATAAAGTATCTTCCCTGGCTGCCAGGATTTGCTACTACAAAAGACAAATAAAGCTTCAATAACTCACCTAAATTTACACAGTGAGTGTCATGATGGTGTTATTGGCAGAATAGAAAAGATCCTTTTCCTTTCTAGCCTGTGAACACTTCTGCTGAGCACCCAACACTCCGCTACAGGCTGGTTCAGCTGCCCTCTGACATTCCGAGGGGGACTGACTTTATGAACTGTTCCCCAAGATGCCTGTCTCACCTCACCTAACAGCCTTTGCTCATGATGAGGAAATTTAAACATTCAAACTATCCCTACAGAGAGGATGCTCAAACAAAGTTGAAATTTCAAGCTGAAAAGGAAATCCCTAAAGCAAGTATCTATGAAGACTTATTTACCCAAAAAACATTGGCTGCTGTTGCCCAGCTAAAATTATTAATAACCAGCAAACAAAAGGAACAGATGCAGTGACAACAGGGACCTGGGGATGCCCCTGTCAGAAGGTGCTGACTTAGCAAGACTGGGTTAGCAAGCACATATTATCCACAGGTTAATACAACCACACGGTATTTAGTTAAACAAAAGCCAAACCTCAACTGCTGGAGCAGGATGAGCAGGTGGAAGCGAACAGCCATCCAGCTCAGCTGTCTGCACCTCCAAGCACATTTGCTCTTTATCATATACAGACAGTCAGGGAGGTTTTGTGAAGCCAAACCCTAAATTTAGAAGTCATCATCTCAAAGCTGTACGTGAAATGATTCATCACGACAACAGCAGCAGCATATGAAATGGGAGTCACTTGGAGAGTAATGTAGACAGGTATTTATGAAGTACAGGGATAATTGCAGGTTTTGGAGTCTTCTAAATACTGATCGTGCCACCCCAGAACGGTGCGACTTTTCCAGCGTTTCATGATGAACCTGTCCCTAAGCATAATTAACCAGCAAATAATGTTTCAGCATGTCCCAACACACAAGAGAAGTCTAGCTATACTCTGGAGAGGTGAAAAAAAAGAAATAAAAATGAAGGGAAAAAAGAGCCTTCCTGTCCAGAGCAGCCAATGCTGTAGCTTTCATCAGCACAGATGATTTCTGGTCAGCAAGCCCAGTGCAAACGCCTCAGTCATAGAACCACAGACTGGTCTGGGTTGGAAGGGACCTTTAAAGGTCACCACATCCACACCCCTGGGGACAGGGACATCTCCAACCAGATCAGGGTGCTCAGTCCTCAGCTCCTGCCCAGCCCCACCCTCACTCAAGCCCTGTGGCTTGTGCCCCGATTCCTGCGGGAAGACTCACGGCTCCAGCATGAACAGAAAGTGTCTCCAGTGTGCATTTACCTGCAGCCCTTCCTGCTCCAGGTGCTCCCCGTGCCGACAATGTCCTTCAGTTCATGCGGCTTTTCACCTCCCCGCTTCGCTCCCTTGGCGTTTGTAGATGGAGCAACCGCACCACCTCAGCCTTGGTTTTGCCAGATTAAACAACCTAAACAAGCTTTTTATTTCTGCTCATAAACCAACGCCTTTTCCTGATCAGTTCAATTTGTCCTTTTCTGTTCTGCTTTCTACTGATGTGTCCTGAACACTCTGCTCTGTTGTACATAGTATTGTAAATAACGCAATGCCACCTTGCTCAGTGGCCTCATCGTGCCCTATGGGTACTGATTATTCCTTCTTTGAAGCATCCTAGGATTGCATGTGCCTTTCTCACACCAGTAAATAATGCTTAGTTTTTAATCATTAAAATGACATTTTTTGCTACAACTCCCAGAAAGCAGTTTGTTAATAAAAACACCCTTTACTCTTTCCATTACTGCAGCAGAGTTAAGTTACTGAGCAAAACTGAGGCAGCCTCTTGCCACACAAAATGACATTGCTGCTCTTAGAAAGCCGCCATAACAGCAATTAGCACACGGGATCTGCGGCTAACGAACTCCAAGCTCCGAATAACATGCAATCGCCTGTGAGAGCCACCCTGCATGCACGAGACGCCTGCAGAGATCTGCTTTGCTAAACACCCGTAATTTGACAAAGTGTGGTTTTACACAGCCTCGAGATGAACCTATGTGAGGCAGAGGGAAACGAGAGCGCATCTCGAAGAATAAAAATGCCAGAAAGCCTAATCTCCCTCTTTCTCATTGTTATGTTCCCAAAGTCACAAGCCACGTGTTGATTATCTTCTATTAACGTACTGTGTCCTTGTCCTTAACTTCCTAATAAAATGTTTATCTCCAAGGAAATTCTGCAGAAAAGACTGAATTTGCATATAAATAACAGACATGTCAAAACATAAGATGCTAGGATTTGGTATTCTGACCAAGAGTGTTATACATGATTTGTATTAATTTCCTTGAATTCCAGCGCAACTGCACAGAATTCAGTCGCTACCAGTGCCATTGTGCTGTTAATTGCATTACTGCTGCATTTACCCAAGTTACGCCTGCTGATTAGGAGCTGCCCTTCTCGGCTAGGCGGATTCTTGGGCAATCCTTTCCATAATCTAAATGCAGCTTCTTAATTCTGCACTTCACAAAGGGAAAATGGGACGATAATAAGGCCTTTAGATGGGATAAAATGTGCAAAAGGCACGGAAGGGAGCCTGGTTTTCCAAGAGGAGGAGGGAGGTTTGGAGGCAGGAGCACTGTGTGCACTGGACCACCGATGGAGCTAGCCACCCCCCAGCAGGCATCTCCCACCACCTCCACCTCCCAGCTGGGATCCCTTCGGCGCTTGCGAGGGCTCACCCGAGGCAGCCGAGCAGGAGCGCGCGAGCGGGGACCCGCAGGCGACGGGAGCCTGAGCCCACGGGCAGCGCCTGGGACGCGCCGGACCCGCGCGGCTGCTCTGGCTCTGAGCACTGGAGTTGCAGCACAGGAGAAAGTCCCAAAGGAAAGCTCATCTCTGCAGATAACGATCCACCACAATGGCTTTCAAATCGGAGCCAGAAGAACCCTGAATGCTAAAGGTGAACTTCAATTAAAGATCTGCTGTGCATTTTGCTCCAGATCACGATAAAAATGTCTTTCCCTGCCAACAGCAAAGTCTCCCATGAATTCTTTTTTTTTTTTTCTAAACCAGCTATTTTTGAAAGCCAGCTTAGAAAACACGTGTGCTCTAGGGTATAAAGAAGGCAGCGCTGTGTGTCAGATGTAATTCTGGGAGGCAGAGCTTAGTATATCGACATTATAAAAACTAGGTAGCAATGGGAAAGAATATTTTACAAAGGTTACCAACATGAATGTAAGACCTAAGGGCAATTTTCCAGATGCTGCTTAGTAACATGGTATTGTGTGTTCCCTCTTCTTCTACTGAGCTAAGCAAGGTGAGCAGAACAGAGCAGAGCTGTGATGCTCACCAGCTACCTGGCAATAAAATACACCCTTATTATTGGAATATCAACGTTTGTTTGCAAAGAAACTTAGTTTTCTCTATTAGCTCCCAAACTAGCTCCCTTAGTTCTGGAGACCAGTGCACATAACACGGCAGAGACGTCTGCCAGAGAGGCTGATCGTATCCCCACACAGCAAACTCTTCTCAATCCCAGCCACCGCCGCCCAGGGCTTCAGCGCTGAGGAGAGCAAAGTACACACCCAAATGGGGGATACCAGAAACTTCTTACATCCACACCTTAAAACATCACTTCAAGTAGCTGAGAGAACACCACCCAGATGGCAAGTTCACTGCATCCCTGCTGAAAAATACTATGCAGCCAACAAACCCATATGGCCAGCCAGAGAAGCCACATAAAGATAACGGTATGCCTGTACAAGCGAAATGTTAATGAATTAGGCCCAAAGCAGATAAAAATCTGCTACCTGGTACATTGCACCTGTTTATGAAATCAACGAGTATATTTATTTTAACATTTAGTTCTTCACAAACAAGGGATCTGCAGGTATGGTACCTGGGCAGATGTTGGCAACAGGCCACCTGCACAGCCCGTTCTGCTCCCCCCACCCTGGTATTTGCCCTCTTTCATCTGGAAATGGGGTCTGACAGCCTCTACGTCCCCCTGAACGGGAAAGCGATGAGACATACAAGCAGATGGCTGATAAATAAGATTCTGGAAAAATCTCTCACTGCCTGTGGATTTATCTTCTTTAAGAAAGTCTGCCCAACTCACTGGAGGATTATTATGCTCACTTCCACCTACCTGCAGGCAGTAAAAGAAATGCAGAAAGGGCTGCATCATCAGAGCCACTGACTCAAACAAATGCCACATACCGATGCCTTCGAAGCAATACATAACATGAATAAATACAGCAAGCATCAGACAAGGTGGAAAAAATTATGCCTCTATTTAACAATACCAAAAGTTAAAGCACAGAGGGAGGGAGAAACTCATTATTTGCCCCACCTTTATTTAAGCTACGCAGAAAAGTGAGGTGGCCCCAGGTCCTTCGCTGGGATTACAAATAACATTATAATACTGCTGTGGATGGAGACACAATGGATGGGGACAGGACTTTGTTGTGTCATGTAAGAGACCTTGCAAGACATATGGAGGAGTGATGGAAAAAATGAAGTCCTGCCTCACAGGTGGCGATCACAGCACTTCATCGGAGGAGGCATTTGCAAGCTCTCCCCAGGCATCCCGGCGGAGGGCAGTCGGAAGGAGGAGCGAGGATGTGCCTCACCAGACACTCACGAGAAAGGCAGGAGGAAAAGCAAATCCCAGCAGCGAGCACGGGGGCATTTGCCATCGGGGACTAACATGAGCTTCTGAATGCTGAATGAGATGGGTACCTTGTGGCTGATAGGCCAAAAAGAAAAAAGAGCTGCAAAAGGAAGGATGCACAGAAGGGAGAGGCTGTGAGAGATATCAGAGGCTTGAGACAAGGAGCACAGGAAAAGAGGGTCGCTGAGAAGCACCTGAGCAAAGATGACCTCGGATGAGCACAAAGGGCTCACTCTGGATCACAGCCTGCCTAGGATGGGAGGAGAGGGCAGGGCACACGGGCAGTGACTGCAAACAGTGCACTCAGTAAGGTCAGACAGGGATGCAGATGCTTTGTTTTACAAAGGGAAAGGCAAATTTTGATATTAATATCTAAAAAAATGAAAAGACTTTGCATAGGAAATCTTCTTGGAAGCACCCATATGACTGGTTTTTAGGGAAATCCTTCGTTTGTTTTCAAAACATTGAGAAAACATTGATGCAACTGAGGAGTGAACAGAGTAAGAGAAAACAAGGATTGCTGCCAGATACAGCAAGATGCAGGGGCAGAGTCTCAGGAGGCTCTTGGGTATTGTGTCCAGCTAGATCTAGCATTACCTCAAACATATTTATAGCCCTGGTGGACACAGAAAACCAGCTCCTCCTGCGACATCCCAGGAGGAAACCCCTCAAAAGGTCAGTAGGTACCACAGGATTTACAGGGAAGGGTTCGCAATCAATGTGCCAAGGTGAGATCAGCAGTCACCGAGAGCCCCGTCAACAGCTTGGACAAAGAGGAGAGCTCGGCCTGAAGGAAGAGTCATGGGGCAGGCAGGGCAGCTCACCAGCTGCAGCTTGGTGTCCTCTCTGGTCTTCATCAGCAGATGATGTGCTGGTGCAGTCGACTGGCAGAACGACGTCAGTCGGCTCCAGCTGGCACAGGAACGGCCCTGCTCACTCAGGTACGGTGACTGGCACTGAGCTGCTGCAGAGGCACCAGGGCACCCTGTGCCCGGCTCTGCCACCACCACCACCTTCTCCATGGCCCTCATCAGTGTGAGAGACATCTTCACTGGCTGCCCAGACAGCACTGAACTGAAAAAGCCGTGGAGGGAGCCGACAACATGAATCTTTTACATGAGGATTAATCAATTAAGAGGCCATTACAGCAGGGAAGGCCGGGATGCTGGATGGCCAAACAAATCTGTGCCTGTGCCCTTCTGCCTGGAATTCCCCGCGTGCTATTTACCACCACCCTGACCCATCTCTCACGCAGCCTGCTCTGACAAGGAAGGGTTGGCTGTTCACAAAGCTCAGCCCGTTTGGGGAGGAAGGGTAACTCTGCCGCGCGGGCGTTCAGAGGTCCTGGCCAGATGCACCGAGAGGCACCGGCCTTCGGCACGTTTCTGACTCCAGCGAGGCTCCCGCGGCTGCGCGGCGCTGCCTCCTCGAGATTGAATTATCACCGATGCCCCTCCAGCGCGGGGGAGCCGCGCGGGGACCGCCGCAGCGGTTTCCATGGCAATGGCCCGATCTGAAGCAAGATTCCTTTCTCATCAGCCGAGATGGCTCAAGCATCCCTCACGCATGGCGGTGGCGGATTGAATAACAAACAAACGCACACAGATCAATGAGACGTGCAGAATTTTCAGCCCTGCAAAACATTTGCTTTCTTCTGAATTCCCGTGAGCCTGAGGCTCCCCAGCCAAGTTAGAGCGAAGGGATTTCAAATTTGGCAAGAATCTAGGTGACAGATCCTCCTGAAGTGCAAATTGCCACAGTTCCACTGAAGTCAGCAGAGACATGACAATTTACACCCACTTAGGTTCTGCCACTGGGTAATTAGCACATTGCAAATAACTGGAAACATACTCCCAAATAAGAACACTCTTTAGCTTGAAGCAAGAATGTTGAAATAAAATTTTTTAAAAATCTAATTTTTTCCTAGGATTAAGCAAATTTGCAGGCCTCTCTGCTGGCTTTTTGTAATATATTACTGGATGAAGCCCAAAAATAAATCTAGTTACTTTTTGTTTCCCTAATGAAACCGTAACTGTTATCTGCCTTGATGTACCTGACATGCTTCATTCGACACGTCTCCCACCAGGTACAACCCAAATGCTCTTTCACCACTCATCTCTAATTCCTCCTCTGCCACCCAAGGACGCAGCACCCCTGAACGCTGGCTCTGGGGAAGAGCTCCTAACTTTTAATCACATGTAATACCTATGTTCTGTATAATTTCTCTCTTAATATCCAAAAAGGTCAAGCAGAATGAACCTCTCATTCTTTCACGTTGGGCTGACCAATCTAGCATCAGTCCTGGGCAAAACAGTGGAAAAATTGATAGGAGATTCAATTAATAAGGAATTAAAGGATGCGACTACAACTAATGCTTGTCAACCTGGTGACGCAGGAAATAGCTTTTGTCAAGCAAACCTGATTTCATTCTTTGAGGGGGTTCAAAGTCTGGTTGTCAAAGGCAACGCATTGGCATGGCACTTAACATTTTGTATGGCATCTGACAGTACCAAACAGCATTCTAATATTAAAAAAATACTGCTATACATTATCTGCAACACGCACATTTAATGGATTACAAGCTGGCTAGCTGACAGATCTCAAAGCAGTGGTCAACTGGGAATTATAATTGAATAGTGAGCTTTAGGAGGGGAGTCTATACCCTGGAAAGCAATGACTCTGGAAGAATTAAGGCTTTGGAGTGGACAGATGACTCAGCCCACGTGTGCATGCAGCTGTGAAACCAAACTGCTGTCATGACTGGCACTTACCCTGGAGAGAAGTGGCTGGTGAAGGTTCCTGTGAGACAGCTGGACAGACACCAGCAGATCTCTGCCTGTGCCTGGGTGATAATCACCCGGCTCTGCCCTGCCAGCTTGCCCAGTTAGAGCAGTTTTAAGGAAGGGCAGGGTCTGAAGCAGCACAGCAAGGAGGCCCTTCCCTGCCCTTTTCCCGGGATGTGGATGCTCTCTGTGTCTATCCAGCACGCCCGAGCTGCTGAATTGCAGTGGAAGGTGCAGACCAGTCATGTGAGACTCCAGACCCCTTCTGCCCTTACCCACAAACCGTACACAGGCACTGAATCGATCATCCCACGTCTGAGCTCACTGGTGGGAAATCTAAAAGGCAGAAGCACCTGGCAGCCAAAGGTCTCCATGTTTGCTTCTTTGCATCATCATCAGTGGATGGAGATGGAATTCCCGAGAGCTGGAAGAGCCCCCCTGCCTACAGCCCAGCCCTGGCACTGAGCTGTGCCCTGCCCTAAGTTAGACTCGGGCTGAGGAGCCAGCGACCCCCAGTTAACGCCTCTGACACAGCAGACTCTGTTTCTTCTCTGGAAGGTTATTCCAAAGAGTGCCGAGCCTTCAAAATTTAACATGATTTCCACATCTCAACAACAAGCAAACAAAGCCACTAAACTGCCCCTGCCTTCACCTGCTAGAGACGTGTTTTCTCTCTCTCTCATCTGCACCAAGAACCTTCTGCAGCCTGAGAAAGCCACGAGCTGGAGGTGGTCTCATGGTCTGTAGAAAGACCTCTATACCCTCCTGAGCCCCAGAAGAAAGGAAGAAAGAAAGGAAAGAAAGAAAGAGGCAGTGCCAGCAGTATGAGGAGGGAATGGCCCCAAGCCTCCAGCGTTAAGACAGCACCTGCCATTGCAGCCCTGCTCAGGGCGCTGGACTACTCAGGATTAAAGCCTGCTTTAGTCATGTCTACACCACAGATAGCTTAGGGCTTTGAGCAACGTCTATGTGTTTTAACACCATCCAACAGGGAGTAGGAGCTTTTCTTCCCCATGTCTGGTTTGCTGCCTTTCCTTGCAGCAGAGCCATCCTTCCTCGTCCCCTCCCTCGCAGCCACAGTTTGTTATTAGCCGGGGAAGCAGAGGGTGTCCGATGGCGAGGGGGGAATAAATCATTGTTCTTGGCTAAATGGAGTAGTGCGGCTCTGCTAGCAACGCCGCCTCTTACCAACAGTGCAAATAATGAAGATTGCATGCACTGGGGACAATGCAATGAGCCGCTGCACTATTGATGGGGTATTTGTACAACTCCAGGAGTTATGTTTCAAAAGCAAGGTCTATTAAAGGCAGCATCTTTGTTCAGAAGCTGAGGATTAATGCTGCTCCGCAGACAATGCACAGGCTTCCCCAGCTAGACCCAAGAGAAGCCGAAGGAAAAGCAGCTCTTGCTCGTGTCTCCCTCTTCAGTCATCGCTGCATTTGTGACGGGCCGAGGCGCCTCCTGCCATGCAGCTCACGTGCGTCTGCGTGTGTGTGTATCAGGGAGGATCATTAGAGTATGTCGGTAAACGAATCCTCATGGAAACATGTTCAGAATTTAATCTGTGGGGGATTATCCACTGGCAGACATGAAATAGAGACAGTATCGCACTAGATCCATCCCTGTTCAGCCTAGTCTGCTCTTTCTGACAACTGTCAGCATGAGATGCACCAGAGGAAGGTGAAAGGCTCTCACAGGAGGCATCAGGAACTCCTGAAGGCTTTATCCTAAATCCTAAGCAACCCTCCACTCTGTAGCTACTCCACTGGCAGCGAGAATGAGATCTAGGAGAAACATGATTTATCTATACAACTCTAATTTACATGTTAATAAATAACACTGCAACAAACACGTCAAGTATCTCATCTCCAGCATCTCATTTTGTTGACGCCAGTCAGCATGTTCCACTGCTTATCATTTTCAACTTGAAACTCTTGGGACCACTGCCTTTGTAACCTGTGTATACCAATCCCTGGGCAGGCCACCTGCATTTCTGTCCAAAGGAAAAAACTGCAGCACCCAGAGGTGAGCTGCTACAGGTAAGGAAAAGCTTTTAAAAAAATTATCTAGTCTGGGTATACATGCAGTAACTTGTTATTATGCAAAAATGGTGGGAGCTTCAGTGCAGCAGAAGAGAAACCCAGGCTACAAGAGCTGCCTGTTGGGATCATCACCATCACCCACAAACCAGGAGAAGAGACGGCTGCGTCCCTGCGGCAACGGGCGCTGTGGGGCTGGGTCAGCCCATCCTTCCCCACGCTCCCAGGCTGCTGGCCCAGCAACGATCTCTCCTGCTCTCATGAATTATCAATGTAATCTTCATTAAAATGCACATCTGGACCTGCACTTTTAAAGGAAAGGCTTGGATTTGGTGTCCCAGCTGCCACTCAAAGTCAGCGGAAAGCCTGAGCCACAGAGCAGGGTTCAAACCGCGCAGAGCCCAGCCTGGAGATACTCGTGAACCGGGTTTTTCAAATATCAGGTAACTGAGAAAATTCATGGCTCCCACCTTGCAAGTAAAAACCTTGGATAACTCACCTGAGAGAACTGGGAAAGCCATTCCAGCTCTTGGCTACATCACTACAAGTAAGAGCAAAATCCAGCTAAGTCTGGATTCTATTTTCTTTTTTAGTTTTGTTTTTTTTCCAGTAGCACTACTAAAATCAATGCACTCAGTAAGAGGCCAGAACACCAGAACTAGTACCATGGAAAGACTTACAGCCTTAATTCTCTGCAGTAGTTTGCAAAAAGCACATAACAACATATTTATTAGCATATAAAGATGAAAGGACTATAAATCCATGCAAGAAAGCACAGTATCTTTAAAAAAGAAATACAATGAAAAATAAAATTACAGATGAAAACTAGGCATCAGCTGCGACAGTGCTTGCTCGAGTCAGAAACGACAACCAGTATTTCGAGCTGTTGAAATACATCACTCTTCAGGTTTACCTCTTTAACCAGGGAACAGCAGCCTCTCTCACTGATTTTTGCAATGTATTTAAAAATATTGCAATTGTGGGGTTTGTTTTAAAAAAAACCCCCAACAAAACCAGAAGAACTATAATACATTAGAGATACTCCAAGCCTTCAAAACTTTTCAAAATGTTATCCTGTGAATATTGCACATGTTAGTAAATAATTATCTATGAAACAGAACAAATCATAGAGGCTTCTCCACTAAAAGCATCCCTGCTGAATCCTACCTGCTCTGCAGTGGAACCTTCTATTTTACTCCTCTATCTGCACGCTTTTTACATAGATCCTGCAACCCTTGGGTTCAGCTGTGCCTTTTTACATTTTAAAGCCTTTGGATGTCAGCAGCAAAGTGTTCTGCACTATAAACCAGACACAGCTGAGGTTTGATGGGTTTGCTTCTCCTTTTTACCCCACAAAACGCTTTCTAAATGCTATTAAAATTTAGCATACACCATAATAACCAAGCTGCATTTTTTTTCCACATTTAAGTCAATTGACTTTCAAGTTTTATCTTTCCACCTACTTTAAATCAAATAAAGTTGTTTCAGAAGTTCAGGAGGAAGATACTCTGCAGTATTGCAGTCAGATGAGCAGTCCCATGAGCAAAAGTCCAGATACTCAATTAAAAGTGCCAGTGGTCACTGGAGACAAATTACGAAAGTTCTAAAGTTTTCTGTTTTTTTCCAGCTACTGTTAGCTTTAAAAAAAAAAAAAAAAAAGGCAACAAAGTTAAATACAAAATATTGATGTGAGCAGAACGTGAGGAGCTGTGCACAAGTGTGCCTGGGGCTCACCTGGGGTCCCCAAGAACCCCCTCAGAGCCTGACACCCAGCATCCCACAGTGACAACAACCGCAGCAAAGCGAATGAACGGCTCCGGCGAGGCCACGCCGCGCCCTGGGCTGCTCCCGGGTCAGGGAGCGCTCGGCCGGGGGCTGTGACCGGGGGCTCTGCTCCTCCCAGCACACGGGACCCTTCGGCTGAAAGAAGCAATTCCTCTCCCAGGAGAGGGAGCCGCCGTGAGCGCGGGTGTGAGGCCCAATGTCACCTTGCCCGCCGGCGCAGGCCCTGGCTTGGGCTGCGTCCAGCGCCGGTGAGCTCTGCTGATGGAGGTCACCTCTCCGCAGGGCTCACTGACGATCTCCAGAGCGACAGGGAAGGAGGAGAGCTGTCAGCTCGCTTCAGGAGGGGCAGGACTGCAGGGGAGGACAGGAATGGAGGCAATGCAGGCAAAGGCGCTGTCTGCATAAACCGGAGCAGCCCCTGATGCATGGCTGGGTCCAGCATTAACTCTGGGGGACACCGACCCCGGCACAGCCCGAGACACCGACGCGTGTTCGGGTTTGAAGCACTTTTCTATCTAAATTAGCAAGTGTCTGCACCACATTGCCCAAAAGGTGTTCTCTCCTAAAACCTGCCGAGGTATTGCTCCCAAAAGGTGAGCAATAATGAAGCGACGTCATTCAGGGAGGATCCCCATGACCCGTGCACAGCCAGACCCCTCTCTGCCGCCTCTCTAACGCTGCAAACGTCGTTAAAACCATCAGCTTGTGCTAACCTGTGGGAAGGGGAATGATTTGCATCTGAACTGTAGCCAAGTCAAAGCAGAAGATGCTCTGAAATAGGACCTAGCTAGGCATTTAACTAGAAAATCCTTCTACTTAAAGTTACAGATAAAATGCAAGGAGTCATACTATAAACATTCCTCCTTCAAGCTGAGTCAGGATATAGAGGCTAAAATGAGCTAAATCTAATTTACTGTCAAAATAAGTAAATAAAACAACACCACCCAAGGAGCTTCCCCCAGCCCAGCACACTGTTGGATTGAGGGATGGAGGAGGCAGTTAGAAAGCCCACAGAAAAGAAACCATCAGATATCAAGACAAGTATTTTTGGTGATGGTAGGAAATTTACAGTAGGCAGAAACAATGAAATTCTTCCTCAGCTCAGGCAGAACATCAAGGAAACCTCGGTGGCAGTCTGATTTATTACAGCTTATAATCACCTCCTGGCCCAGCGATGGAAGTTTCATCATTTGGAACATTTTAGGTTCTGCACAACATTAGAAAATACGCTGCAGGGATCATCCACCTTTGGCTCAAGAGGCAGGAGAAATCACTTCATAGGTTGTTTCTTTTTTTTCTCCCCTGCATCAGGGTTCTATGAGTCAAGGCTTTGGAAATTACAAAGAGTTAAGGAGGAAATTTTGTACAGCTCACATCTGATTATGATTTCCTTCAATTGGTGGCACTTGTGCTAAAGAGGCGAGGGGGGGCAAACCTGAACCACATTGCCAAACAGGCCATTGACGCCCCAGACCTGAGGGGATGAACTTATATGCTTTTAACAAGCACTTATTCATTAACAACTTGAAAAACTGGGGCATTTCTCTTCCTGTAATTTCCTCCTAAATTACATGACAAGACACACACGATGCTCACCCTGCAGCGGACCAGGAGCACGCGCTCGCTGGACTCATTTGCTCACCCGCAGGTGCCCCTGACGTGCACTGCATCGATTTCCAAAGAGCACATGAGCAAGCCCTAACTTAAAACACTTGGCAAGCTCTTTCCCTGGATTTTGTTTCCTTTCTCGCCTTCCCATTGCCAGACAATACAGAAGGTGGAAAACACAGCAGCTGTAAATTCAGTTATGATCTAGTGTCCCAAGGATGCTCTCATACACTGTCCCTAACTCATGGAATCCAGGGACGTTTTCAAGCAGCTTTCCTCTGCCACACACACTCGGTCCCAGGAGGGTTGTTTATAATCACTGGCAGTTCCACAAATATCTGTGATTTAGTTCCCCAAATATTTGTCTCCCATGGAAGTCAGGAACCTCTCAATTTTACAAGAGTTTTTACAAGTCAGACAAAAGCTATTAATAAGAGTGAAACCCACAATATCCCCAAAGGGGGATGGGAAAAGAAATCAACACTGGAAGTAAAGATCAAGCGAAGCTGCGGTGACAGATGGTGCTCTACAAAAGGTCAACCCTTGGCTCATTCTGCTGTTCATTATTTATTAACAATCTTTCTGACATTGGCATTACTGCAAGAGTCCAGCGTTATGCAGATAATAAAATGCTATTTTATAGTTCAAGGTCTCCTGCAGGTACAGCAAAAAGTTTGCAAAGTGATCCCAACAAGTTGCACAGCACTTTTGAGGACGCATGTGCTAGTGAGTGCATGGACAGCTTGCAAAAGGAAGATTAAACGGGGGTTTCATGGCTCACCTGCCTGGCTCCTGCCTACAGAGACTTTTTCACCACCATTTCCTGTTTCTCACCCAGAACAAGACAGCCAAGGTCACGTCTGTTACCACCTACACTGGCTATTGCAGCTCAGGGTTATATCTGCCAGAGTCATGAGCCCAGGTAAGATACAGGAAGGCAACAAGAAGCCAAAAAGCAGATGAGAAACCGCATTATCAGGAACATCTTGCAAAAAACAACAGTCAAATACATCATTCGGCACCTCTGCGAGGCATTAGGTAGCAGTGTTCAACACAGAGGTGGCACTTTTAGGCTTGGCCACAGTACTAAGGCTGGGTAGATCAGCATCATACCACACTGCATTGAGGCAGAAGCCCATGGACAAAAATCTGCATTTGTTCACTTTTTTTTTCCTCTTTATTTTGAGGAATTTTTTTTCATTCTTTTTATAAAAAGAAACATGAGCACAGCAGATCTCAGCTCGTCATAAGTTAAAGACTGGAAAGGCATATACATTCTGCTTGAGCAGTACAAGTCCTTCCTCTCCACTGGAGGAAACAAAGTGCAGCCTGTTTGTTCCAGCTTCAGGTGTGAGCAACCAGAAAAATGAGCTCAAACAATAGCAAAATTATTGCCAAGACTGCCAAACCTAAAGAAAACCTGGAAGATCCTGCTGACAAAGTAAGAGACGTTTCTGTTACAGTGAGCCCACTATTGCTTCCGAGGAACGATCAGCGTAAGCGTGATTATATCAATAAAAAATAAAAACATCATAAAAAGTAGTCAGGCAGAGATAAGTTTATTACTAATTATGAGCAGCATGACATGCCCTGACTCCTTGTAAAATAAGATTAAGTCCATTTTTAATATCTGCTTCCATGACTTCCAGATAATAGACAAATTATATCCCGCATCCCAAGGTCATATCTCGTTTAACACATCAAGAGCCTGAACCACCTGCAGGGAAACCACCAAAGGTTCCTGCTTCCCACAGCACCGAGAGGAACGTACGAGAGCGTGCCTGCGTTTTACCTTCCTCCCTAGTAAGTAGTTACCAGTAAGTATAAGCTGAAGTTCATTTTAGAGACAGGGCAAGTTCCACACGTAGATCTACAGGATTTAAAAGTCGCAAAACATTTAGGATACTCTGAGTTTTAATCCAAGAACAATAGGAGGAAGCACCAGCTGCTCCTCAATAAATGCAAATTAGATATTGATGCTGGCAGCAGGATGGGAATAAGAGCTTTAAACAGAGCGGAGAAAGGCCGGCTTCTACCATGGGCTGATCCCAAGCACCATGCCCCACGCTTCCAGGGCTGAGGATGTGGCACGGCCGGTAAGACAAAAGTAAATTTTCCTGTGTCGGAAGGCAGCGGCACAGCTCCCCCTCCCAGGATTTCCAGCAGCATCTCCACTGTCTGAGACTCAGCACCTCCCAGAAAATACCAGTGCTGCACCAGTTGAACTGGCCAAACGCTCTCCCCAGCCACGTGCCGATCCCACGCACGTGACGCTTATTTATCAGCAGACTTTTGTGGCAGATGCCCCAGACCTGATGCTCTCCTGATGGTTTCCATTTGCTGCTCTTTGCTTTCCTGCTTTACAGCCAGGGCTATTCAAGGCCAGAGCACATCACTTTGCTCTCCTGTGTACAAAGGCTCCTTTCACTCACACACTCCGGCTGGCTGCTCAGCCTGGTCTCAGCCCTATGATTTGGCTGTAACAACACAATGTTTATACCTGCTGTAAAAGTCAAGCCAAAGTAACATGTAACAGTGGTATTTTATCCCACAACACTGGCATGAAATGGAAAAGCCTTTCATATTCTCCTCACATTTTCTAAACTCCAGCAATTTTCAGCCCTTTGAATTTGTGTCTGTAAAAAGTTTAATGAACTTTTAATGGATTTGTGAGGAGGAGTGGGCAGCAGCAGACGCTCTCTTTGGGAACTGGTCCTCCAATACCGCAAGGGTGAACCAAGAAATAAAAAGAAATGGAGGGCCCCTTGGATAACTCAGAAAATGGCCCATGGTAAATGGGTTCAATTACAAAAATACTTGCAGCCTAGTAACAGAGCAATAGCCATGGGATATTCTACTTACCGAGTGCTTTTGAAAGTCTGGGTTCTGCTGACTGTGAATTAAAATGTGTATAAATAAAGGCAGAGCACGCTGGCAATGATGTTAAATGATGCTTCGTATAATTATCGCTATTCTGCGGTACCATTAACAGGCAAAAGCACAGAATCCCAACGACCACGTTCGCATGGCACTCTGGGTTTGTTGTGTGACACCACGTGGCTGCAGAACCTCCCCACGAACACAGCTGCTGATGGCACAAGACCCACGGGCAGACAGCAAGAGTCTGTTCTGGCAACAGACAACCCATGTTGTGTATGAAAAACAGCAGCGCTCTTCCTGCCACGGACTGGAATAAGGCTTCCTCCATTTACCAGCGGAGGCTCCCACCCAGCAGCTGCACCTTCCCACGCTGTGTAAGTTCACGCGGCCAGCGCGGACCAGGATGCTCGCGGACCAGGGTCTGCACGACCAGGCTGGGGCCCTGCTGACCAGGAGCTTCCCAAAGCCTCTGCCCTTGCTTCAGCCCTAACAACAAATCCAAGTGTTTACAGTTCTCTACATCAACGTGAGCAACTTGAAAGCTTCCCCACCCTGAGACAAAGAGCTTCAGACCAAAGATCTGAAGGTTTTTGTGGGCAGCACCAGTGCAGACCCATACACCACTCTGTTACAAGAGGACCAGCAGCAAGACTGGACTAAGTCAGTACTGAAGCAGTTTCCACAGGAAAAGGGACCATCATTACATCATGTAACCCTCCTAATGAAACTGAGCCATCACCACAACATAAAACCCTACACAGCTCCAAGGCACTGAGCCTTGCTATTTTATTTCTCAACTGTGTACCTACCACTTAACTCTGAAAAATATTACTTATAAAAGATGATTCCTAAAAGCAAAGTTTGGAATTTTATTACACCTCTGGGCTAGATCAGCTGATCTTTGAAGAAATAAGGTTGTACCCTTTTCATTTGATATCCACAGGACAATATTTTAGCAGTGAGAGAGGTCAGAAGAAAAAGATCCACAGGGCTCTTTCCACATGATGCATGTTTTGGGCAGCAAGGCTGGCATCATCAGGCTCAAAGGGCCACCATGCAACCTTAATAGTGTGGCATACTGGAATTTGATGGATTATCCCTACCAAGGTGGGAAAATATCATTTAAAAGACTGCAAAGCAGACAGAACACATGAAAAGCACTCAGAAATGCAGACCAAAAAAAAAAAAGTAACTTTCAAAAAGTTAGAGCAGAAGTAAGAAGGAAGCCCTGCAATGCCACGTTTGTTAGCAGCAGAGACTTCTTAATTTCAATAATCAGACACCCCTTCCAATTTTATACAGTACTCTGTTTATAATAAACACTTCTACTATTATTACTGCATTTTAACTTCATTTTGCTGCGTGAGTCACCACATTTGTCCCTTTCAGGTGTTTGTTGCTTGCAAATTGCCATGCTAAGCAAAACACAAAGTCAATTTGCTTTATAAGAAATTGATTTGAGAGCATTAGATTCATCAACATCCATTTTTTCCAATAGAAAACAGGGCCTGAATAATGATTCAACATTCCACCCTTTGGCTTAACTTTTTAAAGCACCTGATAAACTTTTTAAAGCAACACGTGGCTTGTGGGATGCTGCCATCCATCACCACCGCGCTTCCCATCAAATCAGCGCCAAAACATCTCCAAGCAGGGGCTTTGCAGACCGAGCTTTGTCCTGAGCAGGCCCACGCTGGCTCTAGCGAGTGGATCCATCAGCCCAAATTGCCCACAGACCGCAAAATCCGAGCTTCCCCCTAAATCACGCCGTGCCCCATCCTGGTGAGAGACGTGCCCCATCCTGGTGAGAGACGTGCCACCCGGCTTTCGCCGGCGCTCCAGATGC
Organism: Caprimulgus europaeus; assembly: GCA_907165065.1. The sequence goes on from OU015546.1 coordinate 359,420, forward strand.
CGGGAGGCGAGAACCGCCGAGCTGTGGCTGCGTCCCAGCGGTTTGTATGACCTGGCTCCGAAATTCCCCCGCAGCCTGCGGCATGGCAGGACACCACCCACCTTCGCCCGCTCCTCCTGCTGCCGGTGACAGGTCCTGTTAAACAAACATCTGGCGAGCGTGCCTTTGAACTGCATCTGTGGTTCTAACGAGCTGCCTCCCGGGAGGGCCAGGAGAGGACCGAGAGGCTTCCCAGGGAACGCGGCCGTTGGCTCGGTGCTGCCAACGCCATCGCAGGACCGTGGCCATCGCGCAGCACCTCCTGCCCCGGGGAAGGGGGACGGGCAGCCCAGGCAGACCCTGCCTGTGTGGGAGTCACCCACGGGGCGCTCAACGTCCCTGCGCCAACCAGGCATCCCACCAAAAACAGAGCAGTGCCACCAAAAACCCCTTCGCTGGGATACCTGCGCCTTCCCTTCCACACTTCCTTCACCATCAGACAAAATGCCTCAAGTGCAGTTACAAAGGCAAACCATCCTTCAACAGCAACGTATTTTGGACAATTTCAAAAGCTTACATACTTTGCTTAATTTTACTTTTTAAGATGAAGGTATTAGAGGTCTCCCTTTCACATGAAACAAAAGAATGTGGTTTTCTGCCTCCTGCTCATTTTATTCCACACTGACATTGCTGAAAAATTTATTTTTAAATAGAATTTCTTTCCGATAACGTATATCAGCAATCAAATGCAGGCACAGCATGGTTATCTGACAAGTTAAAAATTCTGTGGTATTTTCCCCCAGTTTCACGTACTGATTACTTAAGAAGAGTGTATTCTCTGCAGAGCCGCAACCAGGCAATCAGTTTTTGCTCTTACTGATAAATGTAAGCAATAAAAATATGTTCTATTCTACAGCAGCACCTATTAAAACATAAGCACAGCTAGAAGATTTTGAGCAGGCTACAAAAATGCTTGATTCAAGAGTCAAAGGGAAAGGCTGTCTGAGGCCGCTAGAACCCAGCATGGTACGTAAAACCATCAGCCAGCACGTTCCACCATGGGTCAATATTGGGGTTCTAGAGGTGGTAACCAGGGAGTGCTGGTTCTGGGGCTCTTTTTACTCGGGTTTCTGAAATTAGGAGCTGGCAGGATGAGTGGGATGTAGGTTTGGTGGGTGCAGCAGCAACCTGGAGCTGCTGGGCTGGAGCGAGAAGAATCGCACCAGAACGCTTCCCCTCACCCAAGCTCCTGCAAAGCCCTTCCAACAGTCCCGGGACGTGTACACGGCCGGTGTCGTGCCAAATCATCTCTGAGGCCAAAAATACACTTAGAGTCTGTGCTAAGCAAGATGCTGATGAATTAAAATTCAAAACGTCCCTCATGAATAATTCACTGAATGTGTGCAAGTAAATTATAGCAATGTAAATATATATATGTATATAAATAGATACGTATATATGTAAATTAGTACATTAAGAGCTCAAGTTATCCACGAGGAAAAATACCAGTCACGTTAAGAATGTTTGCTTAATACTGGATCAAACATGTAAAACTAAAACTAAAGAAACAGCCTGTACATTTATCAGAACATGGGGCAACGCAGTCCTCGTGCCACGCGCACTTGAATCAGATGTTACAAATCCTCCCAATTATTTTAAATCTTTTTTCCCCCCACTTCACATTTTACTCTCACTACACCACACCCGTCGCACCCCGGTCTGATGGGGAACAGCAGCTCTGCTCGGGGTGCAGGTCGCTGCTGTGCAGGCACCCACTGCCTGTGTCACAGCCAGGTCACCGCCACCTCGCCAGCCCGCGCTCTGCGGCTGAATCACAGGAATAACAATTACCGTGGCGGGCTACAGAGTGCATCAAAACCCTTGAATTCTTATCAACGACATAACAATGTAAGTGATAGACAGAGGTGCAGAGCCCATCGATCATCTCTCTCCCTCACAGCAAGAAAGGTGGGATCGCATCAAAGATGGAACAGACGCCTGCAAACAGACGGGTATTTATAGGGAATATTGTGACAACTGTCATTTCGCATTAGTCAGAGAGATCCCGCAGGACTTGGGCAAGTATTAAATGTACCAGTTTTTGTTTACTGGCAAAATATAATAAAATTCACCCTCCCCAATGGTTTCCTGGTGGGGATTGCTTCTCTCCCTAAAGTCATTCATAAAATAAGGATGTTCTTCCAAGATCCTGGGTGGAAAGCATTTTATCAGGGCAGCAGAGAAAGGAGGGAGGGATTTTTATGATTCCTTTCCTGGGCTCCTCCATGTTTTTCAGGACGATTTGCTTACACCAGGCTCAAAAAATGACCATAAATTACCCAAAGTCAACGCGGCCCCATTGCACAATCCCGCAGGGGGTCCCGCTCCCACGAAGCCACGCCAGTGCTGGTGTGGAACGACCTCGACACGAGGAGCGTCCTGCCCACGGCGGCGCACAGGACAGCCCCGCGAAGCAGCACGTTACGTGGCAATGCGGGCAGAGCTCGTGTGCCTGCTGCTGGGGACACCCTGCAACAAGCCCCGCGCAAAGCTGCCAGCGATGCTGCGCTCGCGTGATCCCTCAGCTCTGATACCACCAAAAGCAGCACTTTGGGAACGTTGTCAGAGGGACTTGAAAAATTTCATCTTGACCTTATTCAGCTTAACCTTAACCATTCTGACGCTTGCACCTTCCTTTAAGGCGTTTCCCAGTGTTGCCCCAAGCACTGCACCGGCTCCAGAAGCAGAGGGCTGCTCCTGCCCACCCACAGCACGCGCGAATCCTGTCTGTGCACCCGGTTCCCTCATTTGCCAACCAGCAGACAGAGGCTACAGAAAGGAAACAAACCCAGATTCCACTTGCCAGCCCGGCCCAAGGAAACACGTTTCAACTGAAGTTGCTGAAGTGACAGAAACACGTTGTTCGCCACTTAGCCTAAATGACAGGCTGTAACTGTTGATTAATTGCACCGGGAAGGCGCAGGGAAGCAGCTAGGCGGTCCGCTTTTATTTCCCAGATTTTCCAGGCATGACCTTCAGACCCTCTGGGCAGCATCTTGCCGGATGCACCACGTGGGCAGGAGAAGCAGCATCTCCTTTCCTTACCCCATGTTCGGTTTACACCTCAACTTGCAGCTTCCCCCAGGCTGTCCAAGGGCTTCTGCCTCTTTTTCCCCAGATTACCTGGGGAACTGCCAACAGCCAAGCTCTCCTGCCCTGTCTCACCGCTTCTATGCCATCCCCTTCCCTGCTCTCAAGTCCAGCATGGAAAGCCACAGTCTGGCATGGAAAAGTTGGACATCCTGAAACTTGTTACGTTCAGTGAAAGAGCAAACCCGCTACTGAAATTCCTCAATCATAAAACAATGGTTATCTGATTAATAGTTCAAACAGTGACCCCCAAGAAGTGAGGAGCAGAGACGTCTGTACACTCCTGAGAGCACGTCCCTTGAGGACGTTCCTCAAGGGTCTCAGGGAGGAAAAACTCCAAATCCAGAGCTGAAGCTGCTTCTGTTTACGTACAATAATAAAAACCCCTCACCCGACCAGCTGAAGCATTTCAAGGTCTTGTTTTTTACCCTGAGCCTTGCTTCACAAGATAGGACTTTGATGAAGGTCTTAGATGCCCCTTTTACTTGGAAAAGGACATTTAAATCACTCAAAACAAAATGTATCCTCAATGGCAACGTAGTCCCTATCCAAAACCACACCATGCCCTACATTTTCTCATCGGCACAGTTAATCATTTATACAGCCCTGCAGATGCACACAGCGCTCGCTGGAAAAGATGAAGGCACATTGCAGGCCCCAAAGAACACCCAGCACAGTGCAGGGAAGGCAAACAAGGCAGAGGAAGAAAAGACATCGGATACAACCTGAGATGAACAGGGTTGGAGAGGTAAAAGATGATGAACAAGGGGACAGAATCGGAAGGAGCAAAGGGAATTATGGAACCAGGAATTAGGCAGAACTCTGAAAACGCTAAAGGTGAAGAAGAGAGCCTTGAAACAGATGTGGAAAGAGCCAAGGTGCCACCAGTGGGTTCCAAGGGAAAGGTGACTGATTTGGGATGGCAGGCAAGGACAGTGTTGACCAGGCACCAGTGGTTTGAGAGGGGCTGCTGGAAGGACCAGGAGGTGATCGGAGCACGCGGGAAGGCTTTTAGCAACAGCGGCTGGAGGGAACGGGGAAGCGTCAGCAGCCTTCTGGGAAGAGCAACAAAAAGGTTGTTGTAAAACAACTCACGCAAGAGAAGAGACAGGACTGCTCAGACCAGAAATAATACATAAAAAGTAATGTGGCACAGCGGAAAGTGGAGAGCTGATCCACCTGTCACACGCCACCACCAGATGCGTTTTATAAACACACATTAAAATTCCGGCTGTTTCTGAGCGTCTCTCCTGGGTCAGTTTTGTGCCTCTTGCCGCGGGGACCGGAGAGGGCACGGCCTTGACCCGTCTCCTGGCTGGCACCGAGGTCCCGGGCTGTGCCGCCTCGGACGCGCGCTCCTGACGATCTGTCAGTGGCCTTTGTCACCCCAATTGTCCCTCTGGTGCTGTCCCAGCGTTCGGGGCTGTTTGTAGCAGCCACGCTCGGGTCGAAGCAGGGCCTGTCGAGCGACTCCCTGGCACCCGGGCTGGGAATCGGCTCAACGCCCAGCCCACGTTCCCTCCCGCCTCGTTAGGGGGGACGGCTACGGCGCCCCAGCCCGCTCCCACCCCACAGAGCGGGACAAGCCGCCTGTCCTGGGCTCTGCTCACGTATAACAACGACTTCCACATCGTTTTGCCTCTCTCCAGGCAAACCCACCAGCCTGACCCTTGGCAGGCAGCTTCCCCCCGCTCCACGGATTCTGCTCACAGCGCACGCTGTCCTTCCTTGCAAATTTCCCATCACTGTCTATTTACAACCTACTATAATTAAGCTTTATTTGGTAGACTCACTCTCTAGCTTTCACTCTCACCAGCAGCTGGGTTACTTCCCCACACTAGTAGACCAAGTTTACGACGTCATTTTCCCTTGTGCATCACTGCATCCTCAAGGGCACCAGCTGAGAACCACTGACTTTGCCTGAGCTTTCAGTAGGAAAAAACCAACAAACTTTAAATAAAGCTGTTTCTTGCAACCTACAAATTAAACTTAAAAAAAAAGGAAGAAAGAAAACTGGTTTCCTGAACAAAAACAGAACTTTGCTTTTCTATGATAAACATGTCCCTTCAAACAACATTGCCTTGCAACACAAAGACCCACACAGTCCGGGAGTGAGGGAGACCCTGTGGACAAGGGGGAGAAGCCAGGAATCCCAGAGAGAAGGGATGAGCAGTCAGTAAGCAGCAGGACTTGGTCAGGGTTAGAAGCTCTCACAAAGTCCCAGGGTGTATAAACTCAGAAATATCAAGCAGATGGAAACTGGGAAAAGCAGCAAGGTGTGCTCAGGACTCAGAGGCACGGACGTAGCCTGTCGAACCCGCCCCGGTGTCATTCCAGTCATCTACCCAACACCTTTTTGAAAGGTAAAGGCTCAACGAGAAGTCACGGCCTGAATTCAGGCATCAGTCTGTGGAATTTTCCAGTGTGCACTACGCAGATCAGATGATCACGGTCGCTCCTCTTGACCTTGCAATCTGTACTTTAACCAGCGTACCCGGCTGGCTGTAGGACATGGAGGAACATTGCAGCTAACAATCTTCTGCTTGGGGTTTTTCCTCCTAAAATGGACTTCCAACAATCACTACACATTCTCCTTTGATTTTGCTAATCTAACGTTAAAATCATGAACTGTCCCCAATCCACTTGAGATTTGGTTTGTTTAATGAAGAGTTGAGGAATTTCAAAGGTGCTTTTACAATTCAAATATTGGGTGGTTGCACACTGAGAAGATCCTTTGATATCTGAACAGTCCTCCAATGACAATCTTGGGGTTTAATCTCTCTGGTATTGAAGGCAGTCTAGTTCATTTTACAGACATTTCTGATGAAATGAACCTTTTCCTCTCACCAATTTTCACACAAATATGTAAAATATTTACAAATATGATTTGTAAATTTACAAAAACTTTGTTTTTCTTCTGCTTAGGGCAACACTGACACAGGTGGCTGCTATTTACTAGTCATTAAAGAAAAAGAAACTAAACCTAAAATTTTTTAAAATTAATTATTTTATTCAATAAAATAATTTTATTCTGTTTTGTTTTTCCTCTAACACCAGTCACTGCACAGCTCCCAAGGGTTATATACAAAAAGAGTCATTTTTGCAGATAAAAGTCAACAAGTCAATAATTTCTGGCAGATAGCCTTCACTGTTCTGCTAGCACAAGCGCATCCAACTGCTGATGAACCTTAATGTTTCCCTGATATTGTTTTCTGCTATAAAATGGAAGATCTAATCTACGCTGAAGGTCAGTCCACACCGAAGGCTGCAGTCAGTGACAGCATTCATGGAACCAACTGAAATTTGTAATATTGTGCAACATCCTCCTGGACTGTCACACCAGCGGCTCTATTGACACGTCCTCTACCCAGGACGCTGCAGAGCCAGCAGCTCCCCTCCTTCTGCACGAGGAACCATCGATCCACCGGTCCAAGGGGAGCCTGCGGAAGCTGCCGGCGCAGCCAGGTTAACCCCATGCACACTTCATGAAGAAGTATAAAGTCCTGACCAATTTCACCAGTAGCCCACACCTACCTTAATTGAGAACAACGAGTGAAAATCCATCTTTATAAATAATTGCCTTATACAAATCTAAATGCACCACACCTTTAAAAAAAAACCCCAAACATAATTAAAACCTAGACTTATCGCAATACCTCAGAGCCAGGCAATTATGAGGCACCTTTAATGAGTACTCTAGGTAATTAAAGAAGTCAAACATATAAAATGAAAGAACCAGTATCAGTGAGTTCCTGGTCTGTGGCACTTTGCTCTCCGGCCCTGGCCGGTGCTCACTGCGGCGCGAGTGCCGTCTCCTGCCGACGTATCGCCCTGGCTGGGTAAGGGCCAAGGAGGGTTTTCCACATAAGCTCTGGCTGCGACTCATGTTTAAGTGTGTTTAACACCAACATGTATAAAGTATGTTGGGTAATTGCCACTGGAATTCAATGCATGCTGTATCTCATCTAGGATGTGCAATTTACTGGCTATACTCTAGTAAAATAACTTTATGGCTTTCTGTCATGATAAATAACAGTTTATAGCATAATGGAATTAATATTTACTTTGAAAGCTATGCAGACTACTCAAATAAAGTTGCTATATATAGAATCGTCTCAACTGCCACTGGTTTTTTAAACGCTGTGAATTGACAGGACGACACGCAAGTATTAAATTCCAGTGCCTTCCAGCCATTAATAAAGCTTCAGTAATCCAAACCCCTCCACATATTTTACACAGTTCCTGCAGTTCAAAAAGCATTAATTCAGAACTGTGACGAACTGGACACTGCAAGGCCCCTGGGGCTGGGGAGCGTTTTTTGCCCACCCTAAGGAAGGTGATGGGGCAGGATCGTGGTTTTGGACCACGGGGCTCGGAGCCAGGGGCATTCCCAAGAAAGTTCGAGATTTAACACACAATTACAAAAGCATGATCAATTTTTGTAAATGTATTTTTTATTATTCTAGTGAGGAGAGACTTGAAAGACCCTGAAGTCTAAACATACCTCTTGAGGTGGAAATAGGAGGGAAAAGAAGCTGACTCTGTTTAGGCGGATGTTTCTCAGATGTTTCAAGTTACTATCCCACTGTCAATGCTCAAAATTTATTTTTACCCACCACGTATCTGATCACCAAACTTCTGCCAAAAGCGGTGCGAAATGTGGATTTCCTGCCTCTCATGGATGCCTTTGAGCCCGCGCTGGGGCTGGGGATGCTGGCACAAGGAACTTCTACACAACACAACGACCGGTTCTCACGAATTCCGCCACACAAACGGCTCCGTTACGATCGATGGGTGACAAAGCAATGAACCAAAAAAAGCGTCACCGTTAGTGACCAAAACCTAAGGGCAGAACGCAAGGTCACAGCGCGCAGAGCTCATCTGCCAGCATCTCACCTTCACCCAGGAAAACAAGCCGAGCCCAATGCCCACAGAACAGGCTGGATGTCAGGACAGACAATGGCCAAATCTAGCAGGTATGTTATAAACTGATATTTTAATCATTAGCTGAGAGAGACACGTTTGCTCTCCTAATCGGTTTGCACGGCGGTGGCAAATGCCACTGCCGAGACTGCAACCAGTTTGGAAATTCTGCTATGTTTAATACTACTCATTTGTTTTCCGAAGAGTCTGCAGCTCTGTCTTCAGAAAGCAACGTGCAGCCCAAAAAAAGCTGAACAAAGGGAAACTCCCTCGTTAAAAACAAACTGCAAGCGTTGGACACAGCCTCCGCTCTGAGAGGGGATGGGCGTGAAGGGAAGCACGTGGGAGCAGGAAAGGAGAAGGCATTGCATCTTTTTAAGCTCAAAACCGTGCTTCCCTTCAGTAGGAGAAAGCTACAATAAATTGTTCTGGCCGTGGCGGGTAAGACGCGACACACGGAATGGAAACCTGTCCCCAAGGACAACAGTGAGCCCAGCCGATGGAAGGACGAGGAAGGGGCAAAGCTGTCGCTTACCTCATGCATTAGCCAGCATTGCAAAACCACAGGCATCTGTATAACCAACTTCCAGTCCTTCAGCATAAAAATATTTCTTCATTCTTGTTTTATTCAAAATCTCTTTATGGCAACAGGCATGCAAAACCGGCAGGCAAAGCGCAGCCACCAACAGAAACACCCACGCAGTGCTGGGGAGCACACGTGGGGCAGGCAGAAGATACAGAGATGTATTTATAGCGCTCTACAACACTGCAGTCCTCAGCAGCACGGGGCCCTAATGGAAACACGCAATGCATTTGTTGCAGTAAGCGACAAGAAGCTGGCACGTGCAGGCATGGAAACGCTGTCCCAGAGAGGAACGCGGTGGGACGTCCATGGAGGGACCGCGGCCGGTGACGGCCGGCTGGAGCCGAGGGACAGGCACCCTGGCACAGCCCTGCCAGCCACCACGCGCAGCCAGGGCACGCTGGGACACGCCAGCACCAGCCCTCGGACCGTTGCATTTCGAGATCCCAATCTTAACTTGTTTATTAATTCGGAGAGCTGAATCCTTACCTTTGTGAAACCCAGATATCTCATGGAAGTTTGGGGTTATTTTACCTTATCTTGAGAACTCACCAGAACATTAAACCAAGCGAAGCTTTGCAGTTGCAGATGAACTTCGAGTGTTCCCTGGTTCCAGTCTGCAGAATTTTTGTGTCATTACTAGCTTTTTAGTATTTATGCTTTGGAAAGAATTTTAAGAGCAGTACTTGAAATTCCTGATGTAAGCACTTGAGCAGTGGGGAGCACTGGGAATGGCAGGGGAACACACTGGCTAGCAAACCGCAGCCGATCCCGAGGGCAGGCTGGCACTCTGGCTGCGACCGGCAGCTGGCTCTGTGGGTGACATCGCTGCTCCCGGGCAGAGGAAGAGCTCAAAGCTCCTAACGAGGACTTGGTCACTGTTATGGCATCCTGCTGCCTTCTAATGCAAAGTGTGTGATGGTAAAACTGAAGGTGTGAGGCAGACACCAGGAGGAAGGAGGGAGGCTGTGGCTGTATGGTGCCAGAAGCGGGGCACAAGGAGCCGCATCCGGCTCCCAGCCGCGGAGGAGGGGTCTGCAGCACACCAGGAGCCCTGAGGAGCTGCATGAAGGGTCGTCAGGAGGCTCCCACCAGAACGGGGTGGTTGGGGTGCCTGGATGCTGTGGGGAGCACCGCCGTGGGCATCAGCGAGGGGCTGGCCTGACTGCAGTGACGGCGGAGGGGACGGGGGTCTGGGCTGTGGCCGTGGTCTCTCCCCGCACGGGACAGCGCTGTTAATCCCCAGCAGCCACGCGATGGCAGCAGAAATATGGAAACACGGAATGGACGAATGCATTATCATACAATTAGGCTGAAAAGAGATTTTGCAAAGACAAGGCAGCTGCAGAACGTAACCCAACGTCCGTGACATTTTAAAGACAAGCAGGGAGTAGAAAAATAGTTTTTCCCTCTGCAATACAATAATTTACATTTGCTTCATTACTTTAATTGCCAATAGGGTTGCTTGTGCTTTCTTGTTGTAGCATTTGTACAACACAGCCCTCTGCCCCTGCGATTTTATTATTTTAATGTGACCTGCAGCAGACGCAGTGAGAGCAGCTCCTGTGTCAAACTCATGCCTTGAGGTTTGGGTTACTAACTCGTCCCAGCTCTGGCTACGGGCTTATCCTGCAGGGTGCTGCGCGTCTCCTAGGAAGTGCTGAACAACCTGGGTTCACCTGCGTCCCCATGAGAGCATCAGTTAGTTTATTCTAAGAAATGTAATGTTTGGTTTGTTCAATGGCTGTCTGCACCAGTGTTTCAAACCTAGCACACTCTGTGAGTGGAAAACACCAACAATCTCATTCCTGTCAGCTCCATCCCATCACCAGCCATTATCTCAACCACCTCAGCAGGGCCAGCATCTCATTAGCACCCTTTTGTTTAAGATGCTTGCCTGCTTTTTGTCTTGCCCCTTAACAAGGTTGTTTTCCACACTCTTATTTTGCGAACAGTCGGTACCCAAACCAAGACCATCAAGTAAACCCTGACAAAGATCAAGCTGACCTGTACACATCACTCTCGCTGTCTGCTGCTCATAGATGCACAGCACCCAAGTGTGGTTGCAGCATTCCACCTGGGTCCCGCCGGATCTCGGCTCCCCAGATTTTGTTCACACAACTCTGTCTTCAGGAGCAAGTCTGTGCATTTCCCAGAGCCTACGACTGCACAAGAACGCCTGACAGGGCATTGCCAGGCACAACAGACCCCCACGACTGTCGCTGCCAGTCTGTGCCCGCTGTACCTGGCTCTGTGAAAGGAACAACATCCCACACGGGGCGCGGACACCGACTGCGCACGGGGCCAGGGCTGGCGAAGCCCCTGCCCGAGGCGTTCCGGGCCACCACAGCCCCACTCCCCAGCATCGCCGCTCCCTCTCACTTCCAGCAACAGGGTATTGGGACACAATCAATACTTTCTGTTTCCAAAGAGTTGTACAAACACTGGCTAATTCATTTGGACCTCTTGCCTATAAAAAGGGTGAGTGAATAATACCCTACAGAGTGGTGGCCATTTAAGCGTGCACACACGCAGGACAGGGCCACGCTCTGGAATCCTGTTTTGCCACCTGTCTGTACCGCTTTTGGGGACAATACCAGAGTTTGTTTAGGAACTCCAGCACTTTCAAACCCTTGATAACGCTGCTCTTCCAGCTTCCCCTCTCCATGTACGCTTTAGGAAGCGGTATCTGTCTTTCTAACAGGAACTCAGGAAATTGAAGTGTTTAATGCATCTCTGATGCATACAAAATTAGCAGCAATACAGCAAACGAGATTTGCTTCCCTTTCCAACACACTGTGAAATAAATAAATAAACACACTAAGCCCAGGCAGAGACGCCGAGGCTCCTCGTTTCCAGCGGCAGCCCTCAGCTCGTCACAGCCCACAATGCAATTACAGGATTACAAGGCACACGCTGCTCCAGCATCTGGATCCTCCCTGCAAGCACAGGGATCCCGACAAACAGGAAACCTCTTCATGGCGTGAGGAACGGCCAGGATTTACCTCACGGTGCTCCAGAAGCCGAGCGATGAGCGACCCATGGTTAAAGACCTCAGTCTTCAGAGTTAGCCTCTCTCTGTGCACGCACAGAAAGGTGACTATGTGGTCAAAAAAGCAAATGCAGACCACCATCTCTGGTCCAAAAAGGATTTACCTTTATTTTGTTTTGCTGTGAACTGGCTCATCTGAATTGCAAACACTGGGATAAAGTTTGGACCAATAAACCTCCACTTCCATCTCCAGTCCCCAGCACCTTAAACCTAAAGCACAGATCCAGCAATCCAATCTCCATAAATTTTATTCTCAAAATATTTCATTTCTGGCCACCAATCTTTAGATCTCCTATTGGATTTTGTTTTCATAAATGGATTTTCCCACAGAGCTGGCAGAAAATATATTTAATTTCAAATTTCTCTAAACTGAAATAGTCAATATAAATGTCAATGTGTATTTGTGCTGTACAGGCTTTGCAGTGACACAAACCTCATGTTTCAGAGGGGGGGACAGGGGTGCCTGTTAGCTTGTTTTGTGTCTGCACATTTGCTCTAATGTTTTATTTATTAAGGATGGCTAAATAATATAAAAGTACATATATATATATATAATTTTGTTTGGTTTTGTTTTCAGGGATAAAAAAAGCACGATGTCTCCCACTGCTTTGCAGGCAAATCAAGAGGCAGATGGAGACATTGGCATAACACCCATCGCGAGGTGCAGAGCCCAAGGCAGGGGCTGATGTTTGTCACCCCATTTCTTGAGACCCATCCAGCACCTTCAGCCCCTGGATTCCTCCTCAGCAGCAAAGTGGGGAAACTCACAACACCGGGCTCCTCCTCTTTTCCCCCACAGTATGTGGTGGAGTTACAGCATCAATTACTCAAAGAATTTCAATCTGCCTAGACGCTAATGTCATTAGTCCAGAGAGATCCTTTTGGAATAATTTACATCGAAACTGCCTTTACATGCTAAATGAAAAATGTTCAGACTTTAGTGAATGGGATGTGAATTACAATCCTACCACATGTGGCTCAGCTTTATTCACACTATTTATTAAACAGGGGAAAAAAGGTGATGCAGTCAATTACAAAGCAATTACCTGAACCACTGCTGCAAACCTGTTGCCTTGCACTGAAGGAAGGGATGGTTGCCCTTGACTTGGGCAGAACTTGCCCAGGAGCCACCTGCCCATCACCCAGAAAGGGGACCTGAGCCCCTGGTACGCTCCAAACAATCCCCCCCACACGGTTTCTGGCTGGCTTTGAAGGCTTCTCATGGGGTACGACACCAGGTCCCCATCAGACAGCGTTCAGGCCCCTTTTGCAGCCTTTCTGCTTTCCTCACCACCCTCCAGCTACCTGGCAAAGCCACACCATGGGCTATAGCCGGGTGCAGCCGTTTGGTCTCTGATCTCAGAAACTTCACACGCCACAACTGTTCTAAATGCCTTTGCTGTGCTCCACCCGTGTGTTTTACGACGAATTGTGAAGTCAAAAGATCACTCTTTTTTTTTAAATTTACTGCAAAGATTTTTGTTTGCTAAGCTATACTGAAAAGCCCACAGATTATTTTTCCACTGTGTTCACAGCACACGAGCTGGTATACAGCCATTAACTCCACACAAGGCTTAACATGATGGCAACAGCATTCAACCCAAAAGGGTAATTAAGGCAAACAAGACAAGCCTAACCTACAGGTCCCCTTTGCTGCTTCCACGTTTGCAAACACTGAACCCACCACATCATTTACCTTTCACTGAAACTCAACACAAACGTGCTCAAGCTGATCCACAACCCCAAAAGCTCCTGCTCTTTTCTTTGCTTTACAATGCTTATGCAAAACCCTCAGTTGGTGCCCTGAAGCAAATTGTTTTCAAAACAGAAAGTCCCATCTTAAGTTTTAAAAGTTATCTTTTGTTAAAAGCAAATCAGGACGGGTAAGGATCCCTTATCCCACTGAAATCACACAAAACAAATGGGGGAAGGAATCAAATACAAGGGGAAAAATCTTGAGAAAGCTATTTAATACTTTTATTCCACCTTTTATCCCTTAACCATACAAAGCCAAAACCAAAAACGTTTTCCATTCTGTTTTTTGTCCAAAATGACAGCAAATCCCTCCTCCGGAGCTCACGGCACATGCTAAGGAACGAGACAGGGGACAGGGATTCCCCAACAGGGAGGCACCGACCCACCATGGCCCCTGCACGTTCTTCATTCAGGAACAGGGAAAAGCATGGGAGCAAAAGCAGCTGCAGCCGCACTCACACCATCGGCCTCCTGTGAGATGCCAAAACCCACGACCATTTGCTGTGAATTTATGTTACTGCAAGCGAATACATTAGGATCCTGATATAGAAAACGAATTATTGATATGTATGTTCCCTTCAGAAGAGACTCTCAAGAGACACATTCCAGATTTAATGATGATCCATATTCCCCTTCAGAAACAGTAAACCAGCTCTCTGATTCCCCAGGACTGCCACCGACGCGTGAATCGCTAAGATGCCATCACAGCCCTTTGCTCTGGATGCCGTAACCACCACCCAGAATAGGTAACAGGATAAAATCCAACCCCAGCTCACGAGGAGTCAACACCTTCCACATTTCTGTACGAGCACCTGCCCGCTGTGTCCACGGCAGGGACATGCACACCTTGGCAAAGATGGGGAGATGCTGCTGGACTCTGTGCCCTCTCACGAGTGGTGGGAGATTAAAGGAGAGGTTGGGTAGAAATAGTAAAAAATCAGATATTAGGACAGATGTAAGGAAAATACCATTAGCAGTGATGATAAATAGATTTATACAAAAACTGTGGCTCCTCCTCCAGCAGTTTTGCTCCTTTGCTCTCGGGGCTGCGCTCGTTCGCGTTAACGTACGCACACGCGCGTGTCGTATTTTCACAAAGCCTCTCACATTAAACTCATTTCTCTCCAAAGCCGTTCCACAGCAGCTCTCTAGAACGCATTAAACAGCCCGACTGAACAACGCAATCCTAATTAGTTTGCAAACTACACAACTCACCTCTGAGGGCGAGCAGAGCCTGTGTAAATTAAAGTGAATTGGATCAGACTGTCCTAGGAACAGCTCTCCAGATTAGTGCTGCCTGAGCGCGCCATCTCCAAGTGGCTCTCGCCCTCCAGGAATAACTTACAAGTAAATTTCACTGACAATAGCAGGAAATTGAGAGATGGAAAAACATTTTGCAGTTTAGTGTTCCATGATGGGTTATTCTACATGATACAGACAAGGCCATTTGGTCATTTACTAAAAGGAGAAGCACTCTGGTGCTCAGCGCGGGCTCCCGGGCTGAATGAGCCAGTGACGCCGGGATCACCCGGGCTGCGCGGTACCGAGCTCACGGACGCTGCATTTCAGACCCAAACGCCAAAGAAACCTTTTGCAAAGTTTTGATTGTGATGTCCCAGGGTTTATGCAGTAATTGAATAATCTAAAATTTCCATTCCTGTCCTCGTGGACTAATCTGTAACAGTGCTGAGGGACTGTTATGATATTAATTAAATACAAGTCCTGCATACAAAATTGATACTCTGCATCTCCATCTCCACAAGGGAGTTTCTCTCTTAATAAGACTTAAATCAAGTTTTACTTTTCTTTTTTTTTTTTAGAGGAATTCATAAAGATTATCATATTGTACTAAGCTAACATACATCTATATATAAGAGAAGAAGATATTCCAAATATACAAGCTCTTGCACAATCATCTTGTCCTCCGAGCTCCCTGGCCTGAAGTCAGTGTCAGACGAGTCCACGGCTGACGAAGTCCCCTGACCGAGGAGCTGGGGCTGCTGCCGGTGGCCGTCACCGTGCCATGGGCAGTGCCGGGCACAGGAATAGGAACGTCCCCGCTGCTGCTGCCGCTGAAGCTGTTGGGTTTCTGGAGAGCACCAGGCTCCCCCAGGCGCTTGGCAAAGCCACCTCACAGCAGCGTGGTGGGTGCTCGGAGAGCGGCTCCGTGGGACGCGGCTGTGCCCCGAGTTCGAGAGAACCCTTTAACTCCCCTTCAGGCATCGGGGCTTGGAGAGACCAAAATATCTTCAATAGAGGATAAAGAGCAACAGAATCCAAAATGCAGAGGACAAGAGGGAAATGTGCTATAAAAATGTGACCCCATTTTAATTTTAGCAGCAGGTTACTACGAATTCACGTGAAGGCGCCATTCACAGGCGCCCGGAAAGGTTCGCGCACAAGGAACGGCAAACGCACCGGCTGAAGTCAGAGCAGCACCAGTCCGGATTGATGTAAAGCTATTTCAACACTCCCCTTACTATTATTTATTAGTTAAAATTTTTAATTATGTGAATTGATTAGGAACACATCACCAGGGATCCTAATTAATTAGAATTTTAAAAAGGATCATGGACTGCAGATTTTTAATGGATTCCACAAAGAATTGCACAAAGAGGTATATTAAGGGAAAGGCCAAATTAACTTCTCCTCTCTGGTTTATCCAGCACTTTCTAACAGGATTGTGCATCACATTAACCAAGTAATACCCAAAACCCTCATGCACAGTGATGCTAACTGAGACAATAGCTTGAGGATTTCAGGCAATTATCATTTAACATCAGTTTGGTTAATTAGTTTATTCCTCTTATTCCTTATTTCTTGAAATTATTGTATTCCTATTTAAATTAGTTTATTCCTTATTTATGTCCAAAATTTGCTTTAGCTGAGTTGTCCATGCTCACCAAATCCTTCTCTATGGTAACAATAGACATCAGCATCCCCAACTATCTGGTGTAAATTTTTTGTTTCAAAATGCATTTTTCTCCTTACCCAAAGCTTGGAGAGACGCAGGAGCCATCACACTGATGGCATTCAGGAAATAATTAATTATTAAATCTACTAATACAAATCCCTTTTCAGAACTGGCTGGTCAGTGGTTTCACGGGCCAACACGTTTCTCTTTCTTGCCCAGTAGCTGCAGTTTCCAAAGCTCTGTCTGGACGCTATCGATGCTCTTGGCTGTCGGCTCCGCGAGTATTTTTCCATCAGTGTGACGATGATACCTATTTATCTTCTGGCTGCAAGAGTCGCTGAGATGATCTGGCAGTGCCACAAGGCAGACAGTTATTTCATGCCCTGTTAAACTCTAATGTGGTTAACTACAGTATCACTCCAACTTTGAAAAAAGCCTTTTTTATTATTTTAAATCTGTTGCCTATGTGTCCAAGTGAAGAACATCGCTTCCCATTAGGATGGTATCAGAAACATAAACCCATAATACTATCTGTGAAGTTGTATGGTGTGCTAATCAAGTAATTAATTAAGAAGGAGACTCGGGGCTGGGCCTGCTGGGCTGGGCGGTGAGAAGACTGAGGGATGACCTATTGATGAGAGGGCATAGGTGCCTTCTTGGAGATAAAATATCAGGTACTAAAGGGTTCTTAAGCTGGAGAAAGGTGTGGGAATGAATGGCCAAACCCCGCACATCCAAATCACAAAGCCAGTACTTTGACACTTATTTTCTGAAGTGGTGAATGGGATCAGCCACAGGAACAATCCCTGAAAGCTGTGCACTCTCCAGCTCCTGATACACCCCATTTCAGACTCACTCCTTTCCAGAAGACACACCACAATAAAACAGAAATTACTGGTTCAGTGCAGGACCACGAGTGAAACGCGACTGCCACGCGCACCCACGCAGCCAGGCACTCCCGGGGCTGATGGCTCTGTCTTTGAAAACACATGTCAAAGTCTTTCCTCAATCACGTGGGTGTGTGGTAGCCAGGGGTCAGGGCTGCAGTGCAGGTCTGGGTATTCTGCATTGTTAAAGTTCACAGAAGTTAATTAAATCATGCTTTGCAAACCCGAAACAAAAACAACGCACAACTTCTATTATGCTGACTTTTTTTTTTTTCCTGGGCTTGTCATAATAAAACATTGTTATTGGATGTAAAAATTATGGAACAAAGTTATGCCTCTCTGGTGTAATATAATGCAATCCATTTAATACTATTTTAAAACCCAAAACCTCATTAGAGCAGACAGAATGTAAGAATGACAAATCACCCAGAAGGAAGCTGGAGCACGAGATGTGTTCCAGGCGCTTGGCCGCTTCGCATCCCCCGCGCTGAACTGGGTGATGCCCACGGGTGTCACCACCCCCTGTGCTGAACTGGGTGACGCCCACGGGTGTCACCACCCCCTGTGCTGAACTGGGTGATGCCCACAGGTGTCACCCCCTGTGCTGAACTGGGTGATGCCCACGGGTGTCACCACCCCCTGTGCTGAACTGGGTGATGCCCACAGGTGTCACCCCCTGTGCTGAACTGGGTGACGCCCACGGGTGTCAAACCCCAGCAGAGCTCCCAGAGCCATGCTGGGGAGCGCGGGGTGCTCATCACCCCGACGTGAGGAAGGTTAATGCCACACAAACCATCTTGGGCCAGCGGGGCGAGGGTGGAAAGCTCAGCTTAGCCCAAAGTCCAGCCCAAAAGCATCCAGATCTGCCATGATATAACAGGTTAAGCTTTGCCTGTCTCTGACAACACCAACTGCTCCAAACGCTGCAAACCGGGCTGTGCTGTGCCCGTGTAACTGGGTGCAGCTCCCTATCCACGGGGATGCAGGCAGCCTATTAGCTGCAGAAATCAATCCAGCTTGTACACACACACACACACCCTCATGGCTTCGCTATTCATTTGCCAAAATTAGAGTATTTCTTGATGACACAGCTAAATGCACCAATTACACACTCTAACACCCTCTGACCACACTGGCCCGAAGTTCAGCACAAAATGCAGGAAATCCAGCCCTATTGTCTCAGGAAGGAAGCTAGGCAAAGCTCTGCAGGACTCCTACTACCAGAAAATGTAATTCCCATGTAATAAAACAGAAAGTTAAATAAATGTACTTCTTATCCACATCTGTGCAGACCTTTAACATCAGAAGCCATCGATGCGATCAAACAGCTCTTTCCTCTCACAGAGCTTAAGAAAGTTGTGTCAAAACCAGCATGTTTTAGAACAAACAGGCTCGTTCCAGAAATACTGTTTCAGGTGAAATCATCCATCTGAATTTCTTCAAGTGGCTAAATACCATCAGTAAAGCAACAATCTCCTTCAAAACATGCCTGGGAGCAGAGTCCTATTCTAGTCCAAATTCAAGAGAAATTCTATTTCTGCATACAGTAACAGTTAACAAGCACATGGGAAACTACGGCAACTGCTACCAAACTCCAGCTGGTATTTTGTGAGAATCAAGCCATACACATACAAAGCTTACACGGTAAAAGAAATGCTTAGCAGCCCACCCCGCGACGTTTGGTCGCCCTTGTGAGGCCCCTGTGAGAAGCAGCAGGTATTTGCCCGAAGATGCTGGGGTGAGGACGCTGCAGGGTCTCCGTCCAGCACCGCAGCTGGGCAGTCTCACCACAGCCAGAGAGCAGGGACACAACCAGTGCAAACTCTGCCCACAGCAGTAATAAAGAACACACATATAATTTTGGGGGTGGCAGTGAAGAAGCTGGAATTCAGCAAATAGAAATATTTTTCTGAACGTGTGGACAACTTCACATCAACCTTTTTCTGAGGAGCCAACGCTTCCCAGCCCACCCATCGCCCAAACCCCACCCATTCTCCTACCTCCACTCCTTGGACTTTCAGCTTCATGTGATCCTCTCTGGTGGTTTTCCCATCTTTCCTTTTTTTCCAGCAATACCCATCTTTCCTGTATTTCACCTTCTTCCTATTGTACAGGATCATAGAACCATTCTGCGGTCTGAAAACAAGAAACAGTTTTGGATTACATAGAGGAAAAAAACCACCCTAAGAGTTTGTGAAGCAACGCACTACAGACCAGCAAAAGTCTCTACAGAAAAGCAATACTCTCTATCTGGCATAGTACAGATATTCACCTTTTGTTGCTGTTAACTGGATTAACTGATGTGTTGCAATCTGAAACTTTACTGGAGAATCTTGTACCTAATGAAGTAAGTGTGCCAGTGGCAGGTCTCAAGGGGAAAGGAAAAAAAAAAAGGAAATCTTAAAATAGCCAGCATTTTCACAGGATATATTGTGACTGGGCCCAGCTACACACTGAAAGTTACAAGGAAAAAAAAAGGATTGATATCATTTTGTTCTAGACAATCTCTCCGTTTTTAGTGCAGCGGCAGGATTAGATAACAACCATCTCTCATGCAGCACCAGAATATGGATGTTGGCTTAAAAAGGCAGCAAACAAGAAAAAAAGAATGGAAGAAAAAAAAGTATTAGCTTATACATGGGTTTTGCTGCTCCTGCTCAGATCAGCGTTAGACATGGAATAACTTTCTCTCTTTCAAGCACCTCCTTGACTTCAAAGACAAAACATTTTCCGCTTCGAAACCACGTTGCTGCTTTAGGACACCAATAAAGGCACATTGACACAGAAGTCAACATGGTTTTGGTGTACAACACCACTCCACTGCAACGCTGTGCCATCTGCTAAGCCAACCCACAAAAGGGGCATTTCTGCTGGAATACAAAAGAACCCAAAAACCTCCCCCAGCAGCACAACACGTCCCAGTGGGCAGCAGCGCAGCCCCTGCAGCCACCCCAGCCCACATCAGTCACAGCGACTGGGCTTTAGGACACCAGGAACAGAAAGAAAAGCAATGACAGCAGCAGCAATAAACAGGTTTCACGGGAAAGCTCAGGCTGGAGCCTTTTGATAAAGTAAAGCCCCTGACCTTGGTAAACAAACCACACAAAGAGAAAGAAGCTTCTCAGGAGCGAGTGGGAGAGAGGGTCCCCCCTCCCCACCCAGGCCACACTCCCCATCACTCCTCACACCCCTCGACCCTTTGGATGTTAGAGCAGCCCCGTGCTCCCAGAGGGAGCTGAGTGACACCTGGAACTGCTGAAAAAACACCAAATATTTTCAGGCCCAACCCAGGCAAGGAAACCCTCCAAATAAATAAGCCAAATCAAGCAGTTTGTGTTCATGCAACACTGGCTTGTGGCTTCAGAGCCACGCCAAGGGTGCAAAATTCAGTGCCTGGACCAGCTGGAAAAGCATCCTTCTTCCCTCCCGCTCCTGTGTCCCCGACAGCGCGATGCCATGAAACAAGCACAAGGACAAGCTTCTGCAGGTACCTACTCCTCATTTTTCTCTAACAAAATACTCCATTTGAAGAAAGCCGCCCTCACCCACGTTTATCACATAATAACAGGGCAGTAACGTTGATGTAAAAGCCATTAATTATAGAGTAACTCATCCCAATGCTCCATTAAGTGCATAAAAGCATCTTACTACTGAGGAAAACACGCTCATGATGGCTTCCTACCACCACCAGCCAGCTGAAATTTCCTAGATCAACCAACACAACACCCTTCCTCCATCAAAACAAACACCACCAGCCATCGCAGGATCTGCTACCAGAACCCACCTTCTCCCTTGTCTCTGCACACAAGGAGGAGGCATCTTTGGGTACGTGCAAAGGGATCTCCTGCCTGACCCACACTCAGTATTTGCCCTCTGGAACACAAGTGCACATCACAAATTTAATGAGTGTGGACAAGAAACTGCATGAAGTCTCTTGTAGTACAAAGCCAGACTTTACTTCCACACACACCCGCTGCCCTGGGGCTCAACTGCCCACCGGTGCCGGCGGGAGCACGTGGAGGGAGGCTGCTGCATCACCCACCAGGGCCTCCCTCTGCACGGAACCCCACCCGGAACCACGGCAACAACAACAAACACGGGAACATTAACGGCAATTTACTTGATTGGATTAGCTGCTACTCTGCAGCTCCACAGTGCTCTTTTCATTAATGCAGGGCTAAATGGAAAATAATAAAATAGTATTTTAATATTCTGGTGCAGCTGAAAGCGAGCGAGCCAGAGGGATCTGAACCCCCTGAGAAGCCTGTTTGTGCCTGCAGCCAGAGGTGTGGGGGCTGCTGGAGGGGCAGCAGAGCCCTGCAGAGCCTGGCTGCCGTGTCCCCCCTCCTCACCCCTCCCGGGCGGGGTGGTCACAGCCCAGTTCTGCAAGTTTTATGTCACGTATGACGAAACTCAGAGCCGTGGCTGTGAAGCGGCAGCAGGATCTCACAGCAGGTCACCTCACCTGTATCTGCTCTGCACCCAACACCAGGCCACCCCGCCCCAGCGGGTTCCCCAGGGCAAGGCGGGAGGTCAGCAGCGCTCCCCCCCGCTCAGAATACGTTTGTTTGCAGTGAGACAAGAGAGGGTTTGCTGATCTCACCAAGGAAAGGGGCTGGGAACAGGGGAGCGGAGCAATCCTAAACCACAAAGTCAGTCACTGCATCCACTCTGGGCTGGGAACACCAAACCTTCGCACCCACCACCACCGCTGCTCCATGAGCAGAGGTCTGCACCCCTCCTCCAGCACACAAACCCCCAGACTCCAGGTGAGCCCGGGCACAGCAGCGGTGGGGACCTGCCCGCCCCAAAAGCTGCACAGGAGCAAACACCTGAGCCCCAAAACAAGGGCAGCCGGGCTCTGGGCAGAGACGGTGCAATTATTCCCGGTCCCACTGTGTGGAGCTTGCAGGATGGTCTAGTTGCTTACAGACCCAAACAGCAGCTACAGCGCTGAATTTCCTCTCCTTTATGAGCCTGTGGCATTTAAAAGCTGCCTCATCTCTATTTAGGTTTCTTGCTTGTGGCCTGGGGGAAGGAGAGGAAAGGACAGGAAGAGTAATTGCAGAGCAGAAAGCCTTTTGTCTTACATATTGCTGAGCTCTGAGACGCTTCCCCCCTCTCCCCTATTATTTACCACCACAGCTCTCTCAAACTGCCACAAGCAGAAGAGCTACTTTTGCCCAAATTCTTAAAATCAGAGAATGGCTTTGGTTGGAAAATATCTTTAATATCAAGTCCAACTGTTAATTGTTCCTGCTACAGCCAGCAAGAAGATGCTAAATTCCCTTTTTGGACTAATTTTTAAGGTGAACAATCACACCCCACGGCTGATGGGTCACAGGACCAGCCAGGTGCTTGGGACTGCCTGGGGCTCCAGGGGATGCTCACCTCCCACTCAGGACCAGTTCAGGCCAGTGGATAAACTGGAGTTTCTCTGAGTAAGACGGGCAGCAGCAGTAACAGCGCTTGTACCAGTAGGAACCAGGGGATTTCCAGGGAAGATTTCCCAGAAATGCCATTTTGGATTTGGCACCCGACGCAGCTGCACGCACCCACCTCGAGCAACAAGTCCTGTTCTGAGGGGTTTTGTTTCTTTTATATAAATCCCTCACTTGGGTATTAGGAATCTAAACCTACTTATCACAAACATCAACTAGATACAGAGAGGGAGTAAACAGAAAACAAGATGAGGATATTTTGGTCAACTGATGCTTTGCACCTGCCTCTCCATTGTGCTCATAAATTAAAGTCCCCTTGGCCTAAACGACAGAGATGTTCCCCTAATCACGTTACCACAATATTAATAAGGCTGTTCAATGCAGCTAGTTCCCTCTAAATTGTCACATCAAGATTTGGTAAATGTCAGATGTATCATTTAATGAAAACTATGTTTTACTGCCTAGGGAGCTTGGGTTGCTGGAAGGGAATTGCAGACAGTGCAAAGCCAAAAGCGACTTTCTCCAGGACAATGGAATAAGATCAGCCAGAGCCCTTCCTCAAAAAGGTCCAAGGCTCTAAAATTATTTTTTTTATTTTATCATCTTGTATTTATTTCAAGACCCTGCCAAGGCAGATATTTAAAGCAGCTCAGTTCTTTATGATAAAAACACAAAAAACCCTAGGTGTGAAGTGAAGGTTCACAGGGGGCTCGGCCAGGGCCAGCAGGCATCAGCAGCCTCAGCGCTTCCACCAGCCCAGAAGGTGCTGGGAATGGCACCATGGCAGCAAGGTGAGGGCTGCTGATCTCACTACGCTATTTTTTTTGTCCTGTGTAACTGTTAGCTTTATTTTCTCTGGCTATGAAGCTATCATGGAGTCAAGGGACAGCAAAAGGGGACCATCTTCTGAATCTGTGCATGATAATAATGAGAAATTAACTTCCACTCTCCCAAAGGAGCAACCTACTGATGTAGAAACTGGCTGGGAAAAGCTGGAGCTTTGGAGGAAGCTCTGGAAAGAGATAGAGGCTTGCAATAAATCACTGCTCTGAACCATTGTGCTTGTTTCCCAGTGAACACAAGGAGGACAAAGTTCTTGAATTTGCCTTCATCCCGAGAACCCCAACTCCTCCCTCGGGTGTAAAAGGAGCCGGCAACAGGCATGAGGAGACACACGAGGAGCTGTCTTGTTGGCAACCAAAGCCACGTAAGAGCTTGCAGGGCGGACTGTGTGCATCCCAGAGGGCAGCAGGGCCAACTGATGACATCGTGGTCCAACACGCTGACATTGCTCACACCCCCGTCCCAGCTAATCCAAGCCAGGCCTAAAGCCGCAGTCACGGTTCACCACGCTTGCTTTCGTCAATGGTTTTGTGTTAGTTCCTAGGAGAGGAGTGCCCGTAATTCCCTCATCTGATACTCGGACAATTTGCTTAAAAGCATCATCCATTCAGTTCATGTCACTGACGC
The DNA here is from genome assembly GCA_907165065.1 of Caprimulgus europaeus. The sequence continues at coordinate 383,574 of OU015546.1, forward strand.
GCTTTGCTTCCAAGGAAATCGCGTTCGGTCAGTTCCCGCTGTACCCGACAGTGCCAGTCACTTCTGGATCAGAGCTGGCAGCAGAGACCCATCGCCCAGGACATCCCCCTCCCTGCCCGTCTGCCCACAGAGGGACGGAGGGTGCAGCCTCAGGAGTGAGAGCCCACGTCAAAGCGCTGGCGGGGTTTGGGAACGGGGAGAAGTGCCGGGACCGAGCGCTCCCGGGTGCCTCCCGTCCCAGCTAACGCCGCGCCAGGGCAGGCAGGGTGTTACCCTGCAGCGCTCTGCTCCGTCTGGGGCTATCGAACACTCCAGCTGACAGATTTCAAGTAATCTTTTTTAGTTCTTCTTCTTTTTTAAACTCCCCCCCCCCCCCCCCTTTTCACTGTGTGCAGCTCTAAAGCCCTCACATCGCAGCTCTCGCTCGCAGGGCAAGGAGGGATGCGCGGGGCTGTCAGTCGGGATTGCTCCGACTCACATCAAGATTTCAGAAATATCTCCTCTCATTTCTTGTTTCTACAGAAGAAAAAAGAAATCTGATGACAGAAGTTATTCCTCCCCTGAGAAACGCTGCTCTCTACGTCTTCATTTACCTTGACATTTCCCCTCCGCCGTACCAACGGCTCATCAGACGATTAAAGCCCAATGGAAAACCAGAAGAGGAATGTCGAGCAGACCAGGAAGCCTCACCCCCGTGTCTCAGAGCAAGCCTGTCCTCGGCCAGGTGGACACTCAGACGCTCGTGTTGGTTTAGGAGGCCACCAGGAGTCACTTGTTGGCATTAAGGAAGGGGTCACCCAAAGGCACAGCCATGTGCCGCTGCCAGAGGGCAACGCCTCACCGCACCACGCCGGTACCGGGGCTGGAGGATGCTCTAACGGGTGTCTATAGCTCTTCCACACAGACAGAGAGTTTAAAAATATCATTTACACAGACAAATGTTCTCAGACTTTGAGGAATTGCCCATCACAGCTGTATCACTGGCAGATCACACATTAATTGGTTTTATAAACCATTTTTTCCCCCTCCCAAATAAACACTTGGCTTTTACCCTCAATGACGCACACTCACCCTGGAAGGAAACAGAAATAATCCCAGCGCATGTTCAGCTTTTCGCAGCGGGGCCACAAACCAAAGAAAAGCCCCTCACAAGAACTACTACAGAGGTGTTCAGATGTCCCTGTCTGCTGAGGATCCTCGCAGGGAGAGGCCACTGCCTTTAAAGTCTCCTTTGTTCTCACTTAAAGTTGAGATGATGAGTGTGGCAACCGAAGGAATCCCAGATTACATGTTTGAAGCCTACCTCACTTTTTAACTCTGCAGAGATGAAATAAAGACTTCAGAAGAAGTCGTCTTATCCATGTAGGAAGAGGTATAAATCACAAGAAAACATAAACACACTGGATTTTTTTTTCCTCTAGAATTAAATGTCATTTGCATTTAAGATGAAAATTAATTTCTTTTGTACCTACAATATTTAAGAAGTTGAAGTACAAAATAACAGACTTAGCAATTCTATCCAGAGTTGCAGTTAACGCAATGGCTAATCCCATCAAGGGGACATTAATTGGTGTCTAGATGCTCCTTTTTGTAGCAGCAGTAGGCCATAAAACTTAATCCTTACCTCCCCTTTCCAGCACGTAGCCTCCGTGTTCATCAATAAAAGTAATGCTGTTCATTAACTATGGGAGTAATTACCTACGGCTCCAACACACAGGACTGAACAAGGGTGTGTCAGTGCAGAGCTGGCTTTGTACCCTGTCACAGGACCGTTCGTGGGCTGCCCCATAAAGCATTTTTGTAAGATCAGGATAAATTTTGAAGGCTGAAACACAATCTACAAAGCACTATAAAAGCGCTGGACTCTCTTTGGCGTGTGCTGGGACACCCATTGACGTGTCTTACCCCAAAAGCAGCTCCTCAGGGCTGTTTGAGGAGCGATCAGGATGCCCATCGGTACCACTTTTCCTGTCCCAAGACCTACTTTCACAAACACACTGGAAAAGCCTGTATATTTTTGCACTCCATACTTGTTCTCAACACAAAGACAAAATAGGGAGCAGTGGTAACAGCACTAATAATAGTAATACAACTAATAACAGGATTCGACTTCTCAGTAAACATCCACTCTGCTGCCATTTACGCTCAATGGTAACGCGTTTTGTTGCCAAAGAGTGAACTCCACGACAGATCCCTCCAGCACCTCTGCACCTCACGGGTACTCACGGGTAAGGTCACAGCTGGTACGTTCTGCCGAGGCCGGGAAGCCAGCTCCAGCTCACACACAGTTCTCCCAACAGACCAGACACGCGAGCGATTCTCGTCCAGCACCGCAGTTACGTCAGAACCTGGTTCAGCACCTTGTCCTGAGCAGGAATATCCTGCTGGAAACGGCGCTGTCCCAGAGCTCTGTATTGAGTTCAAGCAGCTAACAACAGTATTCCCAACATTTTTATGGAATAACATGATAGTTCATGCGTGGATGGTTCTGAGCAATGTACCAGATTTGAAAAAGAAATTAGAAACAGTCTTTATGAACTCCTCAGTATGCCGAGCAATCGAAACCTCCTCACGACGACACGGACCAAAGCTAGAATATTAAAATTGTCATTAAGCAGAATTCACACAAAATGCTAAAAAGTCTTTTAGCAAATTATTTCTTGATATACTGACATGCTATAGACCTAAATCTTAATACAAGGCATGAAAAAAGACAGTTAAATCAACTTTGTTCATTTAAATATAATTTTAAAAGAACGGGCGTTCATCTCTCTATTGCTCAAGGATCTTTATCAATTTCTTTAGCCCTCATTTATTTCTCTTCCTTCCTCCCACGGGGATGCCGCTTGATTTATTGGGAATTAGTTCTTACAACTCATGAATGCTTTAAACTGTTTTCAGATTAATCACCCAGTGTCTGCTCGCCCACCGAGGAGTCCCCGTTCGATCTGAACGTCCACGAACACCTGACGGGCTGCGGCTCCCGCCCGCTGCGCCAGCCGCCGTTCTGCCTCAGCGATGCTCTCTCCATGGAAACGGGTCGTTATGGCAAGAACCTGGGGCTCCAATTAACTTTTCAAAAACTTCTTTTGAGGTGGCCTCGTTCTGCAGGCGTTATTTGATTATGGCTTTACCAAAGGCAGACGTCAGCTTTAAAGTGAGGTCACTTCCCAGCGCAGCAGTGACACACACGTGTGCAAATGCTGCTGCCTTTGTATGGGGGAGGGAGGACAGGAAGGAAAGGAATATTCTATTTACTTAGTAACTTATTTCCAGTTCAACTTCCCTGTGGTTTCCCTGTTATGCCAACCCAACAGGGCACGATGCCTCGTTCCTTGCAGCCCAGGTCCTGCATGTCCCTCTTGCCAGGCACAAGTATTCCATGCAATATTGCAATCTAATAAAAACCCCATTGATTCACCCATGGACTCAGCTAGTTGCTGCTTAATAGTGCCTACTCACACAAATCTGCATTCCCCTGGAAACTGGAGGTACTCAAACTGACAGACCAGCCCAGACCATCAGCTGTTTGCAGGGCTGAGGCTCAGGACAGAGCCCAGCCTACAGCCGAGGCTGGTTTTAAGACGGGGCGATGCACACCACCTCTGCCTCCTCTGGGAAAAGGGAGGGCAGAGCCCAGCCACGTCCGTTTTCCAAGGGGTGTTGGAAAACAAGTGACACTGACTGAGCCTGAACGTGATCTTCGGCACACGAGCTCTCTTCAACAGTCACGAATCACACGCCACATTCGAGGCACCCGCTTAAACAGCCCGGCCCGCAGCAGCCTGTCTTAAGCCCCTCCTACCTTTCAACTTGACCTCAGGAATATAATCTATTTATTTATATCAATTTAGTCCCATCAATTAATGATGACAAGGCAATTAACTAGAATGCCAGACAGTAAAAAATAACCACATAATGCCTTCTTTAGAGGAAATCTATTGTGTAATCCCGATCGGTCTTCATTAACACAAAGTGTTCCAGTAAAAGGTTGTAATCTAGTTATGGCCTGTGACAGATGAAGATCTGTGAAGTAATTTTTCAGAACTAAGGGCACAGTATTTTTAGCAAATAGAAAGGAAACATTTTTGCATTTTTCCTGCAAACGTTTGCAAAAAACAAAAGAATGGGGCAGGGTAAGGTACCAGCAGCGAGCAGACCGCGGTGTCACAGCAGAGGTGTGACACGAGTGAGCCACTGTCGCTACAGCGAGACGCACGGCGCCCGCCCAAGCACCGCCCTTGCCCGCTGGTTTCTGGACCGAGCCAAGAGCAAGACAGTGCCGATTTTCTCCATCCCTCGTCCAACACTCACTGCACAAAGATAGAGATGCCAGCACCTCAAACCACAGCAGTCCTCAAACACCCTGATACGCATTTTTTGGGCTGAAAGTGTTGAAATCGGTGTTCCACAACTTTATTCAAATGATGACTTAATACACAACTCATCCTCATCCGTAGCTCTCCCTCACATGGGGCTCAGACCCATCGCAAGGGACAGATGCCAGGATGCGACCCGACCCCGACTCCTTTCCTACACCACCAGCTCAAAGAACCAAGCAAACAACTCATGAGAAAAGATGACTTATTTGCTCCAATATTTAATGTGATGCCCTTCAGAATTAATACACTGAGTATTTTAGTCATACAAATCTCATTTATCAATTTTATATATATTAAAGAACCAATTATTATCCACAAGCCAACCTGTTTCACATGGAAACACACTTATTCCAATTTTAAGACGTATTTGCCTTCAAACTTATTAATAAACCAGTGGAGGATAAGAGAGAATTAAACCCAAATACAGAAAATCCTGCAAACAAAGAACACAAACAAATATAAAGGTAGTCAACCACTTCTCCAAAGCACGCCAAAGCTGTTAAGCACTCTCGACTTAAAATTTATAATGGAGGAGCTTAAAAAATCCCAAATTCCTACGGGAATGTGTTTACAATACAAACTTAATTACTGTCTTACTCTGATGCTTATCTTTTCTTATACCCTCTCAGCTCATCCTACTTTTGAATTTAATTACATTACAGTATTTTTAGTTGAGATTAAATTACACATTTTTAGATTAATTTAGCTTGAACTAACTTTTGAGAACAGAAAATCCTTTTCCTACCATGCCCTAATTTGAGATGGTCTAAGATCAGCACGAATCACTCTTTTAAACCTTGTGTCACACCCCCCCACAAAGCCACATTTGCCACCTCCAAACCCAGCACAGCACACCAGGCATTGAAGAGTAAATGTCTGCCCAAATTCCTTTGATGAAAACCCCTATTTTTCTCTTTCCTCTGTTATTTTCTGAGCCCAGACCAGCACAGCAGGATCAGGCAGTGACTGTTCCACCCACACTGGCACTAGAAATGCTGCTAAGGCAGGCTTGACCTTTTCTGTTTGTGTAAAAGCTTTTTCTTTTTAAGAGCCTGTATATGCTTACATATACAAGATTTCTGGAAATAATTAAAAAGAATTAACAGCAGTTTCATTCTGGCTATTTATTGGGGAAAAAACCCACCAACCCTCTTGTGAATACTTTCCTACGCTGAGCTGATACAATCCAGAATGTTTTCATTTAAAAAGCAAACCCACTCGATCGGGGTTCTCTGTGGCCTTTGCAGCTGAGGTATTTCACTATAATTGTAGCTTAGCAGCTCGTCTGGGACCACAAACGCCGCTGAGGGGGCAGATGTGCCCCCGCACTGCGCGCCGCCGGGCGCCGCAGCCAGCAACAGCCGCTGGATTCCTGGGTTGTGGGCACGTCCCTTCCCGGGAACACAGGCAAGGTCGGGGCAGTGAGGTGGAAAGGTGGCAGCGCAGAAGCAATGACGGCCCCAGCCAGGGACAACGCTGCGCACGGCTGTTGGTGCAGCTCAGCGGCATCACCACTGATGAGAGAAATAAGAAATATACCACTTTCTCAAAAAAAACCCAAAACAACAAAATCCCAAACAAAACAAAACCAACCAACCAAAAACACCACCAACAAAAGAACCCAAGCAAACAAAACCTAAACCACAAAAAACCCAAACAAAAACACCAAAGGCACAAACCAGGCTCCTCTCCTCTACAGTGATGTTTGAGGATGCTGTGCTGGGCACTGGCCTCCTCAGGATTTTCCCCAGTGTCCTCACAGACACGGGCACGCCTCAACGGGGATTCCTCTGTGAGATGGAGGTTAACAGCCTGCAGCACCCCCAGGTTCAGCTGTGACAGCCCAGCGGTCCCTGGCTCCATCGGAGGAGGAACATTTGCTTTGTGACATCCACCAGTTCTGGATTTTTGATCACACGAAGCTGCACACACCTCTGCACAGGGTCTGTTCGGTGCGTGCCCTGGCACCCAGCTCTTACCTGGCCCTGGAGCTGATGATGCTGCTCTCTCGACCAGCACTCAAGAAATTATCATCACTTGATTAATTTAAAAATACAGCCACATTGTTCAGCAACTCCACACATTGCTAAATCTGGCAAAACCCCGTTCACACAGTACACACCGGCACGGTTTGGCTCCACAGCGAAGAGGCACGACAGCTTTGCCAGAGTCGATAGATTTTGCTGTTCATTTTGTACAGGTGCCAGGCATCTGAGCAGCAAGCAAACAAGACACCCCGGGATGACAGCACACTGGAGAAGGTGGAAAAAAAGGCAGTGCTCTCCAGGTTAAGTGGAGTCATTTTTAAGCAAAACTTAATTTCTCATAATTAAAAAGAATTCTTGAACTGTGGGAGAAGAAGTTTTAATTTCACAGCATGAGAGAGGTGGGGCAGAAGGGTGAGGGATCCCCTCTGACAGCTGCACAGCCCCAGGAAATCCCTTCAGCATCATGGGACCTGGGTCAGCCCTCACCCCGGCCCCGTCACAGTCCCAGCGAGGCGGCTGCAGCAGCACCAGGAGCATCGCTGGGGGATGAGGAGGAGGAGTGCGAGGCCGCTCGCTTGGAGACGGGCTGGGCCAGCGGTTTCAGAGTCACCACCAAGGAGAGAACAAGATTTCTGGCAGGAAAACTTCCAGATCTCACATTCTGTCAGGAGGCTGCGATTGGCTTTTACTGCTGCTTTATTTCCCTCGGAATCAATAGACAGCAATAACCCTACGGCCAAACGTAAATCACATGGCAAAGCCTGGCGCATCAGCGCGGGGGACGCCTCAGCATCGGGCTCTCCTTTAACTCCAGGAGCAGCACCAGCAATGATTTAGCAGAGTCCCACTTCATGGCGCAGGAGATCCCCATCCCACATCAAGCACGGCCGCTGCTGGCCCAGCAGCCAAGGGCTCTTGTTGGAGCAAACACAGGGAAAGCTTCTCCCAGCCTCGCGGTGCCAGCGCCTGGGAGCAGCTCCCGGCACCAGCGGGCAAAGCCACAGGGTTCCCCAGTCCCAGGAGCACGGCTGCCAGCCCCAGACACCGGCACAGGATGCACCAGCCCCACGGGGCCAGTCCCACCGAGCCCCCAGCCCCACCAGACAGATGCAAACCCAGCACTTCACCAGCTCAGGAAACAGGGAAGCGTGTATCCAAAGTGACAAACATTTTTCTCCCTGTAAACCATACCAAAAACTGGCAGAAGAACTGTGTGGTTTTACATTCTGTCAGTAAATTGCAGGAAACAAAGAGGCACGATGGAAATTATCTGAGAGTGTGAGATTTAAGGTACATTTTTAATTAAAACAAAAAGACCAAAGCTGTGATGCAGCGTCATAAAGCAGATAATTTTACAGCTGGATGGTCTCCCTCTGATGTACTTGAAAACCATTTTTAAGTGACATAAAGTTTAACATACCGGTACATCTGCCTACCCACTAGATTCTACATGGAATTTAAAATTTAATTATATTAAAGTATTGTTACAGCACGCGTAGCAAGAACGCCAACCAAGTGTAACTCCAGGAGAATCTTCGCCAGATTTTTGTAAATCTGTATTTCTCAGGACTAGGAAGAAAAAATAGGAAAAAAAATCATAGCCCCTGTATGTCTGGTCTCTGCCTTTGCTTTGTGGCTCAGCCACCAGCTCCTCCACACCTGGACTGAGCAGGTCCCTGCCCTTCTTCTGGCCAAGCAGCAGGCAGGTGAAATCGCAGCGTGTTTGCACGGCAGCCTCTGCACGATAACCAGAGCTGGGCTCCTTGCTGCCCTGTGAGCACAAGGAATCTCCCGCAAGATTCTCCTCTAAATGCAAGCACAGGGATGTACAGATCCTGGAAAACCATCCACATACCCACAGGAAAACATGCAAAGCCAGGTGGAAGGGGCACGCTGCAAGCACAGCCAGCGGTGGGGGAAGCCCAGAGAAGCAGCAGCAGCAAAGGGAAAATACATCCCCCGGTGCCCGACAGGGACAGCACGGGAAGGACACTCGCAATTAGCTGGGATGAGGTTGATGTTGCAGAACCCCAGCAAGGACTGGGGAGCTTTGAAACTGATGCCTGAGAAAATGGGAGGGTGAATTGCAGGAAATGAAATTGGAATTATCAGCCTGGGGAGTTTATAGGGGCCAAGAAGATGAACCGGAGGAAGAGCCAGAAGTTTAGAGCCGAAAGGAGAGCTGGGGGGGCAGCAGCACCCTCGCCCCAGCATCCCCCCCCAGCACCCATGGGCACGAAGCCTCGTCAGGCACCGCCCGTCAGTTCAATAATTACACCCCCAGTCACACCAGCTCACAGCCGCCGCGCAAGGACACTGCTCAGAAAGCTCAGAGGGAAGGGGAAGAGCAGGAAAAGCACAACGGGAGGCTGGGGTTAGCCCCACAGGAGAAAGGAAGGCTTCTGCTGCTCAGGTACGCTGGAAACACAAGTAGAACTCCTACTGCAAGGGACAAAACTTTTTGGCAGGGGAAAAGAGGAGTAAATTCACATTTCTGTAAACATCCAGGTAGACCACAATCCCTTTAGAGAAATCCAAGGGCACTGCAAGCCTAGCAGTGTGTGTGCACCTGCCAAGCATGCCAGCTACCAGGTTAGCAAATTATTCCTCATGCCACAGCAACAAAGCCTGCTCATTACCTACAAACACTGTTATTCAGCACAAAAAAGAAAAAAAAAGAAAAATAAATCAGCCTCTGTAGTCAGCTCCTCATCTCCTGACAAAGGTGGTTTGTTGTACAAATCAATTTGGATTCTTCCAATCTGAACAGCAGCTCCGCTGTGACACACGGCTCCCGGCTGCTCTCCCCGCACACGGGGCACAAAATCCCCCTGCCAATTCCTGATTTCCAGCACCCGCCTGCTAACACACCGGGGTGCAATTTAAATCCTGCTGTATTTGCCACAGACACTCCACTGTCCCTGCCTGGGAAGCGAAGCATCCCCCCTCCAGACACAACCCACCCTCTCTGCCCGACCTTGGGAGTCCCCATCTCCGTGGGGAGGGTGGGGAGAGCTGCGGTGCCGGCTCCAGCCCAGCACATCGGCTTCACTGACACATTTCCTGGAGGGGAAAAACTTTGTCAATAAATAATCTCAATAAATAGTTTATTTTTAATCAGCTGGTATTTGCAGGCCATTAAGATGCAACAAGCAGTCTCAGGCACTGTCTGTACGTTGTTTCTGATGCAGAGAATGTATTGGAGAAAATGAGAGAATATCATTAAAGGTTAATTATGAGCAACTTAAAGGTTATTTTTGCATATCTCACCTCCTGGACAAAAGATGCCTCTTCATTACCATAACAGAATATAAATTAAGTTGCAAAGCTTTTAAAATGTGACAAAGACTTTAATTTTGTTGCTGTTTAGAACAGTGTGAACAAACACCAGTTTTTCTGGCCCTTCTGCAGCCTCTACACACGACCTAGAGAAGGGCAGCAGCGATTAACGCCTCCATCCCTCTCGCTGCCCTTCGACTGGGAGCATGAAATGCATAAACACACGGGATGGTGTGGCAGGTCTGCTTCTGGCCGTCAGGAGCCCAAACCCAAAACCCCTCCTTGCACATTTTCACCTTTCCTCTGCTCTGACTGGGGCAGAGGCAGCTCCTCTCCTGCTCGGCTCGTTCAACCCAGACCACACGGTCAACGCGGGGATGAATCCCACCCATAATGGATATATGGACATCTTGACTTGGTTGTCCAAGTTGGCTGGTACCATCTTCCACAGTGATGCAGCTCTCCTGAGCTGCCAGTTAAATACAAAGGGAATCCAGGTCCCCAGGAGCATCAGCTCCCACCAGCTGCCCAGGCTGGATCAGTCATGGGATGGGTTTGCATGAAATACTTGAAGACCATCAACTGACCTGGGCCAGGATAGGTCACATTAAAACAAACGGGGTGAGCTGTTAAAACAATTAATTATTGGCATCTCAACACCCCTGGACCACAGCGACTAAAGATCTATATGAATCAATGCCTCTTAAAACCATCTCTGTACTGTTATCCTCTTCAGGGGAAAAGAAAAAGAAAAAAAGAGTAGGAAATACTGAGAGCGACGAGAAGAAAGCGTTGGGAGTCATGAAATCTTTAAAGTGTAAAGAGAGATGTGCCACATTTAGCAGGGATTATGTCAAGCAGCATCCCAAGCCAGAAGAGCTGACAGCACACACATTGCTTTTGATGAAGGAAAAATAGGTCATACACGACCCAAACATGTAAACAGAGCTTCCAGCAACACAAGCAGGAAACCCAGAATTTCAGCACCAGGCATGGGTGAGGTTGATGGTCCTGGGTCCCGTGGAGAGCAGGAGCGATGTGAGGAAGCCAGGACCTCTAAAACACACCTTCGAAGTGTAAACAAGGTTTCAAGAGTATTTTTATTTGCATCAAGCAGAAGGGGAGCTGGACAGACTTTCACTGTTGACCACAAGCTCTGGGTGGTCGCCTGTTCACAGCCTCCAGCTCACACGAGCTTCTCCTCAACGTGGAGCCTCCAGCTCATTTCACAAGCACCAGGACATCCCAGCAGCAGCACCTACCCTGTACAGAGCTGCCACGCAGGGTAATGACCTAACACAGTAAATTAATTCCAAAGCACAATTGTTTTCAATCTTCATTTAAACCCAACCTTAGTTAATCTCACTTTAATGATATAGGAAATGGAAATTCCCTTAATAAAGTAAGTTATGAATATTTATTACCCTATTTTTAACTGAAAATTGAATAATTCAATTAATTTTACTATTAATTATTTAATACAAAATTAATATACTGCAAGATCCTAACTTATCTTTAAGAAGCTCCCAATAAAGATACCCAAGATAAAGTGTTTGTTAAGCTGGACCACTGGCCAGGTAAGGAACAGGGCGTGTTCCTTGGGCGATGGGCAGGGGGATGCGGAGGCAGCGAGGCTCCAGGGGCAGGACCAGTCCTCACCGCGGAGCAGGGTGGGTCCTCCCCAGCCACCCCCTGTGCCAGAGGGATGGGTTGATGCTGACTCCATCCCTGCCCTGGCACCAGGCTCGCTCGCACACGGCGACGCTGGCCAGGGCAGACTGGCCCCCCAGGCAGTTTAGCTGAAGCAATTATTGCATTAGGTTTCCCTCTCAATCTCATTGCAGGCTGGTGCCCTCTGCTCCAGCCTCAGCACCAGCCCACATCCAACATCACAAATTCAATTGCTCAGGAAACTTCAAAACTCCAGGGCCAGCAAAAAAATCACTAAAAAAGAGTATCAGAGGAAAGTGACGATTGTTGTGAGTGCATTTTCAATCGGGAAAAGTGATTCCTCCCCAGTCCAATGCAGTCTGCACCCTCTGGTTCAGCAACCAGCACCAGCACAAGCTGAGCTGAACGGACAGTAACAGCCCTTCCCGAGACACATCAGCCATGACAAAGGCAAGCTGGGTTTATTATTTTTTCTGCTTTTGGCTACCTTGGCATATCCTTAGGACCTGAGCTGGGTCCGACGGGCGGGACGAGCCCTTCCCTCTCCCACCCAGCTGGCTTTTACTGTTGACACTGTTATGAACCAAGTCCCAGCGTCTCTGATTTATTAGGTTGGGATTTATCAGTGGGAAATGCCACCCAGCCTCCTGGCCCTGCCTCTGACACCAAAAGCAATGCTTGTTTTCCTGAAGCCAGGAGAGGGGAATTAAAATGCTAAAAATAACCCAGGAGGTAGCAGAAGTAAAAGTGAATTACCCCAAATGGATACTGACGGCGTATGTAAATCGCTATTGATTTGGAGGAGCAGGCTGCCGCCCAACCTTTTTTAGTTGCAGAAATACAAATCCCTGCCAAGTCTCACTGCCTAAAACCAGCATTTGGGCTCTTTCTGGGCTGAAAAACCCGCATCTGGGAATTTCCTCAGCTGCTTCACGTACTGGTACAGGTGACAGCTTATCACAGCCTCAGATTCCCGAAACGTTTCCCCAGAAACAGCTCTCTTCTGGGCGCTGTGAGGAATAAACCAAGAGCTTGGTACTCACCACTCACCCACCCCAAACCCTCTGGTTTTGCTGCACTCCCAGCAGAACTGGAAATGCAGCGCAGTGAGGGGCAGGGAGCTGCTCACACAGGGGATCAGGGGGTGATAACCATCCCTTGAAAGGAGAAGGACGGCTTCAGCCTTCAATAGCCGATAACCTAATGCCCACTCCTGCAGTAAACTGGTTTTTCAGGGCACCAGATCTCACCAGGTTTGGGAGTTGTGCACAAACACATCCCATTTGCATTCCCAGCTGGAAAGCCAACCGCGCAGCTTCCAGGCACGGCCAAGTCTTTTTTGTTGCCCGAGACTCACTTGTGGAACACAGGTGAGGAGGCTGCGCTGGATCGCTCGAGCGTGCTGTCAAAACGCTCTAAAAACGATAATTACAGGAGGCACTTGGAAACGGATGAGCAGAGCATCTTCATCCAGCAGAACGATTCTGAACTAAGAAAGTCGGCTTTGTCATTGAAATTCCAATGTAAATAACAATTAAGTTCTACTTGATATACAAATATCAAGTCTTTTTTTTGTCATCATGATTTGCATTTAAACTTGGAAATGTCAGAGACTTCAGCCTTGCTGCATTAGCAGAAAGCTTCCCCAGTTACTCCTGCTGACTGGAACACCCATTGCGGATTACCTGGCACATTACCAAGTAACCAAACACCACTTCAAGGAAACATCAAGGTCGATGCCTTGTGAGGTGTACTTGTTAATTTATGTTGATAAACCTGAGTGCTCAAAAGACTGCTGTAATAACATCCCAGTATATTTACATCAGCATATTTTATCAACTGGAGTCATTCAACAAGAAGTTTCTTTAAAAAAAACAACAAAAAAATGAAACAAACCAAAATCCAAACAATTTTAGAGCCCTTTGAAAGCTTTCTCATAGCTCCTCTGCTCCTCTAATGCCACCACCATGGTATCACGGGAGGGTTCCTCCTCCACCCAAGCCCAAAGCAGCACCTGACCACCACCGCGTTGTAAACACATAAACAACTTCACGAGAAACAGATGAGGACGTTCTGAAGTGGCTCTAAGCAAACTCTTCCTCCTTTGCCACCGTGCTGGCTGGCTAACCCGGGTGGTGCAGCCGGCTACAGCACCTCCTGCGCCGGGAGACAAACCCCACCGCAGGGCCCACCGGCAGCCGACAGCGCCGGCTCCCCACGGGCACCGTCCAGCCGCTCCCAGAGCGCGCTGCAGCCACCCCCCAACCACACCATACATCACCTCATTAAGGAACTCCCCGGGTGTCAGCGGTGCAATTCATTTTTATTAATTTTCTGAGATGAAATTAGTGGCACCCAGAGCAGCAAACAAAGAGCGAGGAGTGTTCCAATTCAGTGCCAGATCGATGTCATTAATTCTGTACTACCGAGAGCCCTGATTGTGTGAACTCAGCATTTAACTCTTCCAATTAATTTTTATATTTAAAAAAAAAGAAAGAAAACTAACTTAATTTAAGAAGGTCCTTCAAGAGCCATCCCAACTTCCCTTCTCCTAGAACATTATTTCTTTCAAGTGCAAACACACAGGAGGAAGGTACTCTAAAATTCATCAGAAATTTTTTTTTCATGCATTGGCTTTAGCAAACTCTTACAATCATAAGACACTGCTACAAAAACATTTATAATCTCTTATCTTTACTGATGCCATGAATACCCAGACTAGCTAATGTTTTTTGACCACTTCATAGGCTTACCTGGCCAAGGGTCAGCAAGAAATTATTTTGCATCCATTCTGAAACTTGGATGACGAGGTCAAAAAGAAGCCTTCTCTAGTATTATCGAATTACCTGCTGTGCTGCAGCCAAGAAGGGGAGGGAAACAAACATTTGTGCACCCACCAAGGTGAGACTCTGGGCTGCCATCAGCAAGGAAGGTCCATCTAAGGGCCCTTCAGCCACCACAGCAGCTCTGGCTCTTGGAGAACCCTCTGAGAGAGCAATGGGGTTTCAAACATCTCCCTTTCCCGGTATTACAGACACATTTTAATAGGACAAGCAAATGTGTTACTCAAAGGTGCCACAAAAACTACAGAAGCAACTGGAAAAACAACAAAAACAATTCCTGAGGTTCCATACCGCTTCAGGGACAGCAGGTCCTCCCTGCCCTGCTGGCTGCTGCGCTGCCCTCCTCCACCTCTGCCCTCTTCCTGGCTGGCAGCTCTGAAACACCTGGGAATTAATCTGTCCTATTCATTAGGGTCACTGGTCCCCGTCTCACTCTGATTTCTGCCCCTGCAAACGGGGGAGGGAGGTGGTGCCAGACCCTGCAACAAGCCGCTCCGGATGCCACTGGCACCGGCTCTGCAGCGGACAGCGATGGGATGTGGGATGAGAAAAAAGGCTTCTCTCCCACCTTGGTCCTAGGGGGCTCCCTCCATAAACCTGCCCTTTCCCATAGGAAAGAAGTGGATTGGGAAGAAAAAAGACAAAAGCTCACAACATTAGAAAGCAAAAGTCATTTTTTGCATTAGTGAAACGTACGGAAACTTTGTGAGCCCGAACACGGCAGAAAAACATCCACAGCCGAAACTTCACATCTCTGGTCCCAGGGGAGAGGAAGAGTTAAACATTCATGGCAGCACAAAGAAGACATGACATTTACTGAATAATAAACTGCAAACATCTCTGTTAATGCAGCTTTTTGGGATCTGCTCGCCATCAAACACTTAACCCCAGCAAGAAAAACACCAAAATGCAAACAATCCCTGCGCCTGCACGTTAAAGAGGCAGAGCCCAGGGGAGGGCTCTGCGCTGTTTTATTCATGTCAAGTTGGGGGCTGTAGGGAGCACTGTCAGGATAAACAGCCCACAACCTTGCCCAAAGGCTTCCACATCCCCTCATCCGAGGGTGTGCAATTAAATCCCGAACAATCGGGTTCAAACTTTCACCTGTCAAGATTGCAGCTGCCCCATTTTTAATCAATCTGTTTTCATTCAATAAAATGCTCATTAAGTCAATTAATGAGAGTTTGGTGTCACAAGCCATCAAGCATGACTGGGAGTTTTCACTCAGTGGCCAACACATTGATGAGCGAGTCAGTGCGCGTTTCCACAGGCCGGAGCGCGAGCGACGTTACCTTGTTTTAGGGGAAGTTGTGAGCCATTCCTCGTGCTTTTCAAACGTTATTAAATAAGCTGCAATTTCCTGAAAGAGAAACGCAGAAAGAAAAGAAAGTTATTGGCATGGCTGTGTTGGGAACTGGAAAGTTTAATAACAGATACAGAGAGTCGCCAGCCCCGGGTTAGGTCTGCGGCGTAAATCAGGTTTTGACTGGAGCAGCGCGCTCGCTGCACGCCACCCGCGCCAGCCTTCAGCAGCGTAACCAAGAGGTGCAAAGGGAGGGCATCAACATTTTCCAGCATGGAGGATCTGCTGGTCACTGGTGACCGCAGCACCGCCGAGAGCCTGGCGTTACGTCAGGAGGCAGAGGGGAGGGCAGCGACAACACGGACACAGGAAGCTAAATTAAATATTTATAAATAGAACAGCATCACTGCAGAGAGAATTACTGAATTATTAATCGCTGCCATAAAAAGCCAGCGGGTGACATCAACATAAGTCATCGCTCCCACTTGCAGGAATGATACGGGCGATTACTTCCAGATCAGAACCGATTTGTTCACAGGAAATTATCGGCGCTGGCAAGATAATTCATGGCGGTGCCTGTACAAGTCCTGATGAACGTGGGGTGGGTGCCCATCCATCCTGGGTACAAACGGGGAGCGGTCATGGGGCGGCCACAGCATGGACAGGCTGAGCCTCCTCGGCAGCCCCAGGAGAGACCGGGACGATCCACACTGGAGATGAGGACCAGTGACCATCCCTAATTGTGACAG
Organism: Caprimulgus europaeus; assembly: GCA_907165065.1. The sequence continues at coordinate 399,789 of OU015546.1, forward strand.
CTGCTGTCACCCCACAGCAATGTCCCAACACCCATGACCAAGGACCCCTGGGGCTGCACTCCGCAGGCTGCTGGAAATGGGCTTTTTTCCCTCCCACCTATGAAGAAACATTCAGAAATATGTAGTTTTGTGATGGTGCTCTTCCAAAAACTGCCTCCCAGCCAGGTCCAGACTCTCCCTTCTCAGAGAGATCTGCAATGGCAAAAGCTATGCAGAAAGGTCAGTGAAGCTGTCCCGAATGTCCAATTGCCTAAATTATGCCCAAAAACCACGTGCAGTTTAATTGCCAGAGCTGCTGCAACAGAAGTGTCTATGCTGCACCATCCCGAAGGCAACACACACACAAGAAGGGTCTTTAGACCACGAGATGTTTTTTTCTTCTTTTCTTTTTTTTTTTTAAAGATCTATATAAGGGTTGGAGCTGTGTAGTACCAAAGCTAAAAAAACCCACAATGCTCTCCAACCAGCTGGCCCAAGCATCTGCTAGAGCCACAAAATGCAATTATATTACTCCCAAACGAGACGTAAAAATATCTTGTTTCCAATACTCTTGGTTTTAAGACTCATACTTAATGTCCTCTGGGTATTGCAGCGGTGCCAGATCTCCGTGTTATGTACTTTATTAGAGCTGTGTGAATGTCATATTAATGACTCCTAACCAACATGTTTACACTGCAAATAAATTCTCCCAGAATCCACCGCCGCACCCCGCGTTTCCCAAGCCCGACTCTGCATTTTCAGACGATTCCCGTAGCAGCAGACGATGGGAGCAGCACAGCTTCTACGTGAGCCAGGAGGAGGGGCAGTGACACGAAGCTCTGAAAACATGGCTTGTTAATTTCTGGCTAATTGCTGCGTAAAATTCAATCTGAAAAGAAGCCGGCGCAGCCTGCACCAGGACACGGGTCAGTAGCACAGCACCCATGCTCATGACCTTCCCAGAGAACACCCCAACCCTGCCCTGTTACAGGGGCTGCCACTGAATCAGAAGGAAGCGCTAAAATTCGGATGCTGCATAGCCAAAAAGGTCCGGCCCCAGGAGACACCGGGCTCCGAAGAGGCATCGCCCACCGCCCCCCGCAAGGGCCGCTGACGCAGCGTTAACAAGCGGCTTTAACGCGGGGTGGGAGTCGTAGCAGCCAACTGCTGATTTTATGTGTGTGCATATAAATACATAAAAATACTCTGCAACTAAAATTCTTAAAAAAAAAAGGAAACAAGATCTCCACTTTTTTTTTCTTTTTTAAAGCCAGTAGAGTATTTCCACCAAATGTGCTGCAGTCTGCAGAATTTTATTCCCAACCCATCCTGTGTTATGTCCCCGACTCGCTACGTTGCAGATCTGCATCATCTCGCACCTTAGAGTGGGACAAGCTTGGGACAAGCACCAGTGGGTGCCAAAGAAGCAGCTCTGTACATCCTCACCAACACCCAGGTCACCTGGACGCTCTTGGCAGACGGTCTGTGTGAGCAGGCAGTCACAGAAGCAAATCCCTTCCACACAGAGACCCTCAAAATCCTGCTAAAACAGGCAGGTTTGGGGAGTTTCAGATTAGCATGGGATTTTGCCAATTCCTACTAAAAATCCACTTGCTGTAAGAAGAATAGAGACATTTATCAGTTTGGTGGCTGAATAAACATTCTGCTATAGCACAGAAACCCACAGTATTTCAGGTAAGTGAACATCAGTCCTACCCAACCTCATCTACTTTGGCCCTTCCTGCAGGCCAGTACCCTCCACGCTTGAAACCTTCATCCCAAACCGCCACTGTTGGGAAGAGCTCCTGTTTGGAGGCAGAACATTTGTTTCCACGCTGCTGCCTGGCCCACTCAGCACATCTGGGCACACCAAAGCAGCAGCTCAGTGCTGTGGGCAGCCCACCAAAACCCACGCATGTGTCACCAAGGTGTCCAGGTAGCTCCCACCCCTGGTGTGGTGTGACAGAGCCGCAGCTCCACCCCGACTCCAAGCTGGATCCTCAGACAACTTAAAATGTGTAATTCAATTCTTCTAACAGGATAAAAGAAGGATCCACATCAACTAGGATAGGAGCTCCCCCAGGCTTCCTGCTTAATGACATATTACAGCCTGATTTCCCTCCTCCAGAGGAAATACCTTGGATAACAAGGCAAGTCTAGCTCACAGCAGCGCTATAAATTAACACGTATAGCAGAGACAGCAAATCCTCCACGCGGCCTTCTGTGTCCCGCGTACTCACCAGAACTGGCATGTGAACAGGGCAAAAAACCATCAAAAAACCCCACAAAGAGACCCTCCTGCATCGCCTGCCGCCCTTGCTGCCCTCCTGCATCGCCTGCCGCCCTTGCTGCCCTCCTGCATCGCCTGCCGCCCTTGCTGCCCTCCTGCATCGCCTGCCGCCCTTGCTGCCCACAGCACCGCATCCTGCACCACATCCCTGCAGAGTTTTTGCAAGATGCTGACTGGAAAAAAATAAGCCTGAATGGCCCAGAATAAAGCGGTCAGAGTAAGGCTGGTGTTTTCTCAACAGTTTGCAAGAGATGCTCTCTGCCAGCGTGTGCCCGTCTGCGCTTTGGGGCACGAGCCAGGCTGCTAACAAAGAACGGGTCTGTGCTCATCGGCGGCTCGGGGCCGTACCCTGCATCACACCAACACTGTTTTTCCTTTAAAAAAAGGGGGAAGAAATAGATTTATCACTAGAAGACACAAAGTCATTAAATAATTAAAAACAAAACTATGGGCACAATAAAAGCTCTCTGATAAAAAATCCCTGCATTTTAATGTGCGTTAATTCCCCTAATGAGTCACTCTCTGTGTCTTACAGGGTCAAATCAATGTCTCCAACAAAAAATTCAATTACATCCCATTCATCGTATCTTTGGAGCGAGGCTATTGTTTGCTTTTGTCTCCTATCAAACCCTTTCTGGGCTGCTTCTTGCCCAAGATTACAAACAAAAGGCAGCGTGGCACCCGCAAGGTCAGACGAGACAGAGCCAGGCTTTGAAACCCAGCTTCTGTCCTCTGCTTTGCTGTTTAATTACAAACTGAGCCGAGGAAACAGAGGGACGTGTGCCACAAACGCCCAACTCATCGCCGCTGGCGAGCGCCCCCGAGGCACCGCTCAGGGCAAGTGGCACTGGGTGGACCCCGAGGCCACCCAAGAGCATCCCCGTGGGTGAGGACACCACACACCAAACCCAGCGGCCCCCTGGCCAGGGTGTCCCACCCAGCCCAGGGCCCTTCTAGGTCCAGCTTTGGAAACAGCGTCAGCACGGAAACCGAGCGAGCGCCGCAGAGAAAGGTGGAAACGCCGGAATTTGTGCGGCCCCAGATCTGCTCCCGACCGCGCCCGCGATTTCACGGCACCGCTCAGAGCGTGGCTCTCCCACCTGAGAGCCCGCAGGACTGAGCCCTACGGTCACAGCTCCCCAGACACTGGTGAGGAAAAAGGGCTTAAATTGATTAGCTAAGGGAAGCACCTCATCAAGCAATTAGATAATTTAACATTAAAATCACACAAGTCATAAATCACACATGTTTTACCCTAAACTTGCCCACATAATTCAGTGGTTTAATTCACACTTTGTTGCTCGGGCTGAAAGCATTATACATAAAGAAGCATTTATTTTTATTTTGCATTCCCCTGTTTGTAAAGATGATGAGGTCAAACGCCAAAGAGCCACGGGCTGCAAAGCCCAGTTAACTGCCCCAGACAGGAGGCACGCGGGCTATCGCGTCTGCGGACGGCTGCCGCCGAAGCCTCTCCCCTGGCTCTTCCCCCAGCCTCGCCCCGCAGCCCTGTGCCCAGTTGCCCCATTAAGCCTCGTGTGAACGGAGCGGAAGAAGGAGCTGTGGATGTTATCAGCTCTGGGTGCTGCACCGGGGCCTGGACCGAGGGACAATGGCATCAGGAGAGCTGGCACCAGGCTTCCCACCCGCCGCTACGTGACTGCAGCTCCTCAGCCGCTTAAATATTTAACGACAGCACAGAAACACCCGGAGCCGCAGCAGCGCGGGCGGCCTGATCTCACCTCCCGTGTCCCGGCTGCTGCGGAGGGGACGAGCTGCAGCCGGGGACACGGAGCAGCAGGAACAGCCCCCGCTGCAGAGCGCTTGTCACCGTGTGCCACGTGGGACACGGTCCCCAAGCAGGGGTCCCATGCCACGGCGGCACAGTGAGAGCCGTTACCCATCCCATGCGCAGGAACGCTGCGGGCTCTGCTCTGCCGCGAGCGGAAGGGCCCGTGGTGGAACACACGTTGTTTGGAGGAGAAAGAAAAAATTATGAAGAGCTCTGAAATTCATAACAAATACCCCTGCCCGGCCAGAGAGTCTCTGAACGGGAACTGCGCCCCGAGGGACGCCAGGAAAGGCTCCTGCGTGGGGGACACACGTTTAGGATGCGCATCCTGCCGACCCAAAACCCCGAGTGCAGGCGCTCCTTAGCACGAGCTAACGGGCTCGTGACATCCCAGGGACGTACCAAGGGGCTGTCCAGAGCTGTGGGTTCTAGTGCTCGCTCTCTCCTCCTGCACTGACTCCCTCCAGGTCATCTCTGCATTGCTGCACAACTGCAGCAATTCCCACCTCACCTCTCAAGGAAAAAAGAAACTGGAACCAAAACAGGATTCACCATGGCAGGTAGCTTGGGCCACCCACTGCCTCATAGTAACAAATCACTACTTGAAGAAAAAAAAAAAAGAGTCTGAATTTCAAGTTATTACTCGGTATGAATTAATGCATCCAAATTAATAAGCCTGAAATATATGCATGTTTTAAGAGAAAGCAGGAGAGTTTGTAGGCATCTCTGGGTTTACACCATGGAGCTAATAAAGTTGCGATCTCTTAAAGAAGCACATTTATTCCCTTAGGAAATCTCCACATCCTCACTGCTGTAAAGACAAATTCCAGCCCACAGCTTACTATCGTCCTTCCACTCTGAAATGAAAACACAAATTCATGTTGATTATGTAGCATCTTCTCAGCTGGGATCAAGCCGGTTTCATTTTCTAGCCGTCCTCACTCTCAAAGCCATTAATATTCTGCATATTCCAACAGCAACCGAACAGAAAGCCACACAGAGCAAGTTCTCACTACCTTGTTTAGTGTCATTGGAACAAAAATTGCAATTTCACTCGTCCCGTCGTTTGGCCCAAAATAGCAACAGCACATCGAACAGGATGCCGCTGGTGAGCTGGGAGAAGTGAGAAGCAAGAGAAAAGCAAACGAAGCCTTTGAGTAACGAGCAGAGAAACACAAGTCAGGCTGTGGCGGGGCTGAGAAATCCCTGTCAACAACAAAACACCTGTTAAACCACAGCGTTTCATTTCCTTTTGCAGGTAGTGGTGCTTTTTTTGTCTTGAAGGGCAACTTATCTGCAACTTTCTAAAGCAAAACCATGGGTCTGTGTGCTCCGAAGCCGCAAAGGGGAACGGACTCCAGTGTCACCAGGGCTGTACAGAGGCCCGGCACCGGGAGCTGGAGGCTGATGGGACAGAGGTTTCCCAGTGTCGCATCGTGCCCAGAGTCGGTTCTCAGGCTGGACTTGGGCAGCTTTGTTTTCCCAAAGCACACTAAGATTTTCTTCCAAAAGCCCACCCCGCCTCACAGAGCAGTGGCACTTTGACAGGATTCGCTGTAACTGTCCCCAAAACGCAGGGGGAGAAGCGGGGCGGCGCTACCCCGCTGTCTGACACAGGGTACCTGAAAGCTTTCTAGTTACTACACTGCCCCTTCCACCACAACGGAATCAAACCCAAAAATCAGTTCCAACTTCATTTCAGAGGTATTTTTCTGAGCGAGGGTTCACCAAACGACCTTCTGTCTAATCAGAGGGAAGCTGGGTTTTCCTGTCAATACCTGCGGCCAACGAGCTGAATCCCAGTCAGGGCTGCACCGAGGGGCTCCCTGCCTGGGGGGGAGCTGGTACCGGGGCTGCCGGGCACAAAACCTCGGCGACGTCTCTGTCCCTGGGTGGGACACCAGCGTCAGCCCCCGATTCCTCAGCACCCTTGGCAGGGGGAGATCCCCTTTGTAATGAGGTCCCTGCCTCACCGGGACCCAGCCTTCACCTTCTCTGAGCTGATGCAAACTCCTCCTCTGCAGAGACACAGCACTGTTGGGAGATGTGGATCCCTGTATCCCTGACACTCCGAGCATCCTCCATCCCGGAGCGGTGCTCTCGCCTGGGGATGCCCTTCTCCACCAGCCCCATGGCACCCACACCCCGATGCCCTGCCTCGCCCCGAGCTCCGCCAGCAGACGGCTGGGTTTATGCCCATCTTCTGGCAGACAGAAAAACCACGAGTCACCAGGACATGGCGGCTTCCCGAGCCACCACCGCTGGGTCCCAGCGAGTTGCCTGGGGAAGAAAAGGCTTTTCTTTATCCTGGAGCAATAAGCCAAACCCCGCTCTGGAAGGGTCTTAAAGGAGATTTATTTTGCAGAAGCTGTTTTAGAGCCTCTGCGTAGAGGAAAGTGATAAATATTCCAGCTTTCCCCAGTCTCCGCTGCTGCTGCTCAGCCCCCTGGGAAGCAGCAAAGCAATAGGAGAGGGGAGAGAGGAAGCATAAAGGGGGGAACAAAAGATTCGTTACCAAAACCTGGGACTGGTGAACACGACCAGGGATGCTGACCCACGAGGACGTGGGGATGGAGGGGCAGAGCTCACACCCCCATTAAACCAGCGCATGCTCCCACACAGCAGAGGCATTTATTTGTACCCACTAAAGTATTGTTAAATAGCTTAAGCCAGACACTTGGTCTGCTACCCTAATGGATGAACAAAAAAAATAAATTAAAAAAAAAAAAAATCACGATTTTGGAGCCCCAAGTGTTTCCTGCTTTGCCAGAGAGCAGATGACCTGCAGCCCGCCAGCTGCTGCCAGCTCCTGCACCCAGCCTCGCCCGGCAGCAAACACCTCTGCAGAGTTTAAATCTTGCAAAAGAGGGGGGATGGCAGCCCTGGGACCACTAATTGGCACCGCAGGAGCATAAAGCCACCGAGTGGAAAACACGTTTGGGTGGGGAGATGTGCGCCTGGTGGATCGCAGGCGGGGGGATGTTTTCATTAATAACAGCGTCTCGCCAACCATCTGCTAAAGGTCCACGCTATTAATTTAACAGAAAAAAAATTGAATAGATTACTCTTACAGTTTTCAATTAAAGTACATGATGTCTTCAAACTGCAACCTTAATTAGACATTATAGGATGACATTTCGGAATCCTGAGCTCCGACAGTCGATCAAATCATCCGAGTGCGAAGGCGTCGGGCAGGAGCGCCAGGGCAGCAGGCACGGGCGCTGCCCCCTCCGGGCCCCTCGAGCCTCAACGCTTGGGAGCTCGGTTTAACTCCTCGCCTTGGATGAATGAAAGGGAAAAACCAGCGTCAGCCTCAGCACAACAGAAAAAAAACAGCCTCAAACTGGCTTGGACATATTCCCAAAGCTTACAGAGAGAGATGGGATTGCACAAGGGGAAAAAAAAAAGGCCAGACATGTAACCAACATCATCCAAACCTGAGCCACAACAGGGTTTATACCAGTGCCTAAACACTTCCAGGTAGATTTCATGGAAATGGAGAATCTGATCTATCCTGATAAAGGTGCCCCACAGCATCCCCACTTAACCACCGCTGTCCGGCATCCCAGCAAGTTCAGATGCTCTCCACTGATAATTAATAATTAATGATTATTTCATGCAATCGCATTTAGACTGCATTCATAGATCTCTTTCTAGCACGAAGACGACTTCAGCCCACTCTGCCAAACTTTTAATTAGAATTTTAATTTGAGAAGTTGCTGGAGGTTGTTTATTACTAGAAGGAAAAGGCCGACTGCGCTGTGCAGACTTGCAGGGCTCGGCTCAGCTAAGCCAAGGCGTTTCTTCCAATCAGCATGATCAGAGCTCAGAGTGACCAGCCCCTGTCACTCCAACTTCTGGGAAGCAGCAAGATCACAACTTATATGCTTTATTTTCAAGGCTAAACCTGGCCCAAAGAAACTGGATTAAGATGAAAAATAATTTTCTCTAAAACACATGAAAAGAAGCAGAAAAACACCCAATCAGGTGAGTAAGGGGCGGTGAACAGATACTGAGTTCAGCGAGATCTGCTCAGCAGTTTCACCTGCCGGGTGCACATGTAAACAGTAAACTCCAATATGTGATAAGTCTTTATTATAACAAGGCCATAATTCTGCACAAACAGACTCAGCAATGGCTGTCCTGACCCGCTCGGCTCAGAAGTGCCGTTAGTCGCGAGTATCAGCAAAGTCAGGCCTTGAATCAGCCAGAGCCCGATGGAATTAGGATGGATTTTATCTCCCATTTAAGTCCCAAATGGAGGGCGAGTCAGTAAAAGAGTGATATTAAATAATGCCCAATCTTTAGTTACTGGAAAATACCCACAGATCATCACATAATTATTTTTTCATTATTCTTTCTTTTAAATGACCTTGGACGAAACTCTGTGATTTAAAGAAACACGTGAACCGTCGTCTTGCTTCAGGCAGTATCTGCATTTTTAGTATTTTTTCCTACTTTATTCAGGTTTAAGTACCACATCATCTGCAAATGTGCCAAGTTTAACTTTTTATTTCCTCTGCAAAGGAGAGGAGTCCAAACCCGCTCCATCTCCATTTTTTAAGGGACAACAGGAGCTCGGCACAGGCGAGGAAGCGCCAAAACCTGAACCCGCATAAGGGAGCAATCACACGGCAGACACCGGAGATCTGCTGAGAGGAAAACCCGTGGAGATGTTCCCAGCACCTTCTGTCAATGCCACCAGGCTCTCCTGCAAAAGGCAATTCCCTACCTCCAGTCAACACTGGCCGAGTCCAACATCTCCAGCGCCAGGAAGCAAGGGGGCTGAAGGATGCTGGTGGATTTTAAGCTGTAAGAATCTGAACTGCTGGTCACAGGGACACATTTTGGGGGAAAACATTGGGTTTTGTGTATTTGCAAGCTGTTGCTACAATCGTTTGGCTGGGAGCCTAAGGAGATTCCCTCCTGCTGGGTTTCAAAGAGTAACGAACACAAAGTGAGTAGCACTGGCCAGAGCAGGACACCGTGCTCGGTACTTGCCATGACCCTTTGCTAACGTGCCAAACGCCAGTCTCACGTGGCAGCCGGCGGTGCCATGAGGACACCGAGCAGATGCCTCCTGCACCCCCACCCAGGGAGGGGACCTGCACCAGAACCAGAGCAAAGCCCAGCCTGACCCACCTCACACTGGGAGCTGAGGCCAGGACCCCACAGCATGCTCCTCCATGGACTGGGAACATGGTGGCCTCGCTAGCCAGCCCACGGAGTGGTCCCTCAAACCCTGGTGGCCTTTCCTTCCAGCCCCCCAGGACCCTGCCCCGCCACCAGCATCACCCCGCAGGCCGGCTCCGGCTCCTCCTGCCGCGCGGGTGACGCGTGGTCCCGCTCGTCGCAATGAGGCGGCGACACCGAAAATATCAGCGATTTCTCAATCTGCCTTCTCCTGCCAGGAGACAGCGGCAAACCCTGCACCAAAGAACTGTGCAAGCTTCATTAAAAGGAAAATATCCAGGGTAATTGTCCCTTTCTGCATATTCCTCACTCCAATATTCTCTAACACAATGACGTTCCGCGTTCCCGCAGAACTGTCTTTTCAGCATGTTTTTGCATTATGCCTAATTTTGTCAGAGTTTTTCAGTCCCACATAACGACACAGTTCAATGCAGAATCAGATATAAATCTGGCTTAAGAGACTCTCAACAGGAATTCATTTAAAACTGTAAATGTTAAAAGATTCTGTCTCTGATTTATGGCGTTTTCTTATTTCAAACAGGGAATTAAAATCCTTCTTAAAAGACGCATATTAAATCATGATAAAAGCTGTGCTCAAACGATGATGCTGGTCAGACCAAGAGCCACAAAGCACAGAAATCTGGAAATAGCACTAACTGGTACATTTTACTTTCCTGGCTAAAGCCCCGTTCTCCTGCCATGAACTCAGCCCCCGGCACCTTAATTGGTGTAAAGCAGCGTCCTGGACGCCGCTGTCCTGCCTACCTGCTTTGGGTAGGCTGCAAGAGAAAGCAAACAGCCTCAAACCAGAGCAGCATCAGGGAATCACAAATTCTTTGCAAGTTATTTTCAGACTTCTGGAATTTTACTTATTTCTCACTTTTAAGAAAACATTTTAAAAAAAAGGTCACTGGGAAAAAAAAAGTGACCATAAAAAAAAAATGACATTTTTTGTGCGATAAAAGCCCTTGACAATTCTGAGCAGTGCCAGGGCAGCAAATTGCCCAGGATTTCTTGTGTTTCTCCTTAGAAAGGAGTTGACCAGAAGGTTGGTGCAAAGCCAGGGACAATGCCCGTATGGCCCAGGGACACGTGTGAGGGACGTGTGCTCCCGGCGCGGCCGGCCGCTCTCCCCAATCCCAGCTCACCCTTTGGCTGCCAGCACTGGCTGGAAAATCACTGCCGGCTGTGCTGGGGCTGCCTCGTGTTTTATTCAACAGAGGGGAGACAGCTGAGAGCACTAATAATGTTTTCCAAAGGTTAAGCATTACAGGCAGTTTCATGCTCTTTATATTTTTAAGTGGTTGTTTTCAGTTTTTTCTTTCTTTCTTTTTTTTTTTTTAATAAAAATAAGTATAAATCCAAACATCTGCTCCCGGGGTGGGAGCCCTTCATGTCTGCGTTCAGCCAGGGAAGGGAAAGAGGCTGCCAGGGGCTGGTGCAGGTGCTATTTTTAGTGCAACAGCTATTTACTAGTTCCATTCCCAGAGGGAATTCAGGGAGGAAAAGGGATGCTGATGCATTTCTTACTAAATTTAGAAAAGGGGTGAGCTGCCATACAGAGTGTGACTGCAGCCACCAGCTCCCGCCGGGGAGGGAGATGCCAGCCCCGGGTGGTACCCGATGCCCCGGCAGAGCTGAGACGCCCGGCGCGCGGGGCTGGATGCTCAGTTCGCTGCATTTTAACCTTCAAGCTCTTGGCACTGGGAAAAAGCTTTTTAAAAGCAACTCTCATACCTAATTGGCTCCAATTTGAAGCCTTGATCCTGTAATGAATGGCTCCAGAAATCAAAAAAAGCATTTTCAACACAAACAAAATTGCCTGTTATGAAAGCAGAACGTTTCTAGGGTAGTATTGACTGTAACGCGCTGCCAAGGCAAACCCACAGCAGGGATGGAACAAGCCTCCCTCTCTTAAGGTAGCCCAGACCCAGCCGCCGAGCAGGGACCTCCAGTACCCACCCAAGTCTGTTTCATGGCCACAGCAGGTGGCTCATTTCATAAGTTATTTAAAAATATATACCTTTAAAAAAAACCCCTCTTGTTTAACAAAGGAAAGGGATGCCTTTCAGAATTCCTCTGTTCTTCTCGGTGTTTAAGCATTTCAAGTTCTTAAGAGTCAGTTTTGACATCAAGGAGTTCTGCATTCCCAGCCAGATGGGGATTCCCTGCCTAACTCCTTTTATATTTAGTCTTCAGCCCACATCCTTTATTGCTGAATATTTACCAACGCCCTGGAAGGCGAGCAGCGAGAGGCAGGGTGTGATGTGAATACGACAAAAGGCATTTAGAAATCGGGATCAGACAGGCTGGAACGCCAGTCCAGAGCCCTCACCAACCAGGCAAATGATCAACGTGATGGAAACAGTGTTGGGGGGGGAAAAAAGGTGAAGTGATGGGGACTGGAAGAGAAAGATGCATCATCCACACAGCCGAGAGCGTCTGCGCTGATGGCATCACCGCCAGGTGATCCCGGAGGATCAGAGCGGCGGCACACGCAGCACGACGGACACCGCGGCGCGGAGGGAAGAGCCGGGCTAAAAAGGAGCGGGATGACACATCCCTGCGGGCAGCTCGGCGGCAAAAGCCACCTCCACCTGCAGGTCCTGGACGCGCAGGTAACGCCGAAGGCGCCCGGGCAGAGAGCTGGCGCGGCCGGAGCCGGCGTGCCATGGGGGGAAACCAGCAGCCCCGGCCCAAGGACGGGCTCCGAGGGGGTTTGCACTCAGCCACGGCCAGAGCTCTCCTGGAATACTCCGGAATGGGGAAGCACCCAAGTAATTTCATGCCATCACACCGAGCATCCTACTGCCAAGAGGAGTCTTGGGCACATGGAGATCTTCCAGCTTCTCCCGTGCACTTAAAATACCGCGTGATTTAAAAAAAATAATAATAAAAAAATGTTTTGTGGCACTAGGAGTTTTCAAGAGCAGGAAAAGCAGCAGAAGCAATGCTCGCCCTGACCCGTGCTGCCTAACTGAGAACACCAGTATGACTGCTCATGCCCTTGTCTTCAGACCATGTTGCTTCCACCTCCTTGGTTCACTTGGGAAAGTCAAAGACAAGGAGGGAAAAGTGCCATTTCCTCATCCCCACCTGGAGACAAGCACCGCCAGAAGAGGTGATGAGGAAAGGCCACCCTATTTGTGGATATACAAGAGCTACAGAGAAGTAGAAAAACGCCCTCCAGGGAAGCCAAAGAGACAGCACCCCGAGTCCAGCTCTCCCCGTCCCAGTGCCGCTGCGATGGGAAGCTGCCGGGTTCACACAGGGAAAGTCCTGTTTGTTCTTCCCGGTTTTCCCGCTCCGACTCGGAGTTACATTTGTTATACTCTGTATCCCATCACTTAATGTATGCAAATTATGTTAAATATTTCATTCATTAAATGGTGCAGGTTATTACTGAATTGTACCGTGAGCTGCTCACAAAGTTAATTCTTCTCGCACTTACTCGGTAATGTGAAATAACCAACTTAAATGAATATTTTACAGTTTGTGCCAGACAGGACATTTATTAAAAATTCTATCCCTTTTAGAGTTACTCTTTTAACCAGGCTTCGGTGCACTGTGTGACTTTTATTATTGAGAATAAATGATTTTTATTTTTTTTAAAGTTTCTTTCACTCCCAGTATAGAGGAGCCCAACAACTGCCAAGGACCCAAACATAAATCTGCTGGGAGAGAGCAGCAGTTAGAAAGCTACTTTCTAAAAAGCTAAGGGAGGGGAGTACAGCAGAAGAAGAATTTGAGCGCCTTTTTTTGTACTCCTGTACCTCAGATAGCTTTGCTGTTTGCAGTGGAATAGCTCCTACAAGACCCCATAACGTGCCACGAGTCCTCAGGGAGTTTAATAAGAGTAATGCAAAGTGACGGCTCCAGCCCCGCGCGTCGCCCCTCCTGCGCACGCCGCTGCCGTCCCCGTGCACGGGAGGCAAAAGGGAGGGGAAATAAAAAGGTGCAATTACAGAGGCGGCTCCAGCTACTCCCAGCCTCACGGGAAGCCACGGCAGCAGCGTCCTCGCCAGCGATGACAAGGTCGTTACCACTTCTAATTAAGGGAACAGGCCCCAGTGAACACACCAGCACCGTCTGGCAGCTCCCAGCCCTACGGACCATCGCGCCGATCGCCTTCCCGGGGGTTAAGGTGGGATAAAACATACTCCAGCGTGCCTGCGAACTCCCAAGCTTAGAGGAGATACAGCTGGTTACAATACTTAGGGGTGGTGGCACTGAGGTAAGGCCCCGGCCAGCGACCCAGGGAGAGGCAGCTCCCTCCGGCGCCAGCGTGCTCCCAGGGTGGAGGCCGACAGCCTCGGCTGTGAGCAACGGCGGAGCAGACACCCTGGAACCGCAACGGCTCATCAATCTCGGCTGGGAAAAGCCTCCCCGTTTCCAGTGGAAATATGCAAACCAGGCTCCACGCTGTAAATCTTCCTTTCCGGCGCTAAGGAGATAAGTAGGACCTATTAACCTCCCGTGTTATTTCCAACTTCATTATTGGAGCTGACACGACGAGAGCGCGCGGTGACGGCTCTTTTTGGCAGAGTGCATGTAAATCGCTTTCTCAAAGGAAATTACTTCTCCGGGCTGAATGTTATTAATCTAAATTCTCCCTTAGTCAAATATGTTGCCCATAATAAATATGAAACAGGTTGTGATGCTCATCTCCGAGGGCATCCCAACCCAGCAGCAAGTTTTTCCCATTTGAAACCTCTTGAGGAGCTGCTCGACAAGAGCATCCTTCACCCAAGGCTGGGGACTGTCCACCCTGACGTCCCCAGGATTGAGAGCCCCACGATTTCATCATCAACACTCATTTGCACGCTGCCAGCGCGGAGTGCTCCGGCAGCAAAACTGTGAGCAGGAGCAAGCCGGGCACAGCAAGGCTGGGCAGGAGGCAGGGACATGTCCCTGACCCACAGTGTGGCACGGTGGCCTTCCATGGCCAACACCTTCCATGGCTGGCGTGTCATTCGTGTAAGCTTCGGTACCGTTAACGCAGCAAAACTTCCAAGGTTCAGGACTTTCTGCTCTTCCCCAGTGGACATACACTGGCATCCTCCTTGTGCAACTAAATGCCCCAGAATTTAAGCAGTAGATCAAAAACAACATAAAAACCAGATCAAAGCCCAATCTGAACCTCGCCAAAGATGCAGCTGGAAACTACAAATTTCATATCTTAAACTCTTGAAGGAATTATAAACTAAGGGGAATTTTATTTGCAAGGTGTTCCTTTGTTTGACTGAGAACCAGCTTATCACCAATAACGATTTTCACTCAAAACACTCACAGAACAGCCGTGACTCCCCCCTCCCCACAGAAATCACGCAACCCCTTCCCCTCCATTCCCAGCGCAGGGCGAGGGCACGGACCCCCGGCACGCACCGAGGTGCCGACCGCACTGGGAGCGTTAGAAACCCAGCAGAACAGAGAGCTCTGCTCCTCATTTGTCAGCCAGCCGAGTGTGAAAACGTGAACCAGGGCAGCTGCACGCATCGACGGGGATTTCACCATTCAGATTCTGCTCACGTCCGGCAGCCCCTGCTCTCGTGCCCCAGCCCTCCCGCCACGCTGCTGCCCGCGGCTCTACCTGCCCTGCTCCGTCCGGCCGCCCTCACCCTCCAGCGCCCCAATGGGGGAAATTACTGTCTCTCTATTAACACAAACTTTTACTACAGGTGTTCCTAAAAGAAAATAAATCTAGAGAGGTTTTCAGTGTGTATCTACTCCCCTACAGGAGTATTTTTTAAATACAGCACAGTGGCAAAGAGCACTGAGGCCAGGCAATACGACAGCACCTTCTTTTATTGAAGGAAAAAAAAAATCCAAATTTTACGGTGGCTCATGAAAGCCCAGCTCAGCCGGGCTCGGATCTTTGTGCCACAGCCAAGCACCCACATTTCCACAGAGCTGCCCACAGCACCTTCCAGCTCTCCTCGCCCTGCTCCTGCCGTTCACTCATCACCGCTGTGATGCATCGTGAGGGATGTCCCTCCCTTGCACGCACTTGAAATTTAGTGCAAATTTAAAGCAAACACATTTTGTAGAGCCGTGGTGGCCACTGTCAAGGCAGACATCGTCACACTCGGCATCTGGGCAGCGCTTACCATGGGGTGATGCCAAACGCTGGGTGCACAACTGAACACAAAGTCTCTGCCCACCCTGAGCCAGGAGAGGGGCCTGCCCCGACGTTACCGGAGGAAGCAGAGCGCCGGTGGCACCGAGCTGCCTGGGCTATGACCGGCCAGCGCTCGGCACCGCGGGCAGCAGATGGGCTGGAGGCTGAGGGTACCAGGAAAACACCGTGCGGTTGGAGCACCATCAAGAGATGCTCCCACTCCTGGAGAAGGAGGCTTGAAATGCCACCAGTCCCTCAGGAGCTCCCCAAAGCCACCCTGCAGCACTTCCCCATCCTTCTCTCCACCTGAAGCCCCGTTCCCACAAAGCCCGACAGCCGCCGAGGTGCCGCTGGCGACACACGCGCTGTTCTCAGGCCACCAGCACTGCGCAGGGTGGTGGCCATGGGACAAGGATGCCGCCCCAGCGCCATTCCCAGCCAGAACAGCTCACGGCAGGAGATGGGAGAGGACGGCAGCAGCGATCCATCAGCGGCAGCCCCTGACAGGAGATGAGCATCTCTCTCTTGGCAGAGAAGCGAGGGGGAGAGAATGCACGATAAATCGAAGGCATGCTCTCAAAAAAATTACTTCCCTACCACAGCCGTGTGATTTTTAATTTTCCTCTAATTTCAGGACTGCAGCACTGATATAAAAATCCCTCTAAGTGTTTTAGGGAGATGGTAATGGTCCTATACTAAAATAATTCAACCAACACTATAATTTTAGTACCACTATCAAAATGAAATAATGGCTGTTTACTATGTTACACCTTTCAAATGACCTTCATTTGAATACAAATTGTGGCTTGAAACTCTAAAAGCTGCTCCATTTCAGGAGGCAGCAAATTGAGGATGTTTACCCAGGGTTTGCTCTTCCAGCAGACTCCTCGGTACAACCACACAGGCTAAATGGTGGTTTTGTTTCTTCTTTTCCTCTGAAGCTGATGGAGATTTGCTTAAAGGACCCGCGTGGATCTGACTGGGAGCCCAGAGGAGGCAGAGCGAAGCCCTTTGCCCTGAGCACAGCGGGACTCACACTTCCCATTCCACCTGGAAGTACTCGACACCACCTGTGAGACCCACGCGCTCGCACCTCCCTCGCCTGGATGAGGATTATTCTGCTAGTAATCAAGCACCCAGCCCGACAGGGGAAGGCAGACGGGTCCCATCTCAATCTCTGCCTGTGGAAACACTTCATTTTTTTTAAGGTCCAGCTCTGCCTGCCCACCACGGGCTCTCGTACTGGTTTTGGGGACCCCGTGCAGTCGCCTCTTCCTGGAGTTGCTGGTCAGTGCCCGGGTGGGCGCAGAGGACGTGGGATGCCGCAGGGAACGGCGTTTCCAAACGCCCGGGTCTCTGCACGTCTGACAGCTCAGCAGGGTCTATCACTAGCCAGGTTCTGCAGAAGAAATGTCACTAGAGAAGTTCCCCAAGATTTACTCATCCACCTGGGGAGCACCAGCCCAGCATCAGCTGTTTCTCTCTAATCGTGAGTTTTTGCCCTTTCACCAACATCAGCCAGAACAAGCTCTGATAAAATTCCAATTTGATGCCAGGAATATAAAAGAAAACACTGACATGACCAGCAATAAACAAACCCACGCAGCGTGTCCCCCCGCAGAGCAGCCCGAGCTGCTGGCACCCAATTCTCAGCCCTTCAAATATTATTAAGAAAATAAAACCCGAAGTTTCTCTGTAAGGTGCCAGACGCTGCGCCACGAACCCCCCTCCCAGAGACACCGGTGGGCAGCGATCCTGCGAGGATGCTCTTTGGCAGAAGCTCGGGGACATTTTCCTTTCCCTCCTCTCCCCTGATTCCCAAACAAGAAAACACACAAACAACCAAGAACTCAAAGAGCTGCTTCGGGCTGAGCAGCCGCGGCTCCTTCGCTGCTGCACAACGGCAGCGCCGCACGGGAAACCCCCGCGCCGAGAACACCGGGACTCTGCCAACACTCCCACTCCCAGACACCCACGTGTGATTACTCACAGCGAGTGAGGAGGAGGAAGAAAAACCCACTTGGTTTCGAGTTCTCTGTGCAGAAAAGCTGCTGCCAGGGAAGCCCCCGGCCGGCTGGTGTTTCTGGAGGGGAAGGGCAGTGGGGAGGGAGGACAGCCTTGCGCCAGGGACCCTGAGCCAGGGGAGCCGGCTGGGTGGCAGCAGCTCCATTTCGGGGTGGAAAAAAGGGAAACCCCTTCTGCCAAGAGCGACCTCTGCCTTTCCCCAGAGCCCCCTTTCCTCGGGGGGTGCAGCCCTTTTTGGGAAGCAGCTCTCCCCAGGTGAGGGCAAAGCCAGAGATCCTGAGCCAACACCCATCTCCTTCACTGTGACATTGTAGAAACAAACGGGGTTCAAACAATAGGTGTTGTACAAAACATCTGAAAACAAGACAAATTAGTCATTAAAAATTAATTTTGGAAAATTACAGTCTTGTTAATAGATGTCATTATGGCTTTGCATGTTCCTTTTCGGGCAGGAGGGAGGAAGGGGATTTAAAAAACCTTTCATTGTGTTCCATCAAAAATCGAAGAGACAGAAACGTCTCTGGAAGCACCGCACAAATTCACAACCCGGGGACGTCTGCATTTGCAATTTGCACTTGCAGGGAGGAAAAGCCACTGTGCTGAGGGATCCTCCCCAGCTGCCTCCCCACCCCTCCACCTCGCGGTCCTGCGTCACTCCCTGTCACACGTCGGGAGTCCTGGGGATTTCTGGGGAGTTGGAGTCTGGCACTGCGGGGTGTCCAGCGCCAGCTCCTCCGGGCTCTGCTCCACCAGGAGCTCCCAGCCCAGCCCGGCACAGGTGAGGGGCATGGTGGAGGTGAGGGGAACACCTCGCTGCCTGCCCAAACAGCAGGAAAAGGTACCTCCAAGGCCAGAAAACCCTGGAAGCTTCTTGCACATTTGTCAGCATCCGCTCCCAAGAGGATGGGAAGGGACCTTCTCACCTAACGAGGGACTGATCCCAATTCCAAAGCAAGAAGCCTACAGAGATGCAGAGGGAGAGTGGAGCAGACCTGTGCCTCGTGTGGAGCCAGGCAGGGACGGCTTCTCCCCAGAGCAACCACCCACTGTGCCCACAACCCCCAGCCTGCAACCACCGGGCTGGATCCGTCCCCCCGTGCCACATCCAGGTGCTGCCTCATACCCAAACCCCCACCATGGAACCACCTGCGGGATGCTCCAACGTTGATCTCGCGCTCTTGGCAGTGAGGACTACGCCAAAATACTCAAGGTCAAGAGACCAGCACGGATCGAGGCAATCTGCGCCTCTTAAAACAGTGACAAATATGTTATTTAATTTTAATGAGCTTTTTTGCATCTCCAATCTAATTACGGCATTATCAAGTACTGCTCCGAACTGCAGGTGGCTTCTCATTACTCGGGGCAGGGCTGTCACAAGCATTTTTCATGAATACTAAGAACCCCTTCAGTTCACTCCCGCTTTGAAACTCCCCAGCCCGGCCAGGGGCTCGCCGGAGAGCGATGCCCCACACCCAGCCCTGGCCCCCACAGCCCCCAAACTCAGAAGAAGCGATAACATCAACCCCAGCAGCTTTGAAGACTTCTAAAAAGCCTCTGCTTTTCAGACAATTGCTCCACCTTTAAATTTGGGTTTTATTGTGGTTAATGGAGGGCAGAGCCCACCCAGCACAGCCCTGCACCCCTGCCCGGCTCCTCCGGCCAAAACCCCGGGGGGAACCTCCACATCCGCCAAAAAAGGACGAGTTTTGGTGCATGAGATGCTCCTGCCAGGCACCATCTCCCCCAAAAGCAAATGCCTCCCTATTCTGCACACAAAAGCAAGGACAGACTGTGGAAGGACATTTAAGAAAACCCATCTTTTCCAGATCACTTTTAGCTTTTGCTTTCAACTTAATGCTTTTTAAAATCATCATTAAAAGCAAAGAAAGTGCTCCACAGTCAGAAGCACTTTGGCAAGATCAAAATACTTCAGTTTTTACTCTTAAGCTTTGCAAAAAATCAGATTTTTCCAGTGGTTTCTGCCCGACGCCTTTGACCACCTCTGCTCATCGGTTCTTGTTTCCTCCACGTGGTGCAAAGCTCCTGCCTCGACCATCACTCAGAAGCCACCAAGAATCAGACACTTTAATTCCCAAAAAACCCCCTTTTCCCTTAGTGGTTTGGTGAGCACAGGCAAGGCACAAGTGATAAGGAAGCCTGAACAGCAACTCATCCTCCTACAAAGCACGAAGGCGTGGAGGACACCGCTCCTCAGTCACCCCAAATCCCCAGCCCTGGGGAGCCACAGGACACAGGGACAAGGAGAAGGCAGCCGGCGATGGAGGATCCTGTCCCCACCAGCTGCCTTTCAAACACACACACCCCGACCAAGACCCAGATTTATTGGTTGGGTTTTTTTAAAGGCTTTGTAGAAAGTGCCGTGGGCTGCAGACAGTGGCAGGGAATTATGCACCCGCCCACGTACCTGATGCGTTCCTCCACTCCTGATAATGGAAAACAACATTTTCTGCCTCGGCAATTTCCACAGACACCAGGAGCTGCTGCTGCCCAGGAGCTCCAGAGCACAGCACCAATCCCCACACGCTGGTGCCCCCAACACGGGGACCAACAGCAACCAGCATCCTACAGCAGAGCCCACAGCCCCAACACCCACCAACACCCACCCCAGCTCACCCTCTGAACCGGCATTTTTGCCCCAAAACAGCCACAACCACAGCTGCCCACAGACCTGCCCGAGCAGGAGCACTCACCAGCGTCCAGGGAGCTGCAGAGGTGATGGTGAGGGGTGCAGAGGACCACTGAGCTCTGCACAGCCAGAATGTTCTGGCAAAATGAGCTCAGGCCCGGGCAGGTGCCGGGCTTATCCCAGCTCCCCCAGCACCTCGTCAGTGCTCATCGGCCGCAGCTGTGGGCAGCCCGGGCGGGGATCAGCTGGGCAGCAGCACCTGGGCCACGTCCCACAACAGAGCTGTGAGTGCAGGAACACGTATGTGCACCTGAATACAGGTGTGTGTGTGCACATGGATACGTGTCTGTGTGTGCACACCTGCACACAGCACCTCGCACACGTGACACACGCGAGTGCCGCGCTCAGGTGTGTGCTGCAACGGAGGAAGTTCCCGCTGGAGGAACGGTCGTTGGAGCGAGACTGTCAGCGCCTGGGCCGCAGCAACGACACCGCTCGTCTCCCCTGACCTTGCTGCAAGCTGCGGTTGCCTCTGAGAGGCGTCACCCCCCCCCAACAGCTGCAGCCAATTAGTGCCGCGCGGCTGTTTAATTGCGTTGGCTTGGGCACCGTGCGGGCGGCTGTGCCAGTGCCCCGTGTCGGACAGCGATGGCGGGGCAGGGACAGGGACAGGGACCTCCGGAGGGCCCCCAGTGCTGCCAGGGAATCACGGGCTGGGCTCGGAGGGGGAACGCTTCCTCAGGGAGCGGGAAGCTCCGGGAAGCCCGGGGGATGAGGGGCGGAGGTGGGCGAGCGCAGGGCCAGTCAGCGTTTGCTGCGCTGCGCCTCGCAGGAGCTCGCCCTTCCCCACCCCGGCCGGCTTACTCGGGGAGATCGGGCTCTTCTCCAGATAAACACATTGACTTTAAAATAAAGTGTGTGCCAACAGCTGCCGCACCGCGGCCGGAGCAGGCAGAGATGTTGCCCTGAATGATAATTAAATACATTTTCATCATCTGTCATCTTTTACTGCAGGTGCCGGTGCAATAAATCCGCGCTCGACTCTTTTGTCAGCTGGCAGCAAACACGTTTCAACGCCAGATCCCAGGGGATGAACTCAGAGTCACTTGGCCTTGCACGGGGAGGAGCTGCCTCTGCCACGCCAAGCGGGTACCTTGCACCCCATCACTTCCAGAACACGCTCGTTATTTCGGTGGTACCCGTGTCTGAGGCAGTTTCAGTCTGTTCCTGCGGGGAACATGAACAGCTCCACCGACACTCCCAACCGCACCACAACCCTCCCAGCGCAGCGCTGGCTCCGCTCTCCCCAGCACCCGCCGCTTTCCCAGCATCTCAGTGTGCCCACGATGGATCAGGGATGTCAGGATTTGGGCCAAAAAGGAAACAAAGTCAAAGGAAAAAGGGCAAACAGGTAGAATGCGCAAATTAATTTAACTGGAACAAACGCAACTCAGAAAATTGCTCATTTAAGTTGATATGCTGTAAACCCAACTGTGCAGTGGAGGAGCAGCTCCTTCCCTGCGGATGGGTGCAAACCGCTCGTCATTCGTCCCCCGGAGAACAGCAAGTTCTGCACTGGAGACGCTGCTGGGACACCCCACGTGAGGTCACTTTCCATCAGCACCCGCCGGCGATGCAACGCCAGCCCGAAAGCGTCCTGCTGCTGCAGCGCTCGCTCCGGCACTCCCGATGGAAACGGGATTCCCGGTGGAAATGGCTGGCAGAAGGGATTTCCCTGAAATCCCGATGGGATTCCCGGTGGAAATGGCTGGCAGAAGGGATTTCCCCGAAATCCCGACGGGATTCCCGATGGAAATGGCTGGCAGAAGGGGTTTCCCTGAAATCCCGATGGGATTCCCGGTGGAAACGGCTGGCAGAAGGGGTTTCCCTGAAATGCTGCCGTTCTCCACCGATTTTGAAAAGTGAAACTCTTCAAGTCTCTGTGACAAACCAAAGAAACGCAGAGACAAATCTCCCTGAGCCTTTGCTGGGCTCCTCCACTTTAACTGGCCATCTTGTTTCACCTGCCTTCATCCAAACGCCGCCATTGAAAGCGCGTGAGGCTGTAATTGGTACGAGAGCTCACGGGCCAGGAGCTGCCGTGGCCGCGGCCTCACCTCGTCCTCTGTGCCAGCGCGGCAGGACCAGTCCCACGCGGAGCCGCTTCACCTTGCTCCGTGTGCTGCAGCCCACAGCGCCCGTCGTTTCACTTAAGGACTTTCCCGAGCCCCCAGAGTTGGAAACCACCCCGCGATGGGGTTCTCGCCGCTCTCCCCATCACATTCCTAAGAACCCATCACCATCAGTCGGCTCACAGGCCAGTATTTGCTTCTCCCGACCCAAGCGTCCTGGCACCAGCTCCAGCTGGGGGTAGGTGAGCACCAGGCACTTCCAAACAGGACTCACTGTCCGCCCCTTGTCTTTTCACCAGCCTCTTTTCGCCTCCTCAAAACTGTGTCCACGGCTTTTTCCTTCTTCCAGACTGAGCTGCAGAGCCACCCGGGCTCTGCCCCCGCCGAGAGGCACAGGGTGTGCACAACTCCCACCCCGAAAGCGCAGCCACTGAAAGCGTCTCTCGGGCAGATGACAAGGCCTGGTTTAAATAAAAGCACGTTTTCGTTTCACTAAACGTTCCCATGGATTAAAGATTTGGACACCACAGCAAAGCAAGTTAAACATTTACTTTCTATTAAAACATCTAAATGAGGAGATTAAAAACTGTTTACATTTAACAGAAAGGCAAAGGCAAATCAGCACAGGAGCAGCTTAGCGGGTACTTCAAGCCAAGGCGTTCTGATGCTGAGAGGTAATCAATTTAAGGAGGGAGGGATTTCTTAAAACTACTCAGAAAGGGGAAAAAAATACACATACCTTTGAAAAAACCTTTCAATTATCTCTCCCAAAGAACGCCTCCCAAGCCTTGCTGCTGCCAAGTCCAATAGCTTGCTTCAGCAGACAGCTCTCGCCCCAGATTTCCCCGTAAAATATTTTCCCAGCTTATTAGTCTATTTAGCATGTTGCGTGCTTAAGCTCTTTTGTTTATTTTTCATTTGAGATGGCAGGAAGAAAAGATCCTATAGAAAACGTAAAGGTGCTACCAACTGCATTTAACGGCAACTGTTGGAAGCACCCGCGGTGAGAGGTCACAGAGGGGAAGCAAATGACACAGCTGATCAGCGTAAGAATTTATACTCTATTTTTTTAACACCCAAACAGACCCTGCTTGGT
This sequence comes from Caprimulgus europaeus, assembly GCA_907165065.1. The sequence continues at coordinate 423,061 of OU015546.1, forward strand.
AACCAAAACCCAATGTGGCCAGAATTCCCCTGGGAAGCAGAAAGTCTCACTTTACAAAGCAAGATCCCAGTGTATTTGCAATGACCTGCGGCCGATTTAACACACCCCTGTGTGGAGAGGAGCTCGGTCTCATTGTGCCAGTGGCGCAGGGAAGCTCCAGCGCTGGCCCTGGGCATCCCTCCACGCTGGGTATTAGTTCAGCTCCGCGATGATCCGTCCCGTCAGAAGATTCAGGTGATGCAATGCAAGGTGAGTGCCAAAACCGCGGGACAACCCAAAGCGTCCCCTGTGCCAAACACAGCCTCCGTCCGAACCTCGGACACCCCAAATCCGGCCCAGAGCAGGCGCGTGCAGCGACCCCCGCGCGGCCGGCAGTGAACCCCCTCACGCAGAGCGCGCACGGACGCCAGTCCCCAGGTTTGAGCGCGATGTGCCCTCAGCTAACGGCCAGCAGATCCAGAAAACCTCACAATAACGCGGCTCTCTCGGTTTGTCTCATTGCCATCCACAGAAAGAACCAGAGCACCCATATTCTGTGGAGCAGAATTAGATTTAATCCTCCCACGGGTTTTAGAGGTCGTCCCAAAGAGAAGTCTCTATTTTAGTTATAACCCTTGGTTTAAAAAGTTTATTTAAAAAAATTAAAAAGTGAAAAGCATTAGAAGGAAGCAGGGTGGGGGCAGAGCGGAGGCGTGAGGCCAACGAGAACAGCTCGCAGCCCCCCTGGGGTGGGGGATCTTGTTTTCTTTTAAATGATCACACTTTATTTCTGTTTGAAGCAGCACCCCAGCTGAAGGAAGCAGCATGTGGGAAATGCCATTTAACCGGCCTTGTTACATAAAAGCATTCTGGCATAAGTACATACTACACAAAAGGAATAACCTATTTTATTTAAAATATTTGAAAGAAAAGTTTTACAGCTAAGAACGAAGAACAGCCGCCTCCGTTATTTTCCATTAGCCTTTCTGATCATGCTGAACGAGATGCTCTAATTTACAAAGTGGTTTAGGACAGAAGTTCGAGGTTCTACTGGCAACCAAATGGATTTTGCAGCTTATGTGGATTAAATGTTCTATATACGGAAGGGAAAGGACACGAGCGGCTCCAAGGCTCGTTGGCTGTTGGCCATGGATGACGCTCACCGTGAAGGGTCCCAGCACCCACCGTGAGCGGGAGGAGTGGTAACAGCCCTGGGAGGCTTTGCTGGTCACTGCTCTCTCGACCCTGCGGCACCTGAGGTTTCCTTCTGGTCGTCACTCACAGCCCTGACCCTGTCAGGCAGGAGCCCACCTGCGTGGGCAGCGGGGACGCTGCAAGGGAGCTCCAAGGCTGGACCCCTCCCACGTCCCTCCCAGGGGACAGTCATGCGCTGTCCTTGCCCGAATGATACAGCTTTGGCTTCCCTATAATCGCTGTTTCCTCAAAACTCTGATCTTCCCTGCAAAATCTGCACATTAAATGCCTTCACAGCACCCTCCTGTGGGGATTCCGCGTCCATACAGAGGCGGGGGCAGCTAGAAATGGGGCACGAAGGGAACTCTCATCCCCCTCCTCCCCCAGCAGCACAGCCAGGGACTGGCAGCACAGCCACCTTCGCAGGCAGCTCCGGGCGCGCCGGGCTGTCCTGCCAGCACACGCTGCAAATCTTCCTGCAGTAAATACAAACGAAAATGCCACCTCGACCGTCTCACCGGGGTTTGCGATCGTCACCCAAACCGGGCACGTCCCTGCCCAAAGTCCTGCTCCCGAATCCCGAGAATCCCCGTTCAGCAGCGAGTTCCTCTGGAATCACTCATGCTTCAATACTTTCATTTTCATGGTGATGCTACACTTTAATTCAGACACTTGAAAGCATTTTTATCATAAGCTACAGTGGTTTTATGAAACTCTTTGACACTGTGATGAGAACCAGACAGTTCACTAGTTTCTAAGAGAAGGAAGACTAGAGAGTTTATAACTATTATTTTACTAAACATTTAAGATTAAAAAAAAGTTCATGTTACTTACACTGTTGACTTCCCACTTCTTGCAAGAACGCTGTAAAATTAGTTGAATAAATCTTAAATCCAAATTATCTTTTAGATTATGTAGTCATTTTCTGTGCCTCACCATAGAAGAGCAGAGTGCACGTGGACCAATCCACTTGTGCAACAGGAACATTTATACAGCACTATTAACTTCTGAAGCATCTCACACCAGATTAATTAATCTTAGGAGATGATGCTTCTGTAAGAATGAACCGAGTTTTTTTGCTTCCCAAATCAACAGGGTTTTTTTTAACTCTACCATATGAACATTAGGTGTAGTGCACAGACACACACAGACACTGCCTGAGATTTTAGATGCTTTGAAGTGAGGCGAGAGTGATCGCAGGAGGATATTCCCTCATCCTTCTCCTCCACCTAATTACTTGGTAATGACTGTTTCCCTTGCCTGGAATCACCCATCACTGGAGCACAGAGTACCCGGCGTGGAAACCCCAGGTTGTTCATGAAGTCAAGGGCAACACCACAGAAGCACGCAGGGCTGTTTGCCGTGGTGGAGGGTGGAGGGCCCCGCACCCGCAGATGGCCCAGGTGGCCGCAGGGTGCGGGATCGTCCCAGCTCTGGGGACACCAAGGGAGGCAGCAGCCCAAACTCTGGCAGTGGGGTTCAGCACGGGCAGGTGCCCGGTTCGCCCAGTGGAAACACCGGTGCTGGCTGGTCTCGGTCCTGGCACGAAGCATTCGCCTCCAGACAGAACCGCAGCTCGCATCAGCGTGGATGTGTGTGTCAATGTACACGTATGGACGTCCAGAGAGCAGTAAAGAAATACAAGTATCTGGTGGATTGTCAGCTATGATTTAAAGTCCTAAACCTAGAAGCCTTGGGGAAAAAACTGTACTTGGAACCATTCGTTTCCCTTAGTCATCCCCAAACAGAACAATAACCCGGTAAGTTGCATTAGATGGATTTTGTGTTGCCAACAACTGAAATACTGCAAGGATGTGATGCACATCAGATTGATTTCAACATGCAGAATCAATCAGAAATAAGCTGTCAGAGTTGAGCATCTAGTTTGGAAAATTCAAGTGTGAAACTGCAATTAAAAATAGCATTTCTGTTGCTGGAAAGCCTTTTTCACGTTATCACACTGGACAGTACTGAACCCACCTCTTGAGAGTTAAAACTTCACTGCACTCATGAAACCATGACCAAGGAAGAGCTGCTCAGCGCATCACCTGCAGTTTGCTACCACATTCTGAAGACATTACTGAGATCTCTGGCTGCTCTCCCAAGGCAGAGCGAGGCTGAGGGTGATGGCAAGCGGGTGTGAGGAGGCGAGGGCCGAGATCCCTCCCGCAGAACGCAGAGCGAGCAGACAGGAACGGCAGCAGGACAAACCAAGAACACCATCTTTGTTGTTACTGTGCCACAAAACGTGTGTGGGGAAGGCTGGAATTGGGTAGGAGCCTCTCATCGTTAGCAGATGTAAGGCATTACTCATTATTACTACTGTCAGAAACTACAGCATCATCCGGGCAGCAGCAGCAGCAGTGTTTTCTGGATGGGAACACTCCATTTCTACCTTAAAGAATATCAATTCTTCCTCTACCACCCAGCCTTGCTTAGCAGATAGCAGAGCTATTCCCAGCTACAAAGAAAAGGTGTCCTAAATAAATGGAGAAGAGAAGGGCAGAGACCGTGTTTGATAATAAAACATTGCAATGTGTACTCTTTTATAGGGGGGGAAATAATTAATAAAATAATAACAATGACTGGAAGGACACCTTTCTTTGCATCAGTCAGATCTTCCAAAGGAACTGAGGCCACCAGGTATCACAGATTGTCCCCAGCCCAACCAGCATCCCAAAGAGCACCGTTCCCCATCTGCTTTCTATGCATCTCCAAGAGGAAAAGCGAATGCCAAAGCACAGACCCCTGCTAGGAAGTTACACGTGGACCCAGCTACCGGATCGGTCATTTCTCAGCCCCCCATCAGCCCGCCGCCCTGCTAACGCACCAGGAGCAAGGGGGACGGGAAGTTAATTGGCTGGCTCGGGTGAAAAGGCAGCAGCACTTCTCATCAGGAATTTACATGAGTGCCACAGCACCTTCCCCTTCCAGGGCCCTCGCAAAGAATGGAGAAAGGCGAGTTGTAGTGTTTGTTCCACACGTTCATCACAACGGGAACTTCACCCAGATCGAGACTAGGTCCAAGTAATAATCACTGTAATTAGAACTTCATTCATATAATTACCAGCAGACCCCATAACATTTTACAAAGGAGGTAATTACCCATATTTTACAGCTGAGGAAACAGATACAGTGCAGGTGAATAACTTAAAAGAAATCATCAGTAAATCTGTGGCAGAGCCAGAGACTGCAATTATCCTCACTCCCAGCCAAGGCTCTCCCCAACAATCCATGCTGAATTCACTTCTGTCTTGTGGGAAGGAATCCAGAGAAAATAAACACAAACTGGAATTTCCAATGTCTAGAAGAGCTGAAAAGCAGACAAGCCAAACCTGAAGGAGAAATAAAAACACATTTTTATCACTGAACATTTTCTCACCGGAGGTCTGCAGCCTAGAGCGAAGGAAAGACAGAGGCCCTAGCTCTAGCACGCACAGAAAGCCAGACGCAGGGTTTCGATCGCTACGGTTCTATGTCTGTAAGCAGAGTAAAGCAGAAGCACAAGAGCGAGTGGTGGAAGGCTGCCCAGCGGCACCAGCTCACCCCCTCAGCGACCAAAGACCAATGCATTAAGCATTTTGAGAATTTAAAGATGAAAGCAACAGCAATAATTAAATTATTTAAGGACTTTGCAAAACGCTACACGCACAGAGCAGCAAGCAGGGCGAGAAGCCTGGGAAACGCAGCCCCAGCCCCAGCCCCAGGCGAGACCCTCCCCAGGGTGCCGGTCCCGCCCCGGCCGCTGCTCCGACAGCCGGGGCAGCCGCCGCAAGGCTGCAGCAGCGCTCGGGCGCTCCTCTGGAGAAGGAGAATTCCTCCAGACAGGGAGAATTCCCCTTCCCCTCCAGGCACGAGAGCAACAGGATTCTCACCTGGAAGCTGCCAGCCCTAAAACACGTTCGTAGGGCACAGCTGCCCATGTGTTACGTGCCCTGCACACGGACAGGTCCTGCACAGAAATCTGTGTTTTCCCAGTTACAGACTCTGGGGGGAAACTGTCCTACACGCTTCTCCATCCTGCATGTTTGGATGAGTTTCATTATTAATAGAAAAAACCAATGTTTGCTTGTGTTGGCTGATACATCTGTTTTCCAGAGCAGTCCAGACTGAAGTGAGCAATCTGCCCATTGCCCATGTATATGTCATTAAATGAACAGCACATGCAGGTGATTGATACACAAGTGTGTCTATTAGGCTGAATAAAGCAGATTAGGTTAATCCAACCCCAGCTGCATTACCTGAACTGCAAGACGTGCAATGTTCTAAATCTAGTAAATGTGCCAAGTATTTCACTTCAGCCATTTAGCCTTACGTTGAGGTTAGCATATAAAAGCATCCAGCAGCAGAAAATATTGCTTAAATTTCAAAATTAAGGCTTGTTTCAGGAGTGGATGTTATCAATATCCTGCCTTTGAATAACAGAAAAACCTCGTAAGTAGGAACAAATCTCTCAACAGAGTATTCTCTTAATATTTAAATAGACAAATGGTTTGCTTTGCCAACATTTTGCAGCATTTATGTAGTTCTTTGATTAAGTGTTTCAAGAAAACATGTATTTTAGTTCCTGATCAGTAAAAAAGCTCAGTAAAATGAATTAAGTTCTGTCACCTCTTGCCATAAAACGGCCAATTGTTGCTGATGTGCCCTACTGCCAGCCAGAAACCCGCAGACAGACTGAGCTCGGGTGGAGGGCAACGCTATTGCTGTGTTAACAAAGCAGCTTTTCTTACTGATATTTACTGTTGGTTATACAGGAAACTGAGAACAATTCCTCCCCTGGCTTTCCAAGGGCTCTGCCTCCCCCTTCCTCAGCAACTCTAGCATCCTGGAAGTCCGTGGGATAGCTAAACAGGCACAGTCCACATTCATGGCACTGATTTCTGTCAATAAGCATCTGCAGCTAACAGGACCCTTGGAAAGACAGTGAAAAAGACAGCATGCACCACCCTGTGCCACCCGAACATCTGAGACAGGCCCAGCTATTCCCATCCCTAAGAGCGCTTACCTGGTGAAAGAAGGCAGGATGGACATGACAAAGTATCTCCTGAAACAAGAAATTCTAGCCATCTTGTGCTTTTATATCACTGACTCCAGTTCCCAACATCAGACATTTTTATTCCATCACTTTCTTTTTTTCTTGCTGTTTGTTCTACCAGGAGGCAGCTGAAAGCCAACCCTCTGCACAGAAAAAGGAGATTCCCTTTGGTTTCCAGATGTCTAAATAAAGGGTTTTTAAAAATTGCTTTCCTAGAAAGTCAAGGCATTCACATCTAACAGCTGCTGATAAAAAATATGTGTTACAAGGAGGAGAAAAATAGTCTTCAAGGAGTTTTCTTGGGCAAAATAAATATTTTTTTCACTGAGTTTTAAAAACCCTGTTCTGAAGACTGGAGAAATAGCTCGAGATGATTGTGGAGGATCATACTTCTCAGGCTGACAGGCAGCATTAAAACCAGAGTAAAAGCCAAACCCCAGCTATCCAAAACAGGCTTGCTGCAGGAATGGCAGCCTTGTACACCAGAATGGATGACTCTGGCCTTCCAAAAGCATTACAGCTAAAACTTGGAACAGGAGAGAAAAGGAAAAAACATCTGAATGCTTCAAACACCGATGCAGGCTGTGATTGCCCATCTCAGCTCCCACCCCTGGGTTAGAGAACCATGTACATCAACCCAGAGGAGATACTGGCCAGCACGACCAGTTTCTGACTGCCATGGTGTTTGGACAGGTGACGCTGCAAACACAGCGATGGGCAGTTGAAAAACAGAGATCTTGTGTTTAAGCACAAAGATTAGTGCTGGAAATGCCATTTTCTCAAGTGTGGATGCTAATTAAAAACAGCAGATGCTTCCTGGAACAGACTCTGCTGATGCTGGTGCATCCCCACTGCTCTGGGGTAAAACCTACCGGGGCTCAACACACCCAGCCCCGCAGAGGACCCGCAGCTCCGGCTCAGCCCCTCGGCTCAGCGACATCCCCAGCAAACCCTGAGCGGAGCCTGCTGCAGCCTCTGCTTCTCCAGGGAGAACATCAGCAGGAAGGTTTTCAGTCGGGCTCCAGGCTTCTCCAGAGAGACCAGACACGGGCAGCAGCCAGGTGAGGTCGGTGGAGCAGACCTGTCAGGTGTGAACAGCTCGCTACCATGTTAATCTGCAGCTCTAATGAACGATATAAACTTTTATAAGCATCAACAAGGCTCAGGGAAGACCTAAATCCATTTCAGTGCTCATTTAGCAGCTTCATCTGTGTGCAATTAAAACTTCAGCATTAAATGTTAAGAGAATAAAATAATGAGACACTTAAAAAATAATCTGTGCTTCAGTGGGCCGTGCTCAGTAGATTTCATGTGATCACTTCCAAGACAGAAACAGAATCTGGGGAGAATCCCTGGCTTACACACCCACACTTCCAGCAGAAAAATGGGAAGAAATGGCTCCTCAGCCCTGGGCACTCTCTCGCCTGTACACACCAGAGTGCTCTGTGAGCACATCCCTGCTGCCAGCGCTGCTCCAAGCACTGATAACTCCCTTTGGCTTCAATGGTAATGTAAAAATAAATGTAAATTGAGTTTCGATTGAGATTTTCATTTTGGTCTAAAGCCTAATCTTTTATTAAAATAGCTATCAGTTTTCAAGCTGATGGTTAAGAAAAGCTATCTTCAGGACAGGGAACAAAAGTTTAACAATAAAGAATATATCTTACTCAAAAGTGCATCTTAAATGCTCCCATGATTACTTTGAGCTATCAAAATGTGATGGGGGAAGGAAACACCAACAGTGTATGTTTTACTGACCAAAAGAAATGTAGGGAAATGCAAATTAAAACCAAAGAGGTAGAGAAATAGCAAAATAAATAAAATAATGGGAGAACACAGGTCAAAAAAAGTAATGTACTATACAAGAAACATACACACAGTTAAACTTAAAAGAAGCAAAAACCAATGAAAATGATATACTTTATTTTTTTTAACAACTGATATAACTTTTATTCAAGAAAAGCCAACATTACATATCTTCATAGAAAAAATAAAGACATTTGGGGAGGTCAAAGAACGCTACAGTTTAAAATGATGAAATGTTACAGCTTGCACACCAAAATTAAAAATCAAATGAAATTAAAAAATGAAATGGTTACCAAAGTAATGCAGGTCAAGGGATCAAAGGTGAAGGGTCACACATTATTAAAAAGAAATCCAAAAGGGCGTCTGCATCAAGATCTCTGCAAAACAAAGGAGCTTCAGTGAGTAAAACTGACACCTTCCAGGGCATCACATCAAAGCTCTCACACCTCACACACCGCCCGCGGCAGCGTCCCGCCGCGGCCGACCCGCCTGCGGCCACCACCACCCTGGCTACCGAGGGTCCTGCTTCCAGTAGCCTTGTTTTATTTCCTTCTTTATTTTAAAACCTCCCTGCAGACTGCATTCTACAAAGCTTTCCCCTTCCATATTGCTGCACTGGTTCTTCTTGCTCAAAGTGTGTCTCAGAGCTCAGGGCGCAGCCAGCGCGGCTCGAGTGCCCGAGCGGCGACACGTCCTGCTGCAGCACCCACCGGCCCCCTTCCCTGGGGACGGGGATGCTGCTGCTGGGCGAGAGCAGAGTGGCTGTCAGTACAACTTTCAGATCACCTGCTGTCTGGGGAAGTATCCCACGCTCTTTTTGCAGAGCTTGCTTTGCTGGCTGTGAGTGTGGAAGTGCAGCAATGACTGCCACGCGCACTGAGCCCCAGCATCGCACGCGGCCGTTTAGCGCTACTATAAAAAAAGTGATTTGGATGTGGTTACCAAGACAAAGGCCCCTCTGCCTGCAACTGCAATTACACAGAAGCTATAAAAAAAACCTTTGGTACCCATTCCCAAGCAAGATGCAGTCAATTATCTATACTAAATTTATGCAGAGAGCGTAATATTTACATCAGATAACTTTAGGAGAAAGACACCCGCCAAGGTCATTACACCCCCCTCCATCTCAGTGTCCCCCCTCTGCCCCCTCTGCCGCTGCCTGGCCAGGCGTTTTGGAAGTCCTGGAAGTGCTTCACATGAACCAAAACAGCTCCATGATTGAAGCCAAGAAACAAACCCACCCCACAAAACGGTGTCTTTCTAAGGCAAGAGGTCACCAGTGATAGCAAATCACCACACTCAAAGTCGCAGCACGACAATCCAGTTTGTCTGTGTGTTTCTCCAGAAAACTTGTCGCACCTTTCTGCACCGCTCCCGCTCCACGTGCACCGCGGGAGGACTCTGCAAGGTCTGTTTTTAATATATATCCCCCCAGCAGCAGCGTCTGGCACACTCTCCTGCTCAGGTTACTGCCACACGCCAAGTTAAAACTAAGTTCTCGCCATTATTTCCAGCATTTATCAATTCCCATTTTTATGAACCAAACCCAGAAGTCAGCTTTTCTGCTGCTGTTTCACCCATGTGCTGAGGCTGGGTGCTTTAATCGGGATTTACACCACAGGTTTGTAAGGTGACCTCATTTTGGAGGAAAGCGATTTGGAAACCAAGCAACTTAGGAATAATTCAACAACAAAGACACAGATTAGCAGTGACTCAGCAGCTAATTAACTCTGGAGAGTACCGACAGGAACCATGGGTAACTCAAAGTTTGTACAAAGATGAGTTTCAAAAGCTCCAAGAACATTTCACCCGCGGGATGGCAGTGGCCCGGGTTAAAGGTGCAGGGGCCAGCACCTCACCCGCATTTCGCTATCCCAGCTCTGCTGCCTCCCAGCCAAACCGCTCCTGCTCCCGCCTGTGACCCGCAGCCAGGCTGGTGGCACTCTGGTGGCACACACCTGGGTACAGACACCAGTCCCAAAGGGACGGACACAAAGACTTTAAAAAAAGTTTCCCCAGTTGCAGCAGATCTCCCCCTCTCCCGCCCCCCCGAGGTACTCTTTGTTCCCCGCAATGATCACTGCTTTTGCAGAAAACAAACCGGTTTCTCTCAGTGCTTTTTCTTAAGGACTACCTCTGCATAAAATCTTTGCTTTTATTGGCACTAATTTTTCCTTCATATCTGATTTTTCTCTTTCATCTAAATCCCCTGATTTTTCTCTTCCAAATAAAACAGCCACCCTTGGAAGCAGCAAACATGAGACTGAAGACGGGATTTCAATCACTTACAAAATGTAATATCCTCAGTTTCCATTCATTTGACAAGTGAACCAATTCATTTGTGTTTATATATGCTGGTCCCTGGCAGAGAGACACTTAAATTGACTTTGTAAATTGACTTTGTTGTAACATTTTCCTTGTAAAATGTGGTACAACTCATGCAACACACCAGTATTTGACTCGGAGCTGGGCAAGCCAGAGACCCAAAGACATGATGCAGTGGTACCTACCACTGCTGTTGGCATTCCTGAAGATAAACAGGTAAATAACAGTTAAATTAATGCACTCTGCTGATTCTCTCACGTTTGAAGAAGGGATTACACCAGTGGTAACTCCAACTTCTTATTCCCTCTAGGCCAGATTCCACATTCTCTTGTGACACTGTACTTCAGAGTAGCCATTGCCACTGGAAAGGAGGAGCCCCAACAGATGATGGGGGTTAGAAAAAGCACACCAGGGTTATCAACTGGAGGAATAAAACTCCACCTTACTGTCCCACATTCCTAGATAGATCTACAATACTTTTTTCTGTGTGCTAAGTGTGTGATAGACAAAGGATTGGGAGAAGAATCGATGTCTGGACGTGCATTTGTTGCTGCTAAATGAGGGTTGTCTACATGAGACACTTCCAGTGGAGGAACCTACTTGACATGACAAAAAAACAGAAAGTCCCTTCCATCTGAAACAGCCACACAGGTTTGCTGGAAGGTTTCGTCCTGTTCTAGTCTGCTCCATCCCTGGGTGCAGCTCCCAAGCCAGCACAGCCACTGCCCCAGCACCACAATCGAGCGGCTGCACTCCACGTGCACGAGCAGGAGGCATTCCCATGAAGCCTGGATATGAGGCACGGCCACGTGAGTGCTCAGAAGAGACTGGATCAATTCTGCTCCAAACTAATTGCTAGAAAGCTTAAAAATTTGTAAAAATATCCAGAGGTATTCTGACAGGTTACCCATGTCAAAAGCCCAGTCAGTTAAGTACCATCAGCATTTTATACTTTGTGTATAATATGTTAAAACTAATTATGAAGTAATTTTTTTCTTTAGCTATCATTAAGTGTAAAAAAAAGTCAATTTAATTCACTCAGTCAAATTCACTTGGGAAAAAAACAGGAGGGCAGTACATTATCCAAAACAATACATTTCATCTGTTTGCTATGCTGTGCAGGATTCCACCTGGTCCCAGGACTCCAACACGTTAACTGCACAGAAATGCAGAATCAGCCATTTCTGAAGGCTTATCATTATGCAACTACATCATCAGTCATGACATTAGCAAAAGGGAAGGAAAAAGTTAGGTTTCCCTAGGAGGGAGGTGAGGACTCTATCAGAGCAGGCACAGCAGGGCAGGTATGACTGCTTTGGTTGAAAGTTGCCAGCACCAGTAACCTTTCAATTCTGCTAAATCACCGAGCCTGCTCACAACACGCACTAATTATGTAAACATGGCTGAGAAATTGCAAAAGCAAAGCCAGTAGCAGATTTTCTGCTTTGTACATTAAGCAAAGCACAGAATTTCATTAATTTCACAAAATAAACCCATAATGAGTGCTTCTGATAAAGAGAAATTTCCATCTCGTTCAGTGATCAGCCTGAAATCATAATCACACACAGAGCGAGGACAGCCGCCCACACGTGCTAGACGGCAGCAGTCAGGTGTGGGTTACTCCTGACACTGCTCTGTCACAGGAGCTTTTCCTCCTCCTTCTCTACATTTCTGCTGCTGGCCAAGAGGATGGACACACTTTGGGAAGCGTGGTGCCAATGCTGGTAGAGTGAGCATCCTACCAGCTAATGACAACCTTGGGTGGGACGCGCCTTTCCCAGCCACAACAGCTTGCAGAAGACCACCAGCACCGACACGAGGGAGGTGAACCAACACCGACATTCTGATTTTACAGATGCTCTGTCTGGTTCAGCACTTGGCAAACACTCCTCCCTCAACTAGGCACTTCCTTTCATCCACAAAACCTTACCTTAACTTGTTTGAGCCCCCAACTCAGCACAAACCTCAGGGCTACCCCGCGTGCCAGAGCATCAGTGGCAGGAGGAGATGCCACGCAGGAAGCGTGCACGAGCCGGACTGTGACTGCTTCCCTGCCACTCCTCCAGCTGAGGATCATCAGGCACAACAGAAAGCAACAAAACTCCTAATAATAGCACTTGCCAACACCACTGTAATATTTTATACTCTGTGATCACATGGGCAGCAGGCAATTAGTCAAAATTAAATATTCTCAGTGCTCTTGAGAGATCACAGAGCTGATGCAGACCACGAGGACGCTCCAGCTTTGTAAGAGCCACAGAGCTCATGACAAGGGCCAGCCTCTGGCTTCAGGAAACTGCACTTAAGCAAAACACATCTGAATTAACTGGAGTTTAATGGAGAGCATTAAACAAAATACACCAAACGACTCTGGAGTCCTCAGGAAACTGTAACGCGTGCTGTTGCTTTCCCAGAGAGCTTTGCCATCCCACTGGCGCATGGCAGCGGGGATGCTGTGACCTGGACAGCCAGCCCTTCCTCGCCCTGGCTGTGGTGATGACACAGCTGATCCCACACGCTGCTGGCTCAACCCCACGAATATATAACCCAGTCAGCTGCTTTGGTATGAACTGGCACAGGAACGCAGTGAGGTGTTACCACACACCACACTGTCCCGGGCAGCCTCAAAACAAAGGGGAGTTTTAAGTTGTCAGACATAAGAGTTAGTCCTGAAAGGCACCTAAAAGCACAAAAAAAAAAAAAAAAAAGTAGGAGTATGTCGTACTGCTCGGTCTGTACCCAGAGTGGTGCTTTGATGAGCAAACCCGTGGCGCCGGGAGCCGTGCCGGTACCTGGCTGCCTGGCACGTGTCTGCCGGGGGCGGAGGGGCGCGGCTGTGGCAGACTCCGTATCGCCTTCACCTACTCCCGCGTTTCACAGTGTAACAGCCAGCCCAAACGCCCCAGACTCCCCTTCCCCAGCAGCCTGGGTCCCTTCCCTTCCTCAGGCAATTCTCCAAACCTTCAAGATCTTCTCTGTGCTTGAGAGAAAAGATGGGGAACGACTCCACGCCAAGCGGAAAAGGAGAACGTCGCCGTGGTGCAGGCAAAGCAGAAACGCAAGGTCACGTCGGAGATGGCGGCGACCACGCGACTCAAGGTCCCCAAGGCAGCACCGGCAAAGAACTTCTTCCCATGCTACATAATGCTGGAATACAGTTTTGGATTGCGCTTATTTGCACACCACCAAGCAATACCTAGGCCTGAAACCTGTAAGAAGTTGGTGCTTAGATATCACGTTGGAAAATGGGGCATTTCCGCCTCGCCCCTCCGGAGCAGCCTGTGCACACGGAGCAATCACTACCAGTGTTTTCTACCGTGGAAACTCTGGGCTTTTCCCTACAGAGAACATAAATATAGAACACTGGCAGAAACAAAGGCCCTAGGTAGCATTTTACATTTCTGATGTTTAACTTTTTCTTCTTTCTCGTACTGTGTCATTAAGTGTTTACAAGGATGATTAATGACTGCGGCTGCCAACTCCATTAATGAAAGGCAGCTCTGCTCAAAGCTGCGATCCCGCTCTCGGCAAGTGCTGCCCAGAGACAAGGTTACCCCGACAGCCTGGAGCCCCCACACCCCACCTGGGCACAGCGGGAGCCCAGCCGAGCACCCGGCAGAGCTCTGGGAGCACCAGCCCCGCTCCCCACGGAGGGGACCCGAGACCCCCCAGCCCCGCTCCCCACGGAGGGGACCCGACACCCCCCAGCCCCGCTCCCCACGGAGGGGACCCGACACCCCCCAGCCCCGAAACCCGCACTGGTGGGCACAGCCAGCACGCCAAGCAGGCTGCAGGCAGCACCACGCTGTGGGAAGCCTCTGCTCCATCCGCTCACTAAAACCAAACCTGACCTGCATCACACAAACTAAAATGGTTCAAAACAAACAACAAGTCAAACCCAAGAGCGAGGAACTCCCTCACGTGCACAGAGCGCTGCAGAATTTTCTGGCAATTCACTGATTTGCTCTAACATGAGAAATCATATTAAAATCCCCTTTCGGTCCTCCCCCAGAGCAAGAGAAATAAGCACACACGCATCTTTCACAGGCATCTCAAAAAATGTAAATCTGTAATTAAATTGCTTGGCTAAACTTATGATTTTGTATCTCTGGTAAAAAAAAAAATGAATTAGAAGCAACACTTCCTTCACTAGGAAATATAAAACCACCATAAACTTGATTTAAGATGAGATGACATCTTGATATGGAAATATATTTCCATCAAACATTTCAGTTAAACTGCATAGTCTGACGGAAAGCAAACATCTCGAGAGCGTGTTCTAAGCATTTTTAAATGCTCCATTTCTCCTGCTGCTACCGCGTTACTGTACTAAGTGCAAAGTCAACCACAACCTGTTCAGCTCTCAAAGGACATTGTTTCTCCATCCCAACTACCCAATCCAGAGCAACACGACCATCATCCTCAATCTGCAGATGAAAGTGCTCAGAAAAGGTGATTTGCAGCGTTCCCAGGGGATGCCCTGGCAGAGGAAAGAACAAAGCCCGGCTGCGCCCTGACCTCCGTCTGCAGCCGCGGGGACTCCTCAGCCCAGGCCAGCGCCGCACGCGCCTCCGCCAGCCCCGGCGGCTGAAAAGGTGTTTGCACTTTATTGGAAGGGCCCACAGATGCCTGCCAGGGCCGTGCTTGAGTCTCCTTGGCATAACCCCGTGCAAAGGAGCAGAAAGAGCGATGCCTGGGACACATCCTGCACCAATCCCCACCGTGTCTGCGCTCTGGAGAAGTCCATGGCGAGACCAGACGTCTGTGAGTCTGTCCGAACACGAGCGAGTTTGAGGGAGGACAGCAATGTCAGAGGCATTTTATTTCATTTATATCTTTTAATAAACCCATTGGTGAGACACCTCACAAGCAGTACCAGTGATTCTGAAATTAACACAAAGATTCTGGAACTACCACCGTATAAAATACGGATTTTTCTTCTATATTTTACAACTCATGTCTTCACCAGCGCAGACAGAACTCCTGTGTACTCAGATGAAAAAACATATTCCCCTAGGATTTACTCTGAAATGTAGTCCAATATTATTATTCAATTATACCCTAAGAAAAATTCTAGTTTTATAACAGTGAACAGAATTAAACTTCTAGGTTGAGGGCGGGGAGGCAAATAAGATCTGTAAGCTAAGCTCCCTCCTCCCCCGTAATTAACACAAATTTTCCAAGACTTCATCTAGGCATAAGATTCTGCCTTTTTCTTCCTCTCTCACCCTCTGAGCTAACGAGGGCAAAAATCTCTGGCCACAAGAAAAGCTCTTCCTTTTAAATAATGCACCAGGGAGACTGCAGCCGACACAGCCCTGGCAGAGCCAGCACCAGTAATAACCCAGACCCAGAACCCGCTGCCCGGCAGCCACAGCCACGGATTCTGGAGGAGAGAGAGATGCAAACGAGGGTGACAAACTTGACATTCAAAAAAGACAGAAGTGGGCTGGTTTGGGATTTTTAACATCCCAGCTGATGATCTGTGATTATTAGCAAACAATTTATCCAGGCCCAAGGTATGAGACAAGCCCCCACCAGCGGCGCGCTGGCCAGCAGCACCACAGGCTCCCCGTGCCCCTCTCCAGGCGCTGACGCGTCCTTCAGAAGGAAGGCTGCGCTCGCTCCCAAAGTTTTCTCCTAGCCCAACACACCTCACAAGCACCTACACTCTCCTGTTTGCATCATGCTTAGGAATAACAATGATTTTTCAGCTCTGTGATTAACTGTGCCACACTCAGTGCCCTGGGAGGCCGCACACACCAAACACTGTTCAGAGAGAGCGGCTGAAAGCCCCGTGTGTGAGTGCACACATGAGGCTCTCAGCCAGGGACACAAACACTAGAGGAAAGTGACTGGCAACCAACAAGCTGTTTCCAATAACAAGGGGTGTAATTCTGCCACAAACCTGTGCAGAGCTTTCTTTCTCCACTGTCTGTCAAAACATCACCCTGCAGAGACACTGGAACTGCTGCTGCTCCATGCCCTGCTCCCATTAGTACAAACACTATCACAGAATAAATTGCAACTCACATTTTCTACAATTTACATTTCAATTCAAATGACCCAAGACAAAAACATCTACACAAAAGAGCCAATGCCAGCAACCCCCCAAAAGACCCGATTAATTCTGTCACAGTACTTAGTTATGTTAAAAATAGACTTGACTAACTTTCAGATAAAAGAAGGGGATGAAAGACTCCAGCTTTGAAAAACCACACATGTGAAGTGATCCATGTTTGATGCTGGGCTCAGCAAATATACACATGAACAGATCCATGTTTGGCTCTGCACTCAGCTTGCCACTTGCAGTCTCTGAATTCGTGAGTACAGGTTTTGTTAACACATTCAGATGTTACAAATGACTGATCAGAGGGACCAGAACAGTTCGCTTGCAACAGGCAGATACTAACTGGAGTTTTACAGTTACTTCTCAAAGTTGATTGCTTTTGTTATTAAACAAGTCCCACAAATATGGCAAAGGTACTGTAAGACAGTGCCACTAAAAGCTAGAGCTAATACTGTGGGAACTGCTGGTAACTTCCAGCCTTGCTGCTCAGACTGAACAAGGGCAAAGGACTGTAAACCTCTTTGGATTGTTCTCCACCTTCACCTCGGCCCGCCAGACACCTGCATCTTAAACTTCTGTTTCCTTTCACTGAACCCAGTCATGATGCATTAACAGGAGATATGCAAACTGGCATATTGCAAACATGGAGAATTCACAAACATTCAGAATAACCAGATTCCGCTATAAAATGTCCAATTCTTTGAGCCCCCTGTTCTTAACAAGACTTCTCAGACAGCAGTAAGCTAGCTTTTCTCAGGACCCTGTTTGGCAGGAAAGAACACACACTGTTTTTTTGTTCAGAAGCCTTTGCACACAGAAAGATAACATTTTGCTTAACAGGGTACCAAAACACCCACATAATTTTAAACAATTTTGAAACATGTCAGTAAGATGATACAGGATTTGACTCTGAGACAAGTGATGTACACACACACACGAGCAATAGACTCCTACTACAGCAGTACTCGGCTTCCACATCTGCCTTCAGGTCTAAAGTTCGCTTTCAACACATAACAGGACTTTATTATTTAAACAACAGGTTCCAGAGCCAGGGAGTTCATATTCTGTACCTTACATGACAGGGAATTCATATTCTGTAACTTACATGGCATGCCCTCAAAAAATAACCCACGAGCATCACAAACTGGTATGTTTTAAGAACAAATAAGAGATTTAACTACCTCGTTAGTGTTCCAGCGGTGCCTCTCCTTCGGTAAACTTGAACATTTCGGTAGACATTCAAGCAGCTTCTTCGGTAAAAAGATTTTTACATGACTGCCATTGCTGTTCCCATGATCATCTAGAAAGAAGAGGAGACACGTGATGTACACTCAGAACAGGCGGTTCCACTGGAGACCCCAGCTGCGACAAGACCTGGACACCCCCAGTTCACCTGCCAAAGAGCAGGCAGTGCCACTGCAGAGAGGAATGCAGCTTTCTGTCGAAACCACACCTTTATTTCAGAAATATAAACACAGTCTAATTCCTTGTGGTGGCAAAGTTTGAGGAGAGCTTTGACGGATTTGTGCACAAGGAGCCTGTGTGTGTGCCTACCTGTGCCTATTTTAGCTTATTATTTCCCTCAGTGACAAGTTTCACAAGCAATAGCGACAAAACGTTACAGAAGCTGTGACCACAGCGGTATGACCTGCCAGAAAGTCGTAAATGAAGTTCACACTCGACAGGATTTGCAAGTAAATAAGCACAGAGCCCCAGTACCTGCTGTAATTTTGTCAAGCTGCAGCAGAAATGCAACTCAAGGTCTATTAGTTCATTTAAAACTAAAATGTGCCGTACCTGATTAAAACCAGGTTACTTTTCTTTCCACAGAATGCTCAGAAAGTGAATGCAGTTCCTTAACATGAGAGTGAGGTAGGGGGATGGAAATCTTCCTACCTCACCATACCTGGGGGTCTCAAAAGCAGAAATACTGAAGAATACAAAATTATTCTTTTTTGTTGCTAAAAAGGTAGAAGGTGCATTGATTCTCCTCTAAAAAAACAAAGAAAACCCCCCAGAAAACAGAGAGAGAGAGCCAAAACCCCTAAAGTCCAACCACAGCTTGCAGAAGTCCCAGAGGCATTAACTTGATTACGTCTATCACCCCTCTAACACCATCTGAGGAACCAGAGTATCCAAAGTGCACGTTTATGGACCAGTCTGGTCCCCACAGAACAGCGAACTGGAGCAGCAGGGTAAGACATCCCAGCTACAGCACCAGGGATTTACTAGTTCTCCTTCTAAAACCCCCATCTCTGCCTTCTCCCGCTGTTCTCCCGCTCTGCCTGACAGATACTGGGCAGCAGTACACTCGATGTACACTTATTCACTGGCATTTTACCCTACAAAACTCATTTATGGTCATTTTCCATTTGGAAGCGTACAGAAAAAGGATATTAACTTTTTCCTTTCACACATCTCATCGTTTTACGTCATTAGACAGACGCCAGCATCACGATAAAACTCCCTGAGTTAGGTGTGATACAGAAACTTCCCGTGACCTGCAGCAGACCAGGGAGAACCCGTCCTGGCCCCGAGCGCAGCCCAGCAGCCAGACCCCCGGCAGCCTCAGAGCTTGGTGATGTTCTGGGATGTGTCAAGTTCGACAACGTACACGCTGTTAAATCAACCGCTCGTGCAAGCACAGCAGATGAGCTTACAGGATAAGCAGTGATGTGTATGATAAACGTGAGCTGCTCTGGAATTTATGAGTCCTGGGCGCTCCCTGAGCTATTGGGAACTTTCCTGTGCGGCTGTGACCGACTCAAGCAGCGGGGCTGCCGGCTCCGCGCGCCGCCCTGGGCAGCAGCGGTCTCTGCTGAACCGACACTGAACCGGGAACAAGGCTCTCTCCATTATTTTCTGTAATACTGTTCCAGGAGTTCTCTCTTGACATTGGCTACCTCAGACCACCACTCCACAGGGCTTGCTGGCCACATCTTTTTCCCAGTCAGTGTTCTGCACGTGTGACAGTGACGCTTGTTATTTCCTACCACCCTGGGCACTCAGACCCTTGCGAACACTCGGGGTTACCCACAAAGACACCAACTTGCTGGGGGCAAAGACCAGAGCCAGGCAGGGCCCTGTCCGATGGCAGCCACCCGTCACTCCCACCTCTCTTTTCAGATCCGCCATCCGATTTAGCTGGCACCTACTTAACATTCCTTACGTTAATTTTATACCCTTTTCATTTCTCATTCAAAATATTGCATTGCACTACATTCAATTCATTAAGGCGGCAAAGTATTTTACAGCACACATTATTGCTTTTATCAGCCAAACTACATCCCCAGTTACATCTCATCAGCTTATTTTCCATGGGCACATTTTAATTGACATTAATTGTATTACTTCCCCTTACCTCCGTATCAGTCAAGTCCTCTATCATTCATTCCATTATTTTGCAGGGCTGGCAGACCTCTAATTATTCAGCTCGTTTTATTAACTTTCTTCCACTGTCATCAATTATCAGTATTATTAATCCAGAAAGTGCCTATGGATAATAGATCCCTTAAAAATGTTTTGGTAGAAGTTATCAGAACTTGCTGACTCCAAACCTTCCAACTCCTGTTGTGAGCATCTCCTACCTTTGTGCTGTTACAGCAACGGAAGGTCATTTTCATCATCCTGTAATGCGACTACATCTCACGTATGCTTCCCTCTTCTGCATTTAGCAATGACATTTCTCCATTCCAAAAAACCCCCACCATGGAAAACAACAACAACTGCCACCTGCCTCGACCTGACAGGCTTTTCACAAAAGAATCCTCTAGCCATGTGGTCACAACGACACTCAATGATCACGTCACGGGAAGTGAATCCCGAACTCGGTGACCTCTCAAACAGGTTTGACCTTGGAAAAGGACAAAGTTGGCCAACCAGCTACGAGGGTGAAGAATAAGAAAGTGCCTCCCCCCAGAAGGATGCACACAACCTTGCTATAAAACTTGCTTCCCTGCCCGCAGGAACCGTTCCTGACACACTCCCAAAGGGAGGAGAGCCTCTGCAGATGGAACAGGGAAGCCGGGCACAGGAGGGGAGAGGAGGGCACAGGAGGGGAGAGGAGGGCACCCCTGGGCCCCCACCCCGTGATCCAGCTTCCTTTGTAAAGTGCTTCCAGCAGCAGGTCCCCAGCACCACGCAGGACCTGTCACCCCACCAACACCCTGGCTACCAAGAGCTCGCCTTCCTCCAAACCAACAACGGCTTCGACACTCACATTGCTCTTAAAGAATCACAATCCTTCCAAGGGAAACACGTAAATCTTGAGGGAGGTGGAGAACAAAAACAAGTGCCTGTCCTCTGGTTTGAATCAAACCTGTCACATCTAGTCCCAGGTACCGACTCACCCACCATAGAGCCTCCTCAGAAGGTCCGAGGAATAAGAAGGAACGCTGCTCAGCATCCACGCCCAACTCACAGCAACCAGCACCTTCCAGAGGGAATATTTTACATTTATTTAGAACTAAAATTTGTCTGTAGTTAAAAAAGGAGCTGCAATCTCACAATGCTTATTTGATTTTACTGTGCAAATCCAGGCCAGCTGTGTACTTGAACTTTCTTCCTCGCATTATTTTTGTTATGGGTGTGACTTATGACATTGTGATCTGCAAACCCATCCAGTGTCAATAAAAAGTGCTTTTGCAAGCGAAGCTGCACTGGCACAAGGAGGATTTGCCAGTAAAGCTGTATCGACGCGGGGTTTTTTTAGCGCAAAGCTGGCCAGGGCTCAAAGCGCTTCCCGAGGCCCGCACAGCGACGCTGTAAGGGAGCCACACACCCCAGCACAGAGCCCGCAGCCCATCGCGTCAGAACTGAGCACCAACACCCAGAACTCCAGTCCCATCAGCAAGCTCCAAGACCCCTTATTAGCAAACCAGGAACTCGTACAAAATTAAGAAAGTAGAACTATTATAAAGTTCATGGAAAGTTCCATATTAATTATACCACATAAACCCTTCGGAATTTTATGGGTTTGTTCATGCTCCCTGCACTTTATCCTCCCCAGGGATGCAACATGGGCCATAAAACTTTAAAGCACGCAACAGCAAATCACACAGTGAGGCTACGCTCTGCCCTCGCTCTCCAAACAATCCCCCTCCCTACTATTTTTTTTTCCTTTAACTGGTTCTTAAATCTTCTGTGATCCAGGAGGTGAATTTAGATCTGTAGACCATTTAACTACCACAGTTTATCAATATAATGTATAATTGGAGAATACAGAAACGGCTGAATGGGTGTTGATCAACTGCTGATTTGCAGACAGCTCTATACTGGAAATAAATATAAAGAATAATCCTATAAAATTACAAACACAAGTTTTATAAACCCATTATTATGAAGTAATAACTTAGGGTTGGCCATTCTCTTAAGTACCACACAAGAGAGGTAAAAGGTGCTTAAACATTGGAAATAGGTGCTTTGTATGAAACAAGGGGAAGGCACTGAGTTAACCCCCCAGCCGCTCCCCACAGGGCTGCTGGAGCAGCAGAACCCAGCAAACACAGCTCAGAAGTGGGACCCACCTGGACCCACCCCGGCTGTGGTGTCACCACCCAGCTTTGGTGTCACCACCAGGCTGTGGCGTCACCACCCAGACACCGTCCCCCCCGGCAGGGAACTGACAAACGTGTGCCCTACTGGAGAGCTCAGCAGAGAGGACACCAACACCCAAAGCAAAGGCACCAACTGCACTGCCCCTCCTCTGGAGTTGGGGTTCTCAACCCTATTGGCTTTTCTGAAACTCTTCCCCCTGGCAAAAAACTCTTCTTCCAATAATTCCCTTTTCTAGAGACGACACACAAAACCAGAGACAGAAATGGAAGTCAAGACATCTATATTTAGTTAATAAATAAATAAATAAATATTTTTTTTTACATATTCCTATTTCCCATGTATTGGTTTGGCTCTGCCAGGTCCTGGGCGGTGGGTGGGGGTACAAAGCCCCCTTGAAGTCCTACGTTCTTTCACTTGCCGACCTCTGGACACAGACAAACCCGACCAACTCAACCTGGCAGAATTAAATGCAGAGAATTACCCTCAACCCAAACATCTGAAGGACTGTCATCCTATTTCTCACAGTTAAACTTCATTCCTGGCATTTTCCATCAGTAAACAAGTAGCAATACAAGCAAACCCAACAGCTTTTGGTCTGTTTTCTAGCAATATTTGGATGACTACAGTTGTAAATCTCTTGGCAACAAAAGGCGATTTCTGCACATCAGTGCCGGGTGGTGACGAGGAGATAACCGGGCCCAGCTCTCCCTCAGCGGGGTTCCAGGGGCGCTGGCCCAGCCAAGGCGGCCCTGGTCCCTCACCACGCAGGACACAGGGAGCCCCGAGAGCAGCCGGGGGCTGAGGGGGGATGCAAGGGGAGGGCCCACGGTCTGGGCAAAGGTAGGGAACATGAAATGGGAGCAGGAGAGGAGGACACGCAGGAAAACCAACGGATGAGGAGGGAATTGCAGGGATGGTCGGGGCGTCAGGGACAACCAACGAAATACCCTTCCTCCAGCAAGCTACTGAATCTAGCCTAGTTCCTTGGAATATCTGTGATAAATACCTGGTTGCTACCACAAGCTCTACAAACCATTTGGAACCTGTGAGAAACACAAAGAGCTAAAACTGCTGCTTCTCAGCACCGCCCCGGTCCTCCCCGCCAGGAACGCGCTGCTCCGAGTCGTTTTGTCCTTTCCACGCAGCAGAAAGTTTCCTGACATCTGGTAACTGAACTCAACCCGAACAAGGCAGTTATGTAGAACTGCCAATGGTGTGTGCTGGGGAGGAGCTGACAGCACCACTCTCCCCAGTGGAAGCCTGCACGCCGGCTGAGGTCTGGTTCACACAATGAGCTGTTTATTTCTGACACTGCACGTCCACCACTGCGCCCAGCGCTTGGCAAACCACTTCCCCAACCAGGAGACCTGGCCACTCCATTTCACAGGCTCCTCTCTGCCACCTCAGCAGGCAGCTTAAAGCACCCTGTTAACCAGGCAAGACAGGAGAACTGGCTAAATTCAGAAGGCACACAAAAGTGACTATTTAAAAGCAATCTTTAGGAGTGCTAAAGCAGTGCAGTCACCTCAGCTTCCTCCTGCGGCTCCTCAGTGTGCTCATGCGTGACTTTCACCGCGTTGCTTTAAATATGACAAGTGCAACAGAACGATTAGACCACTGCTCGCTGTCACCAGCGATTAATTTGTTTCAGACCTGTCATCAATTCCTTCACCCCTTGGTTCTCACTAAAATTACATCATCAAATTCAACTGCAATGCAACTAAGGAGAGCTGGGTGCTGTTAGTCAAGCCTAGCAAAAATAAACCATTACAATTGCAATTAAACCAGGGAGAGATGGACGTTATTGGCCAAGCCTAGCAAAAATAAACCACCCATTTATACAGTTTTCAAAACTACAAATGTTCTCAGCACGACATCACATTTTCAGGAAGTCCCAAAGTATGGGCTAAGGCCAGTGAAATTACTAAATTACTTTATCTGAGCCCATAGGCTAGCAGCCATCAACCATGGATATTTTTTAATTATTTTTTTAAAAAACAACCAACAACCAACCAACAAACTATGAACACTTTTGGAAACCTACCTGGAGAGCTGGCAGGGCAAAAAAAATAAAATACCTTGAACTGAAGGTGTGACAAGAGCAGGAGGAGGACACTGAGCTCTCAGTTCCCAGTGATAACGGGACTTTGCTCTTGCCCACCCAGTGCTGAACCTGCTCCTCAGGACAGAGCTGCACCTCCAGTGAGGCCCCAGGGAGGGCAGGTGCTGCACCCCAAAACCACGGGGTTCAGACAGATGCCAGCACCCGCAGGCATCCTGGCCTGTCAAAGGGCACAGGATTTAACCACACACACGGCTGAAGGGGCATAGGAAGCCCCGGAAGATAGAAACAGGACACGAAGTGAGGGGAAAAACTGAAAAGACAAACTCAGCGAGGTGTGGAAGGGGAAGGCAGGAAACAGTGGAGAGGCAAGAAGCTGCTGGAAGCACGGCACTTTAACGAGCCAGCACCCTGTTCCACAGGGCACTCCACCAGCCTCCTTCCACTCCCCGGAAAGGTTTGTGTCTGTTGGTTTGGTTTCCCTCCCCTGCAGATATATTTGGTTTATTGAAGAAGAGACAGAAGGGACGCTAAAAAAGGAAGGTCACATTGCAGCTCCCTGGTTCTGAAGGCTGCCTGGACTGAGAGGCAGGACAGCTCCTTCCCCTTCCTCTGGTGGCACACACCTTTCTAAGCAGGTCTTTAGAAGACTGCATGCTTGAGAATAACCATTTTAAAATACCAGTAATGGAAAGTAAGCACCGGGTCTTGAAAGCTTAAATTTAAAACCATTAGTTTTAACCTTACTTGTACATAATCCTTTCACTGTTTCCTCGATACAGGAAATGAAATCTGAGTTACAACATCTGTAGGAAACCTTCCTACAGAAGCAGCTTTAAAAACCCACACAAATAACCAAAAAACCTTTGAGCCAAAGTGTTTGGGAAAATCATTAACAACAGGAGAAGTGGAATTGGATTAAAAAACTAGAGCTTTAAACAAGCCCCATGCCTTACACCAGGAATCTTGTGTGTAAAACAGGTGTAATACCAGCAAAAAACATTGACACCACACACACACACACGTAGCTCCTGCTGTCTGGAAGAAGGAAATCGAGTCTGCTCTCTGGAACTGCCCGGCTGGCTCACAGCCCTCGAGCGGGTCTAGAAACTTCAGCAGGAGGCAGTTCACTTCCACTTCTGAAACCACAGATTTTGGTAAAATCCCAACTGCTGAAATTCAGCAAAAATTCCAGGGGAAGGAGCATTCCAAGCCGAGTGTCAAACCCTGTCCCTTCACCGCGACAGTCCCAGTCTGCCAGGAAGGGCAGCGGCACGGAGCGCGGCACTAAACCCAATCCATCACGCTCACAATCAGCTCAGGTTTGTTTAAGTAATAAAATGTTATGCAACAATTCCGCAGAGGGAAGTAAATATTTGCTGTTTAACAACCAAATCAAGGATGTTTGGGTTTCCAAAGGTATGTTGCCCAAACAGTCCCTCAGCATTCAATAATATTTGAAGCTCTAACTTCCTTCTGGTCAGTAGCCACAACAAACCCAGAGCTGCTGTCCGAATCCCCACCGCCGTCCTCCCGGGGCCCTCGGCTCACGGGGAGTTACAGGGAGAGGAAATTCCAGCTCCTGCCTTTTCCACCTCTTGACCCTGCCTGAAGTGACAGGGGAAACGCAGCCACTGCGTGTGACCGCCCTTGGTGGGCACCACGAACATGCCCAGCTCCTGCGCCCGCTGCACCGCTCCAGTGCCTGGGCACTGCAGAGCTAGGGGCTGCAGGGACCTGGCCACGGGGACACACGGCGACACAGACAGGCTCTCCATGCACACTCATTCTGTTCTGAACCTTTTAATAAAACTGTGTATTTTTTAATGTAAAGAAGGCCCCCCAGCCCAACCAAGTGTGGAGCCCATTAGAGCTGCCAGATGGACTCAGCCCTCCCATTTCTGTCCACACACACAAAGCCCTCTGCCACACGGGTGGAAGAGCTGCTTGGCCATCGTGCCCAGCTTCATCCTGCCCAAGGAAACCAGAACACAGGGAACTCACCCAAGTTTTTCAAGACATGGAAATCTCTCCTGCGGCCAAGGAGCAGACACCAGCCTCGCATCAGGCCCTCACCCACCACCAAGGATTTTCTGCTGCTGGCTGGGCAGGAGAAGCCCCCACCGCAGCTTGGCAGGGAAGCTCCAAGACCAGGCAAGTCTGCAGAGCTCGCTCGTTGCTGCTCACGAGGCTCGTTTCTGCCGCACCGCTCGGGGCGGATGGAGCAGCCTGCTCCCCAATAACAGCAGAGCTCCCGACAGCCAACCTGCCAGCTGCCATTTACATTGG
Source organism: Caprimulgus europaeus (assembly GCA_907165065.1). The sequence goes on from OU015546.1 coordinate 449,380, forward strand.
CTTTTTTAAACATTAAAGTATCAGAACCCCAAAGCAACCTGTGTTCTCTCCTCCAGCATCTGTAGTGCTGGCGAAACACTTGTCTCGCGTGACGCTGTAAAGCGACTCCCGTTTCAGTTTCTGACAGGCGGAGTTTAAGTTTAGGGAATGAATGGTTCAGGTCTTGCCTCCTTCCAAACACACCGCAGAGCTAGGTCAGCGCGGGGAGCTGCTCCGAGCGCTACTACGAGACCGCCACGGGCGCCGGTGCCGCTGAGGACTCCGCGCTCCCACCTCGGTGGCGCTGCCCGTGCTGGACACGGGCACCAAGCAGAGAACCAGCTCCTGACCCGCCGAGCGCGGCACCGGACGGGCACACGGAACCGCTGGGCACAGACCCTGTCTGCTTGCGCCCCGTTACAAACACCAGCGCTGCCGAGGAGCCATCTCCTCACCAAGAACACACCTCAACAGCCCACAAAACCAGCGACCAACACGGAACGCACCAAAACCTGCATGAAATAACACATGTAAATGCCAAACTACCCTCCAAGCCACGGAGCACGGCCCTGCACGGCTCCGTACAGCCGCGGCCTCACAGAGCGAGCGCACCGAAACCTGCGCGTTCCACAGGAAAAACGTCCCCTAGGTTAGCACAGGGAGCACGGAACGAGAGTCGAGCCTGAGCCTGCTTTGGTGACAAAACCTTCACCCCCTAAAGAACCAAAACTTCCCAATTTGAGCTATAAGGTCCAGAGAGATGCAGATTCTCTTCTCGCTTACACCTGTGGTAACCAGTTGGCATTTCACTACTTCGGTGGAGTCAATCATTCACTGCAAGGCAAACGCGATAAGAATGGAGCTCAGCGTTCTCCAGACCACAGGAAAAATGGAATTAATGAATTTGGGAGCATCAAAGAGGTTAATAAAAGATGAAGCTGACAACCCTCATAATCACCACGGCTCCTTAAAAGGGACATTTTCACAGAGCACTCGGCCTTCACTGCGCTGGCAAAGAGCAAACCCGAGGCGGCCATGCCTACAGAGGCTCCGCGGCTGCTACGTGACAAGGGACATCCAAAGAGAGATATTCCCAAAGGCCTCTGAGCAGAGATCCAGATGGAGAGGAGGGGTAACAACCCGGGGGTCCCAAGAAGGGGTTTCCCAGTAAAGACCGCACACGGGTGAAAAGCGAGGCAGAGCGTTTGCTGCAGCGGATGGGGAAACCCCCGAGCTCGGCAGATCAGAGGCGGGTACCTGACAGCCGGGGAAATTCACGAGGCATTAACGGGATTTACCCAATTCCAGTTACGGGACATAAACCACCGCCCTCCCGCCCCAGGAAATGGAGGCCCTGACACCAGGAACCGGCGCTGCTGCCCAGGCCAGGCCGCGGCTGAGCGAGGACGGTCCCGGCGCGGGTCCCCCGGTGCCGGGAGCCGCGGGCGGCTGGAGCAGGCGGGGTCAGGCGCTTCCCCCCGGTCCGCTCGGACAAACTTCGGTGAAAGAACGGAAATATTACACACGGCGCGAACGGGCCCCAGGAACCGCCCGCGTGGCTCCCGCCGCCCGCCGGCCCCGCTCCCCTTCCTGGGCCCGGTGCCGGGGCTCCCGCCGGGGTGGGGGGGGCCGCGCACGGGCGGAGCAGCGCTTCCCCCTTGCGGACACCCCGCGCCCGGCTCCCGCCGCGCCGGTAACTTTGGGCCGGAGTTGGCCGCCCCGGCTGCCTCCCCCCGCCCCGTCTCTCACCGCCGCACGGCCGGCGGGGGCGGCCCGGGCCCTCCCCTCGCTCACCTCCAGGCTCGCCGCTCTCCGGGCGGCACTGCTCCGCTCCGCCCGCCCCAGCAGCGCCCACCCCCGGCCCGCCCGCTGCCCGCCGCCGCGGAGGCCCCGGGGCCGCGGACGAGGCCGCCCCGCTGCTGACGGGCGCGCGCCCGCGAGGCACGTGCGCCGCCGCTGCCGCGGCCGGGGGGGATGACGGGGGGCGGCCAGGCCTGGTGTGACCCCCGGGCGGCGGCGGGCCCAGGCCATCAGCGGAGAGCCGCGGCCCCGAGCCCCGCACCGCGCCCTGCGCCACCCCGCGCCGACCGCCCCGCCGCAGCCTCCATGTTGGCGGCGGGCGGGCACGTGCCGGCGGGCGGCGGGAGGCGTGTCCGTGTCCCGGCCCCGGCCCGGCCGCCGCGGCCCCGGCGCCATGCGGCCTGCCCGCCGCACATGGCCTGCCCGCCGCCCCCCGCCCCGGCCCCGCGGGGGCGCCCGTCGCCGCCAAACTTCGTACCGCGCGGCCCGGCCCGGCCGCCGCCGCCCCGCGGCGGGGGCAGGGGTTGTGGGGGGGCGGGGAGCGCTGCACGGGAGGCCCGGCGCGCCGGCAGCCCCGCGGTGGCGGCGGGCAGGCCCGGCCCGGCCCAGCGGCGCGTAGCGGGAGTCGGCCCGGCCGCGCTCTCACCTTCCGGCTTGTTTTCGGCAGCCATTTCCCCTCCGCGCGCCACATCCTCCTCCGCCTCCTCGCGACCGGGACCCAGGCGCGCGCCGCCTCCTCCCGCTGCCGCCGCCGCCGCCGGGCCGGCCACCCCGCGCGCACGGCGCACACCCCGCGCCGCCCATTGGGGGAGCCGCCGCACTGACACCCGCGGCGGCCAATCGCGGCGGGCGGAGGGCGGGCGCACGGAGGGGATGGGCGCGATGGATAGCGCGCTCTGCCAATCGGAGCGCGGCAGCGCTTCAGTGACACGCGCCGCAGCCACTCAGCGGCGGTGCCGGGTAGACGGGGAGGGCGGGACGGGGGCGCTTTACTGACAGTCGCAGCGGCCACTCAGGAAGCGCCTCCGCGTGACTGACAGCTGCCAGAACCAACCGCGCAGCGCAGGAAGCGGGACGCGCCGATTGACGCACGACGCCGCCGGCGCCGGCAGCCAACGAGGAACGCCCTCTGCCAGAGTGACCGCGCGCGGGGCCAATGGGGCGGGCGAGCCGGGCGGCCGCCGGCGCCCCCGCCCCCGGCCCTGTCCATTGGCTGCGGGCGGCCCCGGCGGGCGCACGCCCCCTCCGCGCCCTGTGACCCCAAACAAAGCCAACGATTGGCGCGGCGGGCGCAGCCCCGCCCCGCCCGCCCGGTAACCGGGGCGAGCGGTGGCCTGAGCCCTCTAACGGCGCCCGGAAGGCTGGGCCGTCCTCTGCCGCAGCGGAGCGAGAGCCGCCCTTCCTCTCCCTGCCCGCGCCGGGTCAGTTACCGGGCGCTCGAACGGGCCGGGCTCGCCCTCGGCCTTTCCCATAAAGTTCCGCCGTTCCCAGGCGGGGTCGGTAACACCGACAGCTCCGCCGTGGGCACGGGCAGGGCCGGTGCCCGTGTCCGCCGGCACCGCACCTCCGCGGCCGCTCAGGGGCTCCTCCAGGCTCGGCGGGTTCGTGCGGGTTCCGCTCAGAGCCCCGCTCCGAACCGACACGCTGCGAGCGAACGCACCTCTCCGAGAGGGGCCCGCGGGACCCGCGTTCTGAAGGGACCGGGGCTGTCTGAAATACCGTAATTTCTCCCCATCTTTGGATCCCCTCAGTGCTGACCCTGCGCTTCCCCCCGTGCTCTCAGCAGGTTCCAGCGACGCTGGAAGGACGGGAGCACGCCCGGCCCGACCCTCTGCCCCGATAAAACCCCGGACACGGCACTACGCTGCCTTCCCCACCCAACCGGGGTGCGCAGGTGACTTCCCCCGGTGCTACGATGCCGCCGCAGAGGCAGAGCGCTGCAGGCCCCTCCCCAGCTGTGTGTTTTGGGGCGCACAGCGCGATGCTTGGGGAGAAAAACGCTGTTCCTGGCACAGTGAGGGTTTGTGGTCCGTGAGGAACCCGTTACCGCAGCCAAGGGGATGTAAAGTCTGTGGGATCGCCCGGGGATGAGCCTGGGACAAGCACTCGCGTGTTCTGTGAGACAAAGGGCGAGGGTCTGCAGCCCCGCAGACCCCTCACAGGGCACAGGCTGCCCAGGATCGGGGCGCCGAGAGCCTGTGAAGAGTCTCCCAGGAAATCAAGTACCTGGCACAGTCCTTTTAAACCCAGCCAGTGCCTGGGAAGAGGGATCCATCCTTGGCCTGGGCCAGTTCTCTCCCCATCTCCATCAAAGCTCTTTGCCTTCCCAAGCAGAGCTCCGTGTAACTGGACCACATCTAATGCCTGCACAATGCAAACCAGGGCTGGAATGGTTGTTTCCTTTGATGTGTGTGACTAAACACCAAAAAGGATCTTTTCCCTTAGATCCTCATGAGAGTGGAACTTCTTTAAGAAGACCTGTTGGCTTTCTGGTTTTGCTAAGGACCAAAGCCATTTCCCAGCCAAGACAAAAGAGGAGGATGGGGTGATGGCTCTTCTAAGAGAGAAGAAAGGAAAATTCCTTTTTCCTATTTTCAGTGGCTGCTAATCTCGTGGAGCGTGAAAGGCACATTGATGAAGAGGCTCTAGAAAGACAGGCTCCCTCCCCATGGTCATAAAGCTCCTCCAGCACACTCTCCTATAAACACACACACATAGTAGTGCAGCTACAGGATCAGCTACAGTAACTGCTTCCTTCAGTTGTTCAAGATATGCTGCAAACTTTTCTAGGTACCACACTGGCAAAGAGCTATAATTTTCTTGACAAGCTCTAGGGAATTTATGTCTCTCCCTGGATATTGTTCCAAGATGATCCATATGCTCAGCAGAGACACGAGGCAGCTACACAGTGGGTGCTCCTCACAGTTTGTGTTGTGGCAAAAGCAGAATACTGGAATAAAACAGGCATCCTCTGCAGTTAGAGATGGAAGTCCATTTCCTGATGCAAGGATCAGATGTTTAGGTGACACCTAAGCTGTGCAGGGCCAGCCCATGGTGAGCTCATCCCCAGTGCTCTGCACAGTGTGGCAGGTGCCAGTGTCCCCCACTGCCTCGCTGTCACTTCTTCAGCAAGAAATGGGCACCTGCATGAGCCAGGGAGCACAGCCCACAGTGCCAGCCTACCCCCGCCCCTCCTCTGGACCGCCGGGCTCCTGGCACGCCGGGCTCCTGGCCAGGGTTCACTGGTATTCAGAGGGGCTCGGGCTGCCGCGGGGATGCTCAGGCAAGACTAAATAACGAAAAGGAGAGGAGAGAAATGCTGGAGCTGACACATCTCCTCCAACTTACAAAGCTGCTCACCCTGCTACCAAGCCCAATGGATGGGGTTTTGGTGGTGGAAAGGCGAGCAGGAACCCCAGCGCTCCCAGAACAGGCAGCAACTGTTGCCACAGCCTTTTCATTCTTCCCAGGGAGATGGGCACAAACGTTTATTTCGGTCACAGCCCTTGCTGCATTATTCACTTACATCCTCCTGAGAACAAATAACCATAAGGTTCTCCACATGGGGTTAGACCTTGAGATCACCCAGAAACATAATTAAATGCAAAATCAGCTACACACGTGCACGAGAGTGTCCATCTCCTCCTCTCCAAAGCTCAAACAGTTCCTCATGTGCTTCTATGGCTCATTAGAGTAATGAGGTCTATGTGGTCTGATTGACAAGGTCATTTAGGACGCCAGCTGCCTTCTCTCAGCCCTTACAGTCTGGGGAAGGAGGAACTTCCACGGAACTGTTGGTAATTGCTCCACTTCCAGAACTGACACAACCTACCCTGGCTCTGGAGTAGCGGGCAGCCTGCTCTGTGAGGTGTCTTCGGGAGCACTCTGGCCTTCTAGATGCTTCCTGGGCCATGAAGATGATGAGAGTTTGTGTGGATGAGGACAACTAAGGCATTCTTAAGTGGTTAATGAAGTAGTGCATGAACTCATTCTTTTCCTTAACATAAGCTCTTCTACCAGGAGAAAAAAAAACCTTAATAAACAAACGTATTTACCCGAAATCCCACGTAGTTTTAGCAGGAGCATATAGGTTATTACAGCGATGTGACCCATGCATTATTACAGGTGCTATGTGAAGATGGATCTTTTCATCAAACATGCCAGCAAAGTCCCAAATATTTTAATTTAATTCCTTGTGCAATAAAAAGATAAGAAAGAAGCCATCTGAATTGAAGTGCTGCTGGTATCTCTCAAGTCTCCCAGCTCCCCACTGTTTAGGAATCAAAGGTCTGATCGCTCTTAGGGCGCAGAGGCGCTGAACCACAAGCGATTCGGGGCATGTGGGTGCAGCACGAGCTGCCTGGGTCTCGCCTGTCTGGGGGCACGAGCACAGAGCCACCTCCAGCTGATAAGCAGCCAGAAAGGAGATGTGCCAGGAGTTTCTGCAGTCTGAACCATGAGTAATTTTTAACAGCACACTGATAAAAGCTGCTGCTATTCTGATATATGGTGTTCAGGGGTTTTTTGGTAAAAAAAAAGGAGGTGAAATAGGAAGTTCTTTAAAATAAAAATCTTCATTGTTATTCCATGGCAGATGCAGGTCTGGCTCAGCTAATTGGGTTAATGTGATGATGTGGCATGCTTAGTTATATGCAGAAGTAAAACTGTAAATAATATATTCAAATAGCCTGTTATGGATATTCAGCAAATTATACATCCACTGTTGCTATGGCAAGCATCAAAAAGCAAACCAATTGAGACAGTTTAATACTATAATAACAACGCTGGAACCCAGTTTCTCTTGAATTGTTTGCATAAAGTTACTCCAAGATTTAAAAGCGAGGAATGCCAAGTGTTTTTACAAAAATACTCTGAGAAGTGTGAATAGAGAGGCTTAAAAAAACCCTCAAAATGATAGAAATGAAATGAAATGGTGTTGCCCTTTCTTCTCTCCACTTACAGAATGAAAAGCTGTTTCTTCTAGGAATAAACCCAAGACTTATCCAAGTCACTGTGTAGGTACAGATCCACCGTTACTGCACAATACTTCACTGCATTTGTGAAGTGTAATTGCCAATTCCCAAGCTCATCACAACCAGGTAAATATCCCAAAGCATGCATTTCTTCAGAAAGGTTCTCCAGAGAAGTACAGTCTGTTTAGGGCTCTGCCATCCAAAGAACCTGCCCAAAATGATGTGTGGAAGTTGAAGAACGTGCATTACCAGAACTAAAGACAGAGGGTTACACTCAGAGTGCACATAACTGCACACTGCCCCACCAGGAGGCTGAACTCCCTCATCTTCCTCGTGCTAGTGCTTGGATACATTCTCCTCCCCATTCCTTCTGCAGTTCTTAGCCCTCTTCTTTCCCTCAGAAATACAAACACTACATTCAAATAATCTCTAGCAAAACTCTGTTGGCTACAGGGAATTGACACCAGGCTAAAGCAAAGCACAGCTCCAGAGCCTGCCATTGTAATGGACCCCAGAGGGAAGGCGTTGCTGCTGTGCAGAGCCTCAAACCGCTTCTGGAGAGATTTAACCAGCAGCCTCAACACTGAGCACAGCACTGAACCAGGGGCAGAAACGCTTTGTTCCCTACAGTCACACCATCTCCAGGAGGGAAACAAGTGGCTGCCTGGGAGGGCCTGCAGTGCTGGAGCCCCCTTTATCCTGGTACCACATCAAACAGCTTCAGAACTGACTGACATGGGTGCCAACTGCAGCCAGCAACGCCAGGGGAGAGCGCCAGGCACTGCGGCTCCTTCCTTAGTCCCTTACTGCCCTAGAACAGGACAGGTTCTGTCTTCACTTTGGTTCATGCTCCAAGCACCCTGGTGGCACTAAGAAAATAACAATTATTTTGCTCTAATATACATCCATAAGCCAGCTAGAGGAGAAAAAAAATGAAATATGGGGTAAATTAAAGCTTCCAACTAAGGGATTTACCAGTAAGTCACCATAAAATTCAGATAATTTATTTTTTTCAATTCTGCAGCAACTTTCTCCAATCCATTTTGGATTAGCTATTAGAAATTATGTCTCAAAAATTAAAGAAAATGTCTATTGACCATTATATCAAATTCTAATTTTAGCCAGGAAAAAAAAAAAAGAATAATTAGGCTGTGATTTACTCTGGTAGTCAGCTCACATTAACAATTTTTTTTTCCCCCGTTTATGTAATTCTGGCAAAATCAAATAATAGATACAATGCTCATAAATGCAAGGCTAGATTTAGTAAAGACAATTTCCTACAGTATATTCAGGACATTTCTCTTTGCTTTCTGTTGTAATAAGACAATCAAGTTACTCAGTTTAATACGATTGTCATCCATGGCAGCCTCAGTTATAATTTTAGTGCAGTCTACAACGAGGTACGTGGAAGGATTATTTTATTTTATTTTATTTCTAAGCTGCCACCATCCTGTCACAAGATGCACAGCCTGGCTGCTGCTTTGTGCCACCCTCTTCCCCCCACACCCCAGCCCCTCTTCCCTGCTAGTTTGCAGAACTGTGCTTACTCCTCAAGAAGCAGGAGAAGGTGTGAACCCCACAACCAAGGAGGCAGGGGAAGCCATGGTGCAGGGTGGGCACACAGCTGGCCCCGTTCTGGCTGTGGATGAACAGCTCCTGGCCAGGAGGTGCTGCTCCAGAGCCCCAGCCAGCAGCACACACAAACCCAGGCAGCGACAGCGGCGCTGGGGGAAAAGGCCGTGTCCCACCAGCGCTGTTCCCCCCAGCGTGTACACGGGGGTGCAATCTTCAGGCCAGTTTGCTACCAGAGCTCCAGTGAGAGCTGAAGCAAACAACAGGAAAGGACGTTTGACTCTAAGATCCCTGAAGGTATGCTCCTAAATTTCTGCTCCTACTTTGAAACAAAGATCTTTTCCAGGATACTTCACTCCTGTGGAACTGGACTGCTGTCTCTATTAACTGAATAAACACGGCTCTAGGAGCCAAACTTCCGTCACCGAGGTATGAACATGTCAGCCTCAGGCACGGGGAACAGAACAGTGAGTAATGGAAGACAGGATGGAGGAACAAAAGGAGAACCAAAGGAGAAGAAACTGATGATGGTAACAGAGGCAGGAGCTGCTGAAAGACACAGATTCAGGAAGTGGAAGCCAGAGGCAAAGTCAGATTTAACTGAGTCAGGTCTGCTCCTGAGGAACCTCTGATGACAGCACGGCCCAGGCTCTGCCCTTTGCCCAAAAGCCTGTCCTGGAGTTACCACCCAAGTCCTCAGGCACCGCTCCTGTGATTTGCTCCGTGCACGCGTCGCGCAGAAGCGCCGCTGACAAACAACACAGCGCTCACGCTTCCAGTGAACGCATTACTGCTGAAATCATCATCTCGGGTCTCCAAAGGTCTCCATCACCACTGGGTTCTGTCATGCTATAAATCCACAGTGAGAAGGAACTTGCCTGACTTTTTCCATCGTTATTTGTGAACAGATAAACCAAATGGAACCACAATGTCGCGTCCCAAACGAGAATCAACAGCGATTTGCTCAGTGGTACTGTGGCAGTGCAGCTGCTCAGATCGTCCTCGTGTGCTTCCCCGGTGCCTTATCACACAAAACAGTTCCTCTCTGTCATCAGGGACACACAGTAGCTCTTATAAACACAGAAATTATTGGTTTAATATTTTCTCATTAGTTTTAGCTACAGAGCAGAGTTTTCTTTCTAGATTTGCCTAAACCTTGCCTAACCATTAAAACAATTCTCTCCTACACAACCCAGGGAGCTGCATGGAATGAGAAACAGATACAAACAGTACGTGCAGAAATAGCTCCCCTTTACTTCCATGGCTCCATCTGCAAGTGCTTGACTCTCCCCTGAACTTCCTCCCCTGAAGCACTGGAACAGTAATACTTTTTTTCCTGGAGTAAATCAGTTCCTACACTCTCAGGAGCAGAGTGAAAATTAAGAAGTAAAGGAGTAAAGAATGCAGAAGAACCCTACTGCTCAACAACAATACCATTTGCTGCTGATCTCCAGTTGCTAGGACAGGAATGTCAATTACTAATAGAACCTGGAGCGTTAAATGTGAAGGATTTCAGCCTGGGACAGCACGAAGGTAACACCAGGAACGTGACCCCGTCAGACCTGCAGAACTGTAGACAAGGACAGAACATCTCTGCACAGATTACCCTTTTTATTGAACTATAAATTGGAAAGAGTCTTAGGAAGTGTCACTTTCTGTGGTAAGTGATATGCATTCTCTTTTTCTGACAGCATCAGTCTATATTTAACATTTATCTAAAGGGCTATTTCTGCCAGGGAAACAATGCACAATAGGTTCCAAAAACCCAAGTTCACCTACCCTCATCTGGATATTTACACGAAGTCTGACCTTCCCTTTAACTGTGCTTATGTCCACAAACATTCTGTCACACTCACTGTAGAACTTGCTCCAAACCACCACGACTTCCCCATTCCCATGGTGCTGAAAAGGCCTCGCCGTGCCACACTGAGCAGCACCGCCCAGGGATCAGGTACCTACTACCAACTCACCCACAGTAACCACAAAACGCAGCTCAAAATAGCTCCCACTGACTCCTCAGAGTGGGAGATGCATTCAAAATTAGCAAGTGCTCCTAAAGAAAATAATTATGCATAGAATTACTTCTTTTTAGCTGGCGAGAGAACTATTAATATTGGAATTATCTTTTATACTTGCAATGATGTCTTTCAACTTCTCTCTCCAATTAAACAGTAAAACCTGTGACCTAGTGTTGTACAATGTCAATTTTTACAACAACTCTTCCTGCTTAAAAAAGTTAAGTAGCTTCATAATAACGTTAAAAGCAGAAGCTAACCCTTCTGTAGGATTACTGATGGATCAAACTCGACTACAAGTACAGAAAGGAAGCGGATGGCAGCTGCAGGAGCTGGTACCGGATCGGTGGAACGAGTCACTGAGATGACGAGCCTGGAGATCACCATTTCAGAATGGATCTGCAAGGGCTGCCTGTGATTTAAGTGCTGATTAGGGGCACAGCCTCGGGACTGCACTCACTCCTGCTGTATGCAGCACTAAGCCCTTACGGTTAAACTGAGAGTCAGGGGATCAAATTATGTCCCTACCTCAAGCACCCATCACAATCCAAAGAATTCTGCTTTGTGTGAAAGACAGGAAGGTTTCAGTGCCAGTAAAGGAATGGGCTCACTACAGCAGCCAGTGTTGGACACACTCGTGTCGGCACAGAGACTTCCAGCTACGCAGAGTAACCACCAAGCTTCAAGTATGAAACCTGAATGAATGTAAAGGCTTGCTTTTAACAAATGCCTTATCATTGGCTATAACAATCCCAGAATTTTGGAAATAAAATATTTCCCACCTCAATTGTCCATTTGTTTGCCCATAAAACATCGCTTCCTTTCTTGCACCACTTCAGATGCAAGAGGCAAAAGGCCTCTGGGTATGTACTGTCATTACCAGGAAGCTCCCTGCACGTGGCATCCCGTGGAGCTCAGTCCTGCTCCCTTCCTCACACAGGACACATTCCCTCCCTCCCTCTCTCTCATATTAAGGGAGGTGCCAACAGCCTTTGCCTTGAAGTCATGCAGACAGGATATTTGACTTTTTACATGCTGCAAGCCCTAAAATGCATAGAAGAAAGGTGACACTGCTGTACAGACTTAGAAGAGTTTAATTAACTCCAAAGCGTTCACTTCTTTGGGAAAACAAGGCACACAACAACAATAAAAACCTCCACAAACAAATCCAGAAAACCTTGGAGCCCCACCTTCTCGTAGCAACTGCAGCAGCAGCCACCGAGACGTGACACTGGCTGATGGTCCAGGAAATATCTGATGCCAAATCGAGTGTTTCAAAGATGGAGGAATTCTATCTGCATCTCCTCCAGCTGCCTTGCCTCTGACAATTAGGGCAAGATCTTCAAATACAGTGACTGAGAAATTTTGTCTGACAAACCACTTACAGAAAAGGAGTAACACTGAACTTTAAGATCAAAGCATAGGAGTGAGTGATTCACCTTCCTCTCCTGTACACTTGCGAGGCACAGGCTAAACACAAACATAACACAAGGCACTTTTGAAAGCTCCACTTGCATTTGAGTAAGAGAATTTATAGCAAGAGGCAAGTGAGGCTGCACAGCCCTGAACAACTGGAGGCGACTCTCTTGGACAAGCATCCTCCCTTACTAGCCTGAGAACTCTGTGGGACCACACCACCTGAATGACCAACAGCAGGGTAACTCCCACTGCTGCCATCGCTCACGGGCTCCAGCAAGCTGAAGTGTCAGCAGGACAGCAAGCAAAACACAATACACATTTCCCAGTGCTCCCTGCAGCTGGAAACTTGAACACTGACAAGATCAAAGGGAAAAAAAACAACCCAGGAAAACACAAGTCAGTGTAGCAGGAACCTATCTGTCCTCAGGGTCACACAGAACACCACGTGCTGGAGGAAGGAGGCACAGCGAGGAGCTGGCCGCATCCGAAGCGCGACGCCCACAGAAGCGATTATGCTGATGCCAGCTCCGCTCCTATCTCAGCTTTCCAGCCACTGCTGAGCTGGCAGCACGAGCCCCGGTGCCAGAGCTGGCACAGGCCTCGCGGAGCACGGCTAGTGGCCACTGGCCACCTTAAGGCAGCAGCAGCACCCGTGTCCTCTCTCAGATGATGTTGAGTGGCGTGAGCAGTAAGGTAACACATCCCTAGTGCTCTGTGGAACCGCAGCCAGCACCGGACAGCCCCGCCCCGTCCCCGCCCAGCCCGCGGTGCTGCGGGGCTGGCAGGGTGCGGGCCGGGCTCCAGGGCCCCCAGCAGCGAGCAAGAGGAACAGGGAATGGCTACAGTGCTGGCTCTGGGGGAACAGCACAACCGAAGGACACAGCTCCTTGCCAGCGCTGACTGCACTCCAATTTTAGCAGAGTTAAAGCTTTCCAGATAGATGGGGAAGAATTCTGAAACTCAAAGTGCATCACAGATTTACATCCGAGTTTATGGAAACGGCTGAATACACCAAGAGCCTAACACACACACAGAGCAAGGGCGAACAAAGCGATCCCACCTCCCAAATCATCAGTTAAGCACTGCCTCCCCTTACTGAATCCCTGCTGACCATTCCCAACAACCTTCTTCTCCTCTACATGCTTAAGAGATGGCCTCCAGAATGAACTGCTCCATCCCCTTCCCAGGGCTGCAGGTGACTGTTACTGATACAGATCAACCATTCACACCTCATTCTGCTTTTGGAACTGGCAAGATCTTCTGCCTGCCACAGAAACCCCTTCTGTGCCCCACACTTGCTGCCAGAAAGAGACAGAGGCAGGGGGCAACACGCAGATAATTACTACAAACCCGGAACATTTTCAAGGAGAATGTTTGCTTTTGACTTTTGGGGGATTAGAGTCAGTCTTACATAAACAAGCATGAAAATATCCCAAGGATTGCTACATTACTAATGAAGATTTTCTTGCTTCTTGTCAGTTGCTTCAGCCACTTCTGCTGCCATTGCATGAGTGTAAGGGAGGCCTTTGACCGCAGGGCTCTCTGCAGGTGTGATTAAATCTGCCTCTTACTTCCCAAAGGCCCCAAGTGGACTATCATGCCTCAGTTACAGAGATAATTTCTCAGAACAAAGGAGCCAATAAGAAGCGATTCCTTTGGGCATCTCAACAGCATTAACACAAAATGCAGTGAAAAGCATCAGAGCAGCAGAAAGCAATTTAGTCCTCGTGGAGGCAACTTGTTTGCAATGCATTTCAGACCCGGCAGCTCTGTGCTTCTGCCCAGGCTGGTACAGGCAGTGGCTGCACTGAACCATCGCCTCGGGAGAGCGGCAGTGGCTGCAGATTAACCACTTGAGTTCATCCCTTATTTCTCTTTCTGGTCTCATCACAAAAGCTGTCAGCAAACACCCGGTGTGGTGGCCGGGCTGATGTGGCCGCGTGAGCCGTGGGTCAGGGTGTGGCTGGGCCTGAGGGTGTGCGCATGCAGGGACACCCCGGTCAGTACAGATCCCCCGGGGCTTTGGGGATGGAATGATGCAGCCTTGGGGAGGTCCCAAGCATACAAGGAGTAGGTCAGGAGTGAGAGGCATCACTGGGACTTCATGCAAAATGGAGGTGGAAGGAATTCAGAAAACTCAGCTGTGGTTTGAGGGGGAGTCATTTGCCTCCTGAGGGAAGGCACCACGGGAAGTCCCCCTGGCTCCAAAACGCACTCAGTCAGCTGTTCCTTTTACCTTTTTGTTCTACCCAGCATTTCTTCAAGAGCACTGTCATCTCTGGCTTGGGCATCCTACTCATCATCTATGAATTCATGTTGCCGTTTCCTCCCTGAAAGGAAAAAGTCCCATTGTCAGTCATTTGCCACACAGAGGACAGGACAAATCTGACAGAGCATTTCTGCCGCTGTTCAAGTTCAGAGCGCGCTGCTCCTCGAGCAGAGAGCACGGCAAGCTGTGCTCTCTGCTACGGTGTCACTCACCCACCATCGCCACTCTGTGAGCTACAAACTTACCCCGAGTTCACCTGTGAGCAGCCCAAAAGCTGTCAGTACCTCAGACCTGCCTGGAAAGGAAGAGCAGGGCAACGACTCACCCAGAGTGAAAAAACTCCCAGCAACAACAGAGAGACTTGTGCCAAGCAAATACCTTTATTTTTATTTTAAATCATTCAGAAAGTTTTAACCTGTATGACAAGAGCAGCAGAGCCAAATTAAAAACAAAACTCAACACAAGTGTACAAAGCAGAGACAAAAAAATCAATTTCCTCAAAGAGACAATACGAGGGGCTCCCACAGGGGCTGGCAAATTCTGGAAGAGAGAAAGAGATTATATTTTATGGGAAGAGATTCAATAACCATTCTTTTCCCATAAAGCCCGTGATGGAGGATTGTCACTGCTCCACAGACACACTGTGCACATTTCAGGACAACAGGAACAGAAAATCAATAGCATCTTTTACACGTGAAAAGACATTATCTCTATGGACTCCTCATACCAACAACTGGGACCAAAAGAGACCTTTGCTGAAATTCAGCAGTCAGCATTAATCTGGCTGATCAGAGGGGCACACGCTACTCTACATCCTTGGGTTCTGTTTTATTTTTTTTTTCTTTTTAAGAAATAACTCTGCTCAGAGCTTCACCCTCCACTGAAGCCAAAGAGTCCCCAGATGACACTACATTAGAAATCTAACAGTGTTGAACCCTGGCGCTGTGGCTGGAAGCCCCACCGGCACACATCTCCTCTCTGGCTGATGGCTGCGATCATTAGGAGGCAGGAGCTTCATCAGCTCCTAATTTGACAGCTTTGACAAGCTTGGCTGGATTTATGGCACTTTCTAGTTTTTCCCTCCACTGAGCTGAGCTGAAACTAAAGTTAATATTAGCAAAAACACTTTGTGAGGGGGCATTTTTCCAGCACTGACTGCATGATCCCAGTTACTCAGAGAATCTGCTAAACACGGCTCCTGACCGCCCTCGCCGCTCTCTCCAGGCGCGGGAGGGAGGGTGGTTCCCGCCCAGCCCCTCAGCTCAGATGGCCGGTTCAGTGCAGAGGAGGAGCCCCTGGTATCCCTGGCTCCAAAGCAGCAGAGGCAAACCAACCCTGGAGCACCTCTGCACTTTGCAGAGGAGTCACCAGCATCCCAGAGAAACACAGGCACGGATGCGTCCCTTGGCTTAAAAAAGTCACTTTTAGCTCCGAAACCAGATTCCCAGACAGACCTTCCCAGCTTGCTCCCCCCTTTTTCACCAGGCAGCACTGTCCACTGGTGCCTCAGCTCACAGACACTGGCCTCAGCCTCACCCTTCCCACACGTGCAGGCCCGGGCAAGCCCTCCCGGACACCCCGCTGATACCCAGGAGCACGGAACCTGAGGCCAGGAACCCGGCGCTGCCAGCGACGAACGGTGATGCTCAGGATACCTCCTGCAGCCCCCTTCTGGGGTGCAGGCTCAGGGGCTTTGAGACAGAGCACATAGTCTCTTTTCCACCTATAAAAAAATCTAAGACATTGAAACTTAGGAAAAACCCCAAGTTTCTTATATTTCCATGGATCACAGGGTCCACTCTAAGAGGGAACTCAGCCAGTTCTGTCCGAGGAGGAGAGGCACCAGTAGGCTGTGCCCTCTGGAACGTGCCAGAGCTGTGTCAGGACACTCGTAAGGCTGCTCACAGTTTACAAAAGGAGCACGTTACTCACACTGGAGCAGCCTCACGTGTCTGACAGCACACAGGCTGGCTAAACCCAGGTCTGATTCCTGGGGTCTGCAAAGATCCGTCCCACACAGCACCACGGCGCTTCCTCGTGTGGTGTGAGGAACCTGTGCGTGGGCAGGAGGAGCACTCACCCTGACCAAAACTTGGCAAGTCAGTAAGGCACAAATTATCTTTTTTTCCCCAAATTGCTTTCTGCCATAGATGTGACATTTCCTCTGTTATAATTTAGGGTTTAGAGAGCTATCCCTGCATGCTTAGAAAGCACAGTTCATATTCAGCTCCCCAAAGCCGTATTTCTCTCTTCCTGTATTCCCCTGCCAAGAGGTGACATCTGTGGACTCTTCCCAAAAAATCCCCCTGAATCATCTGTGATGCACGTGGAGCAGCGGCCAGGGCTGGCAGCAGCAGCTGGGTCTTTCAGGAAAGCGTCAGATCAACCTGCTAAGGGGAAGGATTCCCAGTAACTCTGCCACTGACCTCCCCAAGGACCACACAACTCCCAGATCACGTTAGAAAAAGAGCACAATTACCACAGGACCAAAAATCACTCGGAAATAAGCGTTGCCACGGCAACTGACAGCCCCAGAACTCAAGGCTGCCTTTGCATTTTTGCACAGGCTCAGTGACTCCCAAGCCATGTGGAAAAAATGAGCCTAGCAGGAGGCTCCCTGCAGGAAAAGCACGCTGCCAGGGGATTCCCCAGCAACCAGACCCATTTGCCTGGGGGTTCTCAGACAGGGAGTCTTTGTGGGCCTCTTGTTCCAAGTGCTGCACATGAGGAACTTCTATAACATCATCAGTACTTCCTTGTTAACTACCCCTGGATCAGAAAAAAACTTATTAGCTATGCAAACATTCCAGTTTTCAAACAAAAGGTATATGAAGATAAAAATCCAAAACAGATTAGCTGAGCTTTGGAATGGGAAAACAGTTTCAGCTTCACACCAGAGGCACTGGTGCTAACGAGAGGTCCTTCAGAAGCTCCTGTCTGAGCACAGCAGCACTCGAACATCGCTCCACAGACATCAGACCCAGGCACTGGGGAACATCCAACCTTCCTGGCCACCTTATCACAGTGATAACGCCAACACACACCCAGCCTGTCCACCAGCATGCTTTATAACGGGCCACAGGTTAAAGCAGAGACCAGGAAGCCCTTCTGCTAAAAATTCAGTCTGCTCCCCACACTTTGGGGGCATTTCCTTCCATTTCACTACTTGGTAAGGCTTGGTGAGTGCTCTCTGGAGGTTAACCCACCGGCAAGACTGTCTGCTCCTTGGAGGGCAACACAGCATGTGCTCCAGGGCCACGTTCTCTGCTCTGCGGGGAAAAGCCAAAGCAGCGCTGCTGACCCAAAGAAGACAGCTCCAGATTTCTACTGGTGATGACTGAGAACAAGGTGCAGCCGCGGTTTGCTCCCTGCTGCCTGTCCCGTGCCCGCGGGCTCGGCACTGCTGAGCTGATCTGTTACCGACCTCCGTGTCCTGTGCAGGGCGGCAGACCTGACCCCGCAGCACTGCCCTGAACTGGCCACAGCGCTCCCCAGGAACCTGCGCCAGGCACCCGCGCCAGGCACCCGGGAGGAGCCGGGAGTCACCCACGAAATAAAGACACTTCGGTCACCAAACGGCTCGGAAAGGACCCTCTCGATGCGCCGGGCAGCAGCTCCGGGGCAACCCGCGCAACTCCCGGCCTCACGGGCGGCACGGGCAAGGGTCAGCCCGCTCTGGGCACGGCCGGTGGACGCGCTGCAGCCCCAGCGCCGCGGAATGGCCCCGGAGGGCCGGCAGTGCTGCGGGGGCTCACCGCGCTGAGCGGCTCCACGCCGCCGCCTGCGGCCGCTCCTCCGCCGCCGCTCAACGGGGAAAGCGGCGGACAGAGACCCTGACCGCCCGCGGCCCAGCCCGCCGCGGGGGACAGGGACGCTCCCGCTGGGGCCGGACCCGCCTATCCCGCGCGGCTCCCTCAGACGCGGCGGACAGGCCCGAAGCGGAGCCGAGCACTCACCGCGGCATCCCGCGCGCGCCGCCGCCCGCCTCGCCTCACGGCTCCCTGGGGCGGGGCCTGACCGCGCATGCGCAGACTTCCCCTCCGCCCGCTCACACTTGGGCGCATGCGCGGGGGAGCACTCAGTCCGCCGGGCCGCTAGGGGGCGCGGCAGGAGGGGTGTAGCCACGCCTCTGCCGCACGGCGGCGTGGGGTGAAAGGTCGACAAGATGGCGGCGGCCTTGGGCGAGGAGGTGCCGGACAACGAGGACTATTACTCGCTGCTCAACGTGCGGCGGGAGGTGGGCCCGGCGGCGGCGGGGCTGGGACCGGCTGGCGGGGCGGCGCGGCGGGACCGGGCGGGCCGTGACCCCAGTGCCCGCCTGCGCCGGGCGGGCCGCGGCCGTTGCGGGGCCCGTTGGGCGGGAGCGGGGCCGCCTCAGCGCGTCCTTCGTCCCGGGCTGAGGCAGCCGCTGCCCCGGAGCGGGACTTGGGAAACCCGGAGCGGAGCGGGGGCTGGGTGCGGGGCGCGGGAGGTCGAGGCGGCCGTTTCTGCGGCGGGTTCTTCTTTGGTTTTCCTCAGGGCACGTGGTGATTTGGTCTGAGACTCGTCTCGGCTGATTTCCGTAAAACGCGCTTATTCCGGCGGTTATCGGTTCGCTCTTATTTTAATCACCGCTGCACAGCCCGCACTTGCTAAATGGTTCCAGGTCGGAAACGCTCAATTTCTTGCAAAACACTTTTTTCATCCAAAAAAGGCGGCTCAGCCCTCCTCAGTTCTGTGTGTGACAAGAGGCTGGTGGATGCGGTTTGGTTACACGAGAACAGTCTGGAATCTAATAAGCTGTAACTTTTAAATAATAGTAATAATTAGGCAAATCACCAGAGATCTGGGTGTACACACTGTGCTGTAGCTTGGGTTATGAAATGCAATAGTAATGGATATAATTGCACATACCGTATATTCTTCTTATATATATTTGCAGAACAGACTTTGCTGTTTAGTTGTTCACAATTTGACCTGAAGAATTCAGCTTTTACTGAACTGCTGCTACTTTGTGTAACAGAAGCTTGAGACTTAGAGCAGTGTGGTCAGACAGCTTTGACAAGGTGGTCTCTGGAGCTCCTGTCAGTGCCTGCAGCCTCGGTGACAGTGTCCTCTGGCTCCTTTATGGACATTTTCCTGCATTTCTGGAGGAAAAACGTGTGGCAGTAACTCTGCTTGCACAACTCTGATGCTGTGCAGGAAAGTTGCTCTTTTTTGAACAGTTTCTGTCCTGTTAGGAGCTGTGGGCTGTGCTTGAGGTCACTGCAGAGCGTTTGGAACTCGCAGATGGAGAGGTGGAAGGAGAGAGGCAGGAACCAGGCGAGGGCTGTGGCTGCCCAGAGACCAGCAGCAGCGGCTGGAGAGTGAACTGAGCTGGGCCTCAGCTCTCTGCTAGAGACCAGGAAATTCGGGTTTGGTGCAGCAGGGAGCTGGGAACCCAGCTAAAATGGTCTTGAGGGAGTAATGCCAACTGATAGCAGCTGCTTTGCTAATTACTCCTTCCTAATTGCATTCAAATTAAATGCTGGTATCCTGTGTAGCAGTGGAGTGCAGTGAAGTCATGTTTCTTTGTGCTGAGCCACCTTGGTGTGATGTGGCAGCTGAGCTTAAAATGACAGCTACCCCTGACCTTTGCAGCCCGGTGAGGAGACCGAGCGGTTTCCTGGCCTCTCTGTCTGTAAATGTTCAATCTTTGATAGATTCCAGTCCAGTAAAAGCACGGTGGCACGTTTGAGATGTCAAATGGAGCTGTTTAAACCCCAAACAGGGAGATGGGGCACCTCTTAATTTTTGCCTGGAATCTTGGTAATCAGAATGTCACTTACACATGATTATTACTGACTTGTGTGTGGGATGATGTCAGGGTTTCTGGAGCGGTTTCTGAGAGGCTCTTGCTCATGAAATATTGAAGCAGTGACCCGAGCTATTAGGTGGTGATGAACGGCCCAATCTGACATTTTATTGAACATGGCACTTATGAAAAATTAAACTGCCCATCTCTATTATATAATCAATAGCACATTAAACCATTTATCATTAATTTGATTAAAGAATGCCATTTTAGTAAAAGTAGTGTAAGGCAACAGCTGATCAACTTTGTTTTTAGGGCTGATCTTGAGAATGATCTTTTTTTAAATAGCCCTGGCTGCACTTAATTCATTTTGACTGCTTTCCCCAGGCCTCCCAGGAGGAGCTGAAGGCTGCCTACCGCCGGCTGTGCATGCTGTACCACCCCGACAAGCACAGAGACCCTGAGCTCAAAACACAGGCTGAGCGGCTCTTCAACCTTGTTCACCAAGCTTATGAAGGTCAGGGCAGCCAGAAACTTGTCAGGGGTTGTCTAGAAGGGGGGCTGTGTCCTTGTGCTTCCTGAAGAAGATAGCTGTTATTGCAAAGTAATAATTAGATCTGCTGACACTTAGTGATGCTTTGTCTCCTGCTTCTTCCTGTAAATCAGAGGAGCAATGCAGTGTAAATTCTGCAGGAACGAGATGTGCAGTCCCTGTCTGATTTCCTGCATGTGTAAACAGTCTTTTCACCACTTCCCTTACTTCTGAAAAGAGTCTCCCAGGTCTTATATTGGACTTGGCTTTTTCTTTGAGCTCCATGGCTTTGCTTGGCTCTGTGTTGCCATGTAAGTGTAAATTGTTTTTTGTTGGTACCAAATGTGAGTGTAATATTTTACGAACAAAAATGTTGACATCTTGAAAACAAGGCACCCCACCTCCTGCCTATTTTCTCACCCTCCTCTTCTGTCTTTTAATACCACACAACAAAAGATTCATTTTATCAGAATTTATAAAAAAATAGTATCAACCTGTGACATTTAGCAAGTTCAATAAATCTGCAAGTAGTTCAGATCAAAGCCCAATTACCAGTATAAGCCTCTTTTTGCCTTAATGTACACACTTGGCTCCCTGAAGACCCATCAATTACTCCACAGTCAGAAGAAATAGATGCTAATGGTCAAGCTGGTCTGGGAACCCTGTGGGAGAAGTGCTGGTGATTTTAATTTATTTTTTAAGGAAGGGCGTGGTGTGAGAGATGCATTTAAATGTGCCTTACAGTTTGGAAATCCTTCTTAATTCTGTGTGCAGTCTTTTTCCAAAGTAACTGTTCTGCAGCTCCTGGTGTGTTTTGTTTTCCCCTTTGCACTGGGTGACTCTTTGGGAGGTTCCCAGTCTGCAGCAGTTTTGCAGTTACCCCGTAGCTGCTGTTTGCCGAGGCACGCGCTGTCTCACGGGAATGGTGCTGCTGGTGCTTGGCCTGTCCCACGAGCTTGGACTGAGTGGGGAAGGGTTGGTGACAGGGCTGGTAAGGAAGATCAAAGGGAGCAAAGCACTGAGAGCTTTGACAGCTAGGCAGAGGGAAACATCCTTCCTCCTCAGAGCGCTTCCAGGGACTGCTGTTGCTGAACTGCTGATGACCCCACTGGCTGTCAGGGGGTTCTGTCACCCTTCAGTCACAGCCAGCAGTATTAAAAACCTTAAGCTGCACATTCAGTTCGTCTGTGTGTCTCTCTTGTGTTCTTTTGACCTTTTGCTTTTAGAAGCAGGGAAAAAAAAAGATAACTTGTTGGGGGGAAATGTCAGTGTGTCCTGTTAATAGCATGTGAAAACGTTAAAGGGAGTTAATGTGGAAATTGGATGCAGCTGTAGAACACCTTGTTCCCAGGATCTGTGCTTGAATTCCAAATAACACTGAAATTTGAGGAGAAGACCCAAAACTGAGTTCTCTCCTCTCTTTTGATTTTAACTTGCAGTGCTTAGTGATCCCCAGACCAGAGCCATCTATGACATATATGGGAGGAGAGGACTGGAAATGGAAGGATGGGAGGTGAGAGAAATTCAGCACCTTATGGCCAGTGGAATTGGCTAAACCCACCTTGATCTGACATTCTTGTTCTATTGAGCTGCACTGACACCCTGCTGGTAATAAGTGCCTGTTTATTTGAAGGCATCCTTGTTTAGTTATTTCTGTCTCTTTCTCTCTGCTGAAACACCATGATGGATTTTGAAAGAATCCTTGGGTTTTTCACTTGACAAGAGAACAATAAACCTGACATTCAGAGTTTCCTAATAGGATATTACTGTGACAGGCAACATCTTTGTCTGAGACAAATGCATTGTGATTGTCTGTCTAATCTCATCCTTTTCATCTGAAACATTTTTTTCAGCAGCAGCTAGCCTCTGAGTTTGAAATTACTTTTTCTTTCTGTGCTTTTTGGGGCTGGGTTTTTTTGCTGTCTTGGTTTTTATGGGATTTGAAAGAGAACTTGCCTGTTCCTGGCTTCCTTATTAAGTCCCCTGGCTAGCCTCTGCCAGCCTTAGTTGTTTGCACTACGCTGCTTGCTGCAGAATCATATTGTATTGGGTCAGCTCAGGACTGAGGTCAGGTTTGGAGTGAGGAGCAAGAAGAGTGGAGCAGTGGCAGCAGGTAACAGATGTTTTGGAGCTGCTTGTGGCAGACCTGATCTGCTTTTGAAAAGCCAAATCCAGTACCCATACCATCTTTCTGCCCATACATGGAGCCATATCTGTTTAAAACCCTCGTTCCCTGAGGTGTGAAAGGTAAACAGAAGTGAATCAGCATAGCCTAAACTCAGAAAACTCTCACTTCATTTACTTCAGGCCAGAACTTTCTGTTGTTTCCATGTTTGTATCTCCACCCAGGGAGAAGTTAGTGGATAGCTGTTGGTAATGGCTGTGCTGCAGAATCTTGTAATTGTGGTTTGGAAGCTACTTGCCCTGGTTTTGTCAAGGGAACAGAAATAACAAGACCATTTTCCTTTCTTTCAAAGCATGGGGTTTTCTCTCATGCCTGCCATTAGATCTGGCCCAGGTGTTTGCTTCCAAACTCTGAATATTGAAATTAGTGCAGACTGGTTTACATCAACAGCAGAGGCCACACGTTAGCACATCAGGTCAGCAGACATCAGCCCCATCAGCAATGCAATACTCTGAACATCATCCTTCTGGCAATCTTTTTGGTTTTAATTTCTTTTTGAGCAGGTTGTGGAAAGGAAGAGAACTCCAGCTGAAATCAGGGAAGAATTTGAGCGTTTGCAGAGAGAGAGGGAAGAGAGAAGACTGCAGCAGCGAACTAATCCAAAGGTAAGCAAAGACTTCATCCTAGTCTCAGGAGTGAATCCACAAATTATTATGAATATGCAAGGTGTGATGAGCCTAGATGACAGGTAAATAGGCCCTTGGGTATCTACACTTAGTGAGTTACTTTTCTGAATATACAGTTTCTCTGGACAGTGTAGGGAAAACAGCTAATTCTTTGAACAGGAATCCTATACTGACAGTTATTTTTCTTTTTTTTTTGTTGAAACATGTAGGAGCAAAATATCTCTTCCAGCAATTTCAAGAAAACAGACCTAACACTGAAATGTTTATGATTTCCTTCCAAGTATTCCAAATAAAATGGAACTCCTGACAGTTTTCCCTTTGCCATTGCCGTAGTGTCACAGCAATGCAGGGAGAAACTCAGCTTTGAAACCAATGAAAACGTGAGGCAGCTACCAAACCAGCTGGGCAGCAAGGCTCTCCAGCTGCAGCACAGTGAGCAAAGTCAGCCTGAGCGGGACTGGAGTGTTGCCAGTGTCACAGTGCGCTGTGCTCTTTCGGTGGCTTTGAAAGAGGAGGTCTCCTGTGTCGTTGTGTTGATGTGTGGACTTCTGAAGTGTAGAGTGTAACTTGCAGAACCTCAGAAACAAACTACCTGCTGACCAATATTACTGCTGTTTGGTTTGAAGGTTGCTGGTGTTTTCCTGGCCAGCAATTTAAAATCACAGTGTTTTCTGAGTGCAGAGAGTGTGAGCACAGTAATGCTTAGAACTGTATCGGAAAAGTGTCCAGCTGAGGAGACCTGCCGTGTTTTAAGATACTCACCTTGGCACAGACGTTGGACCTTTGCTGGTGTTAGCAGAGCAAATGGGCAAATGCAGATCAGCAGGCTGTTGTGGAGAGGGCACAGATACTGAGAGCTTGTTTGTGCTGGAAGGGTCAGCGAGCATAAGGCGTTACGTGAGTACCCGCTGACAGCGTTATTCCAGGCAGGAAGGGATTTCTGGGCGCCACAGAACCTGCAAGTGGAACCCTCTGTGCTGGAGATGAGGGTGACTGGGGTCAGGAGCCTGTTCTCTGAGAGGGACATGGTTATCTCCACCTCGTGCTCCCCTGTGACTGTAGGCATTTGACATTTTGCCTGGGTGCCTCGCCGTGGCTGTGAGCGGGGAGAAGCGGAGCTGCGCTGTGAGCCCCAGCCGCCGTGTCCTGTGATGACATTAGCCATCTGGGTGTTTACAGCAACTGCTGATTGGCAGCCTGTAGAAATGTCTCTCCAGGCAGTGTTCCTGTGGAATTAGGTAGCGCAGCTGTGATCATTTCATACATGAACACAAGTTACTTTAAAATTTCCAACATTTTGTCAGTTCTATAAAATGGTTCCAGCAAAATAAAGCATTTTAACCAGAAATGTTGAGCAATAACCAGATGTAGGCAATTTGGCAGGTTTCTAATTGAGTCTATTATTTGCTTTTAGAGCTTTGTTTTTGCTTTCAAAGACATGCAGATAGGTTGAAAAGTTCAATACTTGATTTGAGAAGAACCGCTTCCTGTTAGGGGGAAATTAAATCCCATTATTTTCCTGCTGTGGAAGGTCAACGTCTAAGAAACGCAAGTCCCTCAAGGCTTAGTCTTGCACAGTGTCCATATGTCATCTGCCAGGAGGTAAATCCCTGAGAAAAAAGGCGAGCAGGGAGTATATTCTTCTCTGGCACACCTCCTAGTTCCACCAGTAATGTCTGCTTCGTGTTCACAGGATGGCAAGTAAAGGTGATTTTAACAGATGACACCAGATACAGCTCTGAGGGTTCTGTAGCGCTGCGCCCCAGCTTCTGAGCAGAGCTTTGCAGCTTTTTCCCTGCTGCTCTTTCTTTGGGGACGGCTTTTTCCTTGCCCAGGGCTGAGCAGGTGGCTGATGGGGAGCTGCGAGAGCAGCGGTCCCCTCCCTGGGATCCGGTGGCGCAGGGGATGCTGCCGTTCTCTGGGAATATTTTTAACTTGACCATCTGCTGCTTTTCCTGTGCTTGCACCTGAGCCAGTTTCCTTGCCAGGATCCATAGACCTCGGAGGGTGACTTCACCTGCCTGGCAGGAGGTGAAGCGTCTGCAGAGTGCAGCGCTCCCTTCAGCGAACAGCAGCTACACTGAAGATCTGCTGAGGAGCCAGGGAGGGAACAGGGACGCTCCTTCCCTCTGAATGGGTCTTATGGGTTTTCATGGAGAGGTTCAGGTGTTTTCCTTTTGTCACTGGGAGGGATATTTGTTTTAAAATTCATAGGTGTGAAAAAGGAAATCATAAGATTTTCAGTACGACTGAAAGAAAGGAGGTGCCATGAGTTTCAGGAATGTGTGTGGGCCTGGGTGCATCTTTAAGGAGCACAGACTTTGTGGTACGAATAAACATAGCACAGCAAGATGTGCTTCAGTATTTTTTATAGTGCAAATTTTTGAGAAAGCTTTATTGCTGCTTATATTCCAGTTGGAGTTGAAAATATGCAATTTTCTTTCTTTCTGACATTCAAATTCAGTATGCTTGCTATACTTAGCATGACATCCCTTGTTTAGAAACATTTTACTTGGAACTGAAAGTTGCAGTCTGGCAAAGGTTCTGTGCTGAATGTGATGCTCCACATGGAAAACCTTTCTTTCCATCCTGCCTCTGTTACAAAAGATCTTGGGTTTTACACTTCTTTGAATTGATGAGCATCAGGGAAAAATGGAAATAGTTCTTTTTTGTTAAAATAAATACTCAGCTGTATTCAGAGGCATTTGATTGGAGTGCATTTGCTGGAACTTTATGGAGTGGAGTTGACACTTTCTGTTTCTCTTTGGCTGTTCTACTCCACGTCTTTCCAGAGGGCTGGAGCAGCAGTGCAGGGCTGTGCTGCTTCCTTGGCAGTTTTGCCTCGCTTCACTCTTATTTTGGCCTCGTTTCAAGGAGCAGCACAACGTAGGAGAGGGCTGAAACTGAAGAAGCTGTGGCATCTGGAGAGCAGATCCCTTGAAGGTGACTTTGCAGATGGTTCCTGAAAAGTAGTCTTCTGCATAAAGGGCAGGAGCTTGTCTGTGCTGCCACAAACAGAATTATGAGCACAATTGCTTTGAAATTCACCAGCCTGACAAGAGTCATTTGTAAACAGCTGGAGCGCAGCCCATGATCCAGAGTTCTGGAAATAATCACACCTTCCTGTGGTAAAATATTTATCCATTTTTTGCTGTAAGAAATCAGAAAATAAACACTGAGAAGAGGCCCAGAATCTCCACAGCAGATAAATAATTTGGAGCCAAACCAGAGAGAAGTTTTGGGTCCTGCCACACTCTGCAATTCTTCCTGTGTTCATGATTCAGCATTTGATTAGGGTGGAGTGAGCAAGTAAGAATGCTCACTCAGACTGAAATAAGAATTTATTCCATCCATACTTGGACTGTGTGTGAGCAGTTTTTGTACCTACCCAGCTGCTGAGTTGCTTTACACAAATTGTGCACAGAGGGTTTTTTTTGTTGCAACCAGTGCATTTTATATGGACTGGAGTGATGTTTAATGGGTCTATAGGGGAGGTTTCCAAAGCCTCTTGAAGTTATATGACCTAGACAAGGGTCTAATTGTGCCCTTTTCAAGTAAACCCCCTCTTGCAGTTAGTCTGAGTGGGCACAGCAGCAGGTAGCCAGACTATTTAGCTGTGGCCTAGTTTTTTGTAGGAATAAGCTTTCCTGTGGTCTGAGAAAGGAAACATTTACCACTTGCTAGAAGTCTGCCTTTGTCCAGCTGTTCTTCTGACTACAAGATGTGAACCAGGGAAAAGAAGACAAAATTTTTGACTAATGAGGTCAATTGCAAGTGAATGATGCAGCTCAAAACTAAGTTGTTTCGACTGGCTCATAAGAAGAAAGCATTTAGAGGATTTCTGGACAAGTTCCATTGAAGAAAATCAATTTCTAAAATAGATCATTTCAGCTTTAAAATACTGACAGAGTCGAGTCAGTTGTGGAAGAAGAAGAACCTGCTGTGGAAAAGTGTTCTACCTACTTCTGTAATTATGTCACAATAGAAAAATTACCTGCTGGTATTACGAGTTGCATTCCTGCTAAAAAACTGTCTTTTATCCAGTTTATTTTATGATTTATATTGCTGTTTGTAATCATTAATTTTTGTTTGTCTTGAATGTGTAAGAAATGCGTTTTAGAGTGGAAAAGGTAATTGCAGAACAAGAAAAAACTGCAAGAAGATTTAATCATTTACCAGGATGCTTCAGCCACTTGGCCTGTGTATATTGGACACTTGTTAATGCTGGGTACTTGTTCCACTTGCCATTCCTTAGGGAACAATTAGTGTTGGGATAGATGCCACTGACCTCTTTGATCGTTACGATGAGGAATACGAAGATGTGCCCGGGAGCAGCTTTCCCCAGATCGAGATAAACAAGATGCACATATCCCAGTCCATTGAGGTGAGGAGCAGGGCCTGAGCTGCATGAGGCGCTGCAGCACGAAGCAGCAGGAAATGCAGCTCAGCTCAGGGGGTTCTGGGCTCGATCCGGGGAGGGTGTGGGTGGGAGGGGGAAGCGCGGTTCCAGCAGGGCCGCGAGCTGACCGTGCAGCACACGTCTGTGTCACTGTAGGTCCTGCCTTCCTGCTCATGGGGAGGCTCTGTCCTGGCTGAACACAGGTCTGTAGCTCTCACTGCACAGGGAGTATTTCATGTATGAAATCAAACCACACCTAGTTTTGAGGATGTGGGTAAGGAAAAGAAGGGGGAGTGTTCCCTCTGTTCCAAGGAGTTGAAGAAATTTAGTCTGCTAGTGAGGTTAGAAGTGTTTGCAGCTTAGGGTCAGGATTCAGGGTGGTACATTAAAGGTGCCACAAATGTCTGTTACTGTAAGAATTATCTCACTTTTTGACATCCTTGATCTTTGACTACAAAATTTACACCAAGTGTGGCCATATCTGGTTCAAACACCTGGGCTTGGTGGATGGCAAGGAGTCGGCTGCAGTGCTGCCTGTCTGCACTCACAGTCTCTGCAGTCGTGCCTGTGCCCTTGCAGGACATGCATTAAATGTGTGAATTGGGATCAGAGTATTGGTAACAATCTGTTTCTTTTTCAGGCACCACTGACTGCCACGGACACAGCAATACTGTCTGGAAACCTTTCCACCCAGAATGGGAATGGAGGGGGATCCATTAATCTTGCTCTGAGACGAGTGACATCTGCCAAGGGATGGGGAGAGGTAAGAGTGCTAGCTGTTGGGCATTTTTATAGCCACTCTATTTCAGGCTGCTTTAATTGGTCACCTAGTGTTTATTTTCTTTAGGGAACTTCAGCTCTGTTTCATCTCTCATTTTCTATGTTGTGTAGGATGTAGAAAAAGAAATTCTCAAAGGAATTTGAGGAAAAGAGAAGGCCAAGCCTTGGTTTTTCATAATAATTTCCTCTTTCCATTTGGCTGTGCATTTTGGACTTCACTTATGCTGGCAGAATGGTAACCTGTTGTCTCCAGGGCCTTTCTAATTTCACTGTCTGAAGGCTCCCGGGTGCCTTCTGGAAGCTGTGAACATGCATCTTGGGGCAGTGTGATCGTTTACCCTCACTTCAAAAACTGCTCTGATCACAAGGGAAGAAGTTTAGTTTGACTCCCAGGCAGATATGATTCATGATAAGTGTCAGGTCTAAGAACTGCTTCCATTAATGAGTCTGAACAGCACCAAATAAACATTGAACAGCAGCCCTGGAAGTCACACAGACTGGTGGACAAAGCAGCAGATGTGTTCTGCAGACACTGAGACGGTGCAGCAGTAGAACTGCTGACAGCAGTACTGTGAGACTGTCCTGAGAAGGACTCTCATCCTCAGAGGCCGCAGCCAAGCCTTGTTTGCTGTGTGGGGCTGTGATGGAGGCGCTTTCTCCATTTTCACTGGAGCAGCCAGAGCAGGTGCCAGTAGAAGCAGCCTGTAGCATTGCAAAACTGTCTTTGTTTGACTCGTGAGGACCCTACTCAGGGAGACTCCTCTTCTGCTGAATGCAAAGCTGGCAGAAAAGAGAAAATGCTGCAATATGTGGTGAATGTTACTCAGATGTGTAAAATGCCTGTGATGCCAATGATGCTTGTGAAGTACTTTGTTGTAAAGGATGCTTTCTTCTAACGGTTTGGCATCGTGCATTTAAACAGTTGGAGTTTGGAGCAGGAGACCTTCAGGGACCTCTCTTTGGTCTGAAGATATTCCGGAATCTTACACCAAGATGGTAGGTATGAGACAAGTCACCTGATGGTTCATGTTCCACACTAAGGAACTGAACAGCTTGAGTTCTCTTCCATGTTAATTCTGGGTTTGTTCTCTGTCCTACAGAATAAGGTATTTCTTCTTTAGACTTAAGGTCATGCTTTAGTACTGATCAGGATGTGTGTGTCTGGGAGCCTGTGTTCTGTCTCTGACAGGCTTTCCTCATTTGTCCTAGTTTCATCACTACGAACTGTGCCCTGCAGTTTTCATCCCGCGGGGTCCGCCCAGGCCTCACCACGGTCCTCGCCCGCAACCTGGACAAGAACACGATGGGCTACCTGCAATGGCGCTGGGGCATCCAGTCAGCCATGAACACCAGCGTTGTGCGGGACACAAAGACCAGCCACTTCACCCTGGCCTTGCAGGTGAGGCCGCTGCTGCACGCAGAGGACAGTGACACCTCTCCGTGGGACAGAAGTGACTCAGCTTCTCCATCCCAGCAGTGTTCTGGGCTGGGACTGGAGGATGATGGAGCAGTTGGTGCTGTTCTGTGTGAACATTTACCGTAGGTAACCAGCTGCTCCTGGCAGAGCACAACACTGTGTGCCCAGCATTGTCCTGTCCAATGTGGATCAGCTCAGATTAGGCTCAGGATGCACAGCACAGACTGCAGAGCTTGCAGGCTGTTAGGAGAAGGTGCAGGCATTGCTGTATTTTCTGTGCCACTTAAAGGATAAGAAAGGAGATTTGGGGGAACATTCAGTGGTGGCTGAGGGTACATTTTCATACATTTGTGCCTCCTGTATTTCAGCTGGGAATCCCTCATTCGTTCATGATGGTCAGTTACCAGCACAAGTTTCAGGACGAAGATCAAACACGAGTGAAAGGTTCTCTCAAGTAAGTGTGCAAGAGGAAATTCATGTTGCTCAGAGCCTGAGGAATCTGTCCTCTCCTGCTGTTGTAGACCTCCAGGTTCCACGCAAATCAAATGCTTCTGTGGTCTTTGGGAATCTATTTTTCATTAATTAAATCTGGTAAATGCTGAAGTGAATATCTTGGAGGCTTAGCTCTGTGTGCCTCTTCAGATAAGTGGGACTTAAAACACTTGTATGTGTTATCTCTTTGTGATCACCAATAAGAAAGCCAGAAGTTCTTGTAGTCTGTTTACTACTTGACAAGCTGAAAAGGCTAATCTTGCCTTGTAGATAGACAAGGTAGGATCTTCCAGCAGCCAGCACCAGCTGCACACAGGTGTATTGCCATGTTTTACTTGGGGAATTACAGGATTCGGTAAAGAGAAATTTCAGAATCTTCCCTGTCTTACCAGTTTTTGGTTCTGTCATTCTAGGGCAGGTTTCTTTGGGACCATAGTGGAATATGGAGCGGAGAGGAAGATTTCCAGGCACAGCATTTTAGGAGCCACCGTCAGTGTTGGTGTTCCCCAAGGAGTGTCCTTGAAAATCAAGTCAGTTCAAGATTACCACTCTAGATTGCAGAGGCTAACTGTAACCTGTGTTACTCTATTTCCAATATTCAGGTGGGAAGGTCCCAGTCTTGGGGCAATACAGGTATATTGATAGATCACCGTGAAAGTTGCAGCTGCTCTCACCTCTAATACCAGTGGTGCCTATCAGAAGCTGGTGTTGCTCTGAGCCACCTCTTTCAGGACTAGTGTGTGTGCATCAAACTATTCCAAAACCTTTAAATAAGGTTTGGAGCATTATGGGAAATGAATGGAAGATTTCCAAAAATATTATTAGTAGAAATGAGTCCCGTTTCATTCTGTGTTTATAACACGGTACACGAGTACGTCCTTGGATGGCCGTTAATTAACACAGGGGATGCTGCTGCTAATGAGGTGCAGTTCCGATTGGTGCCACCGGAGGGCGCGCCAGGGTGCGGGCACCGCTGCCGAGCCCCGAGACCCCGGTCCGGCGTTTTCCAAACTCAATATTGTCATAAGCGTCAGAAAAATATTAATGTGCGCCTCCCTTGAGGGCACGTGCTGCTGTTGTGAACGCTGACCTTCTCTATATGCGTTTTCTTTTCTCTTGATGATGATGATGTTGGTCCCTTTCCCTGGTGAAATTAATGACCAAATATATGCTCCTAAGATTAAAAAAAACCACTTTAGAATGGCCAGGTACTATCACAAGAGATGTCTGCTACATAGAAGTCTGGCTCTGGGTGGTGTCAGCTGCCTGCTTTACCATTGTCTTGTTTCAGTTTGTTGGATTTTCACCTTTTTGAGCTCATAATTCATCTCCCCTTTGGTTCAGCAGCATGCACTGCTGCTAAGTGTACTTAACTGAGCACAGTAAACTCTGTTTCCCCTTACCTGTTCCTCTGTTCTTTTTTTGTTCCAGGTTGAATAGGGCTAGCCAGACCTACTTCTTCCCTGTCCACCTAACAGATCAGCTGCTTCCCAGTGCTGTATTCTATGCCACTGTGGGACCTCTAGTTATCTACTTCGCCATGCATAGGCTAATCATCAAACCCTACCTCAGGGCACAAAAGGAGAGGTGAGCTCACAAAACTGTGTTTTAACAGAGCTGGGAAGTGCCACTCAAGTGCTTCTGGATGCCTGGTGCAAAGGCTGGGATATCCAGCTGAGGCACTGTGGTTCACTGCATACTGAATTCTGGAAGCCTGCAAAAATATCTTGAACGGTGGGGAAGAACCTTAAAGCCAAGCTCGTTTGTGTGAGGTTGTGGGTCGGTTGTAACTGGGATGGATGAGTAGACATCTGCCACTTTGTGGCTGAATCCCATCCGCTGTGTAGAGCTGATGTGATGTTGACTTCCTTATGCCAGAGAGCTGGAGAAGCAAAGGGAGAGTACAGCCAGCGACATCCTTCAGAAGAAGCAGGAGGCTGAAGCTGCAGTAAGTGTTTCCCATAACTGATCCCCTGAGTGGAAGGAAGCTGTTTCCTCTCTGGGCTTTTCTCTTTTGGACACAGTGTCTGACACTGGTTGGTTTTTGCTCTGCCCTTTGTGTTGTGACAGGTCCGGTTAATGCAGGAGTCTGTCCGGAGGATAATTGAAGCAGAGGAAGCCAGAATGGGTAAAGTTAAATGCAGAAATTATGGTCTGAAGTTTAGGTTTCACTGGTCTCTAGCTTACACAGTTTTCTCCTGGATTATAATGGAAATCAGAATCCTGATGTTTGCTAGCAATTTCCAAGAGAGTGTTCCAAAGTGGACTGACATCCACTTGGACCATCACATCAGTGTGGCGTTGGCGTCACGTCATCGTGTCCTAGAGCTGAGGGTCGTGAACAAACACTCAAGTACAGATGTTATTCTGTCTTGGGAAGCACGGGTCCAGGCAGGGAAAATTTAAATACTGAAAGGAAGAGAAAATGCTGGGAAAGGTTTTCCTGAGTGTCTGCCTGGATGTGGGTGGGGAGCCTCGCATCACATCTGTGGTTTCATTGAAACGCAGGTTTGATCGTCGTGAACGCCTGGTATGGGAAGTTTGTTAATGACAACAGCAGGAGGAACGAGAAGGTGAAAGTGATAGATGTGACTGTGCCCCTGCAGTGCCTGGTGAAAGACTCCAAACTCATCCTCACAGAGGCATCCAAGGTACGTAGCTGTTCTGTCAGAGCCAGGCTCGAGCTCAGCTGTGTGACACACAATCTGGATTGACTGTATGCTCTCCTGCCTGGGGGTTTCTCCAGTGCTTGGAGCTGGTGACTGGGTCACTACAGACCACGTTCACATACCCAGTGTTATGAACCCCCAGGAACCTCTGTTTCTCTGGGCATTTCCAGTGCCAAAGAAACAGGGTGTCCGTGCTTGTGGCACGGGACAGTGCGTGTTACAGACTCTGGGGCTGTACACCAGAAACTCCCCACCCCCTTGACTCACTCTTTTATGCATTTAGGACTTGCCACTGGGAAGGTGATTCCTGAGCTTGTCTCGTCTCCTCTAAAAAAAAATTACAGCAGCTCATTCTGGCACAAATAAATAGTTTTGGTCAGTTGAAGAGCTGAGAAAGTCCCTTCTCTGATGCTCAATTTGTCCTTCTCTGGTTCAAGGCTGGGCTGCCGGGTTTCTATGACCCCTGTGTGGGTGAGGAGAAGAGTTTGAAAGTGCTTTATCAGTTCCGAGGAGTTCTACACCAAGTGATGTCAGCTGACAACGAGGCACTTAGGATACCAAAGCAGTGTAAGTAGCAGGAACCACCCTGCTTCTTCCTTCAGGAAGGAGTAGAGGATTGCTTGGGCTCTGTGTGGTGAGGCACACAGAACTGGGTTCTGGGGTTCAGAGCTCGGGTTACAGAAATGGACTGAGGCCTCTGGGGAATGACCTGAAAGCTTGGCAGCATCACTGCAGCTTCTGTACCTTATATATCTCACTGGAGGTAGGAGCAGAGGCCTCCCACAGCTGCTGGTGTCCTTGCCAGGCAGTTCACAGCACTGGATTGCCCTTTGAGGACTGAATTGAATGGATGAAGGCAAGTTGAAGGCCTGAGCCAGTTTCTCCCTCAGCCCCATTTATCCACCTGCCAAAACATTTTTCCTGCCAGAATAATGTTGTGAAACCAATACCTGCTAGTGACAAGTTCTGCTGGGACCCCTGTGGGTCTGAGGAGTTGGCTAAAGGGCACACACCTCATGTTTACTCTAGGCCAGCTCCCTGGCCCAATTTAAGAAGCAAATCCAACTTACAAAGCTTCCATAAGTGCACTGGAGGTGCACATGAACCATGTTCAGTTAGCAGCCAGGCATGCTCCTGTCTCTCCCTGGCCCAGTGGTAAGTTCAAGCTAGGATGTGTCTCACCTGACAGCAGTGGCACGTGTCCATTGATTGTTCTCATCTGGCAGCTCACAGAATCGATGCCGATGGCTAACCTGGCGG
This sequence comes from Caprimulgus europaeus, assembly GCA_907165065.1. The sequence continues at coordinate 483,540 of OU015546.1, forward strand.
GAGCCTGCGCGGCTGTCGCGGCGCCTGGGTCAGCGGAGACTACACAACCTTCCCTGGACGTGACGAGTGTGAACAGAGACATTTTTATTTTGACTACCTGTATAGCAGGTGGTGTCCTACCAGGTATGGTAGGAGACAGAATGAGAGAACCTGCCTCTACAGGTGGCTCCAAGGCAATACTCCCCTGAATTGTGGCTCGGTAACCAATAAAGCGAGGTGACTCCGAGTGCGCAGTGCTTTCTGCTGGGGGCCCAGCACCGCCCGCCGCGCAGCCACGTCTGCTGCCGTTTGGCCACGAGCCCTTGTGCTCTATCACAGGTATCTTCTGGAGCTGAGCAGGGAAGAAGACCTGTTGTTCTCACCTCTCCACATACTTGCTGGGGTAGGTAATGTTCCTTTTCCTGCTCCTGAGGGGAAGTCAGGTTCTCTGGCCACCTCCTGGAAGGCCTCTGTGTAAATCCTTTTGTTGGAAAGAAGACAGAGATCATTTTCTGTCTCAAACCTGTATTTGAAATGTCCTTGTTGAGAACAAGTATGTTTGAAATTAAGTTCTTTGCCTTTTGTAGTATCATGGACCTCTTCAGCGTGAATCCATCCAGCAGCTCGTTTCAAATACTTCTATTCCAGACAAGGACACAGAGTATAATGGTCTTATTAATTCTTCTGCCACCTGGAACCATGTACTATCAAGGTTTTTGAGAAATGTGGAAAGCTAGGGGGGGAGAAGGACAGCAATCAATCTGATTCTGATGCTGCAGCTCTCTCTTCCCATCTAATTTATTTCTAGAAAAAAGAGGAACATAATTTATACAAGTAAACCAGACCAAAGTGAGGATAGATGGGTAAAGAGCTGAAACTGTAAAATTCAGCTGCCCTTTCTAAAAAGCATCACTTGTGACATAAATTCATTGGATTAGTCTTGTGTAGAAGCCATGCCAGGGATTTACCAGCAAAAAGGGCAGTCCTGGCCTAGTGACAGAGCAGCCCTGTAGTATGTGCTACACACTGAGTATGTCAACACTACCCTGGCTTTTCCACAGAGAAAAGGAACAATCATGGCTGTTCCTCACAGTTCTGCTCTTGGTGAGTCCTAGAACAGCCTTCATCACTTTAATGTGAGAGACAGAGGGGAAGGAAAAACAGATCTTGGCAGTGCATTGTCGTTCTTGACAGCTACCACCATAAATCACTTCCTGGCATGTACCTGCCCCTCTCTGTGTAACTCTGGTTCTCTTTGCTTAAGTCACTGTAACAGAAGAATTAGATTTCTAAAAGCAGACTTATTTGAGCCAGTCTGAAATTCAGAGATGCTCCCCTCCTCTGAAAAAACAAGTTCATACAGTTAAGGGTATTTCACTTGTTTATTAAAAACAAAAGAAAACTCTTCAGTTGTGAGCAGCTCCTGGTGCAGGATTTCCACGTGTGCCCAGTGTTCTGTTATCTGAATGTAAATGTTCCTCTCTGCAGCAGCTCAGGTGCCAGCTCCATTTCTGCTTCCCCGCAGCTTGTGGGTGTCAGGCACCGCTGAGTTGTGGCCACACGGTGGAGTCCGCTGCCTGTCCCCTCTGTCTCCTCCCGTGGAGCCGGGTACCGGGTCGGTCTCCCCTCCAGCCCAACTCCTCCTCTCTTCCTTATTTTCTCTCAGTGCAGAGTTTTAACGAAACTGTAAGAGCAGCCTCACCTGAGGAACTGCCAGGATCGACACCATTTCTGCTGTATGGGAAACTGACATTTTACAGCTTCAGCTCCTCCAGGACTTCTGTTTATCACTCTATCTAACACAAATTTACAGATACAATTAAAGTAGAGGGTAGAAGTAACCAGAGCTTAGCTTCTAATATGATCCAGTGCCATTTCCAAAGAGTAGAGCCGTATTTTAAGTTTGCCAGCGGATTGAGGCTGCTGCTTTGAGCGCAGCTGGCTGAGCAGCAGCGCCTTCGGGGTCACGGCATGTACAGGAGCTGGGGGTGGCACCAAGGGACCAGCATCCCTTTGCTGGTTTGGGGTCCTCAGTGGGGCAGGGTGGGAGGGGAGGAGCACAGCTCCCAGAGGGTTTAAAAGGGGTTTGGGGTTGGTTCTGGTTGAGCAGGCCACGCTTTGGGAAGCGGATGCAGCACAGCCCAAGGTCTGTTCCTGAGGCTGCAGAGATCTGGCTCTCAGGCAGGGGGGACAGGCGTGGGGTCAGCTTGGCCAGCAGCCTGCCCTGCCCACGCCTGGCTGCCCCACACCAAGCCTGCCTTCAGGCATCCCGACCCAAGTGCTCTGCCCCCAGGCTCACACCAGCCTTCACACCCCTCAGCAAGTCCCTGTCAGCGAGCCCACGGGCACCGCCTGCCTCCCCTCCCCACCTCCCCTCCGTACTCAACTTTGGGTGCTGTTTGGGGAGGAGTGCTTGAAGCATCAAGTCTTGCTGCCACCTGGCACCACTACTTTACACACCAGTAAATCATAACAGCAGACACAAAACCACTGTTCACTTGTGTCACATTTAAGAAAAAAACATGGTTCATTAAAACAGTTTTAATGGAAAAATAAAGTTCTGAATTAAACTATAATTATACATGGCTGAAAGTGATGAACTAAAAGAATGGAGATGTTACTTTTTTTTTCTCTCTGCTGATATGGTAACGTGCTGGACTTGTCAGACACCATCTATTGAGATAAATCTGAAAAGGTAACAGAACAAGAGTCAGTCACATCGATTAGTATCGAATCTCGGTGAGAAGGAGGCAGTTTGCTTGGCAGTTCGCCACTTCTCCCATAAAAGCTTCAGGAACGTGTTCCACGAGGTCCAGTTGGATTGCAGACATGCTGTAAACACTGAATGACCAATTTTCAGAGCAGGTCCAACCCTCACACAGCTTGTGACCGGGATCTTCCAGAGCCTTTCTGTTTGCAGAGTGAAATGGCAGCATTTGAGAACTTTGGTTATTTTCCTGGCTGCAGAGAACAGTCAGGCAGCCATCGGGGGCAAGTCTTTGGCAAACTCCTTGGTGGTTCCACGTAGCTCCTGGAAGGCAGCGTACCACGGTCAGGGTCTGGAGATTTTACAGAAGCTGGAGCTGGTTTCCAGAACCCAGAGTCAGCGGTTGCAGCTTGGTGGAACGGGGTTTTTATGAAGAACCGTTGGACGTTGGTGCAGCTCCATCACCCCAACCCGGGCCAGGGGACCCTGGGCAGCCCCGTGTCAGACGTGGGAAGGAGGGTACCTGGCTCTGTACTGGGAAGACCCGTGGCCATCAGCAGGATGTGTCTCCTGCTGAGCCAGTACTGGGATAAGGCTGTGGTCTAGCGCAGTGTTGTCTGCAGGACTAGCGTGGACACAACCGTACCAGCGCGGCAAGTCCCGCCCCGGCCGCGGGGCCAGCCAGTGACTCCCCGCGTCTCACCGGACAGCGTACGTGGTTCCTCAGGTGTAACTTCAGAGAAGTACCTTGAGATGCAGAACAGATGTGTGTGATACAGCTGGCTGTTGGTCATCGAGGAACAGCGCTGCCATCTCGCTGGCCTCGGCTCCCTCTCAGGTTTCTGGATGGATTTCCCTTGGGCTTGGACCCTGGAAGTCCCATCAAGGGGCCGCAGCGTCGGCGGGGGCCTCGGCGCTCTCCTGTCCTCCCCTGCACTGGGTGGATCTTGGTTGCACTTCCTCTTGCTAGGCCTGCACTGGCCTTTATCTGTGTAATTTGCAACCAAGAGGTTAAAGATTCCTGGGTTTTGATTACAAATCCAGTCTCAAAAAACAAACAGTGAAAACAAAAGTCAGCTCAGCTGTGGTACTTGGATGGAAACGATTGAATCCCAAACCAGACCGGCCAGGTTCTGAGTTTACTACGGCCCCTTTTGTCATCCAGGTCTAGATTCTGGGCGGAGAACAGGGAGAGTCATCGTCTTCTTAAAGCAGCACCTCAGGGGGCCGGGAAATGGAGCAAAGGGAATCTCCCCACACACACATCCGAGCCATCGCGCAAAACAGAGTCACCACCAATCGCCGTAAGAGACTTTCTAGGCAGAAATCCGACGTTGCCCATCCCCGGGGGGGGGCTGCGCTCTTCCCTCGGCGCAGGACCAAGCCCCACGGTCACTTGAACGATGCCGAACCACAGAGCTCCCCGGCGGGCCCGCTGCAGGGGGAGGTCGCGCGCAGGCCGGTGCGCAGTGACGCTCACTCCGCCGGAGCTGTGGAATATCCAAGGTCGGTACAAACGGGCGGGTACAACATTACATCAAAACTAAAACACGTGGCCGTTTACTTTTCAGACTCTTCACACAGATTCCCTCCTCCTCCCTCTGTGGAGGAGGAGGAGTTTCCTAGCACAGAGAAGGTTTGCAGTTTCCCGATGGGATGAGAAAACAGATGTGGCAAAGTCAGACATTCCCCAGACATCACCCAATTCATAGCTGTCACTGGACAGAGCCCCACCGAGCCCAGGCCTGTCCCTGAGCTGGTCGGTGCCTAGCAGCAGTTCTGGCCAGGCGGCCTCTTCCAGCCCCGGCTGCCCACCACTTGGCGGTTCCCCGTCCCTGTGGCCGCAGGGCGGCCGGGCAGCCCCTCACCGGAGCAGCAGCAGTTCGGGGGGGCTCTCCTGGCCCCGCGGCCGGCGCCCGCAGCCCGCCCGCCCGCCCACCAGCGCGCGCCTCCTCCCGGCCCTAGTCCAGGAAGCGCCGGCGCGAGCCCGTCCGGGAGCGGTTCGAGCGGCGAATGTCAAACTTGGAGTCCCGGCACTTCTGGCAGATGTAGACCTCGGGGACGTTGGACTTGCGGATTTTGGCACAGGAGAGGTGGATCCAGGTGTGGCACTCGCTGCACTCGATCATCGGCCGCCCGGCAAAGGGCTTCATGCAGAAGCAAGTGACCAGGTCCCACGAGTCGTCGTCTGCAAAGAGAAACCGCAAGCTGCGTCTTCAGCGCCCAGCCCCTCGGCTGCTGTGGGATTTGCTCCCCTCCTGCACTAAATGAACTCCCTGGGATTCCAGGGCACTTTGCGGATTTGTCCGGGTCTCTCTCGCGCAGGAAGAGACTCGGAGCTGTGTGAGAGGCTGGAGTCCAGGAGAGAGCCAGCCGCTCCTATGAAGCCACCCCTTTTCACTCAGCTTATTGCAAAAGCAGCCAAACAACCCCCTTCTCCCCCCAAAAACCCAACTGCTTCTGAATTCTGCCCACCGTGCTGTCATCCTCACGCTACCAGTGAAGTACCAAAGAGATTGGCAACACCACCCCCGCTCCCCCCTGGCCACTCCTCTCCCAGCAGCCAGGCCACCTACCTGAGTCCACCATGATGTCCTCGTCGTCGCCGGTGCCGTCCTCGTCCCGGAAGACCACCTGCTTGCCCTGCCGAATGACCGTTCGCTTGCCCACGCTCTGGGTCTCCGCCGCCGGCTCGGCCGCCGCGGCGGGGTAGGAGACGCTGGACGTTGTGTCAGAGTCCCAGAGCGAGCCGTGCTCGGCCGCAGACCGAGGGTCGCCCTCAGACGAGGGGCTCATCGGCGTCTCTGCGTAAGAGTCCTCAGCCTCCAGCTCCAGCAGCTTCTCCTCGTAGTCCTGCTCTGCAGACACCTCCGGTTCCCTCCTCTTCAGCTTCTTCTTCTTCCTCACCTTATCGATCTGCTTTCGCTCGGGCAGGAAGCCGCCGGGCTTGGCCCGCTGGAACAGGGCCCCGTACGGTTTGGCTCGCTTGAGCTGACTGAAGCTCTTCCTGGTTTTGGTGGGCAGGGAAACGGAGGAGGGGGCGTCATTGAAGCGGGGGTCCCAGCTATCGCTGTCAATCGTGCCCCCGGTGCTGTTGGGAGGGCTGGGGCTGTTCCTCAGCGGCGCTTCCTGCAGGGCGTTGGGAAAGCCGGTAAGGGCGTGAATTCGGAGCGGAGCTGCGGGCGGCGCTGGGGCGCCGTGCCCCTTCCCCCGAGGCGCCGCTCGCACGGCCCACCTCCCCCAGGTTCACCCTCCCGCTCTTCCCCACACAGCGCCCGGTAACCGGCGCTGCCGCAGGGATCTCCGGCCGGCAGAGCCGCGCCCGGGCCCCGGAAAGGCTGCGGGGGAGATTCCGGGATTCACCCCGCCCAAAAGCAGCCGCCCACCCCACCCCACCCCTTAGAGCCCTTCCCGGCCCCTGGAGCTCCCCCTTTGTCTCGGGGACGGGGCGCGGAACTGGAACCTCCTCACGGAGGTTTGACGAAAAAGCCCGGCGGGCACCCGGTGCCCGGTGCCCCCTCACCTCCTGCGGGTAGGGGATGTACCCGGCGTAGGCCAGGACGAAGGTGCAGAACTTGTTGAAGTCTTCCACGGTCCGGTGCCGCCGGGAGGCGGGGGAGAAGTCCTGCGGGGGAACGGGGGGATCAGCGGCGGCCGCGGAGCCGGGCACGACCGGGGCGGGGGGGGAGGCGCCGCCGCCGCTCCCCGCAGCCCGGCCCCGCCCGCCGCCGCTCCCCGCGCCGCCCCACCCCCACCCCCCGCGGCGGCGGTAGCCGGGCAGCGCCGCCGCCCCCCACGGCCCCCACTCCCCACACCGCCAGTGTCGGTACCGGGCCCTCAGGCGGGCCGCCCCCCGCGGCAGGACACGGCGGGGCGCGCCGCCGCCATTCCTCTCCCCGGCGCTCCGCGGTCGGGCGGCACAAGATGGCCCTGGTCCCACGGCGGGGCGGCGGCGGGGAGCGGGCACCGGCAGCCGGGCGGGCGAATCGAACCGGACCGGGCCGGGCGGCGGGAGACGCCCCCCCACCCCCACCCCACGGGACCCCGGCTGACCTCCGGGGCGAACGGGGAGGCGCAGGAGTCGGAGTCCATGTCCCGGCGCGGGAGGCGGAGGCGGGGCCGGGGCAGCGGCGGCGGCGGCGGTAACCGGGCAGCGCCGACACCCGCGAACCGCTCGGTACCGGCGGGAGGCGGCGAAGGGGCGGCCGCCCGCGCGGGGGCTGCTGGGAACGGTAGTCCGTCCGCGCGGGGCACGATGGGAGCTGCAGTCCGCGCGCGCGGGGGATGACGGGAGCCGTAGTCCGGGCAGGGGCGGCCGCGGGGGCTGCCGGGAGCAGAGTGGGGCGCATGCGCAGGGCGGCCGCGGGGGCTGCCGGGAGCGGCGGGCTGGGCGGGGCCGCGGGAGGGCGGGGCCGGGGCGGTGGCGGCGCGGAGGGGAGCGGAGCCGCGAGGTGAGTGCGGGCGGGGCGCGCCGGGGCGGGGGGCGCCGGGGCTGCGGGCCCCGGTGGGATGGGAATGGGGGCTCGGTTCACCGCGGCAGGGCCCGGCCGGTAACGGTGGGGACCGGCAGCGGCGGCCGCCTCTCGCCAATTGGCGAGGCTCGGGCTCGGGCTCTGCTGGAAGCCGCCGACACCCAGCGGCGACGGCTGCGCCCTCCCGCCGGCCCCAGGAGCGCGGCCCGCCGTCGCCTCCCCGGTCCATCTCCCGGCTCCAGGTTCGGTCCGTCCCGCCGCGGCCTCCCCGCTCCCCGCGCCGTCTCCCGGCCGTTGTTTCCGTGCGGGCGGCGCGGACACAGCGGGGCCGGGTCACCTCCGCTCCTGTCCAGCTGAAGCCGTCAGGGCCGCGGGGCGGTGGCTCGTTCGCCACAAGGCGGACCCCGGAGCGGGGCCTCACGCTCCCGCCGCCGCCTCCCACCTCTCCAGCCACCGGCGCCGTTTCTTTCCCGCGTGGAGCGATCGGGTTCTGCGCCCCGCGGGCGCTGCCGAGCGTTGCGTGGGTCACGGAGCCCCGTTGTACCCAAAAAGGCTGAAAACGCCACGAGTTTAGTGCGGAATTTGCTCAGCCCCGGCGGGGTGTGTTCACCGGGGAGCGCCCGGGGAGCGGGGAACCTGGCGGGACACCAGCCCCGGGGCTGCTGGCCAAACGCTGCCGCCTCCCCGGACTGCGCAGCCGAGCCCCGCTACCGGTAACGGGCAGCACCGGGGGTCAGGGACAGCCTGGGAGCAGCCCCCCCCGCACCTCGCTTTCCAGGGAGACCCCGCTGGGCACCCACCCCGGAGATGGGGCGCCCGGGGGCTCGGGCCCCCCGTTCACAGAGCCCTGCCCGGCTCTAGTGACGCTGCGTTAATCCTGGGAAACTCCAACGCGAGCTGCTTCGGGTGTCACCGGGCCGGGCCGGCTGCTGGCAGCGGCGGCTCGTTATGCAACTGCCGCTGCTGGGCGCGGGAGGGGGAGTTTGCCAGCGCTGTTTCCCAGCCAGGGGACATTTCTCCCTCTGCTCACCCAGCACCTTCTTCCTTCTCTTCTTTTCCCTTTTCTCTGCGCCTCCAGCTGCTCTCAGGGCTGACGCAGGGCGTGCTCTCCCACGGACACGGCATGGCAACGAGCACGGCCAGTGGCGGCGGGACAGCGGCGGCGGCAGCGACTGGGGAGCCGGCGCACGCGGTGTCGCTGCTGCGGGGGCTGAGCGCGCTGCGGGCCGAGCGGAGCCTCTTGGACGTGACGGTGGTGGCGGGCGGGCGGGAGTTCGGGGCGCACCGCGCCGTCCTGGCCGCCGCCTCTGGATACTTCCGCGCCATGTTCGGCGGGGCGCTGCGGGAGGCGCGGGCCGAGCGGGTGCGGCTGCACGGCGTGGAGCCCGAGTGCCTGGCGCGCCTCCTCGACTTCGCCTACACCGGGCGGGTGGGCGGGCTGGGCCCCGACATCGCCGAGCGCCTGCTGCGCGCCGCCGACCTGCTGCAGTTCCCGGCCGTCAAGGAGGCGTGTGGCGCCTGGCTGGCGCGGCAGCTGGAGCCCGCCAACGCCCTGGACATGCAGGACTTCGCCGAGGCCTTCGCCTGCCCGGCGCTGGCGGCTGCCGCACACCGCTTCGTCCTGCGGCACGTGGGCGAGCTGGGCGCCCAGCTGGAGCGGCTGCCGCTGCCGCGCCTGCTCTCCTACCTGCGGGACGACGAGCTCTGCGTCCCCAAGGAAGAGGCCGCCTTCCAGCTGGCGCTGCGCTGGGTGCGCGCCGACCCCGCCGCCCGCGCCCCGCTGCTGCCCCAGCTCCTGGCCCACGTCCGCCTGCCCTTCGTGCGCCGCTTCTACCTGCTGGCCCACGTGGAGGGGGAGCCGCTGGTGGCCCGCTGCCCGCCCTGCCTGCGCCTCCTGCGCGAGGCCCGCGACTTCCAGGCCGCCCGCCTCGACCGCCACGACCGGGGGCCCTGCGCCCGCATGCGCCCGCGGCCCTCCACCGGCCTCGCCGAGATCCTCGTCCTCGTCGGCGGCTGCGACCGCGACTGCGACGAGCTCGTCACCGTCGACTGCTACAACCCGCGCACCGGGCACTGGCGCTACCTGGCCGAGTTCCCCGAGCACCTGGGCGGCGGCTACAGCGTCGCCGCGCTGGGCAACGACATCTATGTCACCGGTAAGGCATGCGGGGCACAAAAGCAACCGGTTTCAGTTGGGAGTAGGGGGGTTCTAGCAGTGGGACTTGGCTTTTCTCGGGGTAGCAGAGCCTGAAGCTGTGCCCAGGCTCAGCACGGCTGCAGCCTGAGGACAGGATGGGGACTCCTGGAGCCAGTGCTGGATTTAGCAGCTGCTCTCAATCCGGGCAGCATTTTACATGAGCAATGCTCCTGGGCACGCGGGCGGGAGTCACCCATCTCGCGCTGGTGGAACTTTCTAAGCGCTCGCTCTCGGGGACAGGAGTGACTTGAGAGCGTTTTGAGTTCCTGGCTGTGAAGGTGTTTGGGTTCAGAGCCCCGCGAATCACGAGCCGGGCGCGTGCTCGAGGCGGAGGCGTCTCAGAAAGCCCCGGGTTCCTCGGCCAGCCGGTGCCTGTGACTCACGGTCCCGTCCCCGGCGCGTGCCCTGCCTCCTCGCAGCCCGCTGCGGCTGTAATTACTTCTGCCGAGGTGACGGGTGTGTGAATGTGGCTGCTGCTCTGCATGTAGGTGTCTCCTTTGAACCACGTCCCCAGAGCTGGAGCGGCAGCGCCGCGGCGCCCGTAACCGCCCGCGGCCTGAGAGCCCAGACACCGCAGAACGGCTCGCTCTGGGCGCGCAGGACACGCTGACTGGGGTCTGAAGGGCAGGCCGAATGCAGCGGAACAGCAAACTGTGCTCCAGTCACAGGCAGAAAACACGGCTCTGCTGTAAGGGCAGGGCTGTAAGCGATGGGCTGCCACACAGCCCGGGTGGATGGGCGCCCTGACGTCCCGGGGGAGTTTTCTGGGGCAATCCCAGGCGGGTCTGGGGACGCTGACCCTGCCGGGAGCCCTGAGCCGTGGCGAGGCTGCGCTGGTGGGGATCTCCAGTCCTTCTGTGTAGTGTCAGTGTCACAGCCCAGGCAGTGGGAGGGCTGGAAGGTTTCTGTGCTGCCTTGGCAGCCCGGCGCTGGTGAGTGTCAGTCTCTGCTATGTCACAGCAGCTTCCGAATAGTGACAGAGCAGAGGCTGCAAAATGGGAGAGAAAAGGGTTATTTGGGAGGATGGAGTTAGTCAAACCTGGGAGACTTGAGTTGTGGCTCAGTACAGACTAGGAATGACATGGGAGCGATCCTTCCTGGCTTGCTGGGAAAGAAACGGTGCCAAACTGGCACTGGAATCCTCCCAGTGCACACGGCTGTGGTCCCTCAGTGCTGAAACATTTTCACACTGTACGGCCCTGGGAAGCAAAAGGTTCGTGTGGGCTGGAGAACAGCACAGACCCCAGTCCAGAGCCGAGCCCCCTCCTGCATCGCCCCGCGGTCGTTCCCTTCCCAAGCCCGCGCTGAGGCGTGGCGTGCTGTGCCGCAGGGGGATCGGACGGCTCCAGGCTGTACGACTGCGTCTGGAGGTACAACTCCAGCGTGAACGAGTGGACAGAGGTGTCCCCCATGCTGAAAGCCAGAGAATACCACAGCTCCACCGTGCTGGACGGGCTGCTCTACGTGATCGCCTCGGACAGCACGGAGCGCTACGACCACGCGGTGGACAGCTGGGAGGCTCTGCAGCCCATGCTGTACCCCATGGACAACTGCTCCACCACCTCGTGCCGCGGAAAGCTCTTTGCCATAGGCTCCCTGGCTGGCAAAGAGTCCATGGTGATGCAGTGCTACGACCCCGACACCGACCTCTGGTCCCTCGTGAACTGCGGCCACCTGCCTCCCTGGTCCTTCGCCCCAAAGACCGTCACGCTCAACGGCCTCATGTACTTCATCAGGTGAGCAGCGAGGGCCCTGACCTCCCCCCGTCCCCGCCGCCCCTCTGGGGTTTCCCTGGGAAGAGGTGTGGATTTTGCAGGTGGTTGCAGGAGGGCTCTGTGTTAGGAAAGCACAGCAGAGCTTCCTCTGGTGGTGCAGGTGGGTCTGTGAACCACCACCCCTCTTTCCTTTGCTGCTGCCTTAGCCAGACCTCAAAGAGCCACACTTAAAATCATGTGGAAGTGTCTCAGTGCAAACCCAGGGGCTGGGGAATAGCCAGGTATAAACTGGCTGAAGTCAGCAGCGCTGCTTGGAAATAGACTTCTCAGTTTTCTTTCTCAGCTTCTGGTTCTCCCCCTTGTTGCTATAAATAAGTGAGTAAGCTCCAAGAAAACGTTAAACTGTTGCTGGAGGACATCCCCCGTCTCAGCAGAGATAAGAGGGCTGAAGGTGAAGTGATTGGTCACTATTTTTAAGCGCCTTTCCAAATTGGGACTTAATTACCCATCTGAAGCTGTCCTGGTGGAGCAAATACTTTGGTTATCCACTTAATTAAAAATAAACTGAAAGGCATGCTAGGGCTGAGGCATTCCGTCTGGGTGCAAACACAGACATCTGTGATGGCCTCCAGACACTTTTCTCTTTTCAGTCTCCTCTTGGCTTTGCATAAAGCAGCAACTTCTACCCAGGACTTTTTATTTGGTTCACTTGGGTTCAGCTCGGTGTCTTGGTCCCTGGCAGTTGTTTGCAGGTGGCAGTTTGTGTCACCTGATTTTCAGTGAATCCTGAAAAGGTGGTTCTAGCTGCTTGGCTACTTGTCATGTCCAGTTCTATAGGTTTTCCTTTTCTTACCCATTTTAAAATACTGATGATTCACACTTCAGGATTTCTGATTGCTCATCTATCTGCAGGAGTTAACGAGAAGATTATCAGGGTCAGGTTTTCCCCCCTCATTTCACGTGCTGCACGTGGACTGCTGCGCTGTACAAAGCTGTCAGGAGCTGTGAGCTCCTCCTCTTTGGAGGACGGGGGAATAGGTTACAAATAAAAGTCACAGCCTCATTTTTTAGCTAGTTTTAAATAGCTCAGACTGGAGCTTCTGATCCCATCTAGTGGGATGAGGTTTATAGCTACAGATGTGGCACAGCAGCAGCAAGGCTGAGCTCTTCAGCTGCGTCCTCTTCAGAGCCAACCCTGAGATGGGAGAGCAGGTCCTGGCCTGACCGTTGGCAGTGCCTGGAGCTGTTGGGTGAGAGCTCTGCCCCTTTCCCTTCCAGCCCATCGGGGTTTCAGCTGCACACTCGGAAGCGTTTGACTCGGGGTTGGGTACGGGAAGTGTGAGCAGCAGTGGTTCTGGGTGCCAGCGGCCCCGCAGCAGCGTCCGCCCCGAGCTCTGTCCCAAGGCGGGTGCCAGCTCTTGGTGCTGGGGAGGGTTTGCTCTCAGTGCAGCTCCGTGGGGCCTGGAGCACTCACTCACGTGTGCCCGTGTCACAGATGTTTCGTTCAGCTGAGGGTCAGTTCAGTTCCAGGTACATCACAACAGTAACTGACGTTACTAAACTGGTGTTAAAGGGTGCAAGGTGTGGGCACCCCGGGCGTGCTGGGCCAGAGCGTGACCAGGAAGTCTCCAGCGCGCACCTCGGCTTGGCCGCGGGCTCAGCGGGCGGGTTTCTGGTGCGGGGGTTTGCAGAACACACCAATGTTGTGGGTGTTTCTCATTTATTTTCACTCCCTCCCCTGCTCAGACTCCTGTCAGCAGCCGATGGCGGTGCCTGGTCACCCGCAGTGCGTGGCAATGCGGTGTCACGACAGATACAAACCCAGGAAAATGTCCCTTGCAGCCTTTTGAGTCTGTCTGTGACGGGACTGTCCTGGAGTCGCTGACAGCGCTTCTCCAGCAGCCTGACCTTGTCCTCTGCGCATTCTTGTGTCAGCAGCACGCATTTCTGTGTCGCAAACATCCCTCACCTGTCCCTGTCACCCTCCCGTCTCGCGAGTGGAGCGGGCGAGAGAAGCCTTGGGGGATTATGCTGCCATCGACAGCTCTTCTCTCACAGTCCAGCCCGTCTAAATTTGGCCTTGCCAAAAAACTCAAGCAGTAGGGATCCTGTTACCTTGAGGCACAGGGAGGTTTAAGCTTCTCCAGAACAGCAGTAATTTTTTTTCCAGGCCCTGAAGCACTTGGGCCAGATGGGTCTCTGAAATGCAGACCTGCAGGGGGTTAGTCTGTGATCACACCTAGGTAGGTGCAGATGTGAAAAAGAGCGAGATGTGAGGAAGCCCTCGAGCCTGTGCAGTGATTTCCAGCCCAGCAGTGGTGCAGCCCGTGCTGGGCTCCTGGCGGGACCCTCAGTCCGGAGCAGCTCACCCCGCTGTGCTGGGTGGCAGAAAGCAGCCTGAGTGGGCAGCTGCTCTGTGCCACTCTCATCCTCCTTCCCTCCACGGCAGCGTCCCAGCGCTCGGTGTGCACAGGGAGTGCCGAGCGCGTTGCTTTGCCTGTAGGGAAGCTCAGCAGGGGCACTGGGGCTCTTTGGCTGTAGGTCACTGGCTGGGGGAACGACAAACGCGCTCCTGGGCTGTGTGGTGGGTGTGCAGGGTCCGTGCCAGCCCGCTGCGTGGGTGGGGCAGCAGCAGAGGGGTCCGGGCGCTTTCTGGGGCCAAACACCGCTGCTGGCGCAGGAGGAGCCCGCGCTGAGGGCTGGGGTCTGCGTCAGGGCCTGCGCCTTTGCACAGGAACGCTGTGGTCTCTGGCACACGTAGTGGGGTTGGAGCAGACGTGCTCACGGCGGCGTTTCAGGCTGTTGAACTGGGGGCAGGAGGTGATAGAACACACAGGAGTCATTTTGTGTTTTCTCCCCCAGAGACGACTCGGCTGAAGTGGATGTTTACAACCCGGTGAAGAACGAATGGGATAAAATCCCTGCCATGCTGCAGGTAGGACGCTTGCCAGCCTCCTGGGTGCCTGTCAGGGCTAAAATTTGTCTTAGTTTACCTTTGGAGGCCGGGTGCTCTTCACGTGATCACCCCTTGGAGTGCATTTAACTGTATCACAGTCACATGGAAGAAAAAGTCCCGGGTGACTGTGTAGCTGAGTGTTGGTTCGGGGCCGGCAGCTGGTGGGCGCCGAGCAGGATGAGACCCAACACTGTTACCATCCGCCCAGTGGGGCAAACCCCCCTCTAACCGCTGTGGGTATTCATTTCTCAACTGTAGGTTCACGTTGGGGGGAGCGTGGCCGTGCTCGGCGGGAAGCTCTACGTCTCCGGGGGCTACGACAACACGTTTGAACTCTCCGACGTGCTGGAAGCCTACGACCCCGAGACGCGCGCCTGGAGCGTGGTGGGCCGCCTCCCCGAGCCCATCTTCTGGCACGGCAGCGTCAGCATCTTCCGGCAGTTCATGCCGGAAACCACGCAGGAGGACAGCGGCATCACGCTGGACGACACCATCAACTTGAACAGGCAGCACCAAAACCTTCACAACCAGAACCTTAATGAGCTTCGTTAGCAGGGGGAGGCGCCGTCCCCCGGCTCGACATGACTTTGTTTTCCAGAACCAGTGTTGCTTTGAGAGCAGGCAGAGGCAAACCAGGGCTTGGAAACAGAACTGTACTGAGGGCAGAGGGAGCGAAAGCTCTGCGTGTTTGACCGGCTGTGGTGGCACTGCAGCCAGCGAGGCCTCTGCTGCGGCGACCCTCGGCCGTCTGAGGGGGAGGAGGTGCCGCGCTGCCCGCAGGGAGCCCCGGGCAGTGGCCTCTGAGGAAAGCGGCTGTGTTGGACGCCGCCGCAGCACCGCAGCTCATGGCTTCTGGCCAGACGCCTTTACTGGGAGCTCCTTCACCCCGTAGCGCTTCGTGTGCCACCAAAGTCCTTCAGCTTCTTTTTCAAGAAGGGTCTGTCTGGTAGGACAGTGCTCTGGACCCCCACCTCTGCCTCCGAGGAAGACAGACCTCCCGCGCACGTCTTCCTCGGTGTGGTTGGAGGGGGGAAAGGCCGTCCCCCGAGAGCTGGGGCCTGTTAGGGGCGAGAGGTTAATGTGAGGACGTGGCCCTTCCTGCCTGTCACCGCGGTCCCTGGCTCCCTTTTGTACCTTCAGTAGGAGCAGGTGTCCTGGGGCAGGGATCTCGCTGAGGCCAGGTTATGAAGCTTCCCCTTTCCTGTGTCTGAACTTCAGTTCTGCCTGTATTTTGTTGGGTTTTTTTAAGTTGCAGCATTTAAAGTTTTGCAGGTATTTGTTTTCCAACCCTTCCTAGAAAAGCACTTTTTCCTTCTAAGAAGAAACACTCTTATTTATCTTTTAATTGTATTCTACAGCTAGATCATTTCCATTTCTGATCACCCCAGCTGCGCCCTCCTTCAAGGGGAAGGGGAGGAGCGAGGACCCCTGGTAGCTGGCCCGGGGAGTGGCTCCTGGGCTGGCTGCTGCTGTCCCCGGGGAGCAGCCGCTCTCCCCTCCACGTGTGGGGCTGAACTCGGTAGAAAAAGCTGCTACTTGTGGGGGGGCTTTTTGCTGTCGCCTCTGTGCGGAGCTCTGGGCCAGCGCACTGGGCTGGGCAGACGGAACCCGTGCAGCAAGGGAGAGTTTTTATTTCTTCACTGTTTTAAAGGAGCTAAGTCAGCTTTGTACTATTTCAGTAAAAAACCCCAGACCCTTCCTGGGAAAGGTGAGTGCAGCTCCCTCGGGGGGCTCCCCACAGGCTTGGGAGCTGCTGACAGGGTAAGGAACCTGATGCAGAATCGCTCTCTAGCGCAGCACCTTGTGTGGCGGAACTGCCAGCCCGTGGCAGGTCCCGTGCCTGTCGCGCCCCCGGTTCGCAGGAGCCCCTGGGGTTGGGGCAAGTGGAAAACGCTGCCGAGGTGTTCGGGCAGAGCTGCGGGGGTGGGTGGCCAGTGCTGCAGGGTGAAGGGTAGGTGGCGATTTTAGGGTTTGGTTTTTGTTGTTGTTTTTTTTTTTCTTTTTGAGGGGTTTGCTGTTTTTTGGCCTGCGTAAGGTTTGCCTTTATACTCGCCCAAGTGACCGAGCCAGCTTGGGCTGTGTTTCCTCTTATCTACCTGAGCTGAAGAGAAGCTGCGTGCAGTTTACTCGTGGAATGTTTCTTGAACAAGCAAACAGCTGAAGCTGCGGCACCTCGAGCTCACCGGGAAACGGGCGGCGCACCCGTGGGAAAGCCGTGAGTGCGACGGTGCCGGAGCGCTGGCTGGATGCGTTCGCTTTTTCTTTCATCTTTAACCAATAGAAAAAAACAGAATTTGAACTCAGTTCAGAGATGGAAAGCCCATAAGCCCATGTACTTGATTGCTCGCCTTCTGGCTTGCCCTTGGATAGAGCAGTGTCAGCCCCATCCCCACAACATCGGCGGCTTCACAGCTTTAACAAAAATCTGTGTTGCCTTGGATGCTGTTTCACACCACGCTCCCCAGCTGTGGAACTGGGAAAGCTGCTCGGGAATCTGGGCTGTTCTCCACGTCTGAAACTTTGACAGTGCCTTGAAACGGCCGCGCAGCGGCGGGGGATGGCGGGCGGCCGCCTCGGGGTTCAGAACCCTCCCTGCTGCCGCTGCGGGCTGGGGTGCAGGGGGACCCCCTTTGGCAGTGGATCTGGGTGGGGGGAGCGCAGGGGGTCCCACAGTTCGGGGCAGCTCCTTCGTCTCTGGGAGTTCACAGCCGTGTCGTGCCGTGCTGACCCGAGGCCAGAGCAGCCCGTCCCCACGGCACCGTGCCGTGCCCGGCGGGCGCCGCGCAGCTGAACCCGCCCCGCGGAGCCGAGTGTTTCTGCTGAGCTATAAACAGTGCTGGCCCTGCTCGTGCTGTAGCTGCCACCCCCAGATTCCCCAACGGCTGAACAGTTAGGATCTGTATTTATTTTTTGTAAACTTCATTGTGTCCGGATCTCTGAGTGCAGTTAGGTACCATCCTTTGAAACAAAGGCCTTTACATTGACAGATAATGTATTTTTATTCTCATAGTTTGTTTTTAAATTTACTTGCAGCAGTCAAGTTAAATAAACCATGTTAAATAAACCTCTGTCGTGTCTGAGGGGAAGATTGCTGGACTGAGCTTTACTGTGATGTTTCTCGTCCTAGGCCTGAGGTGCGTTTAAACCAGACTCTGCCTTCTGGGTGAGTAAAAGAGGGGACGTGGGGAGAGCACGGCTGCGATTTCGGGGCACGTGGGTACCCTCGGTGATCATCCCCCACCCCGGGAACCCTCGGGAAACGGATCTCGATGTCAAGGCAGCCCCAAGTCATATTTCAGCCAAATATAAATTTCCAGACGTAAAAACAGGAGCTGAAAGCACTGAGCAGCTCCTTGAAATGTGTTTAAACTTAAGTAAAGGTTAAATTAGTTCCGTGGTGAGAAGCTATGGGTCCTGCCCTGCCTTTCAGTGGTAAAGAGATAGCAATGAGCAGAAACTTGACAAAACCAAGTAGAAATGAGGCAGAAATTTAACAGAGGAGAAAACCCTTCTGGCAGGTGTTTAAGGAAAGGGGCAGAGCTGCACTCTGGGGGAAGGTGAGCTTTGATCATGAGCTTTCAGACTCAAAGGCAGAGCTGCTGGCACACGGTGAGAGCGCTGAGGAGAGGGGAGGCCAGCACCAGCTGCCCCTCCAGCCGGGGAAAAGCCGTTCCCAGCATTACACAGAGCGCTCGGTCACGTCCTGCCTCACACAGCCCATGGGCATTTATTGAAGTAGCCATGCTGAGTAGCTTTGTGTTTGTTTCTTCATGTGAGACCTGACTGTAAGTTCATTTTAACTGAATTTCGCTGCACCCTGGGGTGGGAGCACAACCCGAAAAGAAGCAGCGTGGCAGAGCGGCTCCAGGCCAGCGCTTTATTGCGTGCTGGCGGGACGGGCGCGCGCGCGTTACGTGTCACAGTCTGCGGGAATCGCCGTCGTTATAATCAGCGACTGCTCGATCACATCCGCTGTGGGGAAGTTCTCGTTCGAGCAGAGTCTCTGCACAGGGATCTCCTCGGGCAGGGAGCCGCGGGACAGGGACTCCACGATCACCTCGGCCGAGCCCACCTCCAGCTCTGGGGGCGGCTGCAGTGCCACCACCACGGCCTTCTCATCCTCAATGATCAGGTTCCGCAGCTTCCGCTGCCGCGGGTTGTAGTTCTCCACCCGGTCGTGGATCTCCATGTGGCGCCTCAGGTGAGCCTGCGAAAGGAAGAGGCGGGGTGAGGGCTGGCTGAGGGCTGGCGTGCTCCGTGGGGCTCCCCAGAGCTGGGCGAGGCCTCACCTGCCGCGTGAACTTGTAGCCGCACTCGGTGCACTCGAACTTCCTCACGCCCTTGTGCCGGCGGACGTGGACGCGCAGCTGTTCGACGGCTGCGGAGGGAAGGCAGAGCCGGTTGGCGGCGGCACCGCCCTGTCCGTGCTGGGGGACGCTGACCCGCCCCGCGGGAGGGAGGGCAGGTCCCAGGGAGCCGCGCCCACGCTCCGCCCCGCGGGAGGGAGGGCAGGCCCCAGGGAGCCGCGCCCACGCTCCGCCCCGCGGGAGGGAGGGCAGGCCCCAGGGAGCCGCGCCACCGCTCGGCGCCCTCCCGTTACCTTTGAAGGTTTTCCCGCAGATCTGGCAGAAGTGGGGCCGCCCCTCCTGGTGCCGGCTGGCGATGTGCCTCAGCAGGGGCCCCTTCTCCGTGAAGCGCTGATCGCAGAACTCGCAGCTGAAGGGCCGCTCCCCGGTGTGGGTCCGGTTGTGCTTGTCCAGGCTCGCTGCCGTTTGAGGGGGGAGAGAGGGGGAGCCGTGGGTCAGCGGCGCGTGCTCCCCTGTCCCGGGGCTCAGGAACGCGCCGCAGCGAAGACCGGGGTTGCGCGGAGGGGCTGGTGCGTGCCAGGCCGGGGAGGAAGGCTTGGCAGCGGTGTGAGCAGCAGCCTGCTGGCCCAGGCTGACTGGTACCAGGGAAAAAAGGTCGATTTCTTCCTCTTTTGTGCCGCGAGGGTGATGGAGACACGGGGAGCGCGCCCTCCCCAGGGTTAGCGCGCGCTCACCAGAGCGCGGCTCTGCTCCCTGGCACAGGAAGGTGGTTTTGCAGCTCAGCTGCTTTCTGAAGGTCCCGGGAGCCGAAGCGCTCGGCACTGCCGGCCCCGGCCGCGCGCCCCGGGGATACCTTGTGTCCTGAAGGTCTTGCCGCAGAGGTGGCACTGGAAGGGCTTCTCGCCCGTGTGCGTGCGCAGGTGCATGTTGAGGTTGGCTTTCTGCGTGAAGGCGTGGTGGCAGAACTCGCAGACGTAGGGCCGCTCGTTCCTGTGGGCAGGGGAAACGTCACCTTCATCTCTGCCTCTGCCAGCTCCACCCCGGGTTACCTGCTGCTCCTCGCCCAAAGGTCTCCTAATTAAATCCTACTGCAACCCGGCTCACACTGAAGGGTTCTGGAGGCCCACGAACGCTCTCCTGCAGCCGTGGGCGCCCACACGGGAGCCTCCCGCCCCTCGGGCATTAGAACCAGCCCAGGAACCACAACACTGAAGAGGAGCGTGGCAGCTGCTGCTTCCAGAGCACAGCTGAGCTGGGCTGAGGAGTTTGCTCATCACCTGCCTCACTACAGCCGCACACTCAGAGACGTGCTCAGAGTCTGCGCTCCCTTTGGAAGAGAGCAAAGCAGGAGGGGGGCTGGACCCTCTCCAGATTTCTAGCAGAAGCTTCAGCCCAGCACCTCTGGGAAAGGGGAGCGCTCGCTGCCCTGCAGCCAACTCCCATCCTCAGCACCGCTCAGCCGGGCCCTCGGGGAGGACGCGCAGCCAGGAGAGCTGGGTGACACGGGGAGGACAGGAGTCACGCCATACCTGTGCTTGGCCTTGATGTGCATCTGCAGGCCGTTGCGACTGGAGGCCCTGTGCCCGCACTCCTCGCACACAAACAGCTTCTCCCCCCGGTGCTTGAAGGCCTCGTGCAGGCGCAGCTCTGTCCGAGACAGAAAGCACTTGGAGCAGGTCGAGCACTGCAAGGCCACAGGAGAGTGCGGGGTTAGGCAGCTCGCCCGGGGGCAGTTTGCAGCGCAGCCCACCACAGACCCGTCCCTGCCCTCCCTGCAGCACCACCCCCAGCCCCAGGACACCTCACGGTGGGAGAGGGCCGGACAGAGGTGCAGTGCTGCTCAGAACTCAGTCTGGCAGCCACAGCGCTCTGTCCTCAGCAGCTCTGTGGCTCCTGCCTCCCCAAACAGGGCAATGGGCGCCGCTCCCCAGGCCAAGCCCTTCCCTCTCGCAGGCCCCGCGCCGCCCGCCCGCTCCCCTTACCGCGTGGGGCTTGGGCGCGCCGTGCAGCTTTATCATGTGGCTCTGCAGGTCCTTCTTCTGCATGAACTGCTGGGCACAGGAGGAGCACTGGAAGGCAGGAGAGGTGGGTCAGCTCCCAGCCATCCCCACAGCGGTTCCGGTGCGGGCAGAGGCCCGTGGCACACCGGGGAGGGGAGGGCAGCGCCGCTCTGACACGGGACACCAGGCCCTGGTGAGGCCGCAGAGAGCACCCGGCCCTGCTGCCTCCCTGGAGCACGTCCTGCCTCAGGGACAGGGAACAGCGGCTGCCAGGGAGCGGGGACGGGAGCTGCTGCGCTCGGCTCCCCGAGGGCAGGGCCGGGCTGCCCCCAACCCACAAGGGGTCGCCCCCAAACCACAAAGAGTCGCCCCCTCCTCCTCCTCCCGTGCCGCGGCCAGCGCTGCTGACCTTGTAGGGCATCTCCCCCGTGTGCGACACCATGTGCAGCCGCAGCTCCATGCGCCTCCTGAACGCCTCCTGGCACACCGAGCATGAGAACACCTGCGAGAGACCGGGGAGGACTCAGCCCCCTCGGCACCGGGAGCCCCACTGCAGCCCCCAGCTCGGGGCAGCGCTGGGCCCTGGCTGTGGGGCTGAACCCGCAGCGATCGGGGTCGCTCCCGCACAGCGCCCGCCGCCCCCACGCACCTGCTCAGCCCGGCTCAGGCAGTTCCTGGCCTCGTGCTCCAGGAGATTCTCTTTCCTGAAGTAACACTTGCCGCACTTGGAGCACTCAAACGGCTTCTCTCCAGTGTGCTTCCTGCAGAGAGCGGCTGTCACTGCCCGTGCGACAGCAGAGCCCAGCCACGGGCCTGGGGAGGGACAGGGCAGGGACTGGGCAAGGACTGGGCAGGGCCAGGCCGGTGTTTCACACCCCGCAGCACCAGTGCTGCCGTGCTGCACTGGCTCTGCGGACCCCGCCGGAGCGTGGTGGGTGCCCCCTGCGCTCCCCAAACCCCCGGCTCACGGGGCCGAGGTTCGCCGAGCGCAGCCAGAGCTGCTGCCCTCCCGCAGGCACCCGCCCTGCTCTGCCCTCACACCCCCAGGTCCCTCCCCACGGCCCGGGCGGATTTTGGAAGCCCGGACGGTCCATATTCCCCCTCTCCCTGCAGCGGGCGTGCCCACCAGGCAGCCCCCCCACGGCGCCCGCCCGAGCCGGCTCCAGCCCTGAGCGCAGAAGCCCGGGACGGTCGCTGTGGCGTTTGGAAGCGTTTCAGAGTCCGCGCCCAACCGACAGCAACCGCACCCCGGCGGGCAGGGGACCCTCCCTTTCTGTCCCGGGGACACGGAGGTGCTGAGCCCGCCCCGGGCAGAGCCGCGGGACGGGGCAGAGCCGCACGCACACGCGGAAGGAGAGGTGGAGGCTCGTTACCTGTTGTGCACTTTCAGGTAGTATTTGCTGAGGAAGGTTTTGTGACACGTGGGACACTCGACCGGCACCGCAGTCCCTCTCCTGCTCCCCGCCGCCCCCGCGCTGCCCGCCGCCTTCCCCTGGGGGAGGTTCTTTTTGCTCTGCGGGACCTTTTTTTCGGGAAGGGACTCGGCGTCGTTGTCCCCCCGCGCGCTGTCGCCCGCCGCCGCCTCCTCCGGGGCCGGGGGGGTGGCCTGCGAGGGAACAGGCGGCCGTCACCGCGCCCGCCCCGCCGGCCGGCCGACCCTTGCTCCCCACTCCCGTCCCCCTCACGCACCGCCTGGCCGCCGGGCTGCGGGGGAGCCGCGATGTCCGCTTCCCCCCGGCGGCTCGGGGCCGTGGCGGCGGCGGCGCGGCGGGGCCGCTGTCGGGGGGCGGCGGGGCGGAAGGCGCGGCAGAGAGCCACGGCGTCGGGCACGCCGAGCTGCTCGGCGGCGGCCAGCAGGCGGGCGCGGTTGTGAGCCGTGAGCGCCAGGCGGCCGGTGTAGAAGAAGTCGAGGAGGAGCTGGAAGGTGTCGGCGAGGCCGTCGGGCAGCGCCACGGGGCCGCCGGGGCCGCGGGCGCGGAAGAAGCGGGAGCAACTGGCCAGCACCGGCCAGTGGGCGCGGAACTCCCGCCCGCCCACGCCCAGCGTCGCGTCGCAGAACTGCCCCGCCGCGCGCTGCCGGTTCAGCTCCCGCAGGACGCGGACGCTGTGGGCCGCCGCCGCCGCCATGCCCGCGCCGCTACCGGGCCCTGCGCGCCGCCGCCATCTTGGAAGCGCCACGGACGTGACGTCAGAAAGCGGCGACTGCCGGCGCGCCGGATGTGACGCGCGGCCGCGGAGGAGGCGGGCTGGGCGCGCGCCGGGCGCCTCAGAGACCCCCGCGCTCCCGGGCGGCCCGCGGGCCCCTCCCAGCCCCTCAGGCCGCGGCCCGGCGGCGCGTGTAGCGCTGGATCGCCATCTGGAAGTGCTCGGGCGTGTTAAGGCGCGGTCGCAGCAGGATGACGAAGGCCTTGGGTAGGAAGTAGCCGCCCAGCTGCGCGCCCAGCGTGCAGAGCGCCCCGAGCACCCGAGCCACCGCCTCCTCCCGGCCGCGGAACGCTCCCTGCGTGCAGAGCACGGCGGCGGAGCAGGCGAGGTGCAGGAGCAGGCAGCAGGTGAGGCACTTGGCCTCGTTGTAGCTGGCGGGCAGGTCTTTGCCCGCGTAGCTGAGGACGAAGCAGCAGGCGCTGAGCAGCACGGGGTAGGCGCTGGCGGCGGTCCGGCTGGCCGCGGCGCTCGGGCCGCAGTCCAGCACCACCCGCTCGGCCCGCACGCCGTAGTCCCTGCGCGGTGCCGAGGGGCTGGCGACCTCCGAGGCCAGGCAGAGCGCGGCCTGGGCCGCCGTGCTGGCGGCGATGAAGAGCAGCGGCCCCCTGTGGCGCAGCCAGGCCTCGTGCAGCGCCGGCCAGCGCGCGTTCAGCTTGAAGATGCAGATGAGCTGGAAGGAGCGAGTCGCCACACACGAGAGGAAGACGGTGAAGCCGATGGTGGAGAGGGGGAGCCGCAGCAGGCACGCGTGCCAAGTGGGCTCCCCGAAGTAGCAGAAGAGGCTGCTGCAGGCGCAGGCCAGAGAGCCCAGCATGAGGAAGCACATCTTCCCGCCTGCTGACTTGACCACCGGTGTGGAGGTGTTGAGGGCAAAGAGCACGGCCAGCCCTGCCATGAGCAGCATGAAGAGGACGGCGGGGGTCAGCAGCGCCCAGGAGATGGGCTCAGACCAGGACAGAAACTCGGCGGTCTGGTGGAAGCAAGCTTCGCTGCTCGCTGGGGCCCACTCGTCTACCTCGCAGGCCTGGCAGCTGTAGGGGTCTGTGGGGGACAGGAGCCCAGGCGGTGACAGAGGCACCTCGCACACTACAGACCCTGGTAAGAGTTGTGCCGTGGTGGAGCGCCCTGCCAGCCCCCCGGGCTCTCTGCGAGAGCTGCCCACTCCTCGCGTCCTGCTCCTTCCCCTTGGGTGCTTCCAAGCCTTGGGGAGCCGAGGAGGCTCTTTTCCCAAAAGACCGTCCCTCAAAACTCCCCCCAGAAGCCCGTGGCTTGGGTGGAGAGGTGTGAGGCCCGCAGGAGCTCAGCGGGGTTAGCTGAGGCTCGAGGGCCTGCGGGTGGGAAAGGGCTCGTGCGCCCAGCAGTGACCTGGGAAGGGTCTGTAGCAGCCCCCCTTCTGCAGGCTGGGCTATGGGACAGTGGTGCTGGGGGGCCATGTTTGGGGGCTCCCCGCTGTCACCCGGAGCTGGCCATGCCTGCTCCCCTCAGCCCAGCTGCGGGCACAGGCTGCCACCATGAGGTTTGTTGTTGTGGCTGGTGCCTCCGCGACAGGACGTTCCCGGTGCCTGTGCCAGGCAGGGGACATTTCCATACCCTGGCGCTGGTGACCGCGCGCGGTGGAAGCCCCGAGTGCCATCTGGGGCACAGAGGCAACCGCCGCCCCGGATTTGCCTCCCGGAGGATGCGGTGCAGGAAGCAGCTGTGGGGCCAGGTGTCCCTTGTCCCCCTGGGCACAGGACATGGGCTCTGCCAGCGGCTGTGTGACCGCAGGGCCCCCGAGGGCAGCGCTCCTGGAGAGCGTGGGGCCAGGGCTTTGCATACCCGCGGGTGAGCAAACCGGGGGGTCAGCTCGGGGGCTTGTCCTGGCGGTGGGGAGCAAGGGAGAGCAGGGGGGAGGAGGCTGAGGGGCTGGTGAGGAGCAGGGGGCTGGCGGGAGGGGAGCCAAGCGGGCTGCAAGGGGGGAAGCAGCCCCCCGGGACAGACTGACCCGATCTGTTCAGGAAGGTTCCTGCCGGGCAGGCCACGCAGCTGAAGCAGCACTGGTGTTGGCTCTGCTGCAGCCGCTTCTCTCCCGGCTGGCAGGGCTGGGAGCACACCGAGGTGGGAGCCTGTGGGGAGCGTGGCCAGGGTCAGGCAGCAGCGGGGTGCGCCCCAGGACACCTCGCTGAGCGCCAGGCCCGGGCCTGGCAGCGCTGGGGCAGCTTGCTGCCAGCTTCCCAGACAGACAGGGCAGGAGCTGAGAGCTCAGCACGTTCTGGTTCTCACAGAGGTGGTGAGAAAATGAGACCTTTTAAAGATAAAAGTAGGACCTGGGAGCCTTTTCGGTTCGTGTGCCCTGCCTGGTTTTTGGAAGGATGAGAGCTGGTACTCGGAATGCAGGTCACCCCCCATGCCACCTCCATCTGCCCTCACTTTTGTCCTGCCCTGGGGAGTCACCCGGAGCTGGTGGCATTGGGGATGAGCTGGCTCAGCAGCCAGCAGTCGGCTGATCTCGCTGCAGAACCGTACCTGGCGATCCCCTGTGTGCCACAGCATTTTGCCCTGGTCGATGCTCAGCCCGTCGGGGTTCACACTGAAACTCCCTATCACATCAAAAGCCCAGCCTGAGCCGCTCCAGTTCCACATGATGATGTCGTAGCCTTTATGAATGTCCCCGTTGGCGTCAAAGGAGATGCGGCTTTTGTACAGGGTGAAGTTTACTTGCTTGATTTTTTGTAGGAGCTGTAAAACAGAAAAGTAAGAGGAGAGCCCTTCCTGCTGAGGAGGCTCCCACTGAGTCTCAGGAGGGAGATGTGCTGGGGGACCCCTTCTCTGCTCTGGCTCTTGTTTCTACCTCCCAGCAGCTAGTGTATGCCCAGCTGCAGAAAGTCCCTTCCAGGTTTCTGCGAGGGGCTGGCAGTAGAGGAACAGAAGTGACCTAGGGCAGGAGTTTGGGTCTAGGTCCAGGCTGCTTTGACTGTGACGGGTGGCTGAAGCCCACGAGGGTCTTCAGCTGGGACACTGGGAGCCTTTCAGAGGGACAGAAAACCCCTGGGCACAAGGGGAAAATCCTTCTTTGTGAGGAAGGATCCTTGTGGATGCTCTTCCACAAGGAAGTTCCCTTCCTTGCGTTGCTCTTACCTGCCAGGGGTAGACTGTGCCCTTGCTGCACGTCCCCGAGGCGCAGCCCAGCAGGTCGTGGAGGCCGTGGGCCACGGCGTACACGGCCGAGTACACGTTGAAGGAGGCCTGGGCGTCAAACACGGCAGTGGCGAGCGAGTGGCAGCCGGTGCAGCGCTGGGTGCAGTCCAGCTGGGTGCTCCCTGCCAGCCCCCCACCCGCTGCCATCCTGCTGGCACACTCAGCCGCAGCTCGTTCCTCTGCGGCCTTCCAAGCCCCAAAGCGCTCCAGCATCACAGGCTCTGTCTTCTCGAACGATATCCCAATCACCGAGCCAATGCTCTGGATGCCAGGTATCTGCCAGATGGTTGGGTCTAACACCCAGTCTTCAGAGCCCACCCACACCATGCCCGTGATGTTCCTCTGGACCACCACCTTGAAGAAGGAGTGGGCAGTTTGTCTGGTGGAGAAGACAACGGTGACGTTGACCTTGATGTCCATGAGGATTCTGACCAGGTCGTGGAGCTCCAGGCTGCTGGAGTCCTTGTTGATGGGGATGATGTCTCGGTAGGCAACGCACACGTCGTTTGCAGACAGCAGCTTGTAGAGGGTGTCCAAGCCGTCCCTGCTGTAGGCGTTGTCGCTGCCCAGCAGCGCGACCCAAGTCCAGCCGAACCGCTGCAGCAGCAGGAAGATGGCCTTCACCTGCTGCTTGTCGCTGGGAATGGTGCGCAGGAACGAGGGGTAGAACCGCTTCACGCTCAGCTTCTCCAAGGAGGCTTCATAGCTGATCTGCAGAGGGAGCGGGGAGAAAGGGGGTTGTGCTCCCCCAGGCAGGCAGCTCGTCTCCTGAAGAGACCGGGGGCTCGGCAGGCAGCGGAGCCGGAGCCAACGTGCTGCTGCGAGAGGAACCTTTGAGGGACAGGGAGCCCGCTGCCACCCCTCCCTGCCAGCGCCGGGGAGGGACGCGGAGGGGCTGCGCTCCCAGCTCAGCCTGGCCCCTCGGCTCCGAGCCCATCCTCCCTCAAACCATTACTGCTCGGCATCCCTTTCCCCTGCCGGGACAGCCGCCCTTACCTCTGGCACGAGGAAGACGCCGAGGACCGCGGCTGTGGTGACAGCCAGCTCGGTGCTGTCAGGCCCGATGACGGCCACCGCCTCGGGCTCGTACCGCTGGAAGGTGGGGAGCACCCCGACCTCCCGCCCGCCTTTCCGTGCCAGGGCTCGCAGCGTGGCGTGGAGGTTGGCTGGCTCCGAGCAGATGTTGTGGATGTCGTAGCCCAGGGTGACGTTGGGGAGGAGGACGCTGGAGTTGTTGATCTCCTCCACGGTGAAGCGCATGGCCTGGGACAGGGAGTAGCCGTGGCTCTTGAAGCTGGCGGCGCTGCACGAAAGCAAAAGTGGTTTTCAGGGAGGAAAAAACCGCGTTTTTTGGGGAGAAAACAGGGCGAGGGGGACTCACTCGTCGCAGGCGGCCACCTGCGGCCGGGCAGGGGCCCGCGGCGGCCGGGTGTGCATCGGGAAGAGGCCGGCCAGGCGGTAATCTCCGCGGCTGGAGAAGGAGGCGGCGGCCGCGCAGAGGCAGAGCAGGGCGGGCAGCGGCATGGCGGGGCGGTGCCGGGCGGCGGGCGGCGCCTCTTAACGGGGCGGGCGGTGCTCGGCTGAGGGGCGGCCCCGGGGAGGCGGAGGGAGGCTGAGGCGGCCATGCCCGCACGGCGCGGCCCGCTGGCCCGCCGCCCCCGCCGGGCCTCGACCCGCGGGGGCCGGGCGGAGGCGGCCTGGAGGGAGTTCGCCGCCTCCTTCGCCCGCGCCGGGATGGTGCCGCCGGCCGAGGCGGGGCTGGCGGCCGTGGAGGCGGCGGAGGGAGCCGCTGTCCTCCTCCTGGCGCCGCGGCAGGTTGGTACCGCCCGGCCCCGCCGCTCCCTACCCGCCCGCCGCCGCCTCACCGCTCTCTCCCCCCTGCAGGTGCTGACCTTCACCGGGAAATGCCGCCTGCGCTGCCTCTACGGCGCCGTCCGCCTCCTGGGCTTCGCCGTGGCCTCGCACCAGCCGGGGCTATCGGTCTTCTCGCCGGCCACCCACTGCGCGCTCAGCCTGGAGGCGCTGCCCGCCGACCGCCCGCCCGCCGCCGACCTCCGCCAGCTCCGCACCGCCGCCCGCGCTGCCATGCGGGCGCACAGCGTCCGCCGCCGTGAGTGCCCGCCGGGGCGGGGGGCGAAGGGCCGCCCGCGGGGCTGCGGACCGCCATTTTGCGTGCGGTGCGGGGCGGCCGCCATTTTGCGTGCGGGGAGGGCAGCCATTTCGCGTGCGGCGCGGTGCGGGGTGGCCGCCATTTCGCGCCCGGCGCGGGCTGAGGGCAGCGCTGTCCCCCTGTTGCAGAGGCGCGGGTGAAGGTGATGGCGCGGTTCTCCCCGGAGTGCGCCCTGGTGCTGCTGGAGCACCTGGACACGCCGGTGACGCGGTTCCTGCTCAGCCACCCGCCGCTGTCGCACCTCTTCGAGCCTCAGGTGAGACCCGGCGGGCGTCGTGGCGGCCGCTCCGCCCCGGGACAGGCCTCGTGCAGAGCGGGAGGCGGCCGCCCCGCTTGGCGTCCCTGTCCATGGGCAGCGGTGCCGCTGCAGGGCCTCACACGCCTTTCTCGGTGTTCTCCCGCTCTTCCCCAGAAAAAGGAGGAACCGAGCTTCACGCCCGAAGACGCGGTCCTGGCATCTGTCGGCATGGTGAAGTGCAGCCCTGAGCGCGGGCTGCTGGTGTCGGAGAGCATGGTGCTGGCGCTGGAGGAGCTGATCCAGGCGTGCTGTGGTGAGGGGTGTGAGCCTGGGGATGTCGTAGCCTCGAGAAGGGAAATTCCTGAGGCTTCTTAGGCGTTACAGTTGGGGAGAGCCTGCCCCGTGACAGCACTGATTGAGTGTCATGTTTTTCCCCTAAATAGTGGGAGTCTTGAGCATCACTTCAAGTGGGTGTGTGCCTCTCTCGCTGCTGTAAAGGGACTTCCCAGTCTGACATCAGAACTCTTAATTTTGCTGTCTTTTGTAGCAACTAGAAGAAAACAACTCCTTATTATCCATCAGCATTTAAAATACTGCGAGCAGTTGGAGTTCTTACATGCTGGTGCTTAGTGCTAGGCCTTGCTTCTCACTTCAGGAGCCTTTCCCTTACACTCAACATGCTTCTCTTTAACAGATTTTTTTCTGTTTAATTAAAATATATCCTAGTTAGACCACAGAGTTTGCAGGGTTTTTTGTTTGGTTTTTTTTAAACAAGTTAATGTAAACAGATCACACCAGAATAACTCAAAACATTCGTCCATTTCAGAGTGTGTTTGTTTTTCCAGCTGAAGATGAAGGTGTCCCAGTGGTTCTTGTGTGTGGCCCAAAAAACACCGGGAAATCGACATTTAATAGATACCTAATTAATCTGTTACTCAATCGGTGAGTCTTGTCATGTTCTACAGGTTTTTAAGCCCTGCATGGTATTTTAGGAGAAGGGGAAAAAACTACCTGCCAAGATTCTCAGAAAAGCTGTTAGGACTGGAAGGTGGATGTCTTTTAAAGACAAAGAAACAAAAAATCAGAAAATATGCATCCTTTTCTTGGATTGCTTTCAGAAACCTTTCAGTTGAAATACCAGTAAATTCCTGTTTTGGAGTATGTGAACTAATTGGGCACCGAGCATTTAGGGTTCAGTAAGGAACTGGGAGTTCTAACACTTGAAAAACAGCAGTAAGTTTTAATTTGTTAGTGTCTTTGAAGACTATTGGCAGAGCAAGGTGTCAAAGCTTGTTCCTCTGAGCCACTGCATGCTTCCAATAAAAATTATCAAGTTTGTGTATCTCAAATGTCTGGTCTCAGGGTTCCCAGTTACTGTGGCAGGGGTGGCACGCTCGTTGGTAGCGCCTCTGGTTATTGTTGTAGCCACGTCCCTTAAAGCTGGGTGGGTGTGGAGCTGCTGTGACCTGGTCCTGAGCGGTGGTGAGCCTGTCTCACCTAATGCCCCCTCAAGTAAGGGAAGGAGAGAGACCGGTGGTGGTTTAATTGTGTCCAAGAATTTAATCCTGACGACCTGGCACACAATCAGATTGTGCTTCTGATGTGTTCCAGGCCGTGTTGTGTTCCTGGGTTCAGTGGACGCTAACATCCAGGCTTCTCTCGCGCAGCCTCCCCTCGGTTGAGTACCTGGAGTGTGACATAGGTCAGACGGAGTTCACGCCGCCCGGGTGCGTGGCGTTGAGCAGCGTAACGGAGCCAGTTCTTGGTACGTGTTTGCCATTTTCTGCAGTTGCTGGAAACCCTTTTATTTCCCAGAGGTGCTTTCTGAGTAGAGGCTGTACTTTAGGGGAAGTTGCCACGTCTGTCAAAGGTGCATATAGAAAACAAAACAAAGGCTGTAAAAGTTTTCTTGCTGGGGCCATCTGAGCTCCATGTGAGAATCTCACTGAGTAACACGGAGCTCTTCTCCCTGCTTGTTCTGATTTAAAGAGAGAAGACGACAGTTGTTCATAAGGTGGTGGAACAGGCCGTGGCATGTCAAAGTGGATTTGCAGCCTTTCACATTGGAAAGGTCTCCTGGGGAAAATCTTTACCAGTTGTCTAAAAAGGATATGGTTTAGTTTTTTGATAGTCTGTCATAAAGACTGTTTTGAAATTTACAGATGTGTTGCCAGGTGTTTAAAAACAAAACCAAACCCCAAACAAACAAAACTCCTGTGTGGAGCATTGCCAGTGACAGACAAGTTTCCATAGATGCAGGCTGTTAGCATGTGCAAGGACGTGTGAGCATGTGAAAAGAGGACAGATGATTTCAAAAGGGGTTGCATGGAGGTGCTGCAGGGATGGGAGGTTTTTTATTGGACTTACTGAAGCCACTGAAGGCTCCCTGCTTGCTTCTTTCAGGTCCACCGTTCACTCATCAGCAGACGCCCCATAAGATGGTGTATTATGGACAGACTAGCTGTGAGCAGGACACAGAAAGGTACTTGGACGTTGTGAAGTACGTGTTCAGCTCCTACAAGAAGGAAGTGCCTTTAATCATCAACACCATGGGCTGGGTGAAAGGTAAGCAGGATAAATCTTGTCAGGGTGGTGTGGAGGGAAGGTAATAATCGTAGCAGTATGTGTCCACGCTTCCTTGAGAGCCCAGAACCAGAAGGTGCAGCTTACCCCCTTTCAGCTGGTGTTGGTCTTCGTAACAGTGTCCTGACCCGTTCATGTCAGGCAGCAATCGTGTTCTCTCTGCTCCCTAAAGGTGAGGGGCTGCTGCTTCTGATCGACACCATTCGGCTGCTGTCGCCCAGCCACATCGTTCAGATGGACGTGTACGACTGGAAGGCCATGGCGCCGCTCACCCCGGAGTACGTGCACCTCGCTCCCGGCCTCTACACCAAGGGCAAGCAGCAGGCCAGGTGCAAGCAGATGGACACGAGTGAGGTGGAGGGCTGGAGGCTCTCTGAAGAGGAGGGAGATGCGTCGGCTCCCGAGTATAAGCTGCTGTATGTCCATCCAGAGTTCCCTCGAGCAGGGGTTGCAGGTGAAGCGTAAGTAGAAAGTTCAGCACTGCGTGTGGTTGCTGGGCTTAGTGAAATGACACAGTCCTGATGATACAGGCTCTTGTGTTGCTTTGGCCTTGAGAGCTCCTTTAAATCAGTCAGAGATTAGCAGTTTGCTTGCTTGGGTGTTATGTTTGGGTGGTGTTTGTTTGGGATTTCTGGGTGGTTTGGGGGGTGGTGGTGGTTGAGGGGAGGTTTGTGTAGGGTTGTGGACGGTTGTTCCTGCTCTGCTCTATCGGCTACTGTCAGTTGCTTCCTTTTACACTAGGCATGACGTTCACTTGGAATCAGTGAATGCTGCACCTCCTTTTTTTCCTAATTGGGAGGTTCCTTACCTATTATCTAATAGACTTTATTACCACCACCCTTGGTAATTCATGCCTTTCTAAAGTTGAAACGATGCCCTAAATCCGGTTATTTTCCCAGGCGAGTACATAGCGGCATCTTGCGTGACATGTCCATCCTGGGCTACCTGGGCCAGCTGCAGTCCCCAGACGTCGGGGCAGTGCTTCCCCTGCACAGTCTTGTGCCCTACCAGGTAAATGCACCTTTAGGAGAGGCTGGGAGGGCTTGCAGGGAGCCCAGCTCGTGGTAATTGACAGTTCTGCTGGTACTGCAGGTGTTTTCAGAAGGGGGAAGAACGCTGTGTAACCTGCAAACAGATAACAACTGATTGAGTGTCTCTGGAAGCGAGGTTTTGTTGAGGTGCCGGTGTGGCACGGTGCTTGTGGTGTTGGGAGCTGTTGTGTTTGCCACTGAGATCACGTCTCTCTGTAGATGTGGGCTGGGAGCTTTCCGACTTTGTGTGCTTTGCATTATCTTATCTCTGCTCAAGCTGGAGTCATGCTGAGCCCAGGATACAGTTTTCTCTGGTTGTTTCCCCCCCTCAGGTACCCTTCAGCGCTGTGGCGCTCAGGGTGATCCACACCGACGTGGCTCCTACCAACATCATGTACGCGGTGAACGCCAGCTGGGTCGGGCTCTGCCGGATTCCCGACGAAGTCA
The DNA here is from genome assembly GCA_907165065.1 of Caprimulgus europaeus. Next base: position 515,724 of record OU015546.1, read on the forward strand.
AGTGCCCGACCGACGGGCCGGTGCTGCTGACACAGACACCGGTCTGCGACTGCCTCGGCTTCGGTGAGCCGGCCCGGGGCACCCCGAGCTGCCTCCTCACCTGTCGTGTTTGACAGATGGGTTGCAGAGTGACAGCTGAAATAGTGGGATGAGATCAAAGGATAATGGTGTCGTGGCTTCTGTTCCGAGCTGTGCTTCCAGTGCTGTGGCTTTCATTAACCTGTGGTAGCAGCTGCGGGGAACGTCGCTGAGCGGCGCCTTTTGTAACGTGCTTCTCTCGCTCTGCTGTAACTTGGTAGTTCAGTTGCTCTCCAGATTCACATTCTCAAGAGCAGATTGCACGTGGCTTATGCAAAATCCCTGTAGCTGGCTCTCAGTTTCCTTCCATGACTTGATTTAATATTGGGAAGTTAGCTGTTCCTACGTGTGCTGGGATACTGGAAAAGCAGGACACGGCAGGGCAGCTTTTTCTTCAGATGTTTCTCAGACCCTTCTCTGGGTTCTACAAGAGCTTTGGCTGTGGCTGGTGACACAGCCCGAAATGATCAGGTGAAGACTGACCTTTGTGTGTACTCTTTCAGGAATTGTCCGAGGGGTTGACATGGAGAAGAAGCTTTACCACGTTCTGACGCCAGTGCCTCCGGAAAACCTGCGACTGGTGAATTGTCTGCTCCTCGGCAATATCGCTATCCCAAACTGCGTTCTTGTGGGCCAGGTAGGAGCTGCACGGGAGGAGGGTGGGAGCTGGCTGAGCGCAGGCTGGCTGGCGCGTTTTCCATTTGCTTATTTCTGGGGCTGGTGCCTGCCCAGGGATGTCTGGGCAATGGCAGATGGTTATCTCGTTAGGAAATTGTCCGTAAGGCATAGAAACGAGGGAGAGGGGAGCGTTCTTCTCGTGTTTCAGATACCAGAGCAGGGTTTGTTGATAGCTTGCTGCTTCCCACTGTCAGCTCTGTCAGGTGTAGAGGAAAGTGCTCCCCGTTCCACTGAAGAGACAAGTTCTTAAAGCTGCTTCTTGTTTTGTGTTTCCCCTTTTTCAGCAAGGAGTTGACGGAGAGATCCCCTACGTCACATCCGATTATAACTACAGCATCTTGGGGTCTGGGAAGCTTAAAAAGAAGAAGCATTTCAAGAGGAGGGAGCACGTGTTTGAGTGTGATTACACCTGAACCTTGGCCACCTTGGACCCTGGGATTTGTTTTATATGGAGACAGGCAAGAGCCAGGTGTGGTCACAGACGCCCTGGGGGCTGCAGAGCTCTGAGAGACCCTGGGCAGGGGTCCGGTGTAGATACCACAGCATGGCCATTTTTTATAATGTTTTATATTTTCAGTTTGTTTTTGGATGTTTTGTAATAAATACCTATTTAAAACGGTGGTTTGGCTTGAATTTTTTCCTCAGCCTGCGCTGATTGGACACACACAGCAGAGAGGAGCCGGGGGTGGGTGTCACCGAAAGGCTCTGCTGAGCAGCTCTGCGTTGGAACTCCAGCCCTGGCTCTGGCTTTCGGAGAGTGACCCGCGGTGGTGTGAGCCCGACTCCGGCGTGGCCGTGGTTTGGGGCAGAGCCCGTGCCCGTGGTTCTCTCCCTGGTGCTGTGGCTGACCCTTGTCCTTGGGGGCTTCTCCTCGAGGAAGGAGCAAGTTAGAAAATCCTCTCCTTGGGGGACCGCAGCCGCTGGAGGGAGTCGGCCGCTCGCCGCTGTGGGCGGGTGGCTGCCGTGTGTCCCTCCGCAGCCGGGGACACTGCTGTACCCGTCTCAGCTGCCTCACCGCGGACCCCGTCACTGCGGTTGCAGCTCAACACCTTGGGCGCTGCTCTGGGGAGAACTCGAGCACAGCTCAGATGTGTCACCCAGCTCTGTCTCCATAGGCTGCGGTGCGGGTAGAGCGGCAGCGGGGCACTGGGCCTTGCCAGACTGGTTCCCTGCTCTGCCCCGCTGGGCCAGGCTGAATCCATTCATGTATTCAGTTAACTTCTGTACATTAATTGATTTAATTTATGTATTTTCAGCTCTTGGCTGTGGCAGCGATTCGCTCCCGGGTGAGGATGCGGTTGGTGGGAGCCGCGCGAGGTGAGTGAGTGTTTTGGGCCGAGTCGAGGACCTCTGGGAAAACCACTTCTGAACGGGCGATACCCAGCGCGTCAGGCGGTCAGCGGGTCCTTGGCTGCAAAAATAACCTGGCTCCTAACAGGGACTGCTGCTAACGTGGCGTGGCCCTGCCTGTGTCCCAGAGCAGGGGGACAGTGGCCCTGGGGTTTGCAGCCCCCAAAATGAGCACTTGTTGAGATCCCCTGTAGCCGGGTCTCCTGGGGAGGAAGGAGGGATGCGGTGTGCCGCTCAGTGCCAGATCTTTTTGGCTGGTGGCCTCTCTGGATGTGACTAATCTGCAAAAAATGTTTTTATCAGGCTTGTGAGATTTCCCAGTGCTCCAGAAACACCTGTAAACAAACACACGGAGCGGGATGGCTGCCAGGGAGGGGACGGAGCCATGAGGGGCTGCGCGGTGCTGCTGTCTTCTAAAGAGTTAAAGCTTTAACTTAATCCAGGCCTAATTATCCCCATCTGGCTGGGTCTGGCAGCCAGGGCAACCTGGCCTGAGCAGTGGCTAAAATAAATACAGGGGCCGTCCTGCAGTGGGAGCAAAAATCCTGGGCGAGGCGAGGTGAGGCGGGGGCTCAAGGCGCAGGGGAGCGGGCGGAAAGGGCGCCGGGAAAGGTGAGAGGGGCGAGCGGTGCAGGTGAGCTCCAGGGGCTGGGCAGACCCCTCAGTGCCATCGCTGGTCCCCAGCACCCACCTCACCCTGCAGTGTGACAGACCCCACGCTGCCTGGGCTGGGGTCTCCTCTCAGAGCTGGCGGACAAGGGAGTAACCCCCGTGCACCCCTGCCCAGCCTCGAGGGTCCGGTTTGGGACCTTCCTGGGGGGGACCACGCTGCTGATGCCTGGCAGGGCTGGAGGTGGGTTCTTGGGCAGGGGGGACCATGCCAGCTCCAGGCACTCACCACAGGTCTGTCTTGAGGGGGAGAGTGGCAACGAGGTGGCCGGGGGCTTTGGAGAGGAAACCTCAGTGTGGCATCCCGCCAGCGAGGGTGGGGGCACGTGGTGCTGTGATTGATAGGAAATCGGTTACTTGGCACTTAAAGGTGAAGGATGTGCTCAATAAGGCAGGGTGGGGATTTTCAGTGTGCCAGCATCTATTGCCCTTGCAGCAATTTGTATTGATTTTTTTTAATTTCTGGCTACCTTTCTCTGGCAAAGGGCCCTTAGAAGCAGCAAAACTCCCGGGAGCATGTGGTGCTTTCAGGAGAAGCTGCTACTGATGTGGCTGGGTTTGGGGCTGGGGTGGTCTCAGCCCGGCCGCTCGGGCCACGTGGTGTTTTGTTTTCCCCCATTTTAGGGAGAGTTCTGCACGGGGCAGGACCAAGGTGCCGTCCTCCGTCCTCTGCTGCCTTTGTGGGTTTTAAGCTCTATCTGGTGCTTTCCTATGTGCTTGTATTTAGCAGGGGGGGAGGAGCCCCCTGAAGACCCCTGACTCTCCCCACGTGGGCTGGGGGCCCCCAGCATGCCCACGGGTGCGGGGGTGCAGCAGGGACTCGTGGTGCATTCCTGCTCCCCCAAACGCCGTCCGACGGCGCAGCCACCGAACAGCCCCCCCTTCACCCCGATTATTTTAATCACAAGCGCGTCTTGTCTCCGCGGCCGAATGTCTGTCACAGACGGCAGAAAGTGAAATTTGTGCAATGTCTGTGGGAGGCTGAAGAAAGGCCCTTTGTGTGCCCCCCGCGCGGGCGCTGGGCAGCCTCCAGCAGCACCCTCCGCCGCCCCGCGGCTCCCGGCCGCCGCCGTCAATGCGCCGCTTGTCCGGAGACCGGGACCTGCTCTTAAAGCCGGAGCTGGGCTCCCCCAGCTAGTCCCAGCGGTGGCCCTGGTGGGGCAGGCACGGCTCCGGGGGGTCCCCGGACCACGACCCCAGGATGTTTCTGTACTGGAGGAAACGGGGTGCCTACCAGCTGGAGGCTTTGCCCGTCGGGCTGGCCGGGCTGGAGTACGGGGCGGTGGAGCGCTTCTCCTGGAGCTCCAGCCTGGACATCAGCGAAGAGCTCGGGGGTAGGTGTCTGGGGGACTAGCAGGCTGGGGGAGGCCGTGCTTGGCCAAAAACCCCCAGCCCTGGCAACGAGGGTGAGGCGCTGGAGAAGCTCCGGCCATGGCCGGGAGGCTGTGGGGGAATCCGATGTGGATGCTGCAGGTGCAGCCGGGGAGCACCAAGTGAACCACCCTGTGCTGCCGGCTCCCTCCCGGCCCGCAGGGATCTGTGAAGCCGAGCGGCCGCGGTGCACTCAGCTGCGTGCGTGCTCCGGTTTCAAACCTGTCTGCCGTCACTGGGAGAGCCCGGCACGCTGATACAGCCGGCAGCAGGAGGAGGGGGTGGTGGTGGCCAGGGAGAGGACCTGGTGGGGACAGGATCCATCCTCTGGTCCCCAGAGTGTCTGGTGGGGATCCGGACACCCTCCTGCCTCTGCCAGGAAGTGGAGGTCCCTCTCTGCGCTCCCCCCCGGCGCACCCAAGGCCCTCGTGTGTGTGTGACCTGCTGCCAGGGCCAGCACTTGGGAAGAGCCACGCGGCTCTGGCTGTGCCAGCGGCTGTGGCGTGTGGCTGGTCCTTGGCACTGGCAGCCACCTGGGCTGGCCTCAAGGTTTTGGTGAGTTTGGAAAACTTTCCCTTGGGTGCGTGAAAGAATTTGTTATTTGTTTCCGTTATTATTCCCGATAGGTCAAGTGAAACGGCAGCGGCGGGGGCCGGGGGGCCGGCTCACCCTGGAAAGCGCTGCGGGGCGGCCGAGGGACAGAGCCCCCATTGTGCTCCCGCCGCGGGGGCAGCCCCGGCTCCCGGGGGGCTGCGAGCGGAGCCCTGTGCGGCTGCTCCTGCGCCGTCATCCGGCAGCGCCCGCCGTGCCCCGCCGGTGTGGGCAGCCCTGCCCGTGCTGGGGATCGCAGCCTGGCCGGGAGCTGGGGCGGGCAGCACCGGCCCGTGTTGCCGCCTCCCTTCCAGGCAGAAGCAGCAGCTTTTTCAGCGCTGCCCCAAAGGCTTTTCCTGCAGATTGAGTCTAACCCCGGCCTTGGCCGCGGTCCCGCTGGGGCCGGCGCGGGTGGTGTTTTTGTTGGCAGGGGGGAGGCGGGAGAGGGGAGCGGTGTGGTGGGGGAAGCCCCTGTGCTGGCTGTCCTGCTGCTGGGGCCGATGTGTGCCTGGCATAGCCACGGTGCCTGGCATAGCCATGCTGCTCGGTGCAGCCGTGCTGCCTGGCACAGCCGTGCCCACCAGCCACATCCGCATCCCCTGCGCCAGCTCTGTGCCCGGCAGGGCAGCTTCCCACTGGAGCATCCCTGCCCCGCAGCGGGCCCGCCGTGCGGGAGGGTGTTCCTGCTGCTCGTCTGTCACAAGCTGCCCAGGGTCTGTTATTTTTACACGATTAGACAAGACACACAACAAAAGCCTTCAAAATAGGATTTGTCCCCAAGGCCGATTTAACTGTCAAAGCTTAAAGTGGCTCCTAAGCCCCTTTGGGGGCTGGCAAGTGGCAGATTGAGCGTTCCTGCCGCAGCGCCGGTAAGTGCCGGTGTGAGGGAGCTGGGGCAGGTCTGTGTCCTGATCCTGTGACTTGGGGTGCCTGACGCTGCAGGGTGCACGGTGCCTTCCCCCAGCAGGGACATAGCGCTGGCTCTTGGGTGCAGGGCTTCACCCCCGGGATGGGCTGTGGGGCTGGCAGGAGCTGGCAGGCTGAGCCCGGGTGCTTTGCCAGGTTCTTAACCACAGGGTTTGTGGTGCGGGAGCCTTGGTGCGGCCCCGCTGTGCGGGCAGGGCTGGGAGCGGGGCCGGGTTACCGCAGCCCCCTGGCACTGCTTCCCTCTTTCTCCCGCAGCCGAGCCGTGCCCGCCGGAGGAGACGGTGCTGCGCTGCCAGAGCCCCGACGGTGCTAGCGAGAGGAGGGCGGCCAAGGTGGGTCTGCAGGGTGGTGGGCAGCACTGGGCAGCTGCCTTCTGCTGGCATCTGCTGTCAGTCTCACAGGTGAGAAGGGGCAATGGGCAGCTCTGCTCGACCTGCTGCTCCCCAGGGCCCCCCTGGCATGGCTGGCAGCCCCCTGTGTCCCTCCAGCCCATTCCATGGTGGTGTCACGGTCCTGCTGGCATTTAATGGCAGAGCAGCAGCTTGCCGGTTTCCCCTCGCTGGTGTGATTCCAGCTAATCCACTCCAGCCCGTATGTCCCCCCGCTCGCGCTCCTGGCGCTGGAGCAGGTTTAGGGTCCTTTCTCTCCCCCCGGCTGGCCGGGTGCGGAGCTGGGCTGGACCTGAGCGCCGGCTCCCAGTGAATCCCCGGGGTTCCCGGGCCGGGCGGTGTCTTTCTGGCGCAGCAGGTAGGATGGCAGCTGGGTCACGCTGGGAGGTGTGCCGCTGCGCTTTGTTTGCACGGCTGGGGTGGGCAGAGGGGTTTGGACACCATGCCCTGTCCCTCCTGTGGGGACAAGCCCACGGCTGAGCTGCTGACACGGGGTGGACGGGGAGCCCGGCATCCCGGAGTGGCTGCTGAGCAAGTGCCGGCTGCTGTCACTGCCCAGAGCCCGCGGTCGTGTTCTGCCTCTCAGATGCCATGATGGCCGTGGTGGTGTTGGGCTGGGACACGTGGTAGGAGAAGAGGGTCTGGGACGAGGGGTATGGGGTGTCCTGGGCAGGACTGGGGCTGCCTGGGGTAGGACGCTGGTGGGTGCCGCGGTGGTGGGTGCCATAGAGGGGCTGGTGGCCTCTTGGGGAGCGCGCGGGTGGTGGGAGCGCGTCAGCTCTGACCTCAGCAGCGCCAGGAGGAAGGAGGGCAGGAAGCGGGGGCGGCTGGAGCTGCACGGGCGCTTGTTTCCTCCCCGCAGCAGCACAGCACGCTGCTCCTCGGCAGCCCCTCGCACCCCCTGCACAGAGCAGTGAGGGCGGTCCCACGCAGGGATGGGGACACGCTGGTGGTGCAGTGGGGCTCACTGGCAGTGGGGCTGGTGGCACTGCGGTCACCGGGAGGGGGGCCAGCTGGAGCCCCCGGTGAGGCGGGCTCTGGCCAGGGTCACGGGCTGTGCACCGCGCTGGGGGTTTAAAAATAACCCGCTGTGAACGCGCGGTGGGGCCGGGGCCGGGGCTGCGGCCGGCGCACAATCGGAGGAAACGCGCCGGCTTCGAGCATTGTTTTGCCGCAGACGCTCGCTTCCTCCGTCCTGCTCCCGCCAGCACAAAGGGGCTGCGGCGCGGGAACGCGGCCTCCCGGCACCCAGCAAGGTGTGGGTGGCATGGGCGCAGGTGGCTGTCCCCCACCTCCCCTCCCCTCCATGCCCAGGCTCGTGCAGCCTTCCCGGGGTCCCTGCTCAGTGTGGCAGAGGAGGGAGGGGGCTGCGCAGTGCAGAGCCCCCGTGTCGTGATCATATCCCGCTCACGCTGCTTTCCTCACGCCCACTCTGGCCTCGGCATTGCCCGTGAGCTCTGTGCCAGCAGCAATTTGGGGCAGGAAGGGGGGTCCATGATGCTTGTGGTGCTGCCCACCCATCCTGCCAGCGTGCCATGGCCGGTGGCCCCTGGGCAGCCTGTGCCCCGCTGACCCCTGTGCCCACAGGTATGTCACCACGCCGAGTGCCAGCAGCTGAGCTGCAGTGGCCCCCCCGGCCTGTGTGAGCTCCGTGACAGCCGCCTCCATGGCACCATGCACTTCGACAGCCACGGCCGCTTCGACCTGCCCCTGCAAGGTGAGCCAGGCTGGATGTGACCGGCACCGCTGCTGCCAGCGGCTCTGCGGCAGCGGGATGCGCTTGGGGCCGGCACGGTGCAGCAAGGGGAAGGGGATTCACTCAGGGCTGGAGCAGCACAGGGATGGGAATGGGGAGCAGCCGGAGCCAATCACGGGGCTGGGGGTCCTGGCACAGCCCAGCTCGATGCCTGTTTGCAGGCTCCATCCTGGCCCGCAACATGTCGACGCGCTCGTGCCCCCCACGCACCAGCCCTGCCTCCGACGTGGAGGAGGAGGAGGAGGGACCGGTGGACAGCAAAGGGTGAGACCCCATCCCTGTGCGTCCCCATCCCTGTGCGTCCCCTCTGTGTCCCCAGCCCGCAGTGTCCCCCTCACCCTACCTGCCTTGTGCCTGCAGGGAGCGGAGGAACTCGGCGCTGAAGCTGCCCAAGAAGAAGGCTTGGCGGCGGCACACGGACGTGAGGACCGGCCCCTCTCCCCGGGCACTCGGTGGGGCCGTGGTGTGGCCCCGGCAGGTGGGAGGGACCCCCGGGCGAGTGGCTGCTGCCTCTTCCCAGGACCCCAGTAAGGAGTGCTTCACCCTGAAGTTCGACCTCAGCTTTGATGTCGAGGCAGAGATTGTGCCGGCTGCAAAGAAGAAGTCCCTGGGGTGAGTCTGCCAGGGACAGAGGCAGGGACAGAGGCAGGGATGGATGCAGGGATGTACGTGGGACTCGTGTTCCCTCAGGGAAGTGCTGCTGCCGGTCTTTGAGAGGAAGGCGATCGACGTGGACAAGGTGGACATCTTCCTGGACCAGTCCCACACGCCGCTCTCCCTGCAGTTCGAGGCGTACCGCTTTGGGGGGCACTACCTGCGGGTGAAAGGTGTGGCAGGGGCCCGGTGGGAGGCTCGGCCACCCCGGGGCTCCCAGGGGACTCTGACCACCCAATGCTCCCACAGCCAAGTCCGGGGATGAGCTGAAGGTGGAGCAGGCAGCGTGGGACGCCAGGTCGGCCAGCCAGCCTATCCTGCACCCTGCCAGCACCACTGCGCTCTTCGCGCCGGTGCCGGGATGCCGAGAGGGCACCGACAGCCTGGTGAGTGTTGGTGTCAGCCCCGGGGGAGGAGTTGGGAAGGTGCAGGATCCCCCCGTAGCTGTCCCCACCAGGAAGATTGGGACACGGGGCAGCAGCACAGAATCTCCTGGATGGCCTTGTCTGGTGTGGGCTGAAGGCAGCCCCGGAGCCCTCAAGAGCCAGTTCAGCTTCTGGCTGTGCCGTTGGTGGCTGTGCCATGGTGGCAGTGCACGGGCAGCTCCCTGTGCCAGGCGTGGTGGCACAAGCTCTGTGGCCATACCATGTAGGCTGGCACCAGAGCAAAGGCAAACAGGAGCTGCAGGGGCCCCCGCGGTGGCAGCTGCTTGGTGACACCCCAGCCCCGGGGCTCTCCCTAGCTGCCAGCCGTGCCCTCACCGTGGCGCCTGGCAGCTGCTGAGCAGAGCTGGGTCCTGCCCTGTGGACCCTGGCCCCAGATAAGGCGTGGGAGCAGCTGCCACGCTCGCGGGGCGTGGCTCTGGGGGGGACGTGGTGCTCAGCCCCACGCTGGTGGCCATTGAGGGTGGCAAGCTGGCCCTGTGGCCAGGGCTGGTGGCTGCCCGTGTCCAGCACTATGACACTTGGCTGCGGGACCAGCACAGCCCCAGAGGGACAGGGGGGCCAGCAAGCACCCAGCCACCCCCACGGGGGTCTCGGCCCCGGCTGCCTTCCTGGGGACGGGCGGGAGCTGAGCTGCGCCGGAGCGATGGGGCTGGCAGCGGCTGGGGCACCTGGGGACATGGTGGCACGGTGAGTGATGGGGATGGTGGCCGTGGTGGCTCTCCCCGCCTGGGGCCGAGGACGTGGCAGGGCGTGGGGCTGCGGCGGTGGCACCAGTGTGCCGTGTCCTGTGGCTCGGTGACAGGCGGGGAGCCCCGGCCCTGCTGCCCTTTGTGCCGGGGCAAGGAGATGCCAGCGGCCGCGTCCGGGCACGGCCCAGGGATCCGCAGGGAGGCAGCTGGTGCGGCGCTGCCCGGGCTGGCGGGAGCCGCTTGGCCGTGACCCAGCTCTCGTGGCCGGCCGGGGGGCTTTGATCTCGGCCGGGGAATTGTTCGGCTCTGGTTAGCTTATCTGGCGAGGAGGGAAATTAGGTTTTCGGTGCTGGCCCCACCTCCTTTTGTTTCGGAGGAGTCCGGCCGCAGCCCGCCCGGCTCCGGCTCTGCCGTCCGAGCTGGAGTGCGGCTGGGTGGGCGGCTCTGCCGGGGTGCTGCGCCCCGAGGGGTGCCCTGAGCCCCTGTGCTGTCGGGGCCGCTCGCCTGCGACCAGCCGGGCTCGACCAGGCGGCACTTGGGTCCCGCACCCCCGGGATGCAGGTAGGCAGGTCAGTGCGGGTAGGGGAGTGTGGCCAGGGGTCCCCGCTGGCCAGGGGTGTCACCTGGGTGTCTGTCTGTCCCACGGGTGCTCAAGGTCAGTGCTGCTGTCCCCCTGCGCTGTGCTGCTGTCTCCATCCCGGTGGCACGGGCACATGGTGCCATGCACTGACCCCGGGGGCACCGGCTGTCCCCGCTGCAGGCTGCTGGTCGGCGAAGGAAGAACATGACAGAGTTCCTGGGGGACACCGGCACCCCCAGCCCTGAGCCACCTCCCCACGGCGGTGGCTCCCTGCCCACCAATGGCACCGACACCTGGAAGAACCGCGCTGCCAGCCGCTTCAGCGGCTTCTTTGGCTCCGGCACTGGCGCCGGCTCCTTCGGGCGGGTAGGTGGGATGTGTGTGTGGGGAGGGGGGTGCAGGAGCTGCGTGCAGTGATTCTGGGGAGCTGGGATGGGTCCCCTCGGGGCTTGAGCCCCACCAGCTCCACGGACAGGGCGAGGGGGTCCATGGCACGTCCGTGCTGGCCCCCGCCCAGCTGCTCTGCCCCTGCTTTTGGCCAGGACACTGAAAAGCTGGAGCAGCTGGCGAGCCGGCTGCACGCCTACGGCACCTTCGGGCTGCCCAAGCTGCCGCCCCAGCTCCGCTTCGACCGCGACTCCTGGGAGGAGGACGGGGACGAGGCCGGGCTGGTGCTGGAGGACAGCTGGCAGCAGATCATCCAGGGTGCAGAGGTAGGGTCAGGGACAGGGGGGCTGTGGTGGTTCTGCCCGGCTGGTGGCCCGGTGCTGACGTTCGGCTCGGCAGGCCCTGTCACGCCGGCAGTGTCACCAGCAGGAAGCCATCTGGGAGCTGCTGCACACCGAGGCCACCTACATCCGCAAGCTCAAAGTCATCACAGATGTAAGTGCTGTGGCAGCCGTGCTGTGCTCCAGCGGGGGGCTGGGGGCCATGGCTGCACCCCACTGTTCCCCTCTCTGTTCCTGCAGCTCTTCCTCTGCTGCCTGCTGAACCTGCAGGACTCGGGGCTGCTCTGCGAGGTGAGCGGCGGGGGCGGCAGGGGACCCCTGGCTCGGGGCTGTGACCCTGGTCCGGCCGTGCCAGCAGGGTGAGGGTGCCATCCCGGCACAGCTGCTGCCTCACCCCGCAGGTGGATGCCGAGCGGCTCTTCGGCAACATCGGGGAGATCATCCGGCTGCACCGCGAGCTGTGGCACAGCGTCATGGCCCCGGTGCTGGCCAAGGCGCGCCAGACCGGGGCGATGCTCAACCCCGTTGACTTCCTCGATGGCTTCAAGATGGTGAGTGGGGACACTGTGCCGCAGCGTGGGGCCGTGCCATGCTGTGCGCCGCGGTGACCCCCCTGTGCTCCCCAGTTCGGGTCCCTCTTCCAGCCCTACGTGCAGTACTGCATGGAGGAGGAGGGCTGCATGGAGTACATGCGGGCACTGCTGCGGGACAACGAGCTCTTCCGTGCCTACGTGACGGTAAGGAGAGCGGGTGAGGGCTGGGGCTGATGTTGGGACCAGGGCTGGTGCCAGAGCTGACACCTGTGTGATGCAGTGGGCTGAGAAGCACGAGCAGTGCAGCCGCCTGAAGCTGAGCGACATGCTGGTGAAGCCCCACCAGCGCCTCACCAAGTACCCGCTGCTGCTCAAGTCTGTGCTGAAGAAGACGGATGACCCACGAACCCGTGATGCCATCACCACCATGGTAAGAGGCTTAGGGTGGCAGGGTGCAGTGTGGGGTGCTTGTCCCTGGCCCCTCGTGCCCACTGCCCTGGCTGCAGATCGGCTCCGTGGAGCGTTTCATCAACCACGTCAACTCGCGGATGCGGCAGCGGCAGGAGCGGCAGCGCCTGGCTGCCATCCTCAGCCGCATCGACGCCTACGAGGTGGTGGAGGGCAGCACGGACGAGGTAGACAAGGTAGGCTGGGTACAGTGGAGCTGCCACCCCATGCTGTGCCATCCCATGCTCTGCCACCCTGTGTCATGTCGTGCCATGCCAAGCCATGCCATGCTACCCCATGCCACCACACGCCATGCATTGCCACCCCGTGCTGTGCCCGGTGCTGACGCCGGTGGCTCCCGGCAGCTGCTGAAGGAATTCCTGCGGCTGGACTTGACGGCCCCCATTCCCGGCACCTCCCCGGAGGACACCCGGCAGCTCCTCCTCGAGGGCAGCCTGCGGATGCGGGAAGGTAAAGACAGCAAGGTGAGAGTGCGGGGGACGGCCCTGGCCCTCGTGCGCCTGTCCCCGCCCGCCGCGCTGCCCGGCACCCACGGCCCCACTCTCACCCCCAGATGGACGTCTACTGCTTCCTCTTCACCGACCTCTTCCTCATCACCAAGCCCCTCAAGAAGGCTGAGCGCACCAAGGTGGTCCGGCAGCCCTTGCTGATGGACAAGGTCATCTGCCGGGAGCTCAGGGATGCGGGTGAGTGGCACCGGGGCAATGGGGGCTGTCGGGGGTCCCCAGGGGCTGCAGGGGGTCCCCGGGCACTGCTGACAGCCCCTGCCCACAGGCTCCTTCCTCCTCATCTACCTGAACGAGCTGGGCAGCGCCGTGGCTGCCTACACCTTCCAGGCCAGCGGGCAGTCGCTGTGCCGCAGCTGGGTCGAGGCGGTGCGCAACGCCCAGGTGAGGGGTGCAGGGGAGGCTGGGGGTCCCGGGGGTGTCCTGGGCCTCTCTGATGCCTCCCCCTCCCCAGAACCTGCTGCAGCGACTGCGGCAGCGCTGGCGCCTGGAGAAGAAGGAGGAGGAGGAGGAGGAGGAGGAGGAAGGAGAGAGCTGCGCCTCGGCTGCCAGCTCACCCACCGTCCTGCGCCGCGGCAGCGCCAGCCCAGACTCGCAGCGGTGGTAGGGAGCGGGAGGGGGGCCCCACACACCCCCCACTTGGTGCAGCCCCCTTCTCACCCTGCTGCCCCCACAGCCCCTCAGACGGCTCTACCGAGACCCTCGCCGTGGTGGTGACGGACGGCGGCGACGAGCTCTCCTCTCCGGACTGGGACACGGGGCCCTTTGGCTCGACATCGGACGGCTCCTCTGTCAGCACCGGCACCTCCATTGGCACCAGCACCTCCGCCGAGACCCCCACTCAGGAGCTGCCCGCCGGTGCCCTGCCCGTACCCCTGCCCCATGGCACAGCCCCCTCGGCCAGCGGCTGCCGCTCGTCCTCCATCGACAGCGCCTACGGCACGCTCTCGCCCGCGTCCCTGCGGGACTTTGGCCAGCAGCCGCAGGGCACAGCCAAGGAGGGACAGGAGCTGCCGCCGGCCCCGCGGGCCCCCTCGCCCCGGCTGCGCCGCCGGACGCCCGTGCAGCTCCTGCCCTGCCCAGCTAGGGTGCTCAAGTCCAAGTCGGAGGCCAGCCTGCCCCAGCTCCTGCCCCCAGCCCCCCTCAGCCAGAGCCGCAGCCTCTCCGACCTCCGTGCCAGCACTCCCCGGACTAACCAAGCCCCCGGCCCCCTGGCTGCCCCCGGCAGCAGTGGCAGCTCCACCCCCGAGCTCTCAGAGTCAGAGGAGCCGATGGAGAGCCCGGCGTCCCTCCCAGGGGACCTCGGTCGTGACCCCCCGCCCGTCGCCCACCGGACCCTGTCGGACCCGCAGTCGGCACAGCACCGCAAGCTGACGCTGGCACAGCTCTACCGGATCCGGACCACGCTGCTCCTCAACTCCACGCTGACCGCCTCGTAAGCGCGCTCCAGCCCTCCAGGATGGTCACCGGGTTCTGGTCCGGGCACTGAGGGCATCTCTCCCTGTTCCTTGTCTTGCAGGGAGGTCTGAGAGCTGCTGGCCGGGCAAGGATGGATGCGTGGCCGTGCCGAGGAGCTGCTCCCACTTCTAACCACAGTGTAACGCCGGGGCCGGGCAGAGCAGGTGCTGGGATGCCGCGGCAGTGGGGACGTGGATAGGGGTGCAGACCAGGCCCAGGCGAGGATGTGCCTGGGCAGGGCAGCACAGGGCTGCCCGCTTCTCCCCGGTATGGGGACAAACGCGGCACATGGCTCATGCCAAACCCTTGTCGCCAGAGATGAGGGTTGTTGGTCAGAGCCTGCCTGCCCCACGGTCTGTCAGGAAGGCAGGGGGCTGTGAGGGGGCCGTGGGGCGGCTCTGGTGGGCGAGGAAGGGATGATGACGTTGGTGGTGGTGAGTGGGGAAGGTGCTGAGAAGGATGCAGTGCTGGCGGCAGGTGCCGCAGGCAGCATGGGGAGGAGGCTGGGGGCTGGTGGCAGGAGAGGACGGGACGGTGCTGGGCTGGGGTTGGGTGGTGGCTCCAGGGTCTGCCCGGGGCAGGGTTTGCCCTGTGGGGTGGGATTGGTGACAGCGGACGGCAGCACCCGGGGCCGGAGCGTGGGAGCCGTGGGGGGTCGTGGCGGTGGCCGGGGCACCGTCTGCCGTCCCACACCGGGCTGTACTCCATGTCCTGGCCGAGCAATAAACCCAGCTGGTGCACGCACGCTTGCGCCCGCCTCGCCTCTGCTTTGACCGCAGCGGCACCCTGCGACTGGGCGGCACGGGGATGGGCACACGGCACGGCCGGGGGAGCCCCTCCGGGGCACACACCGGGGCGAGGCTGGGGGTGGCTCTGGCCTCGTGCCCAGGAGTTCGGGGTGGGGATGGAGATCTGGGGAGGGGGGCTCAGTGCTGCTGTGTCCCCCACATCCCCCAGCCATGGTGGGTCTGTGCCGGTTGGAAGGGGAGTGCGGTGGCGAGGCAGCCTGTGGCGAGGCGGCGCAGGTCCCTCCCGCGCCCGACGCTCCCGTCATGTGGTTTCGCAGCCCCTGGACTCATTTCCAAAAAAGCATTTCCTCTCGCCGCGGTCGGGTGTAAAAGCCTGTGTAGGAAGGGCTGGCGCTCACTCACCACGCGTCACGCTGCTGGCAGCGGCCATGGGGTGCCAGGGCACCCTGCCTGGGTGCTGAGCTGCCCTGACACCCCGCTGCCCTGCTCCCCTTGCCGTCCCGGCATGACCCAGCCGCATTGGCCACAAGGATGAAGTGCTGCTGCCTGGGGGTGGCTCTGGTGAGTCTGGCAGTGCTGGGGTCCCACAGCCCCTGGCACTGATTGTGGGGGCTCTGGGGCTGTGGCCATGGGGGGTCTGGAGGAGGAGGGGGTGGGGAAGCCTGGTGCCAAGCGTGCTGAAAACACTCGACCTGTTGTCTGAACTCCTGGGACTGTCAAAGTGGCTGCAGTGTGGCACGGCCACGATCCGGCTGTGGAAACTGTGGGCTCAGCCGTGGGGCCTGGCTGTGCCAACAGGCTGTGGGCTGTGGGTGGTGGGGGCTGCAGGGGCGGCTGCCCCAGCACATGGGCACAGGGCGTGGGGGCTTTACCAGGACCGCGGTACGGGCAGGGCTGACGCGTGCACGGCTGAGGAAGCTGGTGGCTCTCCCCGCTGCGCAGCCAGCGGTGGGACGGTACCTGTGCCGATGGCTGCTCTGCCCGTGGGGCACCTGCTCCCGTGCCAGGGCGGGGGACAGCCACCCGCTCGCAGGCAGGGCCCCGCCAGGGGAAGGTCGTGCCTCAGCAGTGACTCAGACGTGCCGCCGGCAGCCGGGGCTGCGGAGCTCTGCAAGCGGGCGGCCCGTGCGCAGTTTCCAGCTTGCCGGCGGCCGCGGGTTTAATAGAAAATGATTCAGCTGCCACAATCGGGGCCATCGCAGCTGGGAAATCCAGCCCCCGGTGAGGAATCCCCTGGCTCGCTGCCAGCGCCACGGCCCTCGCTGGGGTAAGGGTGCTGGTGTGGGCACCCCCTCACTGCCCCCACCGAGGCTGGTGGGAGCGCGGGGCTCCCCTGGGTGCAGCACCCGGGGCGGGGGAGTGGTGACCTAGTTTGGGACGCGCGTATGAGGTGCGATAGCATCGGGGAGAGCGTGAGCCGGGCATGGCTTCCTCTCGGAGAGGAAATCGCCTCCTCTGCAAGGAAGATAAACCCCAGGAGCTGGCAGCGTTAACCCTCCTGTGCCCGGCTGCTGGAGCCTCCCCGGGTTGGCCAACCCATGGGCAGGAGCACTGGCATCGACACTGGCCTACGTGCCAAACTCATTCATCCCCATCCCCAAGGACATGATGTGGATCAGGTGGTTGAGTGTCCCTTGGTCCCCTTCCCAGTGACACTGTTTGCAGAACACGAGGGGGCCCCTGACGGCAGCTCCCTGGGTGCAGGGGGTGACCCCGCGGTGTGTGTGCCACACGGCACCAGCAGGAAGCCGCTTGCTTGGGTACGGTGGGAAAGTGCGGCGCAGGGGCTGCTGCGGGGCATTCCCAGCCCCGGGGCCACCCACCCGCGCAGCTCCGGGAAACGGGGCTGTGGCTCTGGCCACCCTGCTGGCACAGGCACTGGTGTCCACGTGGCACCGAGCTGGGCTCGGCTCTGGCTTGGACAGCGCAGTGTGTGCGGCCACAAAGGTGCGGAGCACGGTGCGAGGGCTGCTCCCCACCCGTGTGTGGCTCCGGGGCACCCCGGCTGCCTGCATCCCCGCTCTCTCCCTGCCTGCAGGTGATCCTGGCAGTGCTCTGGCTGGCAGCGAGCGCCTCGCAGCTCCCGGGGTGCCAGGACTGTGCCGTGCCACGAGGGCAGCGGGTCCCGGTGCGGCCGCCCACCCGCCTGCGAAGGCATGCCACCAAACCCCGCTGCCCCACTGGCATGAACTGGATCGAGGGGGTTCGTCGGTGCTGTGCCCAGTGTCCTGCAGGTGAGAGCTGCCCAAGTGGCACGGCACAGCATGTCACGGCACGCTGTGGCACAGCGGGCATGCGGCCCCAGGTGGCCGTGCTCCTTGTAACCTCACTGTCCCCGCAGGGACGTTCCTGAGCAGCCCCTGCTCAAGCCACGACAATGCCAGTGTCTGCACCCCCTGTCCCACCGGCACCTTCCGCACCCAGCCCAACACCCTCCCCAAGTGCCAGGCTTGCTACGAGTGCGACCGCCAAGGTGAGCTGGTGGCATGCTGTGCTGTGCCATGCCATGCTGTATGGTGCTGTGCCATGCAGTGCCATGCTATGCCACCCACTGCCCTTCTCTTGCAGCTTTCCAGAGTGTGCTGAGCAACTGCTCGGCCACCAGCAACGTTGTCTGCGGCTGCGAGCCCGGCCACTTCCGCGACTGCCTCGACGAGCGCTGCAGCGACTTCTCCTGCCGGCAATGCCAGCCCTGCACTGGCCGGCTCATCCAGCGGCCCTGTGAGTGCTGCTGGCCAGCACACGGCATGTCCCCACCGGCTGTGCCACTGCTGGCTGTGCCACCGCTGGCTGTGCCTCCCTTGGCTGACACCCACCCTCTCCCCAGGCTCGGAGGCGCAGGACACGCTCTGTGGCAGCTGCAAGCCCGATTTCTACGCCGAGGGTGGCGAGTGCTGGCCGTGCCGCATGTAAACACCAGCCCCCCCCTGTGCCCCGTCCAGGGACGTGTCTGGGGCCCGCGGCGTGGTGCAGCACCGTGCTCACGGCTTCCTTCTCCTCGCAGGAGTGCCCCGGAGACGTGCGGCAGGGAGTGCCAGCGGGCATGTGGCAGCGGCGGCGACGGCAGCCAAGGTGCGGTGGCGGCGGGGGCGCGGGCGCGGGGGACGCTGCGCTGGCCGGCTGACGGGGATGCTCCCGCTCCTCCTTGCAGGCTCAGGGCTGGAGTACATCCTGCTGGCGCTCACCGGACCCCTCTTCCTGGGCGCCCTCGCCATCTACCACAAGAGGAAGCAGCTGCGGCACGATTCCCCGGCAGACAGCCCCCTCCCTGCGGCACAGACGGCCTTCCCAGCAGCAGGGGCTGCGGTCACGCCCTTCTGCCAGGTCAATGCCTGGGGGCGGGACACCCTGCGCTGGACCCAGCCCCGCTCTCCCCAGGATGGTGGCACCGGCGCGGCGATGCGGAGCCCCGAGCACCGGGCATTACTGCAGGAGCAGCCCAGCACCGCGGCACGGCCGGCTGGCGAGACAAAGCCCTCCGCCCCTCCGGAGCCCCGCAGCACGCTGCTGCACGGCAGCCAGCTCTACGCCGTCATCGACGCGGTGCCGGTGCGGCGCTGGAAGGAATTCATGCGGGTGCTGCAGCTGCGGGAGGCGGAGATCGAGCTGGTGGAGCTGGAGGTGACTCACATCCGCGACCAGCAGTACGAGATGCTGAAGCGCTGGTGCCAGCAGACCAACGCCACGCTCGACCGTGTCTTCACCGCCCTGGAGCGCATGGAGCTGGCCGGCTGTGCCGAGGTGCTGCGACGGAGCCTGCCGGCGGGCCCCTGACCTCCCTGGCAAAGGGACATCCCGGCATCTCTCCAGCTCGCCAAGTGCCTCGGGCGGGCTCTACCCCTAAGTATTGTTACTTATGCCGTGTAGACATTTTATGTCAGTTTTATGTCCCCCCTACCTTCCCGTCCCCCCCTATTTATGTCCCCTTGCTCCCAGGGCTGGGGGACACCCCGCACACCGGCACGCCAGCTGCCCGGCCGCTCGCGGGACGAGCAGGGGCCAAGCCTGCCATGAACCCATGGGATAGTTCTCGAGGCCGCCCGCTGCCGGGCGCGCCTGCCCCTGCCCCAATAAAGAGGTGTGTTCTCCATCCGCCGGCCCTTCTTCCCACGGCTGCGCCAGCCCAGCTGGGCACTGTGGCACTGCTGGCATCAGGGCCACCACCGGTGAAGTGGCTATTGAGGGTAACACGGTCACTGCAGGTGATGGGAGCGATGTGGGTGGTGAAAGTGATGTGAGTGACAATGGTGATGTGGGTGACGATGGTGATGTGGGTGATGGTGGGGACGGTACAGGTGATGGGGGCACTGTGGTGGGCACGGTGCGGGATGGGGGGTGGCGTGGGCAGCCCCAGGAAGGCGCGGGGCACTGCTGGTGGGGTTTATCGTTTTAATCGCTGGAAAGGCAGGTGGTCTGGGGCAGAGGTGAGCCGGGAGCCGGCCTCGAGCGGCTCTGGAGGTGGGAGGGTTGGAGCAGAGGCGAGTGTGCCACAGCCACAACGGCGAGCAGGGAGCACGGGGAGCCGGGCAGCGCGGTGAGCCCAGCCGCAGCGGTCGAGCCAGGTGGCATGCGAGGAGCCAGGTGCCCCGCGCCGCAGCAGCTCACTTGGCGAAGGGCAGCACGGGGTGGCGCTGGGCTAATGGCAGTGGGATGGGGGCTACGGGTGGCGGGGGGTCCTCCAGGTCGGGCTACACAGCAGGAGGAGGGTGCCGGGGCACGTCCTGGTCCGTGGTGGGACCTGCCGGCCTCCCCCCACCGCGAAGAGCCAGGGCCCGGCGTGGCGTGGCTAGTGCTTGGCTATGTCCCCCTTCTTGAGGATGATCTGCCGCTGCCAAGGCGCCAGCTTTGTCTCATCATACCCGAGAGTCCTTAGCTTTTCCGACTGCTCCTTCTCCTTCTCTTCCTCCTCCCGCTTCAGCTTCTCCTGCTCTTTTCTGCTCAGCAGCGGTGGGCACAGGGCACCACGGTCACCAGAGCTGCCGGAGCCACCATCCCCACCCACCCACCCAGGGAAGGGGCTCGTGGCACTCACCGTTTCTGCTCCCTGCGAAGGCAAAGGGAAGAGCGGGGTTAGCGGAGCCGCAGGGGTGGCTGGCTGTGCAGCCAGCGATGCCACAGCCCTGGGCCCTGGCTCACCTCTCCTCCTCCAGCTTCTTGCGCAGGATGTCCCTCCTCCAGGCCGGCATGCTGGCCAGGCGAGCCTCCTCCTCTTTCTCCTGCAACACACAGCCGTGTTACTGCACCGCCCTGAGCCCAGCCTCGCCGCCGGCACCACCCCGGAGTGTGGCATCGCGTCCCGCTGGTGAGCCGGGCTGAGCCGCGTGCCCAGCACACGTCTCGCCGATGCTGCCCCTCGCCGCCCGCCTTCTGCCGGCACGCCGAGGAGGAAGGAGTGCGCGGTGCGGCCAGCCCTTCGCAGCACACCACAGCTTTATTGCACCGACACACGAGGGCCCACGCAGCCCCAGCACCGCAAACGCCACGACAGAGGGGAGCGCAGCCCCAGCGCTGCAGCCCCTGCACAACACACAGCCACAGCAAGCGGCACACTGCAACCTTGGCCCCGGGGCCACGCAAACCAACACCGAGCCCTCCGCCGAGCCGAGCTGCGGCACTGCCGGAGCCACAGAGCCGGCTGAGCACACCCGGGCACCAGGTTCACCCTGGCTGCCCCCAGTGCCTGCTCCCGGCCAGGCCCACACCACCCTGCTGGCACAGCCCGCGGCACCCAGCTGGGCTCAAGTGTCTGACATCTCCGCCTCCTTCTCCTTCCAGAAGGAGAAGCTGCGGTCGATGAAGCGGCAGACATCCTCCTCGCTGAACTCGCCCAGCTCCGGCACTGGCACTGCCATCCCCTCCCCTTGCAGAGCCGTGGTGGGGGGCTTCGGTGGGCTCTCTGCCACCACAGTGGAGCCATCCCCGAAAAACTCCTGCACGAGGTCCTCAAAGCCATCGAGCCAGTGGCGCTGGCCAGCCTCAACCCGCTCCAGCGCGGTGCGGTGGAAGCGGCGGACGCGGTGCCAGCTGTGGCTGCCCAGGCGGTCGAACATCTCGTAGCAGAGGAGGTGGCGGAAGCGCCGCTCCTCGGGGCTGAGCGGCATCTCCAGCAGCTGGAAGTAGCCCAGCATGAAGAGGTCGAGCGGGAGGCTGTCGTGGGGCATGGGTGAGCCGCCGACGTAGGGCAGGAAGTGCTGGGGCCAGTACAGCACCGCGGTGCGGCTCAGCCGCCGGATCTGCCGCCCCGGCACCCGGCGGGCAACGCTCCTCCAGCGAGCCAAGAGCCGTCCCGCTGCCGGCCGCCGCCTCCCCGGCCGCTGTGGCCGTTCCTCCCTGGGTGCCGCAGCCAGCGCCCGCTTCTTCCAGTGCTCCAGGAAGAGGAAGACGGCGCGTTCCTTGCACGCCTCGGCACGCTCCCCCCGGCCACTCGGCTCCAGTACGGCCGGCCGGCTCCGCTGTGGTGCCCCATCCCTGTACTCTTCTTCCAGGACTGGCCGGCGGGCACTGCCAGGGGGCTGCACCCGCTTGCGCTTGGTGACCCTTGGAAGGGGCACAGGGGTCGCTCCCGGCCCCTCATAGTTGGCTTTGAGGCTGCGGACGGAGACGCCACAGCCCAGGATCTCGCGCCGGGCATCATGCTGGGTGCCAGGGCCACCCACCGCCCGCCTCGCCCCGGGACTCTGCCGGACCCCCAGGGTGGGCGGCAGCGTGGCTGCTCTCCGCGGCGCGGGGGACTGGCTGCTGGGGGTGGATGGGTCCTCATGGCCCAGGGTGAAGTGCTGGGGCACCGGGGTGTTGGGCAGCGGCGGGAGCGGCGGCAGCTCATCCTCTGGCCACCCTGGCACCGGCTGCACCGGCTGCACCTCGTGCATCACCCGCAGGCTCCCCAGCTGCCTCTCCAGGTGCCACACGTCCTCCTCCCACATCGGCTGCCTGGTGGGTCCCGGTGTACCCCCACAGGCGGGTGGCCCGTGCCGGCACAGGGGCGGCGAGCAGCTCCCGGGCTGTGGCAGGAAAGAGGGCAAAGGGGCTCTTGAGGCCGCGCCATACGCACCTCATGCCGCTGTGCACGGCACCCCCGGGGCGCAGCACCCTAACACGCGGGTGGGGTGGTTCCCTGGCATGGCCGGGAGCTGGAGGCGATGCCACACACGCCATCTCGCCACGTCCTGAGCCACTGGGCTGTGCCTGCGCTACTCTCACTGCCGCGGCACGCGGGATCCCCCTACCTTGCGCCGCTGCTCCTCCTCCTCCTGCATGCGGAGCTGCAGCTTGCGCACCATCACCTGCCGCTTCCACTCGGGGATGGGTCGGCCCTGCTCGTCGTGGCTCGGCACCAGCGCTTCCACCTCCACCACTGCCCCGGCCCCTGCTGCCGGCACCGGAGAGCTCCCGTTCAGCACCGGCTCCGGTGAGCCCCCGGCTAGGCAGCGCGGTGGCCCGGCAGCCTCGGGGGTGGCCGGCGGGGTGGGTGTTCTGGTGGGTGACGGGGAGGACACCGGCGACTCTGCCTGTGGAGGAAGCAGGGAGGGATGGTGGGAGGGTACCTGCTGTGCCACCCCATGCCGTGCCACCGCCCCCCCTGCCACCCCCGACCACCTACATTGGCCCCTGCCTGGCCGCTGCCAGAGAAGATGGTGGTGAAGCCTTTGCTCTGCGGTGTCGGCTTGAGGCTCTTCCCAGCCTTGATCTCAGCCAGCAGCTCTGAGTTGTCACCCGTGGGGGACATCATGTTGAAGGACTTGGTGCCTGGGGGGGGTAGGATGGGCAGTAAGGACCCCACTGCTGGCACCGCCTGTCCCCCCAGCTCCTTTGCCAGCGCACGGGGCTCAGGGGTGGCAGGGTGGTTGGCTGACTACCCTCAACACCCTGGAGAGCCTGGAACACCCATCGGAGCAGATCCCAGCACCCAGCCCCCCAGGTCCATGGAACCAGCATCCCAGCACCCAGCTCCCTGGGTGCATGGGACCCCACCAGAACAACACCCCAGCATGGGAACAGCACCCCAACACCGAACTTTCTGGGTCCAAGGGACCCTGCTGGAACAGCACCCAGCTCCTGGCGCCCCAGCTCAGCCCCAGCTCCAAGTGCCACCCACCCCACGGTGCCGTGCTGCGACAGCACTGACCTGCCTGCGGAGGGACGGGTCTGTGGCTGGCAGCAGCCCCGGCACAGCAGGACAGCCTGGTGCCACCTCACCCTGGACCCTCTACACTCCCCTGCAGCCCTTGGTAGCGAAGCACCAACAGCCTGAGCGAGCCCCACTGCCAGCCCTCAGCCCAAGGGCTGCACGGCACCAGCACCGGCACACTGCAGTGCCCCGGGGACACCCGCGACACCGCTCCTGCCACCCGCCCCGCGAGCACCCACCGTCCGTGCCAGCCATCTGTGGGTCCCTAACGGCCCATGGTGCCGCGCCAAGGCAGAGCCCCCTCCCCGCCGCCGGCAGATCGCCCCGCTCGGCTGTGCCGCGCTGGGGCCAGACGGCTGTGGGTGCTGAGGACCCAGCGGGACGTGCGCGCTGCCATCCAGCGCCGGCTGAGACCCCCCCAGACCCGGGAGCTGGCGCTAATAAAGCGGGCGCCGAGCAGCGGCCAAACCCGCCGGCTGCAATCAGCGGCGGGGGAGCGGCTGGTGCGCTCACGTGGCGGGGTCACGCCGGCCGGCTGAGCACGAACAAAGGCTCTCTGTGTGCGGGGCCGGCAGAGGGGCCGTGGGGGCCCCGGCCACCTGCCCAGCCCTGGCTGGTGGCTTCGGCAGCCCCGTGCCAGCGCTCGAGGCAGCCGCATGGCACACCGGCCCGGCGACGCGGCAGCGAGGGCTCGATGGGCGGCAGGGCTGCGGGCAGCCGCCAGCCCCAGCAGCTGTCGATGCCCCGTGGCTCTGGCACGGGATGGTGCCGGGTCGGGCTGCTCTGGCCGTGCCGCACACCGGGGCAGCCCCAAGCAGGGGGAGAGCGGGGCCGCGGTACTTACTCTTCATCTGCCTGAGCGCCTTTCCTCCTAGGGAGAGAAGCAGAGAGGCGGCGCAGGGCGCGCGGCAGAGGAAGGATTTGGCCACCGCAAGACAAGAGAGAAGAGAAGCGACCGGCAGTGAGAGCAGGCGGGGACGGGCGGGTGTAGGGCCCCCGCGCCGACACCGGAGGAGAGAAGGACAGAGAGGCCGTCAGGAGCCGCGCGGCCGCAGCGCCGCAGGAGGAGACGCGCCGGGGTGGCTGGCACCGTGGTGCAGCCAAAGTGGCGGTGCCCGGGATCACTCCCCGTGCCCGCCCGATACCCGGCCACTTACTTCCCGTGGAGGAAGAGGAGCGGCGGGGGCCGGTGGGCGTCTCAGCCGGCGGTGGTGGCGGCGAGGGCAGCGGGCAGGTGGCGGCGGGCAGTGGCGGGGGTGGCGGCGGGGGTGGCAGCTCAGCGCTGGGCTGGCTCTCCCCGTTGCGCATGGTGTCTGTCGAGATGGGCGATGCCTGAAAGAGAGCGCGGACAGGTGTTGCCCGGTGCCAGTGCTGGTACCGGTGAGCAGCACCCGAGCTCGCGGTGTGGGGCCGGGCTCTCACCTCCTCGCTGTGTGCCATCCGCTGGCAGCTGGGCTGCTCGGCTGCACCGTGCCCCAGGTGCTTGTAGTAGTCGCCGGTGCTCGGCTGTTTGCCGAAATTTCTCGACCGTCTGGTGGAGTCGGCCCGGCGCAGGCCCTCGGGGCTGCTCTCGCGTGACGCCAACTGCAACGGGGAGCGCGGCTGAGCATGGCCGTGCCTGGCCACATCCAGGGTGGCCACGGGGCAGATGCCAGGCTGGGGGGATGGCTGGCGGGTGCTGCGAGGGTCCGGCTGGCACAAGGCTGCACCAGGGGCTGTGTGCTGGTGTGGCAGCATATGCTGTCAGTGCCTGGCACCGTGGCCCTGTGGCTGATGCCCAGGAGCCCAGCCGAGCCTCCCCTGGGATAACCCCCTGGGAACAGGAGCACCGAGCCCTGGCCCCACGGATTACCGGGAGCTTATCCTCTGTGGGGCTGGGGCCCGGCTCCAAACCTCCCTCTGAACAGGGCTCCGCAGCAGCACAGCCTCGGCTCACCCTGCCACATACCGCAGCAGATTTGCCGGTCCTGTTGCCAAGCGCTGGCGCTGCAGGGTCTGTGCCCGCTCCGCGGGTTTGGGGTGCCACAGCGGCACAGCCCCAGTCCCTGTGCCAGGGGCCCTGCTATTTGCATTTCCCTGTGTGCCAGCTCCGCCCGCAGCATTTGCCCAGCGAGCCCGGGCGCTCGCCGCTGCCGCCAGCCCCAGCTAAGTCAACAAGCGCCAGCTCGGCGCTTCCTGCTCCAGCTGCCCTGGGCGTTGTGCCAAGCTCGGCTCCCACTCTGGCAGCCCCGGCCCCAGTCTGGTGCGAGGGTCTTTGCCTCTCAGCCCCGCTGCCTGGGGCACCCACACTGCTCCGGCACTGGGCTGGCACACGCCCGCACCTCCCCGGGGCAGCCTGG
This sequence comes from Caprimulgus europaeus, assembly GCA_907165065.1. The sequence continues at coordinate 540,811 of OU015546.1, forward strand.
TTCTGTCGCCCTGGGCAGGGCCGCTCGTTATCCTGGCAAGTGCTAATGAACCAGGGCCTGGCACAACGAGCACAATGGGGTCCTGAGCCTCACATGGGCCTGGCACTCACTACACCATAGAGACCCCTGTCCCATGTGCCGCCGTCCCCCGTGGCGCTGGGCTCTGCCAGTGCCCTGGCCCTATGCGTTGGACTCTGTCCCTGGTGCAGTGGTGAGAGCCACGGCAGCGGGTTGGGATGGCCCTTAGCCCACTGCAACCCTGTGCCCCCCGCCCACCCGGGGGGCTGCACCCCTCTTACCTGTGCGCACCTGGCTGATCCCTCTCAGCTCCTGGCAGCACCGGCTGTGCCACCTGACACCCACAGCGCGGGCGACACCGGAGCCAGGCGCTCGAGTTACAGCCTGCGCAGCCGCCCACGCCCAGCTCGGCGTGGTGCCGGTGGCACCGCCAGGGCCACGTGGTCACGGCTGCGATGGCAGGGCACACACGGGGCTGCACCATGCTGCCAGGTGCCCCGGGGCTGCCCAGTGCCTCGGAGGAACCGGAGCATCGCCGGTCCTGGCTGGCTGTACCCTTGCTGCTGGTTGCACCCCGGCCCCCGGCGCATGCTGGTGTTGCAGGCACATGGCCTCAAGCTGGGGCTGTCCCCTCCCAGTGCCATCAAGAGCTCCCCATGGGGAATTGGTGTCCGGTGGCATGTCCCCCGCAGGGTGGCACGTTCCCTGAGCTGCAAGGCTGGGAGCAGCTGGGCATGGGACACAGGACACGGGACACGGGACACGGGACACGGGGCCGTACCTCTCGGCGCAGTGCTTGGCTCTCCACGTGCCGCAGGTTGTTCTTGGCCCGCACGTAGATGTCAGCAGTGTGGGGGGTGGTGGGGGGCACAGGCGCAGGGTAGACGGGGGGCGGTGGGGGTGGCTGGGTGGCAGGGAGTGGTGGTGGTGGCGGGGGGAAGGCGGGGGGTGGTGGTGGGGGGTGCCCCTCGCCTGCCGACCCCCGGCCCCGCGGCCGCATCTCGGGGTCCAGCATGTCCATGTACGCCTGCATGTCCGCCAGCGCCGGCTCGGGCACCCCTGCACAGGGGAGGGGGTCAGGGGGGGCTGGCCCTGCGCCCCCCACCCCGCACCCCCTGGCCCCGCACTCACGGGCAGCGGGAGCCCCCGGGGGGCCGCCCCTTTTCTCCCCGGTGCTGGACTGGCTGGAGTGGCAGGAGTCGTAGTTGGAGAGGGTGCTGGTGGGGGAGCCCACCTCGAAGCGCGCCTGGGGTGCCGACGCCGTGGTGTTGGGCGATGACATGCCCGAGTCGGGCTGCCGGCACTCCCCGTCTGCCGAGGGGTCTCGCGACAGCACCCGGTGCTCCACGCTCTGCCGGCACAGCCGCTCAGTCAGGCGGTGGGGCGGGCGCCACGGGCACCTCATGCTCCCCACGCGCTGCCTGCACCATCGGCCGCGAGGTGCCCCCGTACCATGTTCTCCACGGTGCGCAGGTACTGGGCGCAGTGGCTGTGGCCGTTGTAGTCGGCGAGGTCGGCCGCCGTGTAGCCGTCCTGGTCACGGATGCTGAGGTCGGCGCCATTCACCACCAGGATCTGGCAGCACTGGGGAGATGGGGGATGCGTGGCAGGACCAGAGGACAGCCCCTCTGTCCCTGGCACCCTGACAGCCACCGGCACCCACCTCCAGCTCTCCGTTCTCGGCGGCGTCGTGCAGCGGGGTGCCGCCCCAGCTGTCAGTGGTGATCTCCCCGCCATGCAGCAGCAGCCAGCTCAGCACCTTGGCGTGGCCGCGGCTGGCGGCGAAGTGCATGGCAGTGGCTCCCTCGGCGTCCCGCTCTGACAGGCTCACTGTCGTGAAGCTCATCTGCGTGGGCAGGTGGGCTGAATGCCAGTGCCACCAGCCCCATCCCGTGCCACCACGCTGTGCCACCACACTGCTATGCTGTGCCTGACCAGCACTTACCAGCCAGACGATGACGGTGTTGTGGCCCATTTGGGCCGCAGCATGCAGCGGGGTCATGCCGTCGTGGGCGCGTGCGTGGGGGTCAGCCCCACAGTCCTGCACCAGGTACTGGATGATCTCCAGGTGGCCCTCCTGGCAGGCGAGGTACAGCGGGGTGGCCCCTGTCTTGGTCTGGGCACTCAGCGTGCTGCAAGAGGGACACAGCACCCATCAACCGCAGCCACCACTTCCAGCAGCACCCCGGGATGGGGCTAAAGGTGCAGTGGACACTCAGGTAACAGGGACATGGGAATATGTGGGCCACAAGGGACATGTGGGCCACAAGGGACACACAGGGCCACAAGGGACACACAGGGGCACAGGGGACACCCTGGCCAAGGCCAGGCAGGGTAGCACCAGGGCTGGGCAGCGTAGGCAGGGTGGGCTGGGGGCTGTCCATGCCATGGCTCCCTGCTGAGTCCCTGCGCAGCGGCGCAGCTGCGGCAGGAGGTCACTAAGTTAATCCACCTGCTTAGGCTAAGCTCCTTCCTCCGGCTGTTTTGGGACACTGCAGCGTAGCAGGATTTTTAAATAAGCAGCTTAAGCAGCATCGGCCGCGGGGAGCCGGCAGGGAAAGGCCAATCTGCACCATGGCACTGCCCGGCCCCACTGCCAGGCGTGGGCATCCCTCACTGCTTCTGCTGGGTCTTGGCATCCCCATGTCCCTCACCCTGAATTGTGCATCCCAAATTGTGCTGCCCATATCCCAGATTCCATATGCTCCCATTTCACACCCCACAGCCCCGCATCCTGCATCCCCCGTCCCTGCATCCCGCATCCCCGCCGTGCAGGAAGCTGTTTTATTAAGAGCTCCATAAAAAAAACCTGTTGAATATTTAAAAAAGGAAGAGCAATAAATACTCTGCTCTGTTATCACAACGATCGTGGGCCCTTAATAATTGATCCTTGTAACGGTGAGACGGGCCGTGGCCAGCGCTGGCTTCCCGCCGTGCCATGCCGCAGCGCGCCTGCCCCGCAGTGCCGCAGTGCCGGGCTGGCACATCACATGGAGCTCCCCGAGCAGCAGCGAGGGCCGGGCTGGGGGCAGGCTGGGCTGGGCTGAGCCATGGCGGGGGCATGGGCACACGTTAAGCCCCTGATTGCTGTTTCCCAGTAATTGGGAAGGGGTTAAGCCACTTGGGCGAGCACTGGTAAACTGCTTTGCCAGATGGGCCGCCGACTGCCAGGGACCCCACGGAGCTGGTGTGAAGGTGGGCCGGGAGCATCAGCATCCTGCGGCTGTGCCCAGGGATTGGATTTCGTGGCTGTAACGGAGCCTCTGGGCGGGTGCTGGGCTGGGAGTGGGGTGAGCCCTAAATAATTCAGGGGGAAGGCAACGACGGCAACGGAGCAACTCTGGCAAGGAGCGTGAAAGCCAACGTGGAAGGGCTGCTGCCAGTGCCACACCACACTGGGGCAGACACCGGGGGCACCAAGTGGGAGCCACAGCTGGACCGGGGCTGGGCTGTGGGCTGCAGGGGGTTAATCCCCACAGGTGTCCTGGCTGAGCCAACACACCTGGGGCAGGGGGATAAAGAGCCGCGGCTGGGGCTAGGGAAGCTGCAGCCGGTGGGCAGGGCAGGTGGTGAGTGCCATGGGGAACTGGGACCCTGCAAGGGGCTCTGTGCCCCTGCCTGGGGTTAAGGATGGGGGGTCTGGGGTCAAGGATGGGGGGTCTGGGGTCACACGGTGTGGTGTGGGGCGGCAGCAGCGCATCCCCGGGCTCCACCTCAGCCAGGGCTGTGGGTTATTTCCAGTGGCCTCTGCCCACCGCAGGAAATCAGATTAGGGGCCACCTAATCTCTTGCCACAGCCCTGCGGTGGGGCCTGGCACCGTGTGCCTGGTGGGCTGTTGTGCGGAATGCCCCGGGGTACCAGCCTGGCCCTGGGTGCTGCTCAGGAGGTGAAGTGGGGACACGGGCTGTGGCAGTGCTGGCCAAGCGGGGCTGCCGTGCCCAGCAATGCCCACAGCCCCGGGCAGGTGGAAAGGTCGCCCCTGGGGCGGGGAGCAGCCGCTCCTGGGCGGGCAGCCTAATCCATTTACATAACGGCGCGGACAAAGGCGGCTGTGTTATCGCCGGGACCCGGGGAGACAACGCCGCGGCCGGTGGCAATATTTCTGCCAACGCTCGCTGCTCTCCTCCTCGCCCTTTCTCTCCGGGCCATAAAGAAGGTGCAGTTGGCTGCCCAGCCTGATAATGCGGCCGTTGCCCTTGGAGCCGGGGGATGAGGGTGGCTGCGGCATCCGTCCCCAGCGCTGGCCCCTTGCCCGGAGGCTGAAGGGAGGGATGGGACGGCAGCGGGCACCTCGCTCCCCTGCCAGCCCCTCTCCTGGGTGGGCAGCGAGCCCCCGCTGCGGAGCCCGTCTCGCTCACCGGCAGTGGGAGCCGTTACCTTGGGCAGTGTCCCAAGAGGAGTCGCAGGGACGGAAGATCCCCTTTGGCCGCGGCGTAGTGGACGGGCAGCGCTCCAGTGTCGGTGGCCGCCGTGGGGTCGCTGCCCCCGAAGCGGAGGAGCCAGTCGATCACCTCGTGGTGACCGAAACGGGCTGCCAGGTGTAGGATGGTGGCACCGGAGTTGTCTGTGTCCTGCGGGAGGAAGCGGCCGTCGGCACCGCGAAGCGTGCGTGGGGCTGGGGACAGCGGGTGACCGTGTGGAGGGGGGCTGGCCGGGGCGGAGGTCCCGTCCGCACGGAGCGGGGCTGGAAGGAGGGGAAGAGCCACGGGACGATCGTGCTGCCGCGGCGGCAGCCCCTGCACGCGGGGACCGGGCGCGGAGCCCCGCTGTGCCCGTCCCGTCCGTCACGCTTAATCCCGGCTCCCGGCCGCTCGGCCGCCTCCCGTCACATGTCGTTACCGCTCGGTCGGCCCCGGGACAAGCCGCTTACCGCCCCGCTCCTCCCGTTGTGTAACGGTGGAGGGACCGGCAGCCACGGCCCCGGAGGGTCTGTGCCCCCCTCGGGGCTGAGCCCCGCCGGGTTGCCGAGGTCCCTCGTAGTGCTGACCGGGACCCCGGCTCGCCGGCGGCAGAGCTGGAGGGTCCACGCGCGACCCAGGCGGGGCCGGGGAAAGCCTTCCCGGTTGCCCGCGCCCACGGGTGTCCCGCTGCCTCCCCCCTCACCGCCCCCCGCTCGCACCTGCACGCCGCAGCCCCCCTGCGTGAGCAGCCACTGGAGACAGGCCAGGTTGCCGGTGGCGGCGGCGTCGTGGGCCGGTGTGGCCCCGTTGCGCGCCCGCGTGTCCTCGCAGAGCGCGGCCTCGGCCACCAGGTACCGGAGGCAGGCGAGGCGGCCGGCGCGGGCTGCGTGGTGCGCGGGGGAGGCACCCAAGGCGTCCCGCAGCCCCGGTCGCAGCAGCCCGGCCGCCCGCAGCCCCCTCAGCGCCTCCAGGTCGCCTTGTCGCGCCGCCAGCAGCACCCGCTCCAGCGCCATCCCGGCCCCGGCAGCCCCGGTGGCCCCGGCGGCGGCCCCGGCCGCGGCTTGGCACTGCGCGGAGCTGCCTCCCCACCGCCCCCCGGCCCCGCCGGCTCCTCCTCCTCCCGCGGAGCCGCCCCTCCGCCCGCCCCGCCCGACGGCGCGGCGGCTGCCCGCTGCCACTGCCCGGGCAGCCGGGCTTTGCGGGACCGGGGGAATCCCGACAGCTGCCCGTTGCCGGCTGCCGGCGCTGCCGACTCCCCGCCCCACGGGTGTCCCCTTTCGCTGACGGTCACGATGATGGGCTCCTCCGGCAGCCCCCGACGTGAGCCTGCCGGTCCCGGCAGCACCGGCAGGAGCTGGGGGGGTTTGCTGGGAGGGCTGCCCCGCCACCTTCTGCCGCGGGGGGACCGGGACCGCGGGCGGGCCGCTACACCCCTGCCCTCAGCACCACGGACAGCGGTAGCACCGCCCATTCAGCACCGTGGACAGCGGCATAAAAGCGGTGGTGGTACCGGAGCACCGTGTCCCCGCCGGTCCCTGCGTCCCCCTCCCGCCACCGAGCTGCACCGGCCCCTCACCCCCTCGGTGTGTGCCTGCTCAGGCAGGTGCTGGCAGCTGAGCCAGGGGAGGCAGAGGGGCCGCAGAGCCTCCAGGCTGAGGCTGAGCTGAGCCCCATGGCGGGGCCGGTGTCTGGGGCACCGATGGCGCTGTGGTGGTGGGCACGGGGGCCCCTGTCGCGGTGGGGCACGTGCAGACCCCCCGGGCACCACCGGAGCTCCGCCCCCGGCCAATGAAGCTCCGCTCCCCCGCGCCCCTGAGCGGCTCCAGCTGTGAGAGCGTCGGCCCCGCCCCCTTACCGGCACGGGGGCGTGGCCAGGCGCTGCCCGCCAATGAGGCGGCGCGGGGGAAGTGTCCCGCGGGGTGGGGTGGGGCGGGGCGGGGCGTGGCGTGGCGTGGCGCTGCCGCAGCGCTGTTGCGGGCGGGGCGCCGGTGCCGCCATGTCGGAGCGTGGGGCCGCGGGCCCGGGCTCGGGCCCGGCCGCCATCCAGGTGTCAAGGTACCGCCCCGCCGCTCGACCGCGGCCGGGCTCGGGGGAAGGCCGGGCCGGGCAGGGGAGGGCAGGCGGGCCGGGGGGCTGCGGGTGGGCTCCGGGGCCAGGGCTGGCTTGCAGCCGGGATGCTACCGGCGGTGCTGCCTGCACTGCTGCCGGTACCGGGCACGCTGCCTGCACCAGACACGCTGCTCCGGGCACAGCGAAGCAGCGCCGTGCCCTCGCTCCGGTGCCTGTGAGCGGGCAGGGTGGGGCAGGGCGGGCAGGGTGAGCACACCCCACCCCGGTTTCCTTTGCCCGCTGTGGGTCCCTGGCGTGCCCACCTTGCCCAGGTGTAGCTCCTGTCCGGGCCTCTGCCCCGTGGCCGCCGTGTCTCCCCTTCCCGCCCCGGGCAATTATTTGCCTCTCTGGCAAAAGCCGCCGCTGCCAGAAAGCCCCGGCGGAGTGGCGGCGTGTGCCCCGCCCGGTCTGTGCTGCGGTGCCGGCGGCGAGATGCGGCCCCAGCCGAGCCGCCGGCTGCCCACCGCAGGAGGGATGCCTCCTTCCACTCTCGGCGGTAATTCGGGGCGGTTTCCGCTGCCGCTCGTCGGAAGCCGCGTGCAGGCAGCGCCCGTGACGTTGCCGGCATCAGCGTGGCGAGATGGCCCGGCAGCTCATCCGGTAGGACGATAGCGGTGGCTCTGAGCGGCTGCACCGGCACCGGGGCTGGGGGTGCGGCAGGGGGGTACGAGCTCCTGTGTCCTTCCCCCGGCAGGATCATGCGCCCGGACGATGCGAACGTCGCGGGGAATGTGCATGGGGGAACCATCCTGAAGATGATCGAGGAGGCGGGAGCCATCATCAGCACACGCCACTGCAATTCCCAGGCCGGGGTGAGTAGGTGCTGCCGGGCTCTGGCTGGGTGACTCTGACCCTCTCCCTGCACCTCGGGGGTCTGCTGGGAGCAGGGGGTCCCCTGGGACCACCAGGCATCTCTCTGCCCGTCCCCGCACACCGGAAGCACTTGCTCCTGCATTGAAACCACCGGTGCCTCCGGCTGCTGCCCGGGCACCGCCCTGGTAGCCAGAAGCATCCCATGAGATTGTGTTTTACGAGCAGAAACGTTATTGCTCTGCTGCTCATGTTTTAACTCCTGCAAAGGGCGAGTCGGAGGCGGCCCTGGCCTTGGCTGTGGGTGGGGAAGGAAGCATGGCCGCTGGCTGATAAGGCACAGACAGAAGTACCGGAGCTGAACACAGCATGGGCTGGTGCAGGGGAGCTGGCATGGCTGTGGCTGCTACCCTGGCTGTCCTGCTGTCCCCAGGAGCCCTGCGTGGCCGCGCTGGCGCGGGTGGAGCGGACAGACTTCCTGTCCCCAGTGTGCATCGGCGAGGTGGCCAACGTCAGCGCCGAGATCACCTACACCTCCCGGCACTCCGTGGAGGTCCAGGTCAACGTCATGTCCGAGAACATTTTAACAGGTGAGTGTTTGCCGGCGGCTCGGTCCCAAAGCTCCAGCAATAACCGTGAGAAGCCGAGTGCTTGCAGTGGTGACACCGTCCTCTGCCCACCATCGCTGGCAGCACCGGGCAGAGAGGACATCTTCCCTTTTTATTAGAGCGCAGGGGGCTTCGGGGAGGGGCAGTGCTGGGAAGGGAAGCCAAGGAGAATCCTGGGGATTATGGCTCCATTGATCATTTTTAGTGAAGGAGGGAAAAATCCACTGTTAACTCCTCCTGCCTAACATGCTGCCTGTGGCTGCTTTTGGCCTGAAAAAGGCCCTTTTCCTGCCGTTGCTGTGGCAACCGGCTCCGCTTGCTGGGATGCCTTCCCAAAAGTGCATTGTCACATCCGCTCCGAGCCAAAGCCCGGCAGGGCCGGGGGCTGCCCGGCGCCGGCAGCATCGCCAGCGTGTGGCCAACCCTGGACCGCGGCGGTGCCGGCTGCAGGCGAAGCGCTGCTGCTGCCATCAGCACAATCGCCCTCTGCCCCCCTCTCCTCCAGGGGCAAAGAAGGTGACGAACAAGGCGACACTGTGGTATGTGCCTCTGTCCCTGAAGAATGTGAACAAGGTCCTGGAGGTTCCCCCCATCCAGGTAGGATGACTTACCTTGCTCTGTGACAGCCAGGGCTCACCCACTCTGGGGGATCGGCGCTGACGTGGCCCCGTTCAGCACCCCTGGCTGTGCCACTGGCTTTGCTGACCCCGTCCTCACCGGCCTTTCCTTCCAGTACGCCAGAAAGGAGCAGGAGGATGAGGGGAAGAAGCGTTACGAGGAGCAAAAGCTGGATCGCCTGGAAACTAAGCAGAGGAACGGCGACATCATCTTCCCCATCATCAACCCAGGTAACGCGGGCAGCTCGTGGCCCGTGGACGCGTCCTGGTGGTGCTGGGAGGCTGAACTGGTTCCTGGGGCAGCTCCGGCTGTCCCCGGGCACCTGTGACTGTGGGGTGTGCTCTGGAGCTCTGCTTTGGGAATGGGGATGGGATTGTGGAGCTGTGGAGGGGGAGCCAGGTGGGCACCTGCGATGCCCCGCTGGGGCTGGTGATGCCCTCTGCCAAAACAATTCCTGTCACCCCTCCCTCCATCTCTCGTGCACTCCTGGGCAGCGGGGGGTAGTTCTGCACAGCACGGGGTAGGCACAAGTATTGGGTGAGGGCTTGGCTCGCTCTGCAGCTGAAGCTCCTCTCTGCAAGTCAGATTTTAGCAACAAGTTCATCAGTTGGTGTTTGAAGGGGAGGATGAGCTTATGGGGAGGAGCTGGGGGTCACGCTGGCTCTGAGGGGTCGCTGGGGATCTCTCCTACCGAAAGCCTTACCCCGGGTTCTGGGAGCGCAGTGACAGCGAGGCCGAGGCGTGAGCGGCTGGTGTGCCCAGGACCAGCCGCGGCGCTCGGCCGGAGGCGGAGAGGTGGCGCGAGGGGATCGCCGCGGGGGTGACATGGAATGAAAGTTGCTCTAATGCTTCTTGTCCTCTGTTCCCCACGCTCACAGACAGGCAGACGAAAGGTGAGGCTGCGCGGGCGCGGCTGTGCGCGTGTGCTGCCCGCGGGGAGGAGGCGATGCCGAGCGCTCGGGGCCTGGCTGGTTTTTCCTGCGCTGAGTGCCTTTAGCATCTCTCATTAGATGGAAAACGCAGCCGTCCCCAAGAGCGGTTTTGCTCTGTCACCTGGATTTAGTGGCGAGTCAGACGCCACCAGCGTGTGCTAGGGCTGGGGGACATTGTGGCCGAGCTCCTCATGCCGAGGGGATGGCGTGGTCCTTTGGAGACGCCGCTGAGCGGCAGGTTCGGGGAGACTGGGCTGTGGCTGGCAGCCCAAGGAGGGGAGGTGCACGGCCACACGTCCCTCCGGTTCACTCCTGTTTGCTTCTGGGCTCTTTGAAAGAAGAAACGAGTTGAGCTGGAATGAAATTGCTGGGCGGGCATTAGAGGGAGGTGGCAGCCCGGCAGGTTCTGAGTGGCCTCTGCTCTCAGGACTTCTCAGGGCAGATTTAAACACTGGTTTGAACATCAGCTGTGCACGAGCCAGCCCCGTCTTTTCTTCCTTCAGATGGTTTAAGCCAGGGGCACACAGGTGCTGGCTGAGCAGCTCTGACCTCCACTTTGCTCTTTCTCCAACCAGAGCCACACACCGTTGGCTACAGCCAGTCCAGCCTGATCCACCTGGTGGGACCGTCCGACTGCACCCTGCTGGGCTTCGTGCACGGAGGTGGGTGAGCGCTGCCTCCATCAACGGCGGCGGGGGCTTTCCCCAGAGCAGAAGCGTGGTTTGAGAGCAGCTCGTGTGTCTCAGTGTTTTTGGGAGGAGGGCTCTGCCTCCGAGGGTACACGGGCCCTTTTCCATCTTCGTTGCTTCAGCTGAGACAAAAGCTTTGTTTTTGTGCTTAAAAAAGGCCCTGGAAGCTGACACCCTCGAACTGTAACTCCTACAATTTGTCATTGGCTCACAAATTGCAAATGTGGGATTATAAACCCCCAGAGTACAATGACTGCAATTTGCTGGAGTCATTTCCTATTGGCTGGCAGTGCCCATCGCCTGCCAGGTGGGCAGGACAGGGCAGGGCAGGTGTGTGGGGTGTGAGCCAGGTGAGGGGTGCATTGGCCAAGGGCTGGGATGATGCTGGATGCTGCTCTTCATCTAATTGTGTCCTTAAAAAAAAAAAAACAGAAAACCCCAAAAAACCACAAATGACAATAGGGCTCAGAGCTCTTCCCAAGCAGGAGGTTTGTGGGACTGATCTTGCCTTGCAAGACTGAGGTTTGCTTAGAGAAATTCAGGAGAGCCAGAGCTGGCCTGACTGGTGAGGATGCCGCCCTGCAGGACCGGAGTCCTTGTGCCGGTACCGGGGGTGCCCTGCGGTTGGGATTCAGTCTCCGGTCTGACTCCCTGGTGTAGCTTTGGTCGTGCAAAGGCCTTACTGACCCGTGTGTGGCTCTTCCCCAAATCCCACCGGCTGCCCTGAGACGGGGCCCTCTGCCTCCCCCCAGGTGTCACCATGAAACTCATGGATGAGGTCGCTGGGATCGTGGCCGCCCGCCACTGCAAGACCAACATCGTCACCGCCTCGGTGGATGCCATCAACTTCCACGAGAAGATCAAAAAAGGTGAAGGGGGGTGGTGGCAGCGGGCACTTCGCTCTCCTGCGGTGCCCTGTCCGGGCTCCCTGCGCTCAGGACATGCTGGCAGAGAAATGTAGTCCCTGTTAGACTTGTCCTGTGCTGAGAAGCTCTGCTCGAGACGTGGCTTAAGCATGAACCGAGCGGGACCTCTGGCTGCCTCCCTGTGAGCAGAAGCAGGAGCTGTCTGTTCAACCGGCCCCTCTCCGCTTCGCAGGCAGCGTCATCACCGTTTCGGGGCGCATGACCTTCACGAGCAATAAGTCCATGGAGATCGAAGTCTTTGTGGATGCTGACCCGTTCGTGGACGAGTCCCGGGAGCGGTACCGTGCCGTCAGCGCCTTCTTCACCTATGTCTCCCTGAGCAAGGAGGGGAAGCCCCTGCCCATCCCGCAGCTGCTGGTAAGAGCTCTCCCCACCATGCTGCCAGCTCTCCCCTCTCCTGCTCCTCCCGGGACAGACCCCACCCAGTTTTTTTTGTCCAACAAATCCCCTTTCCTTGAATTATTCGTCAGAAGAATAAGAGCATGAACAGGCCTTTCCAGAGCAGGCTTCGGGGCTGTTTTTTGAACTGTCTTCTGGTTGAAAATTGCCAATGTGGAGACTGGGGTGTTTCCTTTCTCGCGGGAGGGAACAGGCTGCGCGTGGGCTCTGCAGCTTCCCCGCCTGCGTGGGAGGGAACCCTGAGCAGTGATGGAGACCCCCACATCCCCAGCTCCATCCCCCACCTCCCCAGCTCCATCCCCGCTCCAGCCCTCCCGCCTGCTTTTAGCTCTCCTGATCCCGGCCGGGCTTTGCTGCCGGGAGACGTGGCGCTGCTGACCGGGGGCTGGTTGTTGATTAGTGTTTTACCCCACGCGGGGCTCCTGCTCTGAGCTCCGGAGTATTTTGTCAGTTAATTCTACATTAGCTGTCAAAACACGGATCCACCAGCGCGGGTTTTCCTTCACGTCTGCTGGCGGAGGAGGCGCGTTCCCACCCGCACACGCTGCGGCGCGGGAGAGCGGCGCTGCCCCGAGGCCGCTGACGCCCGGCGGCTTCGCTTCCTTTCTGTCACCCGCAGACGGAGACGGAGGATGAGAAGCGGCGCTTCGAGGAAGGGAAGGGCAGGTACCTGCAGACCAAAGCCAAGCGGCAGGCGCAGCTGCAGCAGGCGGCCCGGCAGTGACCCCGCCCCGCGCACACCCAATGTCCAGGTTCCCGTTAAGTGTCGTGTCCGGTCCCCGCCGGGCCTCGCGCCGCCGCCCGGCCCAGCCTGCCGCCGGAGCCGCCGCCGCTGTGCGGTTGCTTTGCTGCTCATCAGTTTAGCGCCGTAGACCTGATGCTTTAGGTGGCTTAAGCGCCCCAAAAGCCCCCTCCGGTCTCTCGCCGTTCACCCCGTGTTCACCATTCAATCCCGTAACCGGAGCTCCCGCCCGTGCCGGAGCGGGGCCGACGCGCGCGGCGGCGCGAGGGACACGCCAGTCGTTGTGACGCTCTGTCCCGCCCCCGGTACGTCCTCCAGCCGCACACCAAAGCTTCCGTACGGCACCCGCGAGGGGCCGCGCGCCCCGGTATCGTACCCAATGTCTCGGACCGTGTCGTTGACATCTCTAGGTAGTTTCTCTGTGCACATCTGAGTTATTTAAGGAATCCTGTGGCATAAATAAAGTCTGTTGTCGGTGACTGGAATGAAACTCAGCGCTTTATTAATTATTATTAATTATTTCTGTCTCTGGCAGCAGCAATTACAGCTCCGGGGCTTTACAGCAAATCACGCCCCGCTCCCGCCTCCTGCCCCTCCCCCGGGGCTCGCACCCTTGTTGGTAAGAAATTTTAGTGCCGGCCGTTGGACCACGATCCTCGGTACCGTCCTCCGAACCGGGACCGCGGCTGCCTCCGCCCCGACGGCCCGGGTGTGGCCGTGCCGGGTCTTGGGGGCAGCGGGACGGGGCGGGCGGTGAGGGGCCGGTGGCCCAATGGTCACAGCCCGGGCCGGGATCCCCGGAGGGGCCGTTGGGCGCAGGCGGGCGGTGCCCGTTCGCGATGTCAAACAACCGGCACCGGGACCCGGGACCGGGCTCCACCGGCAGCGCAACTCTCGCGAGAGCTCCCAGCGCTGCTACGCCTGCGCGGGGCGGGGCTCTCGCGAGAGCGGCGCGGCCGTTTCCCAGGCGACGCGGGCGGGGCGGGCGCCGCCATGATGGCGGCGGATGCGGCGGCAGCGGGTCCGCGGCGGGGGCGGCTGGGCCGGGAGGCTCGCGCCAGCCTCTCCGCCTTCCTGCTGGGCGCCTCGGTGGCGGCGCTGCCGGTGGCGCTGGGCTCCTCCCCCGCTGTGCTGGCGGCTCCCGGCCTGCGCGGCCGCCTGGCGCTCGCCCTGCACGTGGCGGGCGTTAACGCGGCGCTGCTGCTGCTCTACCCTCGGCCGCTCTACAAGGTGCGGGGGCGGCGGGGCGGGGGAGGCCGCGGGGGAGCGGGCCCGGGGGGTCACGGGGAGGGGGAGACCCCGGGGGAGCGGGTCTGGGAGGCTGCGGGGTGGAAGGAGGCCCCGGAAGGCGGCGGTCGCGGGACACCGGGCCCGGGGGAAGGTCCCGGCCCGGGGTGCGGCGATGGCAGCGGTTCGTCCCTTCCCTGTGCTCGCAGATCGCCGTCCGCGCCTGTTTCCTGGGCTTCGCCTTCGGCTGCGGGCTGCTGCTCAGCACCGGCCGCTCCGCCTGGCGCCACTTCGGATGGTAAGAGCGGGGCGGGGGGAGCCGGGCGGTGCGGTGGCCCCGGTAGCTCCGGCCCTACCATGCGCTCCCTCCCTCCCTCCGCAGGTACATGTGCTCCCTCTCCCTCTTCCACTACTCGGAGTACCTGGTGACGGCCATCAACAACCCGCGCAGCCTCTCGCTGGACTCTTTCCTGCTCAACCACAGCTTCGAGTACAACCTGGCTGCCCTCTCCTCCTGGGTGGAGTTCACTCTGGAGAAGCTCCTCTTCCCAGGTCGGCCACGCTGCCCCTCGCTGCCACCCTCCCACCTGCCATCTCCTGCCTCTGCCCGGCTGCCCTGGGCCCACCTGTCCAGTAGCAAAGCGCTGGGGACCCCCGCTGAGCTGCCCCCCCCCCCCCCCCGCTGAGCTGCCCCCCGCCCCCGCTGAGCTGCCCCCCCCCGCTGAGCTGCACCCCCCCGCTGAGCTGTCCCGCTCCTCGCTGAGCTGTCCCCCCCCCCGCTGAGCTGCCCCTGCCAGCAGTGAAGGGCTTTGACGTGGCCTTAATCTCTCTGCACTCAAAGCCTCTGGGTTTCGGTCTCGGGGGGCAGGGGAGCCCCCCTGGCTGTGACACCCCAGCCCATCCTCGCTGTGCACAGGGTCTGCAGCCCTTTTCCGGCTGCATCTTCCCAGCCGATTTGGTGGTGCCTGGAACGACGCTTCAGTTCCATCTGGGCGTGTTTTGACCTGGGATAAAATCCCACCGGCCAGAGCTGCTGCTGGGTGCTCAGTCTGGCGCGCTGCTTCGGTTTTCTGGGAGAGGGGAGATGTTCTCCTCCCCTGCCTCATAACGGCAGCCTGGGCTGCGGCGCTCCCTGCGCCCAGGCGAGCTGTCAGCCTGGCTTTGCCGGCTCCTGGGGCTTTGCCGGCTCCTGGGGCTTTGCCGGCTCCTGGGGATTTGCTGGCTCCTGGCTTGGCTTCACTCTGTGAGGCCGGGCTCTGCCTCTGGGCGGGTTCCTGCCGTGCAGCCGCTGCGCTGGGGTGACTCTGTGGCAGGGGACACGATTTGTGTTTGTTTTGGTGGCAGAATGGCAGCGGGTGGGACTCTGGCTGTGTTTTACACCGTGCTGCGTGTGTGGGACGGGGAAAAGCCCATCCATGGACCCAACCCCCCGCGACCCCCCAGCGCCGCGAGCGTCACCTCTGCAGACCTGTAGTGACCCGTGCTCCTTCGCTTGCAGAGCTGAAGCAGATCACCTGGCTCAGCACCGTGGGGCTGTTGATGGTGATCTTTGGGGACTGCCTGAGGAAAGCGGCCATGCTCACAGCTGGCTCCAACTTCAACCACATTGTGCAGAACGAGAAGTCAGACACGCACACCTTGGTGACCCGGGGGGTGTACGGGTGGTTCCGGCACCCGTCGTACGTGGGCTGGTTCTACTGGAGCATCGGGACACAGGTACCGCGTGCGCTGCGCTCGGACCCTTCCATCCTACAGCTTGGCTCTGTCTTAACGCTGCCCCGCGCCGTAACGGGGTGCAAACGCCACAGACAGCGGCAGGGCTGGCCCAGGTGTGGATTTTGCCGCCTCCCGGCAGCACACAGCGGGGTCAGGAACTGCGCGCTCTGCCCCGCACAATCTCTGGAGAGACGCCAGCACCTTAATTTTCTGTGTGGAATAAGCCAGGGTGGCGGGGCTGGGTTTGAGGCAGAGCACCCTGGGAGGCTCGGGGTGTGATCTGCTGCCAGCCCCAAAGCTGGTGTCCAGAGTTTCCTTCCATCCCAGGGCCAACGCACCTCCTGTAAGCGGTCAGGCTGGACCTCGCTCCTGCCCAGTGCCCGTCCTGTGCTGGCAGCAAAGAAAGAACGCCTGAGGCCCCGGCCGGGGAGTCCGGGGGAAGCCGGCTGTGCTTGAGCCGTGACTCAGTCCTGCCCTTCTCGTGGGGCTGGTGGTTGGGTTTGGGTTTATCTCTCCGGAGAAGGTCTGCACACAGGGCAGCGCAGCCACGCTCAGGCTCTCTAGAGCCAGGGAACCACACTTAGCCGAGGGGCAGGAACTGGCATCCACCCATGGGCCACTTCCTTCATAAGCACCAATTTCTGCCCAGAATGCACTTCCACAAAGGGTGCCGGGATCTTTTCTTTGGAGAGTGTTTAGATCTCGGGGCAAACTGAATGAAGGGGGATGAGCCTGCGGGGGCGGGGGGCAGCCTCGGTGTCTGTGGAGGCAAGGGGACACTAACTGCCCGTGTCTGTTGGCAGGTGCTGCTCTGCAATCCCATCTGCATGGTGGGCTACGCGCTGGTGTCCTGGCGCTTCTTCAGGGAGCGGATCGAGGAGGAGGAGATCACGCTCATCCACTTCTTCGGAGAGGAGTACCTGGAGTACAAAAGGAAGGTGCCATCTGGTCTCCCTTTTATTAAAGGAGTCAAAGTGGAACTGTAACATGGGCAAGAACCGGACTGGCTGAGCGAACGCCCAGCTCCCGGCGCTGCGGGGCGAGGGACGGCGCCTGCGTGGTGCCGGCGCCGGGAGAAGCCCGTTGGTATTTCCCGGCTGCCCAGGAGGAGCTGGCGAGGGGCTGCGGAGCTGGGCAGCCTGACGGGTCACTAGCAGATCAGAAGCTCGTTCCTCCTCCTCGAGATAAATCCTTCGTTGCACATTCAGGGATCTTCCAGATACCTTTAGCCTGTAGGGACCCTAAAGAGAGTCGAACCCTCCTGCCTGCAGCAGCTGCGTCGTCCTGGAACGGCTCCGGACTGGCTGTGCCCGAGCTGGGCTCTGCCCTCGCGCCCCGAGCAGGGGGGGCCCCGGGCTGCTCCTTTGGTTTAACGCCGTTTTAAAGCGCTCTGACCTTGCGGGGCGGGCAGGGCGGCTTTAATCTCCTTAGGCTGATCCTGCAAGCTGGCGCTGGGGCGGCTGGCAGGGCCCGGCCTCCGGCTCCCCGCTCCCCAGGCGCAGGCGCTGCCTGCCCACCCGCCCTGGGCTCGCTCCTCCACCGCGGCTCCCCCCAGGCACCGGCGTTCGCAGGGAGCCTTTTCCTGCTCCCCCTTCCCTCGGCTGCTGCCGTGAATTCAGGAGTCGCCGTTCCAGCCGCCGCCTTCCCGAGCCGCCCCGCCGCCAGCCCTGTTCCCTCTTCCTGCTTCCAAATCACGCTGCTTCCTACCCTGCCAGGCCACCTCCGTCCTGCAGAGATCCCAGGATTTGGGGTTGGGAAAGAACCGGGGCCGCTGGGCTTGCTGAGGGCTTTGGCGCTCGAGATCCTTGCCTGCTTTATTTTGGGCAAACCCTGGGATGTCGGCGCGACCAGGAGATGCTTTTAGGGAATTCTTCGAACGGGAACGAAGTTTGGCTAGCTAAGCTATTTTAAACGTTACCATTTTGGAAATGGTTCCTCCTCAAGCTTTGTGGTATAACTTACTCTGTCATTATATACCAAAGAGGTTCACTGTTTTCTTGAGTTTTAGTTGTTCTTCTTAGCGGGAATGGACGTGAGTTGCCTGTCAGCTCGCGCTTGGGGCCGGCGGTGTTCCTGGGTGAAGGTGCTGTGGTACGGCTCAGGAAAGGGGACACTGCTGGAAATTGCTTTGGTTTGGGGATTTTTTTAATTAAAAAAAAAACCAAACAAGAAAAAAGATAGCCTACTTCTGTCTGTGGTTATTTGGGGATCACTTGAGGTGCCAGTGACGACATCACGACTGGAATCATTACTTGTTTATTTTCTGTACCCTCCAGTGTTGTGCTGGAGCGCGACCGGGACTGGCAGGGCTGCGCGGCCGCAGGGACGGGCCGAATTCTCCTCACTGAGCCGATGCTGGGTCCTTCCCCGCCAGGTTTGCTTTATATCCCAGAGTGGTCTGCACAGAGCAGCAGCTCAAGGGCTGCTCTGGTGGTCTGTCTGTCACCAAGCGTGTTTTAGCTTGGGAGGAGAGAGGAGCGGTGACAGCACAGCGGCCGGGTGGCGCCGGTTTCTCTGCACAGTCACTCGGAGGCCCCTGCTCGGGCTCTTCGGGGCCTGCAGTGCCCGTCCCTGCGGAGCCTGTGACTGTGGCCAGCTGCCTCGGGCCAGGTCATTTTAACTCGTTATTGTGTAGGCGCCAGCGGTTCTGCTGTGGGCTCACACAAGTGGACTTTGGTGGAAATCATCGCCTGGATTTGACGTGGGCTGATGCAAAGCAAGCTTTGCTCTCAGGTCCTGATGCTGGGTGGAGCGTGCCAGCGCTCGCTCTGACCCCGGCCCCGGCTGCCCGAGGCGGGATGTGCTGGCACCAGAACCAGGGGACAGACTGCACCTCGAGCAAATGCTCCAGAACGCTCTGGGTGCTTTTGAGACCAGCGGTCTCTCTTAAGATTTTATTGTCCTGAGTCCTGTGCCTGGAAGCTCGATGAGGGGATGGGAGCTCACTGGGTGTGGGGAGGGCTCCTGGATCTTTAGGAGAAGCCGGAATAAACCCTCAGACCCCACCCTGTGCCGCGGCAGTGGGTGAGTGTTTGGACGGCGCAGAGGCAGGAGGAGCAGGGTTCCTCTTTGTAACACCCTGCCTGCGTTTCTCCCCCGCTGCCTGTGGGCGCTTTGCAGGACGCTCCGAGCCCCTGCGGGGAGCTCCTGGCTCTGCCCTTCACCAGGGCTTTTTGGGGCTTTTCCCCCATGTTTGCAGACTTTGTGGTTTTAAGAGCAGCTGGATCCCTGGGGCTGACAGCCCGGTTCATCCAGAGCCACAGAACCAGGCGGACACTTACACGTGTGCCCTCCTTTTATTTCACTTCTAACACACAGGGGAGAGTATAAGGACAATTGTGTTTTCAGACAGACAGAGTTGCCCTAAGGCAGGGTTTTGCTGCAGACACTCCCTGCCTGGGCTGTTGTCCTGCCCTGGCTGGTGGCACAAGGACAGAGGAGCCGGTTGACAGCTGGGGACGTGGCTTTTGCACAGCGAGCGCCAGGCAGCTCCGCGCACTCGCTGGGTGTTGGGCTCTACGGTGCCGGCTCTTTCCGGGCAGCACCCTCAGCCCTGCTTTTCTGCTGGCCCCTGCAGCAGTCTGTGCTTTTTGGGGAGGGGTCTCCAGGGGCACTGCTGGGCACACAGCCCTCCCTGGGGCTGGCTGGAGCCCCCTCCTTGTCGCTGGGTGAGGAGTCCCTGGGGAAGCGAAGGCAGCTGGGTGGGGTGGGCAGCTGGGAGAGGGCACAGGGGGATTTTGGCACCTGAGCGCTCGCCATCACCTACCCTGGCGCCGCTTCGCTGTCGTCGCGGATCTTGAGCAGCATCTGTGCCTGCTCCTCCTTGGGCTCCCGGGGCTCCTGCAGCCTGTGGTGGGAGGGATGTGAGGCACGGCTGGGTCCCCCCCAGCCCCAAATCCCCCCCCGTGTCCCTCACCTGGGCTCCAGCCGCTCCTTCACCTTGGCGATGGAGCGGACGTAGGGCGCGATCTGCTTGGTGATGGTGGTCAGGCAGCTGTTCTCCTGCCGCAGCTGCAGCAGGTCGTGGAGCTGCGCTGGGGGGCGAGAGGAGCGGGCTGTGGGCATGGCTGTGCCCCCGGAGCGGGCACGGGGGGTCGGGGCTGGGGGAGCGGGGTCACCGGTACCTTCGTAGATCTCCTGCTCATTTGCCACCCGCTGGTACGTCTCCTCCCAGACCTGGAAGGGGAAGAGGGAGCCGGGCAGCTGCCATGGCACGGCACGGAGGGACCCTGCTCCGCCGGGACGCGCTGGCTGTACCTCCTCGAAGACGCTGCGCATCATCTCCACGGCGGAGTAGTGAGCTGCGATCTGCACGTCCATCTGCAGGGACTTCTGCAGGATCTCGCCCATGATCTCCGTCTTGATCAGCGAGTGGTGCTTGGTCAGGTCGCGGTGCAGCTCCTGCACCTGGTCCTTCAGGCCCTGGATCTCCATCTGCAGCATCTGCGGGGACCGAGGGGACAGCGGCCAGGTGAGCAGCACCCGCGGGCCCCGTGTCCCCCCGCCCCGGCGCTCCCTACCCGGTAGGTGTTCTCGTAGTTGCGGCAGTGCTCGGCGAAGGGGGTCTCGCGCCCCTCGGCCAGCAGGACCTTGGTGCTGATGTACCGGTGCATCGTCGGCTTCCGCACCATGGGGCCCGTGGACATTTTATCACCGTCGGGGGGGCAGCCGGGCACCATGAGGGTCTTGGAGCATTGGCTGCCGGGGAGCCTGCGCGGAGAGGGCGACAGCGGGGAGCTGCGGGTGGGCAGCAGCGGGGACGAGGTGCCAGGGGCCCCGCAGCCGGCTCAGCCCCACCACCCCTCGCCCTGATGCACCAGCCCCCGGTGCCCGAGCACACGCGGTCGGTTGGAGCCGGAGCTGGGTTTCCGTGGGCTGTTCTCCTGATGCCCACGGCTTCGGGACCCGCTGTGGTGGGAGAAGGCAGGAGCTGAGCTTGGCGCACTCCGGTTCCTAAAGGGCAGGATGCGGCTCCTTCCCTCACCGCCGGCATCTCCTGGCCCCGTGGTGGGCACCGCTGCCCCTGCGTCTCTGCCCTCCCCTTGCTGCCCACCACCCAGCTCTGCTGCCCCATCGCCATCGGTCCTACCGTGCAGCACCACGCTCCCCCTGCCCACGCCGGGGCCGGCAGCCCTCGGGAGCTCAGCCGCCCCGCAGCACCGAGCCCGGCCCAGGGCGAGGAGTGGTCCCCATGGGGTAACAGCGCCCGTTTGTCCTCTCCGGCCGGGAGTGTCTGGCAGAGCTGGCGCTGCCGTGACATCAATGGGCCTAAATATATCCCGGGCGAGGAACGGCCGGGCACTTCCTTGAAATTCTGATAAAAATAGTGGTGGGCAAAGAGGCCGTGGCTGTGCGGGCGAGCAGGAGCACCCACAGCAGCCAGGGCAGAGCCCTGTGGGGGCGGCAGTGGGGGCCAGGGAGCGGGGTGTAGCCTCACCCGAGCACCCTGCTGCCGGCCCCGCTGCCCGCCCGCCTGTCCCCCGCTTCCCAGAATTGTCACTTGAAGCCCCCGCGCCTGTCATGCGTCAGCTGTGCTCCGCGCTGTCCCCGCGCCACCGCCGAGGTGACAGGCTCAAGGGCAGCAGCAGGGGCAAGCATGGCACGGTGGGATGCAGAGGGGGACGCGTGGCACGGTGGCAGCAGGGGACACAGCAGCACACATGGCAGGATGCGCCCCAGCCCTGGGTGCTATCCCAGCACCTCACATGTTCGTGCCGGTGATGCCGGGACCGATGCCGCCGGCGCTGCCCACTACGGAGCGGCGAGGGCTGAGCATCAGCAGCGGCTCCAGGCAGCGGGCAAACTCTGCCCGGTACTCGCTGTTGATCTGGGGGTGAGATGGGGGTAAGTGCGGCTGGTGCCGGGGCAGAGCCAGCAGCGGGGGCTGCCCGTGGGTGCCGTGGGCAGAGGCTCGGGCGCGGGCAGGGGCTCGGCTCTACCTTGCTGGTCTGTGCCGGCCGCAGGCGATGCGGCAGCTTGACGATCCTCTGCAGCCGCTCCATCAGTTGCTGAAAGGCAGCAGTGAGGTGCAGTGAGGGGTGCCCAGCACCCTGCCCGTGAGCCCAGCACCACCACAGGTGCAGCAGCCACCCCCCAGCACCACGGTGGGATGCAGCAGCCACCCCGCAGCGCCAGCACCACTCACGTAGCCCAGGTCCAGGAACTCGGCCTTGTTGGCAGAGCTCAGGAAGGCTGAGCAGGTCACCAGGTGGACCTGTGGGCAGGAGGGTGTCACCGCCAGTGTCCCCTGGGGCTGTGGCAGCCCGGCCCCTGCCCAGCTCCTGGGGCTGAGCTGCCTCCCTGCCCAGCCCGGTGTCCTACCTGCAGGGTGGGCAGCAGGGAGGCGAGGTGGGCGAGCTGCTCCTTGAATGCCTTCTCCTTCTCCTCGTGCTGGCTGCAGCAGAGCAGGGCAAGGCACAGCCCTTACGGGGCACCCGGGAGCCATCTGGCCCCAGGGCGCCCCAACACACCCCAAGAGGGGGGACACCCCTGGGAGGGGGCTCAGCCCGCAGCCCCTCACCTCTGCACGGCTTTCAGGAGCGTCTTCTTCCTCTCGGAGAGCTGCTCCTGCAAACGGTGTGACCGCCCCGTGTCCCACAGCCACTCAGGTCTCATGGCCACCCAGTCCCCTCCCGCTGCCCCGCCCATCCATGGTGCACCCGTGTGTGCGAGGTGCCATGGGTGGGTGGGCACCCGCACCTGCATGCGGCCGAAGAGGGAGTTGATGGCCGCCTCCTCCTCGGTGGCACTGTTGCGCACCTCCTCGATCATGGCCTTGAGGAGGACGATGGCCTCGCGGGTGGAGCTCTGCAGCTCCTTCACGGCCTGCCCGGGGGTGGCGGGATGGCTGCAGCGCTGGGGACAGCACCGCACCCCCACGTCCCCCCGGAGACCTGCCAGCCCTGCTCACCATCACCGCCTGGTCCAGGCGCTGGCAGCCCTGCATGTACGCCGTCTCGATGTCGATGCAGTGCGCCCGGCTCTCCCTGCGGGCACGGGCGTCAGAGCACAGGGTGGGGCGCGGGGCAGGCGCGGGGCTGCGGCCACTCACCCCTGCATGTCCCTGAAGCAGTTGATGCAGAGCATGGACTTCTTCTCGGTGGAGAACATGATGTAGGGCTCCTCGTGCAGCGCTGCAAGGGACGGGGGCGTTGGGCAGCCTGGCACAGCATGGTGCAGTGTGGCATGGTATGGCACGGCATAGTATGGTGCAGTATGGCATGGTATGGCACGACATGGTATGGTACGGCACAGCATGGTATGGCACGGCATGGTATGGCATGGCACAGCATGGTATGGCACAGTACAGCATGGTATGGCACGGCACAGCACGGCATGGCACGGCGTGGCGCGGCACTCACGGCATTTCTTGTGGATGTCCTTGGTGCGCTTGGAGAGGGAGACGATCTCGTGGCGCGTGAACATCTTGGCGCGGTGGGTCTCTTCGCGGCACGGGGCACAGAGGGGCTGCCCGCAGGTGTTGCAGAAGTACATGGTGTCCAGCTCCTGCGTGGGCAGGGGGGGTGGCTGGTGGTGGGCATGACCCTGGTGGGGGTCCCCTCCCCGTCCCACCTGCCCCGCTGCCCTCACCGCCTTGGCACAGCGCCGGTCGCAGTTGGCGCATTGCACGTCCTCCTCGCCGTCAGCCGAGCTGTCCACGAGGAACTGCAGGAGCCGGTCCACGGGGGGCAACCCCGTGCCCCCCCTCACCACCGAGGGGTGCCTGTGGGGGTGGGTTCGGGGAGGGGAGGGGATGGGGATGGGATGAGGACGCCCCCCGGGGCAGATGAGGGCAGTTTTGGGGACACCAGGAGCAGTGCCACGCCAGGCTGCTGGCCACGTGCGGTGCCCCGGTCCCGGTGTCCCCCGGGCAGGTCTGTCCCTTACCCGCAGAGCGGGCAGCGCAGGCGGCCGTCGCTGGCGCGGCCGCGCAGGCAGCTGGCGCAGAAGTTGTGATAGCAGTCGAGCAGGCAGGGGTGCTGGTAGGGCTCGTGGCAGAGCAGGCAGACGAGCGGGTGGCAGTTGGCTTTCTCCAGCTCCGAGCAGCTCCCCAGCGGGGAGAAGATGCCGCCGGCCATCTGCGGGGCAGAGCACGGACCCCCTGCACCCCGCCTCGTCCCCCGTGCCCAGGGGGGTCCCGTACGGCACCGCTTGGCCGAGCACCGTAGCCGCCGCGGGGAGGACGATCCCGTCCCTGGGGCCCGCGAGCTGCCGCCTATTTTTAGGTTATGAGCAGCACGGCACGAGGCTGCCCCGAGCGCGCCCCTTCCCCCCGCACCGCGGGCTGGGGGCAGCGGGGCTTGGGGGGGTGGTCCCAGCAGTGGGGTGTCCCCCAGGGCCAGCACCCCCAGAGCAGGAGCATCCCCTGTGACGGGGTGTCCACTGGGACGGGGTGTCCCCTGCAAGCAGCACCCCCTGCAGCAGAGCGTCCCCCAGAACAGGGGTGGAGGGCACTGCCCCCAAGGGAGCATCCCCCGTGACGGGGTGTCCCCCACCCTGGGGTGTCCCCCGCTGTGGCAGCCCGGCAGTGAAGGCAGACAGCTGCCCCACGCGCTGGGGAGCCCCCGTCCCTGTCCCCGGCACAGGGGGACACCGTGGCCGGGCGATGGCTTTACCTCTCCCTGTCCATGAGCCGGGGATGGGCCGAGCCGAGCCGCTGCTCCCCGTGTGCCGGCTGGAGCGGGGGTGATGCCGAGGCGGCACGGCCTGGCCAGCCCCGTGACGTGAGGCCCCTGGCACTGCCCCTGGCCATGCCATGGCCCAAAAATAGCCCCACACACTCCTGGGCGCTCTGTGGGGGGACAGCCCCGGGCTGGGGGGACACGGGCACCTGCGGGGGCTGGGGATGGGCTCCGGGGATGAGGGGGCACCTGGCAGGCAGTGACCAAGGTGTGGGGACATGGGCACCCCACGGGCAGTGAGGCACCCTGGGGTGCAGGGGGTGACCCCATGGGCAGTGACTGGGGTACAGGGACATGGGAATCTGTGGTGGTTGCACTGGACTGGCACTTGGCTAACAGACAAACACAGCCACTCGCTCACCTCTGCCCCGGGGGATCGGGGAGAGGACTGGGGGGCAAGAGTAAGGACACTCCTAGGGTGAGAGAAGAACAATTTAATAATGGAATAAAATAAAACTTTAAATAATGCTGATATTAAAATAGTAATTGTAATAATGACAGTAATCAGATATGCAGATGAGTGACACCCGGTGCCATTGCTCATCACCCACCGACCCAGCCCGGCCCGTTCCCAGATCACGACCCCCCGGGCTGCGGGGGCAGCGCAGAGCCCGGCGCTCCAAGGGTCCCGGCCGTGCCCACCCCGCTGGCCACGCCCACCCCTCTGGCCACGCCCACGTCCCGACAGCCCCACCTCCATCCCTCAGCCACGCCCACAACCCGACCAGGCAGCACTATGCGCTCTCGGAGCAGTGAGCGGCGTGCTTGGGAGGAGCCGGAAGCCATCGATGCACTCAGCTATCGGCTAAAGTAGCCTGCGCACAGCACGCAATGGCGCGCGCGGCCCGGCGGCGGCGTGGGCGCAGGCGGTGCGGTGGCTCGCGCATGCGCCCTGGGCACGCGAGGTTGTTTCCGCGCAGGCGCGCGCCCCGCCCCTCCCTTTTTGCCCCTTCGCCGCAGCCGCCATGGCGCCCGTGGTGAGCCTCCGCCGCCGCCCCCGCCGGGCCCGGCCCGCTCCCCTCCGCCCCCCTCCGCCCCCCGGCCTGCTCCGCTCCGCCGCCCCGCTCCCCTCCGCCGGGCCCGGCCCGCTCCCCTCCGCCGCGTTCCCCTCCGCCGCGCCCCGGGCCTCCGGTGGGGCTGGGCCTGGGCCTCCTCCGGGCGCGCTGCTCGTGGTGCGGGCGGACGTGAGGCGCCCGTCCCCGCCCCCCGCTGCCCCCGCCGCCCATCTGGGCCCGGGCCCCGACCCCTTCCCTCCCCCCGCCGCCTGGAGCACGGCCCGGTCCTCATCCCCCAGCCCGGTCCCCATCCCCCAGCCCGGAGCCCGGTCTGGTTCCCTCCCTGCCCCCCGCCGCCCCCGGGCCGGTTGCCGCAGCCCGTCCCTCACGGTTCTCTCTTTGCCCCCCCGCTGCAGAAGAAGCCCGCAGCGAAAGGTGGCAAAAAAAAGAAGCAGGTGCTGAAGTTCACGCTGGACTGCACCCACCCCGTGGAGGACGGCATCATGGACGCCGCCAACTTCGTGAGTGCGGGTTCCCCCCGCCGCCCCGGGGGGTTGACGTGACACCCTCTGCCCCAGCGGGCCGTGCCGGGGCTGCTGGCCCCGTTCCCAGCAGTGTGCCGGTGAGCACGGCCCCGGCAGCGCCCGCTGGCCCTGCTCTGTTCCTGCCCCTCGCTGCAGTGTGAAACTCTGCGGTGCCGGGAGTCACCCCGCAGGCAGGGCTGGGGGCCGTGGGCTGCGGGCTGTGGTTAGAGCAGGGGCACTCTCCCCCCTGCCCCACGGTGTCACCGCTTGTCTCTCCTGGGCTGAGTTTTCTCGGGTACTGTGGGGGATGCAGGGTCAGCGCTGGGGGGGGTGCGGGGACAGTGCTGGGGGGATGTGGGGGCTGTGGGGGGTGTGGGGACAGTGTGCTGCGGGTCAGCGCTGCCTGACAGGCCCGTTCCGTTCAGCCTGTGCTCGGGGGCAGGTTTGAGGCGCGGGGCCGTGGCTGAGGTGTCCCTGGGATCCTCGCCCAGCCACCACTTCTCCGGCTGTCCCTTGGGTGGCAGGGACACTGCTCCTGCCCTGTGAGTCCGGTGTGTTGGGCTCCTCGCTCACGCTCTGAGGGGCTGGCTGTGGCAGGCTCGGAGCACCCCAGCCCGCAGGAGGGCAGCTTTGGCTTCCTCTGCTTCCCCGGGACACGGCGGCGCTTCTCCCCTCCCGGCTCTGGCAAACAGCCGCGGCCCCGGGTGCGGGGGAGCCGGGGAGGCCTCACCCAGCGGGAGCCGGCTGAGCGGGGCCCCGTGTTCCTGTCTCGCAGGAGCAGTTCCTGCAGGAGAGGATCAAGGTGAACGGCAAAGCGGGAAACCTGGGCGGGGGCGTGGTGACCATCGAGAGGAGCAAGAGCAAGATCACGGTCACGTCGGAGGTCCCGTTCTCAAAGAGGTGAGGTGAGGGGACAGGGCAGCCCCGCGTGCACGCGGTGCCGGGCGCTCAGGAGCCACAGCCGGTGGCTGGCGGCAGCGGTCGGCCCTCGGCGGATGCTGGCAGCCCGGCTAGCTGGAGGCCCCGGCAGCGAGGAGATCTCTCGGTGCAGGAGTGGCACCAGGGGTCTGGGTGAAACACTGCGTGACACTGGGTGTGACCCCTGCCTGCTCCCGAGTGGTCTGTGGGACACATCCGTGGCTGATATTCCCGCTGGGAATGCCGGTGGGGTGGGCTGTGGTGGGCGGCTGGGGAGGATGCGCAGCCCAAAGGGTGCCCGGTGCAGAGTGTAAGGGTCGGTCTGCAGCCGAGCTCTTCCCCTCCTTGTCCTGCTGGCTCCTGCTGCTGCCTGTGCCTTGTCCAGCTTCAATAAACGTGGGTGCTGCCGCGGCAGGGGCGGCACACGGGGCAGCTGGGGCTCTGGAGCTGTGGGAAGAGCAGAGCTGTGGTGCTGGGGCAGCACCCCGCTGTGTAAGCATCCGTGTTTCTCCTGATGGGGTTTCTCCACCTCGGTGCGTCCCAGCAGCTGCTGCGGGAGCCGGGGGCAGTGAGCTGCCGTCAGGGCGGAGGGTGGCGGCGGCGTGGAAACACCGTGTGTGGCCCGAGCCGGGGAGGGTGAGGGGGTCCCGGGCTCCGTGTTGGTGATGTTTCCAGTGGGAGCTTTGCCGTGAGGTGCCTGATGGGACGCGCTGGCCCCAGTGGAGGCAGAAGCCGGGGGGGCCGGGGGTGTGCAGGGGCAGAGCACCCCGAAAGGGCCGCGTGGAGCAGAACGCTGCCGGCCCGGGTGTGCAAAGCCACCTTCAGCCGTGCTTCTCCCCGCAGGTACCTGAAGTACCTGACCAAGAAGTACCTGAAGAAGAACAACCTGCGGGACTGGCTGCGCGTGGTGGCCAACAGCAAGGAGAGCTACGAGCTGCGTTACTTCCAGATCAACCAGGACGAGGAGGAGGAGGAGGAGGAGGATTGAACCGGCCGCTGCCCTGTGGCCATTTTGTACAGTTTTGCTTTCCTGGAATAAACAGCGGGAGAGTTGTTGCTACCCCGTGCTCGGCTGGCGGCGGCGGGGCCCGGGAGGGCGGGTTTGGGGGGGATTCGGGGGGATTTGGGGCTTTTTGGGGAGTGATGGGCTGGGGGCGTGGCTTGAGCCAGAAGGGGCGTGGTTTGGGCAGAGAGGGCGTGGTTTGAGCCAGAAAGGGCGTGGTCTCAGCGGCGACGGGCGTGTTTTGCTGCGTTGGGGCGTGGCTAAGGCAGGGCGCGTGCGCCCTAGGGGTGTCCCGGGGTGGGCGTGGCGCGGCGGCCGACATCTTCGCGCGGCGCGGCCGCTCCCGCCGCTCGGCCCCGGCTCGGGCAGCTGCTGCCGCCGCCCGGGATGCGGGGGCCAGCGGCCGGCCGGGAGCTGCTGGACGACGCGGAGAACGAGGAGGACGTCTCGGGTAGGCGGCAGGCGGGGATGCGGCGGGGCCCGGCAGCTCCCCGAGGCCCGGGACGCCCGGGGCTGCCGCGGTTGCCGCTCGGGGCGGCGCTCGGCGGCTGTCCGGTCCTTTCCCCGGGGGCCGGTCCCTCCCTGCAGCCCCGAGACTGGCTCCGCTTCTTGCTATGGGGTATTCCACCCCCCCTTCTCCGGCGGGAGCGGGGCCGGTGCTCTGCGCGGTGCCCGGGGAGGAGCTGGGCTGGGCCCTCCGGGGAGGCTCCCGGTTCCCGCCCCTCCCTGTGGGTTCCCTGGAGCTCAGGCGCCCGCCTTGCCGGAGGCCGAACTGGCTGGGAGTCACACGGGTGCTGTGTCCCGGGGGCTCCCCAGCGCTATTGCTGCAAACGCTCAGAAATTACCAATAAACATACTGGCACGAGCCGTAAAGCAGTGCGGGGACCGGGCTGGGGGGCACCGGGGGACACTGGGGAGCACTGGGGTCCGGGGGGTGACAGCCACGGGGAGGTGGGAGCCTGTGCCCGGGGTCCCCGCGCCGGCGCACGCAGCTCGGCTGGTGCCTGTGGTGCTCCCCGCGTTCGGAGCCGCGGCCGGACAAGCTCCCGTGGGCCACGGCGGCCGCCTTCCCCGCGCTTCCCTTCCCTTGGATCCGATTTACCGGCTCTGCCTGAGGGTCGGGAGGTGACAGCCCGGGGCCCGGCTGCCAGGCCCGGGGTGTTGTGTGGAGCGGCAGCGAGGAGCTGGCACGAGAGGTGCCCGGGCAGGACCCTCCGCGGCTCAGCCACTGCCACGAGGGTCTCTGGGGGGGCCGTGGAGCTCCACGTGTCCCGGCTGGGTGCTGGCGCTCAGGTGAGCTCCTCCGAGAGATAAACGTGAGCGCTCTGTCCTGCAGCCCGCCCGCCTGAGCTGTCCCTTCTGTCCCCAGAAGAAGACGATGGGGTGCTGGGAGGACTGGAGGAGTTTTTCGCAGAAGAACAAGTGGCCGTGCAGAAAAAAAAGAAATCCAAGAAGCTGAAAGATGGCAAAGTGGCCAAAATCAAGAGGAGGAAGAAGGAGGTAACGCCGCTCGTGCTGGGCTGGGGGCTCCTCTGGGGTGTCTGTGGTGGAAAGGCGGGTGCTCCCAGGGTGCTCCCGCCCCGAGCAGGTGCTCTCCTGAGCCTGGGAGCTGAACCAGCGCTGGGGTGAGAGCGGTCCCTGTCCAGCTCGGGTGCTCCGGGGTGGAAATCAGCCCTGTGAGGGGTCTCTGGGGGGAGAAGTGGCCACCAGCTGCCCACATGCTGGGGAGGGGCTGGGCTGTGGTGGGTGTGGGTGTGTGTGACGGTGTTGGCTGTCCCTGTGGGCTCCTGCCCGCGCTGCCCTGCAGCCCCTCCTCGCCCTCATCCCCAGGGCAGGCGCCGAGTCCCTCTGGCGTGTCCTGTGCTGTGGGGGCTGGGTGCACTGGGGCTGGTGTTTGTGGGGAGGGAGATGGGAACTGTGTGTGGGGCATGGCCAGGACGGGGCGGAGAGGTTTCTGAGGATGTTGGTGTCGGCTGCGCTCGTCCAGGGTGTTTTCCGAGCCAGACAGCGTAGAGGCCTCCAGGATTTGGCACGTGGGCAGGCTGCTGGGCTTTCTGCAGGAACGCAAAGGCGAGGCGCCATGTCCTGGAGGATCAGGCCTTCCAGGCTGTGCTGGGGGCCCGTGCTCTGGTGGGGAGGGCTGAGCAGCGCTGGGTGTGCTCTGCCGGGACGCCCAGCTCTGGCACGGTGCGCTCACACGGCGCTCACGGCGCTCACAGCACTCACACGGTGCTCACACGGTGCTCACGATGCTCACACGGTGCTCACAGCGTGCTCCTGGGGCTGGGCTCGTGCCTCTCGCTCTGCCATCCCCGGGCAGTGCCGGGCGTGAGGACAGGCACGGACATCCCGTGCGTGGCCTTGTGCTGAGTGGCTGCAGACAGGCTGCTGGGAACGTTCTCAGCCCCTTCCCTCCCCAGAGACGCTGTGCTGGGGAGCAGTCCCTCATCCAGCACATCCCCCCCTGCCCTTGGCAAACCCAAACCAGGGCTGCGTGGTGCCCACCTCCCCCGGGGCTGCGTGGTGCCCACCTCCCCCGGGTCTGCATGGTGCCCACCTCCCCCGGGGCTGCGTGGTGCCCACCTCCCCCGGGGCTGCGTGGTGCTCACCTCCAGGCACTGCCCGCGGGGTGTGGGCCCAGGCTGGCTGGACGGGGCAGGGTGTGGAAGTGCTTTTGCTGCGGGTGCAGCGTGGCGAGCTGCTGGTCCTGCTCTGCGTTACCTGTTGCCTTTTGCAGAAGTCGTGGCCCTGAGGAAGCTTTTTCCCTCCGTGGCCGTGGTGCTGTTCTCTTTCAGACACACACAAAGCTGGCTCAGGCCCTCTGCCTCCCTCTTCCGTTGTTGGATGTGGTTTTTTTTCCTATGCTGATTTTTTTGGGGGGGAAGGATAAAATGAATCCCCATGGTGTTTTTACCTCTGCTCATTTTCTGTCAGTGCCAGCTTGCCCGAGCCCAGCAATGACGTGTGCAGCTTGTGCCAGGTCTGACTGCTGCCTTACGGCGGGTGGGGAGGAAATGACAGGCTGAATGCTGAGTGCACTTGTCTTTTTAATGAGCACCTCGTGCCAGCAGCGTTAACACCCTCGGTTCTGCCTGTGCCAGGCTGCTCCCTCGGCCACCGAAGCCAGCGAGAAGCTGGTGCTGTAGCTGGAGGCAGGCACTGAGCAGCACCCAGGCTGGCTGTGGGATGAGGGGGTGAAGGATAAGGGGGGCCTTGAGTGGGGCTTCCTTTTCCTAAACCGCTCCTGCAGGGTTCTGTGGGGAAAGTGGAGCAGAGCCTGCGCTGTGCCGGGCTGACAGCCTGGATTCCCCGGGGTTTTGGCACCGGGTGTGGGGCGGGAGCGCCGGTGCGGGAGTTCGGCGGCCGCAGCCGCAGTGGGGCTCGCTGGGTTCGTGGTGACGCCGCCGAAGGGGCTGGTGCAGGAATTGATGCTGGAAAAATCTGCATGAAATAACCAGGCTGCGGCTGGAACCTCGGCGGATGGAGATGAAGGTCCTTGTCGGAGAGGGGGAGTTTCAGCCTGTGCTGCAGCAGTTGCCATGGCAACCAGCCATTCCGTGCCAAGTGACAACTCTGTGCAAGGGCTGAGGGAGGAGCCGGGCGCTGTCCCTTGTGCTGAGCCCTCCGGGTGGTCCTGAGCCTGACCCCCCCTGCCCGGGTGCTGTGTGTGCTCCTCTTGCTGTCCTTGGTGGACAAGTTTTGAGGCACAGGCATGCAGGTTCCCTTCCACTGCCCGAGATAAGCCTTTCCAGAACACATTTCCATCCCTATTCCATGAACTCCTCTTTCTCCCGCTGCCTCCCTGCGGCCTGGGCTGCCTTGTGTGAGCGGATGTGTCTGGAGCGCTCCTGGAATGGGGAGGGAGGGGGAACGGCTCCATGTACAGGCGGGGACACGGGGCAGGAGGTTGGCTGGGCATCACAGAGCTGCCCTGGAGAAACACTTCCAGATACACCAGGGATTTCTTTCTGTCTGTGTCTCCTGTGCTCAGGAGCTTCTGGCCGTGCCCAGTCTGGGTTCTGTGGTGCTTTCCCCCAGTGCAGTGGCAGGGTGATTCGAGGGAGGGCTGATTTGGCTGGGGACAGCAGCTGCTCCGTGCTGGCCGGGAGGGTTTGGTGGAGGGGGGGCAAGCCCTGCTCTTTCTCCACTGTCACCTTCTGTTTTAGGGGAGCAATGATGACATGTCAGACAACGAAGAGGAGATCGAGGAGAAATCTGAGAGTGAAGGGAGTGACTATTCCCCCAACAAAAAGAAAAAGAAAAAACTGAAGGAGAAGAAGGAGAAAAAAACAAAACGGAAAAAGAAGGAAGAGGAGGAAGATGACAACGAGGATGGAAGTCTAAAGGTACCAAAGATTCCTTTAACCCCCAGCTGGTGCCAGAGCCTGAGACCTCAGGGTGTGGCCAGATCCCAACGTATTGGGTGGTACAGGGAGCGTTTGGATGGTGCTGTGTTAATTTCCTTCTTGGAAGAGTGTGAAGCGTTAGTTTGTGCAGCAGTTGTGTGTGCTCTGGTTTGTGAACCACAGGGACAAGTCCCCACGTGTTGCTCTCTAGGGAGAGCGTTCGATACAGGGCGTGTGACAGACCCAGCCTCGTGCTGCTCCTCTGCAGAGCCACGGTCCTTCATGTTCATCATGTCTCTCTGTAAACCTACAGGAGCCCAAGAGCTCAGCCCAGCTGATGGAGGAATGGGGCCTCGATGACGTAGATTACGTTTTCTCAGAAGAGGATTATCATACTCTGACTAATTACAAGGCTTTCAGCCAGTTTCTCAGGTAGGAAACTGTAGGTCTGGACGGGGCCTTGGGTGGTGGTTGAGGTTTGGGTGTTGCTCAGTCAAGGGGGTGAAGCTGTGAAGTAGATTCTGCATGGTGAGCTCCGTGTGGCCTCTCCCCACTGGGCTCTGTTCTCAGCACCCCCGGTGCATTTCCCGGGCTGAAGCTCCAGCCGGCGATGAGCAGGAGCAGCCGCGCGGTGAAGCGTTTCTGTGAGCCCATGGTCTTCCCTCCCCCCTGCCCTGCAGGCCTCTGATTGCCAAGAAGAACCCCAAGATCCCCATGTCCAAGATGATGACCGTGCTCGGTGCCAAGTGGCGAGAGTTCAGTGCCAACAACCCCTTCAAGGGCAGCTCGGCAGCCGCGGCAGCCGCCGCCATTGCTGCAGCTGTGGAGACCGTCACCGTCGCCCCGCCGCTCGCCGCCAGCCCCCAGCCGTCGGCACTGCCCACCGTCATCAGGAAGGCCAAGACCAAGGAGGGCAAGGGTAGGTGCCAGCTGTGGTGGGCTGGGTGGGGGGGCTGCTCTCACTGCAGAGAGCCAGCCACAGCTTGAGGCTGGTGACGGTGGGGAAGCACCTCCAGGCAGGAGCCGTGCGTCAGCAAACCGGGGAGGCCAAGGCAGTGCCAGAGGGGTGGCTGCAGCTCCCGTTCCCCTTGCAGAAGTCCTAGAGGGGGCTGTGGTTTGTGAACTGTGGCAGATCACCCCAGCAGCTTTTGGACCTTCTGGATTTTTGGCATTTTGTGGCAATTAATGCTCAATTTCATTCTTATGTCTTAAATAAGTGATTGGGCCACGTGTTTCTGTGCCACCTTCTCTCCCGGGGGATTCTGCGGGGTTGTGGTGCCCTCCAGGAGCCAGCAGTGTCCCCAGAGTCTGGTGTCTGAGCAGAAGAGGGTTTGTAGGTTGGCATGAGTAGGGCAGAGGTGTGTTGGCAGGGCAGGCATGGTCTGGCCAGATGAGCCTGCACCGTTTGGCAGTTGAGCCGGGTGCTTTGTCTCTGCAGTGGCAAGGAGCTGAGTGATGGAAAGGCCCTGGCAGCAGGGCTGCAGCTCTTCTTCCGAATAAAGGATTTATTCTCCTGGCAGTTGGGCAGAAGGTGACTGTCTTCAAAGCCAAGGAGTGAGCCAACCACATAAATCTGCAGTAGCCCCTCTGGAAATGGTCTGATTTGTGTGGAAAGGGGTCTCCTGCTGTAAACACCTTCCTGTATCTGACAGCGGATCACTCGGCTGTCCCCACGCTCGGAGGGGGCTGCGCGAATCGCTGGGCAGTAGTGGGCAGGGAGGGAGCTCCCTTTGTGAGCTGTGTTCCTGCTCAGGAACGCTGCTGTTCCACTGCAGCCCTCAGTTCCCAACGCCTCGAGAGGCTTTGAGCGAGCAGCTCGGAGCTGGCAGCTGACCAAGAGCGCAGCTCAGAGCCGCCTTCCCGCGCGCTGGGCTCGGCGCTGCCTTCCTGCAGCCCCCTGAGTCCCTGATTGGGGGGTGATTTGGGGGACAGCTGTTTGTAGAGTACCCAACAATCTTCTGTTTCTCCAGGTCCAGGAGTGCGGAAGAAAATCAAAGGCTCCAAAGATGGGAAGAAAAAGGGGAAGGGGAAAAAAATGGCAGGCTTGAAATTCCGGTTTGGAGGAATCCCCAGCAAAAGGAAAAAGGGCTCCTCTGTAAGTGTGTGCTGCCTTTTTCCGCCCGGGGCCTTGGTGTGGGGTGCAGGGGACATACCCCCCCAGAAGCCTCCCTCGTGTGTGGGTGTCATGGCCTTGTTCATGCCCCTTGTGAGGTGCCAGTCTGACCAGCATGTCCAGAGAGCTGGGGAGCTGTGTAAAGACAGGCATCAGGGCACAATTTCTGCTACAATCCCATCCCCACGGTTCCTTTCAGCGATGAGGTTGGTGATGCCATCGTTTCAGATTTCATTTGCAAAGGAATTCTTCAGGGCTCGCACTCCAGCTGAACCATAGTCAAAGAGAATTACTGAGTGCTTTAATTACCTTATCATAGCCTGCTCTGGGCATCTGTGATCCCCCAGCATAGCCCAGGGGTACCAGAGCTTCCCAGTCAGAGCACAGCAGCTGGGCTCTGCTGCAGTTTGTGTGCTGTGCTCCTGTCAGCACAGGAGTATCGGGCACGTTTTAAAGAATAAACCTCTTAAATAACTATTGAACAGGGATGGATCTCATGGAGGTCTCGATAATATTTATTGATCCAAATCCCATTAGTTCGCTTGTTGGAGCTCGCTGACTCTGTAGCTGTAGTTCACAGAGCACAGCCTGTTTGTGCATTCCTCTGGGCCGCAGAGGCTGCAGCGGCAGGAGCAGCGCGAGGCCGCCGGTCGCTGCTGCGTTCTTCCAGTCACGCATCCCGGGAAATTCACCCTGTCCCCGGGTGCACTCGAGATCTGTGCACTCGCTTTTCCAAGGGTTGCAGAGAGCCTGGGCTTGCTCCTGCAGCTGGAGCACTAAGCTGATTAATAGTGTGCAAACGGGGATTTGCATGCCTGAGCCTCTGGAATAAGAACCCCGAGGTGTTGTGTTTGGTGCCGTTGAGTGCTGGCCCTGTTTAACCCCTTCCCCGTTATAAGGAAGGTCAAGCGTGAACGCCTGCGTGCACCCAACAAACGGGCTGACACGGGCTGGAACGGGTGGAGAGAGAGAGAGAGAGGGAGCCACGTTCTGCCAAGCAGAGGGGAGGGGGCCCTTGGCTGCAGAGGGGTGGGAGCAGGGGGTCTCGTCTCCCAGTGTGTCTCTGCTTTGGGTGTCTGCACCCGGGGTAACACTGGCGCAGCAGCGGGCTCTTGCAGCCGGATGATGCCTGAGAGGTGCTGAGCCTTCCCCGATGTCCCTGGCCATGTGCTAGCAGGGACAGCAGGCTGCAGGGGAAACCCAGAGCCCACCTCTCCTCAGGGAGGCCCAGCAGGGACTTGATGTTGATTTATGTACTTTAAATGGGCTCTGAGATGTGCTTGGTGACTGTGCTGAGGCAAGGTAACTGCCTCCAGATCTGCGCTGCCTGCCTGCCTGGGACACGGCTCTGACAGATTTCCCTGTGTCCTAACGCCTTGTGACACGCTGCTGTGGGCCCCACACTCACCCTGCTGCCACCCCTGCTGCTCTGGCCAGTCTGTCTGTGTGGGAGGGAGGGTGACCCGAGGGGCTCAGGGTTTGGTGGGTCTTTGGGTGTTTATTCCGCTGCAGAGTGGTGTTCTCTGGGCTGCCAGCGCTTGGACTCTGTGTGCTTTGGTTTTCCCCTCTGCAGAGCGAAGAGGAGGAACGGGAGGAATCCGACTTCGACAGTGCCAGCATCAACAGCTCCTCAGTGCGCTCCGAGTGCTCGGCTGGCCTGGGGAAGAGAGGGAAGAGGAGGAGAAAGAAAAAGAGGAGTAGGCCATCCTTTGTGCTCTCTTCCTGTTCTGTGTGGATTGCCCTCTTCAGATCGTGCTTGCCTGGCCTGGGCAGCTCCAGGCCGTGTCTGGTGCTGGCTCGGTGGGAGAGACGTGCTTGTGCTTGTTGGTGTGCGTGGAGCGCGAGGTGCCCTCGTGGTGTCCGGGCTCTGCTGCTGGTGGGCTCGTGCCTGCAAGGAGGTGGCAAGTGGATCCTGCTGCGGGTCACTGGCTGGTCCCCATGGTGCTGATGGCAGCAGAGCTGCTGGTGACAGGGCTTTCCCAAGGACCTGCAGTCAGCTTTCCCTCCGTGCCTCTCTCCAGCCGTCAGCCGCTGCCTGGGGCTCGTCGGTCCCCGAGCCAGCTCTGTGTCACCGCTCAGAGTTGCTCTGGGAGAGCCGTGGGTGCCGTGCGCTGCCCTGCCGCGGTGCTGCGGCTCAACGCCAGCCTGCCCCGTCTCGCTGCCTGCTGGCAGCCTCAGCACCCAGGGCAGCTGAGCCCCCTGCCCACCCCAGGGCCCTGCCTGTGCCCTGGGCACCGGGCTGTGCCACGGGCAGCGTGGGCAGCTGGCACCCTGCCTGCAAGTCTGATCCCACCAGGATTTGTCCTCTAGCAGCCTGGTTCCAGAACTTGTGGGGCTTCCAGATAAGTGATTTTCTGAGGAGCAGCCCCTGGAGAGACATGGCTTGTGGCAAGCTCCCAGCGGAGCAGGACAGCCTGCGGGTGGGAAAGCGTTGAGACCAGGGACTGTCTGTCTGTGTGAGATGTGCGGTCGGCAGGGCAGGGTGTAGGTCTGTGGTAGTGATATAGGAAGAGGGAGGCACGTGAACCGTGGTGGGAAGCATCTGTTGGGGTCTCCCAGTGGCTGTGTGGCCACGGTTGTGTGCGTATTCCTTCATCCCTTCCCTGGTGGAAGGCTGCAGGTGGATCCTGCGCGGGGGCACCTCCGTCCCCGTGCTGCTGTGGAGAGTGGCCCCCGTGGTCCGAGCTGTCCCAGGCCCTGCTCCGGTTCTGAGTGCCGGGGGGCACTGCTGGGGCTGGTGCTGCCAGCCCTGCCTGGCTTCCCACGCTGTCTCTGCCTCCTGTGCCGTTGCAGGACACACGTGTCCGGGGTGAGATGCTTCAGATCCAGGCGCATCCTTTGGCTCCTCAGCTTTGCCGATGGGTTTTTGCTTCCAGGACCCGGCAGGGCGGTGTCTGGGCTGGGGGACAGTTAGGACGTGACGCTGGCAGGGCTGGCTGGCTGGCTCCACGGCCGTGTGTGAAGGGCATCGCTGCTCCTCCCGGGTTGTTGCCGTACGAGGGCCCTCGTGCCGGAGCTGGGCAGCTCCTGCCGGGTGCTGAGGGAGCGGAAGGTTGGAGGCCCACGCTGGGAGTTTGTGGCAGAGCTGGGAATTGAGACGAGCTGTTGCAATGCTTGCAAGGCCTTGTCCCTCCCTTCCTCTTCCCCTCTGTGCCAAGCTGAGAGAGCTCCTGCCAGCGAGCACCCAGGAAGAGCAGAGTAGTCCCAGGAGAGGAGCCCTCCTCCTCCTCCTCGGCCCTGTCACCCTTGCATGGTGCGTTTGCAGTTGGTGGTGCTGGTACCTGGGGAGGTTTCTCTGACTGGCCTCCCTTGCAACCTCTCCAGGTTCTGGCATTCTCCATTGAGAGCCTGAAGGAACCAAAGGATGATACAGTGTGGAGAGAGAAAGAGAGACAGAGGTGAGATGATGCTGTGTGCAAAGGTGAACTGTGGTGCTGAGGGACAGAGAGGTAGGGGGACGTAACAGGAGGGGTCCGAGGTGAAACACTTTCCTTATTTCCTTAACTGTATGGTAGAGGAGCAAGTGTCCCGTTCCCTCCGGGAGAGCCAGCAGCTCTGCTGTCCCTCTGACTCTGCGCCTGTCCCTTGCTTGCAGTTGAAGAAGGGGATGGGTACGAGACGGACCACCAGGACTACTGCGAGGTGTGCCAGCAGGGAGGGGAGATCATCCTGTGTGACACCTGCCCCCGCGCCTACCACCTCGTCTGCCTGGACCCCGAGCTGGAGAAGGCCCCCGAGGGGAAGTGGAGCTGCCCCCACTGCGTGAGTGGGGTTGGGGCCTCGTGGGTGCGGGGGTGTGGTGGCAGAAACCCTCGGCGTTACGCTGGCTTTGCCTCCCCAGGAGAAGGAGGGCATCCAGTGGGAGCCGAAGGAGGAGGAGGAGGAGGAAGAGGAAGGCGGCGAGGAGGAAGAGGACGACCACATGGAGTTCTGCCGGGTCTGTAAGGATGGAGGGGAGCTGCTGTGCTGCGACACCTGCCCGTCCTCCTACCACCTGCACTGCCTGAACCCGCCGCTGCCAGAGATCCCAAACGGTGAATGGCTCTGCCCTCGCTGTACAGTGAGTGTTACCAGCATTCCTCGCCCCGTCCCTGCCCCTGCACCGGCTCTGCTGGCTGCCACCGCCCCTCACACCCCCTCCCCAGGCTCTGCCGTGGGGCTGCTGTCCGTGTCCTGCCCCCTGCCACAGGCCCCTCCCTGGAGGAGCGTCACTGCTGGTTGTGTGCCCCCAAGGGCTCTGGGTGGCTCTGCCGCCCCATGGTCTCCCCGTGGGGATGGCTGGTGGGCAGTTCCCTCCCAGTTCTTAGGGGATGCCAAGCCCCATTCGCTGCGTGGCCGCTGTAGAGGGGCCTTTCTTGCCTGGTGACAAGACACGTCCCTGTGTGGGAGCAGCAGTGTCACGGGCGCTTCTTGGACGTGCCGGCGCTGGCCAGCCTGTGCCAGCCCACAGACCCTCACCCCTCCTCTCAGTCCCCCTGACAGGAATCACAAGCGGGTGGCTCTGCCTGGGACCTGGGCAGCGCCTTGCTGAGATGGGTGCGGGCAGGGTCTGGGTCACCCAGGTCACTGTGCTTGGCTCCCCCCGGTCTCTCTGCCCTGGGCTTTCCCTCGGCCGCAGTGTCGGCGCGGGCTGTGCCATTGTGCTCCCCGCAGCCCTGGCCGTGCTTGCCCTGCTGTGCCAGGACAGCTGCCATCTGCTTGGCACTGCAAGTCCCTGTCTGCCCTCCTCCCCACGGCCCCTGACAGGGACTCACCTTAAACGCTCTGCTCTTGCCTGTTTGCTTTTTTGTCCCCAGTGCCCTCCCTTGAAGGGCAAAGTCCAACGCATCCTGCACTGGGCCTGGAAGGAGCCGCCGGCCGCCCCGCTCCCCCCCGCGCTGCCCGCTCCGGACGCGGAGCTGGCTCTGCCCCCGCCGAAGGTGCTGGAGGGGATCCCGGAGCGCGAGTTCTTCGTGAAGTGGGCAGGGCTGTCCTACTGGCACTGCTCCTGGGTCAAGGAGCTGCAGGTGAGCCAGCGCGGTGTTGTCCTCCTCATCGTCGTGCCGCTGCCCCGGCGCCCGTGGGCTGAGCGCAACTCCGTCCTCCCGCAGCTGGAGCTCTACCACACCGTCATGTACCGCAACTACCAGCGGAAGAACGACATGGATGAGCCGCCGGCCTTCGACTACGGCTCTGGGGACGAGGACAGCCAGAGGGAGAAGCGGAAGAACAAGGACCCGCAGTACGCCAAGATGGAGGAGCGGTTCTACCGCTACGGCATCAAGCCCGAGTGGATGATGATCCACCGCATCCTGAACCACAGGTGAGGGGCTGCGCGCGGGGCGCCGTGCCAGCGGGCCGGGGAGGGCGGGTGCCGCCTCCCTTATGCAGCCTCGATGTGTGTGTGAAGACATCTCACCTGTGGAAGCACCTGGCGTGCTGTGCTGATGGGTTTTTACATCGAGCGGCTGCAGACACCGTTCTGTTGAATTTTCACATTTCAAACGGCGACTCAGCGTGAAGGCTGCTGGGTGGAAAATGAGTAAAGCTGCCTGGCTAATTTTCATCTGAGCTTTACATTGTCTGCTAATAAGCCAAGGGTTTTTTCTCCACAGGCACATAATCAGGCTCAGGGGTGTGTTTATTCATTTTTCAGTGTAAGCAAAACCTCACAGAGCAGCGAGTGCTGCAGGAGGAGGAGAGCGGGTGCTGGTGTTCAGCCAGTCCTGGTGAAACAGGAAAATGGGGTGGTCTAGTGGCATGGAAGAGCAGCTTTTAAAGCTTAATGATTGTCCTGTGACACCTACAGTGGGACAGTGATCCAACACACGCAGCAGATCAATAGGCATTTCTGCCAGAAAGTGTAGATGTTTTCTTTATGTTTTTCTGCCTCTGCCTGGATGTTGTGGGCTGTAGGTAACAGCAGAGGGTGAAGCCTCCCATTCTGTGGAAGCAGGTTATGGGCAGCTGCTTCCCCGGGGTGAGCCAAGTGTCATTTCACTGACAGGCTTTTCATCCCCTGCCTTACAGCTTTGATAAAAAGGGAGACATCCATTACCTGATCAAGTGGAAAGACCTGCCCTACGACCAGTGCACCTGGGAGATCGATGAGATAGACATCCCCTACTATGAAAACCTCAAACACCTCTACTGGAACCACAGGTACGAGCCAGCCGGGCGGTGGGGCCGCAGCCAGGCTGGCGCAGCAGGGTCCCAGCACTCTGAGGAGATCGCTGCTTGTCGTTTTGGGTGATGGTGCATGGACTGTTGGGAGGGGAAATTGAACACTCTGAGTGCCTGTGGTGACTGGGCCAGAAAAGCTCCCGTGGGGGGAGAGGCAGTGGAGTTGGAGAGGTGCTCTGCCCCTCGGCTTGGGGACTGGGAGGGGAATGCCCACCTGCCTCTTCCTGACGCGCCCGGGCCGTTGCAGGGAGCTGATGCTGGGGGAGGACTCGCGCCCTCTGAAGAAGCTGAACAAGAAAGGGAAAAAGCTGAAAGAGGAGAAGCTGGAAAAGCCTCCAGAAACACCTCTCGTGGATGTGAGTAGGAATGGTGGGGGCAGCTCAACGGTGTGTGAGCCTAGAGCGAGGGATGTCCTGGCCACCCTGTCCTGTTACATTTTCCTCCTCTAGTTCTTTCCTGATTGTTTTTTTAATTCAAAGCCCTGGGGGGCTTCGCTGTGCAGAGCCTGAGGGTTGGGCTGTGCTGGGGACCATGTCTGCATCTCTTTGGGGGCTGTTTGGTGTCACAAGGCTGAAGAGGGATGTGCTTGGCTGCAGAAAAAGAAGGGGAGTTGGTCCTCACTGCTTTGCATCGTGTCTCTCTCTTCAGCCAAGGGTGAAGTTTGACAAGCAGCCGTGGTACATCGACGCCACGGGAGGCACGCTCCACCCTTACCAGCTGGAGGGGCTGAACTGGCTGCGGTTTTCCTGGGCCCAAGGGACAGATACAATCCTGGCCGATGAGATGGGGCTGGGGAAGACTGTGCAGACTATTGTGTTCCTGTATTCCCTGTACAAGGAGGTGAGTGGAGCATCCAGCAGCCCCCGAGGTGGCTGAGAGCTGCTCGGTACGGGGAGAGCAACTCAGACTTTGTCTCCCCGAGCAGGGCCACTCGAAAGGGCCGTATCTGGTCAGCGCCCCTCTCTCCACCATCATCAACTGGGAGCGTGAGTTTGAGATGTGGGCACCCGACTTCTACGTTGTGACCTACACGGGGGACAAAGAAAGCCGCTCTGTCATCCGGGAGAATGAGTTTTCTTTTGAAGACAACGCCATCCGAAGCGGGAAGAAGGTGTTCCGGATGAAGGTGGGAGCCCAGTCTGTACTTGAACCATCAGCCAGAAGGGGAGAGAACAGAGTTTGACCTGGAGAGGGAGGTTGGAGAGGTCCCTACCCAGGTGTTTTCCAAAGAGGGAAGCAGTGTTTACAATTGCAGGAGATTGGTGATGAGCTTTAAAGATTTCTGCCAGACCTGTTCTGTTTCTGTAGTCCCCTCCTTGGTTCTAACGTTCACATGGGTACAGATTTCCTGCTGGCGCTGTGCAGGGCAGTGCAGGCAGCCCCTCCCTTTCTCCTTGGCTCATGTACAGCAGCAGCAAAGGTGGAGGCTGTCCCCTTCCCTGCTCTCTTATCCAGGCTTTTCTCTCCCTCTGCTCCTCCAGAAAGAAGCCCAGATCAAGTTCCACGTCCTGCTCACCTCCTACGAACTGATCACTATTGACCAGGCGGTGCTGGGCTCCATAGAGTGGGCCTGTCTGGTGGTGGATGAAGCTCACAGGCTGAAGAACAACCAGTCCAAAGTAGGTAGCAGATGTTTGTGAGTGATTTTTGTGGTGTGGCTGGTGCCACAAAGATAGGACACCCCAGCACTGGTTGTCTGCAGCTCCTTGCATTCCTCCCTGGGAGATGAAAGGTGTGCTCACCTCGCACAGGCTCTGCCTGGGACCCACATTTCAGTGGGGTTGTTCTCTTTAACATCCTCTGGCATTACAAATCTTTCAGCAGTGGAAGAGGTGGCAGCCTGATAGTCCTTGGATGGGCTGTCGTGGAAGGGAATCGATCCCCCTCCTTCCTCTCTCCTTACCTGCGGCTAGATGTAGTCTCTGTCCCCTGGGCCCTTCCCGCAGTCCCCAGCGTGGGGGGAGGCAGGCAGTGTGACCCAGGGACACTCAGGATTGCTGCCTGTGCTCGATGGGGATGGCTTGGAGCAGGACATGCCAGCTGTGGCCTGGCTGTGTGTGCCCGGCGGGAGGGACAGGTCACCGCGGAGTGCCCGTGTGCGCAGTCTGCAGGATCCCCAGCTCTTCTGAGCTCTTCTCACCTCACCTCATTGCTTTTCCCAGTTCTTTAGAGTATTAAATAGCTACAAGATCGATTACAAGCTGCTGCTCACTGGGACTCCACTCCAGAACAACTTGGAAGAGCTCTTCCACCTGCTCAATTTCCTGACTCCCGAGAGGTTTAAGTAAGTTGCTCTCGTTCCCCTCTGAAACGGGAGCAGCCGGGACCGGGTCTCGCTGGCCGGCGGGGCGGCTCCGCAGAGCTCTCCCAGTTTCCCAGGCTCCTGGCTGTGTGGGAGTGCCTGGTCCCAGTTACTGCTGTCCCCATGTCACTGATCTGTGCTGGCAGGCAGATGGCGAAGCGCTTGGCCCCCGTGGTTTGTCAGAGCAGCCACACGTGCGTTTATGTAACTCCACATCCAGACATCCCGTGGAGCACTGCTCTGGGGTCCTGTGGGTGGCTGTTGCCTTGTTGTGGGTCAGGAGATCTGTGAGTGAGCAGCTGAAACCTGCTGCTCTCTCTTCCCTCTCCCTGAGGAGACAGAGGTACTTTGGGGAGCTTGTTCAGACCTCCTATTAGTGCATTCAGTGTGAATTTCCCCCCAGCCATCCGTGCAGCTCCGCGGTCTGGCTTTTGCTGTGCTCGGGTACAGGCACAGGAGCGTTACCTCGCCGTCCAGCAGGAGAGCTCTGCCCTTGCTTCTGAGTCATAAAGAAGCAGATTTTGTCTTTGCTTTCATGTGTCCTGTTATTGCTCAGCACTGTGTGGTTCTGGCTGCTTTCACAGTAACCTGGAGGGGTTCCTGGAGGAGTTTGCAGACATCTCCAAGGAGGACCAGATCAAAAAGCTCCATGATCTGCTGGGTCCCCACATGCTGCGGCGGCTCAAGGCAGATGTGTTCAAGAACATGCCGGCCAAGACGGAGCTGATTGTGAGAGTGGAGCTGAGCCAGATGCAGAAGTGAGTAATTCCAGCTCAGCTCCCGTGGGGTGGCTGCCTTCCCTCACCCCACCTCATCTGCAGTGCAGCGGGGTGTCAGTGGGGTTCGACTGGTCAGAGACACCCCGCTGTCCTCAGCGCTGCTGCGGGGAGAGCTGGAGAGTTGTGTCCCAGCAGGGAGTGCCTTCAGCCTGGTTAAACCGGGCTCAGCGCAGTCCTGGCTCCTCAGTGGAAGCGTTTGGTGTGTGGCAGGCTGTCAGCCTGGCTCTGCTGGTTCTGGGGGCACAGAGAAAATGCTGTGGCTGAACCCCCTTCTCCTGCTCTCGGCACTGGGGCACCAGCCTGTGCTGCCAGCTTGCCTGGCATCGATCTGGAGCATCGCTGCTGCCCCAGGGGATGCTTGCTCAGCTCTGTTTGTTTTGGGCTGACTTGCTCAGCTTCAGCAGCACCTTCTGCTGAGACTGGGGGACTTGCAGGGAAGGGCACGTCCCTTCTTCAGGCACGGGGGGGCAAGGCTTGGCTTACACCCAGCAGTGGGGAGTGTTCCTGGCTGCTGTGCCCCTGTGTCTGTCCTGCTTACAGGGGCTGGGATGTCCAGAGAGCAGCTGAATAAACCTGGTCCTGGGCTCAGGGAGCTAAAGTGTCACTTTTAAAAACATCCAGATGTCCCTTTTGAAGCTCCAGTGACACAAGTGGGGTGTAATTCAGTGCTGTCCTGTTTATGCCAGTCCCACACCTCACTGAATTAACCAGGGTGTCTGTCCCGTCCCCGTTCCTGCAGGAAGTACTACAAGTTCATCCTGACGAGGAATTTCGAAGCCCTGAATTCGAAAGGTGGTGGGAACCAGGTCTCGCTGCTGAACATCATGATGGACCTGAAGAAGTGCTGTAACCACCCCTACCTCTTCCCCGTGGCGGCCGTGGTAGGTCCAGTGTGTCTGCGCCCTGGAGGTGTTTCTCAGGTTGTGTGCAAGCTGTCGGGGGCCGTTTCCATGGTCTCGCTGTGGTTCAGGGTTTGGGTTTTCACATGAGTGGTTTCATACGAGGATTTTGTCTTTGACATGCGTGGGAATTTCTCTGTGAAGTTAGCCAGTGTTGTCCTTGAAGAAGCTGACCAGGATGCCTTCACAGGAGGCCCCAGTTCTGCCCAATGGGTCCTACGATGGGAATTCTTTGGTCAAATCCTCTGGCAAACTGATGCTGCTCCAAAAGATGCTGAAGAAGTTACGAGATGGGGGTCACAGAGTTCTGATCTTCTCCCAGGTGAGCCTAGGGAAGGACTAATAATAAATACACTTTTAAAGGGTTTTTTCTGTTCTGTATGAGAATTTTGTGCTAGGAACAGATCGAGGTGGGTGGAAGGGCTGGTGACAGCTTATCCCCAGCCAGCGTGGCAGCTGTGGCAGTCATGATGGACGGGCTGTGTCCCAGCTCTCCGAGGGGGCACCTGGGATGTTTGAAACCTCTTTTATCTGTGGATGAGGAGGAGATAGCAGTAATAGTGCTGCCCTTCGGGGAGGCCGTGCAGACACGACTCCCTCGTGCTGCCAAAGCTGCCTGTGGAAGCTGAGGCGCCAGTGTCGCTCCTCTGGCAGTTGGCTGTTGGCCGTGCTGTGCCC
Source organism: Caprimulgus europaeus (assembly GCA_907165065.1). The sequence goes on from OU015546.1 coordinate 585,406, forward strand.
TTGGTGCCGCTGTCACCTTGGCCTCTGGGACAGGTCTTGGGGGGCGGGGGGGAGCTGGGCTGGGCAGAGCTGCTCGTGCCAGGGCTGCCTTGTCTGCAGATGACGAAGATGCTGGACTTGCTGGAGGATTTCCTGGAGTACGAGGGCTACAAGTACGAGCGGATCGACGGGGGCATCACGGGCGGCCTGCGCCAGGAGGCCATCGACAGGTTTAACGGTACTCGCCCTCCTGCCTGGCCCAGGGGGCTGTGGGGTGGGCTCACTGCGGGGTGGGCTTGCTGCGGGGGGGGCTCACGGTGGGGTCAGCAGTGAGGTCAGCAGTGGGGTCAGCAGTGGGGTTGGCTGGCTGTGCCTGCGCTGTGCCGTGCTCGGCAGGTCCGGCTCCCTGAGGCTCAGGAGCTGCTCATTCCGCGTCGTTAAGCCCCTGTCCTGGGATGAACCCTGAGCGTGCCTGCAGCAGGCTGCTTAGTGTGAGGGACCCCCATTTCCCCTCGAGGCCTCACTAGACGGCAGAGTTTCCCTTTCAGCTCTGGAGCCACATTTTCTCCGGTACCTGCTTCCCAGAGAACGGTGTGTTCCCACTCCTTGCCTTCCCTGCCCGGTGTGTGTTGGCTGGGACGGGTGGGTCCCGCTGTTCTGTCCCTAAAGCTCAGGACTGCACCTTTCTGCCTAAGCCACGCTGCTTCCTGTCTCACCATTCCCCACCTGTGGGTTTGTCTTTCTCAGCTCCTGGTGCTCAGCAGTTCTGCTTTCTCCTCTCCACCCGCGCCGGCGGCCTGGGCATAAACCTCGCTACAGCCGACACAGTCATTATTTATGACTCTGACTGGAATCCCCACAATGACATCCAGGTTTATGACTTTTCCTTTTCCTTCCCATGTAGTAAGTACCTCTGGGGCTCTGCCTTCTGTTTGCACAGGGAACTCGATCTCTTCTCTCAAGAGCTCCTGAGACTTTCTGCTGTATTTGTGGGGCACATTTCTGCTCAGCAGCCCCCTTCCCGCATCCACTGCCCTCACCCTGCCCTGTCTGCACTATGGGAGAGACCTGGCACATAAAGCTGGCTCACTCCTGCAGGCTTCTCACTTTCTCCTGCTGCTTGTTGGCAACCAGGTGCCCCCTCCTCTTTTGGGGAGCTTCCACTTGCATTTCCAAAAGCCTGGGACAGACCCTAGCTAAGGACTGACTGCCAAGGGGAAATGGCAGCTGGAGCAGGAGAGCAGCCAGTGCCTCTGAAAATAGTGACGAGAAATGTGTCCCCTCCCGTGCTCCCCGGCCTGGGGAGGGTCCTCTCCAAAGCTGCATCCACTGCTGCTGCCGTCTGTGCCAGTGTTTGCTTTCCCTGTGTCCCAGGCGTGAGGATGTGCTGGTGCAGGGTGGTGAAGGAGCAGCGTGGACCTGGTGAATCTGCAGCTGGAGGGTTCCTGGGGGAACGTGTCCTCGCTGCCTTCACACCCTGCAGTCAGGGGTGGGCACGGGGGAGCTGGCCTGCCCGCAGTCAGTGGAGGGGCAGCGCGCTCAGGTTGGCTCTGAGGAGCCCCTCTCGCTGCAGCGCCCGTAGCAGCCTGAGTGCTGGGGTCAGCCTGGTCCCCGCGGTGCCTTTGTGCGCCCTGGAGGAGTGAGACGCGGAGCCCTCGGCCGATGTGGCTCGGTGCCACCTCGGCAGCTTCGCTCTCTGCCCGCAGGCGTTCAGCAGAGCTCACCGCATCGGGCAGAACAAGAAGGTGATGATCTACCGCTTTGTGACCAGAGCCTCCGTGGAGGAGCGCATCACCCAGGTGGCCAAAAGGAAGATGATGCTCACCCACCTGGTCGTCCGCCCGGGGCTCGGCTCCAAGTCGGGCTCCATGACCAAGCAAGAGCTGGACGACATCCTCAAGTTTGGGACAGAAGAGCTCTTCAAGGATGACGTGGAAGGTGAGGTTGGGAAGGTGCTGGGGAAGCTCTGCATGAGGTGGGGCCCTGTCTGAGCTGCTGGGGCTCCTTCTCTTCTTCTTACGCCCGCAGGGATGGTGTCTCAGGGGCAGCGGATCGCCATGCCAGATGCTGTCACCCCTTTCTCTGACACTCTGGCAACCAAAGGAGGTGCAGTGACTCCTGGCATGAAAAAAAAGCACGGTGGCACCCCACCAGGTCTGTAGCTTCCCTTGTTGAGGTGACCTGTCCCCCTCCCTGGCCTTGTACCTAACCCAAGCTCGCCTGGCTCTGGGAGTGGGGACTGCCTCCAGCATGGTGACTTGTGCTGCCATTCCCCTTGCTTTGCTCTCCAGGTGACAACAAGGACGTGGAAGACAGCAGCGTGATCCACTACGACGACGCTGCCATCTCAAAGCTTCTGGACCGAAACCAGGATGCAACTGATGACACGGAGCTGCAGAACATGAACGAGTATCTCAGCTCCTTTAAAGTGGCCCAGTATGTTGTGAGAGAAGAGGATGGTGTGGTAATGTGATCAGTATCATGTCTTACAATCCCACCTCTTTGTACCTCCCTCTGTTTGTGCTTCTTCCCCTCCCTCTCTTGTTCTTGCAAGTGTTTGGATGCGGGGCAGGACTGCTCCCTGCTCTCTGTCCCTCTGTGGCAGCACTGCCCTAGACTGTTCCAGACCTGGGGGTCCCAGTGCTGATGGGACCAGTTGCAGGCAGAGGAGGCTCAGTTGTCTTTGGCCTGCACAGCCCATGGTGTGAGCTGGGCTCTATCCCTGCTGGCACAGGACCATCCCTAGGCACCTTCCATCCTTCCCTGCAGGCTGGGGACGGGCACGGTGCTGCCTGGGTCCTGTGCTGCCGCCGTTTGTTTTCCCAGTAGCTGATTCTTTCCTTCATCTCTTGATGAAGCTGATGGTGGGCTGCTGTCCTGGGAGGTCTCTGCAGACCTGTGGTTTTTCCCCCGATGTGAGCAAGGGCTCTGCAGGGCGGGTGGACGGCAGCGTTCAGAGGAGCTGTTTCTGGGTGGGAGGTGGTCTCAGCCCTTTGACAACCTTGTGCTGAGGTCACTGTGTTTGGACAAAGACTCAGGAGCCAAATTGCAGCCAGTGGCTCAGTGCCCTCCCCTCCTCTCTCCGTGGAGTGCTGTAGGAGGACAGGCAGCGGGGCGATGCGGGCAGGTCTGTGCCTGCCCAGTCTCGAGCCTCTTGTCTCTTGCTTTGCAGGAGGAGGTGGAACGTGAGATCATCAAGCAAGAGGAGAATGTGGACCCCGACTACTGGGAGAAGCTGCTGCGGCACCACTATGAGCAGCAGCAGGAAGATCTGGCCAGGAACCTGGGGAAAGGGAAGAGAATCCGCAAGCAGGTCAACTACAACGACACCTCGCAGGAGGACCAAGGTGGGGCTGCGGCCGCTCGGCGCCGGGCCGGGCTGGGCTGGGGCGGGCGGCAGGGCCCAAGGGCTGGCCCCGCAGCGCTGCGCAGGCAGCACCCCTGGTGGACCCTGCGGGCTGAGCCGTTGCTGGGAGCTTCTCTGCAGCTCAGTAGGCTGTGTGGCTCTGTGCTTCCCAGATCCTAAACTCTCCAGGATAGACACACTTCAGAGATTTTTTTTTAATTATTTTTTGGTCTGTAAACTCTTGTTTTTGCAGAAGAATTTAGGAGAAACATGCCTGTGGGCAGAATATTTCAACTAGGTTTTTTTTCTGTATAGAATACTGATTTTGGAAAACCTGAGGATGTGATTTCCTGCTGGTTGTTGTGTCCTCCTCTCTCAGTGCCTGGCAGTGGGCTCTGGCCTGTCCTGTGTGCCCCTCCCGGGCAGGGTCCCACTGCCTGGACACTCTTCTAACCTGAGCTTCCTTGCGGTCTGCAGAGTGGCAGGACGAGCTCTCTGACAACCAGTCAGAGTACTCCATTGGCTCCGAGGATGAGGATGAAGACTTTGAAGAGAGGCCAGAAGGTCAGAGTGAGTTAATGTGTTTGATACTCCCCGGGACTTTGCTCTGCAGGAAGGAAGCCCCTGGCACATAGGGGCAGCAGGAACATCTGGGTTGGAGGGACTGGTGTGCTCCTGGGTCTCTGGTCAGGGGGGGTTGTCCCCGCTCGCCTGCCAGGTGAGGAGGTCCCCAGGGCAGGGAAAGCACTGGGCTGTGTCCTTCACTGGCCACTGCAGGACCTTGGTCTGGTCTCACAGTGGGGATGGGGACTGCAGGAGGGACGGACACAGTTCCCCTGGTAAGGGCAGAAGAGTGTCCTGGCTTGGGGAGGTCTGTGGGGCAGATGGAAGGGACCCCGCAGCCTGGGCTGCTGCTCTGCCTGGGTTCTGCTCCCCTCGAGAGGCTGTGCAGAAAGCCTGGGGCATGTGAGCGCTTTGGCATCCTTCCTCACTGCCTGGGCCCATCCGTCACCGCGGCTGCTCGACTCTAGGTGGCAGAAGGCAATCCCGGAGACAGCTGAAGAGTGACCGGGACAAGCCTCTCCCTCCTTTGCTGGCAAGAGTCGGGGGCAATATCGAGGTGAGTGTGGGCCTCAGCCGGAGCACGACCCATGTGGCTGTGCCGGGGCTGCCCTGGGCTCGTGGGCTGGACCCCTCTGTGCCGAGTCACCGGCACGTTCGTCCTGGCCCAGTGTGCCTGTTGAGGCTCCGAGGTGCCACACGCTTCTGAGGTCGCGTTGTGACCCAGCAGCACCTCTGCTCCTGCAGGTTCTCGGCTTCAACGCCCGGCAGCGCAAGGCTTTCCTGAACGCCATCATGCGCTGGGGGATGCCGCCCCAGGACGCCTTCAACTCCCACTGGCTGGTCCGGGATCTGCGAGGGAAGAGTGAGAAGGAGTTCAGGTACGGGGGGGTCCGGGCAGGCAGGGCCAGGGCTGTCCTGGGCTCTGGCTGATCACGGTGAGCAGTTGGCTCACACCTTCGACACAGACTCTGGTCACCCGTTGCCTTGCCGTATCGCCCTCTCTGCTGCGCTCCCAGGGCGAGGCCGGGGCTGTGGCAGCGGCAGCCCCAGTGCCTGCACACCCCCCCCCACCCCGTGGCTTCTCAGCGCCTGTTTCATCCCAGAGGGCTGCTCCCGTTCTCTTGATGAGCTTAGCCTGGGTGTGAGACCCTGCCCTCGCCCACGGGTGAAAGCAGGCAGTGTGGGGGCCTGGCTCAGCAGGGAGCCCGTGGCCAGGCTGGACCGGGGTCTGGCTTCCCTCCCGCAGGGCGTACGTCTCTCTCTTCATGAGGCACCTGTGCGAGCCGGGGGCGGACGGAGCCGAGACCTTTGCGGACGGCGTTCCCCGGGAGGGGCTGTCCCGCCAGCACGTGCTGACTCGCATCGGGGTCATGTCGCTCGTAAGGAAGAAGGTGGGTGAGTACAGTTGTCAATGTGCCATCTCAGGTGTGTTCTGGAGCCCTGGGGGTTTCGTTGGCTGCTGAATACCCCTCGTCAGGAATCCCCAGCTGAACCTCCCAGGCTCAGTGCACATCTGTTTTTGCCATAAACATATAGGTGATGGTAATGCAAACTGCCTCTCACACCCTGCCCCTTCCTGCCCTGGGAGGGACGTTGGGTGAGCAGGTATCTAATAGTCTGGCTGGCAAAAAAAGAGAAGTCACACTGGAGACTTGCTGGGTCTCAGAGCTGTGGTGCCCCAGGGCCACTTTGTGAACCTGCGGGTGAAGCAGCCTGAGCACGCGGGCTCTGCAGCGCTGGGCTGGGGCTGTCTCTGCTCTGTGTGACCTGATGGTGGGTGTCTGCCCCAGGTCCAGGAGTTTGAGCACGTCAACGGGAAGTACAGCACCCCAGATCTGGCTCTCGAGGGCCCGGAGAGCAAGAAGTGCAGCGAGATTGTGTCTTCAGATCCCAACACCCCCGTCCCAGCCAGCCCAGCACATGTGCACGTGGGACCTGTGGCCCTTGCAGGTGGGTGTGCCTACAGGCTTCCAGGGGATCGTGGCTTTGGTCTGGCTTGGGAATGGAGGTGGGACAAGACACCAGGAGGTCTCACAGGTGTCTGCCTGCCCTGGCAGTGTGCGTGGCCCTCGGGGGCCCTGTTCCATAGCTCCTCGCTTTGCTGTTGCTACAGACAAAACAGAAACACAGCTCGGGTTCCAGGAGGAAAAGGAGCAAGTGGAGCAGAAGCCCAGGAAGGTGTCTGAGAGCCAGGTAGGGTGGCCTCATCCAGCATCTCCACCAGGAAGCCTTCTCGTGGCCAGCCTGGAAGCTCAGAGCGCTCGCTGAGGAAGCGGCGGGGCCGGGCTGATCTGGTGGGGACACTTTGCATTAAGGTGCCTGCGAGTGCTGAGAAGGTGGAAAGTGAAGAGCACCCAGAAAGCTGCGACAGCAAGGAGAAACCGAAGGAAGAGAAGCAAGAGGAGAGTGAAAAGGCTGAGCCTCCTCCCGAGCCCCCGGCGAAAGGCGAGTGTCTGGCTGGGTGTACGTGATCCCCACGTGCGGGCTTCCCCCTCGGCTGCAGCTGGGAGTTCTGTGGGGCTGTGACCCCCAGCAGTGGCACTGTGACCCCCAGCAGTGGCACTGTGGAACCCGAGTGCCACACAGTCCTGTAGCAGTTCCTCAAAAACCAACAGTTCCAGGGGGTAATGACGAGAAGTGCTCATTTTTGTGGGCATTTTCTGTCCCTGGCAATATGTTCCTCCAGGTGTCTCAAGGAAGAGGGAAAACTAAATCCTGCTTTTGACAAAACGCAGGAGAAGGTTCTGTTAGAAGCTTTTCAGACATCTTCAGCTTACAAACAACGTGATCACTGTGCCCTAAAAGAGAGAGTCTGTTCAGACAAGTAAATTCTTGTTCCCTGAAGAGTGTTTTGCACGTCAAGCTTTTCTCATAGTCCCATTCTCTTCTGCAGATGAGGGAATTCAGGAGGAGAAGCCTTTGGAGAAGCCAGAGTTGAACAGCAGCCCAGGGAAAGGGGAGGACAAAGAAGTCAAACCAGGTAAGGGGTGAGGAGGTGGGAAGGGTCTCCAAGGCGGGTGCCTGGTCAGTGGGGTGACCATCAGCACCCGCAGCAGCTGGTGCTCACTCTCAGGAGCCAGGAGCAGGAGCACCCATTGGGGTGGGCACTGCCTGTGTGAACAGAAGGACCTGCTGGAAGGCTGGTTGCTCTTCCAGCAGGGGCTTTAGCAGGGAGTTCCTCTGGCAGCTGATGGGGCGAGGGTGACGCTGGCCGGTCTGTTGGCAGTGCAGTTAGACAGGTGCCATTTCTTGTTTGCCAAGCAGAGGACACCAAGGTGGAGGAGAAGGAGCAAAGCGAAGCTCAGCAAAATGGTGACAAAGAGGAAGAGGAGGACGGGAAGAAGGACAACAGAAACGTGAACTTCCGGTTCATGTTCAACATCGCTGACGGCGGCTTTACAGGTACGACACGAGCCCAGGCGGTGGCTGCTCCTGCACAGCTGCTGCACAGAAGCTCTGAGCCTGTGCAAGGGTTGTGAACCGCTTCGAAGCAGCCAAGTGCCTGGGTTTTGTGCTTGTGGCTGCCTGGGGACGGTCACTGCTCGCCTGCCTGCTGCTCCGTGCGCCGTCCCCGGCAGCCCTGCTGCCTGACCGGGCTGTCTCGCTTCTGCTTCTGCAGAGCTGCACACGCTGTGGCAGAACGAGGAGAGGGCTGCCGTCTCCTCCGGCAAGATCTACGACATCTGGCACCGCCGGCACGACTACTGGCTGCTGGCAGGGATTGTCACGTACCCTTTGGCTTGGGGGGAGCGTGTGACCCGCTGCCGGGCAGCGGCGAGGCGCGGGAGCTGGGGTGCCGGTGCGGTGGTGAGCGGGGAGGGGGTTTGGGATGCGGTGGGTGCTGTGCTGTCAGCTGGCTCTTCCCTTGACGCTCCCTCTGCGCCAGTCACGGCTACGCCCGCTGGCAGGACATCCAGAACGACCCGCGCTACGTCATCCTGAACGAGCCCTTCAAGTCCGAGATACACAAGGGGAACTACCTCGAGATGAAGAACAAGTTCCTTGCCCGGCGGTTCAAGGCGAGTTGCAGGTCCAGGGCTGGTGAGTCCTTACCGGTGGGGGGGACCAGAGCGGCACCCCAAAGCCGGGGGGGAGCCTGCCAGCACCTTCTGGAGCTGGGAGCGGTCGTGGGCTTTGCGAGGGGCTTGTGGTTGCTGGTGGGCACCCAGCACCCGGGGCTTGATCCCGGGCAGCTCACAGGCTCTGCAGCAAGGTGCACCGGGCCGGGCTGGCTGCCCTGGGCTCCTCTCTGCGAGCAGGTGGGGCTGGGCTGGGTGCTCTGCCCGCTCCCGACACGTGTGATGCTGTGGAAATGCTGCCCAAGATGGAACAAAGGGCAATGGTTATAAACTGGACAAGAGTAGATTGAGATGAGATAGTGGGAAGAAATTCTTCACTGTGAGGGTGGTGAGACCCTGGCCCAGGTTGGCCAGAGAAGCTGTGGCTGCTCCTCCCTGGCAGTGTTCAAGGCCAGGTTGGATGAGGCTTTGAGCAACCTGGTCTAGTGGAAGGTGTCCCTGCTGCTGGCAGGGGGGTTGGAACTGGATGAGCTTTAAGGTCCCTTCCAACCCAAACCAGTCTGGGATTCTGGGACACTTAGTATCTGAACGAGATAAGAAAACATGAGGGCTGAGCCTGTTCCCCCGGGAGTTTTTGAGAGTGAAGCTGGTGGGGTGCACGGCGGGGCAGAGGCTCTGCTGGCACAAACCGCCCGGGCAGCTGGAGCCTGCAGAGCTGTACTGGTTTGCACTGGTGCGGGGTCTGGTCCTGAATCCTTCCCCTCCTGTACCTCCCAGTTGCTGGAGCAGGCCCTGGTGATCGAGGAGCAGCTGCGCAGGGCTGCGTACCTCAACATGACCCAAGACCCCAGTCACCCGGCCATGGCCTTGAACGCCCGGCTGGCGGAAGTGGAGTGCCTTGCCGAGAGCCACCAGCACCTCTCCAAAGAGTCCCTGGCTGGGAACAAGCCCGCCAACGCCGTCCTGCACAAGGGTACGTGCGGGCAGAGCCGGTGTGGAGCCTGCCCGGGGGGCTGGGAAGGGTTTGCCACCCTGACCATGGGCACATCCAGCTGGGAGGTTGTCCCCATCTCGTGTTCCCTCAGCCGGGAGCTGCCTGCCCAGCGAGGACGCGGGAAAGCGGCTCGTCGCTGCTGGAACCCGCAGTGCTGGGGGTCCGCAGCGTTCTCTGCCATCGGCTCCCGGCTGCTGGCGCTGGCTGCTCCCCCGGGGGTGGGACTCTGGGGGTCTGGTGAGTGTCCCCCAGCCTGAGCTCTGCTCTGCTCGCAGTGCTGAACCAGCTGGAGGAGCTGCTGAGCGACATGAAGGCCGACGTGACGCGCCTGCCCTCCATGCTGTCCCGCATCCCGCCCGTGGCTGCCCGGCTGCAGATGTCCGAGCGGAGCATCCTCAGCCGCCTGGCCACCCGCGGAGGGGACCCCGGCACCCAGCAGGTCAGCGGGGATGGGGACAGAGCCCCTGGCTGGGGGGTGGCTTTGGGGTTGGGGCTGCAGCTCAGTGACTCTTCTCCCTCCTGACCTTCCCAGGGCTCCTTCAGCTCCTCCCAGATCTACAACAACAACTTTGGGCCAAATTTCCGAGGTCCTGGGCCAGGTGGGATTGTCAACTACAGCCAGATGCCTCTGGGGCCGTACGTGACTGGTAGGTCGGGGTTTCGAGCGGATGGTCCCGGGCAGAGAAATTCAGGGGGCGGATCTGAGCGGGGCAGGAGCATCGGCAGAGGGCGGTGCATGAGCAAGGTGTTTCCTCTCTCCCATCGCAGATATTTAGCCGTTCCCACGATTTTCCTCTGCAGCTCCCGTTCCCAGCTGAGGTGAGGCTGCTCTCTGTGTTCGGTTCACCGGGGTCTCGTGGGGACACGCGTGCAGACACGCAATGGGGCGGGGGCTGCACGAGGGCTCTGCTCCAGGCTCCCACCCCCAGTGCCAAGTCTGGATGTGGCCTCTGGCTCCAGCAACGGCAGCGGGTACCGACAGCGGGCACAGGACCCTTCCCACGGCCCTCGGGCCAGACCCCCGAGCTGGCTGCCCCTGCCAGGGGAGGTGAATGTGCTCCCCCTGCCCCCCTGTTTGGCGTGGGGGGTCCAGAGCCCGGCTGACGGGCAGCTCTCCCCTCTCCCTGCACAGCCCCCGGGGCCGCTCCCCAGCCGAAAGCTGCCCTGTCGCTGGAGGAAGGGCAGGGGACGCGCAGCGGCGGCGTTGCCTGCGTGGAAGACGAGCTGCCGCCGGCGCTGCCGGGCTCTCCCGCTCCCGCTTCAAGTGTGCTTCGACCGCCGCGACCCCCCGCCGCCGGAGCGGCTGGGACGGGGATTTCGTTTCCGTGTACATTTTTTGCACTTTCTTATTGAAGACTTGAAGGGTTTGTCTGGGCAAGGGGGGCCGAGCCGAGAGGGGAGGGGGTCCCGGTGTTTTTTGTCTGGTTTTTATTGCCGCTCGTTGGCAGTGAGGGGAGCCCGGCGGGGGTCCCGCTGCCCGGCCGGCTGCTCCAGGGTGTCCGGCCGGGGCTGAGCTGCTGCCCGCTCCCGAGCTGCCACGTTATGTCCATTTCTGCGTCCTCGTGGTGTGTGAGCAAGTGCATGCCTGCTGCCAGCCCCGCTGCCAGAACCTGCCGGCTCAGCCCGGCGTGTGCCAGCGCTGCTGCGGGGAGCCCCGGCACCGTCCCGGCAGTGGGGCTGCGGCCAGGCTGGGGGTCCCGGCGTGCCAGGCTTGGGGCACGTGGGTGAAGGTGACACAGGGGGAGGGAGGGGATGGCCGCAGCCAGGATGGGGACACCAGCGAGCGCGGTGACACCGACTGTGCCGCGGTGGTGGCCTCTCGCCGAGGCTGACGACAGCTGTAAGCAACGCCCTCGCATTCGCCTCGTACTCCGTGTGTCCCGGTTTGTTCTCTGTGTTTTAATAAATCCCTTCGGAAGGATGCTGCGGGGGTCTGGCTGCAGGGGGCAAGGGTGGTGGTGCTGAGTGGGGTGGGGTGGCCCTGGGAGGGTCCTGGTCCCTGCACCATCCTTTGCACGCATGTGTGCACACATGCAGCAGCACACACAGCCACAGGGTCCGTCAGCGCGGCGCAGCGTGTGTGTGTGGGGTGTGTGTATGTACGTGTGTGTGTGTGTGTGCACAGACCCCAGCCCATGTGTCACAAGGGGTCTGGGATGTCTGTGCCGTGGGATTTGTGGGGGACACTAGAGCTAGATAAGAGATATCTATAGCTATACTTAAATTACAACTATGTCTGTGTCCACCTCTATGCATAGGCATGTGTTTATATATATATATAGGTGTATTTAGGAGTACATTGCTATATAGCTAGGTGTTGCTATTGATCTATCTGTATATACACAGATTTATGTATTGCTCTATTTGTAATTTTCATATATATCCACATACAAATATATGTGTAGCTATACCAATATATTACATGGATATGTGCACACCTATGAACTACAACTATGGGTATATACATTTAGATACATAGATATGTATGTACACAAATACACATCTCAATTTGTGTGTTTGTATACATGTTATGTGTGTGATTTTCATAGGTGTGTACATACCTACATACACCTGCCTCGCTGGAAATAGGTGCTGATATCTGTGGAGAGATTGGTGTAACTGTAGGGGTGGAGGTAGATCTGCATCCATAGGTACAGCTGCAGCTGTGTGTGTATGTGTACACGTGCATACGCACACGAGTGTGTACCACAGGGGTAGTTTACACACAGCTCTGTGTACCTGTAGTTGTAGGTGTGTCTACGCCGCTGCTCTCAGGTGTTGGGGCACAGGGTACTAAAGGTAAATCCATTGATGTGTCTGTGCCCACACACACGCTCACAGCCCCTGGGCTCCCACCGGGTACCTCCCTCCCGGTCACCGCCCATCCCAGGGCACCGCAGCCCCACAGTGCCGGTGCTGGTGCCAGCAGTGGTGCGAGGCATGGCAGAGGCGAGGGGCCAGGGCGCCGGCTGGGGAACAGCTTCGTGTTGTCGGCCTCGCTGGGCGTACAGCACCCGCTCGCGCCCCGCGCCCGTGCCCACCGCCTCCGGCAACGCGGGGAGCGGGAGCGACGCATGCAACAGACCCCCCCGTGCCGTGCCACGCCGCGCCGGCGTTGCCCGCGGTGGCTTTGGCTGCGGGCAGGGCGGCCGGGCAGCTTGGGGCTCGCCCTGGCGCGCTCCCCGCCGGCGGCTGTCCCCGCGCTCCAGAGCCGCGTTGGGTGACGCTGGCACGACGGTCCGGGGCAGCGCGGGCGGGAGCGCTGGCTCTCGGCGCTCACGGTGCAAACCACACTCTCCACTTTGCTCCAACAAAGCGTAAGCAAGCGAACGGGCGGCGAGGGCGGCGTGCCGGGCGGCGCTGGTGCGCGCGCTTAGGATCTGTAGTCCTTCTTGCTGTAGGGTTTGTTGCCCAGGATGCTATCGATCTCGTGGACGATGGAAGACGACAGCTTTGGAAGGACCTGGTGGGGACAGGGGACGCCGTTGGCAGTTGGGATCGTGTCACTGGTGCAGACGAGAGGACTCAGCTGCGCTCACCGCCTCCACCCCACCGCCGTGGTGCTACCAGCCCAGCTTGCCGGCTGAGTGACCCAGTTAGGGAAAGCCCAGGTCAGGCTCATCCCTGCCTCCTCAGCCCAGCAAAGCCTCGTCTCTGCTTCAGATCAAGCAAAAAAGGGTAATTGTTTGTTTTGTGCTGGGTTCACAGCCTCCTCTTCCTACACAGCAATGCGTGTGCAGGCAGGTGCTGCCCCACGGCAGCTCCACAGCAGGGTCTCCCGGCTGCCCCGCGGCGCAGCCGCACTGACCTGTATTGCTCCGATGTTCTCCATCAGCTGGTCGGCGTTGGACGCACCCAGCAGGACGGAGCTGACCCCCTCGTTGCGCAGGCACCAGGCTGGGGCAGGGGGGAGAGCAGAGCCTGAGCATGGCTGCGACATTCCCCTCCCCGTGCCCCCCTCAGCCCCCCGGCCCCTTACCGATGGCGAGCTGGGGCAGGGTGCAGCCCAGGCGCTCAGCAATGGCCTGCAGCTCCTTCAGCTTCGCCTGCTGCCGCCGGCCCTCCTCACTCAGGATCTTGTCCTTCAGCCACTGGTATCCCTGGGGGCCAGGAGGGGGCTCACAGGGGGTGTCACGCTGGGATCGGGGTGTACTGGGACCCCACACAGGGAGGACATCCCCAAACTCCCCGGTTCATGGGGACCTTGTGCTCCCCTGGGGACCCTGTGACACCCCCACCCTCCCCAGCTCTGCCCGTCCTGCTGTGACCCCCCGGCCGGGCTCACCTTCAGCGAGGCGCGGGAGTAGGGGGGGATCCCCCCGTCGTACTTCCCTGAGACGATGCCACAGGCCAGCGGGGACCAGGTCATGGCTCCGACGCCTGCGGCAGAGCAGAGGGTGACGCTGCTGTCCCCCAGCTTCCCCAGGCACCGCGGCTGGCCGGTGGGGACACGCACTGGGCTTTGGGGAGCGCTGTGTGAGGAGGGGTCCGGGGCAGGACCCCCACTGCTGTACCTATCTTGTGGAAGAGCTCGGGGAGCTGCACCTCCACCTTCTCCCGCTGGAACATGTGGTACTCGGCCTGCTCGCAGATCGGCGGGATCAGGTTGAACTGCCGGGCCACCGAGTACGCCTCCTGCCGAAGAGCCGGGACCCTCAGCGCCCGGCGTCCCCCTGAGCCCCCCACCGATCCCCCCTGAGCCCCCCTGGCTGAGCCCCAAGAGCTGCCCGGAAAAATAATTAAGGCTCAAGCGCATCTGCAAGCGCTGGGCTCCCAACGGCGGCTGTCTAATTAAATCAGCATCACCGGCAGCGCCGTGGCTGCTCCGCCGCGGCCGCCCCCCGCCCCTCGGGCCCCTACCATGATCTCCATGGAGCTCCAGCGCGAGGTCCCCCAGTACATGGCCATCCCCTGGTTGATGACGTGGGTCATGGCTCGCACCGTCTCTGCCGGGAGGGAAGGGGAGAGCGGCAGGCGGGGGTTAGCGGGGTGCCGTGCCGGCAGGAGGGGGCTCACACCGCGCTGATCGCTGGCGAGCGCCCCGCTCCCCAGCGCCGAGGCGGGAGCAGGAGCGGGGTGTGTCCGGAAGGTGCTTTTGGAGAAGGAGCAGGATGGGGACCAAGGGAGCAGCTGCTCGGGACATGCCAGGGACCACGGCCAACCCTGACATGCCGCTGGTGATGCCGGGGCTCTCCTGGCACGAGGAGCAGCCACTCGGCTCCTGGCAGTGGCCCTGGTGCCAGCGCCAGCGCCGCGCACAGCACCGCTGCGGGGAGAGGAACCCGAAGCATCACCCGTGCGCCGAGACCCCGAGAGGGAGGGAGCCCAGGACCCCGTGCAAGGGTCTCGGGGGGAGCCGGCCCTGAGCCATGCGTGCCGGGGCCAAGCCAAGGCGCAGGCAGCGGGGAGAGCGATGGGCACGAGGCTCCCCTGGCTGGCGCCGGAGCGTGCACCCTGGCACGCTCACGGCTGCCCTGGCAAGGAGGGACCTGCCATGGTCCCTGTCACGGCTGCGAGGGGTGTCCCGAGGCGGGGACCCCGGGGAGGGTCTTTGCTTTTTCCCCTTTAACCGCCCGACGGTCCGAGGGGACGGGGGGTGGTTGTGCTGCCGCTGCCTCTGCATTTCATGGCGGGGTTTGCTCAGGGCAGGGGGACAGGGACAGAAATCTCCGAGGAGAGGGGGTTCTGCCCAGGAAATGCCGCTGGGACACGGGCAGCGGCCGCGGGCAGGGAGTACCTTCCATGATGAAAGTCCTGGACTTGGAGGAACTAAATGGGTCCCCTGGTGATAAAAGAGAGATTGAGAGAGAGCGGAGTCGGCTGCTGCCGGCGGAGCGGAGCGAGCGGCTCACCAGGATGGGGACAGTGACCCGCCGCTGTGTCACCAACCCGCCCCCGCCGCAGCACGAGGGGGGTCCCGGCACCGGGCTGGGGGTGGCAGAGGCTTAACCGCGGCCTGGGCTGCCTGTGGCGGCAGAGGGGAGGTTTCTGCTCAGGAAAACACCCTCAAAAGAAAAGTCTGGTGCAAACCAACCGCGACAGGGAGGAGCGCGGCACCGCGGCGCAGCACCCACCTTCCATCGGCGTGTTGGGGTCGGGCCGGTTGGCGAACACCACGTCCACGTACTCCAGCTGCAACCGCTCCAGTGACGCCTTCAGACCTGCCACACCGGTGGGACCGTCAGGGACACCGGGCTCTGTGCCATCAGCCGGTGAGGCAGCTGGTGTGGGCACAGCCTGGCACTGAGGCTGGCAGCGCCTGGCGAGCATCCCTACCTTCTATGATGTGCTTTCGGGACAGGCCCCTCTCCGTCTCGGCCCTGGAAAAGGGAAGGTAGGTGAGAGCCCAGTGCACTTGGTTGCTTTGCTGCGGGGCAGGAGTGCTGTGCTACTTACTTTCCTCCCCAGAAGATTTTGGTGGTGATGACCAGGCTGGACCGTCTGCAGGGAGAGAGAGAGAGTCACCGGTGGCGGCACCCACAAAGCCCTGTGCTCCTGCCTGCTCCCTGCCCGCTCCCTGCCCGTGCATATTCACACCCAGGGCTGCTCCCCAGCCCATCAGCACCGCGGGGACGGCTCTGCCGCGCAGGGATGAAGTCCAGCTTACCTCCACCCTTTCTTCTTGATGATGTTCCCCAGCACCACCTCAGCCCTACAAGAGATGGGACATCAGCTGCTGCCATCCGGCTGCTGCGGCCACAGGGCAGAGATGTTTCAGCCGGGAGATGTGACCACGAGTGGCGGCAGGAAACAGCCGGCAGCGGAGGGTGGCGAGCGGCGGCAGCGGGCAGGGACAGCTCCGGTCCCTGGCAGACTACGGCAAAGGTGTGGCCGCTTCCTGCTCCGGCTGCACCGCGCAGAGCCAAGCTGCTCCCCAACACATGAGCTATTTTTAAGCAGGTGCGTGGGCACCCTGTGATGCCTCCAGGCCACCGTGCCCCGGGTGCAGCTGCTGCTTGCCGTGCCGGGGAGGGTGTATGGCTGCACCATCACCCCTGGTGAGCAAACACTCACTGCCCCGTCCTGGCAGCCGCTTTGCAGCCGGCAAACCCAGGAGACTCCCAGCCCTGCCACAGCTCGGAGGTGCCGGAGGGCAGGGCGCAGGGTGAGGCCCCCTGTGCTGCTGCCAGTGCAGGTACCTACTTGCCGGCGGCGTAGACTTCTGCCGTGTCGAAGAGGTTAATGCCGTTGTCGTAGGCTAAAGTCATCAGCTGCTCTGCCATCTGCGAGGGGAGAGCGGGGAGGGTCGGCAAAGGCGGCGGCTGAGAGCTCCCGAGTACTGGTGAGCTCTGGCACACCACGTCCACCGAGACCAGCGCCCGTGGCTGCGCTGGGGAAAGGCTGGGAGGGACAGAGTGTGATCCTTACCTCGTCTGTGATTTGCCCTCCAAAAGTCACCCATGTCCCTGCAGAGGAGAGAGGGAGCATGCACGGTGAGCACCCAATGTCACCACGGCAAGCCCCTGGCCACCCACCCTGGCTCCCCTGGCACAGCCCCGGCACGCGGCAGCCACGGTTGGCCCCGCCGCGTGCAGCCCAGCGCTCTGAGCGCAGCCCGGTCGCTTCCTATCACGTTGGAGGAGAACAAGAGAGAATAATTTGACAACTTCTGGGCTGTGTCTCAGAACGGCCGCCGGGACAGAGGACAACCCTTTCCTTCCCTCCGCAGAGCATCGCCGGGGCGGGCGAGCGCTGCCCTCGCCGGGGAGGATGCAGGAGCCAGCGAGGAGCCGCGGCAAACCCCAGCACTTACCCAGCCCCAGGCAGGACACGCGCAGCCCGGACTTCCCGAGGTTCCTGGAAGACAGAGACCCGTTAGGAAAGTCACCCGAGAGCCCCAAAGTGCCATCGTGCACCCACGTGCCAGTGAGTCGTGGTCCCCAGTGCTGGTCCCCATCCCCAACCCCATCCCTGCCTGGGATGCTCCCACAGTGAGGGTCCCCCCAGGTCAGGCACACCATGGCTTGCCGGTGGCACAGCCCACACCGGCACAGCGGTGCCATTCCCACACACGAGCTCACAGCCGTGCCCGTAAGCGGGTAATCGAGAGCAGCCGCGGGCAGTGACCTCGTTAGAGCAGCTCCCGTGACGAGGCTGGGGTGTTCCGCTCCCCAGCCAGAGCCACCAGCGTGGGGGGACAGGGAAGGAGGAGCAGGAGGTGGCACGTTGGTGGCCACGCCTGGAGTGTCCCATACGTGGCACTAGCTGTGCCCGCTCTCTGCGGCGTGGCACTGCGGGGCACAGGGCTCCCGCGGGGCGGTGGTGCTGGGGAAGGGAGCAAGGTCCCGGAGAAGTGGAGCTCCCCGCACACTTGGCTGCCACAAGGAGAACAGCTTTGGGGAAGGGGGCCGTGTTGGCAAACGCCTTCGCCGTGGTGATGGAGAGACAGTTTCTCGTTAAAAATGACAAAGGCTCGAGCAGCGAGTGTTAAAATAAATAAGGTGTAGGTGAGCCGCGGCAGCTCGCCCGCACGCCAGCGCCGGTGTCGCGTAGCAACCGGGAGGCACCGCCATGGCCGGCCCCATGGCACCGTGGCATTGCCGGCACGGGGAGCAGCCGCGGTCCGGCAGCGGCCGTGGTGGTGAATCGGGAGCTGAGCCCAACCGGGGCATCTTCCTTCCGCGCCGCCGCGTTATTGCCCAACATCTGGAGGCGCGGGCGCTCCCCCCACCCCGCGGTATTTTTAGAGCGTTTCATGGCGAGGAGAAGCTGCGGCCGTGGGGTGACGGCGGCTCAACCCATGATGGGGGGTCGTGGTGGGGAGGGGATGACACCAGCCCCATCCCAGGCTGTAGGGACACGGTGGGGTCCTTGGGGTGCTGGGAGCTGGATGGGGTCACCCCAGACCCCTCCCCAGCACCCGGGCGAGGGGACTCGGCTGGTTTGGACGATGATGGTGGGTGACAGCCAGACACAGCCCAGTGCTCTGCCAGCCCGATGCGCTTCACAGCTGGTGACATCTGGGGACACAGCAGCCATCAGCTGGACCCCAGCCTGGGCACTCAGCCCCAGGGGGACCCCAGCCCCACGCCTGGGTGACGCTTATTCTGGGGGGAGACCCCAGTCTCTGCTCCAGTGCCAGGGACGTGGAGCGTGTTAACCCAGCGGGTGAAGCTGGGGGGGCACGACGTGTTTCCAGACCCACCGTGGGCCAAATCCTGGCGCACAGCCCCACACACCCGCGGGGCAGCGAGTCTCTGGCAGCACCGTACTGATGCCATGGCAGCCCGCGGATGAACCTGTGCCGTGACTCCCAGCCATCCCCCCAGCCCGGCAGCCTGCCCAGCTCAGCCAGCACTGGGGATCCCACTAATCCCACCCCAAAGTGTAGGGTCTATTTCCCCCATCCCACTGCTTTTACACGAGGCTGGACCAAAGCCACTGCAAGAGGGGATGGGGGCAAACAACGAGGAAGGCGACGGAGACACACGATCAGCACTTTTAGCACCAAGAAACCTCAGAGCAGGACACGAGCCGGGGATTACGGGACCCGGCCCCCCCAGACCCCCCACCGCCCGGAGCAGCTGAGCCGGCACCGAACGAGCACCGCGTCCGACTCCTACCGGTATTTCATCCCGGGCTGCTTGACGCTGGACTCGCTGGAGGAGGGGACGTTCTGCACCGAGAGCTGCCCCAGGCTGCGGGCCACCATGGCCACTGCCCGGAACTTGCCGCGGGTGCCAAGGCTGGGGCTGCCGGCATTCTGCCGGTTCAGCCGATCCTCCGCGCTCCGGCTCTTGATGCTGTGCTCGGAGCACACAAAGGAGACCTGCATGCTGCTCCGGCGGGCGGCCGCCCCAGCTGCCTAAATTTAGCCGGTGCCCCGGGCGAGGCGGGAGCTCCTCCTGCACTCCTCCCGCGCGCCGACGCTCCGCCAACGTGACAGCGGGGGGCTGGGGGGCGGCGGGCGAGGAGCCGGATCCCGTCAACCCTCCTGCCCTCAATATTTGATGAGCTCGGGAAGGGAGCCAGCCGTGTTGGGGAGGTGGGGTAGGCAGGGGAGCGCTGCAGCTGATGCCCCCCGAAGGCATCTCCTGCTGAGCATCCCCCCAACACCCAGCCGCGTGTTGGGGTGCAGGATCCCTCCTCTCAGGTGGGTGCAAATCCGAATCAAAACCTGCCACCAGGAGCGCGCACGTGGCCAAATACAAGGTCCTGGGGGGAAAGCGCGGTGCTGGCAACGCCGACAGCTCTCCTGGGCACAGAGCCTGGCAGTTTGCTGAAGCTGCTCCAGTTGCCCCCCTCGGTGCCGTCCCCCAGATTTCACCCCGCATGAGCTAAGCAGATTGAGGTGACACCCAGCCAGCACCTCCCACCGGAGAAGGGACACGAGCATCGTTCTGTGGCTGGGGCCGCATGCCGGCTGCCCGCACCAGCCGTGTCCCCGGTGAGGAGCGGGGCCGGGGCTTGGCGTGTGGGGGAAATTACGCATGTTCAGCCCCGACCAAATGAAAAATCTTGTAATCTCCTCTGCTTCCCCGTGCAAAGCTCCTTAGCTGGGTAATCCTGCTGGTGCCAGCTCCAGCTCCAACAACCCAGCAGCTCCCGGAGGAGCAGAACCCCGGAGATTTTGGGGGCAGCAGGCACATGCCCGAAGGAGCATCCTCGGGGGTGGCTGTGCCAGCCTCTCCCCATTAATAAATAACTGCCCATCAATATTAGATGGGCTCCTGCCACTATGTAAATGTTACCTCTGTTGTTGTGAGCGCAGGGGAACCTGACCCACGGTGCGGCACAGCGCGGCACGGCACGGCAGGAGCCGGCAGAGCTGCCGGTCCCCTGGGGGCTTCACTGCAGGATGGCGAGGGGCACCCCTGCGCTGTCACAGCAGGGAACAGCGGCCGTCCCCAGCCCCGGAGCCCCAGCACAAGCCCCAGCTGGGTTATTGGGGTGCCCAGCCCATCACCCCAGTGATGCCAGACAGAGCATCTCCATGGCTGCTGGCTCCAACCGCCTGGTCTGTAAAAGCACGGAGAGCACTGGGAACTTCCCAACAGCAGAAAGGAAAATCAACCGAGAAGCTCGAAGATCAGCGAGCGAGCAAGAGGCAACGGCTGCTCCTGCAGCTCCACCGGCACAGCCGTGTGAGATCGCATCAGTGCCAAGGGCGCCGGCTCCTCCCGGCCTCGCCGCGGCGCAGGGACGCTGGTGGAAAGCTGCAGGCCGGGCTTTTCCCCGATGAGGTGTGAACCAGCGTGACGCAGCGTCCCCAGCTGTCCCCACACCTCCGGCCGGGTGTGCTCGGCCCTCGCCACGTTCACCGTCCCGGCGGGCGCCGGCACTGCCTTACCTGTACTTCATGCCGGTGGCGCGGGCGGTGCTGTCGGCCAGGGACAGCCCGTGCATCCGCAGGAACTCCTCCAGCGTCTTCGCCCGCGCCGCCGCCCGCACGTCCCGCAGCCGCCGCAGCTCCAGCCTGTCCGCTGGCCGGGGGGCTGGTGGCAGCCCCCACTCCGGGGGATGCCGGCTGGCCACGCTGCGCAGGCTCTCGCTGTACGTCATGGAGAGCATCCCGCCGGCCCAGCACGGGCTCTGCCAGCCGGCCTGGCCGCCAGCTGCTCAGCGACGCTACGGAGAGAGCCAGAAAGTGCCGCGACGCCAAGCTCTGCTGCTGCTCAGGGCAGAGCCCTGCCCGTGCCCGTGCTGCGGTGCCGGGGTGGTGATACCCACCCTGCCAAGGGTCTGCGGCGGGTCTGTGGCGCAGGGAGGGGAGAGCAGGGACCCCTGCAAAGCCTCGGCTGGGGAGCCAGAGAGCAAAAGGGACAGCAAGGGCGGCAGCGCAGCAGGGAAGGGACGCGGTGATGGGCAGCCATGGACACTGGCCATGGCCAACCTGAGCTGGGCGAGCTGCTGCAGCCTGGCACGTGCCCCGGCTGTGCTGGAACCAGCTGGGCTGCCACTGGTTTGTGTCCCAGCAAGGGACATGGTGAGCCACAGTGAGCCATGGCACAAGCGCTGCCTGTGAGAATCCGGCACTGTGAGCATCGGCGGGTGGGAGAGGGCAGGGTGGGTAGGGTGGGCCCATGGGGATGGTGGGCATCCACAGAGGGGCTGTGGGTGCTGGGTGCATACCGATGGCTGCCATGCCTGCAGCAGGCTGCCGCAACCCGCACCCCCAGCCAACACCTCCCCGCAGCCGCGGCAGCGACCTCCCAGCCGGCGCGGGCTGCCGAAAATAACCTGCCGCAGAGTGGGCTCCTCGCGCCCCGGCGGTGCCGCCGCCTCTATGGCTGGGACCTCACCGGTGGTGGCACCGGCATCGATTTCCCTGCTGCTCTCTGCAGCGTCCCTCACCCTCAGTGTCTGAAAAGACCTGGAGCCAAAACCACGGTGCTGGTGCCCAAGCAGCTGCTGGGAGCCAGGAGTGCACCGTGCCGGAGCTGTGCCGCCATCAGGCTCCATCCAGCTCCAACCACCTTGGGTTTTTTTTCTGTCCCTGTGAAGCTCAAATTTACAGCAGCAGGAGCCAAAGGCAAAGGGCACTGTCCCATGGAGGTGAGACCTCCAGGAATAGGGAGAAACAAACCCAGAAGATGCAGCATGGCAAAGATGCAGCATGGCAACTGCTGAGGGGTGAACAGAGCCCTGGGGGCTCCTGTGACACCCACCTCTGCCGGAGACCCTCCTGTGCTGCTCCTGCTCTGGCACAGGGCCTGGGAGATATGGAAAAGGGACCCCACTCCTGCGGCAAAGCCAAACTGAACCCCGGCCACCAGCCTCCTCTCCCTGCCGCGCCTTGAAACCGGAGTCTGGAGCCGGCACTGCCAGCACCAGCCCTTCTCTGCGGTGGTTTGATTTTGGGCAGTGCCGGTGGGTCCTGCCTGGCATGGGCACAGTGCCCAGCCCTGGGGGGACCCCTCGGCCCTGGTGGGATCCCTGTGCCCAAGAGCAGCCTGGAAAAGTCCAGGGTGGTGGCATTGCTGCTCCACAGCTTCACCACGCTGTGGCTGGAGCAAGCAGAGCTGGGGGCTGGTCTGGGCTGGTTTGGGATCGGGGCAGGAATCCACCGCCCGCCCCATTTCAACACCTCCCTGGTTCTCGGCTGAGCACCGTTACGGGGCGGCCGAGCGCGCGGGGGCAGCGGGTCCGTCAGGGGCCGTTCGTCAGGAGGAATCCAGAGCCGGCCCCAGGGATGAGAAGCAGAGGGAGCGGCAGGAGCTGCCGAAGCCCAAGCAGCGCCGTGCCCAAGCGGGAGAGGCCGTTCTGCGGGTAAGGAGCGGGGCTGGGGACGGGACACAGGCTCTGCGGGACAACGGGGGAGCGCTGGCGCGTGTCGGGGGCACAAGTGGGTGACAGTTGGGAGCGCAGGGTGGCTGCTCAGAACGGTGCCCGTCCAGCCGGGCTTGCCAAGCCAGGAACTGTTGGCGACCAACAGGCTGCCTGAAGCCAAAGAGACCCCGAACCCCAAACCAAACCCACCGAGAGACCAAACCCCGAGTCACCCCGCACAGCAAACCCTCCCCGCTCGCCGCCGGCCCCGACTCACCCGCGCACCGGGGATGCTGCTCACGGAGAGCAGAGCTCTGGGCGGCCGCGCTGCCCCGGGGCAGATATAGGAGCCGGTTTTTTTGCACGAGGGGAGTGTCGGCGCTCGGCGGCCAAAGCAATTGGCGGCTGCCAGGGCCCCCCCAGAGCCCGGCTTTCTCGCCGCGCTCCATTAGCCCTATTAGGGGATTTTCTTCCCTGCGAAGGGGAGCTAAATTATTCATGGCCGCTTTGCTAAAAGCCCGGGGATGTGCCGCCGCTTCATCAACGCTGGCACCGCTGCCCGCGCCCGACCCTCGCCCGGCGGTGACAGGTCCCGCGCCATCGGCAGTGGGGACAGCTGGGGACACGGGGGGATGTCGGGGAGTGGAGCTGGTGCCAGCGGCGGTCGCAGCCCTGCTGCAGTCCCCACGGCGGCAGGGTCGGTGCCAGGCTGTGGCAGAACCGAAACACCAAAACAGGGCTGGGTGACTGGCTCTGGCAGCAGCTGCCTGCGGGGAACCGGCTCCTGCCCGTCGGCCCGGGAGCCTTTCACACCAGATGTGCCCAGAGGTTCCAGTGTGCAGCCGGGCCTGGCCGCTTTGGCAGCCAAAACCTGCTCATGGCTTGGGCTCGGCAGTGGCGGCAGCATTTTGCCAGGACAGGCGTGGCTGCAGTGCTGCCCCGGTGCCGGCACCCTCTCCTCCTCCTGCCATGTGCAGGGATGGACTGGGGAGGCCACGGCTCCCTTGGGGGGCAGCCCCCGTCCCCCACCCCATCGCAGCTGAGCCAGACCCGGTCCAGCACCACTGGGCTGCTGCAGCCCTGGGAGCACCGAAGCGGGCGCTGGCACGGTGCGTGAGGGAAAGCGCTGCCTCCAGCCCAGTCGGTGAAGGGATGTGGGGGAAGTGTTGCCTCCTGTGCCCGTAACCACCACGCGGCGCTTAATGGAAGGAGCTGCGGAGCGGCTGGCCGGGTTCCGGGAGCTGCCCTTGGGAAAAGCCAGTGGGCAATTCCCAGCGCAGCATCGGTGCGGGATGCTCCCCGTGAGCTGAGCCGAGCCCCCGCGGTGCCTGCCCCACGGTAGCCCCCTGGTAGCCCTCTGGCCACGCTCTGCTGCTCAGGGAGCCCGGCAAGGTCATCTCTCGCTCACCCAGCCACACAAGCGGGGTCCCCATGTCCCACTGCCAAACCCTCGAGCTGCCGAAGGCGCGGTGCCACGCCAGCGATGCTGCCCCACATGGAGGGACCCCTGGATGGCGGGCAGGGCAGCACTGTGCCAGCAGTGCCACAGGCTTCGGCCACCTCTGCTTACCGGGGGGATTTTGGGGAGGGGGAGGGGCTGGGTTACCTGTAGAACTGGAGCTGGCGCTTGGGGCTCCCGTACCTCGCGCTTCCGACAGCAAAGGGGAGAGAGAAGAAAGATGCCACAAACCCCGTTAGAAAGGCGGAGCGGGACCGAGCGGCAGAGCCGGCGGCTGTGGGGAGGGTCCCTGGTGCCCATCAGTGCCGTGTGGCAGGGGGCACTGGCATGCACCCCGAGAGGAGCCCACTCATCCTGTAACAGGCATCAGCGCCCCAAAACGCTGCTGCCTCTTTTTTTTGGCAGTCCTGGAATTCTCAGCACTGAGCTGGGGCAGTTTTGGGGTTCCGCAGGGTGGCACCCCTGGGTGTGAAGCCCCACAGAGCCCCGCCGGCACCGCCCCACGCCCTTACCTGTAAATCATCCCTGGGGAGCCCGTCTGCCGCAGCGAGAGTCGCGCCGGGGAGTCAGTGGTGGATTCGGGATACATGGAGCCAGCCTGGGCTCCCCGGAGCCGCTCGCCGCCTCACCCCTGCCACGGGGGAAGAGAAAAAGAGGAAGAAACGGGGGTTTTTGGGGCGCGCGCATGACGGAGCTTCCTGTTGAAGCTTGTGAGCCGGATGGGTGTGTGGCACGGGCAGCATGGGCAGCGGCAGGCAGGGCACGGCAGCTCTGCCAGCCCCGGACCCCCGGGCTCCCACCCTGACCCACCGCTGATCACAAACCGGTCCTGCCCTGCACTGACAGCTCCCCAGCTTGGTTGATCTCCCCAAACTTCTGGGGATCCCAGAGAGGGCAGATCAGGGTGATTGCTGCCCATCCCACTGCCCATCCCGCTGCTCACCCTGCTGCCCACCCTGCCTGCTGCCCGTGTGGGCCGAGCAGGACACGCCACGGGGCACCGACCCGCGCCACAGAGGTCTTACAACACCTCAGGAAATGCTGAAGAAATATGGGCCTGAAAAATGAAGGGTTTTGTTGGTGTTTAAGGGTAAAGCAGCTCCCAGAGGCTCCCTCTGCTAGAGACAGGCCAAGGAAAACACCTCGGCTTTTCCCACAGCTCGCAGGTGACTTGGTTTTTCCTGCTGACCCTCCCTGTCCCCATGCCCATGCCAGGAGCATCCAGCATGATTCCCTAGGGAGCTGTGGTCCTGCTCCCGCTCCCCATCCCACACCACCACCAGTGGTTTCCAGTATCATAGCAAATCAGGGTGCCTGCCAACAAAACCGGGGCCAGTTTTCAAATGTAACCCATCTTTACACTGCAGGTCATGAGCTGTTTTTTTCCCCAGATGGGGACTAAGAGATCTCTGGGCTCCCTCCCCAGCTGCCCGGGGCACAGCAGGAGCGTGGCCTTGCACAGTGCACTCGTGTCCTGGCACACACCCCGCCTGCATCTCGGCACGGTGTGCCTGCGTATGGCATCCCGCCTGCATCCCTGCAGGGCATGCCTGCATCCCGCATCCCTCCCGCATCCCTCCCGCATCCTGCACCCCTCCTGCATCCCTCCTGCATCCCTCCAGCATCCTGCATCCCTCCTGCATCCCAGCAGGGCATAGCTGCACCCTGCATCCCTCCAGCATCCCGGTCCAGCACGCTGCATCCCGGCGCAGCCCCTGCAGCCCACGCGGCCCAATGGCAGCGGCTGCGGCAGCTGAGCCCGTCCCTGCGGAGCCGCCTGCCCGCCCACCACAGCCCCCGGCCCCGCTGCAGCCCCCAGCCCCACTGCAGCCCCCAGCCCCACTGTGGCCCCGGTGCAGCCCCAGTGCAGAGCCCCATCCATCTCCCCCCTCCACTGAGCGCCGCAGAAACGCGGCTCCTGCGGCCGCAGCAGCGCCAGGCTGGCTCAGGGCAGCCGGGATTATTTATTCCTGGCTTGCACCGGCACAGACCCCAACTCCAGCTTATCGCCGGGCTTAGGACTGGCTCTGGTGACGGGACCTGGGGTTTGTGGGGTGATGATGAGCTCAGCTCTCAGCAGTTTCCAGCAGGACCCGACACCCCCCATCCGCTCCCTCCCGGAGATGCTGGGGGGACCCAGTGCGGTGGCTGGCAGGTCTCTGGTGGCATTGGAGGAACCTTGCCAGGAAGTGCTGCTGGACCGTTGGCACACGGGGCTGGGCTCTGCACCCCGAGGAGCTTGAGCTCTGCACCCTGAGGAGCCCGAGCATCCCGGTGCCCAACTGCCCCCTCGGGGCCTCTGAGCCAGAGGCTCTGCCAAGAGCCCAGTCACCCCCGTGCCGGCAGTTTGGTGATTCCCAAGCCCACTCCTGTGGGTCACGGGAGCCTCACATCCCACGCGTCTGCAAGTGCAGGAGTTTCTGCAGGACGATGCAGGGAGAGGGATGAAAAGAGCTTTCTCTGTGGGGTGTATCTGGGACTGGGGTGCAAGGGCACCTGGCTCCACCTCCAGCTCCATCCCCATCCCGGCCAGTGCAGCGGGACGGGAGAGCGTGGGCATGGGGAGGATTTACACCGGGAAGCCCCCAGGAGCCAGAGCTCTGCTGGGCCAGCCCCAGGGATGGTCTGTGGCTGCAGGGGGAGTGAGAGGAGGTGAAACTGCGCAGGAATTAATGTGAATATAGAGAGGAAGCCCCCTGACCCAGTCAGGAGCCCAAGTCCTGAGGGTGAGGCACTGGGGTGGGGGAGCTGTGGGACCCCCACCCTGGGCACCCCAATGCCCTCTCCAGCTGCTCAGACGTGGGATGCAGGGAAGCGGTGCTGAGCATCTCCCCACACCGGCTACCCCTCCGCATTGTTACCCCTTTTATTTACCAGGTCTGCAAACAGCACCCACAGCAGATGCCCCCCCAACACGTCACAGGAAAGGTGACTTCAGCTCTGCCTTGCAAATGGCATTTGACCTGGCACCTCCCGCCGTCCCCACGGTGGATCCCGCACCCCCCGCCCGCAGCACCGGTGCTGCAGGGATCCGCAGAGCAGCAGCCCTGCCCTTCCCTTCCCTCAGAGCTGCCCCCCAGCCTGTCACTGTGCTCCCAGCCTGCCACTGTGTCCCCCAGCCTGCCACTGCATCCCCCATCCTGCCACCACAGCATGGGCTCCCTCTGACCGGGTGTTTACAAGCCGGTCAGCGGGAGAAGGACCGCGGCAGGCGCTGGGCTTCAGCTGCGACACGTGAGGTTCCCTGCGATCACGCTGTGCACGCCAGAGCGCAGGCACCCGGCGCGGCTCGGCTGCCGGAGTCGATGACACAGCCCAGAAACACCCGCCACGCGCCAGACAGGGTTACTGCTGCTTCGCCTTCACGTACACACAAAGCACCAGGGTCCCCAACGGGCAGCACTGCCGGTGTGTGCCCCTTCCCCGCTGAGCTGGTGGGCTGTGCTACCGGCCAGGCACGGCCGAGCCACCACCGCGGCACCGCAGACCCGCCGGTGATGCCGGTCACCGCAGCACTGCACCTACCTGGCTCCGGCGCTCTTAGCAGAGACGTGTGGTGACAGGGCAAAAAAAATGGACTAAAAACTCAAGTGCCGGCAGAGCTGGAGGCTCTGCAGGGGTCGGGAAGCGACGGTGCCGGTGCAGAGCAGCCACGACAGCCGGAGCAAACCCAGCGGGGGCCGGTTCCTACCCCATTCCCGCTCCGTCCCTGGGAAAAGGCGTCCGGCGGAGGAGGGGAGGCCGAGCCCTCGGCACCCCGGGGATGCGGCAGCACCCAGCGATGCTGCAGAGCGTCCCTGCCGCTCTCACATCCTGACTCGGCAAGTTTGGCTCACGGTGGCGTGCAGTGGCGTGCAGCCGCGGCTCCCGATCCCACCGGTGCCTTAACCGTGTCAGTGCCACAGCCCGGCACCGGCAGCGCGCGTGGGCGAGCGAGTGGCACAGCCACCCCTGCGCAGCTCAGGAAAGAGGATGCTCGTCTGGTGGCTGCGGGGAGCCTGGAGCTGGATGTTCCCATCACCAGGTGCTTTTCAGTCACACCGAGTGCTTTTCTTAAATAATAAAATAACGGGGCCGCAGGCTCCCAGCACCGGGGCTCGCCCAGCCGCCGCGTCCCGCCGGGCTCCCACCCGTCCTCTGCGCGTGCCAATCGCACCTTCTCACCAGCCTTTGCTTTTTGGTTCTCTTGGGCACAAAACCCACCCTGGTTTGGGGACAGCCTGGTAACTGGAGCACACTGGTCCCCAGCAGCAGCACGGCACTGGAGCAATGACAGCACCGGTGCAGCCGTGGCTGGATTCAACGTGAGAACCAGAGGCCAAGCCAGTACAGCGGGGTCAGGGCTTCGGAAGCGCGCAGCTGGCGCAGCAGGGGTTTTTCTTTCATAAATTAGGAGAACTTGGTCCCTCTCCATCAGCCAAGTCCCACTCAGCCTCAGGGCAGCATCCCCTCGCGTCCCCTGCCCTCCTGGCACAATCCTGCCAGCAAGCACGCTGCCTGCTCCGAACCGCACCGGCACTGCTGGGGACGCACGTGGCACCACCGGGACGGGCGATACCCGCAGCCCACCCGCTTTCCAGGCCGTGGCAGCCCCGTTAGCCACGTGCGGCAGGCGGGGAAGGCCAGGAGCCCCGTCCTGTTTGGGGAGTGCTCCCCAGCACCAGCACGGTGCTGCCCCGGCACACGGTGGGAACCGCACGCTGAGGATTTCTGCTCCCGCTCCGCTGCTGCCCGACCCGCAGCCCCGCGTGCCGAGAGCGGGGAGGTGATGGCCGGTCCTGCCGCCCTCCTCGTTAAATAATGAATAATAACTAGTAAAAAAGCAGCTCTTGTGTATCTTCCGCGAGCAGCTGGGAGCTGGTTCTTGTGAAGCAGGAGAACCCCTGCGCATATGCAATACAGGCACACGTGCTGTATGTATGGGATCTATATTGCCCAGCCTGCCTGCTCCGGCACTCGCCCACGGCACAGCCCCGCAGCTCACAGCCATGTTTTGGGAAGAAAGCTGTGGTTTTTGGGACCCAGCTGGCTCGATGCCCTAACCACACAGCTGGCAGTGACCTGACCTCGCCTCGCCGCGGAGCGTGGCTCAGCTCTTCCACCGAGAGAGTCCCACCGGGATGAGCAGCTGAGGTACCCACGAGGACAGTCCCATGGTGCTCAGTGGGACAGTCCTGGGGTGCCCATGTCACCCACCACAGCCCCGGCTCCCGGGTGTGACAGTGACCCCGTCGCAAGGCCAACAGCCTCACAGAGCAGGGGCTGGGGCGGGTCTGGGGCTCGGCGAGGGGAGCCCCGGGAAGTGCGGGCGGCAGTTGGGGTGCGAGACCTTCTCAACGGCCCCGCGTGTCCTGCCGGTGACTGGAGCCACCGAGCCACCGTCTTGCATCGGCAAGGGGACGGGTTTGTCGCCGCCGCGCACAAAGCGGCTCCGATGACGGAACGGGAAGATATTTTGGGAAAAACCAACGTGTCCGTTCTCCCGCCTGCGAGTCCCGTGTCACCGGGGTCTGGGCACCGGCTGCTCCCCGGTACAGCAGCAGCGCGCCGGGGACCACTGGGCGGGGCTCCGGGGTCTTCGCTCCTCCCCAGACCGGGGGGCGAGGCTGCGCCCCGCGAACCTTCCCCGCTCCCGCGGAGCGCGCCCGGACAGCGCCTGCGCTGGTAACGCCGGTAACGCGGGAGGATGCCCGGGGCGCAGGCGACGATCGCAACCGACTACCCCGCGGGAAGGGACACCCGCTGCCCCGCGCATCGCTACGAGCCCGATGGTGCCGGAGCGGGGCCCGGCGCGGGGCCTTCCCGCAGCGCTGTCCGCCACCGGGCCCGGCTCCGCCATCCCCGTCACCGGGCCCGGCGTCATCCCCATCGCCACCTCCGCCACCACCCCCTCGGCTCCCTCCCGATCTCGGTCCCGGTCCCGATCCGGATCCCGGTCCATCCCGCTCCCCATCCCCGATCCCGATCGCAATCCCGGTCCCGGTCCCGACCCCGATCCGGATCCCGGTCCCGTCCCTCCCGGTCCCGATCCCTCCCAATCCAGATCCAGATCCAGATCCCGGTCCCCGTCCCGGTCCCGGTCCCGCACCTGCCCGCGGCCGCCGCTCCCCACCGCTCCACCGCGGCGTCCTCGTGGGGGGCAGGCCCCGCCCCCTCCCTGCCCCGCCCCGCCTTCCCAGCAGCTGATTGGCCGCTCCGCCCGCCTCTCCCGCCGCATGTAAATGACGGCATCTCCGCGCTGTTCCCATTGGCTGCAGCGCCGGTCGGGCCCACCAGCGAGGCACCGCCCTCCGCGGTGCGGCACCATCGCCCTAGTAACCCGATGCCGGGCCAGGCGCGACCACCCGCGCGGGGGGTGATGGCCTCCTCCGCCACCGCCGCCGCTTCCACCGGGGTCTGCACAGCTTCGGTATCGCTCCGCCGCCTTCTCTCCCCGCTCTCCGCTGGCGGAACGGCGCGGAGCGCAGACGGCAGAGTAGCGAGCGGCTGCGGCACATCCGTCCTCCCCCCCCGGCCCGGCGCGACGTTGGTCGGGCCCGATAAGATGGAGTCGGGGCGCGGTGAGCGCGCGGGAGCGGCTGTGGGGCGGGACGGGGCTGGGCTCTGCCGGGCCGCGGGGACCGGCACCGGGAGCACGGCCGGGACCGCGTACCGGCTGCGCTGTCCGCCTCGAGGGCCCGTGGCTTTGCTCCGCGGCGTGGGCGACCTACACGTGTGTGCCTCCCCGGTGGGTATGGGGGGGCGGGCGGGCCTGGCGAGGGCAGCGGCCCCACAGCACTGTGGGGTGGACGGGCACGGAGGTGGGCCTGGCCTGGCGCTGCACGGCCGGTCCGCGCTCTTGTAGCGGTGTGTGTGTTTGGGGGAGTCTGTGTGCACGTGCCCATCTCTCTGTGGGTCCCTGAGGGCCCCCCAAGGACCGTGGAGTCCAGCTCCTGTCCCTGCACAGGACAATCCCAACATTCACACCATGTCCCTGAGGGCCTTGGCCAAATGCTGCTGGAATCTTGTCAGGCTTGGGGCCATGAGCACCTCCCTGGGGAGCCTGTGCCAGTGCTCCACCACCCTCTGCCTCAAGAACCTTTTCCTCATGGCCAACCTCACCCTCCCCTGCCACATCTTCCTGCCATGGCCTCTGCTCCTGGCGTTGGTGGCCAGAGAGAAGAGCTCAGCGCCTGCCCCTCCTCTGCCCCTTGGGAGGGAGTTCTAGACCATGAGATCTTCTCTCAGTCTCCTCCAGGCTGAACAACCCAAGTGCCTTCAGCCTCTCCTCACACCCTTCCCCTCTAAACCCTTCCCCAATGTTATGTCCCTCCTCTGGACACTCTCCAGCAGCTTTAGATCCTTTCTCTCCTGTGGTGCCCAAACTGCCCCCAGTGCTGGAGGTGAGGCCGCCCCAGTGCAGAGCAGAGTGGGACCATCCCCTCTCTCACCCGGCTCGCAATACACCTATGGGTCTCTACACACATACTTGCACGTGTGGGTTTTGTTGTATGGGGGGAGCAGTGGCTGGTGGTGCTGTTCCCCATCCCCTTGGTGCCCCTCAATTGTACCCTGGGGCTTGGTGGGATACTCAGTCAAGCTGTCCCACTCCCATGGGAAGGCCACGTTGCTGCACGGGTGCCACAGGTCCCACAGGCCTTTCAGATACGCCCCACTGGGGTTGTCCGTGTGCGTGACTCCGGGGCTCAGGAGCGTGTCCCTGCAGTGTGCATCTCCCTGCTCTGTTCTCCAGCCCAGCGCTCGCCGTAGCCGGCTCCGGGAGGGAGAGGTGACCTTCGAGGAGCAGGATGGGTGAGTGGGAGAGGGTGTTCCTGCAGAACCTGGCTCTTCCGCCGCACTGCCAGCGCAGACGGGCTCGGCCGCCCGGCTCCACCGCCTTCCGCTGTGTCCTGAAGCACCTGGAAGGGGCTGCCCTCACCCAGGTAAGGGGGCTCGGCCCTGCTGCCTCACTGAGCCTTTGCTTTCTGCCTGCTGCTGGGGTTTGCTCTGTCTGTGGGCCAGAGCTCACAGAGGTGGAGGTTTTCAAAACAAAATTACTTGTTTTGGAGGGAATGAACTGTAAATCTCCTGGAAACCCAAACTGGAGCTGTGCCTCAGTCCCCTGTGCTTTTACCTGCAAACCTGGGTTAGTGTTTAATTAGTTAATTTAATTTTTGTTAATTTTCAATTTAGGGAAGCATTTTTAATTTAAAAATCCTCAGGTAGCACTTTGAAAGCCTGCTACCCCTTTGTTATATGTTTAATATTCAGTTTTCCCACTTTTATTTTGCTCGGTGAGCCTCTGCCTCGCCGGCAGGTTCCCCAGCAGCACTCACAGCTGTGTGCAGCCACCTGCCTGACTGGGGCACCAATTAGGAGAGGGGAATTCCCTTCCTGTCTTACTGGAGGGTGCTTCCTGGGGCTGCTGAGCCGGTGTGGCCCCGAGCAGGCCCCAGCACCAGCACCTCCCGCCCTGTTCCTTGCAGGGAGCCGAGTACCAGCTGCGCCTCTCCCTTTTCGACGCCACCTACCACCACTTCTTCGGGCGGACGTGGAGGAGCGGCCGGCGAGCAGCCCGCAGCGCCCCGCCGCGCCCGGCCAGGGCGGCGTTCAATGAGGTGGGGAGCTGGGCCCTGGGGGTGAGCAGGGGAGGTGGGCTGTGCTGGCTGGGTCTGGGGAAGGGGCGGTCCCCTGCCAGAGCTGCAGGAGCCAGGTCTGAGGAGGGAGGATGTTGATGCACGAGGGGAAAAGCTGTCTCTGCTCGAGTTCAGCCTGGAGCTGCTCTCCTCTGGTGCAGGTTTGCTCTGTCAGGGTGAGCTCGGGGAGCCTGCAGTCAGCACACCGTAGCCACGAGCCTGTTAAAGCAGCAGCTCTGGAGCGAGCACGGGCTCTGTTTGCTGCTCAGCCTTCTCTGCAGCGGCTCGCTCCCAGCACACAGGCAGCAGCAGCAGCTGCCCACCCTTCCCCCTGCCCCCCTCTGTCCGGGGGCATCCCAGACACTGACTGGTTATTCAGTTTTTATGCCCAGTTTGTTGGAACGGGGAATTGGGGTCTGGGGCTGCCTCGGGGCTGGGTGATGCTGTGTGTGTGCTGCCTGCTGCGGGCAGAGCCGGCAGCAGAGAGCAGTGTTCCCCCACAAGTGGGAAGGAAGGGAAGGAGCAGCCGCTCTCCCTCTCTCCTGCACAGCAGTTTTCCCTCCTTACCTGGGAGCAGCTTACCCAAAGCCATGCTTCTGCTGCTGGTACCGGCAAACCGGGGTGCCCCCTCTTCCCAAGAGCCTTGCAGGGTTCACTGGGACTCACTGGGGAGATCCAGCTGCCCTGAAGCGCTGGCCAAGCATGAGATGGCAGGTCCCTGCCCAGAGGTTGTGTTTTCCAATTATAATGTTAGTTTCCCTCTCCTCCAAAGCACTGGAGTGCAGCACAAGCTAGAGCTGCGCTCCCTGGTTTATTTCAGTGTTATCTGGGGGGTGCTGACCCCTGCATGTCCTCCTGAAGTGTGTTGTGTTTGAATTACTGGCTGAGCCCTGCTGTTTTGAGGAGGGCTGGAGAAAAACTGAGGCAGCGAGTGCTGCAGAGAGCAGTGTGGTGCTGACCAGGCGCTGCCTGGAGCCGCCTTTCCGAGCAGCATCCCTGTGTCTGCAGCTTCCTGGTGTGTGGTTTGTGGATGGGAGTGGCTGGCAGGAGCTTTGGGGTGTGAGGTGGCTGCATCTCACTGTGTTGCCTTGCCTGCCCCTGGCAGCCTGCCCTGCGCGCTCCCAGCGCGACCGCAGCGCTCGGGGTCCTGCAGAGGTGATGACGGGGCAGAGCAGAGGGGTCTGTGGGTGCGATGTGACCGGCTGCCACCTCAGCTGAGGGCTGGGACCTTTAAACTTCATGACATTCATACATTTGGTGTTGTAAGAGTTCAGGCACTGCGAGGTGTCTGCAGCCAGCAGTCATTATTTCAGCGTTTTGCAATAAAAGATAATAGAACAGCGATTTATCTCCCCGGGCTGGGGTGGTAATGTCCCTCCCTTATCCCTTCCTGACAGCCTGTGATTACGGTAAACGTGTTCCCTGGGACACCACGGTAATGAGTTTTTAATAGAAAGATTAACCTGGCTTTAAATCCTGTCCTGAGGAGGTGACCTGTGTCCTGTCCCCTCCCGCCTTCAGGTCCAGGCCACCCCTATCTCCCTGCAGCAGGAGGGTTTCCAGCTCCTTTGGCTTTTTCAGTGTGGGGCTCATGATGATAAGTGGGTCAGGGGTGTGCTGAACCCCACTCTTACAGGGTCTGCAGCCTGTGAGTTACTCTGGAAAATGGTTGTTAACCACAAAAATAAAAGTGATGATGCTTGGGACTTAAGGAGGTTGGGATTTCTGAGCAGGGCTGCAGGTCACTTGCCAGAAGTATTGCTCTACCTCAGCTCTGAAATACCCCTTCTCTCTCTTTCCCATCCCAGACCATTTACTTCCACACCTCCCTGAACCACCCAGCCATCGCTGCTGTCGTGGAAGTGGTGGTGACGGCTGGGAAGGGGGCCGGGGGCTCTCAGCACCGCTCCTGCGGCTTCGGGCTCATCCCCATCTTCGGCAGCGGGTCGGAGGCCACGGACGCGGTCACCGAGGACAGAGCGTAGGTCCCCTCCCCTGCTGCGTGGTGGGACGTGCTGGGAACTGGGGTGGCAATGGGCATGGAGGCTGAGGGGGCAGAAGGGGTGGTCCTGGGAAGAAAGGGGGCTCCTGGGGCTGTGGAAGCAGAGCCAGCACTGAGGACAGTGAGTTCTTCACTGCTGGGGCCGCAGCGGTGGGTTTGTGGGCGATGCCTGTCCTTTCCCTGGAGGATAAGGGTTATTTCCATGGGAGCAGCATAGGAGAGCAGTTTCTTACTGCTGAGCAGAGACCTGTGGAAGGTGAAGTCGTGTTTCAGGGTGGATTTACTGATCACTGCTCTCTGCTTTCAGGCTGAAGCTGTACCATGGGACGCCACGTGCTCTGCTGCACCCACGCTTCCAGGACCCCATGGAAAGTGAGTAGCAGCAAGATATTGCATCTCACTCTCTTCTTGGTGACTCCTTATCCAGATGAGCATCGTGTGTGTCTGGCTGGTGGTCTGTGCCCTGGTAGTGCTACGTGGATGTGCCAGATGGGCAAAGCCTGGCTGGGCAAACCCAGGTTTTGTTTTGCTCCCAACACGTGTGTTCATGGATAGTGATTTTCTGAACAGCTGCACTGTGAGGCTGTCTCCCCTGGTTTTAGTAATTTGGGGATGTTTTCTCCTCTTCAGAGAACAAATACCTGACAGTGATGGAGAAGAGCCACCTGCAGTACTCCCTGAAGCCCCACCAGCCCTTGGAGACAATATTTCACCTCCTTCCTGAAAACCTTCTGATATCTGGGCTGCAGAACGTTCCTGGCTTGCTGCCGGCGCATGGAGACACGAGTGAGGGCTCCTTCCCTTTCCCTGTTGCCTGCACTGCTGCTGCTGAAGGCAGCAGGTCCCTGGAGGGGCAGTGGGCAGGGTGCTGGTGTGGGGTTTCTGGGCACCTCAAGGGGTTCTCTGCAGCGCTGCTCCTTGGCAGGAGCCTCTCACCCCGGTGGGCTGGTGGGGCTGTGGCCCCTGCAATCCTAGCTCTTCTTGAAAGATGTCAAAATGGCTTTGGTCTGTTAATTGCTTTGCTCCTGGGAAGCTGCTGGGGATAAGTGATGGTTGGTTTAATTACAGACCTTCAGTGGAGTCTTAGCAGAAGCTCTTGCAGTTTGTTTAAAGTCATCCTCCTCGGTGGTGGGGCTCAGGGTCTGGCAGGTTTAGGGGGACGAGCTCCTGCACACTCAGCCCTCATTCATCTTTCCCTGTGGGCAGCAGCCTTGCTGTTTGAGCTGCTGCCATTAAAATTATATGAGCTGGAGCTTCAGAGGGTAAAAAGTACTCTCAGTTCTGCAGCTGAGTTATTCTTCAGCTTACCACCTGAAAAACCCAAGTGCTACCCATTTGAGGGGTGTAACTTCAAGCAGAGCAGCCATGTCCCTGGTGCTAAGCCCACTGCCCAAAAGCAGGAGCGGGGAGAGGCAGCGTCTTGTGCTGCAGGCACCTCAGCACAGCGGTGGCTTTGTCAAATACAGGGGTTGCATCCTTTGCAGCCCAAAGGCGTTGGGTGTTTCTGGTTCTCTCCTGGGTGTAAGGGTGTGTGTGTGCTGGGGAAGCTGGGTGAGGCAGGAGCATCTCACTGTGCCTCTCTGTAAACATCCCACATCCACATAAAGGTGGTGGCCCCGTGGCCAGGGAGCCTGTGTGTGGCCATGACCTCTCCTTGGTGCCACTTTTGGCTCAGGTCTGGCTGCGGGTGCCCCCGTGGTCCTGGCAACGTCCCCCCTGGCCGTGGCGTGACCTGTGGCCACCACCTTGTCTTTTCAGGTGACTGCTTGCAGAAGCCCCGGCTGATGAAGCCAGTCACCTGCTATCTGGAGAGGCTGTGTGTCCGGCTGCACCCCTCCCTGGAGGAGTTTGAGGAAGAACTGCTGGACTCGCTGAACAGCGATCGCTTGCTGAAGGTAGTGCTGCGCAGTCAGGGCAGGGGGGAGCACAGTGCGGGCAGCAATGCCAGCGCTTCGTTCTTGGGCAGGGCAGAAAGGCTCAGAGAAATGGCATCGTGTGTTTGTTGCACTTGGGGTCTCTGGCTTTTGCTTTGCTGCTGTTTTAGAGCACAGGTGCTCTGTGTTGGGCTTGTTTTGAACATCTGGATGCTAAGAAGCAGAATTTGGGTTTACTCTGCAGTGGAAAATGCAAAGATAAGATGCAGTGTTCATCACAGCGTGTCTGTAGGAGTGGCAGCGCTCGGTGTGCAGTAAGGAGCGCTGGCCAAGCCCTTCTTTAGTTGCCAGGTTGGCACCAAGTCTGCCATGAAGACAGGAGATCTGAGTGTCCCTCAGCTGCTGGGGGGTGGGTCCCAGTTTTTGGGGTTTCTGATGGATTGTCTGAATTCTGTGTCCGTGGGTGGTGCGGGGAGGGGATGCTGAGCCGCCCTGTGCTGCCTCACTGCCTGAGCTGGAAACCGTCCCTGCCGCAGGCTAACGCCGCGCCGGACGGCGACGGGATGGTGATCCGGGAGCGGCGGCTGCACGTCGGCGTCCACAACGGCCTGCGCTTCGTCCGGGCGCCGCAGGTGGCCGTGCTGGTGCCGGAGGCCGAGGTGGCACAGGGTGGCTGCCCGGGGGTGCCCGGCTCTGTAGCCAGGTAAGGGGGACCCTCTGGTGATGCCGCTTCCCTCCTGCCCCCGGCGCTGCCCACCGCCCCTTCTCCATCCTGGCACAGGGACGCAGATCAAGCCCTGGTCCTGAGGAGCCGCATCCACCTGAGCGAGATGGTTCCTCACCCGGCGTTCGGGGTCTGCTTCCAGCTGGAGTATGTCTGCTGCTCCTCGGGGAGAGCCGATGGGAAGGTAGGGCTGAGACCCCACACACCTCGACTCGTCCCTTAAGTCCCTTTCCCACTGAGGAACTCCATCCTCTGCCCCCGTTTCACTGTCCCACACCCCCAGGATGCAGCAGCTCCGTGTCACGAGGCCACAGCCAGCAAAGTGTCCAGGTGCTTTCTGCAGCACTGCACAAAACATCCCGTGAATGGGTTATTGAATCATTTTAATTACGTGTGGTTAAATTTCTTCTCCGTGTCTGTATGTGCAGAGCCATGGCCTGCAGCAGTCTGTAGTGTTCTGGCAAGCTGCTTTGGGAAATTTCAGCTTTTTTAATTTAAAAAAGGCTTTTTTCCCCTAGAATTTAACATTTAATCTCAAAAGAAGTTAACCCCTCCTGCTCTTTTCTGAATGCTGAGCTTTTTCTGGGAGCTTCAGCCTGATGTTGTCCTGACTTTAAAGCCAGGAGAAGTCTCTGTATTGATTGCAGAGTCCATGCCTATTTACCAATCACTTACATTTATTGCAGTTTTAAGCTTTTCACAGGTTAAACCCAGTTTAGTGAGCCCAGTCCTTCCCTCCTGAGACCCTTTGCTGTCGCAGCCATTAGCCGGTGAATGGATGGCCAAGGGTTCCTTGGGAAGCACTGATCGTCCCCATTGTTTGAAGGTGCTCCTTGAAAAGGCAGCAAGTGTCCTCTCTTGGCAGAGCTGTCCAGAGCACAACTGGGGGGAAATGGCTGTTTATAAAGTGGGACAGGCTGCCAGGAGGGAGGGATTTGTGTTGAGGGGGGGGAGGAGAAGCTGAGCCTTGATGTTGAAAATTATGTGTTGGGTTCAACTCCTTTAAAACACTGAAACACAAAGATTTGTGGAGATTTGGGGCTCCAGACTCGGATCTGTTTGTGTGGCTGTGCCGGCAGCGCTGGCTGGGGCGATGATGAAGCAGAATCCGGAGGCACAGCCCTTGGGCAGGGTGGTTAATCCCAAAGCTGCTTGTCGAGCTGATCAGTGTCCTCCTGCCATAATCAGAGGCTGTGAGGGTGCTGGTGGGTGCTGGTAGAGACCTCTCACTTTGCTTCTGCACCTCCCCTTTGGTTTAAGGGGAGGCTGTGGACCTGCCCAGGTAAGTGGGAGCTTTTACGCTGCCTTTGCCATCTGCCAGGGCTGGGGGGTCAAACAGACATCCCTTAATGCTGCTGCTTGAGGGAGGGGGGGTGAGTGCAGGACAAAGCAAAGGGTACCTGCCTGGGAAGGGTGGTATGGGGCTTACAGGGAGACCCTGGGGTTCCTGCCTGTGTGCAGCTGTGGCTGGGAGGTTGTGATGAGCCTTGAGGAGTTGAAATTATGTATGAAGGCGCCAGTTCTGCCTGCGGTGCTGCTGGCAGAGGGGAAGAGAAGCAAACCTTGAAACCCTGCAAGCCAGCTCAGTGCTCTTTCACTGAGAGGTCTCACAATCCTGGGTCCTGTCCTGGGGACCAGCGTGTCCTTCTCCATTGGAGAGGTGTTCCTGGTGCTCCGAGGAGCCTGCAAAGGGCTGGGAGCAGAAAGGTGCAGTCGGTGGGAGCAAAAATGGGGAGGGAAAAAAGAGAAATAAGGTGCTGGAAAGTGGAATGTCACCAGGTGGAAGGGAGCAGTTTCTGTGATGCTGGGTGTGGGGTGGGAGATCAGAGCCCGTGTCTGTCTGGCAGCACCCACTCCCCCATCCCAGGGGTGAGGCTGGGCTGCTCAGTGCTCACCCTCCTTCCCCCCCTTCCCCCCAGCTCCTGCCCGGCAGTGCCCACGGCGAGACGGCCGAGATGCGCTCGGTGCGCTGGGCTGTCTGGAGCCCCGCCCCAGGCGCCAGCGAGGCGGAGGTGGTCCTGCCCCTGCGCGGGGGTGCCCACCGCGGCCCCTGCCAAGCCTTGGTCTACCGGGCCCCGCCGAGCAGCAGGAGCTCCCACCAGGTAAGGGCTCTGTGAGTGCACGGGGATGCTGCTGGTGCTCAGACAGGCTTGCTGGTTTGTCCTGAGTGATGCACATGCAGATAAAGACCTCGCTCCAAAGTGTTCATCAGCACAAGGAGGTTGGGGCTGGGGTGAAGGAGTCACAGAGGGGGGGACAAAATGCAGCTGATTGCTCTGTGCCATGGGCAAAGACAGATGGGTGGGTGGGTGTCTGCAGACATTGCTCAGTAAAGCCCTGTACCCGGTGGTGGTGGGTGGATTGGCAGGTCTGTGTATGTGTCTCTGCAAGGACAGAGGTATTTGATCAGCTTATTAAAGCTCAACCCCTTGCTGGCTCTGCCTCTGGCTGCCACCGCCCTTCCTCCTGCTGCAGGGTGAGGGAATTGTCTCTCGGAGGTATGAAGGAGTCTGGGTGTAGCACACTGTCTAAAATAGTTTCATTTCTAATTCCAGGGGAAGCACGTGGAGTCTGGGACTGTCCAATTCCATGTTTCCACTGATTCAGAAGAACATCTTGTAACTGCTGCGGAGATCCTACGTAAAGACAGGGGCGAGTCGGAGAAGCCTCCTACGCCGGCGCCGAGTGAGTGTTTTCCAGATCGCTGACATTTAAAATCTAGAGTGTGGCACTGGTGTCTGCTCAGGAGAAAAAACACGACTTTCCCGAGTTCCAGTGAGCTGGTTTGTGAGTTACAGGAGTGAAGTGAGTTTCCATCGAGTCGAGTGGGAGCACCAGCTCTGGCGCTGCCGTGGCTTCCACGAGGTGGCAGTGGCACCATGGCTTTGCTGCAGCCAGTCCCTCCGTTTGCTGGTGTAAGGGCTTGAGAGCAGGGATCTTCACAGGCAAAATGGAGGGGTCTGGTGGTGATGGGTTGGGCTCAGCATCGCGGCTGGGACCTTCCTGGAGCTCTTGTAAGGTTTTTCCTGGATGCCTTTCAGCGGGCGGCAGCCTGGACATTGAGGAAGCTGTGGTGTGGTGAGGGGAGAAGCAAGCCTGTGCTGATGGTGAGCTTGGTGCTGGGCTGGTGCACCTCAGCTCTGGGGAAACGAGTTGGGGTGTGGGCAGAGTGCCCAGTGAGGGGAGATGCCCCGGCAGGGTGACTTTTGGGGATGAGCTTTGTGGTGCTTCCCTGGCTCTGGGGTCCTGGTGGCACCAGGGAGAGCTCGGGAAGCACAGCGGTGGTCCCAGAGCCGTGCTGTGCGGTGAGCAGCTGTGATGAGAGCCAGCTGCTGCAAAGAGCATTTTGTTAACTTTTTGTAATGCTCTGTTGGAAAACACGCTGCTGTTTGGCCAGGGGAGCCTGAGAGCATCTTCTGTTGGCTCAGCTGCCAGTGGTGCTGCTGGTTCTGTCCTCCATCTCTTTACCCATGGCCAGAGCCACCCTAACTGAGAGAAACCAGGGTTTTGGACAGCAGGGAGACAGGGCGCTTTCCTTTGCACAGCAGTGAGTGTGAAGTAGCTGGGATATGTGTGGTGGTGAAAGCACAATAAGGTCTCTGCATCACATGGATGCAGGGATGGAACATCTGTGCCCCTGGTCTGCTCTGAAGGACCCGCGGCTCAGCAGCACAGCGAGCTCCTGGCGCGTGAGCTGAGCAGCCACACACAAACACGATCAAGCTCACGTCGTTTCGGGGCACAAATGCATGAACAGATGAAGGGAGTGACAAGAAATAACAGAAGAGCAACGAAAACCTGAAGTATCCTAAAACTTTCACGTCTCATTGAGCATCCCACGGAGGCAGCGCCGCGTGGCCGCAGGGAACCGTGACAGTTAGCCTGATTCCCAGCACAATAATGGGTGGATCTGGAGATGTGCTACGTTCCCTGCCAGGGGCAACAGGCTTACTGGAAAAAAAGTCAATAAGTCAAATAAGTGGTTGAGAGATGGAAAGCCACCTCACTGAGCTGGTTTCACCCCCAAACTCTAAAAGGGAGGTTGGAGGGGGCTTGCAGCAGCAGGGCCTGGGGGTGACAGCTCTGCTACAGCGTCTGTCCCGTCCCTCTCCGCAGCCCCGCCAGCCCCACCGCGGATGGCAGCCTCTCCACGGGGACCAGGGGTAAGTGCTGTGCATGCCAGTGGATGGGGGTGGTGGGGGCCAGGGGTAAGTGCTGTGCATGCCAGAGGATGGGGGTGGTGGGGGCCAGGGTAAGTGCTGTGCATGCCAGGGGATGGGGGTGGTGGGGGCCAGGGGTAAGTGCTGTGCATGCCAGGGGATGGGGGTGGTGGGGGCCAGGGGTAAGTGCTGTGCATGCCAGTGGATGGGAGTGGTGGGCAGCAGTGTTCCTGTGCTCCTGGTTTTATCCTCTGCTGGTTTTCCTGGCTGCTGTGGCCAAGAGGCACCGAGTGTCCAACTCAAACCCACCTCCTCTGGGGCAGCAGAGCAGATCCTGCCTGTGATGGGCTGGGCGAGGTCTCCTGAGCAATTCTCACACCCCAGATGTATTTGTAAGGCAGTTCTGGCTTCTGACAGCCCAGATTTGCTGGGTGCTGTTGTCCCCGGTGCGTGCTGACAGTGATGCACGGTTTCTTTGTGCAGAGCCACCGGGATTTAAAGAGAGCGGTGAATACCGAGATCCCTCTTTATGCTGTTTTATATCTTGATGCAGGGATCAATGCACACAAATATTTCTGACTAAATGAAACGCTTCAGAAGACTGCATTAAGCAGTTTGATGTTCCAGCTGCATTTTCTCATCCCTTCCCTTGCCAGGGAAGGTGCAGCAGCTGAGTAGGAAGCAGAGGTGTGAATCCTCGAGCAGCTACGCTGTGCTGTTCCTCGGCGCATTGGCGATGCCGGAGCACACAGCAGCTGAGCTGCGTTAGCAGGAGGGGCTGCTGGCTCACCCCACTGTGGGGGTCCCTCAGGGTGGGTGCTCCCCAGTGCAGGGCTGTGGGTGCTCAGCTCGCTGCTCTCCTGACAGCTCTCGGTGTCCCAGCTGTCAGCCCTGCAGGGCGGGGGGATCACTCACCTGGAAGCCGACCTGGGCTTGCCGGACCCGGATCCCTGTGCCAGCGACCAGCTGCGGGCGCTGCCCTTCGCCCCGCTGCAGGTGCCCATCGCTGCTGTGGGGCTACAGGCAGGCAGGTGATGCTCACCCACCCTTCCTGGGCTCCCACACCCCCTCACCCAGCCCTCCAAGATCCCCTATGGCCACTTCCATGCAGCTCAGCTCCGTTTCTCCACCAGCTCCCACACGCTGCTCTCCCGTGCCTCCCTGGCCCGCCTGCACGCCGCCGGCTTCCCGGAGATCCTGGACCGCAATGAGGAGCCGGTGGAGATCTCGGAGCCAGCAGACCCGGCGAGCTCCAGCCTGCAGCTGGAGGAAGGTGACCCTCTGCAAGGCAATGAAATAATCCTGCAGTTCCTGGCTTTTGGCAGGTGGGATGGCAGCTCTGTGCGGTGCCTTCTGTGGGCAGATCCCAGGGGTCTCCTGGGGAGAGTTTGTTCCCAAAATCTCCCCCACTTGGTTCCCTGCTGGAGTGGGAAGAGTCCTTGCAAAGATGCTGCTTCCTCCAGCACCTGCCATGGAGGCAAAGCCCCAGAGGATTTTCTGAGGATGCTCTTGTCCTTTCAGGGCACTCTTAAATCACATTCTGATTTGTTGTTGTTGTATCTGTTGGCCACAGTGGGATGTAAAAGCAGAGTAGTGCAGGGTTTCTGCGTAGCTGCATGTAGAGTTGAGAAGGCTGGTGCCTGTGGGGGTGCCTTTGGCTGGAAAGGCCCCACTTGTGTTTTTTCTGTGGATGGCAGTGTGCTGTGCAAAGGTAAAACACTGCCTTTGCTGGGCCCCTCCATCGCAGCATATGGTGGGAGACAGCTGCAATTCAGAAGCTTTTTGGAAAGCCAAGGCAAACCATATGCCCGCTCTCTTCAGAGAAGTCCAAGTACTTGTGATGCTGCTGATCTTCTCTTCTTCTCCTGCCTCTCAGTGGGTGCCAAACACACAAGGAGCTCGTGATGGAGAGGCAGCACGTGCCACAAACTGACCCAGAGCCCTCTCTCTTGCTCAAGGGATGCCCAGGACAGTGTGGAGGGGACGTGGCCAAGAACCATTTTCCTCACCTTCCAGTTCTACCGTTTCCCACCGGTCACGACGCCGCGGCTGCAGCTGCTCAGCTCAGATGGGCCGGTGGCCGGGGCGGCTGTGCCAGCACAGCTCCTTGTGCGGGTGAACAAGGACGGGACCCTCAGCACTGGTAAGCTCTGGTTTTAGCGTCCTCTTGTGTCTGTTCCTTTTCCATCTCTCTGTTCCGGGCTTGCCCCCGGGCTGAGGAATGGGCCAGTGTCTGCTTTAATAGCAAACCTCCGGTAGTTTGTGTGGCACGCCGTGCTAAATGTTCAAAATGTCCAACATCTGAAATGAAGCACTGGTGAGTGTTGGTGGCATGATTTGGAGGTCCAGGCTGCCGGCTCCTGCTGCAGCTAAGCACCTTTGAAAAGCCAGGCAACCTGGGAATGGCTCTGTCCTCCTACTCGGTGGCTTTTCTTTGCTTCTTTCTGTGTCTTGTTAAATTCTGGTGCCAGGAGACACTAAGTGCTTGTGGCTGGTGAAGCTCCTTCTCTACCTGGAGCTGTTAATGGAAATGAGAGGGGGGTCCACAGGGACCTTGTGTTTCTGTGGGAGGATGCCAATCCTGGAGGACCTCGGACCTTACTAATTGACTGAGGGTTCATTAAGTGGAGGAGAGTGTGTGAGCAGGCAGGCTTCTCCGCAGCAGCAGTGTTCCTGCGTTTCCCTGGCGATGCCGCGTGTCTCCAGGGCCGCCGGGCTTGCAGCTGAAGTACATGGTGGATCCCGCGTTCCTGCGCCCCGGGGAGCAGCGCTGGTTCCTGCGGTACCTGGCCGAGCACAGCCTCCAGATTGATGTCTGGGATGGAGACTCCCTCCTCCTCGTTGGGTCTGCTGCTGTGAGACTGGAGGTATTGGTTAAATTGAAGGGTTTTCCCCTAGGGTCCTCAGGACTGCTCAGGGCAGAGGAGATCCCTGCTTAACGTGCAGGAGTGTTAAGGAACAGCCTGGCTTTTCTTCTGGTCCCATGTTGAGATGCTGTTGCATCACCCTGGTGTCCTTAGTAATCGAGTTGCTGTCAGCAAACAAGACCAATGTCAGCCTGATGAGCCCCTAATCATGGGATTTGTCATCTTC
Source organism: Caprimulgus europaeus (assembly GCA_907165065.1). The sequence goes on from OU015546.1 coordinate 629,444, forward strand.
TCCTCAAAAGCAAAGGCAAAATGTTCACTTTCTTCCACTTCCCTGGAACCCCTGCAGTATTCTAGGGCTGAACCCCCAGACTCCCCACCAGAGACATCCTTACTGGACCCCATAACCCCCAGACCTGACTCCCCTGGTAACTCATTACCCCTCTGCTGTCCATGCTTGTCCCCAGCCCCTGCTGCGCCAGGGCCGGGCAGCCGTCAGGACCCACCATGAGCTGGAGGTGGCCACGACCGAGTACGAGCCGGACGTGACGGTGATGGGCCGGGAGGCTCTGCGGCACGGCGCCCTGCGGCCCCTCGGCGTCCGCGTGGCGCTGAGGGGCCGCCTCCACCTCTGCCTGGCCAACGTGGGTAAGAGCCCACTGCTCACACAGCCGAGGAGCTTGGGTGCCAGCACCCTGTGGTACCCACCTCCTGCCGGCTCCCTCCAGTGCAGGCTGGAGCCCCCGTCCCAGTGCCAGCCCCTCGGCTGCCGGTGCCACCGGGCTGTGGGCAGAGGCAGCTGGCTCCTGGGAATGGAAACCATGCTTGTGAGCACGTTATTCTTCCCAGAACCTGCTGTCTGCTTTTATTTTATATATTTAATTCCCCATGCTATAAATGTGCAGTGACTCCAGGTTTTAAAATCTTATCTCCAGAAGAGAGATGAGCTCTGTTATGAGATATCTGCCATCGCCATTTCCATACTTTGCCTGCAAAGGGACGATAAGCTCCGGGGAAGGAGAATCTGAGATTCACAACCCAGGGAGAGGTTTAACTCACACCCTGCAGAGGGAGAGGGAGTGAGGAAGCAGAGGTGCTGCACCAGGGCAGCAGCCACCCTCTGGTGGTGTTTGGGTTTTTTGACCCTGGCCTCTTTTTTTTTTTTTTTTTTCTTTAAAAAAAAAATTCAAACTATTGTTGTTACAAACAGTGTTGAAAAGCTTGGTGTCCCTGCCCCAAGGATGGGGGTGGGATTTGTAGGCTGGGTCAATCCCTGGCAGGTTCAGAGCCTGGTCTGGGCGGATGGCTGGTGGTGGCAACAGCCCCGGGGTCAGAGGGAGCACCGCAGGGCTCGTGGGGCATCGCTGGTAACCAGGTACTCGCTCCTGCTGTCTTAAACTGTGGGTGAAGAGCTGCAGGGAGGATACAGATGTGCAGTAGATTTTGTAACAGTGAAACACGGATGGTTTCCATGGACCCCTGTTCCTGCTCTTGACAGGCCACCTGTGCGAGGAGACCCCGGAGCACCCGCCGTCCCCGCTGGTGTCCCGCTCCCGCACTGTGCCCACGCCGGACGGTGCTGTCGGTGTCCCAGCTGGCAACTGGTTCTCCCTCAACGCTGCTGGTGGTGAGTCCTGCTGGGCTGGGGCTCGGCCCATCCCCTGGCATGGGTTTGGGTTGGCAAGGTCCCTGCCAGTCTCTGCTGCTGCGGTGCCAGCGCTTTGCCCCCGGCTGTGGTGTGCCTGCCCACTCCGGGGCTCCCCAGCTCTGCAGCATTGTGGGGGCCCTTGGGGGCCCCTAACTCCCAATTAGCGCCCCTTGTGCGCTAATTGGGAGTCCCTCATCAGTGCCAGGGTGCTCTCCCCTGGCAGGCGGGCGGGTGTCGCGGGTGCGGAGGCTGACGGAGGTGGATGGTGAGCTGGCAGCCACGCTGCACAGCCGTCGGCCGGAGGTGAGACTGGTCCCCCCGGCTGTCCCCGGCGAGGCCGCGGCCGCCCGCCGGCGCAAGCTGCGGCGCATGGCGCTGGTGCGGCAGCAGGAGGATGCTGGTGGTGGGAAGACACCCCAGTTCTCGGTGAGGAGAGGGGTGCTGGGGGCTGGGGATGCCGTGGTGGCTCTGGGCTCATGGTCCCCTCCATCCCAGCAGGGCTGGCAGGAGCAGCGCACCCGGCACGTGCGGGACCTGCAGGTCATCAACGCCTACCGGGAGCACACCAAGGGCGAGAGCATCTCCCGGCTGCTCAGCCAGGCCATCACCGCCACCCGCACCGTGCACGCCGTGCTGGGGACCGCAGAGTTCTTCGAGTTCCCTCTGAAGAACCCCTACGGCGTCCGGCACACCGTGACCATCGAGGTTGACCATCCCGAGCTCAGGTTGGGGCTGAAGCGGGGTCTCCCCAGTGTGCATGGGTGGCACTGGGTCCCAACCAGTCCTCACCAGCACCTCTGCCACTCGCTCCCCCAGTGTCATACTGGACTCGAGGGAGTGGCGTCACTTCAAGGAGCTGACCAAGAGCGTCACGCCGGTGGAGGAGGAGATGTTCCACCTCCGTGATGACCTCAGGCCTCAGGTCTACCTGCGCCCCAATGAAACTGTCCGCATCCCCTTCAAATACCAGACCTTCTCCGCTGACCCCGCTGTTGTCGCAGCACAGGTAGGCACAGACCCCTGTTCTGAGCTGTTCCCAGGAGGAAGGGTTTCCCTGGGCAGTGTCTGCCTGCACAGGGCAGGGTGGTACCGCCCTGAGGAGCGCTGCTGGTGCTGCATCCTGAGGGAACTTGCCCTTGTGTCCCACAGGGGCCCACTGGGCTGGGCACCGGTGCTGATGCAGCCGCCCGCTCCATGGGGAAGAGCGGGACTGGGCAGACGAGGCACATCCAGGTGAGGGAGAGGGGGAATAATACTGCTGGGGGGGCTGCATGGGAAGAGAAGCATCACTGGTGCAAAACCACCCCCCCGGGGACAGGTCTCCTTCCAGGTGAGCGGGGGGAAGCCCATTGCGCTTCTGCGGGTGAAGGTGGAGCCGCAGCCCCACGTGGTGGACCAGACCTTCCGCTTCTACCACCCGGAGCTCACCTTCCTGAAGAAGACCATTCGCCTGCCCCCCTGGCACACCCTCCCTGGTGAGCCACGGCGTGCCCGGCGGGGGCTCGGCTCGGCCTCCTCAGTCAGTGTCTGTGGTTCAGAGGGGCTTCCAGGGGCATCCAGAGAGCTCATCTCTGCTTCCTCCCCCTTTCTCAGAATGTTAGGGATTGGAAGGGACCTCGAAAGATCATCTAGTCCAAAAGATGGACTTCACAGCTCTGCTCCCTGCTTGCTCTTCACCCACTTCCTGTGTTAATTTTATATTTAATTCCCCAGCGTGCCCGTGTAGTTTACTGGTGGCCCAGCCTAAGGGACCCTGGTCTGGTGCTGTGTGGGTGCAGGGTACAAGCACAAGCAGAAAATGCAGAACATGTTTTCACCTCGGTCTCTCTCCTCTGCAGGTGCACCAGTGGGGATGCCAGGGGGGGAACCCGAGATGTTTGTTCGCTGCAGCGACCCCGACATCATTTGTGAAACCAAAAATATGGTACTGGCTGCACTTCTGTCCTGTGCGTCCTTCTGTCCTTCTGCTGCGGGGTCTGGGTGCTGTGTGTCCTTCCCTGGGCGCTGCCCTTGCTTTGCAGTGCCCAGCCAAGGCTCCCTGGGTTTGCTTTGCAGCTGGGGGAGGCAGGAAGGGAAAATAAACTTGCACACGTGGGTGCAGATGGTGATGAAGGGTAGTTGCTAATTGGCGTTGCAGAAACGTGTTAGCGTGGTAATTGCATTATGGCTTGTTAGAAAACTTGGGGAGAACTTGCCAAAATGTGATTACAGATGCAGACCTGGAATGTGATCGTCATTTGTATCCTCTTTTGTAATTAAAAATACTGGCAGAGCTCAGCCAAGCTGCATAATAACTTAATAACACAGTTTAACTGGATGCTGAAAGCATCTGCTGTCGGAAGGGCTTGGTGGCGGGTTCTTCCCTTCATGGGAAGGGAGCCCTGGGGTCCTCGTTAGCTGGCAGGATCTCCAGGTTCACTGTTGGAACCACGCTCTGCTTTGTGTGCAGGGGCCTGGGGAGCCACAGGACATCTTCTTAAAGGTAGCTGGAGGACCAAGCCCACAGATCAAGAAGTTCTTTGTTGCTATTTATACGTAAGTAGCAGGACCCCAAAATGTGCGGAACACCCTGAGTGTGGGGCAGGGCAGGAGGAGAGCTCGAGCTGTGTTCTCCTTGCGTGCGGCTTCCCAAGCCTGGTCAGCTTTGCTGGGCAGCAGAACACGGGCAGGAGGCTTCCTGGAGTGTTTGCAGCTCAGGGTTCTGCATTATTCTCTCTTTCCCTCTAAACAATCCCTGGCTGGGCATCCTGGTGTGCTGGCTAACACCTCCTGAGCCCGCCAGGCTGTCCCTGCGCCCGGCCATGCTTTGGGAGTGGGTGGGACTGAAATGGGTTCCTTGGGAGAAGCTTGTCCCGAGTTCATGCTCCTGCTTTGGGCTCCCCACTTGGCGTTTGGCCGCTCGTGCTGAGCCCACGATGCCGTCAGTGAGCCCTGTCTGTCCGTCTGTCCGTGCTGCAGGGACGCCTGGCTGGCAGCGCCCGTCCAGATCTGGCAGTTCTACCTGCACTCGCTGCAGCGCCTGGACGTCAGCTGCACGGCCGGGCAGCTCACCCGCCTCTCCCTGCTGCTGCGGGGCACCCCGGCCCCACGGAGGGTCCAGGCATTCACCTCCCACCCCCAGGAGCTCGAGGTAACCCCCCATGGGTGACATGGGGCTGGTGAGGTCCTTTGTGGCTGTGGTGAGTGGGGAGCTGGCCTGGACCAGGGTGAGATCCCCTCCAGCAAGGGAAAGGCAGCCCACTCGGAATTGGGAACAATTTACTGCTGTAAAGTGTTTGTGATAATTATCTTTTGATTAGAGCTGTCATGTGTAGGATCACTGGCACGAAACCCCAGAGGGCAAATTATCTGCATTAATGAGACTTTCTGAAGACTCAGAATTTGTTCGGCCATAATTGCGAATGTGGATAATAACAGACACAAAAACTCCATCGCTGCCCCGGAAACACCAGGAAAAGTCTCCCTGGGCAAAGGCTGCGAGGGGAGGGGGTCCCTGGGCTGGGGAGGAGCTGGCTCTGCGCGAGGAGCTCTTTTCCTTCCTGACACAAAGCTAATCCCAGTGTATTGGTGTGGCTGGGGTTGAGGTGTGGCTGGGGTTGAGGTGTGGCTGGGGTTGAGGTGTGGCTGGGGTTGAGGTGTGGCTGGGGTTGAGGTGTGGCTGGGGTGAGGTGTGCAGGTTTTTAAGAGCCATGGGGTGCAGTTGATGCTCCAGGCTGGATGTCACCGGCTGCCACCGCTCCCGGTGCTGCTTTCCACAGGTGGATCCGGACGGCGCCTTCCTGCTCCCTGCCAACGGCATCCAGGACCTCTACGTGGGGGTGAGGCCTCGGCGTGCTGGCAACAGGTTCATCTACCTCAACCTGGTGGATGTGGAGTCCCACCAGCTGGTGTCCTCCTGGCTGCTCTGCCTGTCCTGCAGGCAGCCCCTCATCTCCAAGGTACCAGAAAAACGCGGTGATGGTGCTGGACCGGTGGTCGCTGTCTGGCTGATAACCCAGGGTGTCTCCTGGTTCTTCCTCTCTTGATGCCTCTGGTGTTTTTCCACCCTGAGCACACCTTTAGCCCTTGGGTGCTCCAATAATCTCGCTGAAGATCAGGGTAAAGTGTCTCTCAGGCTGTTTTGAAGGCAATCCCATGCTGAGGAGTGTCAGCTCTGAAGCATCCCTGGTTGTGAAATTAGAGCTGCAGCACGCTGTGTTCTATTAGCGCTGTGCTGGCGGAGCCCTTGCCCCAAAGACAGAAAATTACATTTTTCCAGCTAATGTGTTCCTTCTAAAAATGTTTTCCCGAGGGCCTCGATACTGAGGGAAGTTCAGATTGGTGTTTAAACCGGTGTCCTGCCCCGTGCCAGCCCACTGCTGGTGCCATGGGTCATTATCTGAGCGAGCCCCATGGCTCTCCCTGGGGACATCTGTTAATTAGCTGGAGAATGAGCTGGCCAGTCCCACAGCTCCCCTGGCCCTTTGTCATTTGGGCTCGTAATTACTTCTGCAAACGCGAGGAGGATGCTTTTGCTCCGGGGTGGTTTCTCTACCTGCTGGCAGAGATCGAATGTGAGGTGTGGGAGGGGAGAGGAGGGGACCAAGGCAGTGTGTCCCCGGGGTGTGTGGGTGCAGGGGGCGAATCCTCCCTGCCCAGTTTGGTGCTGCCTCTGCCATGGGGTGTGCTCGGTCCACAGGCCTTTGAGATCTCGCTGCCGGCAGGAGGCGGGAGAGGCTGCAACAAGCGCATCACCTACACCAACCCCTACCCCTCGCCCCGGCTCTACTTCCTGTGCACCAACCGCCCCGACCTCCTGCAGTTCAAGGAGGATTCCTTCGAGGTACGGCCTCCCCCTGCCAGACCCCCACCTCGTCCAGCTGGGCCACGTGCCATGGGGAGCGATGCGGGTGTGGGAGCGATGCTCGGCGGGCGCAGGGTGCGGTGCCACGGGGGGACCGTGCCAGCCTGGGAAGGGTGGGCACATCGAGGGTCCTGGCCGGTCCCTGCAGCCCCCCCTCCCGCCTGTTCTCCCGCAGGTTGCCGGGGGGGAGGTGTACACCATCGGCTTGCGCTTCGCCCCCAGCCAGAGCGTGGGTGAGGAGGAGATCCTGATTCACATCAACGACCACGAGGACAAGAACGAGGAGACCTTCTGCGTGAAGGTTCTCTACCAGTGAGGCCGCTGCGGCAGCGCCACTGCTCTCTGCCGGCCACTGCGGTTCCCTCGGCAGCACCGGCTCGGGGATGCCTGTGGCTCTGCAGTGGGGACCTGTGACCGTGGTGCCCTCGTAGCCACCTCGCCAAGCCGGGAGGCCCCGCTGTCTGCCGGGATCCCCCGGTGGTGCCGCGCGGTCCCCCTGCGCCATCGGGGGCAGTGGGTGTTTGTTACCACGCGCCGCAGCCGCGGGGTGTCCGCGTTCCTGTCAGATCTTGCTGTGTTTTAGGCATGTTGCAATGTTTTTTTTTAACTGAAAAGGTTTGCAGCTTGGATTCTGTGGAATATTTTTAGGGTATTTTGTATTTTACACTTTTGCACACACTTGAAGCACTTTTCTGGGATTTTTGATACTTTTTACTTTGGTGAATTAAACTTGCTGAATAGAACTGGCAGCGTGTGGTGGCATTTTCTTCTGTGGGAGGTGGAAACTCCTGGAATCCCTGTCCTGTGGAGGCAAGTGGCTTGTCCTGCCCACTGCTGTGGTGCTGTCAGTCCCCTGAGGGTGGCGAGTCCCTGCTGAGGCTGGCAAAGGGGGGTCCCTGGCAGCTTTGGGCAGAGCCCCCGTGGGCAGCCCACCCTCCCCAGGAGGTTTGTGCCCCTGTGTCATGGATTTGTGGGGTCGGAGGCTGGTGAGTGAGTCCCCCGATGAAGTTGTGTGCCGAGTTCCTGTTCCTCCCTCGGCCTGATCAGAGATGACAGCTAATATTTTAAAAATGATTACGCTGTCTGCAGCACAGAGGGGCCCCCCAGTCGGGTTATTAAAGTAGATTAGCTGAATAATTTTCATTACGTTTCTCATGCAATGAGATTTCTTGAGGCTTATGAATGAGCTGGTGCTGAGCCCTCAGCCCCGGCAGCCGCTGGTGGAGGATGAGCCGGCGGACGCGGGGACTTGAGCTGAGCTGGTGGCTCGGTGGCTGCGCTGCCCCTAAGTGTGACCGGCTGCTGCGTCCCCCGGCACACGGCTGTGCTGTGGCTTTGACCCCAGAGCTGGTGAGGCCATGGAGAAAAGTTGAAGACTTTTCCCTGGGAAATGGAGGTGTCTTGTGTCTGGGCTTCTTTGGGAGGGCCCTTTTGCAAGCCTGGGCTCTGGCTGGTTGTGCCTCTAGCCCAAACTTTTAAAAGCAGTTTATTTTTCCCGTTATGAGGATGAAAGTGTGACTGCCTGAGAAACCTCTAATTAAACAAAGGCTCACTGTAATATTTGCTGGGAGCTTGCCAGCCTTGTAATATGACATTACCCGGTATCTTCATTAGCTGAAATGAGTATTTAGAGTCTCTGCCAAATGGAAAGCGGATAGACTCGTTTGAAAGTGGCACCACAGCAGCAAGCAAAAGCTTCTGCAATCTGCTGCTGGGGCAGAGGGTGGCTGCTGTCACTGTGTGTGGTGACGTCCCCCCTGGCATAGCACCTTCTTATGGTAGATGTGGTGTGCTGTAGCCTTCTGGGTGGTGCTGGCCATGCACCGCCTCGCCCCAGGGAGGGTCCCAGCACCTTCTCTCCTAGAAGAATCTTTTAAAAGCATTATCTTCAAGGGTCATTAATTTTCCTATCTGAGAAGGAAGGGAAGATGTTTCCAACAGGATGTGAACTTGGAGTTCCTGTGGCTGCCCATACTGGGACCAGTGGATGTCCAATGTTTGGAGGCAGAGGATGTGATTCCAGGTGCTTGCCCTCCATAGGCAATACACTAAGGAATATTTAATCCAATTACAATTCTCTCTCATCCCCTGAAAGTTCAGGCCTGATACTTCTCCAAAGTGAGGAGTAAGATGTTCTTCTGCAGAGAAAAATCCCCTTTTGGTTATTAACATGTAGCCCAAACATCCTGGCCTTGGGATTGGGAGGTTTATTCCCCATTTCTCCCACGCGTCTTCCCAAAGTGCACCGCTGACTTGGTGAGAACCCGATGTAATGGTTACAAAACCCAGAGATAAAGCTGCTCTTAATGGAATTCTTTAAGATCAGGGCTGTCAAATACCAGGCTCAAAATCCTTTCTACAACAAGAGCGACTATATTAAGTGCACTCAATCAAAACCAGCTGCAGTAAGTGAAACAGTGGCTGCAGGAGAGGCCTTTTCTGAGCAGCTCTGGCAGCGAGGGGGCTGGCGGGGAGGGGAGAAGCCTCCGAGCTGCTGCGCTCCCGTTCAGCCGGACGGGGGGGAGCTGAGGGGCACTTCCAAAGCGCGTCCTCGCTGTCTGGCCAGGGCCTGTTGGGAAGAGGGTGACAGGAGCCATCGCTCTGGGTGCCAGGGTGACAGGAGCCATCGCTCTGGGTGCCAGGGTGACGCAACCTCAGCCGGTGCCCTTTGCCCAGGGCAGCTCACGAGTATCTGTCAAAATCCACCCTCAGAAGCGTTGGCTCCCTCCCAGCAGAGCTCGTGTCCTGCCCAGGTTTAAAGTCGAGCGTGGCTTGTGTGTTTGCAACACTCAGAGGGGTTTGGGGGTCTCTGATGGGACTTTCTGCAGCCGCTGGGTGAAGGAGACGGGGCCTCTCCACCCCCCCCGCTCTGTGCCCGCAGCCGGGGCTCCAGCGCAGATTTCAATGGTAATTCCCAGCCACATAATGAGAAATTTGTAGCACTTATAAACTGCCGCTTGCTTTTAAATAATTTCCCTTCTTTCTGTCCCAGGCTTGACATTTGATGAAGAATTGAGGCTTTGTGTTCATTTACCAATTAATTTATTGTACAGCGGTGGGGAGCAGCGTCCACCCCAGTGAAGGTCAGTGGCGTGGGGTGTTTGCTGCTTGTTTCCAAATGCCATTAAGCTTTTTAAATAAACTGTGTGGTTGCTGTAGGTGATGAAAGTGCCTCTGGCAAGGCAGCTCCGCTCCTGCAGCAGCTCCCAGAGCCGGTGATGAGAGTCCATGGGAGTGAGACCGGATTGTGCAGCTCCGTGGTGGGAGTCCAGCGAGGAGGTGTCCGAAGCAGGTACAGCAACGCGCGTCCCCAAAGTCACACTTGATTTTAGGGTCACAACGAGCCGAGCACTGACAGCTGCCCATCACCTCCCAGCCCAGATTCACCTTTGATTCCCACCCTGCTTTCCTCCACCCCCCTTGCTCGTTGGCTGATGTCTGGCAGAGCTGCCCCGGCTCCTCCCTGGGATGTTGGTTTTCCCTCCTGCAGTAATTTATTGGCTTCTGTAAATCTCTTCTGCTGGGAGCTGGTGTGTGAGGGTGGACTGTGCCAGGAGGTAGGGCTTATCAAATGTCACGCCAACCTTATCTCGGGGGAAACATCCTTCAGTAATTAAATTAAATGAAAAGTCCTGGAATAAAGCCTCGGAGGCTGCGGCCGTCTGTTTATCTCCAAAATACGTGTGGAGCAGGAGATGGGAACGGGAGATGCCAGAGGGCTGGGCCAGGTCTCTGCTGGTTTTACCGTGTCCACGTGTGATGGAGCCTCTTGTACTTCTGTGCTTTGTGTTTTCTCCCTAAAGAAACGAGTTTCCCACCGAGAGAAAGGCCAGACCTGTGCAAATCTCCAGGGGGGCTGCTACTGACATCTCCAATGGTGCCAGCTGGGGAGAAAACCCACCTGGAGCTCGGTGGATGACGAGTGTGTGAGTATCTCCCCCCACCCCAGCCCATCAAATTCAGAAAGAGGAAAAAAAGTGATAGAAGCCTTTTTGTGGATCATTTTGTGGTTGCTGTAGGTGATGAAAGTGCCTCTGGCAAGGCAAAAGGAAAAAGGGGCCAATGAATTAAGTGAATCCTTTGCTGTGACGGGCTTGCCCAGCTCAGCTCCTGGCCTGTCGGGGGCAGCTCCTCAAGCCTGATGGTGTCAGGTTCTTTTTTGGCTCCCGTTTTTGGGGGAGCATCCCACCCCTGCTGCCTCCTCACGCAGCTCATTGCCATTGCTCCCAGGGCCGCAGCCAAATCAGCTCTTCAAATTACAGCCGTCCCCGCCGCGCGTGTTTCCATGGAGATCCCAGCGGATGCTCCTTCCTCCTCCGGAGCTGACGGAACAGCAGCGCCCAGGGGTGGCCCATGGGGGGTCTGGGGGGTCCCGAGCTCTGCAGCCACGTTGGCCACCTGCTGCTGGTGGCAGATCTGGCATCTTTGGTTCTGGTGTGCTGGCGCTGAAGCAGCTCCTCTGCTTTGCCTGGATCATGCTGGGCTTGGGCTTGGCACCCGTCCCCACCAGCACTGGGGGCTGTAAATGAGCAGGAGGGAGGGCAGGAGCTCTGTGGGGAGGGCAGGAGCTCTGTGGGGAGGGCAGGAGCCCAGTGAGGAGGGCAGGAGCTCCGTGGGGAGGGCAGGAACCCTCTGGTGAATTCGGGATTCTCCACAGGCAGCACTGGAGGAGTTCGCAGGACCGCTCCATGAAAAGCACCATCAGGCTGATTTGTTTGTAGCATCTTTATTTAAGCCATGAGTGGTGTTTGTGGCCTGGAAATAGGTTTCCTGAGCGTGGCACAGAGCTGCTCGGCCACGGCTGGGCCAGCGCAGGCGGAAATGCCCCGGTCTGTGCGGCTGAGAGCGAATGGCTGCGAGAGCTGAGAAACGCTGGTAATTACAGGAACAAAACTGTTATTAATGCACCAATTTACTTGGGAGCCAGGCTGTATGTAATTACACTCTGAGATCAAGATAAGGTTAATGCATTTACCTGCCTGGGTATTTATAGACACTTTGAATTGTTCTTTCTCTGCTGTGGCACACGAGCGTGCGCGGTTCTGGCGCCGCAGCCCGAGGACAGGCGGCTGCTGCGGTTTTGAGCTTCTCTCTGTTGCAGGTGAGGAAAGGAAGCAGCAGGGCAGGATCCAGCAGATCTCAGAGTCCCCATCCCCAGGGATGCTCCAGCTTCTCCCCTGGCACCCGCAGAGCTTCCTTCATCACTCATACCCGCATTTATTCGTGTCACACTGGGAAATGTCACTTGCGTTTGCCAAGCGTCCCACAGCGCTAAACCCTCCTGGCTGCACCATCGCCCGGAGCCCAGGAGCTTGTGTGGCACAGCACAGCATGGCATGGCATGGCATGATATGGCACTGCTTGCTCCCAGGCCACATGTGAGCAGCTGCCAAGTGTCACCGGGGATATTTCTCCTGGTGTCACACGGGGAGGACAGCGGGAAGCTGCAGAACAGCCCTGGAAACAGACGTACCCGCGTGCGCACGAGGGGACTTTTGGCTTCTTCGTTATTCCAGACCCGTGCTGCCAGGGAAAAGGCCGCAGAGCCCTGGGCACAGGTCACCTCGGAGAGCAAGGGGACGGTTTGGTGAGGTGACATCGGGCCTGAAGGAGCCCTCGCCTTGGCCTTCTGCTGATTTACCGGGAAATCAATGTGTGAGTGGTTGTGGGGAGCACAGGGCAGCCCCCCTGCTGCTGAGCTTCGCTGCAGAGCACCGGATCGGGGGGAAATCTGCCGAAGGGGAGCGGGTGGAGCCGAGCAGAGTCCAAGCTGATGCTCCTGGCACTGGCTGGGGCGTCGTTGCTCTGTCTCTGGGGGGAAGGAGGCTCCGGGCTGCGTCGGGCCCGTTTAACCGCGTCGTGTAAAGCCGCTCTCACAGCAAACACCAGGCTGAGCTATGTGTGTGCTTTTGCTGACTGTTTGCACGTGGTTGGATTTCACGATGACAGGAGTGAGTAACTGCGCAGGGTTATGCAAATTAAGTGTTTAATTAAGTAGGAGTCGTATGAAATAAATCCCAGCTCCACCAAATGCCTCTGGTTTCTGGGTTTCCTCCGAGCACAGGTTACTTCTGAGGGATCTTCTGAGGAGAAACTCTCCTCCTGGGGGGACATCGCTGCTTTCCCACCCTTGGCTGGGAGCAGGATGGGGAGAGATGTCCCCATCCCCATCTCCATCTCCATCCCTGGAGCTCCCCTGGGCCTGTCCCGGCCTGTCCCCTTCGGTCCCCAGCCCGTCCCCACCAGCGCTATGCTCTGCTCATCCCCTGCCCCTCACCTTTCTGGGGACCCCATCAATCACCCTCGAAGGCTCCTCATACATTATCAGCTCCAGCTGTTCCTGTTAATTAGCTCCTAATTACTGACTGGCAGAGGCTGGGCTGGCACAGATGGGGCCAAAGCCAGGCAGGGGCAGTCAGAGCCCTGGGGGTGGAGCAGGAACTGGGAGCTGCCTCCGCCCGGGAGTGGGCTGGAATTTCTCAGTCTCCTGCCCTGATTCCCGGTGTTTGCCAGGGTGACCGCGGCGGGGCCCGGGATGGAGATGGCTGCAGGGACATGATGGGGCAGAGCCCTCTCTGCCCAGTGACCCCCCTGGCACGAGGTGCTTTGGCTGCTGGTCAAACTGGGGGTGCGAAACGGGGCCTTGGCAGGAGCTGGGAGGGGAGGAACAAGTCAGGACCCCCTGGAACTGGAAAGGGACCCGAGATGACGTCAAGTTGGTCCTTTAGTGATAGAGTTTGATGTCAAATAACCCCACGGGCTAATTGGATGAACTCAGATGACCCCACATTGGCCAAAAAAGAGGGAGTTTGACCTCTAGTAACCCCTGTGACCTCAAGTAACCTCACAGGCTAATTAGACTTGGGGTAACTTGAGGTCAAACTCTGTCTTTTTTTGAGTTTGACCTCTAGTAACCCCTATGACCTAAAGTAACCTCACAGGCTAATTAGACTTGGGGTAACTTGAGGTCAAACTCCGTCTTTTTTTTGAGTTTGACCTCTAGTAACCCCTATGACCTCAAGTAACCTCACAGGCTAATTAGACTTGGGGTAACTTGAGGCCAAACTCTGTCTTTTTTTGAGTTTGACCTCTAGTAACCCCTGTGACCTAAAGTAACCTCACAGGCTAATTAGACTTGGGGTTACTTGAGGCCAAACTCCGTCTTTTTTTGAGTTTGACCTCTAGTAACTCCTGTGACCTCAAGTAACCTCACAGGCTAATTAGACTTGGGGTTACTAGAGGTCAAACTCCGTCTTTTTTTTGAGTTTGACCTCTAGTAACTCCTGTGACCTCAAGTAACCTCACAGGCTAATTAGACTTGGGGTAACTTGAGGCCAAACTCTGTCTTTTTTTGAGTTTGACCTCTAGTAACCCCTGTGACCTAAAGTAACCTCACAGGCTAATTAGACTTGGGGTTACTAGAGGTCAAACTCAAAAAAGAAGGAGTTTGACCTCAAGTTACCCCAAGTCTAATTAGCCTGTGAGGTTACTTTAGGTCATAGGGGTTACTAGAGGTCAAACTCCATCTTTTTTTGAGTTTGACCTCAAGTAACCCCAAGTCTAATTAGCCTTTGAGGTTACTTTAGGTCACAGGGGTTACTAGAGGTCAAACTCAAAAAAAGACGGAGTTTGACCTCAAGTTACCCCAAGTCTAATTAGCCTTTGAGGTTACTTTAGGTCATAGGGGTTACTAGAGGTCAAACTCAAAAAAAGACGGCGTTTGACCTCAAGTTACCCCAAGTCTAATTAGCCTGTGAGGTTACTTTAGGTCATAGGGGTTACTAGAGGTCAAACTCAAAAAAAGACGGAGTTTGACCTCAAGTTACCCCAAGTCTAATTAGCCTGTGAGGTTACTTTAGGTCATAGGGGTTATTTGAGGTCAAACTCAAAAAAAAGACGGAGTTTGACCTCAAGTAACCCCAAGTCTAATTAGCCTGTGAGGTTACTTTAGGTCACAGGGGTTACTAGAGGTCAAACTCAAAAAAAGAAGGAGTTTGACCTCAAGTTACCCCAAGTCTAATTAGCCTGTGAGGTTACTTTAGGTCATAGGGGTTACTAGAGGTCAAACTCAAAAAAAGATGGAATTTGACCTCAAGTTACCCCAAGTCTAATTAGCCTGTGAGGTTACTTGAGGTCACAGGGGTTACTAGAGGTCAAACTCCCTCTTTTTTGGCCCACTTGGGGTCATCTGTGGCCAGCCAGGTGGCCCGTGGTGTCACTCGAGGTGTAGCTCTCTCTCTGGGGTCCCTCTGTGTCCCCCTGAGGCTGTGGGATGCAGATATGGCTGCACAGAGCCGGCCCCTCACAGCCAGACCCCCAGTGGGGTGTTGGAGTCCCAGCACAGCTCTGCCCGTGGTGCCCACGCCTTTCCCAGTTGCTCCAGTGCCAGCCCACACCTGTGCCAGGCGCACGCAGGGCGCTGTATGTCCCCACACAGCCACTCACCCACTGCCCCCCACCCCAGGGGGTAGGGGAGAGGACTGGGGGCAAGGAGAAGGAGACCCTTAGGCTGAGATAAAAACACTTTAATAAAAGAAATTAAAGAAAACTCAAAACCCCCAACACCCCAATATTACAATAGCAGAGATAATGATAACAGGAATAAAATACACAAATGAGCACTACCCAGTGCCACTGCTCACCACCCGCCCACCCAGCCCGGCCCCTTCCCAGAGAACGATCCCGGAGGAGCCACAATCCCGACCCGAAACCGCAATCCCGGGAGCGCGAGAGCCTGAGAGAGAATCCCACCCCTTCCGCTCAGCCCCGGATAATGCACTGACCGTGCTGGGATAGGAGCTGGAATATCCCACTGGGCATCCCAGTGCCAGGGCTGGGGTTTGCTGTTCACTGCCCTTCTATCTCCCAGTCCCAATGCAGCTGTGAACCAGGCAGACACGGTGGCCTTGAGCTCCAGCAGCTACGAATAACATCAGTGTGGTATCAACGTTCTTCTCACACCAAACCCCACACTGAACCCAAACCCCGGCTGTCCTCACTGCTAAGGAGAACATTGACTGTCCTGGCACAACCAGACACACACCCTGGGTGCCAGAAACGCTTCCCTGAGCGGCCCTTGGCCCCAGGAAACCTCGGCACCACACGGGCTCTGCGGTGTCACACGGGCTCTGCGGTGTCACACAGGCTCTGCGGCACCACACGGGCTCTGCGGCATCACACGGGCTCTCTGGTGTCACACGGGCTCTGTGGCGTCACACGGGCTCTGTGGCGTCACACGGGCTCTCTGGCGTCACACGGGCTCTGCGGTGTCACACGGGCTCTGCGGCGTCACACGGGCTCTCTGGTGTCACACGGGCTCTCTGGCGTCACACGGGCTCTGTGGCGTCACACGGGCTCTGCGGTGTCACACGGGCTCTGTGGTGTCACACGGGCTCTGCGGCACCACACGGGCTCTCTGGCATCACACGGGCTCTCTGGTGTCACACGGGCTCTGTGGCGTCACACGGGCTCTGTGGCGTCACACGGGCTCTCTGGCATCACACGGGCTCTGCGGTGTCACACGGGCTCTGTGGTATCACACGGACTCTGCGGTGTCACACAGGCTCTGTGGCGTCACACGGGCTCTGCGGTGTCACACGGGCTCTCTGGCGTCACACGGGCTCTGTGGTATCACACGGACTCTGCGGTGTCACACGGGCTCTGCGGTGTCACACAGGCTCTCTGGTGTCACACGGGCTCTGCGGCGTCACACGGGCTCTCTGGCATCACACGGGCTCTCTGGTGTCACACGGGTTCTGCGGCATCACACGGGCTCTGCGGTGTCACACGGGCTCTCTGGTGTCACACGGGCTCTCTGGCATCACACGGGCTCTGCGGTGTCACACGGGCTCTCTGGTGTCACACGGGCTCTCCGGTGTCACACGGGCTCTGCGGTGTCACACGGGCTCTCTGGTGTCACACGGGCTCTCCGGTGTCACACGGGCTCTCTAGTGTCACACGGGCTCTGTGGCATCGCCGGGACCGGGTACGTTCAGAGAAGCTGCCGGAGTTCAGGCGCGGAGATCCGGGGCTGCCGGGATGTCCCAGCCCCCGCGCCGGTGACGGGGACAGGAATCAGACCTGTCCCACCCCCGGGCTCCGCTCCCCGCAGCGTGGGGGTGATTAATTCCCGCGGCTCCGTGTGCCGACACCCCCGGCCCTTTGGGGTTATTTTGGACACTTCCCTTAATTTAATTTGGTGCGATGGGATTTGATTAAAAGGTATCGATTGGGGGAGGGGGACAAGAATTGTGGCCATTTGTCAGTAGCCGGGAGCCTGTGAAACCTTCTCGTTAATAAATCAGGGCCGGAGCTGTTCGGGGCGCAGCTCTCACCGCCCAGAAACCCTCCCGGGCTCCTTCCCCTCCGGCACCGGGGACAGATTAACACCATTAACAGTTGTGAGTGTTCCCAGCACGGAGCTGCTGCTGGGCCTGCAGGGGCTGGAGGGTGAGAAATGGCCTCACAGATCGGAGCACCCTGAGGGTGCTGAGAACGTGGGTGATGCACCCTGTGCTCCTCCATGCCTGGACACAGGTGGGATGCCCCGTGCAGGGCAGCGATTTCAGGGGCGATCGCAGCCCGGCTTCAGGGAAGAGCGGGAAAGCACCTCCCCCAAAGTGCCTTTCTCCTCCTGTTGGGCAGCAGAGGCTGCTCAGACACGCTGCCTCCAGACAGGGCTGCTGCATCTCCTGTAAGGTGCTCCAGCATCCTCCATAAAACGCTCCAGCTTCCTCCATAAGATGCTCCAGTATCTCCCATAAGATTCTCCCCACCTGTGGGGCCGGAGCACCCATGAGATGCAGACCCGGCCGCTGTTTTAATCGTGCTGTCCATGGGGTGGTCTGGTGCCGAGGGACAAACCCCCCGCCCAACGGCAGCCCCTGGCTGGGGCTCAGCAGTTGTTACCCATAAATGAAGCACTCACAGCAACCAGGGTCTTTGCTTCTGGAAGGAGGAGGGGTCTCCAGCACGGGGTCCCGCACGGGCTCCTCTTCCCGAGGCAGGTGCCGAGCGGGGGCTCTGCTCGCTGGCACGGCTCTGGCCCCTCTTGACTTGCCGGCACCATCGGCTCTCGTTCTGGTGATGCCACAGCCCCCGGGCTTTAACCTCTGTAGCCAGTTCAGAGAAATTGCTGATGATTAATTTAAGCTGAAGGTTAAGAGCCAACATAAACTAGAAAGTCAATGACTAATCTATTAAGCTCCCCAGTAACTTAATTCACTTGTTTTTAATGATCACTTCTTACCTGGGCACTCTGAAAACTAATTGGACTTGAATCACTAAGTGCATTCAGATGTGGACTCCAATGAATAAATACCGCTCTTGTCTGCTTTTAGATGCCAGAGAAAACCAGGGTTGGTTCTGGGGGCTGCCAGAACCCCTCATTGCTGTGCAAGCACTGTCACATCTCCTGCGGTCCAGGGTACCTGCTCTCCAATAACCAGGACCCATCAGCCAGGTTTGCGGCACCCGCTGCCATTTGGGAATTAAAATCACAATTTAGGGCTCGATGCACTGCTTGAAAACGGAGATTTTCTGTCCATTGCAAATGAAAGATCTGCTCGAGTCTTCAAATGGGGCTTGGGCCAAGGCAGCGAGGTTCTTGGGTATCCAAGGGACGGGTGAGGCTGGCTTGGTGGTTCCTCTACTGCCAGAGCTGTCCCTCTTCCTCCTCTTCCTCTTCCTTCCCCTCCAGCTCATGGCCTTTTCCATGGAGGTAATTGCTGATGACTGGTCACGAGCAGCCCCCACGCCCAGCTCTCCATTTCCAGCACCCCTGTTAGAACAGAAAACACAGATCTCAACCTCAGGAAACAAGTTCAGCTCCAGACACGCTGCCGTTCACCTCATCACTGCCAGCGTCTTTAATCCCCAGGGGATGGAGGGGTCTCCATGAGGTGGGGGGGACCCCTGGCCTGCAGTGAGGGGTTGGGAGCAGATCACCGTGCCTGCAGGAAAGAGGAGGTCACTGGGATCGCAACACCCCGTTGTGTTTAAGGTGCCTAAAGCCTGCGGGAGGGAAGTAGCCGAGGTGCCTTCTGCTTGCGCGCGGGCAAGGACGCTCTGGCTCCGAGGAGAGCAGACGGGCGGTGCGGGAGGAAATGTGGCTGGAATGAAAAGCACCTACTTAGGAGATAACATGAAAGCCCTTTTAATGTAATTTAATGGCAAAAGGCAAAATGAGGCTTTGAGATGCAGCTCCAGTTCTCTACTTAAGGTGAGGATGAACACTTGGATTGGATCAATCCACATGAGGATGAGGAGAACAAAAGAATCAGCGTGGGGTTTATCTCCCTGAAAAGTCTGGCATCAGCTGTGGGAAGTGGAATGACTTCTCAGTGTCAGAGCCACGGGACTGTCCTCAGCGAAGCAGGAGCCTCAGCCACGTGGGGCTCGGTCCCCAGGAGCCCCAACGAGTGGTCCACTGGTAGAGGCAGCTCTGCCTCTGTCACCACCCATGGCACATTGTGCTGTCACCACCCATGGCACCCTGCTGTCACCGCCCATGGCACCCTGCTGTCACCGCCCATGGCACACTGCTGTCACCACCCATGGCACACTGTGCCATCGCCACTCGCACCAGGAGCGCGACAGCCGTCGAGTTCCAGACTGCACAAGTTGATCATAGTGAAATGGAGGATTTCACAGTTTGCCATCAATTAACCGCCGAGCAGAGAGAACACAGCGCTTGTGCCGGGGAAGATGGTTCCCCCTAAAGAACAGTTCTTTTAATGAGGCTCATAATAATGCTCATTAATTTGTGTCTGTCTGAACGTTCAGGTTGGCAAATGAGGAAGGAAATAGCTTTGCATTGAGGCTGAGTCACACACACCACAGCTCCTCTCTCCTGCTAAGCCTCGGGTGGGTCATTGGGAATTTGTTTTTCTGATAAAGAGAAGCTTCTCAGAATGAATCCTGCAGAGCCCAGGGCTGCCTGACAAAGCCAGAGCGAGGGGCTCGTGGTCCCACAGCCCCCACAGCTCCCTCCCGTCTGCATTTATCCCACTGAACGCATCCAGAACCTTTTCTTTGAGCTCTGGGGCAGGAGCACGATGCTGTTCCCCTCGGGCAGGGTCGGCTCCCTTCCCTCCGTGCCGAGCATCCCGGCACCGCAGCCTCTCAGCCAGGAGCACCTCACCGCCTGGCTGGGCGCTCCCTGGCACGGGGAGCGGGAGGAAGCCTTGCTCCAGCCTGCCAGGCTCTCCTCCAACCCCGGTAACGGCTCTGGCGGAGGGAGCCGAGCTCCCCAGCCGTCCCCGGGGGCTGGAGCCGTTCATTGTGGGCTTTTCCATCCGCTCACAGTGCAGAGCTGTACAGATGCTGTCCGCTCCCCCCAGCGGCAAGGAAATTATGCACCTGGGCCAGCAGCCAGCATACAGAGGATTTATGCTTTTCAAGGTCTTTTATTAACTTGACAACATATGGCTCTATCCACAGAGCATCTCCTCCTCCTCCACCTCCTCCTCCTCCTCCTCCTCCTCTGGGATGCCAGGCTGGAGCAGGGCTCTCCCTGGCTGCCCTATGTCCCTGCACCCAGCTTGGGTGAAATGGCCCTTTAGGGGTGGGTGTGATGTTAGCAAAATGACATAACAAAACAATTTTCTTATTTAAAACCATATTTTAATTCCCCTTTTTCTTGCACAAATGCAAACCCAGAGCTTTAAAATAACATTACTGAATATTTAGGGAACGCAGAGATGTTCTCTTTGGCATGTACCTGTATTTGAGTAGGAACACCTGAGAATACGTCAGCTCAGGGCAAGTTTTGATTCCTCATAGTTCTCCATGGAAACCTGCACCGAGGATGAGCTTTTCACTACACTGGGCCACATTCCCACACTGGCAAGAGCCAGCCCCTTAAACAACTGCCTCCTAAAGAAGACCCTGTGCTGCTTTGCATTCATAGCTGAGTTTTACTCTTGCAGGTGCCTAACACAACAGCCCATAAGGGTCCCGTGGACCCCGAGGCTGCCCGAGCCTCCCAGTCAATGTATGCACACGAGCCCGCCCGCAGAAGCAGGGTTCCCATTGATTTTTGTCTTTCAGATTCAGGCTGCAGTGGATTTCTCCCAGGCAGAGTGTTTGCATCTAATGAAATGCAGAGAACGTCCTGGAAAGGCGCCGCAGCTGGCTGTGGGCAAGGAAAATTGCCCTCATTTTTAAAGCTTTTAGTAACTGCAAGAGGAACCCCCGAGCAGCTGGGTGGCTGCAGGTGAGGGGAGGGAGGTGGGGAGCGGCTTCCGAGAAGGCAGCTCCGCCAGGGAAAGACCTTCCCGGAGCGTTCCCGTGCCTCCCTGCGTAGGAGGAATGTCTGATGATGCTGAACTTAAAAACTGGCTGGAAAAATGTCACGCTGCTGCCTGGCTCTAGATGTGTCTCTTCCCTCTCTCAGCTGAAACACGGCTGGATGGCACCGAGCTGAACCCCTCCCTGCAGGCAAGGCAAGGCAAGGTGCTGGGGGCAATGCTGGGTCTGCAGCCTGGCTGGTTGTGATGGTTGCACTGGGCTGACACTGGGCTGGCAGCCAACACAGCCACCCACCCACTGCCCCCCCACCCGAGGGGACAGCAGGGAGAACTGGGGGGCAAAGGTAAGGAGACTCGTAGGGTGAGAGGAGAACAATTCAATAATCAAAATAAAATAAAACTTTAAATAATACTAATATTAAAAATTAATGATAGTAATAACAGTAATCAAACATGCAAATGAGTGATCCCCAGTGCCATTGCTCACCACCCACCCACCCAACCTGGCCCGTTCCCAGAAAACGATCCCGGAGCAGCGACAATCCCGACCCGAAACCGCAATCCTGGGAGAGCGAGAGCCAGAGAGAGCCACAGAGAGCCAGAGAGGAAGAGCCCCTCATGGATCTCCTGCCCATGGGGGACAGGAGATGGAACAGCCCCTTGGCAGAGCCCAATGCCCATGGAGCTGATCCATGTCAATATTCCTCCCTGGGACAGCCTGAACGCTGACCCACCTTGTGTCTCCAGCGCTGGCCCAGGGGTGACCATGAGGAAGCTTCATGCATGTTCAACAAAGCTCCTGGAAAATCCTCTTCCCTGCCCCAGGTCGGTGTTTTTCTGGCTCTCTGATCACTTTCTGGGTGGAAAAGCCTTTCCCAAGGACATCGAAGCTCCAGGGATGCAAAGCCTGGCCGCGCTCGGAGCCTGCAGCAGCCGATGCTGGGAGGTTTCCTCCGCAGATCTCACCAGGCAGGGATGTTCTGCAGTGAGCAGCTGGGCAGCCTTGCACCAGAGACCTCTCCTTCCATCAGGAACTTCAACTGCAGACTAGGAGTTGCCATTTACATTGAACTGTTCTAAACCAACTGAATCAAGACCCAAATAAGCCCCACGCAAGCTTTGGTGAGATTTTTTGTGCTGCTCGCTGGCTGCCTTAAGTCCAGCTTCTCCTGATGTGCCACAGCACGTGGTCTGCTCCAACCTGCTGCATCCCACAGCGTCCCACCTGATCCTCCATCCTCTCCAGACAGCAGGCTTGGCTTTCTCCTTTGTGTACCCCCACGTTTCCCAAAGTTTTCCGCAGCCATCAGCCAGGGACCTGCTGCAGGAGTTTGTTTACCCACGCGCCTTAAAGTGCAGAGCGCGAGGCTACGGCGGCGTTCGAGTAGCGCCGAGTGCTTTCAAGAAGATTACACCACTGAAGAAGTAATTAATGTTTGTTTCATTACGTTCTGGGGAATGATCGGCCAACAAGATAATTCAAATAAAGCAGAGCACGTTCTGATTGAGCACTGTTTAAAGGCTGATTCATTGCAAACTGGCCCGTGCAAAGGACTAATAATTAAGAGAAAAGGCACAAGTAGGAGCATAGTCACCATTTATCTGCCTTTTATGTAATTAAAATGACAGAAATTATGGCTTAATGAGTGGAAATTGGATGTGCTCTTGAGAGTTTTGTGTATCCTGTTTTCTTACCGAGCGCCATCTCCAACCATGTCCCTCCAGCCGTGTCCCCAGCCCTGGGGCACAGCCAGACTGCAGAGGGACCTGGGTCACTCAGACCATGAGCCGGGCTCCTCTCGCCAGACCCCAGCGAAGCAGTTCGGGCCATGTCCAGTGATTAATTCTTTCCTAATGTGTCATTAAATTCCATACAGCGAAATGACTGTGCCACATTATGTGGTAAATAAACCTCAGTGAAGGCAGAACATCCTGAAACCCAGCTGCCTTGACCCCAGAGCTCAGAGGTACGAGGAGGGCAGGGCTGCTCTGCGGCAGCGCGGGGTGCTGGCGCTGGGTGGTGGGAGCTGCCTGGCACCGCTGCCGGCAAAGCCCCGGTGCTGCCGCAGCTCTTGCCCGTCCGGCGCGGTGGGACTCGCCCTCACTTTTCATTCCCTCCTCTTGTTTGCTGGATCTAAACTCCCCTGAATGGGGAGAGAGGAATTCCCCGGAGCAGAGCGGCAGGGTGAGCGCGGCGCCACACTCCTGCTCCCCTCCTCGGTTCTGTGCCGCAGGGCGGCCCCGCGGGGGCAGAGGTTTGGTGTGTCAGTTAAACAGGGAGAGTCAAACTGTCCTCCATCTGCTGGAATAAAGTCCACCACCTTCATTTCTCTGATTAACTGCCCGGGGGTCTGATGTATTATTAAGGAGGGGAGGTGGGTACCAGCTGGGTGCCAGCACCACCAGCCCATTGGGGACCCTCCTGCCCCACTGGTGGTGCGGAATGGACCCATCACCCCAGCTCCTGCACCGAGGGGCCGCTTCCCACACATCCCTGGGGAGCATCTTCCACAAGATGGAGCCTGCAGGCAGGCGATGGGCAGCCAGGAGGATGCTGGATGGTGAGCAGCTGTCTGTCTGTCTGTCTGTCCAGCCACCCCAACACACAGTGCTCTGTCTGTTCACCTGTCTCCATGGTGGTGCCTGGAAGGCAATGTGGCATGGCCTCATGTCTGTCCATCTCTCTGTCTGTCCATCTCTCTGTCTGTCCATCTCCCAGGCAGTGCCCTGACAAGGATGAGGAGCAGCTGCTTTGACCCCTTGTTCTTTGCAGTACAAGTTGAGTGGGGACCTGGTGTAGGGCCTTGGGCATGTGTGGCTGATGATCTCCACCAGCACTCAAGAGGTACAAAAAACTGCCCTGAGGGGTATCTGGGGCTTCACATCCCTCACATGGGATGCTGCAGCTGCCTCAGTTTCCCCTCTTGCATCATGGGCTGTGGCTGGTGGCAGGGGCTCCCACACAGGGTGAATTAATCTCCCTGCTTTGCCTCTTAATCCTGAGAGGAAAACACAAAACTAAGATGGATTAAAATAAATGTCAGACCCTGAGAAGAAATGTCAGGAGCTGGGGGGACTGCAGGGCTCCAGGCACCCTGGGGAAGGGCACTGATCCCTCCGATTGCCCTCGCTTCCTTTAACACATTCCCAGTCATCAGCCAGTGCTCGTGGAAGGAGATTCCCAAGTGCAGGAGAAGGAGATGGCTGTGACCTGGAAGCAGTGGTCTCTGAGCCCATAATACTCAGCAAAACTCTCCAAAACTTCTTTCCTCACAACCAGAGAAAGTGCTTGGGGCAGCTATTAAAGTGTAATCAATCAGTGTCAAATAAAAGTCATCAGAATATGACTGAGAGTCTGATTGCCTGTAACCAACATAATTAGACAGTGAGGATTTTCTTTCTTTTCCCTTTCTGCAAGAAGGCTAAAAGCCTCCAAAATTGGAGCTAATATCCTGTGTCTGGAGTGAGGTGAATTCACATTTGACCTATTGTTCAAATAAAAATTCTCCTCAAATCCAGCCCAAGCTGGCGCTGGCAATCGCTGCCGGGCTCAGCACAGACCCAGCGAAGAACACCAGAAAAATACAATCCCTGGAATTAGTTCGCATTTAGCATGTGTGATCAGGCAGATTTCAGGGGTGATGGGGCAGGTGAGAAGGTCTCTGTCTCGCTCATTAACCACCCCTGTGCCAGCAGTGCTGGTCCCAGCAGAGGTGAGCACCACACGGTGCCGGCGCTGCTGTCCCGGCCGGGGCACCACGAGCGTCCCGTATCACAGCAATCCCCTTCACATGGCCAGTGACACCGCGCCCATTTCCTCAGGCTGACAAACCAGCCTGTGCTTCCACCCTCCCTGTCACTGCTTATCTGTCTCCTCTCACTCTCCAAATCCTCTCTTGCTTCAGATTTTTCTCCCAAACACTGACAATACCAGGGGAAGAGAAACGCCAAAACGCACCAGCTCTCCCTGTCAGGTCCAGCCTGAGGAGACCTTCAGGAGAGACAATTTTAATTGCCAGTGCACATCACAAGGCCAGCAGTGCCTGTGTACCTGCAGCTGGGAGGGGGTGACCTTCACTGTCTGCTGGGTTTCGGGGGGAGCTGGGCCCACCCCACTAAATAAGGATCTTTGCCATCCCTCCTCCAGCTCACTGCTGGCACAGGAGAGCAGATCCCAGCGCTGCCCTGTCCCTCCCTACATGGTGGTACAAGGTGACACTCGGGGTATGGCACCTGAGGAGGGAACCCCAGAAAAGCTCAGACCAGGTAATTATTATAAACCAAACATCCAACAGAAAGATGAGCACCTCACCTCACCCCACCTCACCCCACCTCACCTCACCTCACCTCACCTCGGGCTCTGTCTGTCCTCCCTGTCCCAGGGCTGCTGGCACGGCTGCACCGGGATGGAGCTCACAGGCGATGCAAGCCTAGAAAAGAGAGAAAACTGTTAATAAAGACAAATAAAAGTTGCTTTTCTTTCCTCCCCAGATAACTCCTGGACCTCTCTCTCTTTCTCCCTGGCAGGGATCACCGTCAGGTGCCAACACGCTGCCCACGGAGCTGTGGTGCAGGGAGGTGGGCTGGGCAGTCACCCACAGGCACGTTGGCAGGTTCACCGCACCCATGGCACAGTCACCACCTCTGCCACAGCCCTGGTGAGCCCACGCTCTGCTCTGCTCACAAGGGACTGGTGGTGACATGGCTGATCTGGAGCACAACAGCGTGTTCCTGAGGTGAGAAAACGTGTGGGCACCGTCCTTCCCCTCCACCCACCCTCGGGTCCAGCCACCAAAGGGACAGGAGCACTTGAGAACCATCTCTCACTGTCTCAGGTAGAGAGAAAGAAGTAAAAAAAAAACCCCAGAAACAACAGGCAGTGAGAATTTAGTCATGAATTCTTGCTGGTGGAGGCAAAGATAAACCCATAAAGAGCAGAAATGTGTCTGGTAAACTCTGCGAGGTGAAGGTGTGAGATGAGTTAGCTGTGTGTGGGAGTGTGTGGGATGATGAAAGGCTTTAGAAGTACCTGAGCAGGAGCAAGAGCGTGGGGAGTCATAAACCAGGTGATTAGCAAGGTGTTAGGGAAGCTTTAGGCTTCAGCTGTGCTCATGCTCTCGCCCTTCCCCAGGCTGGAGGAGAGCTGCTGCCATCCCCGGCAGCGGCCTGGCAGGGGCTGGAGGGTGAGACCTTGTAATAACCAGCTCTGCTCTAAAAGTGATATCAAGTACTTCTGGTTATCTACAGCTGGGAACACACCCAGCTTCAGATATTCCAGTCTATGTAATTGAATTATTTAGGGGCTGGCATGGCCTGATGAAATAGGCTTTCTTCCTATTTTTAGGTTTCCATCTACAGGGCTGGAAATTATAGCCATTAAAATGTTCTATTAGTAATGAAATATAAAGGGGAAAAAACTGATCGGACTTTTCTGGTGCATATAGAGCATTAGGATATCATTAATTTTAATGACAGAGCCCAAAATTACAAAGCTATTACAATCATACTTGAAATTTCTGAAAAAAAAGAGAGAATCAGTCTAAATTATTGCTAATGAGTAAAAAAATATTTAAGTCGTATTTAACGGACCTTGAAATTAGAGGCACCATTGGCACAGGCTGAGGACGGCGCTGGCTGCGGTGGTGCCCTGGTGCTGACAAACACAGCGCCCGGTGTGAGGAGGCAGCGAGGGCCACGAGGAGGATGGGGAGAGCGTTTTGGGAGGGGAAGGGGGGAGGACCCGCTCCTCCAAGGGGGCTCTGGTGTCACCATTCCCTGTCCTGGCTGTGGGATTTCCTGCTGCCGTGGAGAGGGCGGCGTCATCCCAGCGCGTGAAGACACGGACGTGGCTTATCCGGGAGACGGAACATCTCGCCTTGCGTGCGGCGAGTGGTGTCCCTTGGAGGGCTGGACACGCTCATCTTGGCTTTCCTTTGAAAAATAAATGACTAAGGAACAAAGTCCTTCGACAGTGGAGATGGGGGAAAAGGAGAGACTTGAAAAGAGAAAGCCCCGAGGTTGGCGGCTGTGGGAGCTGGTGTCTGTGCTCCCCCTGCCCGCTGGGAATTTGTCCTGATGGTGTGAGCCCGGCGAGGGGACAGCACGCTGCCCAGGGTGTGTGCTGGGACCCCACATCAACTGGGACCCCACATCGACTAGGACATGCTCACAGCAACGCAGCCAACATCTCCTGACCCCACAGCAGCGATGTGCCTCAGGACAGGGGACAACTCCCTGCCTTGCCCTGGACACCTCTGCTCGTCTCCAAGTCACCCAACTCTCGCCTTCCTCATGGAAAATCCTGTATTATCCAAACCCAGGAGGCAGTTGCTGCGTTCAGGCCCCTCACTTGCACCCTGCACTTCATTTTTTGAGACCATCTAGAGTCAGAAGGGAAAAAATCCAACCAAACGCGGGCTGGGTGGGCAGGGTGTTACTGCACTAACCTGGGGGTGCAGTTTCTCCCCGTTACCAAACCCAGGTATCATCACTGAGCTGAGGCCAGAGCACAGAAACCTCCCCCCGGCGCTGGCCAGGGTGTGCCGGGGGGTTCCAGCTCAGTCCCCTCCCCGGTGGCGCTGCCCGTGCGTGCGGCCGGCAGCGGTTAAGCAGCTTAGCGGCCGGCCGTGCCCTCTGAGGGGACAGGCGTATTTATGGAAGGGCTGATGTTCTGGAAAAAGAGGCTTTGCTCCCCGTGGCCAGCGCTGACCCCCTCCCTGGGGTGAATCCTGCCGGTGGGAGGCCTGCAGATCAGCCAGCTACCCCTCACTGCTTCCTTCTCCCCCTTACCCCATGCTCGACACTGCAGCTGGTTTTCTAAGGGGGAAAGACACCCATGGGTGTCTTCTGCTTGTCCTTTGGGCCCCCCTGCCCTTTATTTCTTTATGCTTTGGGGTGGGCAGCTCACTGGTGCCAGCCATGCCACAGCACAGCCCATCTTATTGTGCCTGCAGTGACCACGAGTCCGCTTTAACCTCCAGCCTCACAACACATCACCGTGCTTGCATGGGAGAGAAGGTACCTGGGGAAGGAGAATTCTCTTATTTTTCTCCAGAAAAGCCCTACTCACTCAATCTCCCCCTGCTCCAGTTTGCTGGCTACTGTCCCAAAGCTCCATGAAACATCTCGGAGCAGAAGACCCCGAATAAATACATTGGCTCATAATGGTCTACGCAACATTAAAACTATTTTCCAGATACCTGATATTTGAGATGTTGCAATAAAAGGGTCAAAAAACTTTTCAAATTCATTAGTCTGTCGCCTCAAAATAGCTGCTTCATTAAGTGCTGCGGAGACGGCTGCTAAAGGGAGGCGAAGCAGAGGGCCCCGGAGATTGGATGCGCACACAGCGCTGATAAATGGCTGCTCTGTGGCTATTCCAGAGCCAGCAAGGGGAAAAATGCCATCCCACGCCTGAACAAGCCCTGAGTTTAGTGCAAAAACTCAGGAACTGCCTTGGTCAGAATAAAACATCCCTGTGTCCGCTCGCAGGCAGCAATGTGACCCTTGGGAGAGGGGCTGCCAGCACGGAGGGAGCTGCCAGGGACCCAGAACCCCTGTGTCCTTCCTTGGTGTGGCCACTGGCCCCACTGCCCAAGGGTGCCCAGCACCCGGGGGCCCCCACTGTGACCATGGTGCAGGAGTGCAGGTGAGGGCTGAGGGGGGTCCACACCCCCCATCCTCCTCTGAAGGATTTAAATAATCCTGTGGGTCGATCCGACCTCTTCAACACACGGAGAGGAGCCACGGCCTTGGGTTCTGCATCCCCAAAGAGCTTCCACTTAATTCAGCTCGGGCTGCAGCTCTGGGATGTGCAGGACACAGTGGAGCCCTTCCTGATGGATAAGGGGGAGGATGAAGATGGACAGTTTTCCCTGTCCAAGGTAATAGTCAGCAATTCCACTCAGATGAGCACGTGGTTTTCTGACGTCCCTGCACCGCGTTGAGCAGAACACCTCGGTGGCAGAAGATGTATAATGCTATCTGTGGAGTGGTCCATTTTCTAAATGGAAGCTTGCTATTTAAAAAGAAAGCACTTCAACACTTTGGAAAACAGGAAGGTCCCCAAAGCTGCATTTTTGAGTGCTCATTTCGCAGCTCCTGAAAAAGCCAAGTTCATTACTGAGCGGCAGCGAGCGCCGGGTGGCACCGGTCCAAGCAGCACTCAACATGAGCATGACTTTAAGCAGAGCCACAGTCCCAGCGTATGCAGAGGCATCACTCACATCCCAAAAGCCAAACATCTGCCTAATTGAGTTCTGAACATTAATTTTTTTGGTTTTTTTTAACACCAAGATGGCACCAGATTCATTCCCAGACTCACCCTGTTCCTGCGAGGCAGCTGTGGCCGAGGGTCCCGCTGTCCCCCACTGTCCTGGGGCTCTGCCCTGCAGTCGCAGCTCTTCCCAGTGCTTCTCACACTTGTCCTCGTTTCACAACGCCAAGGTGCTGCTTGGTTTTTGGGAGGCAGAGGCTGAGATAAACACTCCTCACTCAAGCACATCCTTCAGGAGACACTGCTCTCCCCACTCAGCAGTTTGGGCAGCGCCCCTGGAGCGAGCTCTGTCAGAGGAAGGGCTTGGGATGAAGGTGCAGGGGGCAAAGGTGATGTTCTGGAGGATGCTGATGGGAGAGCAGCTGCCTCCGGGCACGGGAGCCCAACACCCAGCAGCGGGCAGGGGGAGCAGGCGTGATGGGATGCACAGGGACCTGGGGGGACTTGTCACAACTGCACACCCTGGGCACGTTGAAGGCTGGTGAAGGGCACCTGTGAGTGGCACCTTTGAAGCTGCCCAGGGGCCAGGTATCCTGTTTCTCACTCACTTTGCACGGCCGATGCTCCCGCTGTCTGCACTCGTCCCTCCGAGTCGAAGCACCCCTCCCTGGCACCCTTCCCCGCGGTGCTGCACGACCTCCCGGCAGCGCCGCCATCCCCAGCGTCCTTGGCAGGGAAGGAAACGTCAGTCACCTCTTCTTGCCCTTGCTGCTGCTGAAATCCAGGTTAAAGCAGTTTTCTGCCTGAAGCTGCAGCTCAGCCATTGTGTCCTCGAAGCCGTGGGCCGGCAGCAGCCGAGCAGACCCCCAAAGTTTGGTCCAAATCCCCTCCGGTTGCTGTGTGGGAGCAGAGAGCTCTGTCACATCTGTAAATTCGGGCTGAGCCTCACCAAATCTATTTGCTTGATCAGATTTATGTAGCAATTCCAGGACGAGGTGAATAATGAAAATGAGTCATGAATATTTCATTTTTATAAATCACATAATTCTTATCTATTCACAAATATTTGCTTTGCCTTATAAACCGGATGAATAATTTACAGAAATATGCAGCAAATATTTTAAAGAAAATATGGAATTCATCGACTACATTAATCAACAAATATTATTCAACTTATATTGGTTTAGCTTGCTGACAGATAAACTCTTTGTTTATGAGAGGAGCTGGAGGAGCAGGTGATATTTCCCATATTGAAACACAAGGAGATGAAGCTCGTTACTTCCCACCACAGTTATTGTCACACTTGCCTGCTTGGTGCTGGCTGCAGTGGTCCCAGCAGGAGACCCATCCCTGGACCCCGACCCTTGGCTCCAGCATCTGCCACCTGGGGTTTCCTTGGTGGCTAAAAGGGAGACAGAGAAATGTCAATTTTGTGTTTCTGATTTCTGCACATCACCTCCATCCCCTGGTCCCTGCCAGCCCCCCCAGTCCCTGCCACCCCACCGAGCCAGGGCGGTGGCACGTGTCCACCAGCTCTTCTTGGCTCTGACAATAGGCAGTAAATAAACTGTTAAGTTTTCTAATTTTACAGTAATTCCCTCAATTATTTAGCTTTTTAAAAAATCAGCTGCTTAAACAGAGTATTAAGCAACTGCATTAATCCACCTGTATTTGGATGATAAAGTGATTAACCTGACAGATTTAAACACCGTGATGCTTTGGTGACGAGTGCCCTGACGGAGCAGGGGCCACTGCTGAGCAGTGGATCCCCTGGGCAGGCAGGAGGGGTGCAGAGGGGTGGGCACAGCATCCATCTCCTCCCAAAAGGACACTGCAGCTGCTCCAAACCCACTCACCAGCCAGGTTCACTGCCTGCTGTCCATCCCCCAGCTTCAGCAGGTTTCTGCAGGGAGAGGGAGGCTTTTCCCCCGTTCCTAATTGAGCAGCAAATGTTGCACATTGGGTGCAAACGTCCAGTTTTCAGAGGGGTCTCTGAGGAGGGGACCCTGGTGTCCATGCACGCTGCTTTCCACACCCCGAAGTGAGCACCACCTGATGTCCCTGGTCAGTGTTCCTGCTGTTTGCAGCGGCTCCAGAGCTGTTCACCTGTAACACCTGCCCGCTTGCTCAGAGGGAAATACGATTTCACAGTCACAGCCAGACCAACCCCTCCCCACGAAACGGGCTGAGAACGCACCCGTTTCCAAATGGCAGTGTAGAAGGTTTTGGCTCTCTTGGTTTATTGAGCCCTGGGTCCTGCCACCAACTTCTCTGGTCGTGTTCTCATTAAGAGAGTTAGAAGCTCATGAGCTAATTGTTAACACAGCCAGCGGGGCAGCCCGGGGACCTGAGCCTGGGAATATTCTGGAGGATGAGGGCTGAGCCCCCCGAGCAGCCAGCCTGGCCCCCTTTGAGACAGTCAGCTGGGGAGTGGCTTTGTCCCTTGTCCCCTCACCATCTCTGGGGTTTGAGCCAGGGAAGTTCCCCCCAGGAAGGTCACAGCTGCCCAGCACAGCTGGTTTTGGTGGCGGGGAGCACGCGGCGTGCTGGCACGGAGCACACGGTGTGCGGACGTGTCACAGCAGGGAGCGGGGGGACTGTCACTGTACAACACCACACACCGTGCTGGGCTGTAGAGGAGAGGCTGTCAAGACACTGAAGGGCAGAGTCAAACTGAAACCGCCACGGCCGCGGGCGGGAACTCTGCACAGTGGCTGCCAGGAAAACCTCCAGTACTAGCAGCAAACGCTGCCCTGGCAGCGCAGAGACTGCTCCAGGTATCACAGCAGCTTAGGCACAGTCCTGCATGGAAGGTGATGGCTTTGGAGAGCCGGCTGCACCCTCCCAGCACACACAGGGAAACCTCCGGCTTCTCCTGGCACCACTGGCAAAGGCACCGCCGATACCCACCGCGGCAGCCAGGGCAGTGGGAGGGGAAGTGGAGCTGGACTGGAAAGGCTGGAAGGTGTCAGGGACACCTTGGAGGGGGCTGCCGGGATGGTAAGAGGGGACTGATCCCCCCTGCCTCTTTCAGGAGGACCAGGGTCACCCCAAGGCATCCATGTGCTTCTCCAACCTGCACACAGCAGCTCTGTGCCGGAGAGCCCTGAATTATTTATAGCCCGTTGTCATCCCCCAGGTATTATTTGTGTAACCATTAGTTTCTGTAAAGTGTCTGAAAGAAGCTGTAAAATATCAAACCTCTCCTCACTTCAGTGGGAGCTGATTGTTCTCCTGCCTGATTTACCAAGCTCCAGCTCAGCAACTTAACCCTTTGTGAGTGTCAGTGGTGCAGGAGCGCGGGCACCTCGGCACGGTGTCAGCCCCGAGCAAAGCCTCGGCTCCTGGTGCCCAGGTGGAAGGGAACACGGGATCCAGACACCAGTCATGGGCATCACAGGAGAGGGCAGCGCCAGATTGTCCACTGGAAGCCTCTGTCCTTGCAGCAGGAGCTCTGGACTGGGAAGCAGCAGCTCTTCTCTGGATAAATACGTTTTTAAAAAATGATTTATTCAGTGGTATAATGAATTCGGTGCCTTTTAAATGTGACAGTGGGTAAAATACACCAGCTTGCTGCAGGCTTAAATGTCAGCTGTAAAGATCAGGCTTTCTCTTCCCTCCCCCGTGCTCGTGGGCCATCCTTTAATTTACTGCTTGATTTTAGAGGGGCTTGGGGCAGCAGGGCTGGTGTGGCTGTGGGGACATTGCATCCTCACATCCCTGCATCCCCACATCCCAATGTCCCTGCATCCCTGGGCTCTGCCCAAAGCCCACAAAGGAGAAGAGAAATCACAGGAAAAGGGTTTGGGGTGAGGAAAGCAGAACCCACAAAGCACAGCAGACTGCCCAAGAGACAAGTATTTTGTTGGGGTTTCCAGATGATGGCAACGTGCTTCTTTTCATGCCCAAGTCAGCAAAACAAAGCCAAATTACACTTCAATGTAAATTCACAGCCGACCAAACAGTGAAAGAGGAGCAAAGTGGACAAGAGAACAGCCCCCAAACTCACTTAGAGCAGGCACAGCAAGAGGCTTGGACAAGACTTGAGAAATTACTTTAGAAAACGAGCACTTTAGAAACCAAATAAACTGCTCCAAAGACACAAAACCGTCACCCTGAGCAAGCTCGGAGTGATGGCAGGCACTGAACCAAACCAGCACACACAGCCTCATGTCACCAGCACCTCTGCACCCACCGTCCTCGGCCACTTCAGCACCATGAGGTCCTGCCTCCTCCTCCCACACTGCCCCGGCCTGTCCCTCACCCTGTCATGAGGAGGGGAGAGCAAAGGGCATCTCACCCCATTTCTCCAGCTCTTTCCACCCACAAGCTCTGGGATAGAAACAGATTTGCTGCAGGAAAAGGCCTTTTGTCACAGAAAATCACACAATTCCTCATCCCCACCTACCCAAGCTGGTCATGGGGGTCCCTCAAGTTGTGCTGGGACCAGCAAAAGGCCACACAAAGGTCAGGACAGCCGGGCAGCCAGAAAACCAAGGACAAAGCAAGTGAAAACCACAGGACCCAGCAAACGGAGGAACAGCAGCGCAAACGCGATGGCTCACGGCCCCGAGCGCGCACGGAGAGAACAGAGCAGAGTCGTTACCTCTGGCATTCCCGACACTGGCTTTGGGGACAACATCTCCTGCCCAGGTGCCATTCCCACAGAGGCTGTTCTGTTTTCCTCCTTCAAACACCATCCTTCTCCTCCCTGCCAGGGCCAGCGTTGGCACTTTTGCCAGGACGATTTTTCTTCTGCTGTTGTTTGCCTCGGCTCACTCCTGCCATTTCTCACACCTCCCTCAACTGCACAGGCTGGAAAACAGGGGAAAACCATTAAGAGAGGCCATAAAAAGAATGGTCTTTCTTTAAAACTGTTTAACTGATGCGATTACTGCCCATAATAACCAGAAATTTAATTTAGGAGTCCCCTGAGCACCACCGCGGCTGGCTGGCTGCTGTCACAGCCGGTCACGAGTCCAGCAGGAGGTGCCTGGGCCATATTTTTGGCTGTTTGTGCCCAATTTGCTGCTGCCTGAGTTGGCTGTGAGGGGAACCAGCCATCCTGTGGCTAATTGCCCAAGCCAGTTGCTGGTCACAACCCTGGTGCTATTCTCAGTGCCAGAGGGAAGTGAGCAGCGGCCGTCGGCCACGGCGGCACCACGAGCTGCCCCGTGCGCTGAAAAAGGAAACCCAGCACCTCCTGGAAAATTACTGTTCCCAAAAATTCCCAACTACAGGGAGACTCTGAGCTTGGCAAGTGAGGAAACGGCAATTAGCAGGATGTTAATTAGCCCGGGGCGGGGGGAACAGCGCCTCACGAACGCCTCTGCAGACCTGGCTGAGGGAAAAATAGAGTAAAAATTCCATTTGCAGCGTTGATTTAGTGCTGAGAGAGCAACACATGGAGCAACAGCAGCCTCATCCCCCGAAAGGTGATGGTGAATCCTGTACCTACCTCATCACCTGGACTTGTTCCCCGCAGCAGGCAGGGAGGGGATGCCCTTTGTCATCTGGGCATCATCATCATCACCAGCCCCCAGCTGGGAAACTGCCCTGCCAGAGGCAGCAGCTGGTTCACAGTGAAAAAGGAGGGGGAGAAAATAAGTTTTTCTTTCAGATTATTGAACTGACTGTAATAAAAACTTCCCGTTTAACATGCGTGACCTGCTGCACGCACTCCACTCTAGTAAATTGGTGGAACATCTTGCACAGCTAAATCATTAGGGGGTGGGTGAAACACCAGGGGCCAGTTGTAAATGCAAGTGAAAAAAATAAATTAAACTAGGCACATAAAATATGAACCAATTTTCTCATCTTGGCTGATAGATTTTAAGTGGGAAATCTGATCATGGAGAAGCACCGAGCCTATGAAAAATTGGGGTGTTGCTGGGGCCCCACCTGGATCCCCACGGGCAGGGCCACGCGTGATGAACGCTCGTGGGACGCAATCGAGGGACGAGCCTTCATTAGCTGTTCATTAATGATCTGCTGCCAGCACCACGCTGCCGAGAGCTCTCGTTCAAAGGTGCGTTGTAGCTTGCTGCTTCCTAATTACCTTGTATGTTCTGCATAATTTTTGCTTTTAATTTCAGATGGGAAAACACCATAAACTCGCTAATTAATTACTTTTTAACCCCAGTACATCAGCGTCGCCGTGCAACCTCTCCTCTCCATGGGAAATCGTCCTGTGAGCCGAGTGCTGGGACGGCTGCAGCGGAGCAGCTGGGTCTGCAGGGGAATTCACCAAAATCCCTGGAAAACAAAGGAAGCAGAGAACAAGGAGCTGGGTAACCTGATTTCTGGCTCCAGCACCAGCCACTCACTGAATCCAGCCCCGGCGGAGGCTGCCCGGGAGCGGAACTGGCTGCAGAGGTGACATGGACCAGTGATTGATGGACTTCATATTTCAAAAGCCCATGAACTGCTGAGGAGAAAATGTTTAGAGAATCTAAAGCAGCTGGAAGTACCACTGGGGGTGTGGGGGTAAAAATAATAAAATAAAGGGGCAAAAAGAACCAGGAGGGAGAGGACTCTGGTAAAACATCTGCCAGCTCCCTGCCTGGCCCCACACAAACCCACTGTCCTGGGACTCGGTCCTCAGGTTTCCAGAAACCTCCGCAGGTTTTGGGTCAGCCCTTCTGTCTCTCTCTGCTCCTCTCACTTTTCCTCCCATCTCCTTTCCCATTGAAAACCTCCAGCTCAGGCTGACTTGATCCCATCACAGTCCATGTCCAATAACCCCGCAGGTGAAAGGCAGGGCAGACTGATGAATCTGGGGGGAAAATGCCAAAATTAAACCTCAGGCTATCGGGGCAGGTGAGTGACTTGCTTCTTGGCACACCGAGCTGGGAATTATTCTTTCCTTTGTTTTTATGAATCATTCATGTTTTCATCAACTTAAAAAGCAAGCGAGCAATGTAAATGTTAGGGTTTGTAAATGGGAATACACTGATGCGAAAACAAACAGAGGTTTGGTTTCCTTCCCTTTAATTCCTGGTGAATGAGTGCCAGCGAGGAGGTGGGGAGCTCAGTGCAGAGGCACGGCTGGACTGGGGATGAACAGGACACAGTGGTCACCATCCCCATCCTGCTCCATGCCCAAGGGTCCCCAAAGGGCTGGGGACACGTCTGGGTGACACCAGGAGGCAGAGGGGACACGTGGATGTGGGTGGCAGAGTTGGGTCAGGGTCAGTTCAGGGCTGTGGGGTGCAGCCCTGGTTTGAGGGCATGTCCCTTGGGAGCCCCGGGGACCATGGCCAGTCCCTCCTGGTGCTGTGCCAGGTGCTGCCAGAGCCCAGGAAGCTGCTTACCCCCCTCCCGCTCCATCCATCATTTTTTCATAGAGTTGGAAGATTATAGCTTCTTATTCGTTACCTCCAGTCCAGCTTGTCAGGGGAAAACTCTGGGGAGAAATTCACAGAGATGTATGAAAGCCATCCAACACCTTCTCCATGGCAACTGGGACCAGCGCAAATCCCATCAGCCCAGCCTGGCGCAGGACGAGAGCTCCTCGGCGGCTCTTCCAGCGCCCAGATAACGGCAGATAGAGCGGAAATGTCTTCATTAGCTCGAGCTGCCTCCCAGCTAGAGCACAATAACGCTTGATTAACGCCGGAGCATTTATCTCTTATGAAATACCTTCGTCGGAGGCTCCTCGGCAGCTCGGCGTGCCCTGGCCCCTTCCCAGCTCACCGGAGCGATCCCGCACGGAGACACACGGACACATCCCGGTGCCGGAGCAGATGGGGAGGAGAAGTGATGCAGCCGGGCAGAGTGTGATCACAGCTGCATGTGGGGCACCACTGAATTACCTGAGAAAGATCAAACCAGAGCATGTTTATGATATTGCATAATTAATAACACTATTATTAATCTCAAAAGCCTTGATCTCGGTTTGTTGCGCTGTCCTCAGCATGGCCAGCAGCCTCCAGACAAGGCGGGAGAGGGAACTCCTGCTGCAAGGAGCAGATTTGGGGTGTTTAATCCTAAAAGTTCCAGCCACAGCATCTGCTGAAAGGCCTTTAAAACCAGCTCGAGGTCTGTGTGTGCACAGACGACACTGCGAGCGAGAGGGGTGTCCTACATTTCCTGGCTCACTTAATCCCTCAGACTGATGACAAAATCCCCTCCCATCCTCCCAGGAGGTGAGCTCCATCTCGGAGAAGAACCTTTCCTGTAATTAGGGCTTCACCTGCCCCAGCAGCCGTGGGGTTTGGGGCCTCAGGCTGTTTTTGGCCGGTGCAGCATCTTCCCCAGAGCCGGGCATCTCCCAGGAGCCAGCCGGGTGCTGCACTGGAGCTGGGTTTGGCTGCAGTGCTGAGCAGGTCTCCACACGGAACCATCTCGAGCTGTGTGGCAACCTCAGCGTGCCACGGCATCAGCCGTGCTGCCTGCACAAAGCCAAGGGGGACGAGGCCGGGGGGAGCGGGCTTCACCGGCGCTCCCTGAGCAAAAACAGTTGGTGGAACCGCTGGAGCGAATCTGCAATTTCATTTCAACTCAACCTACCACCAAACTCCGAGGGAGCCAAACCCTTTGAAGTCTGCCATGTCCAATCCATTATTAATCGCTGTAAATCTGGCATAATCTCTACAAGCATATTCCTCTCCCTACAAGTAAGCTGGTGCCAACTTGCTCTGACAAACCCTGTGTGGGGGCAGCTATTGTGTCTTCTCTTCGTGCAGCGTTTCCCAGCAGAAATATTTAAACAATAAAGACTCTATTTGGTGCCGTCACTTTTGTTTTAGAAGACGACAGTCTCACATGTAACAGATTTAGAGCTTACAGAAAGGCTTGGATTTATGGCATGCTTTCTTTCCAAAGCTTTTTTGTTTCTAATAATCCCTGTGAGACATTAATTGTCTCCCTTTGGGTTCCTAACTTTGTGCCAAAGGAAAAAAAACTCTGTTCTTCTCCCTACCCAAAACTTTGGGGTGAATTCTGAAAGTTTGACTGAAAAGGAGCGCTGTTAAAGAAAGCAACTGAGAGTCGCTTCCCATGGGCTGGAAAGGACCTGCTGGTTTCTCTGGAGTTGGGACAGTCCATGGAGGCAGAGAGGAAGAACACGTGTGCATGAGGAGCACCCTTCACAGAGAAAGGACTCCAGGAAACTCCAGAAATTCCCACGAGGATCAATATTTTACCTGTGCACAGTCACACACCTGCCATAGCCAAGCCTCGTGGCTGCCTGCAGCAGTGGGAGATGCTCAGAGGCAAGACTCGGCTCTCAGAGGGACCAGCTCCCCCCAGGCAAGAGAGGCCAAGCAGCCAAAAAACCCAAAGCAAGAACAAGCAAAAATATTCAACCCCAAAATATGCCCTGGTCAGAAAGAATCAAACAGAGGGTAGAAAATCTGACCTCCAAATTGCACAGTGTGTTAAGTAAATGGAGGAGGTTTATCCCAGGAGCTGCTAGCCATGCGGGGGTTTGATCCCTGCACAGGTCACCATTAATGTACTGACTATGATGTGATATGAGATGGAACACCCCACTGGCAGAGCCAAATGCCAGTTTGGGTTTTGCTAATTACTGCACTTCCCCCCCACAGTCCTTTGCAATCGCAGACTGGCAAAACACAAAGTCCTTGGACTTACAGCAACAACTAAAAACATCAGCACGTTACCAACGTTCTTCTCATAACAAAGCCCAGACTGAAACCCAAACCCAGTACGTTCTAGGAACTAAGACGAAAATTAACTCTGTCCTAGCAAAGCCAGGACAGCACAGAAACAGGAACTGTGTACACAAACAACTGCTGGAGACGCACCAGCTCCCACCCAGCTTGCAGTCTGGACCAGCCAGCCTCCTCATTTGTGCAAGCACCGGGTGATGGTTGGTTGGAGCAGAGCTGGTGTCCTAAAGGAACCAGGAAGCTCCAAAGTTTGACAGACACTCTGACACTTCCCAGACTTGTGAAACTTTTCCCACAAGAGTTTGCGGCTCTGATGTGCAGCTCCGCGACTGACCCCTGTCCCTCAGCACTGTGTCCACATGACTCTTCAATCCCTCCAGGGATGGGGACTCCACCACTGCCCTGGGCAACCCCTTCCAATGCCTCAGAACCCTTTCAGCAAAGAAATTCTTCCTCACATCCCATCTCAACTGCCCTGGGCACAACTGGAGGCCATTTTCTCTTGTCCTGTCCCTTGTTCCTTGGCTGAACAGACCACATGGCTCTAGGGAAGGGATTACCCGAAGGATTTAACAATACCAATGGCTCTTCCCCTGCTCACCAGTTGCCCAGATGGCGATGGGGACGTGCAGGCCCTTGGCTGGTGACATTCACCATGTGCCTCCTCGCTGAGCACACCATCAGCAGAGGGAGCTGTGAAGGCTGTTAGCCCAAACCTGAGCTTGTTTTCTCTCTCACTGACAAACGAGTCAGAGCTCCAAAAGCCATTAAGTCTGGGAATAACCATCCAAGTGGCCACTGCTCAGGCCGAGGCGCTCAATGAGCTGAGCAGGGGGAGGCTGCGGCGAACTCTGCTTCCAGGCACTTGGTTTTCACTTGACTTCCTCGGCTGGCAGCTCGCAGCCGACTAAACGCTCTCCAAGAGGAGCAGCAGCTTCCTACCCCTGCCAGGGACTCTGGCCAGAAAATGCTTTTTTTCCTCTCCTGACACTGCTCATTAATTTTGATTGTTTGTTTGTTTTCTTTCTTCTTTTTTTTTTTTTTTTTTAAATAAAAAAGCTTTTGCTGGCTCCCCAATTAGGACATGATTAAAAATAGAAAAGCAGGAAAACTCGAGGTACAGAGGATGCAGCCAGATCCCCAGTGTGGGCAGCAGTGATTGCCAAGATGCCCAAACCCCTTTTTAGTGACAGCTTGGGCAGCTTGGCCACCGTGTCTTCACCTTCCTTCTCCTCCCGCCAACATAACTCATTTAGTGCCTTGCCCGTGTTGATAAATCGGCAATAAAAATGCAGAGGGAACTCAAGCTGGATCGATTTATTTCAATATTCCTGACACACTTGCTGCAGAAGCTGAGAGCTGGGGAACCAACAATGCAATTTCCTACCAGCGACGTGGGGAGATGTTGGGCATAAATTACGCTTAAATGCCACTCAGATAATGAGGCTGCACCCATCAGGATTTATCTCTCCTTTTCTTGCACTGAAAAGGCTCCGAGACAGCGATCTGACACGGCACCACCCTTCCCATGGGATCAGCCCTGGCCAGGGGCGATTCCCACCATGGATGCTGTGGGGAGGGGGCTGGGGGACCCCCACCACCCGGCTCCCACCCACAGCTGCGCTTCCCTCCCTCGTTCCCATCATCTCTGGAGGTCTGAGGCCAGAGCACGGGTCTAACAACTGGAAATCAGAATATTAATGTTCAGCTTTTGGGGAGTAGTTGGATATGCCACTTCCAATGAAGGCAGCTATTAATTTCAGTACTTGTAAGAGACATCCGAGGCAGTTTCCATCACTATCAGGGAGACTCGGCGGAGCTGGTGCGAGCTGTCTGCTGGGAGCCCAGAGCAAGGAGAGTATATGTTTCCATTTTCATTTACAAAAAGAAAAGTACATCTCCTGCCTGCTCCCTCTGAGCAGATTTTTATCTGGATTTCACCATTTCTACCCACTTCCCTGTACTTAGAGTCCCCTCAAAGCATGTTTTGAGCAGTGATTCCAGTAAAATTCCGGGGACCCCCAGCCCCACCTTTGCTGGGGTGGGACAGACCCCCCAGGTGGGACAGATCCCCGGGTGAAGGGGGCTCCCTGCATGGGGGTGCCGCTGTGCAGGGGCACACACCCGCTGCTTCTTGGCAGTTCATGAAATTTCCGTGCAGAAGGACACGAAAGGAAGGCTCCGAGCAGGGGCTGCGGTCACGACGCGCCACGGGCTGCGGTAACGAGCTTTTCCAAAAATATCTTTCCTCAGCCGGAGACGATCTATTTTTAGAGCTACAGAACATCACGCTGGCAAGCGGCGGGGTCAAAGCTTACCTTTAAACTTCTGAAACTCCTTTGCCCTGTGCAAGCACCCTGCTTTTGCAGCTGGGTGTCAAACGTGAGGACACACAGCGCTCCCACGAGCGGAGCCGGTGAGCCCGGGCAGCTCGGGCACCGGCTGAGCAGTAGAGCTTGGTGTCTGCCCTGCCCCGAGCCCTTGACACGTGTCTATGAAAACAATCTACAACTTAACAACCCACAATGAGCACGGAAATCGCTGTTCTGTGACTTTTGTATAGGAGATGGATGTGCTCAGGCACAGAAGTAGCTCCCTGGGTGTCTGGAGCCTTTTCCCCTGCACTAATGGATGCGGCAGAATAGGACAAATGAATTAAATTATCCCAGATCCGAGAGCTGCTCCACAGCAACGGAAACATGGGAGAGCCCAGCCGGAGCTGTGGGACTGCTGTGTCTGCACAGAGAGCGAGCCGAGCACACAGCATGTAAAATTCAAAATCTAGCAGTTCTGTGCCTAGGAATAAAAGCCGTTGTTTGCACGTTAACACACCTCGGCTTACAGCACCAACTGCCCTCTTTTTAACTTCCTTGGTTTGCACAGTTTCCAGGATGAATAATGCAACAAAACCCCTCATCAGTGATATGCACTCACAAATGTGATAAGACTTCTCCTTTTTCCCCTCTAAATCTACACTTCTTCTGCAGGAAGTCCTTCCACCAAGACATCTCAATACCTGC
The DNA here is from genome assembly GCA_907165065.1 of Caprimulgus europaeus. Next base: position 670,762 of record OU015546.1, read on the forward strand.
AGCCAACAGCTCTGCCAGCAGCTTTTAAAAGAACTTTTGAACCGAGAAGGTTCAGACGAAACACCTGCCCATGGAAATAACCTGCCAGGCTGCAGGGGCCAGGCGAGCCTCTGCAGAAGGGTTTGACGTTTAAAATGCAAAGAAGTCACATCCACTCTGCTCCTCGTGTCTGTAACAATCCATAAAGTAGCAGGAATGTGTTTTCCTGACTGATGTGGAATCCCATTTCCCCAGGAACAATCCCTGGGACATCACAAACCCTGCCTGCCTGTCCCCATTTGTGCTCACAGGATTTATGTGTCTCTAATAATGCCCCAAATAATTTTTCCAGTGCTCCCATTACAGCCTGCCAGCTCTCCTCTTTGCCCAGATTAAAACCCAGTCTCCACAGACTCCCATTAACAAGCTCTTGCATCTCTTCCTTTAGGAATAAGTAAATTAGCTCATGGTGGTGGGGGGGGAACCATCACTGGAGCCTGGTTTTGAAATCTGGAAGCAGATTATATTAAACTGGAACGATCTAGATTACATTTAATTTTCAACAGAGCAGCAGCCAAACCCACAGAGATGTGACCATGTGCCACAGTTCGATGCTTTACTCACCATTCCTGCCGGTTCCTGACCTGCTCCTGCCTTTTCCCAGCTGCCTTCCCACGGGAGCAGCCTGGACACCAGGGAGATGCCCCTGAGGGCTGCGACGTCCCGAGCAACATGTGCAATGGAAAAAGCTGGTGCTGATGCACAGCAAGGACATAGTCTACTCCAAAACCATCCTGGTATCACTCACTTTGTGAGATGTTCCTGCTTTTCTCCTCTAACACCAGTTCCATGCAGAATTGGAGGGAAATGCAGCTTTCCCTGGGCTTGCAGGTTTTGATGTGTGAGAAAGAGCAAAAGCTTCTGCTCTGGAGCAACACAGAGAGAAAGAAAGAGGCTGTGGAGGCACCTGGCTCTCTGATGGGGTCATTTATAGCTTCAGCCTCTGCCATCAAGGCAGTTTCAGCCTCTGCCATCAAGGCAGTTTCCTCTGCAGCTGAGTTTGATTTCCCCAGGGAGTGTCACACCCACCCATCCCAGCTCCTGCTGATCCCACTCCCAGCTGTGGCAGATGGAGGCTGGGGCAATGCCAGTCTGAAGGAATCCACAGATACAGTCCCATGGGATATTTTGCTTTCCATATCCACGAACACATAAGAATCTACCTGCAAGTCATGCACAAAATCTGCTTAACCTGAATAATGTCCTTCCCCTTATTTGCATTTGCAAGTGTTTATTAGTTTTTACCTTTATTATGCACAAATCTTCCACCCAGCTCAAGGAATCCACTTTGCTGTGCTCCACGCACCCCGAATCCCCGTGTGCCACGCGCTGCTTTACAGGCACATGTCTCAGTGCAATGATGTAACACCCAACAGCACGAAGCAGTGGATGCTGACAGCACCAGAGCTCAGGATGCTGGGGAATTCCAATGAAAGTGAGAAACTCCATTTGCAGGAGGCTGGAAGCGGGTGCTGGCAGCCTGGCCGGTGGTGCTGGCTGCTCCGGCACACCAGCACTGCTCAAGGAACACGCATTTGCTATCAATGCAAATTGTTCTCTTGCATTAGAAAATCAAATTATTTCCATTTATACATGTTTAATGAGAATTTCAAGAGTGTATAATACAGCTAATGCTTCCAGGCTGCGGGCAGGCAGCTGGGGCTGGAGATGAAGAGGTCTGCTGGGATCCTGGCCCTGCACCATCACTCCCTGGAGCTCAGTGCCCAAAGGTCGTCATTGAGACATGAAAAGCATCTCAGCCCCTGGTTCCCTGGACCCAGCCACCCGCAGCAGCAAACAGGCAGGATGGCCTGAGCAGGGAAACTCGCTCATTAACAAGCTGTTAAATAATTAATAAGTTTATATAGAATTGATTCTGTGTACATAATCTTGCATTTTTCAGAAAACTATCATCAATTTTCAGTTAGTTCCACTCGAGGAAACAAGGGCTAATGCTTCCACTTGAGCAGATGAATATTTATGTTGTGCTTGTTCTCTCTGGGGCTGGGGAAAACTGGATTATTTGGCTTCCCAGGGTGCAAAAGGTGGGTAGTGGGAACCACCTGCGCCTCGGCTCTGCCATGGTGCCCATCGGCCGCTCCAGACCTCCCACCCCGGCTCGATGCTCTCTGAAGAGCCTGGAAGTTTGGCCAACTTTGGGCTGGTGAGTGGGTCAAGTTTGCCAAGCAGAAAACCAGCCGGTGCCCAGTGCCCGCAGCCAGCGCAATCCCAGCACAGGAACATCCCGACCTTCCTCCATCCCGCTCCCGACAGCCAGTGCCCAGCGAGTGCCACGGAGTCCTCAGGGCTTTAAAGAGAAACACGTTACTCCCTCGGTTACTCACTGGCCTGCAGTGGAGGCTTTGCTAATCCAGGAGATTTTTAAATTTTCTCCTTTTTTTTTTTGTCTTTGTATTGGCAATTACATTAGCTCAGCAAAACCATAATTAAGATAATTAAATGAGTAATTTACTTATTAACAAATTGCAACCTTTTCAGCAAGGCTTACTGGGTTTTCCACCCTTTGAATGCCAACAAGCGGGTGGCTCCTGGGACGCTCGGTCACCCTCGCCCAGCGCCTTCCCGGGGCTCCAGTGCTGGCAGAGCTGCGGCACCAGTTGGATTCGTTATGGCACAAATTACTGTGATTTGTAAACACCAAAGGCTCCAGAGCCAACCCCGATGGGAAATCGCTGCTGTTCCCCCCAGAGAAATGGCTCTGGGGCGGTTTCCCCTTCTGCACCGCTCAGTCGCTGGGGTATCTTACACCGTGTGCTATTAAAAACCTGGATAATTATTACTGTTCACCAGAGTGAGAGTTTCAAGAATCAGCATCTCTACTTTTTGCAAGAAATGTATCCCCAGGCAGCTTCCTTTGCATATAAGTGTACAGAAAAAGTAGAGAAAATATCGTATCAGCAAAGCACATTTCTATAGATCAATCATTTTTAAAATTTCTGAGCATCCAAAGTAGCTGCAGCAGAAGTTGAATTACAGAGTTATAAGCAACAAGCTCATTTTGATCCTTGGGGCTAAAAAGTTATAATAATTAACACATGCACCATAAAACTGCCTTTTAATTAAGTCAGCCTGGGACTGGAGGAAGTTTTGGGAGGTCCCTCCCTTGCTTACACCAGGCAGCCGTCCCGAACGGCCACCGCCGGGGATGCTGCGGCGGCTCCAGACCCCGGGGACACTGCACAGAACTTTAAAGAAAGAAAGGAGGGAAAAGGGAAATCAGGAGAGAGGGGAGCCCGGGGCCAGCGGCTGGGTCCCACCTGACAGTGGCCCGAAGAGCATCGCAGCCAGGCGGGCTGGGGAGAGGGAGCGTGCTGGGGAGCTGAGCTGGGCGTTGGGGTTTGCGGTACCTGAGGTTACACCCACACACCCCGCGGCGTGCGGGGCCGGGGGCTCGCTGGGCTCCGTGTTCTCTGTCCCCTCGGGGCCATCGCCTGTGCTTGCCAGGTCTCCAGAGCAGCCCAGCGCTGTGCCAGGCTTCCCCTCGCCTGTGTTCCAACGAGCTGAGCTCCTTCACCAGAAGCAAACGCTGCGGGCGCCAGCGTGGAAACGCCACCTCTCGCCGTCGCCTCTTTCTTCGCACGTTAAAAAAGGCTGGAGGAGAAGGTGACACGAAAAGGTGACACATGGCACCGCAGCACACGAGGGCTTAATCAACACCAGCACGGCCAGGGAACGGGGAGCGGAGCAGCGCTCCCGGGGAGGGCACCCAGTCCCACCGGGAGGCTGCTGCTGCCTCCTGCGCCCACGGTGCCGTGGCCGGTGGGGATGGGCCACCCTGGCAAAACCACAAGGCACACACCAGTGCTGGGTATTAATTAAATAAACCAATTAACAGGCTCCTCCTTGTCAGTGCCAAAGCTGAACCTCTAGTTCTGCAAATATATAATTAAAATTATAATTATATTTATATCTATAATACAGATATAAAATATAATTATAATTATATAAATAAAACACCCTCTTGTAATTATAAAATTTTATTCCACTTGAGTGACAGTGGAGGTCTGGCAGGTGCTTAAATTAATTTGATTGTTTCCACTTATTCTCTGAAGAGCTTGGGCGAGGGCGGGTAGGCGGCGGGGCTGGGGGCTCAACACCGAGCCCCCCACTGTGGGGCTGTGCCCAGGGCTGGCACCCAGCAGGGATCCCAGCCCGGGAAGGCTGGAGGCAGCGCTGAGGCTGGCAGTGCCTCTGGGAGGACAAAACTCTCCCACTGGCTGTCTCTGAGAAGAACAGAGTCCGGGGAGGTCCCACGGGGGCGATGGGAAGGTGCCTCCCCGGGAAGGCTGGCAGCACAAACACCCCATGTAGCTGGGGACACAAATGTTGCTATCTTCCCTTAATATCCAACAATCATCTGCAAAAGCCCTTGCTGTAATTTCTATAAATATCCACTGTTCTCAAAGCCTCCTTCTCAACAGCCCCCCCCAAAGCCCACTCCTCTCTCCAGCCCATGGCACGAACAAAAACGTCACGGGAACGCCAGGACCCGACTCATCACGCCCCAGACCTGGAGGTGGAAAGCTGGAGAAGCTCTGGGTACAGGGAAGAAGTGAAGCACTACGGATCACAGGAACCATCCATCTCTGTGGAAGCCCCCTGGGAGGTGATGGCCACCCCATAATCATCGCTTTATTCAAAGGAAAACAAGCTTTCCGTGCTGGAAGTGAGCCAGCAAGGGAGCACCGAGGTGGGTTGTGCAGCGGGGGGCCCAGCAGTGATGGGGCCACCAAATCCCAGAATGGATTTCTCTAAGAAACCCACTGCTGTCCCCAGAACGGCCCGTGGGTCCAAGGGGAAGGGATGAAGGAGGGAGGGAAGGGTGATGGTGCACAAATGCCCCTCACAGGCTGGGCTCTGCTGGCTGGGTCCCAGTGTGGCTTTGGGGGACGTGGCAGTGGGGCTCTGGACCTGCCTCCACAGACACAAACCCACGTCCATGGAGAGCAAGTGGGACCTGTGGGGCTGCTCAGTCCGTGGCTCTGGGAAAGGCAATTAAATGACTCACACTCACCTATTTCCACGCCATCGTCCCTTCTCCCAGGGGAACAATCACTGCTGGGGATCTGCACAAAAAAATCAGTTCCTGTAAGATCTCAGGATCTTCTGCTCCTGCACCGAGCGAGAGCCTGTAAATCTGGTTAGTCACACTCTCTGGATTACATTGGACCTTGTACTTCTGCTTTTATTAACAAGATTGTTTACTATATAAGAAGCTTTATATAACTGTGCATCACCAGTGATTTGTAGGGCTGCACAGATTGGAGTTGCCAACCATCCATTTTCTCTGTGCTCGTGTGAGCCTCCTGCTCCCAGCCAGCACCTAAAGAATAAACAAAAACCTGGTGATGGTAATTAAATGTCTGGCTCTAATCCCTTCAGCGGTGCTCTGGAATGGGATTTGGGTCTCTAATTTGAGTCTCTAGGATCAGTGATGATGCAGGGATGAAGTTATCCCTAAAAAGTGTTTTCCATCCTGTGTCTCTCCCTTGAGGACGTCCCTTGGGTGCAAGGGGACACGTGCCCGCTCCCACCCGGTGCCAGGCAGGAGACCGCCGGGCCCCAAACCCCTCGGGGATGTTAAGTGATGATGAAACATCTGGAAACACAGAAACACATCTGGAGAAAAACCATATTAAAGCTCACATTTCCTGCAGTTTTGGGGAGACTTTGGGGAAATGCCTGAGCTCCTGCTGGCCCCGTGGGCTGGCTCCAGCAGACCTGCTCAGCGCTGCCTGTGCTGAAAGAACCCCCAGCTTTGGGGTCCTGGTGAAGCAGCCTGCGCAGTTATTTATTATTGCTCTAGATTTAGACCACGGATTTAGATATTGACTGAGTCTGAGCCTCCAAGCAAAGAGTGCTAATTAGCATGTGCAACAACGAGCCAGCTTCTAATTAAATACAGCTTTGTGAGAAGGAGCTGTTCTAGACAACCAGAGACAACTTTCCTTGTACAAGAGGAACACGTGCAGGAGAATTTCAGGGGAGGATCGAGTCTGCAGGGTTGCCCCAGGACAGGGTCCTGCAGTGGGACAGGCAAGGCACCCGCTGCCAGCACCCCTGCCTCCTCCCCCAACCACCAACCCTTTCTTGCCATTGCAAATAACCAAACAAGCAGCACGGAGAAGAGAATAATATTAATATTAAAAAGGCATTTATAGTTTTAATCAAGCTTTGGGGGGAAAAGACAGCTTAACACGGCACTTTACACAGTTGATAAAATGTTTGACATTTACTGGTGCCTGTAATGAATCTTGTCTCAATTTTCTCTTTTAAAATGCCACTCCAGATACTCTATCTATGTGTAGGGTTTAAAAAGCACTTATCCAACAAAGTGTTATCACGACTGAGAATATTAAACGTTGGCTCAGCGGAGCTCTGCCAGCTGCAGGGGTTGCTGGCACCCGGGTGAGCACCGCGCCGGGTTTGCAGCCGGGGTGTCTCCCAGCCCTGCTATAGCACAGCCCAGCAAAACAGCACCAGTTCCCACTGGTTTCCCAACACCCGAGTGGGGTGACCCCAAGCTCTTGGATTATTCTGCTCAGCTTGCTGCCAGGACGCAGCTCCCAGCTCTCCCCGTGCCCTCGGTCCCCTCGTACCTGTCCCCAAGCCGGCTGTGTCCTTTGTTCCTCTTGCAGCTGGAGCCTTGGGAGTTCCCTCAATCACCAGGTACCCAGTAGCCACAAGGAGATGCCAGCCCAATTTTCCTGCGCTGTGCCCTTCCCTTTCCTCCTGGTGAGCTTTGACCAGTAATGAAACCAGCCAGCGTAGCCAGAGAAGTTGGTGCCGGCCTTCGACATCCGCTGTTTCGTGATGGAAAATGCATCCCGGTGGGATCGTGGCTTTGCTCTCTGGCAAACCCTCCTCCAGGTGCTGAAATGCAGCTCAGGTGTTATTCCATTTATATTTTGGCAGTGATGGGGGGGTTGACTCACCAGCAGCTACAAACCCTTAGGACATCTCCCTGGAATGCCATCAGCCTTGCAGGAATATCAGGAGCTAAGCCACCGTCCCACCAGCACCGCGTGGCACTCAGGGCTTTGGGCTCGGTCACAGACAAGCACCGAGATCCTGGGACAAGGCAAAGCCAAGGGGTTGGGAGGAAGAGGAGGAGGAGGAAGCTGGAAGTTTAATTGTCCTGTGGGAAGAGGAACTGGGCTGCCCTGCCAGCCCCTGCCCGCCCAGCCGCAGGCAGTGTCCCCAGCCTTGGCTGTCCGGCTGTGAACTGGCCCCGTGTGTTATCAGCACACAGCAGCTGTCCGAGGTAAATACAGGTGACACTCTGCTCCCCTGGGAAGGACACTGGGGGGACAGGGCAGCCTCAGCCCATCCCAGGCTGCCCTTTCAGGAGGCACTCGAACATCATTCTCTTCTCTTTTTTTTTCCTTAAGAGGGAAGAAATGAATTATTCTGTGAAAGTTAGTGCCTGTCTCAGGAGCCTGGTATAGAAAATTAGGTTTTAATAGCTTTGAAATTGAGGTTCTTTGGGTCAATAGGACAGGATTCTGCCAGTGAAATGACAGACCCATAAAGGGAAAAAAAGCAAATATTTTGTTACTCATCAGAGAGTCACAGTCCAAAAATAGCAGGCAGAAGCTTAAAATACTGCTGTGCTCTTCAGGCTGCTGTGATGTTTAGTCATAAGCTCCTTTTTCCTCTTATTGTCTGGATATATATTAGCTTTGGGAAGGGAGCACTTGGCTTTCTGTCCTCGGACGTGCCTGGGAATTCCTCAAGTTACTGCTGGAATTGGAAAGTTTGCTCTGAAATAAAAGCACTTTGAGTTCCAGATCCCTTCCCAGCCTCTGCTCTCAGACACCTCACGCCCATGAGCCGGACGATGCCCTGTCAGACAGAGCAGCTCAGGGACAGCGGGCACAGGAGGGGACACGGCTGGGGTCACCTGGTGCTGAGTCTCTCCAGCATTTCTACTTTAAGCAGCCTTTAAAAAACCAAGCTGATCAAATCGAAGCATCCTTATCTGTATGAGAGCAGGTAATTAGGAGTGAGTTGTGAGACGGGGAAAAATACAAAGGGGTAAAGACCAATGCACCTGAAATGGAAAAACATAAATGAGCTGCAGCCAACACCCCGGTTACCAAAGAGCTGGAGCTTGATCTCCCTTTTGCTAATCAAAACCACAGCAAAATCAATTAAAAGAAAACTAGGAGACCTCTTGATGCTTGTTCCCACAGACCAAGAATAACAGGGGGGAGGAACTGGAAAGTGCCAGCCAGAGGGGCAGAGCCGGAGCAGAGCCGCAGTGCCGCACGCATCCTGTGCCGAGGCTCCGCAGGGACACACACGCCTGAGCTGGACCCCAGGTCCCAGAGCACCATGACCTGCTGCAAGGAGAGAAGCTGCAGTGAAATCACTTGGGCTCAAGCAGGAAGGAAAACTTTCAGAGAACTTCTGCCAACAAGCACAGGAATTATTCGACTCATTATCAAAGGGCTGAATGGCTTATAATGATTCCTTATTTCACATTCAGAGATCATTACCAGCCCTAGGAGGGGTAGATAGGGAGCACTTGAGATCCTGCAAGTTACTTTAAATATTCATTGAGGTGAGAGAAATTTCTCGTGGTTTGAATGGGCTGTGACGAGGAAAATGCCTCCGGCCAAAGGGGCCCCGAAGGAGCATCCCAGCCCGGGCAGCCTCGTGCCAGCAGGATCCTGTGGCAAAGGCTTTCTCCTGGGTCTTTGCTCAGCCTTTCTCCAGGAAGAACTCAAGCTTAGGTATTCCCATCCCTGTGCCAGCAGCAATAGAAGCAATCTCATGGTTACCCAAGCCAGAAGTTGCCTTCCCTGCCCTTAATAGCCATTGGCATGGGAACTGAAGGAATATAAGTGCTTGCTAAGGAAGTTTTTAATAACCATATTAAGAGACTTGGAAATACACTGTTGGTGCCAAAACCACGCACCTAAAAACTGAAGCAGTTCCCTGCATCTGTCTCATCCCACCCTCCCCATCTCTGAGCTGCACAGCGATGGTGGAGGGCTGGCAACAGGTCAGGCTGGTCCAGGTTACCCCAAAGCCAGTTTGCTCCATTGCAGCCCCCACAACTGATAAATTGGGATGTGGGAAGGGGGGCACCAGCCTCCCCATCATTGCCCCACTCAAGGTTTTACAGCAATGCTAAATCACCGCCCTTCAGCGACCCCCGTGGCAGGGTCACGGCCGCTCCGGTGCGGTGATGTGCTGACCGGGACACGGCGCGTGGCCAGAGCCGCTCTGCTCCGCCCGCGGGCAAAGGCACACGAAGGAGCATGGCCAGGGACCGGTGATTTACACCCTGAATTACACCCACTGTGCACGCTTCCCTAACGTATGGAAATGTCACATTGCTTTAAGTATGGTGCAGAACTCCTGTCCTCCAATCAATGCCCAATTTCCTTCCAAGGATAAAGCCGTACATTATTTTTGGCTGACCAATTCAGCTCAGCACACTCTAATTTTTCCCTGTGCACTCAGAGGACAAATGCTTCGCTGTGGTTGTCTCAGAGCAATGACAGAACAAGCACATTTCTAAGGGCTGGCACAGCAAGTACAAAATATATTAAATGTATTAACTTTGGCACTTGCTGGGTCTCGGGAGAAGCTCTCGGAGCTGCTCGTGTGCTTCGACTCTGCTGCCCCAGCTCCTTTCCGCTGTCCTCTTCTGCCTGGAAAATTCCCTGTCCCCCAAACTGTGGCAGGCTGGAGGTCACCAACATTTGCCAGCAGCTCATCTCTGCCCCGCTGGGACCTGCCCGGACACACTCGGTGAGGGGGAAGCTCACAGATGGTGCTGAGCCACCCCAGCACCGCAGAGCAGCTGAGCCCACTGCGGTGCCGGCAGCGCCAGGGCTGGAGATGCTCGCTATGCCTGGGGACATGCACAGCCCAGCAGCCAACGTGGGGAGCATGGGAATGCATCCAGGATAATGTGACCAAATGCTCCATTGGCTCAAAAACACCTGGATTTGGAGCCGTCCAGATGCTGAAGGCTTGGCTGGGCTGGACCTGGGGCTGGGCTGCCAGGAGCAAGGCTCTAGGAGAAGCGAGGAGGGAGACAACTTAAGTGGGAAGTCACCTTCTTGTCCCCATGCCAGGGCAGGACCACCTGGGGATGCCCAGCAGGGAAACCCACGGCAGCTTTCCCAATGCCCTGCCCAGAGCCTGGCTGGCACCAGGGCTGGCACCGCCCCGCAGCCACCTACGGCAACACCAGCAGGATCCTGCGCCGGGAGCGATTCCCCCAGCTCCAGCCGCACGCAGCCTGGGATTTCATTGCGTTTTCAATAAAAAAAGTGCTGCAAGATAAGACCCCGAGCGGCATCTGCCACGTGGGCTGCTGCTGCTGCTGCGAGGATGGGAAAATTGCCCTTTGTTCTTCCAAAATAAATCTGAGGGAAAACCCTTTATAAGCAGGCAGCGTTCTCTGGGGGCTGCCAAGGACTTCACAGGCATCGCCATGAATAACAGTTTATCTGCAGAGTTTCATTCAAAATGAAGCCTCAGACATGGCCTAAAATTATGAAGACGCTGTGAAAATGGCTTTATAAACTATTGCTTTTTCCTCTGTGAGCAGCAGCAGAGTACAGGCCAGACAAAAGCCAGACGAGACTCTAAACGTAATAAATAAGTCAGCGGAGCTGATAAAAATAAAGGATGAAATATAATTCAGCCATTCAGTGACAGATCCCATCTTAGCCGTGATATAGGGTCTGTTGAAACTGTCATTGCTTCAGGAAATTAAAGAATGAGCCCATTAGTAAGGATATTTAAAGATGTTCATATTAAGATTATGACTTCCCAGACTCAGTCCGTGCAGGGAACAAGCTCGATTCAAAAGTCATTTTTCACAGGCCCTTTTCAGCCCCGCTCTGAACGGGACGACGGGGGTCACGGCGGGAGCAGGGAGGTGGGGGACACAGCAATGGGAATAACTGGCCTAGACATAAAGGTGGCAATGGGAATAACTGGTCTAGACCTAAAGAGAAAGGGCACGTGGGCAACTGGTCGTGGCTTGGGAACCTGATTACAGCCACGTGCGATGCCTCGTCCCCACAGTGTCACGTCAGGGCTGGCACGTGCGTGAGCACCCTGCACACAGATATGAGCACCTTGCACGGGCACACGAGCACCCTTGGCTCTCAGGAGCAATCGCTGCCACTGACTTCTACTTTCAGCTCCCCGAGCAAACACCATCCCTGGCAACAACAGGGGAAAACACGTAATAAAAGTAAATAACCTGCGGCTGTGGAGGGCGGTGGGAGGCGGAGCCGGCGCTGGAGAGGAGGTCACGGGGAGCTCACGTCGCCTGGGAGGGGGCTCGTGCACGCCCGAGGGGATGTCTGCTAATAAAGAAAAACAATGGTTAAAAAAGGTGAAGATCTCTAGTCCTGGTATGTTGAAAACCTGATGGATAATTGTAATTAGCTTTCAGAATTTTTAATTATAGAAGGGGTATAAATAATCACAAAGCACAGCTTCACTAATGAGAGTCCTTGTGCTAAGAAACACAGGGATGCATTTGTTAGGGAGACTTTGAAAGCTCTGCTGTTAATTAGGTGTCTCACAGCCAGCAGGGTTTCGGGAGAAGGAGAAACATGTATACATTTAAATCAGGCTCATTGCAAGAGGTATCCAACATCAATTATGGGATAGCAGGGTGCGAAAATGAATGCACTTTGTAATTAGCAAGTGGATCTGAATGGCAGAGAAGAGCCTTTGCTGCTTCTTCGGGTGCCTGGCAGAGGTATTTAATGGTGACCAGGACCTGGGGGAGGAGGAGAGCATCCCACCACATCCTGGGAGAGCATCCCACTGCATCCCAGGATGGGAGTCAGCCAGGCTGATGCCCTGTCCTGCTGACTTTATTGGTGGGGAAGCAGAGGGGAAGGCTTGATTAGCTTAATTAAGTGTGTAGGAAGGGGGAACAGGTTGCATTTCCCCGATGGGAGCACCTGGGGGGCTGCTGGTCCCACTCTAGTCCATACCTGGGGCTGGAGGGTGGTCTGAGATAAACCAGAACCAACCACACCGGTGTCAGAGGACAGCAAGTGAAGACGTTTGCACCCCTGCTTCTTTCCCGTGGATGGTGCTGGTTTTACTGGGAAGGACTGGGAAAAGGTGGATATCAGCACCAGGCACCCAGCCTGGCCCATCCCTGCGCTGCACCAGGAGCTGCCTCTCGCGCCGGCGCGTCCCTCACCAACTGCCGCAGAAACGGAGCAGCTCGGTACTTGGCTGCTGGAGCTCGTGTGTCTCCTCACTGCTTAGAGACAAACAGAGAAGGAGATGACAAAGCCAGGGAGATACCGTCTGGAACACGTGTCTGCCTGTTCCCAGCCGGCGTGGGGTGCCCCCCGCCAGCCCCCTCCTCCAGCAACAATCAGGCTCAGGAACCAGCTGCGAGCTCAGGCCCACGAGCCGCATTCCCACCCTCCTGCCTTCGATTTTCTTTTTTGACTACAAATTTCAAGCCTTGCCACAGGAGTTTATGCAAGTAATTATGTTTAGCTGGTATTTGGCTAAATGTAATGAAGCAATGATAAACAGCTCAGCGTTTTCTTCCCTAATGAATAATGAATATTAATTTGACTGTCAAAAGAGAACCTCTGCTCATTGCGAGAGATTAGATTTCCACGTTAAAACCTGGGGACAGGATTTTGCCAGAAAGGACGGCATTTTGGGCAAGCCTGCGTCTCCTCCTGTACGTACCTGCACAGATGTAGCTGGGTGCCACCTGTTTTTGCTTTGTTTATTGCTTGATAGTTTGGGGTTTTTAAAAAAATTACTTCACCACTCAGTTTTCATTATTTTGCTGTTGGGGTGTTGGCCAGGTAATGCCTTTGCAGCTCAGCCTCCAGCCCCCGGGCAGGGAGGAACAGGCAATGGCTGTGGCTTTGGCACTCTGTGGCACAGGGAAGAAACACCGGGACTTTATTTTCCAGAGAGGATATTGCTAGTGAGCAGCACACAGGCTGGAAATTCAGCAAGAGACCGAGTACGCCCCTACCTCTGGTTCCACACACGGGAACTGCCTCGCTCTCAGCAGTTGCTCTCTCAGCCCCAGTGGGATGTGTTGAGATCTGATGTTGCCCATAAGCAGCAGCAGCCCAGGTCCAGGGCCATGCCGACAGCTGAGGAAGCAGCCTGAGAGCGCTGGGGGTCTGCTCCATCCTTGCCAAGGGATGCAGGAGCAGAGCCACACGAAAGTGCTGGAAGGAGGCAAGAGAAGCAATGAAAAAAAGAGAAACGATGAAAAGAGAAACAATGAAGAGACACAAAACTCTGCATTTGGCTGAAGGAAGTGACTCCAGCATCTGCCTGAGGAGCTTCCTGGGCTGGTGGTGAGAGGGCTGGGGAACAAAGGGCTCCTGGAGCCCCACAGCCACTGACAGAGCCCATCAGTTGGTCCCCATGCAGACAACGAGCACACCCACCACCTGCTTTAAAATACTTAAACACAATCAAACCTTTGCCTGTGCTATTGAACTTTGTTCTCCTCAATCCAGGCTCCCCAGCGACCGCAGCCCCCGAGCTGCAGCACCCCAAACCTGCTTTTCCCTCCGGAGCCCAGCTGTGGGAGGGACACACACAGCTGCTGCTCTGCTTACGCTGGCAACTGGGTGTTGCTCAGAACAGAACCGAGGGGGGGAGAGAGAGGTGTCCTGTGCAAAGGCACTGTGCAGCCAGAGTCACATCACACTATAGCAACAGACTCTGCAGCGCTGGAGAGAAAAATGGTAATGAGCTCTAATAGTTCACTTTGATTTCCTCTCTTGAAATCAGCTCTGGAAAGCTGATACTGAAGAGGGGAGATGTCAGATCCCCGGTCACACATCAGGCAGCCGTACGGCTTCCCGCGGGCGAGGGAGAGGGAAGGGCACGGTGCTGCCGCTGCCGAGCACCGCGGCCGTGCCGAGAGCTGGGGGAGGCGGCCATTACAGCAGCCCTGCAATTAGACCAGCTATCGATCGTTAATATGCTTTTAATCAATAACCTGGGCCAAGCTAAGAGCTGGATTGATGGTGCAGGGGTGTGAAGGATCCATAAAATTACCATCTGACTATTCGGGGAGGGGGAGCTTCTCCTCAGGGCTGATGAGCTGGACAGGGATGTGATGGCCAGCGGGGGCTGACGGGCAGGTTCTTTCATTTATGAAGCGCACACGTTGCCGCCAGACACGTGCAGGTACGTACAGCTCCGGGGCTACACCCGCTCCTGTCACCAGGGACCGACCTGCCAGCACACACACACTTGATCATCAACACAGAAACCCAGATTTGTGATCCTCTGTTCCCTGAAAAACACAATTGAACTGATTACTGACATCACCGATAGCTGATAAAGCAACGATCCTGCTCCGTCCGTGAGCAGGCACAGAGGAGCTGCAGGATCAGGAGCGGATGGGCTCTGCTCTGACAGCAGCAGAACTGCTGTCACCTCCTCACCTCGCTCTCCACCAAAAACCTCATCGTTCTGTTCAGCCTGGCTTGGCCAAAGTGAAGTTCTCTTCCGCAGTGGGGCCACCGCTGCTGGGAGCGCGGGGACCAGCACACCCCAGGCTCTGGACAAGCTCCGGGCACTCGCGAGGAGCCATCTGGGTCAAACAGCAGGAGGAAATCTCCAAATCTTCCTCCTTTTTTTGTTCTGAGAGCTCAAGGGTGAAATTTGAACATCAGAGGCAGGGAGATGTATTCCTGGGCTGATTTGTGAACATCTTGTCGAGACGTCTAGGATCAGATCTGAAAATGTTTTAGCGATGCAGAGAGTGATTCAGAGTCATCTGGGTTACCCACCCCTCGCTGGGGATGTGATTGAAATGTTTGTGGCTGAATATCACCCGGGAAGAGCAGAGCAGTCGTAGCCGGCGTATAAACTGTCATGTTTATATCCCAGGATCTCCTCAGCCTCGTGGCAAGGCTGAGAGGAGCATTCATCATTTTCAGACACGCTTTTTGGGTTGCTGCAGGGCTTTCTCGCTCGGCACCGCACACGGCTTTAATCTGATGGCACCGGCAGGACAGAGCCCTCTCCTCCACCCGCTGCAGGTCCCAGATGCTCGCCAGAAATGCCAGGGATACTCTGTGGGGTGGGAAAACCTGGCCCCTAATTTTTTACACCAGAAATTGTAAGGAGGAGAGGTCAACCTCCCAAGCCCATGGACGTGCTGGGGCAGCCGCGGGGTCCCTCCGGCACGGCGAGCATCCCGGCTGTGCCGCGGCCGGCTCGGTGACCTCCCCCAAGGTCTCTCCAAGCACCTTTTTGAGCCGGTGCCGTTTGCTCCCTGGCTGCTGGCGTGCTCAGATGAAAAAGCATGTTGTTTCTTCCCTCCCTGGCTAGCCAGCTGCCCAAAGACAAATTGTCCTCCCTTGGGGTGCACATTATAAATGCTTAAGCAAATTAGCCATAAATAGAAAATGTAACATATGGGTCTGTAGATAATGTTTCATTATAAATTATCATATTCTCCAGGGAGATACGCCTCTTCCCTTCACACCAAAGACTTTGTGTTTCTTCTTCTGTGCAGATTTTGAGTTTCTCTTTTTTTTTTTTCAATTTTTTTTTTGGTAACTGTTTCTGACAACGATTGGACTCAGCAGTTGATTTCTTGGGTGCGGAAATTGGGATATGAAACTCACTTCTGCCGCAAATCCTCTCGGCTTTAACACTCTCTCATTAAAAAAAGAAATTAAGTTAACACAGTTCTGATGAAAGGTGTTTGAGTGAAAGCCCTGAAGGTGAAACGTGGCTGTTTATCCACTGAACAGTCACCCCAAGGACAACAAGGCTTCTCGTGACGCGGGCGGTCCTGCCTGCGGGATGGCTGTGCCCATTGCCAGGGACAATGCAGCACCACGGTCCTGGGTCCTGACTAGATTTAAATTAATCACATACCAGATGAAGAATGCCCATGAATTATTCTCTCTGTATAGCTGATCTCCAAAGTTCCCTTCTTCTCTTGCTTGGGCTGAACTGCTTGTGAGGAATTTGCCCAGCCTTGGATTCCCATCACCATCCCAATGCTCCTCAGCCACCACGCTCCGCGGAGAGCGGCGCCGAGCACCTCCCTCCTCACAAAAGTACTTGAAAACTGCGTCATTATTCATCCAGAGAGTCCTCGAAGGAACAGATGCCCCAGACAGTGCGAAATTCATCTGCCACGTCTTGAAAATTGGCTGGTTTGCTGCTTGGGTTTTAAAAGTTGGGATTCCATAAGTTTCTTCCCACATTGATCTGGAAACAAGTTCTCGGTGGCCTCCTGGAAGGTCTCCGCTGGCTCCGGGAAGGTGTTTCTCTTCTTGCAGAGAGTTCCCTGGGCTGCAGCTCACTGGGGCCTCAATCATCACACGGGCAGCAGCAGAAAAGAGAGGGGGTTTCAGAAAAATGAGTGTATTTGTAAACACAGACCTTGCCAGCAGAAGTTACAGCGTGGCAAGTAGTTTCCTACGACACATGGTGCACATGGATGTACCTCTCCCTGTAACAGAAAATGGAACTAATTTGAACCACTTCAAATGAGATTATTATAGACTGAGAGATTTACCTGCTGTAATTGGAGAAATCTTGGCACTTGCACCCTGCAGCTAATTGATGTCATCAAAGCACTGAACGAGCCCTGATTTTGGTAGTTAGAGTCCCACCTGGCGCCTCTGCCTCTCAGTAATAGCCACAGACTTAAGGGAAAGCAAATGCATAAAGTAACATCTGTTGCAATGCAAATATTTGGGAGGATGGTGGCAGCTCGCACCAGAGACGCTCCCCGGTACGTGTCAAACCTCCACTTGTGGCTGATCAGCATCTTCCTCGGCTGCCAGCGGGATGGGGGCACTGGCAGCACCCCCGGGACATGGCCAAGCGCTGGAAACAGTCTGGGTGGTTTTGATTCACAGAACCCCAGAGTTGCCTGGATTGGAAAAGACTTATGAGCTCATCGAGTCCCATCATGAACCCAACACTGACCAGCCCCCAACTGACCCATGTCCCTCAGCACTGTGTCTACACGACTCTTCAATCCCTCCAGGGATGGGGACTCCACCACTGCCCTGGGCAACCCCTTCCAGTGCCTCAGAACCCTTTCAGCAAAGAAATTCTTCCTCACATCCCATCTCAACTGCCCTGGGCACAACTGGAGGCCATTTCCTCTTGTCCTGTCCCTTGTTCCTTGGTTGAACAGACCCACCCCCACCTCTCTGCACCCTCCTTGCAGGTATTCATCGCCCTTGAAGCGTCTGCTGGAGCTGGGTGCCAGCACAGGGTCCTTGCTGAGCCGCAGCAGCCAGCGTGCAGCAAAGCTGTTCCCTGCCAGGGCTGTAAAGCAGAGAGCAGCTGATTTGTGAATGTGTTGGGAAAAGAAACTAAACCCAACAGCAGCAAGCGTGCAGCGGAGCGACGGCAGAGCAGAGCTGCATCCCCCAGAAGGACGTCCTTCCAGCGCTCCAGGCGAGCTGGAGGATAAAGGGATGATCTCAATCCTCCCCAGGACAAAAATAAACTGTGCAGGGAGGGAGGTGGCCACACACAGAGCCTGTGGATGTGTTACCCCGTTATCCTGTCCACAGAAGGGAGGATGAGGAGCCGTTCCCCGGCAGCGCCGAGGGTTGAGCAGCAAATACCCTGCTACGACAGGGACGGGTGACTTAACTGGGTCAGGTGGCTTTGCTCTGAAAAGGCTCAAACCTCTGCATTAGCCTCCTTAGCAGGTCTCCTGGCAAACTCCAAAACCAGAAGGAAAAAACATAAATTCAAATTTAGCCAGAATCCCATTCTTGATGCAACGAGGCAGGCCTTTGCTGGTGGCACTGGTGACAGTGGTGGGGCTCAATCTTACATTCACTTTGCGCACTCAAGCTGGCCATGTGCCCCCCTGCCCTGGAAGGCAGCGGCTGCCACATCTCACAGGGCTCGGAGAAACCTCCTGCCCAAGAAAATATTTACCTTTCCCCCAGGATGGCAAAGGGAGAGGTCGAGCTGAGCTGCCCCCGCCACATCCCCGGCTGAGAGATGAGCATTAAGCAAATCAGCTCAGTCAGTTAAAATAAATAACAACCCCATCTCGGCCCTGCTGGTCCAGAGCTTCGGCTCATTGTTCCACTCAAAAATAATTATCACCCCGAGGCCTTGGAGATAAAAAATGGGGAAAAGGAACAGAAAAGGAAGCGAGAGGGAAGAGCTGCAGCAAGGTGGCTGGGAGCCGATGCGATTCTCCCGTGGCACAGGGAAAGGATGCGCTACCGAGGGACGGAGTCGCGAGGGACCCGGGGGCTTTGCTGCCCTCTTTGCTCCTCGCCAACCTGTGGCTTTTCCAGCCTTGGGCTTTTTGTTTTGTTTTGTTTTTTTAAATCCTTAGCTGATCTCTGGCGCTGCAGCACGACGCGCTCTGTAGGACGGGAGCAGCAGGTGCCAAGGCAATCTCGAGCGCGGAGCAGCACAAGCCCTCGCCAGCCAACCCCCCGGAGCGAGAGCTTCAGAGCCCCAGAGCCGCGGGGAATGAGGGGGAAGCAGCACCCTCCGGCACCACAGCGGGCTCCGGGGTGGGAAAACGAGGCAGAACCCATCCGCTCCCGTGCTGGGGGTGAATTATTCATCCCCTCCCAGGCAGCAGTTACACACAGAGGGCTGCCTTAATATTAAGCAGACAGCAGGGAGGTGACAGGGACACAGGTCCCCTTGTGGCACTAATGAGCTGCTCCAGTGTGAACATCCAATATTCCACCCATCCAGGAGTGGAGCGGGCGCGTATCCCGCGCGTCTACCCAGAGCAAACACAGATGATGCCGTTTCTTCAGGCCTTTCATTTCACACGTCATTTTTTCTATATAAGTATAGGTTTACATGAGAGGTAATTATCATCCTTTCAAAACTCTTAGTGCAGAGTTAAATGAGACGGAGTATCGCATTTATAATATAATCGTAAATAAAAAGGGCCGTAATAACCCCCAATTAGCACATTAAAATACGCCGAGGACTCACTTTATCACTCCGGTGTAAACAAGACCCCCAGGAACACCTTCCATCGCGAGACAGCCCCGGCGCTTTCCCTCCCAGAGCCAAGTTACTCAACAGCCTTAAAACCAGCTATTAGTCAGAGGCAGGCATGGTTTTTTCATGAGGATAAATTAATCATGGGCAATGCTGTTCCCTCTGCCGAAACATCTGGTGCCAGGCAAGGAGGAGAGGGGCTGGAGGGGCCCTGGTGCTGAGCTGGGCCAGAGCTGGCTCTGTTCAGCAGCTGGAGCAGTGCTGGGGGTTGGGTTCAGCTGGGATTTGTCAGGAGAGAAACGCTGAGAACATCCCCATGTTGGCATTTGTGTCCCTGGCACTGGAGGACTTTGTGTTTGTCCCTCTGCAAGCGCAAGATCTCAGGGGGTGAGGAATATTGACATGGATCAGCTCCATGGGCATTGGGCTCTGCCAAGGGGCTGTTCCAGCTCCTGTCCCCCATGGGCAGGAGATCCATGAGGGGCTCTTCCTCTCTGGCTCTGGCTCGGGCTCTGGCTCTCCCGGGATTGCGGTTTCGGGTCGGGATTGTCGCTGCTCCGGGATCGTTCTCTGGGAACGGGCCGGGCTGGGTGGGCAGGTGCTGAGCAATGGCACTGGGTAGCGCTCATTTGCATATACTATTATGATTATATTAATATCATTATTATTTTAAGTTTTATCTTATTTCCATTATTAAATTGTTCTTCTCTCACCCTACAAGCCTCCTTACCCTTGCCCCCCAATTCTCTCCCCTAACCCCTGGTTGGGGTGAGAGTGAGTGAGCGGCTGTGTTTTGCTGCCAGCCCAGTGCTGGCCAAGTGCAACCACCACAGCACTGAAACAAGAGTTAGACAAAAGGCATCTTCTCCCAGCTCTCCAGAGCAGGAGATACTGGGGGGGCTGTCCCCCCACCCCAGGGCAGTGCCCAAGGGACATGTGTGGGTCGCACAATGGGAAACACCAACGATCTGTTGATTCCTGGAGGTACGTGGGAAGCAGCCAGGCTCAGGCCTTTCCCAAAGCCGTGATTGCCATCCCCCAGGGAGACTCATTTTCAAATGATCTTGTTAGACATTGTTAGGAATTGATATATTTGCATAGCATGAATGTTAAAACTCAGAAAGAACTCAAATGCCAATTAGAAGCGCGGCGTTCTTTTCCCCCTAATTAATCAGGCATAAAAGAGCAGCTCCAGGTGTTTTTCCCTGACTAAACACCAGCAGAAATCTATCATTATTAATCTTGATGACCCAAGTGTCATCACCACATGTAGAATTTTTCAAGGTGATGGAAGACTGAAAACAACTCAAGAAGCAAGGCAGGAGCGCAGCAACCCGCTCGCTGAGGATCGCTCCCGGGGCTTGGGGACCGTCACCGGGATCACCCTGGCTCGAAGCGCAGTGTCTACAGCAGCTGGGGACACCGACAGATGGGCTCTGTGTCCCCCTCCTCAAGTCAAAACCCCACTAACATTTTCCATTAGTTCATTCTAGGTTTTTTTCTGCTTTCCTTCTCGCCTGCAGAGCAGGCCAGGAGCATGGGTGAGCGTTAATTGCCTCTTTTCATCGAGGTTTAATCAGTTTTGCCAAAGCCACACTGGACTGGAACCGCAGGGAGTTCAACACTGGAGTGTGGAGACCCGGGCAGAAGCTGTGCCCCATCCCAGCACAGCAGCTGCTCCTGGGATGTTACACTCTGCCCAAAATCAGCAACACACCCCAGAATTTCTTTCCAGAAAACAGTGGGAAAGTGATGAGTCAAACAACACCAGGCCCAGCTTCTCCCGGGAATAACGCAGGGACAGAATCAGCTCTAATTAGCAGCACCCAATTGATGCATCCTACTACAAACAATGATTAAAAACACACCCCAAAACTCAAAATATCATCCCTGGGGAGATGCACAGGCAGCGTTTAGGATAAGCCAGAGAGTGAGGAAGAAGATGCAGAAAACTGTCCTTCAACTTAAAAGGTAGTGTTTCAGATATGCAGATTTTTAACTCACTTTTGAAATTCTCTAATAAAAATACTGTTAAATATTAACCATATTGCTATTTATAAATGTATACATAATTAATAGGAATAATTAATGTAGCAAGGACTGGTTAAGAGCTTTCTTCTAAATATTTGAATAGCAAAACATAATAATGTTTTGGTGTGAAAATGTCAGAAATGTACTGAAGTGTTTTTACCTTATGGAAATCAGGGAGAGTCACCGGGAAATACCAGCCCGGGGAAACAGGCCATTTCACCTCGTTCCACTCAGCTTCCAGAGATTCTGTGCACTCTGCTGCCTTAGAATGGCAAATGCCATAGAAGGGAAGAGCTATTGACACACCACCCTGTAGTCATCATTATTTCAGGTCACAAAGATCATTATAACCCAGCTCGAGATTCCCCGATGAGCTTGGAACAGAGTTGCCCGGGTGTTGGCTTTACACAGTCCCAGGGAGCAAGTGGCTTTTTAAACCTTTTTTCCCCCCCCTACCTTTTCTTTTTAGCAATTTTTTCCCTCTTGTCCAAGTGCCTGTCCAGGGAAACCACCACAGTCCTTAAAAACCAGGAAGAACTTGTGAGCGGTGCCGTCCCCGCACGACACGGCCAGAGGCACAGCAGCAGGCAAGGACAGACCGCACGCGTCGTGGGAAGCTGACAGAGATATTTGAAATATTTTGCTGCCTGGCCTCCTTTTGGGGAGATTTCATGGGAAACAGGTGCCAGGCTGTTTGCTTCTGGAATTCGTGACCTCTGCTGCGTTTGAAGTGAAAACGCGGTGGCAGGAACGCAGACACACGCTCTAATTAATGAGACTGAGAACGGGAGAGACGAAGGGAAGGGCTTTACCAGCTCCCTGGTCCCCGTAACGCTGCCGAGGCGCCGAGCAGGGTGGCTGGCTCTGTCCTGGGAGGGCTTTTGGGAATCACTGGGCAGATGCTGCACCCACCGCCCTGCGCCGCATCCCCGGCGAGACGAGGGCCCGGGCGCCTGCGCAGAGTCACGGCCGCAGCCCCGCTCTGGAGGTTTGGGGTTCTGGCAGGGATGTGAATCACACGTTTTTCTTTCCAGTAGAGTGTAGTACATGCTTTTGCACTTAGTCAAAAGGCATTCCTACCTTAAAAGTGAGATTTGCTTCAAGGGAACAACGAATCCCAAATAAGTTTTGTTTCCAAATGGTGTTTTATACTCCCTTGCTTTGTCCTGAGATGCTCCTGGTTGGTTCCGCTCCCTCGTTTGGTGTTTGCTGATGAATACAATTATTTAGCAATTGCTGTGCCGGAGGCTGAGCCCTTTCTGGCCCTGGCACACAGGGAAGGGAGGCTCACAGAGCAGCTGGGCACTGAGCTGCCTCTGCTTTGCCTAAAAATATTGTGACTTCTGCAAGGGAAATGGGATTTGTGAAAACCAGCTCCAGCTGGAGCCGTCAGAGGGAACCAGGCGGTCTGCAGTGTGGCACCATGCCCGTGGTCGGGGTTGGAGTCTCGACCCCACACCTGCCCCCAGCTCAGCAGTGACACACAGGAGCCCATCAGTCCTTCCCATTGCAGAGCCTGGGTGTTACACAGCCTCATCCACCTGGCACTGATAAGAAGGTGGTGTAAAACATGAGGAATTCAGTAGAGCATGTGAAAGACACACTCCGAAATCATAAATTCCACCATAATGCGATCTTTATGCAGATCTCAGCAAGAGGCTGGGCCCTGCTCAACCATCAGTCACCATGAAAAATTAAACTTTCCCAAACTTTTGCACATTAAAGAGAGGTTTGCAGTTTGGTATCCCAGTTTGCTGGCTTTTTAAATGCATAACATGACAGATTATATCTAAAACCAAATGCTTCAAAAGTCTCCTAACTTTCTGGAAGATTCATGGCGCAGCTTCCCCATGTGTTTTCAAGAGGAAAGTGTATTTATTTATTGCACTTTAAGTGAAAGACAGTATTTCACAGCCAATTCCTTAAAACAGCTCTTCTGTCCTAAGGCACTTACTGAGAATTGAGTCTGCTCAGCTAATACATTACCATATAAAAGGGAAAAAAAAATGACCTTAAAACTCGGACATCTCTCTGGTGGGTTTTTCTTTGGTTCGCAGAAAGAAGTTTCAGAGACAGACCTCCCCCAGGCCTGTGCAGAAAGAACAAGTTATTCTGGCTCTCCCTGCCAAAAATCTTTGGCTGTGTCAGTCCCTGAGCATCTGTGTCAGCACGTCAAGAATCGCCCTTCGCAGCAGCACCCACCACGAGAGCCTGACAGCCCCGCAGAGCCCAAAGGGAGATTTTCCTCCTGACTTTGGTGACTCTGGGCTTCCCCCATCCCCGGGCTCTGCACTGCACAAGGCTTTGGGACACGCTTACAGCACCAGGCAGGAGGTGCAGCCACATCTCACACACTCGAGGACGTGCTTTGCTCACAACCAGCTCACCCGAAACCCGTGGTGAGCGTCCCTCAGTCCCCTGGCACTGAGGGAGCTGAGCCCAAGTGACAACCCAGCCTTCTGGCTTCGAGGAGATGAATCCTGAGCCAGCACAAAGACTGTACCCAGACGATGTGCCACACTGTGCCGCAGCTGGTCCCACCCGTCACAGGCTGAGCATCTGCCCGGCGCCAGTCCCCGATGCGCGGGGGGGACCCTGCGCTGCAGACACGAGCTGCTGGCGACAGCAACAACCGCTCTGTCCTTCTGATCCCTCCCCCTCCCCGTATTGCAGGCGATCAAACCGGGTAATGAACGAGCAGTCAGCATTTGTGCTCGAGATGTATTTAAAAAGGTCAAAGCAAAACAGATCAAAACATCCTTTATTCTACAGCCATCTCCCCAAAGCAGCACCCGCCCGAAGGTGGAAACCCGCGTTCAAAGCCTGCACCAGTTTTCACAAAGATAAGCGCTGTGTTTAATTCTTTGCCATGAGGACTGGTGGAGCAGCTGTCCTTGGTGCACGTGAGACGGGACCAGCATTTCCTAATTAACACCCGTGTGTAACTAACCAGGCCCTTGGCTGGTGCACGGTTTGGGGAGAAAAACCTCAGAAAGAGACAAACCCGGCACCGCCAGGACGCGCTGCAAAGCTGTTTGTGCTGCTGGTTTTTAAGGACGTTGTTGCTTCACCTCACACTGACGCTGGGGGTTTGTGAACCCAGGTTTCCCCAGTACAGATGCAGGGGGAGCAGGATGGAGCCCACGCACCGAGCACCCACACCGGGTCGAGACGGCTCATCCCTGAGGGCATCACCGAGCACGTCCCCTGTCTGCACCGGCTCCTGCATCCCAGAGGGATGGGACCAGCACAGCACCAGCTCTGCCCAGGGGCATTGCTGAAGTCAAGCACGGGTCAGTTCTGGTGGCCTTCTCGTGTCTCTAAACTAAAAAAACCACCACCACCAAAAAAACCAAACAAACCCCCAAAACCCAACAAACCCCCCCCCAGAAAACCCCAAGGGCAGCATGCAGCTTTGATTTGTAAGGAAAACAAAAGTGGCAAGGCACAGAGGCTCACAGTGGAGCCCCAGTGTTTTGCTCAATTCCAGGTACATGATTCACAAACATTCGTTTGGGTGCAACCAGAACCGCATTCGACATCTCCTGCCTGCTCACACCACCAGGCAACGCTGGTTCAGGGCAACGCTGATGCTGGTCTGACCAGAATCCCAGCACTGCCTGGATTGGAAAAGCCCTTTGAGCTCATCGAGTCCAATCATGAACCCAACACTGACAGCTTGCCCGTGGCCAGCCCTGCCTGCCTGACCCGCCACGGCTCCTTCAAACCAGAAACATGGAGTAATAAACAATCCTCCCAGCCCCAGATACCCTGCCTAGTTAGGTAAGCATTTTCTGAGCTAAAAGGATTTTTTTCTTTCTTAATGGATCCCAAGTACTCTAATTGTATTTGCTGTGATAAAAAGTTAAATTGCATAAAATTAATATTGATTCAAATTAAGCCATTTATCTCCTTTCACTCTTCGGCTCCACAAATACAATTATTGCTTCAGCTATTACATACCAAATAAAATTACAAGTTGAAATTGCAGTTTGTTTTCTGTCTTTTGTTTCCCCCCCTCCCCTGGCTCCCTCTTGCTTACAAGGGAGATGGCAGCGCCCGAGCCGGCGCCTCCAGGGATGTTCCTGAGCACGGGAATGCCCATCCCGGATCTGCAGCACAGGGACCGGCCCTGGGCACTTGCAGGTGGGACTGGGGTGGGTGAGGCAGGAAACACCCGGCAGACCCATCCCCAGACTTCAGAGCTGGTTCCCTCCTGCTTTCCTCTGCCCTTCCAGCACCTTCTCATGGTGATAATTGGAAAGGAAGGAAGGAGCTATAAATACCTCTTGAAATTAAAAGGAGCATGTACAGGCTTGGCAGAGAGAGAGAATATCCCGAGGGTCCTGGTTCCTTCCCCTACACCCATTCCCAAGTGTTTACTTGGAAATTTTTCATTTGGCTCCTTTGGGATTGCAGGCAAAACAATATTTGACAGCCCAAGAAAAACACAGTTTCTATGGAGCCCTCTTTGCTTCTGCCAGGGAGGAAGATCAGGCTGGGTGGGAGGCAGCTCGGGTGCTTGGAAGCCGGGCTCCTGACCATCAGGAAGTCTCCACAGTGAGTCACGGGACAAGCCAGCGGCTGCCTGGCTGCCCTCGGCCGGGAGCAGGGGACAAGGGACTGGCCCAGCAGAGGACACAACAACCCAAACCAGGTCTGCCCCAGTGCACATCATCATCATCCTCCTCCTGCCTGCACACATCTGCCCTGACACAGCGGGCTTTCCTGGTGCTCAACCAGAGCCAAACCACGCAGCCAAGGGCTGCAGGCACCCGAGACCATAGAGAGAGGAGGAAAACCAAGATCACAACTAGCAAAAGACTTTTTCTTTATTCTTGGAAGTTTACAAGCAAATACAACACCACAATCCCAGCAAGATTTAATGGAAAGAAAATTAATTTTCCCAAACTAATGAAGTACTTGAGCTCTAGGGCAACAACTCTTAATGATGCTTCTATCTCAGCCAAAGAGGCAAAAAAATTCTCTTTAATAGTAATTTTAAATATAGATTTGAGAATCTTTCCCATAAATCATGAAGTCAGATAAGGACTGCACATAATAACCTGTCAGATTACATAAATAAAACTGATTTCAAATACTTTAAGAAACACTTTTATTCCATTTGCAAGGCTGTAAGCTTCAGAGGAGACTTTCTAATCTGCATGAACCACCAGCCATGTCAAAACCTTCATCTGTCACAACTGTTTCTGTAAATTCATGGCACCAAATCTGAAACTCACGCAGGCTTTAAAAAAATAATTTAAAGTCGTGTGGACAAGAATTTGATCCCTGGAGGTTTGCTCAGAGAGGACAGCTTCTCGTGCAGACCATGAGCAGGGATGATGAGCGGCTGCAAGGAGCTGGAGGGGAAAACCAGGCGGAGAGCAGCCCAGCCAGGCTCCAAGAGGAGACAGTGATGGGACAGGGAGTGATGGTTTTAAACCAAAAGAGAGGAGATTCTGACTGGATATAAGGAAGAAATTGTTTACAGTGAGGGTGATGAGACCCTGGCCCAGGCTGCCCAGAGAGGTGGTAGAAGCCCCATCCCTGGAAACATCCAAGGTGAGGTTGTACCTGAGCAACCTGATCTGGTTGAAGATGTCCCTGCTCACCACAGGGGTTGGACTAAATGGCCTTCAAAGGTCCCTTTAACCCAAACCAGTTTGTGATTCCACGATGCTCCAGGCAGAGATGATGCACCAGACATGCAACTCTGGGGTCAAATGGGGCCAAAACATCAGCTGGTGGCTCTGTGGGGTTTGTCCCCAGGTTTCCAGCCCCAGCAAGCAGCAGCAGCCTCACAGCACTTGCTGAATCACCCAGCACCCTCCATCACCAGCCTTACACGAGGGAAGTGTGGGCATCCATCAGCTTTATTCCTCGCTCACAGCCCTGAGACACCTCTCGCTCTGCCTTGAGCCACTGCAGCACCCAACTATTACTGCAGACATAAAGAATGCCCCCCCCCCCCCCGTCACAGTGCTTTACAATGGGTGTGATTTTAATGTTTCCCTCCTTCCCCTGAGGACCAAATCGCTGCAGGCTGATGTGTTATTGCCACAGAAACCCCCCAGCAGAGCAACAGTCGGTGCTGCCAGCACGGAGCGCTCAGCATCTCCCGGGGCTGACCGTCACCAGGATGTGCTCCCCGGGCAGCCAGGGAGCAAACACCCATTTCTCTGATACACTGATAACATCGAGATGAGTGTTAACATCCTCCCTGAACCTCTGTTGCACCAGGCTGCAGCGAAGGGATGATGGGGAGGAAGGAAAACAACCTCATTAACAGAGCCTGAATTAGCGCTTGGGGTGTGTCGCTAAAAGCCAGGGGACCTGTGCAACGAGCCCCACATGGACATCTTCTGGCCTTGGAATACTCTTAAATCACAGCTGCCAGTGCAATTGGCATCCCCACCCCCGGGACCCATCGATCACATCTAACACAGCTGTGAATTACCACCAGATTACACTTCATTTAATGTTCCCATGAGGGATGCCTGAGCCAAGCCAGCAGCTCCCTCTGAACCCCCGTTCTCTGGCACTGGCCAAGGACCCCAAACCTGCGCTGGGGGGAGTGGGTCTGTGTCCCTCTGGAATAATTACTGGGGGTAACTTAGAAATCAGACTTTACTGCCCTTTTCACACAACAGTCCCCCAGCAAAACCGTCTTGGGGGGCAGTGGGAACTGGGGGTCTGCTCCAGGGAGCTTCTTCTCCAAACAAACCAGGGGAGGGACCGCTGCCATCTCCAAGGCCCTGCTCTGTTCGGTGCTTTATAAACTTTTTACCCATCTGTAAAATTCCTCATTAACTGAGGTAACTGACCAACGTTGCATGAACTCAAACTTAGAATGTTACAGTCAAATAATTCATTAAAAATTTCTGCTGTGCTGGTTCCTGCTGCCGGTTACATAAGTGACTGCTCATGGTGCAAGTGCCACAGCCCGAGACCTCCTTGGGATGATTCCAGGTTTGGTAAATGCCAGGGTGGCACAGAAAGAGCCGTGCTCTGCCCTCCCCCCCTGCTCACCCCCGGGACCCAGGGACCTGCTGCTGGGGGACACAGGTGTCCCCTCACCCTGCCAGGACTTTTGGAGTTTGCATCCCACCAACTGCCAGGAACTTCTGCAGCTCCTCAAACATGACAAAAAACCCCCCAGGAAACACAACATTCCTCTTAACGACTCATCTGCCTCCACACTGCATCAAAACCATCAAGCAGGTCTCATAGCAACTGCCAGATTAGCACAACTCCCTAAAATGGGTTTATCCCCGTGAGCTGGAGGGGTAGAAGGGAACATGTGTGGTGCCAGCCTTGGAAAACCAGCAACTGTCCCCGAGACACCACGTACCTGCCAGGAATGAGCTGCCGCCAGGATCCCAGGAAGCAGGAGCTGAGCTATGAGCAGTGCTGGCTCCTCACCTGCTGGTTAAATAACCTCTCCCCCAGCCCAATTAACCCCAGAGGTCCCCGCCCCATGGGCAGCTGCCCACCCCCACTCCTGCCCACCTGTGAAAGGGGCTGACTCAGCACCCAGCCCACCCAGCCGGGGGTGCTGCAGGCACAGCCCCGCTGCGATGTGCTGCACCACACAATGGGCTGTCACCAGGGGCTGCTCCTCTGAAACCACTGTGTCCTGGTGGTCCCCAGCCCTGTGAGGCAGCACCTGGGCTTGGGCTGTTGAGAGTTTTACAGAGCCCCACTTTGCAGAGCCCCACTTTGCAGAGCCCCACTTTACAGAGCCCTGCTTTGAGACCTGTCCAGCTGTCGCTGTTTGGTCGCTGCAGCAGCACAGTTTTCTTCACAGGGATTTTCTTGCTTCATGGACCAAGTGATGTTTCAAGTCCAAGTAGCTGTGGCGAAGCCCTTTGTGCCAGCACACTTGAGGGCCAGGCTCTCTGCTGTTTCCACCCCACTGCACATGATTGCTCGATCCAGCTCGTGGGCATGTTATGTGCTTGATGTTCAATCTTGCCTCAACTGGAAAAGCCCTTTAAGATCATTGAGTCCAATCATGAACCCAACACTGACCAGTCCCTGACTAACCTGTGTCCCTCAGCACTGTGTCTACACGACTCTTCAATCCCTCCAGGGATGGGGACTCCACCACTGCCCTGGGCAAACCCCTTCCAATGCCTGAGAACCCTTTCAGCAAAGAAATTCTTCCTCACATCCCATCTCAACTGCCCTTGGTGCAACTTGAGGCCAACCTGACGCTGCCTCCGGACCCGCTGGGGTGCTGGTGGGAGATGGACGCTGACCACACTAACCGCGGCTGGTAGTGAAAGCGAGGGGGGACGAGCACTTCTGACTGCTCCAAATCCTCTTTAGATCAAAAGGCATTTGACTGACTAATTTCAAAGCCCCTTCTCACATCCCCAGCCCAATCTCGGCTTCCCAGGCAGAGCCCTAATCCCCGCTGCCACCGCGGTGCAGCCAGCGGTGCCACCTGCGGGTGCCCACCGGCCCCGGCCCCACGGGCAGAGCTGTGGGAAGAGGGGGAGCGTTTGGAGACCCCCAGGCAGCCAAGCTGGCTCCTGCTCTTTTTTGGAAAGGGCTGTGGAAATGAACTCCCTCAGGTCTCTGCTGCAGCTTCGCCTGAGCATCTCTGACCCCTTTATCTCCGGGCTCTACCCTGCTACCTGCAGCACCGCCCGGTAACGCCGGGGAGCGGCGGCGGGAACTCACGACCCCAGGGCAGTCGTGCCCGTCACACCAAGGCTTGGGAGATTTTGGTTGTCGGGCGCCTGGGTAGAGATGATCTCACGTGGGAGCGTTTTACAGCTCTTCACAACAAATTCCCGAGCCCCCGCTGCTATTGTGCCATTATCTGTGCCTAATTCTCCGTTCCGGCCCCTCACATTCCAATTTCCCCCTTCACTGAGCTCCTGCTTTAACAGCTCTTGCAAACTTTCCCGAAGTTGAGAAGAGCCCATTTGGTACCGTTCCTGCTGCATCCTGCCGATGCCTCCCCCCCTTTCTTTTTCCAGCTCCTTTCCCTTTTCCTTTTCTCCTTGGAAACACAGCCCCCCCTCCCTCGCCCCCCTGGGAATCGCGGCGCCAGCCCCGCTGCTGCCGGGGGTGCTGCGTTCCCCCCGCTCAGCTCCCTCGCAGGGAGGACTCTGGGAAGGGATTTCACGGAGTTTGTGAACCTTCACTTTTTCTTTTCTTCTCTTTCTTTGCAGCCCTCAAACGTGGTTCAAGCTGCCACTCCGCTTGTATAGCCCCAGCATGACTCGAGGGCTGTGCTGGGCCAGGAAACCCTTCCCCATCGCTGCCAGGGGTTCAGCCCGCGCTCGCCGCTCTCCGGGAGCGCCGCGTCCTTTGTCCCGCTGCTTTCTCTGCTCATTCGATGCGCTGAGCGCTCTGGGCTGGCTGCCACCGGACCGGCTGCACCAGCCTGTCTCTTCCCAGCCCCCTGGAGAAAGGATGCTCCTGGGCTCCAGCGGCCGCTTCCCGGTGTCACTCAGATGTCACCAGGCTTTGTCCCCGCCGGCATGCTGCCCCCGGACGGGCTCTGCTCCGAAGGGCTTGCCATGCTCCCAGGCTCCCCGGCACAAGTGACCCACAGGCTGCTCCCAGCGGTGAGCAGGGATGTGGGCTCAGGAGAAGGTTTTTGGGGCTCTTGGCTGCTTTTTCCCACTATCCCGCTGAGTCGCTCCACGGCTCCGTACAGGCGGCCGCTGCTCTGCCCAACCCTCTGCCCAAGGAGGAGCAGCCTCAGCGGCTCTGGGAGTCAATTATTAGAAGCCAGACAGCACTTAAACCGACCAACCCTGAGGGAAAAGGGTTTATTTGCATTTTAAATAATAACCCGGGCTCCCATTTTTCAGCCACACACCCCACCTGACTCACAGAGACGTCGGTGGGATAAGGGAAGCACCTTGGAGCACCTTGGAGCCAGCTCCTGCCTGGGTGATGTGTGACATACAGCCACAGAAAAGCCCCAGTGGCCCCATTTCTCTGCCCAGGAAGGACACATTTTGTGGGCTCCTGCCTTCTAAAACCCCAGGAGAATAACAGTGCAAACACACCAGCCCAAAGCATGAGCACGGGATGGTTCCCAGCTGAGCAGCTCTCTGGGCTGACTGAGAGCAAATTGGTGAATGTGGGGCTTTTCTGCAGCAGGGGCTGTGATCACGGCTAATTGTGTCGATGTACAGGTTTATGGACTGTTACATGGATATTGCTCTTCTCATGGCTTCACAAAACCATTTTATAAATGGAGCTGGCTGCAATCCACCGCTGTGTGCACGGGCTGGATGTCAGCACAGGGGCTGCAGCAAGAAGGAAAACACGAATGAGAAAGAGATAGGGAAAAACAAATGTCAAGCTGTGCTTGTTATAGACCAAGGGCAAAGTGCTGGCCAGCCTTTTAAACACCGAGAGGTAGAGAAAGATGTGCTGGTAATTGGAAATGCTCCCAGGGGAGGAGGGCAGCACCAGCCGGCGATGAGGGCTCCCGCCCGGCCGGCCCTGGACCGGGACACTGGGCTCCGGCTCCCTGCATTGGGCTTTGCACAGGGACAGTGCCTCACCAGCAACCTGGAGGTCTCAGTGGGGCTTTTGCTAATGCACCCCCCATGCAGGTCCTCTGTGGTGGCAGAGGTGAGGAGTGGGCTCCCAAGACAGCCACCACTAGCTCCAGCCTCCCGTCCTCTGCTCCGGTCACATCACTTATTCACGCTCGAAAATCTGCAAGGAAAAGATAATAACAACCCCAAAGAAACTCTAGTCCTGTTCTGGCCTGACAAGGAAGTAAGATAAATGTGAGTTTTCAGTTAATATCATGCTTGGAGGATGAACAGAGCTACAAGAACAGCAAGGATTTCATTCTGGTAAGTTTATTAAAATCATACAGACATGTCACTCCTGGCAGAGCTGAGCAGGTCCCGGAGTCTCGGGGCTCGCGTCGAATCAGCGTCAATAAAACCCGAGATTAGATCTAACACCAGCCTGGCATTTCAGTCCTGCAAATCGCATCCCGTCATGCTTCCTGAGCCTTCAGGAGAAGAAAGGAGCTCCCCTGGGGAGCAGGTCCCCAGCACAAGCTGGGGGCAGCCACTCACTGTCCCCACCACGGACTGACCCCACCACGGACTGACCCCAGCGTGGGCTGCCCCAGCACTCTCCATGCAGGTCTCCTCCACTGCAGCATCCTCAGGGCTCTTCCTTTCCAACACCCTCCTGCCATAATTCATCTCTCTGCTGAGAGAGGCTTTGCTGCTTCAAACTGCTTATTAGCACAAATTGCCTGGCAGGAATAAAACGCGCTCTCAGCGCTCGGCATTTACGGGGCACACACGGCCGTGGCCAAATGCTGAGACGCTGCCACCTCGGCAGCACGTCCCACCGCAGGGGTGGGGACCCACGGTCTGCTTCAGCGACTGACAACAGCAGCAACAAACCCCTCTGTTTCGCCACAGAACTTTTTGATGAATCCCAATTTAATTCCAATTGCAAGAAAAGGTTTTGTTCAGCTCAAAGTTCAGACACATTTGGGTTGTGCCACCTCCGGGGTCTGGTACCCATTGAGGGAGGAGGAGATTGGGGGTAGGGACCCCCCACGCTGCCCCAGAGCCACCCTGCCTCTGAGCCACAGGCACCACACATGGCCCCGTTCCTGTCCCCCATGCCACGGGGAACAGCCCTTCGCAAGGGTGAGAAGCGTGAAGATCTTGGCTGTGAGACCCATCAGCTCGGGTGATGTGCTTAAACTTTTAATAAGACACAGCACTCAATACAGCACATTTCCAGCATTTATTGAACTGAAGTGCCTGCCACTGCTTCAGTGCTGAGCCCTGAAGCCTGTCCTGGATGATTTAAGAATGATCCATCTGGAAAATGATGCAGACAATTTGTTACATCCAGCCAGAGAGCCATAGAAACCACAATAACAAGCTTAAATGATTTCAGCATCGCTAAATCATCCAGCCCCAGCCAATCTCCCTCAAAGCCACCGCCGAGGTGGGGTCACACAGCTCCTCTGCCCGAAGCTGATGCTCCTCTTGCACGTCTTGCAGGACACAGGAACTCTGACACAACCAGATCCCCAGGGCAAGGAGACCCCTTTGCACCTCCTTCCCTCTCATCTCTCTCCTCACCTCCTCAAAATCCCTATTTGCAAATAAGAAGATTTGACCAGCTTAAAAAAACCCCAGACCCTTCCTTGGTGGGCTCCTCCCCTGCAGGCAGCACTGTTGCCTGTTGATGGTTACCACCTAGCCCTGGATAAATCAGGGCTTCGTTTTTCAAAATAGCATGTTGATTGATGCTTAAAATATCTCCAGCAATTACTTCGCCCCGGTATAATTATAATAATTAAACTTGGATAATGCTTAGTCCTACTTTTTACCAGAACTGTGCTGCGGCATCAGTGCGCTCGTGTTTTGTTTCCAGCCTCATTTTTCAGTCTGGCCCCGCTGCTGGGCTGAGGCAGCCCTGAATGGATGCAGAGATGCTGAAAAGGGGACGGTGACACAGGTGAGGTGCCACGGGAGGCATCATTTACCCCAAGGGTGCCCCTTGGCCATCACCAAAGGGTGGGCGAGCAGCAGGAGGGGATGCTCCTGGCTCCGTGGTGGGGCGATGGGTGCCGGAGGGGACAAGAAGTGACCCCAAGAGCAGAGCAGTGACAAGGAGCTGCTGCTCTGGCAGCCACTGCAATCTGTGTGAGCAAACCCCACAACTCCACGCAGCACCCACAGCACCCACCCACCCTTCAGCTCCTCCTCGTCCCCCGCGTCCCCTCTCCGGCTCAGCACAGTATTTCTCCTTGGTGCTCCCAGCAGCGACACTCACAACAATTCAAGCTGGCGAGCACGTTTCTGGCTGTGATAAACAGCAGGGAAAGGAATGAGATCCCAAGGCTGTATTTCATGCTCTGAAATCCCACTCGTATCTGGAAGGGAACTGAGCTCCACGGCTGATATATGCAGCTGCGGGGCCGTTCGCATCCTGTGAGCTTGTACACAGTGCCAGCGTGATTTAAGGCAGCAATTTGGCCCTAAAATGAAGAGCATCTCACTTTGTCCCTCCCTATTTTCCTATATATTTTCCTGCAGAAGAGCACTTTGGGGTGGATTTGGCCAGGCTGGGGACGGCAGCATCCCTGATCCTCGTCTCGGCGTGCCCAGGCTGGGCATGGAGAGCAGCGGAGGTTCCCGGCGCTGCGGCAAAGCTGCTGCCACAGCCTGGACACGGGCGCAGCAGGCAGCTGTGCTGAGCTCTCTTCTCAGGCCACCCCTTGGCACAGCCGACAGACGCTGGAAGAGGCTTCGTTCCCTTTTCTGGGTCAGACGGCGTTTCGCAGCCGCGCTGTCCCGCGGGTCCTGGGGACGGGGAGGACGCTGGCGGGAGCGCTGGGGCTCTGGAAGCCGTCGTTGCCACTTGGCAAACCCTGCCACAGCCCCCTCCCTGCAACACCCAGGTCCCCACGTCTGTCTGTCTGTCTGTCTGTCCGGCAAGCACAGCATGGCTGAGCCCTGGCAGAGCCAGCCCCGCCTGGGAGCCCTGGACAGCCCCAGGGTCAGCCAGCACCACCCATCTCAAACAAGAAACATCACTTGAATACAAACCTGCCCAGGGCACAATTTCTCTTTATGTAAAACCTGTGCCCAGGTGAAGCAATTCCGCAACGCCTCTGGCCTCAGTGCGTCGCTGCTTCTTTAAAACGTCATTAGTGACGTTTAATTAACTCCCTCACTGTCCTATTAAAGGGTTTCCTTCTTCCAAGCACTTGTCCCAATGCACAGGGACGCGTGTCCCCTCTGAGCCCCAGGGGACACTGGGAGAGCCTGGGGACCCAGCGCGTTCCCACCTCTGCTGCAGGGTCTGGGGGTGGGTGTTGTGGTGGTGGGGACCCCGAGGGGACGCGTGAGACCCTGAGGGGACATGTGAGACCCTCCTCCCAGGATGAAGGCAGGACCACTGTGTTGAGGGATGCACAGCCAGGGAGACAGGGAGATTCCCCAGGGAAGACCTTGGGCTCCTCCTTGCCGAGGGGTCAGACCCCCCACACCCCAGAACGACCCCGTCCCCCTCCCCAGGACCCACGGCCACCGCGCAGAGGAACCCAGTCAGCACCCGGCTGCGCAGTTCTCATATCAGTTTTAATAGCAACATCAGAGTACTAAATATACACAGGGCAGTCGGGATAGGGCGGCATTTACAGTGCTTCCAAACACACAGCTTCCAAGTACAGACACGAACTAAAAACCACTCGGGAAGGAAAAACCCAGCTCTCGCCTGCGTGGCCCCGGGGGACCCGCGATGGCCACGGCCAGCGGGGAGAGGCTGGAGCCGGCGCGTGCGAGAGCCTCGCCCCCGCCCGTGCGGGATGTCTGGCGGCGCAGGATTATCCCAGGGGAAAAAAAAATAATAATAAAAAAAAGAAGTACTCAAGTGATGTAAAACCGGTTACAAAGTAAAAGCTGTCTCATGTTAGAAAATGGGTTTTTTTGGCAAAATAAAAATAAAGTGTAAACTTCACTGTACATGTCCTATCAAACAAAATAAACCAAACCCCTCGCAACCTAAAATAGAAGAATCTGGGTCAGAGATCTGTGCCCTTAGTGTACATTTTTGTGCAACATATACTTTTTCTCAAAGTAAATATTATCTCCACTCGTGACACTATTAAAAATGTACCTACAAACGCTGAGAATAATTCTCAACAACGCGTGAGAAGCGTGGCATGAGCTCTGGAGACCAAACCCACAGACTTCTGAAATGGTGAGGGATTTCTTGCTGGTTTTGAAAAAATCGCTTACAGATTTTATACCTGGTTGAACGAAAATTCCAACCACATTCATCCTGAAAAGGGTGGGCTGAGATAGTATATAGATATATTTTTGTTCTATTTTATTTTTATTTTTTTTTTTACAAAATATATAATATGTGTAGAATATCTACTATTTAACTACCATTTTAGCTGAACTACCTTCCTTCACAACCAGCTGCCAATGGAGAAGAGGTCACCGAAATCTGTCCTCGCTCGGCCCCCTGCGCTGCTTTCGCCGCTCTGACCTCTTGCCCGCGGCGCAGAGCGCACCGGAGCGCACCGGAGAGCACCAGAGCATGCCAGAGTGTCCCTCCCGCCCAGTTTCTCCACTGCCACCACCATGGGCTGCCCATTTCCCCAGCTGGGAAGACAGTGAAGGTAAATGATCAGATGTGGAGAGGTGGGCAGCCCCCGGGACACGCTCTGCCCTGGCACCCGGGGACGCTGCGGGACAGTGCTGCGGGACAGTGCTGCGGGACGGTGCTGCGGGACGGTGCTGCGGGACGGTGCTGCCCTCGCGATACCCTCGTTTGCAAAAATCAAGGGCTTGACCACTAAACCAACTGCCCCTGAACCCAGAGGTGCTGTGACACGGCAGCCTGGACCAGGAGCCCCAAACCAGCTTGGTTTGGCACAGACAAGAGCCCACCAGCAGCAGCTGCGGAGCGCAGCCCTGCCCGCAGCCCTCGGCCCAGGAGTTGTACCGACTCCTCGGCTCTTCCTGCTCCATGTTTGGAAGGAAGGTGGAGGGAGGAGAGGTCCAGCACAGCCCCGGGAGCCCTGGGCTTGCTGCAGAGCCCGAGGAAGAGCCAAGCTCTCCTCTGCTGGGAGCACCACAGCTGCCATCCTCGCACAGGAGCAGCCGGCTGTGCCGGTTCCCTGCAGAGGGGTGGGTGAGAAGGGCTGGTCCCAAGCTGTTCTCTCTCTTAACAGAGCCACAGGTGACACAGCCACATCACTACACGTCCGGGGGACCTGGCAGCCTTTTGGCAGCTGTGACGCGTCTCTTCGTAACTGCTGAGGGGCTAAGAAATCATAAAATGAACCCCAAAATCCCACGCAGCAGCTGGCTGGGAGGAGCAACAAAGCGAGGAGCAAAAGTTTTCTTTTTCCAAGCTGCCAGATCCACAAGGAAACAAAACACAGCAAAAAGCTCTGGTTTGCCCAGGAAAGGGCACACTGGAAACACAGTTTTGCCAAGCAGTGGTGGATGCCCCCCTGTCCAGGCTGTGCTCTGGGCTGCTCCCCTGGACTGACTGTACATCCCCCCCGAGTCCCACTACACGCGCCTGCAGCTCCCCAGCACGGCACCGCAGCGAGGGGACCGCTGGGGACAATCCTGAGGGACATTCACCACCTCACTGCTCAATCCACAGCAATGCAAACGACGCCGTCCAGCGCACAGGGCTGCTCTCCAGGGTGGAACATTCCCTGCTCCTCACACAAGGCTCTCGGCTTGGAAACAGGTTCAGCTCCTGAACAAGAACAGGAGATCCCCAGTTCTCCAAGCACGCACGAGTCCTCCCTGTCCCTGCACAGGAGCAAGACCCCGCTGATGGGCAAGTGGCTCCAGCCAATTCCAATACCCGGTGGCACCAGCGTTGGCAAAGCCTCCCCCGTTACCGCCGACCAGGCTCTGGGCCGGCTCACGCCACGAAATCCATCACCAGCGGCTGCCAAAAGGATGATGTCACCGACCGGCAGCCAAGCCGACAAGGGAATGTGTCTGCAAACACCACACTGCTCCTTCCAGGGTGTGAAAGATCTGCTCAACAGGTCTGCTCCATGGAAAAACGACTTTATGTTTCTGTTTCTTCCTTTTTTTCTTTGCTTTTATCACTAGTAGGGGATGAAACAACCACAGCTCATTTCTCTTTACTAGGAAAGACACCGAGATGCTGGATCCTGCCTCGTACATCACCACATCTGCAGCTCTGGCCCTCCCCTCCTGTCCTCCCCCCTGGCAGCTGGCCCTGCTCGGGTGCTTGGCACGCACAGGGCTGGGAGGATTTCTCTGATAAAGTGCAAGTGCTGTTGGTCCTTATAAATAAGGGAAGATTGTGCATCTACTTTTGTTCCCTGGTTCACCACTCATGGCTCGGTGACCAGGACGTGGAAAGCTCACGCAAGTCCTGCCATCAGAAACCTGCTCCCGTCATCTGGGGTCAATGTTATTCGCCTTCTCCCTCTCTCCCTGACACACACACACACAATTCCTCCTCCTTGCCCTCAGCTCCACAGGGAATTTCCTGGAAGCTGAGTGCTGGGCTCAGGGCAGGGCACCTCTCCATCATCATCATCATCATCACCCACGCTGCCCTGCCAGCCCCTGGCTCCCTGTCAGGCAGCGTGTTCCAGACACGCCGAAATGCAGAACAATGCTTCAAACGCTGAGGAACGAGGGTTGGGATATCTTTTATAATGCCAAATTGTTATTGAGATGACCCTGGAGTACCTGCAGGAACTCCCAGGTGCAGCACACACAAATAAATCGGAAGATCAATGGGTGAAGCACAACAGCTCCGGAGCCGGAGGGGGTTGATGGCAGCAAACAAAGGAGGAGAACTCAAGAACTGTGCCAGGAAGGGGAATCCGAAGGGGCTGCACCATTTACAGCAGGAAAACACAGAAGCTGAGGGATCACCCTGGAGCAGCTGCTCAGAACCAGCACTCCTGGCACGGGCTTTGGCTGAGCCTGGCTGCCGGAGCCGCGGGGGAGCAGCACCCCGGACCCCCACTCCAAGCAGCCGCTGCCCACCCAGCTCGGCGCTCACGAGAACCCACCTCCGCAGAAGGAACGGGTTTGGCCGTGGAAAAAACCTGGCCATGAGAACAGGAGCCCCTCACCTCCTCTCTGGTGCCGGCTGGCTGAGGCCCTGGGGCAGAGCGTGCCTGAGGTGACACTTGAGGCCCATCGCAGTCGCAGGGAACGTTGCCAAGGCCTCCGGAGACGTTGGTTCAAGTCCACAGGGAATCACCAGGTCCGGCAAGGAAGACTTCGTCCTGGGGCAGCTTCCAAAAACTCAGGAAAAATAATCCAGCCTGTGCAGTTCCATCAGCCCCCCTGGGAACGAGAGGCTGCACCGTGGTGATGTGCAGCTCCAGACGTTTCGACTTCTTTTTTTTTTCTTTTTTCTTTTTTTTTTTCCCCAAATGGCACGTTCATTCTAATAAAGAAACGGAGCTAAATAATGAGTGGAGGAGTAGAAATGAGTACCTGGACAGGTCTAAAAAATGGCTAGCATTTATGAAGGGCAGTTTACAAAAAGAACTGGAGGACTTTGGTCTGAACTCTGCTGTCATTCCCACTCAGGTAACGTGGAAGCAACACACCTGAGCCCCACCTCGGTGCTGGACGTGAAGCATGAACCAGCCAGTGCAGCCACCCGGGAGCCCTCTGCCAGCTCTGCCTTGGCACAGGCTACGTGGGCAAGCCCAGGGTTAAAGAGCAGAAGCAAACGTGGCAAGACCCCGGGCAGGTTGGGAGACCCCAGCCCGCTGCCACCATCCCTGCTCCTGCCCGCGCCAGTTCGCCGGCACCAACGGGAGCACCCGATTCTGTGGAAAGACTTGGACCAGGGGGCTCATCAGCACCCACCAAACCCACCCACCCCAGGAGGAGCCATGGGACGTGTTTCTAGAGCAACACACCAAACTGGAGCCAGCAGAACCACACCTCCCTGCTCCCGGAGCTTGCCGGCCTTGGGCTGGGACAGGAGGCAACGGGCTTGTTCCTCGCTTGTTTCTCAGCAAGGGCTGAGCAAGCTTTGGTGTCGTGGCCAATTTAGAAATAATTTTCAAGAAAACCTCCCACATCTCACTCCTGAAGTTTGTCTCTTGTGCCAAGACAGGCCCATCCTTTGAAAGTCCACGGCTAAACCCCGGCTCCGGCCAGCCCCGAGGCATCACACCTAATGCAGCAGGGACCGCAGCCCTGCGACACAAAGGGCAGACACGGGCTCCCGGGCTCCTTCCCGTCTGTCTTGATAACACATCAGGCTACAGGAACCTGAGATACCCTTCACCATCACCTCCAGCTGCCACGAGCTGCCAGGAGCCGGGGGACCTGCCTGCTGCGAGCTGCCTGCTCGCCCTGCTCGCCCTGCTCCTGGGAACACGACGGTGCACAAACACCATCCCACACACGGGGCGCGTGGGGAGCGGGAGCAGGATCTGCCCTGTGCATGTGGCATCCCACACTGGGAAAGGGGGATTGCAATGGGCTCCCCCGCTGCCCACGCCTCTCACCACGGCCTCTGGCTCCCTCTGACCTCCTGCATCAGCAAAGCACTTTGTGAATTGGGCCCAGCCGCCTCGTTCTAGCTGTAACCAGCCCGTTCCCGTTCTCCCTTCGCTCCGGACCAGCCCCCGGAGCGCTCCACTGTCCCTTCCAGAGCTGGACGAGCCGCACGTCGGCTGGTTTTTGGGAAGCCTCTGCCCCGCTCCCCGCCGGCACCGCAGCCCTGGCCGTCCCCTGCCGCTGCGGTCACATCACCACCGCAGGGAAAGCATTTCCAAAAAGAACCAAAACTATATATATATATATATGTATACATACATATATATGTTTATACACACACACACACGTATATATGTCTACCTATATATACACATATAGGTTTGAAAGGCAAGCTGCCAAAGTAGAAAACATCAGTTCACCTAGTTCATATTATGCATGTTAAAGAAATTAGACTTTTAGCCCATGACATCTTCCTTAAAAATGAGTATTTAAGATCTTCAAAAATTGCTACAGTACAAAAAGTGTTTGTGTGTGTATATATATATTTGTCTCTCTACATGGATCGTACGTATGTATGCGTATGGACCGGAATGGATGACCCCACCAGAAGAGACGCCCCACTCGCCCTCCACAACGTTTCCAGGCGTTAGCGACTCAGCTTCGGCTTCTCGCGAAGTCTCTGCATCGGTACATGGCACATAATGGTATTATTGGCACGGGTTCAGAGTCACAGTCCACGTCCAGGCTCCAGGCGCTCGGTCCTTCCCTCCCAGGCCCCCGCCGGTTCCTCCTCCTCCGCCGGCTCCTCTGCTCGCACGTTTGTCTTCCTCTGCTCCAGAAAAACGCGCTCTTTGCAAACCGCAGTTACCTACAGGCGTGTTCATCTCTATAAAAATATATTTGGCCCATAGAACTCTGCTCTTTGAGTCTCCTACTGGTCAACAGAAATGGTAGGTACAGGTAACCCATTATTTTTTTATATTTTTTTACAGGTTCACCAATGGAATCCTGTTAAGGATGAGAAGAAAAACAAACATTAAATCACAACAGGGAAACGCATCACGACTCACATCGCTTCTGTGACACCCCCAGGAGCCTCCCCCTCCTCCCAGCAGCGGCACAGGGGGCTCGGGGAGCAAACACCGACAGCAGCGGGCGAGCATCCCGAGGGAGCGCGTACGGAGGAAGCAGGATGCCAGTGACCTCCCCCCTCTCCAGTTGCTGGTTTGCAGGTGGGACTGGGACTGCAGCTTCTGCCTCGCTGGGGCAGCCCCAGCCTCGCCCAGCCCCTGTTTCATGGGCAGCCCTCGCAGGGGTTGCTGGCCTTGGGACTGGGATGCTTTCGGCCAGCAGCGGGGGGGACTAAGAGGCCTTGGTGTGCCCCACTGCACGCTCCTGTCTTCTCAGGGCCTTCTGCAAAGTCTGAGCTAGTCCTGAGCATCCTTCCACTCTGGAGCTCTTCATACTGGGGCTGAGAGCAGCGAGTGCTCTGGCAGATGAGAAGGTGATGATCAGTACTAACAAGATTTTCCAAAGTTAAACGCCCTGCAGAAATCACCAGAGAATTGGTTCAGCACCACAACCAGAGATCCCACTGAAGTCCTTCTTAAGCAAATTACGTGTCATCTGCTGAAAGATCTCTCCCTACATCACCCTTAAACCTTTACGGAAAGACAATTAGTCCCCATCATTAGTGTGTGGCCATTTGCTATCCAGAGGTGGGCTCTATACACGGCACACATACATACAGACCATACACAGCACACATACATACAGACCATACACAGCACACATACATACAGACCACACACAGCACATATACATACAGACCATACACAGCAGCGCTGCCTATAGCGTGCCCAGGACACACGTGCCCTCATCTAGGCTACGACCCCTGAGCAGCTGGTTATTACCACCTAGAAACACAACACACTTTGTGTTCAAGGGTTCTTTCTTCAGCATGATTTTTAAGATGCCCAATATACACCATCTCCGAGAACAACACTGAAGTCTTAATTAGCGAGGCAGATTTTACCGAGCCCTTAATCTCCTGCACCGGGGCTGTGCTGGGACTGCTGCTGTTCCTCCAAAGACAAGCCTGGAGTTTTTTTATGATGACTCATTATCTGTTAATGTTAATACAAACCATTTGCTGTTGTTAGGCAGAACGGGGCCATCACAGCAGCTGCTCACCATATTCAAAGCACAGAATTACCAGGCAATACTGTAAATTTTAACTGCCCTGTGCAAGAGCTGGGGTCAGAGCAACGCTGCCGCACCAGTACGGGTTCCAGGTCTCAAACTAGCACTTCCCCACCAGCCATGCTGAACATTTACATATTTCTGGACAAATGCTACTTAATGCATGCATTGCAGGATGGAAAATTCACATTGTATTCCAAACAGCCTCTTTGTGCAAAGTAGGTCAGCGCTTGATCAACCTCACAGATTTTTGTATAATCTCATTCCATGGGGTTTCTCAGTCAAAGAGCGCGGGATTAAGGACAAGAATAATGCGAAATCTCAAACTTCATTTCAGAGAGCCCCAAAGCTGGTATGAAATCAAACCACAACAGCCACAGTGTGCTGCGGTGCCTGGCCAAAGCCACTCGAATCTTCAGCAAATTTCACCTTTTGGTTTGCAAAACAGCGGCTGCTCCCGCCTGTGCCCTGGCGCTGCGTCTCCTCCGCCACCCGCCGCGATCCGGGCACGGAGCGTTTTGCTTCTCGCACCTCCGTGCAGATGTAGGTAATTCTCCACTGAGCTGCCTGGTACAAACACCTCAATTGACTGTTTTACTCTTCACCTAAACCTGCCTTGGGGCACGCTGCTGCATCGGCACGCTGGGCTGCACCCGCACACGGGGCTGTACCCGCACACGGGGCCGCACCCGCACACGGGGCTGTCACGGATGGGCCACATCCTCTCTCTGCAGGAGGAGCTGCTGGCTGCCCAGGTGTGACACCCACCTACCACCAGCGCCCCAGAGAGCCGTGATGCTGGCAGAGACAATCTGCTGGAAAGCTCCCAGAACTGCTCACCCCCGGCGATGCTGCCCGCTCCTGGGAGGACCAGCACCCTGGCAGGGACTGTGCTGGTGGTACAGGACCTCTGCCCATCGCTCCTGTCAGCATGGGATGGACCTGCCCACAAGAAATAACTTTGACATCTGCCTGTCATGTAACTAGATGAGCTTCACCAGGTTTCCTGACTCTGCCTGCAGCTCTCCAGGCACTGTCCCTTCCGTCTGCTCCCTGCAGCCCCCAGCCCAGCCTTGCAGGGCCATTGGCAATGCCAGGCTGCC
This sequence comes from Caprimulgus europaeus, assembly GCA_907165065.1. The sequence continues at coordinate 714,158 of OU015546.1, forward strand.
ATGGAAGCAGCACAACATTGGGTACTTAGGACAGTGCTGATGGACTGTGATAGGTAAAGTCTCCATTAAACTCCAACCAGCCTCCCAGCGCTCATCCAGTCGAAATGTCCACACTCCCCCTCTGCCCTGGCTGCATCGTCCGCCTGGTGCCTCCAGCTCTGACTCTGCACGCTCACTACCACTAATTGGCTTATTAGACAGCTCAGAGCTGTGAAGTGCCATCAATTTAAACTTCTCAAGTGCTCTGAGCCTTTCCAAGGAGAGATATTTCCAGTGAGGAGACCAGCACAGGGTCTGACCCCTCCCGGTGTGTAGCCGTGTGCCTGCAGAGTGGGGAGAGCCCCAGCCCCAGCTGGAGGGTGACCCTCTGTGCCCCACTCCAGGGTCAAGGGAAAGGGGCTGAGAAGAGAAAGGGTCCCTCCAACCAGGGAGCTCCAAGTGCTCTAGAGCATCCTCCCACCTCTGCTGAGACACAGCATGTCAACATCGACCGTCACCTTCAGGCCAGGCTGCTGCGGCTGGAAAAGCCAGCCAGGGAAACGGCCGTCCCTCCAGGAGAGGTGCAGCCCAAAGCAGCTGCAGGTCCCTTCCCACCAGCCTCTCCTCGAGGAAGGAGAGCTGGAAAGGCATCCCCAGTCCCACCGCTCTGCCTGCGCTTAGCAGCATCTGGCCGGTGACAGTACGAGGCAACAACGACGCCAGGGGATGCTCTACCAGGGAGCTGATCTCCACACCATCTGCTCTCGGGAGGTTCTACCTTACACAGCGACATGTGAAACTCGAAACATCCATCTTGTCTGTGCCATGTCCCAGTTGGCACACGTGCATCCATGCCAAACGCTGTTTGCAGGGGGTTGTGCTGCCTCTCTCAACTGCAGGCTGCCAGGGAGCCGTGGGGAGCTGCGCTGGCCGCGGGCAAACACCGGCTGCAGGGACAGCACCGCTGCCCAGAGCAGAGCCCACTCGGGAGACATCCACACCGCGACCCCGGCAGCTCCTGGCTCTAACATCTGTGCCCTGGCAGGAGCTGCAGGGAAACGCACAAGGGAAATAGCAGGGTTTGGATAAAACATCAAGTGTTCTTTTTGAACTTCTGAAGGATTCTGGGTTGACCCCATTTGGGGACGAGGGCAATTTCTCCTGTTATCTGTGCCGAGGTGACATCCTCTACGGGACACCCCACTCATGGCAGGGATCTGTGGCAGTGACCTGGATTTTACCGTGATGAACCACCTGGGCACGTGCATAACAGAAATATCCTGGTGCAAACACACGTATGCACACGGACAGGGAACAGTTTTGGACTAATCTCATTTTGTTAATGTTAATGAAACCAAACATCAGTTTCCAGAACTGCATAAATAATTTAAACACTTATTACGGAGCCAATGCTCCGGGTACGGCTCGGATGGATTTCTCCAGAGCGCGTCAATGCGCATTTTATGGATTCCATGAAAATGGGTCAATGAGAATTTCAAGGATTTAATAAGGCATAATGGATGGGGCTTGGACTATTTAAATAGATCTATAGAAGTGACCAGGGCGTGGTGTTTGGCACAGGATCTCGGGCAGGAGCGGTGGGAATAGCACAGGCTTCCAGCTCAGAGCTGCACGTTCCTTCCCTCTGCTTCAGGCACGAGAGCTGCGGATGGCACCCGAGCACGACGGGCTTGGTGCTTGGGGGCTTTTTTAATGAAAATCACTTTAAGCCAACAGACAGACATCACCAACGACAAAGCCCACCCTGCAAAAGGTACAGTGGATTACTGTGGTTTGCTTTCTGGACTAGTGTCTGTGCCTGAGTTGAGGAAGATGCTGCAGAACCTCTCCCTGTATCCTCCAGCTGCCCTTGCTCACTAACACCAGCTCCCTGGCCAGGCACCTTCACGCTCTGTCCCTCCAGACAGCAGCCACAGCATAAGAGTCAGAGAAATAACGAGAGAACATTAATAGATGGGGAGTAAGAGCCTTTCCACCTTGAATCGTAAAGTCCCTCCAGCCAGGAGGGGCTCTCGGGGGGGCAGAGCCGCCCCGGCTCAGCAGCACAGTCATACTGGTGAGACCCCACAGCAAAGACACCAGTGGGTGATGGTTAAGCCCCTGCTTTCTGCTTCAGGCCCCACACCCCGCGGGCGGGCAGACCCCCACCCCAGCCAGCCTGCCCCGCCGCGGCCAGCCCCGAGCACAGCCCAGCCCATGACTGTTTTATTCCCTTCCATTCTAATCTAATTATATCTCCGTGTTCAATAGCTGAGCGTAATGTTAAACAGCCTATTCTGAGTGAGCTGCAGTCAGGGAAGGCTGGAAATTTCATTTACACTGAATATATGATTCATTGCAGCAGGGACTTGGGACAGAGCAATTAATTCACCTGAGCACGTGGCTCGAATGGGCACTGCTGCCCCATGGACAGCTGGCACACCAGGAGCCCTAATTGCTTTTTCTGCCACTGCTACCAGCCATGCCACCTTCCAAAGCAATACAAGGAGGTGAAAACAGCCCAAGCTAGCTCAAAAAGGAAGAAAATCCCCAACAATGTACTGCTGCAACCAGCACATCACTGCTCTCCTTCAGTTGCAGCAGTACCCAGGGCATGAACCCAGCTGCTGGGGACCAGGGACATGGGCTTGCAGGCTCAGCTTCCCACAGAGTAACAGGGGCCATGGGACAAGGAGGAGGAAGAGGAGGACCCAGCACCCTCGCAGCAGGAGCATGGAAGGGGTTATGACAGCAAACATCATCAAATGAGCTTTTGGGTAGTGATGGAGCATGCACGTCAGATGCACGACCCTTGAACGAGACGGGCTGTCCATCGTGCAGCACGAGGTTAATTACAGATCAGGCCATCTCACAGCATGGAAATTACAATCAAGGTTTTAGAGCTTGTCGAGGTTTTAGAGGTTGGGCTGGAACCACAAGATCAGCCTGAAGTTCAGGGCTGTCCCAGGGGCCCTTTGCTCTCAAGTCTACATCCACCCCAGTCCCTGACGTTTAGCTCGTGCCCGTCTGTAATTCACCTCTGTGGAAAAGCCATTCTGGTACCCAGCGTCCCACCCAGGGCAGGAGATGTGTCCGGCCACCCCAGCGGGCTGAGGCACCCTGCTCGGGTCTGACATCCCAAAGGAAGCACGAGTGGGGGGATGGCACCGGGGCAGGGGACGGGGCGGACGCGGGGGGAGCGCGGTACGTACCAGGAAACAGCCCGACGGCGTCTGCCCTGCCCCCAGAAGTCAAACAGGCTTGGGCCAGTCAGCAGGAGATTTCAAACCATTTCTCAGACACAAAGGCCACGGGAATAAGATGCCGGTCAGAAGAAGAGGGTCTGCAGCGAGCAGAAAAAAGGGGCTTGCACATGCTGGTATGTAACACACAAGGAGCAAGCCAAGGTGGCCTGCTGCAAAAATCAGCTTTTTTACAGGGGAAAAAAAAAAAAAGTCTCTGTAAAATGATGCTCTGAATGGGCTTATTTGCCTTGGAAACCAGGGTGGTGCAAAGCAGAGAGAAGAAAAAGCTGGACTGCAACATCGAGTGGTTTCACCCCTGTGCACAAGCACCTGCACACGCAGCCCATTGCCCCGGGGATGTCTGACCCACCTCCTGTCTGCCACCTCCCCGTCCCTCCACCCTAGCCCCAAACAGCAGCACCACTCCACACCACCCACCACGGGTCTGGCACAGCTCTGCTGTGCCCATCCCCTGCGCCAGCTCTGCCACGCTGCCTGGAAATGCACCGAGGCCAACCGGGTCCCAGAAAACATCACCCAATGTGATGAACCCTTCCAGGCAGGACGAGGGCAGCCCTGCACCCCTTGGCTGGGGCTCACATCAACACCAAGGTCAACATCAAGGTATGTGTGCCTTCAACAAAACGGTCTGAGAGTCCCTGCCAGCCCTCTGCCTTCCAGGGTCTGAGGAAACCCTGGAAAACGTGAACCAGCCCAACCCTGTGCGCACGCAGAAGATGATGGTGAACAGGATCTCTGTTAAGCTGCTGGCTTCCAGGGTTCTGTCCCTGGGGCAGGTGGCCATCAGCTGCAGGTGGCATGTGCCAGGGTCCAGCCAGGCTGTGTGAAGTGCTCATTTTCTCCCACAAAACCCTCCTTGTGATTTTTCCCAAAGCTTTGATGGGGAACATGTATTTACCATGTGGTGAAACTGCACCAGCACCTTGGGAAGGGGCTCTGGGAGCCAGCCCCAGCGTGGCAAGGGACCCATAGAGTGAGGGCTGCCATCCTCTACCTGCCCCACCAGCTGCTGTGAAGCCCCTTGTTGATGCAGAGTCATCTCACAGCAGACAAACGCTCTGTTTGGCTCTCACCGCTGGCTCCCCATTCACCACCCCGCTCATCCGCAGCCCAGCGGCTCCTCCCACGGCACTGGGGAGATGGCACGAACGCTGGGTGATGGATCCATCAGCATTTAAGTGCTGGTGGTGGCAGCCAGGAACTGAAAAACATGTGGTGCCAAACACTGCTGGGCCATGGTGGGTGCAGCCGGCTGACACCGCGAGGACAGGGGCTACTGAGCCGGTAGCCTCATCGGCGGGATGAGAGGTCCAACGGCTGTGGCACACTGGGCTACGGGGCGGGCAAGCATCGTGGCTCCAACCACACCCTCCTGGACCATCTCCTGCCAACAGGCATCTCCCTTGGTCAACGGACCCCGGGCACCTCCCCAGCCCGCCGCGCATCCGTGCCGGCCGCCTCACCTGTTTCCATTGAAGGTTGTTTTATACTCCCCGGGCGAGTGCAACACCTCCTCCGCGTAGACGGGGACGGGGGTCCGGACGCACTCGTGGGAGCACTGCAGCGTCTCGTTGTAGGCGGTGAAGATGTCGAGGGCGCTGGGCACGCGGGCGGGGGCGAAGTCGGTCAGGTTCTGGCAGCTCTCCTCCTGCTGGTCCAGCTTGCGCTGGTGGCTGTTGCGGCGCGGGCGCCCGCTCTGCGCGCAGCTGCGGCGAGAGGAAGGGACAGGAGGGTGGGCAGGGGAACCCGCGGGATCCGGGCACTTTGGAGAGATCAGCCACGACCGAGCTGGTCGTGGTGCTTGTCTTTTCTTTTTTTTAAGGATCCAATTTAAATTTCAGAGACAAGCTTTTTGCCACCAGAGGAACCACTTAGCCAGTCACACGTTTATACCTGCAGGAAAGAAAAGCTTTTTTTCTTTTTTTTTTTTTTAAGTGAAAAGACATAGGGGAGAATAATGAAGTTAAATCCTTTCCATCTGGGAGGCACCAAAAGCTTTTAACTTATGGGGATAAATAAGCCCAGGAACTGGTCTGACATGCAGAGGGACGGCTGGCGGGGCAGCCCAGCTCCCCGGTGACTCCACCGGCTCTGGTCCCTCCACCGGGATCTCATGGCTGTGCCAACACTTCTGCTTCAGCACATGAGGAACAGGGAGAAGCCAGAGAGCAGGAACCCTCCATCAGGCTGCTCCTATTTAAGGGTCTAGACACTGATTTAATTAAGATGTCACATTTTTCCCAACAGGACTGACAGTGCCTGTCACAATCCTGGAGCTGTGGAAGATCGTGACTCCGAGGGCAGCGGGAGCTGGGGATGCTGGTGCTGCCTGCGGGACCAGGCTCACCCCTCCTGCCCCACGGGGACAGGCACCAGGCAAAGGACAGGGGCAGAGACCGTGTCCCATGTGGGGCCAGGGCCTAAGTGTGTGATCCAGGTCAGCTCTGCCAAGGAGCCTGCAGCCAGCACGTGGCCAGCCCTTGGAGTAGCTTAAAAAATGTGTGAAAAACCAAAGCCCAAAGGTTTGGCCAATGTCAGAGCTGAGCAAACTCACTGGGACGCTGCTCTGCTGCTGGTGACATGGCTGAGTGCTGACCGAGCTCGCCTGCAGGTATCCTCCAGCGATTTCACTTACTGTAAACAACTTCTATTCTACACTGATCACTGAATTTTTTTTTATTTTACTTTATTCCTTTTTGGCTTCAGCAGTAGTTTCCTCGAGCTGCTCTGCCAAGCGGTGGCCGGCCGGATCAATGTCGGGCCCTGCTTATAGCCACTATTAGAGCAAAATCCCAGGGGTGCTTTCTGAAGTATTTTCCACGCTCTTTCATTGAAATACTGCCACAACCAGGGACGTGTGGTAAATCCTGTCTGAGACACAAAACCAGCATCACCAGCTGCGCTCCTGATGCCTCCCCATGGGCCTGATCCTGGCAAAGCAAAGCTGCCTGTGGGGCGAGTAACTCGGCGCTTTGGCCACTGCATTGCTGCGCTGCGGCTCTGCCGAGACCACGGTCCCTCTGCAGCCCCACAAAGAGTTTTTCCTCTAATCCCAGGAGCGAGCAGGCTTCTCCACCAGCCCAGTTTTCTAATTTCCTCCTGGGCACAGGAGTGGATCCACTGCAGCACCCGGGGAGAGCTCAGGTGGGCAGGAGGCAGCCGGGCTGGAGATCACCGGCACCGCTGAGCGCGGCGGCACCGCGCGGCCGCCCTCCCACCGGGCCAGAGCCGCAGCCGTGTCACCGCACCAGCAAGGCTGACCTCAAAGTAGGGCACTTTCCCTGGGAAAATAGGTGAAGTCTCGAGCGCCCGGAGCGCAGCAATAACCTATTTTGCCATACGCCCAGCCATGCCGAGGGGATCGACGGGAGCCAAGTCAGCTGGCGGAGCACAGCAGCGCGCCGGGGGACGGGGGATGCTTCAAACCGGCAGCATCGCGGGGCTCAGGCGATGCCCTTCAGTCCCTGGAGATGTGGGACAGGTCAGAAAATGCAACTGCCACTGGCAGAGCCAGGCTGGTGATTTAAGGAGCAGCAGCAAAGCTGCTTATGCAGGACACGGGAGATGCCACCCAGCGCGGGGCAGGTCCTGGCACCCTCGTGGGGACACCCGCTGCGGCCAAACACAGCTTTGACCTCACCAGGTGGCATCACATTGCAGTGAGACAATGCTGGAGCAGCGACCTGCACATGTGTCCCCCGCATGGGTCTTGGCCACCACCCAACCCTGGCCACATGCCAGTCCCCAAAGCCACCCACCACGCGGTGAGAGGCCAGGGAGCTGCAGGGCACCGATGAACTCAGGTGCTTCAACCTCCTTTGGAGGTTTCAGTATTAAAATAAAGATTAATTTTCTCCTGCCATGCCTTTCCAAAGCTGTCATGGAAGGTGCCATGGGCTTGAGTGCTCGCAGATGGAAAGTCACCCCTGTCCCCAAGCCCCACAGACCCAGCAGGGACCTTACCAGTTTTTTAAGACAAGAGTTGTTATCAGAGCAGCGATGACCATGATGAGGGACACGGTAATAGTGATTATCTGATGAACTGCCAGACCTGCGGAGAAAAGAAAGGAGAGTGGGGAGGGGAGCCAAGGAGGACCCTAGGCAGTGGGGAGCAAAGCCCCCAGCCACACACGGCCGCTGCCCCACCCAGCAGACCCCCCACACACCCACCCACCCACCACCTCCCCAGCCCTCCCTGGCACAGGGCCGCACGCAGCCCCCGGCAGCGGCCACACAATCCTCTCTCCTGCCTTACATAAAATAATCTTTAAGCCAAGCCTCTCATTTCCCATCCTCTCAAGTATGTTCCTTGTCAGCCCGAATTAGGCACGAAGAACGGAAGAGATGTGGAGACGCATCCCCTCCGGGACAGAGCGAGAAGCTCCAGCGCAGCCCGGCACTGGGTGCGGGATCAACCGGGGATCGTAATCACCGTCCTCGCTGCTGCTCACTTCGGAGGTCGGGTGGGCCCATTTGCTCATAATTCACCTTACCCAGGGTATCATTTTGGCTCCTCTATCGCTCCTAATGAGCAGTTTGGAAACAAAAGCATCTCACTGTACAGTATGTTTGTGATTTTGTGCTGCTTTACAGTTGCAATTTCGTAATGAAATGATTTTCCTGGCTGCAGCCCAAGGATGTGCTATTTTTCACGCACAGATGTTGCAGCTCCTGATGGATGGGATTTTTAATAAATAAATAAGTGTTAGTATGACAGGAAAATAAGCAGTTTTATATACATATATATATGTGTGTGTGTGCATCTGTGCAATGCGTGCATAGTGCTCCCAGCTTGTGTGGGTGCCAAGGAAATCGCTGCTCCTTCCCACACAAAAGCCACGGGCTCCTGGCCGGCTGCCACGGCTTGGCCAAGCCAGAGATGCCCACGGGGCCACCCCAGCTACAGAGCCGGGACAGAGGTGGGCAGACAGCTGCCCAGCCATGGGTCTCGGTGATGAACAGGCCACAGCAGCCAGCACCAGGCGGGGTAATTAGGCCGGACAAGATTGATCAGTGGTTTTAAACCACGGCCCATGCTCGCTGCTCCGCTGCCTTCTCTCGAAGGACAAAAGTTTTGATTCCTTTGAAATTTGTTCTCTCATCTCCCCCGGTTCATCCCTGTGCCCCGAGGGTTTCAGGTCCCTGTCCGTGTGCCCACGCTGCCAACAACACTCATCAAGGGAGAAAAGCTGCTCGGTATTAGCCCGACTCCCAGGGCAGAGCTGCCACCTCCCAGGGCGTGCAGGTTTCGATGCCTCCGCAGCCCACACTCCTCCACAGAACTGCTAATCCCCCCGAAACACGATGGAAAAATGCTTCTGCCCTGGGGAGGAGCAGGAGAACAGCCACACACAGCTGCCAGACCCACGGAGACACCCAGGGGAGATGGAAACCGCTCAGCGTGGGCACATGAAGAGATGCACCGCACCCACCTTTTGAAGGCACCTCCAGCCCGCAGCACCGCAGCCTCACAGCTTTAGGGAGCACGAGGAGGCATCACAGCACGGCTCGAGGGGCTGCCACCAGCCCTGCCCACAGGCACGCACGGCTCAGCACCACCCCGCATCAGCTCAGCATCCCTGCTCGAGATCCAGCAGCCACTCGCCCTGGCTGGTGCTACCACACTGCCCACGCTGCAGGACGTGGGGACCCACAAAACCCCAGATTCTGAGCCGTGAGTCCAGCTGTCAGCGACACCTTTTTAGGAAGCACTGAGGACTTTGCTGCCAGGATGTGTCCTGGGCGTAAATCAAATGCTCAGAAATGTGAGTCTCGACAGTTTAATACAATAAAACCAAGGTCACCTTCGGCGAGTGTGATTCACCCAAACATGCCCAGTGCCAAGCTCGCGGGAAGGCTTCGCGCCCAGCCCCGGCGCTGGCGTGCCGGCAGCAGCCAGGGACCGACACCAGGCTGCCAGGGAGGGAGCTGCTGGGGAAGGATGGGCGTGAAGGGGGGCTGGTGGCCTGGCACCCACCAGAAAGATTGGAGAAACCCAATCGTGGCTCTGCAGGCTGGGGGCTCCCAACCAAGAGCCAACACCCGCTGGGACACCCGGGGTGGGCTGGATCGCTGGGAGCTGCTGAGCCCAGAGCTGCAGGGGCTGGTGGAGTCATCCTCCCCCCAGCCAGGGAGATCAGCCACCTCCCACAGGTGACTTGGGGTCCAGAGCCAAATTATTTCATCCTCAACTGCTCTGTCTCCAGCATTCATTTCCCAAGGGAATTCACGGGGAAAACGCTGCGGGGCTTCCCACCTCCCACCGGCAGCCCACCGGCTCAAGGCAAGGCGTGGAGAAAGCCTTTGGGTTCACAGAAGATGGTCATGATGGGAGCCACGTCCCGATGGACAGCCAGCAGCTCCCAGCTCGCACCCACTCGGCCGCCCCGGTGCTCCGGCGCGTGCTGGGTCAGCAGCGACGCCCACCCCGGCGCAGCCAGCCCGGCCGCGTCCTTGGCGGCAATCCTGGAGCAGCTCCCAGTGGGACACTGCTGAAAAAGATAAAAGGAAAGACTCTAAAAATAAAATATAACCAGCCCAGTGCCCAATTCCTTTGAAAACAGAAGTGGCGTCGGAAATGAGACCTGCTGCAAAGCTGGGAGCCGAGGCAGAGGCGGCAGGGACGCGGGAGAACCTAACGATGCAATTAATCCTCACACTTACATAATGGGAACGGCGCAGGCAGAACAGATTGCAGGTGGCTGAGCACTGGGAAGGATGGCAGCTCTTGGGAGCAGGACACATGGATCTTCGGAAGGGCTGGGTAATTTTAGACTCCACTGCATACATAAGTTGCCATATGGACCAGCACAGAAGAAAGTTCCTTTGCATTGCACATTAATTCTGCACCAGAGCCTGGGGGGATTTCAAGGGGACGGGAATGTTTTTCCCAATAGTGATAACAATGGGACTGGATGGGTAACTGGGATGATTCCCAGGGAAGCCCCATAGCAACCTCCACTGCAGTAAAGACTGATGTGTTTTATTCTTCCTTACAAATATATCAGATCCTTTCCTCTAGGCCCTCAAAGAAATATATAGCACTGTCCAGAGCAAAATCGAACAGAAACATCCAACCTGCAAGAGAAGGAGTTAATGGATGGGGCATCCTGGGAGAGGGGAACGCCCCGAAAGGAACAGGCACCACCCGGGGCGAGGTGAGATGGAAGAGAGACGGCTGCGAAGAGCAACACATTATTTCACACACAGCCCTAGGAGCCCAATCTGTCTGGAGGAAAAGGACCTGGAGGATAAAATCAATAGCTCATAAAGCAAAATCACCTTCCTCCTCCTCCTCCGGCACGAGGAGCCTTCTGCTGAGTACATAACCGCCCTCCCAAAACGTGGGGCAGGCTGCTGGGAAGAACCTGGCAACAGGAATCGTGGTGGCTTCGTTTGGTTTGCTCGTCTCAAACAGCAAAGTCCTGATCCCAGCGAGCTCCACAGCCTGACAACCACTTAATTACATGTTAATAACAGGAAAGAAACCAGCGGCGGGAAGGGCTGGTGTGCGGGATGGGGAGGGACACCCGGGGAGTGGCCGCACCGGCCGGCACCGGCACTGCCCCGGCACCTGCGGTGGCCGCATCCCCGCGAGCGGTTCCCTCGGACAAGGCTTTTACCGGGCGATTTGACGCAGTGACCATTTAACTCGAGGGTAATTACAGGAGAAGTATTTAATGGAATTGAAAGTGTGTCCAAACCTCTGCACTTCTGCTAGTGCTGCAGAATTTAATGTGTCGCCTGCCAGGAGGGAAAGCTCTTCAAAGGCACTCTTTGAACCCTTGGAAATGCTGAAATATTGCTGGGTTTTTCCACTCCTGTCCCCTCCAGCAGTGGGAGACCCGGCCTCAGCATCCCCACGGGCAGCCCCCGTGCACCAACCTGCAAGATGCAGCTCCAAACCCCCCACATCTTAGGGAAAAACTCAATCTTCTCAAAGCAAGCAAAGGCCAGGGCTTTTTTTTATATGCCATTTTAAAGACTATATATTTGCCACCCAGATGAAAGCGTTGAGTTTTGGCCTTTCTGGCCACCTTTTGAAACGGCTCCCGGACAGCTCCGCATCAACAGAATTAATTCCATGAGAAAGCCCATCCGAGACCAATGCCTGGCTGCTGCAGGAGTGCGCAATGGCAGTGAACAGGAGATAGAAGCTCTTAATTAAAAACAAAGAGAACCTCTATCCCCCAAGGCCTTTATTTCAACAGCTCTGGTTAGGGAGACCGTATTTTTCATTTTCCCAATAAAAACAGCTACGAGCCGCAACTCTTTGAAGACCCTCGTCAAGGCCTCTAAGCTGCATAAAATTAAAATGGAAAAAACAGCTCTGTTTCATTTTGCAGGGAATAATCTCGAGTTATGGATAGCGGCAGGAAAACAAGAGACGCTCCAAATACCGGCTACAGCCCAGGACATGTGCCGTGCGGATTCCTTCCTCGCTCCTTCCTCCCTCCTCTGCCTCAGCCTTCCCACCACTCCCAGGTTGAGTCAAAATGCCAAAAGAGGGTAAATGTCCTCAATAACCCACAGCCAGGTCTGCCAGCTGAGCATCAGGTACCGCATCTCCGGGGAGAGGAGTGGGCAATGCCAGACGGCAACCACCAGCGGGGACCCAGGCTGTGCCAGTCAACAGGGCACGAGCTGCCTGCGCTGGGCATTGTCCCCAGCTGCCTTTGGGTGTGGGGACATCGGTGCTGGCAGCTGCCTGAGCAGGGGCTCTCCCTGAAGAAGCATCTTCTCCCAGGGCTCAGCATCCCATCCTCAACCCATCCTCATTCCTACCACGGGTCTCCTGCCTCTGGTCCCTGCACGCCTTGGTACAAGATGCTCTCCAAGCATCGTGGAGAGGCTGGGGAAAACTGGCTGGACTCGAGAGGCATTACAGCTTCCCCAGCTGTCAGACAACGCATCTGATCCCTGAAAGCCCCATCCAGCCGATAAAAACCACTTTTGGACAGAAAAATTCAATCAGGAGCGCTGTGTGGCCGCTCTGCAGCAATCAGAGCCACGAACGGCCTTTCCCGGGGGGGATCAGTCAGACTTTGCCCTAACGCAAACCCTACTGCTGTTTAATGGCTGGGAAGGAAAATAATGTACAAAAACCACGAGGGTCAGATCAGGGGAGCAGATACAGCAGGAGTCTTCTTGGAAACCCCTGTTTCAGGGAAAAGCTGGTTCATCCACTGCCCGACCCACTGCACCAGCAAACTGCCTTGGGTCTGTCCCTCTCAACGCCCTGCCTGCCCTCAAAGCGGGGTCTGGGCAGGCAAAGCCCCTTGGTTTCCACCTGGTAAATCAGGGTGATCAGCTCCAAAACCCAGCCCAGCGAGCATTAGTCATCCTGAAATGAAAATGCAGCTCTTCAGCAAAAAAAACCCCAAACCACCAAGGTTCCTGGAAACCTCCTGGTATTTTGGGTTGGGCTGATGAAAGGAGGAGAACATCCTGCTGCTGCTGCTGAGAAATATTCTTTGCCAAGAACAAAGATCCTAGAGGCTTATGCTAAAGACACTGGGACTTATCTTCTCAGGTGTTACAGCAAATATCACCGAGCAATAAACACTCCTGAGAGCAGCAGAGGAGTTTCTGGCTCATTGAGACAGACGTGGGCGAAGGCGCACGGGCGCGCAGGGCACCTGCTAACCCGGGGTGGAGGACAGTCCCTTCTCCCTCCCCAGGGAGAGCTCAGCCCACAGCCAGGCTGGCTTCTCGCTCCAGCCATCACCCTCCCTCCGTAAGGAAACCCCCTCCTCGCACGGCTGATGCCCGGCCTTACCGAGGATCCTTCGGGAATCTCCCGGGAAAGGCGGCCGGTGGGTGCTGGCCCAGGAGATGCCGTCCAGCCCCCTCGCCCCTCCGCCAGCCCCCGGCTCCCCACGCCTTTGCACGGCGGATCAAAGAGGCGGCTCCATCCCAACCGCCCAGGGTCTTCTTTTAAACACATTTTATCTTTAATTAATTCCTTTGAAGCCTTTTGCATCCGCTATCTCCTCGCATCCAGCGCCCCCTCTCCTGCACCCTCCTTTTGAAGGCAGGGGCATCTCCCAGCGGGGAAGTGAATATATTATTATTATTATTATTATTATTATTATTATTATTATTATTATTATTATTATTATTATTATTATTATTAAATTCACAATATGCTCCTAGCCAGCAGTGGGGAGGGAGCGAAGGGTGGGCTGGGGCATGCCATAAGGACGGCTCTGGCTGCTGGCACAGTGGGTACCCACGCCAGCACCCACACTGACTCACGCCAGCACCCCCACCAACACATGCCAGCACCCACACCGACCCACACCAGCACCCTGGAGCACCCTGGATGGCAAACCCAGCCCCGGGGAGGGGGCTGCCCCCCAGCACCAGCTCCTTTCTAAACATGCTGCTCACAGAGCACGATGCCAAACTCGTTGCGTACCGGCCACCAAATCACCATGAAGAGCAGCAGACGGCACATAAACTCTTCTGCCTTATAAAGCACTTAAAGGTTTAATTAAAGACGGCTTTATTCTAGTAACGCTGGAAGGAGAGCCTCAGACAGCCCAGCAAGCGCCATTCATGCCGTCACTCTGCAAACCTCTGATTCATTCTCCTCTTTTCTTCTTGCCTTTGGCTGCGCCCGCGGTGCAGGAGGATGCTCTGCCAGGGCGGAGGAGCCCGGCCCGCACGGAGAACTCGGGAATTTAAACACTTCTCTTCCTGTGCTCCACCAAAAAGTGGTTATGACAGCCCTCGAAAAAGGCAGCACGTTTTTGAAAAGCACAAGCACGAAGCACACCTGGGTGAACATATTGAGTCCCATCTGACTGCCGTCAGCACCCTGCCAGGCACGGGGGCACCGGGACAAACCCACCTGAGCTGCGGGTGGCCCAAAGCAACCCCCCGCACGGCAGCACCCTCTGAAGCCGAGCAGCACGCACCAGCCTCTCCTTTCTCTCCAGACATTACAAGCAATCACTCATCTGCCTCCTCTCCTACCTACAAGCAGAGGATTTGCTATTCCAGGGGAATTTTTTTAAGCTTGTTTTTGCTGATAGTGAGTCACGGAGACGTCGTTTCTGGCTTTTTTTCAGCCAGGAGGAGCGGGGTGAGAGGAAGCCCTAACTGAGCAGGGTGGCTCTCGCTGCTCGTCTAACTGAGCACTGCTGGCATCGCTGAAGTGCCCCCCAAGGACCACCACGGTCCCCCAGCATCACCAGGCACCCAGCATCATGTCCCTTTCTGGCAATGCACACAGGGAAGCAAGGGCACAGCACAGGAGAGACATGGGGAGGGGGCAAGTGGTACCTTTTTTAGCACGATGGCAGCACCCATCCCACAGATCACAGAATCCTTCAGGTTGGGAAGACCTCTATGATCATCAAGTCCAACTGTCAACCCAACACCCCCATGGCCACAGGCACAGGCCCCCCCCTCAGCTGTGGGAGCACTGGTGTGGGACTTGGGTTGGCCCCAGGTCCTGGGGTGCTGCACGTGGGACCACCCTGACCCCAGGGCTTCAGAGAAAGCTGAAGGACCAGGACCTGTGAGAGCAGCATCCTTCCCTCCCCGCCCGCTCGCCCACCTCGGGCTCCTAGCGCGACGCACGGCACCTTCCAGGCCAGGGATTTGCAATGCTCGCTGAGGCAGACAAAAAGTACAGCCCAGTTACCTAATCCTCGTTTGTAGCCATATGTTTTTCCCAGCAGAGAACAAACACTTCCAGCCGCTCAGGCTTATGCAACAGAGAGGAGCAGGGATGGAGAAACGCACAACATCGCCCAGCCGCGGCGCTGGCACGGCCACTGCTTCCCGACGGCGCTGGCCACCGGATCCCGAAGCGCTTGTCCCGAGATGCCACAGGGGCTCGGCACTCCCCCGGGACCTCGCCAGGGCTCTCCTGGCTGCTCAGCCCCAGGAGCAGAATGAAGGGCAAATCTGGAGCTTGGGGCTTTTCACTTGGGGTGGACAGGCTGAGATCAAAAAGGTCCTTCAGCCCCAGGAAGGAGTTTATCATATTCACCACTCGGTGAAAATAATTAGCAAAGACTCCGATCCTGGAAAAAGCCCCTAATGAGAGCTAAGAGCCGGTGGATTAAAGCAGCCGGTCCCTTGGGAGGCTGATGGCGGCTCGGGGCTGCAGCTCTCTGCCAGCCAGGCAGGGCAGCAGCGGTGGCACACCGGCACTGCCAGCTCCTCCTCGCCTCACCGAGGCAGCCTGCTCTACCGAGGGACAGCGCGTGCCCACGGCCATCCTGCCCCGTGCTGCACACCGAGTGCACGGCCGGGCTGCCACAGCCAGCACCCACCGGACCCCGCGCACCCGGACTGGGCGATGCCACCGAGGCACCAACCGCAGCCGGTGAGATAAGGCTGGAAATCTCATCAGGCAGCTCACGGCCCCTGCCGGGGGTCGTTACTGACACTCCCTCACTAATTCATCCAGCCAAGCCCCGTGTGTTATGAAAAGGTGCACAGGCCATGAGCATTTCTGCTGCTATAAACGACTCCTCTAAGCCAGGAACAGCACTGCGGTCAGCTTATCTCTTCCTGCCAAGCAGGGCAGGCTAGATAAATTAATTGGGATTAAGATTAGGCCATAAAATTCTTTTTTTGATTTGACTAGAACATCACTGTGGGCTAAAAGCAGTCGATGCACAGTGAATAAATTCTGTAAACTACACAACGGTGTCCCACAGCTTAACACCGGCAGTAACAAATATAATTTGCAATAAATGGGAAGCAGCTTTCCCATCCATGTCCGCGCAGCAGCCAGCGCTGGGGGAGCACGCTGCTGTACCTGAGCGCCGCGCGGCCGGGCTGTGATGGAGACTGCTAATGGGACAAACACAGCGAGCTGCTGGAAAACGCCTCGGCCAACAGCGATGAATCAGAGCTGCCGCTCGCCTCCCGCGTGCTCTTGTTTACTGCCAGGCGCTTATCTCCATCACAGCAGTGCTGCTGCCAGGGAAGCTTGTGCCACAGTGTCCCCTCCACCCCAGGACCCCCTCCAGCCCTCCCGGTTTCCCCCCCAGCAGACCCTACCTGTGCTGTCTCCCAGCCCACGGGGCGGGCGAGTATCCTTGCCACTGCTGCTGTGTCCAGCGGCTGGCTCGGTGGTGCTGGTGCGGCCGGGGCTGCTGCGGGGCACATCCCCACCAGGCGCTGGAGCCGGGGTGCTGGGGGACACATGGGGCGGCGTGGCGGCGGCCGTGGCAGCAGCGGTGGTGGTGGTGACGGTGGTGGCAGCGGCGGTGGTGGTGGCAGCGGCAGTGACGAAGGCGCCGGGCAGCGTGCTGCTCTCCAGGGAGTCCTCCTCACCCGTGGGACCCCAGACGATGACCTCGGGCAGCGCCGTGGGCCGCCCGTCCCGTGGGGCGAAGCCGCGGCCGTGCAGGTGCCGTCGGCCCCTCCGGGAGCGCGGCCGGCGTGGGGGGCGGCTGGCAGACAGCGGGGCGGTGGGGGGCGGCCGGCGGGAGCGGGGTCTTTGCAGGGGGGGGTGTCGGGGTGCAGGTCCAGGGGGGTCCGGGGCGTCGCAGCTCCTCCCCGTTCCCCACACCCCACAGCGAGCCACGGGACAGTCTGTGCCGGAGCGCTGGCCGCGGTGACAGCCTCTCCCCGGTGCCGCTGGCTGGGGGCTGGCAGCTAGCGAGGTCCATGGCTAGGTGGAACATGGCTATTAAAATCCAAGCATGGCTTCCAAGCGGGCAACTTGACCTGCAGACAGACAGTGACGGTGTCAGAAAGGTAAAGGGATAACCCAGCAGCTCCCCATGCCTGGCCACCCAAAACAGCCCCAGCAGCACGGGACAGCGGGGCCATTGTTCCCCCCCCTCCCAAAATGGCATCACAGGGCACCCTGCACCCCCTCCCACCGCCAAACCCACCACCGCAAGCCAGGCAGGTCAAGGACCAGCGACCTCACCGCTTTGCAGTGGATCTGCCAACACAGTGAACGACCCCATGCTACCACAAAACGCCCCGAGGGAGCGGCCAGCGCCTGCGCTGCCGAAACTCAGCCCATGCACATGAAGGACCCAAAACAGACGGCGCGAGCGCAGCGCCAGCCTTTGCTCTGGGGTCTCTAAGCCCTTGGGGAGCCCGGCCCCTGCTCCCCAGCTTTCCAAGCCAAGGTACAAGGAGCAAGACCACGGAGGGCAGCGGCACGAATCCCTCACCCAGCTGAGGCAGAGGAGCCTGTGAGCTCTTGCGTTGGCATGTGTGACCCATCTGCTATCAAGGAGGTCACCCCACAGCAGCAGGAGCATCCCCTCCTGCAGAGCACAGCACCCAGCACCGAATGCTGCCAAAGCCCAAAGTCTTTCCTCCATTTGATTCAGCTTTTACACAAGACAGACTTTTGTCGAACTCAGCAGGAGTTAATGAGAGCTTCATATGGCCACGCAGACTAATCCTCCGCAGCGCTGCGCCCCATAAAGTCCTTGGTAGCACTACAAAATGTGCATCTGGTTGACAGAAGCGTTTATACGCTCCCTCCACGTGTGAGCAAACGAGGCTAGAGGAGCTGACCTGGATACTCTCAGGCGCAGCCTTTTTCTGCTTAGAGGATTTTGTATTTTTTTTTCCCTAATTGGGTATTTTTTCAAAGCATAACAGCATTTATTTTGGGGAGGAATAAGGCGACGCAGGGAAGGCGAAAGGGAAGAGCCAGAAACAGACAACATAAACCAAAATAGTTCAGGCTGGGGGAGGAAGGTTTTCAAGGCTTCAAAAAAACCCAAAGCACCCAAAACATGTTGTTGGTGGGTTTTTTTTAGCGGCTGACAGAGCGGTGGCAGCACGAAGAGCGTCCCCCACGTGCCACACGCCGGCGATGCCACAGGCAACACCCCATCTCCACCGGCGAGGAGTCGGGAGCTCAGACTGCCAGCGAGAGCGCTGAACACAGATTCACCTTCACAGCGCTGGGCTCCAGCCTCTGCCCAACTCCCTGCGCCACCCAAACCGGCTCCTGGCGAGGAAGGAGAGGTGCTGGGCACCTTCCCGGTGCAACGCTCACCCCTGGTGCCACCCCTCGCAGCACCCAAACCTCCCCTGCCCTCCTCCTAACAGCCACCGAATGACATGAGGGACAATGTGCCCAGCCCAGACCTGGTGCTCACCAAACCCCAGCCACTGCTGGAACCTTCTGAAAGACAAGATGGCAATCCTCGCTACTCAGGATTGGCAGCTCGCAGGAAAAATGGATTTTTCCTCTCTTCCCATTTCCTCCGGCTTGCTGGTGACATTCTCAAGCTGCAGTGATGGCACCCCAAGCTCATGGGGGTTTGCTGCCATGTGGGACCTGTCTGAGCATCGCTGTCCTGTTCTCCTGTGGCATTGGCATGGGAAAACACGACACAACCCCTGGCTTCATGCTGGCACACCGGGAACGCCATGCCCGAGCATGGCCAGGCAGCACCGGGTGACACCCAGAGACAGGGCTGTCCCTCGCTCCTGGCATCGCTCCCCAGACCAGAGCCTCTGGTGATGGGGACAGACACAGTGGGGACACCCAGGGCTCATACAGGGGCAGGCAGAGCCCCCAGTATCTCCCCCTCCTGCCCCAAGGACACTGTGGGTCACCCTCCTGCCCACGTCCCTTCCAGGGATGCTGGCCAAGGGGCTGTCACCCATGGAGTGTCCTCCTGGCCACCCTGCTGGCTGGCACGTCCCCAGGAGGTGGCTTTTGGGACGGGAGCAGCAAGTCCAGTTACCTTGGAGGAATTTTGCGTGTCATGCAATCTTTTGAGAGCTTTGCAACACCAGATAAGAGCAAGTGTCCTTCAGAATAAATAGCAGCGTGTAGGAGTTGCCGTTGTCTAGGCAACGCGGCGCGATGTGCTCGGCGCGGCGGCGGGGATGCGGCAGCGCGTGGCGGGGCTGGTGGCAGCCAGGGACCCCGGGCTGTGCTGCAGGACCACCCTTCCCTCCCCCTGCCACCCCTCCTGCTCGCCCCATCCCACCTGAACACCCTGCCAAGGTGAGACACACATGCCAAGGGCAGCCCTGTCAGCAGGGACATGTCCCTCATGGAGCTCCTGTCACCTTGTGCTTGTCCCAAACCAACCCAGGTTGTCCCACGAGACGCTGTGCCCCCAACACTCCGACCTCGGGGGTCCCCACGCCTCCCCCTCAAACCAGGCAGGGGAGCACCCGCTCACCTCTTGGGCAGCGCGAGCAGAAAGTCACAGCTGCTCAGAGGGCGGGAGGACCTTTGAGCTTTGCTGAGACATCAAATGGCACAAACCCTCCTCCAGCTGCAGGAGCTGATTCCCACCGCCTGGGGAGCAGAGGCCAGGGAGCTTCTGCTGCTGTCAGTGAACAGAACAACTCACCAGCTGCACCCCAGGGGGGTCCTGTCATAGCGATGGGGGTAAATCAGTCGGCCATGCACGTAGCACCCATCTGTCTCGGCTCGGGGGCACAGACCCAGCCCTGGCCGGGAAAACACAGTGGGCTGGGGGGATACACGGGGCAGAGCTGGCCCACGCTGCTCGCTGAACCCTCTGGAAATCAGGATTTTAATTATCCAGGACTCCCCCCATATCCACACAACTTCTTTTGTGTCACATTTCTTTTCCCATCTTGGGGGTGAACAGGAGCATTATACAAAAACACTTCTCAAACTCCAGTAAAAAAAAAAAGTCAACAAAACTCAGAAATTGGGTTAAAAAAAGAAACGATCAGCAGAGATATTTGAGGAGATTAAATCCCTTCTTTGCCCTCCTCATCCAAAGCCTTTGCTCCTGCAAACCACAAATCCGCTCCCGCGGCTTAATGGCTGGAGAGGCGGCCGCATTCCCACGCAGCCGGGGAAACCCCCCCAAACATTCACCTGCGCTTTGTGACAAGAACAAGAGCAGATTTCAAAGCAGCGCTCGGATAATGACAGGGATCACGCACGTTAAGCGCTCAGGGCCGCTTCGCTGAGCCCAACCCAGCCAATCTCCGTTCTAGCGGTGATGGAGCTGCGGGAGTTGAAGGTGTTTTGGACGGAGCCATCGCAGCCCCCCCCCGCGCGCGATGCTTCAGAATCCTCCCCAGTACGAGAATCCCTTCCCGAACCCTTTCGCGTGCAGCTGTTTGCTGTGAGGAGGAGGAAAGTTGGCACTTGAGGGAGAAATTAATGTCAAGGAGGTCGGAGGATGCGAGCCTGCCGCGCTCATGGCTGGTTGGGAAGAGGCTGCCGGGACGCTGTTGTGTTTGGGGCTGGCGCGGTGATGCCGCCCGGCTCCTCCGGCCTCACAACGTGGGGGTTTGTCCCACCAGCCCCGCGCCCCCTCAGCTCCCGCAACCCCGCTGCAGCTCTGGAGCACGTGCACGGGCTACGCCAGCGCGTCTGCATCAACACCGTGAGGTTTCCGAATCAGTGCAGGGCACTGGGGGTTGCTCAGTGATCTTAAAATGATGGGAGCTGCACGTGCCGGCCGAGCAGCTCAGCGTGAGGTTGGGCAGAAATCCGCAGGAAAAGCAGCGTACAGAGGAAAGCTGAGAGCAGCCAGGACAAACGGAGCGCGCCCCTCTTCCGCCGCGCTCCACCAGCGCTTCGGGCAGGTCTGCTTCCATTACCAGCGCGCCCAGGGCAGTGGCAGCCGTGGGAACACGATGGGAGCGAAACCCCCCGAATCCAGGGCTGGTGGCAACCCAGTGCCAATCCTTGGCTCGGGGCCACCTCACCCTCATGCCAGGCTACTTCTCACACCCACTGTGCCACATCCCAGCGAGAGACAGAGCTTCCAGAGAAGCTGCCACCTCACTACGATGCCCAGAGCAATTCCCGCAGCTCTGAAGGTTGTAAAGCTCAGCAGCGCTTTGGGATCCTGCCTCAGGAATCAGCCACTGCCGCTTGCACACACGCAGGAAGGGAAAGCCGGAACATCCAGCACGGCCGAGGTGCCAGAGCAGGAGGGAAATGCCTCTGCCCTGGTCCCAGGGACCCTCAGAGGATGGTGACACCACCGGCAAGCCCTGATGCCACAGGCAGGACACGTTAATCCAGCAGCTGCAAAACCAGGCGAGCGCTGTGCCCCCAGAAATCCCCGAGCACGGCAACCTGTCCCAGCAATGAACGGGGACCGTGGCTACCAAGGGGCTCTGGCAAACTGCAAACACGAGCCACTGGCAACCAGCACCCCGGGTGCACTGCAGCCATTGCCCTGAAGGCTCAGAAGGCTCTGGGCAGAGGGACCAGTCTCTGTCCCTCGCACAAGGTACTCGCTCGCTCGCTCTCCAACACCGGCCCCTTTCTCCCTGACTGGAGCCACTTCACAGACAGCATGAAATGCAGAATAGGCTGATTTTTAATGCAGAATTATACAAATGGAGCCATTCTTCCATTTCATGCCTCCTGTTAAGTAATCTATTGGTATTGCACAGGGAATCAAGGTTATGTCCTTGTTGGGATGATTTATGAACTCTGAGCGTTTCACATCTCCAAACACCGAGTAAGACAGAGATAAAAATATTCCTGTGAACGCCTGGAACGCGAGCAGGAGCCACGGCCGGAGGGACAGGGCGATGCCTGCTTGTCCCAGGCAGGACGTGGCAGGGAAGTGGGTGCCACACTCGGTGACAGCACTATCGGCAGCGCGGCTGCCTGTCCTACAGAGGCGCTGGGGACGTGGTGTGACAGGAGAGAACCTGCAGGAACCCGATGGCCCCGTACGGAAGAACGAGGCCGCTGCATCTCGGCGAGTGACTTCCACGCTGGAGCAAGAGGAAGAGGCGGAAGTTTTGGCAGCAATGGCACAGACCTGGCTCGCCATCGGTGTCCCCGCCGAGGTGGGGACTGCAGACCCGGCGCCTGCTGCAGCTGCTCTCCTCTCCAGCTCCGCTTTCCTGTGTGATGATCCCTGCAGTGCAGTGACTGTCCTCTGCTGTCACCCCACCAGCCTCTGCCATGGAAATACAGCGTCACCGTTTCACACCAGGTCAGAACAGGACCCTCGCTGGGGCTGGGAGGAAGGAGGCAGCACATTCCCCTGTGAGGGTGCCATGGATGGGTGCCAAAAGGCACGTGGCAAGTTACACTGCGAGATCAGCCAGAGACCCCCCAGATGTGCTGGTGGGATGCCCAGCCCAGCGCCCACCACATCCCACCTGGAGTCATGGGACCACAGGCACTGCCAACCTCAGCACCTCTCTCCTCAGCCAATGTTTTGCTCTGGGACAAGCCACTCTGAACCCAGACCCAACAGGAACCGGGAACTGACTATTCACTGCGACATCTGCAGCCACAAATTCTTCCAGGATAATTATAAATTTGAGAAAATATGGCTGCCAAGCTCCTTAAAGCCAGGCCTGGGAATCAAGGCACAGAAGCTGACACACAGTAGCACCTCGGTAAATTAAATGTGCCACATCACTACCTATCGATATTACAGAACTGAGCTTCAGGATTACCTACTAATAAAAGTGATATTTAAAACAAGTCCTAAGTTCGTCCGCTCGCCCCCTTCTCCCCAGAAGTAATTAAACCGACAGCGCTTTCCGCGGGGAGGGGATGGGATTTATCACAGAGGGAAATCAGCGGAGGGTGAAATAGGCTGGATCCTCACCACCGCGCTCCCGCCGGGCAGCCGGCGCCCGCTTCTCCGGGAAAACGGGGCGGAAAGGGGTGGGATGGGGCTGGGGGGCAGCGGGTCCTTCCCAGGACAGAAATGCTGAGATGGAAGCGGCCGGATCCATCCAGATCCATCCCTGTGCCTGCACTTGGGGAGCTGCACCCCACGGAGGGGAAGAGGCCGTGGCGGAGGGGAGCTGCTCGCACGCAGCTCTTCTGCCTCTGCCTTGAGCTCGCCCAGCTGCAAATAAACCATTTTAACATCTGAATAGCCGCGAGTGCGGAAAGCATAATTAACACCCGGCGGTACCCAGCGTGCTGGTGCGGGAGGCGCAGACCCTGCCAAGGCTGGCGGGGAGCAGATCTGGCGCAGCGGTGCCACGGCCCCGGCGCTCTCGCCTTCAGCTCCTGTCCTTCGCTGGAGGCAGAGAAAGGGCAAAGCCCCGAGGGCAGCACCCTGAGCCCACCGGCTCGGGACCCCATAGGCTCGGGACCCCACCAGCTCGGGACCCCACCCCAAGAGAAACAGCACAAACTCGCAGAACAACGCAGGAAAGAGAAAAAATGAGAAACCAGAGAAAACAGGCACACGTGGCACTGCTGCAAAGGCAAAAGCAGGTTTGTTCCATGGTGCCCACGTGCCTGGTTACTGCCAAAGCCGAGCCAGACTTAAACCCTCAGTTTTAAGTTAATTTCCCATTTTTAAACATTCAAATGGATGCCAACAGGACTAAGGGGTGCTCGGTGCCCGCAGCCAGCCTGAGGATGACTGCGAGAGCTCAGCTAACGCAGCGCACGGGTGAACGTGGTCCAAGATCAGCAGCCCAGTCCGACTCGCTCTAAAACAGACGCAACATCTGCTGTTGAGAGCTTCCCCCGTCTTAGGGGATTATTTCAGATAGGATTTGAAATGCACCGGGGGTGGGAAGCCCAGAAGTCGGTGTGCGCCTTCAGAGAAACGTCTTCAGGAAATTTCTGTGCTAAACCAGAGCTTGGTGATGGACCTGCTGCTGCTCTGGCAGAAGGAGCTCCACACATGGTCCAGCTCCTCCAGTAAGACCCAGTGGACTGCAGTGCCATCGGCCAGACGTCACCAGGCAGGGGATGGGTCACACTGCATCCCGCCCCAGTCGGGCCACGAACCACTCCGGGCTCTTGCTGAGGGGATGATGGAGCTGCAGGCTCGGTCTCCACAGCCCAGGGTGCCGCTGGAGCATCCCCTCAGCCGGCACGGCACGGCACGGCCACCGCTCTGCACGCCGCCCGCGCCCGGCCAGCCCCGCCGGCAAACACTGCGCGCATTTAGCGTGGCAGGGCCGGACAGTGGGGCGTTTCATCAGCCCCTCGCGAGGAACACTCGCCTTTTGTCTGCAGGATAAAGGGGGTTTGTGAGCGCTGGGTTTCCAGCCCAAACCTGCACCTGTCACCCACTGATTTCACTCATTCCCCCCCGCAAATTCTGCACCAGCACTGGGGATCAGGCGGCAGCAGGAGCTTCAGGTCAGACACAACTTACTGAGAAGTTTCTCTTGGATTTCCAAATACACTAAAAATCTTGTCAAAGAGTCACAGCCTCAAGCTCCATTCTTGGTGATATTAAAGAAAAATTCCCATAAATCTAAGGAAATTAGGAGTTTTCCCCCTTATTTTATCTTCTATCTAAACCTCCTCATGTATTCCTGTGTGTCAGACCCAGCCCAGGTAGGAACCGCAGTATCGCTGGAGGACACCTCCTTTTACCAAATATATAGCAGCTTAATGAGCTTTGAAACAAAATAATTAAATCAGGTTCATTGCTTTGTTGCCACACAACAGGACTCTGCAGGAGACTCACATCGGAGTCCACCGCCCTGCCCACCAAGACACCTGCATGGATGGGAAATGCCACCACTGTGGGTGAATATCTTCCCGTGGGATTTTTAATGGCAATTTCCCAAAGACCTCCACTTTCCTGGGAGCGAAGACAAGCACTGACCCTGCTGGGAAGGCCTGGATGACCGGCACAGGGCCCAGCGTTCCCATCCCGCGGTGAGGGATGGATGTTGGCACCCCAGGGAAATCCAACCGATTCAGTTCTCAATTCCAGCACTGTGGTCTCCTAGAAGAACTGCTCTTGATTCACACTGGAGATCCCAACCTGGCTTTCTCCTGGGATGGTGGGAGAAGTTGGACAAGATGACCTTTAAAGGTTCCCTCCAACCTAAACCATCCTGTGACTCAAAGTCCCCAGCAGCCCAGGGATGCAGAGCCAGCCCTGAAACCTCGGCGGCCGTACACGGGAACGAGCGCAGGGAGAGCCTGAAGGATTTCAGAAGATCCAGTAACTGACAGAAACGGAGAAAAAAAGGCAAATCAGGAGCAGCAGAGCACTCTTTGAAGGTGTGAAACATCAATGGGAAAGCCCGGAGAGAGCCAAGGGATGAGAGCTGGGGGCGAGGCCGGGGGCACAGCACAGGGCACCGCATCGCCCGGCCAGGGCTCTGGCACGGTGCCGGGGAGCTCCTGGCCCCCATGGTCACGCTCCTGAGCCAGGCACCGGGGACATCCCGCTGCTGGAGACGGGTCACGGCTTGACACATCTAACGGACAAAAAAGAACAGGCCAAAAAGATGGAGAAAAAGCCAAACCAAAATAGAAAGCGAAGGCAGCGAGGATGAAATCCGGGGCAAAGACTCTTGATCCCTTCGTACAAAGGTTTAAATCCCCTTTTGGCACCGAACAATTCCTTTTCCATGGAGAAGAGCGATTCTCCCTGCCACGGCCACCCCACCAGGCGTACAGCAGCCCGGCAGCTCGCCAGCTCTCCAGCACCAGCGGCTGTGGGAGCGAGATCCTGCCCGATGGAGGTGAAGGTGAGTCACCAGCAGCACCCCGAGCGCCTAGACAGCACCGTGCTGTTTGTGGGCACACACCCTCCCGAGCCCGACTGCCAGCGAGTCAGATATCGCTGGGCTTTGCAGCTCACTTAAAAAAAAAAAATACAAGAAAAAAAAGTAAAAATCCCCTTTGTGGGAATGATCAAACTTTCCAAAGCGTTATCTCCAAAGGAGAGGCAGAGCTCTCTGCCAGGCACATCAGTGGCGACAGGAGACCTCCCGCATCCCTCGCTGCTCTTCCCAAACCTCTGCAGTTTATTGCATCTCTGGGGGTATTTCAGGTTCCTGCAAGCGCCCCTGCGTTGGGTCCGTGCAGGTCCAGATCTCCGGGAGGATGAAAGGGAGGAATGTGGAATTATATCCCCTCCAGCCAGACAGAACATCCCCAAGGAACTGCCCATGAGAAATGCTTCCATGCTCATCCATCAAAATTAGCAAACTTGACTTTGCCAGGGAATGTGTCACTGAGATGGGAACCCAGAACGAGCCCTAAACATTTCACTTTGGAGGACGCTAAAGGAGTCGAGAGCCTCTTACAAAGCCAAGCGACAAGGAGATGAATAACTCATCCTCATCCTGCTCAGAGGAAACTTAATAAGAGAGCCCATGAAAAGCAGCTACTTGTAGAAAATGAGTTTATTTTTCCTGGGAGCTCTTTTGGAAATAACACTTGCCAGCAGCCGAAATGGCGACGCTTTCCCCGTGCGACGCCCGGCCGTGGCGGGCTCAGCCCAGCTTCAGCTCCTGATGGGAGAGGCAAAGCCCGACCGCGCTCCCGGCGGGAACGGCGGCCACGTGGCCACGGCTCCCGGCATTAATCACCCACGTCTCGGTGGGTACTTAAGTGGATGTCCTAATCCATGTCAATTAACTGATGCTTCATTACTCGAGTCCTGCAGACGGAGGCAGAGATGCTATCGCAGGCAGCGGCAGCGGGGCTGGGGTCACGCTCCGGACTCTGGCAATTAGAGGAACGCGTCCCCGAGGAAGCCGAGCGTGCGGCGGGGACGGCTGGCTGGGCAGGCAAATCCCGGGGGGGGAGAACCTGGGCTCCCCCCTGACCTTGCCACGTCTTCAACCTGAATGACGCACAGTCAAGTGGCAACATCAATTAGCGCCGTTTGCTCTTAACGCAGCCTCAAACGCCGAGCGCTGAGCCCTCCCGCGCCGAGCCGCAGCCGCTCAGCCAGCGTTAGGCAGCCACGTTCCCATCTATAGGGACACAAACCACGGCTGGAGTGGGTGGCACAAGGACATTCTCCCAGGATGCTGCAGGGAGGGCAGCACGGCCGAAGCCCCTTACAGACGGGAGCCATCAGTCCCAGCAAGGTCGCAGCTAAACCCCACAAAACCGCTTTCCTGGTGGAGCAGCGCATTCCTTGCACAGTACGTGTCACTCCGGCGTCACCTCCTCCCACCACAGGTCCCCATGCCAGCAGGTCTCCATCCCCTTGTGCCAGGGCATGCGCACTCCAGCAAGCTCCATTGTCTCCACCTTGAAGGTCCAGACTCATCTTTCTCTCGCGGGAAGCACGTTGCCGCTCCCAGGCTACACGTTGCTCTCGAAGCAGCTTCTCCTCAGCCTTGATCTGGGAGGCAGCGGGGTCTGCAGCGCTCACACCCCAGCCAGGCAGAGGAAAGCTTCACCGCTCCCACCAGCCAAGCCTCGTCCCACCGACGGCTTCACCCAGGGCCAAGAGCAGATCTGCAGCCGCGGCGCTGCCTCTCCTCACTGCCGACCATCCTCTTCCTCACGAACCCATGAGTTGTTGTCACTACCTGCCCCGGCCAGGGCTCCCCACGAGATGCAGGGATAGGGAAGAGTGTTTGCTCCCCACAGCACCAAGCTGGACACTGCTGGAGCGCACCAGCAGAACAGACACAGCTTGGGGATGCAACAACGATTCCAGAAAAGCAGAGCTGCTGAGAAAGACCTTCAGAGCAAATTTAAACACAAACCATGGCGTGTGCAAGCACAGCTCCTGCCCACACATCATTTCCAAGTCACAATGAGACATTTTGCAGAGCAGAGTTGAAAATGAACACTTTATGAATGACAAGCTGCCTTTTTAACTTCCCCAGGACTGCTGCTGAAGGTGGAGGGTGCAGCGCTGGGGAAGTCTCTGCCACCAAATTTCCATGGGACACTGGGTGGTCTTGGATAGAAAACCAGAGCCAGGCTCGAAGGCCTCACCGGGGACGTACAATCATTGCTCTGCCAGGAAGGACCTCGGTGAGTCCCCGGTGGGTGCTTCACCCTCCTGCCCCAGGGCACACACTGACCCTGTCCCTGCTTTTCTCCATGCAGCTGCTCATCCATCCCCATCCAAGCCAGATTTCTTTTCCTGTTACCACTATTACTTGGTACCAGAATCACCCAGAGCACCCCCTGCCCTGGGTACCGCTGCTGGTCTCCATCCTGCTCCTGCATCGCGCCTGGGCGAGAGCTTCCCCGCAGCACCGGGCGCTTCCCCTCCAGCTCGGGTGCAAGAGGCACCAGAGAGAGACGAAGCCTCGTCCCAAACACCCATCGCTCCCCGCTGCCTCCACACGCCGAGGCGGCTTTAGCATCGCTTCTTCTCCTAGAAGGGAACTGATAAACCTGGGAAGCAGCAGCAATTCAGTGACAGACAAAACCTTATTTCACACGGATTCCTCATAAAACCAAATTAACGTTGAAGGCTGAAGGCAGGTAAACCTCCCACAGTGAAGTTCAGGCCACAGAGACTCAGTTTAAATCTCCCAGCAGTTCTGATTTAATCAATGCATTTCAAAGTGAAATTAGATGAAGTACATCTCCATCACAGGAAATTATGTAAGCTATCAAAGTCTCTGGGTGCAGGTCCCGGTAAGAGGAGCCACAGGAAATATTCATATCAACTCAAATTCCATTTTTAAGGAGGTGGTTCAGGTCCAGAGTTCTACATTATTCCAGTAAAAAAAATCACTCTGATGAAAAATGTGTACCCAAGGTGAAGGGCTGAGCAACAGCTCTGGGAACCTCCTCCAGAAAATCCATGGCAGTTGCTTGGCCAGGAGCCTTCTCCCAGCGGTGCCATCGAGGGAGGGAAGGAGGGAGGGAAGGAGGGAGGGAAGGAGGGAGGGAAGGAGGGAGGGAAGGAGGGAGGGAAGGAGGGAGGGAAGGAGGGAGGGAAGGAGGGAGGGAAGGAGGGAGGGAAGGAGGGAGGGAAGGAGGGAGGGAAGGAGGGAGGGAAGGAGGGAGGGAAGGACCCTTTGTTTTAAACACGAGGTTGAAAGCACCAACGAAGCCACCTTATCCTCCCCACTGATCCCACCCAACGCACTCAGCTTCCAGGAATGACTCTGCTAGAAGTTTCTGTCTCGAACCCAAGCTCTGTTGGGTTGGGATTGCTGTAACCCACCTCCTCATCACCAGCCCTTAATGAGAATAACGGACACCGCAGCCCAGCACGGAGCAGCTCCCGCTCCTCCGGCTCAGCAGATTGATTCCCATAATCTTTCCTCCCAGTCCTTCTCCTATTAGCTGTATTTGAAGGCTTAAGCACGCATACATTTCCATAATGAACCCCAGACCTGTCGGAAGGCATATGGATTATTCCCACCCTACGGAGCTGTTGTGCGGAGCCGCTCTCGGCCGCCCCGCACACACACATACAGATACAGATGTATATAAGCCACGCTGGGAGAGCTGGCGGATCAGACCGGGGCCAGGAAAGGTGGGAACAAGGTTATCGGGCCAGCTGGAGAGCTGGTCCCTGCCTCGTTACCCGTTACCGGCTTTGGGGGGATCATTACTGACTCCTCTCAGCACATGAATATTCTGTAAAGCGAACCCAGCCCGCGATGCTCCGACACCGGGAACAGGCAGCTCGCCCGCCCGCTGCCCCGCGTGCTGCCGGCGGGTGGGACACGGGGCAGCCCCAAAGCCCCCACGTTGAGCGGCAGCTCCGCCACCACGGCAGCTCCCATCCGTCACCGCACCGGAGACGCCGCAAAGGCAACGCGGCGACGGCTCCGGCGTTATTACAACAATTATTCATGCTCTGGGGAAGAGTCTGCTGAAGACCAGCGCCGCTCCCCTTGCCTCCTCTGTGAAATTGCTGCCTGTTAGGAGGTACGAACCGCTGCATAAAAGCGCAGTTTATTCGAGCATTATTGTGGCTGTTAAGTATCATAGCCGGTGACACTAGATGAATTTCTGTGGCAATCAATTCACCCGGGAGCAGCCAGCTCAGCCCCTGCGTGGATGCGGGATGAGTAAGGACTCCTCGGTGGAGGCCATTAACTCCCACTGCTCGCTGCTCTCATTACTTTCCAGACTGCAAGGCTTGCATCTTTGACGAGCGGCTGAATCTACATTTGACAGCGCGAACTTGATGAGTGAAATTCATGGAAAACGTTTGCTTTGGCAGGAACTACAAGGCCCATAAAGTTTCCTCGGTGCCAACGCGCAGGGATGTGTGCTTTTAATGAGTTGCTCTACACAATCAGAAAGAAATCGCAAACAGTATCGTTACTCATCCTGCACATCACTCCCGAGCTAAATGCTGTAAAAACCGTGGCATATTGTTTGAAATTTGTAGGTAGGGAAGGGAAGCCCTGAGCCAGAGCTAGCAGCCGGCACGCTGCAGAGCTGCCGTGCCCTCACAGGCACACGCAGGCGCTGACGCAGCCGTACACACGCACACGTATGTCGGTGCTCAGTCAGGAGGGGACAGAGTAGCTGCTGTCCCCCCACGTAACAGACCTTCACCCTGCAGCACCCACACTGCCGCGGGCAGAGCAGACCCGGAGCACCCCTGGGACCGTGCAGGGGCTTTACGGGGCAATGCTGCACCCCCAGCCCCGCTCCCAGAGCGCTCGGAACTGGGGGAGCACCCGGCTCCCCTTGACGAAAGCAAGGGCAGAATATTGCTGAGCGATGTGGGTTTGCAGGTCTCGCCCTCCTCAGCTCAAGAGCACGGCTGGTCTGCAAGGTCACGGCCACTGCCCGGGGCCACAGGAACCCGGCTTGAAAGGAGCAGTGAGGCACCATCTCCCTGCACAGGCAACAGCTCCAGGTAGAGACCACGCGGGGTGAAACAGGCACCGGAAAGGTCTACTGCTTCTCTTGGAGCTATTTTTCTAGCAGTCTTCAAGAAAATGAGGGGAAATGACATGGGAAATGTCAGAAATGAAGCCACAAGCAATTAGAGCTAGAGAGAAGCGAGAGCAGCAGGCAAGGTTAGCAGTAAAGTTATCTCTTATTAAAAATAAAACACAGAGGGACTGGAAGCTGATGAGGTGGTACAGAGGACAGCGGGCACTGAGGATCCAGGATACACAGCAAAGGAATTCACAAGGCGAATCGAGGAGAGAGGCGACCGGAAGGCTCCTGTTTTCATTGCTAAACTCTTCACAAAAATAAAAAAGCAGAGGGCGTCCTCTGGTTCCAAGATTACAGCCTGCTGCCGGCTCCAGCCTCGGCAAACAGCCCTCCAGCTCCGCCGGGCTTCTCGTCTGCCACGGAATAAATCCAAACGCCCTGAGAAACAGCTCGGGTGCTCTCCCCAGGAGTCATTCCTAAGGTCACCATACCACCGCAGACTCCCCGGAGACTCCGTCCTTCCCACCGTACAGTGGCTCTCCCTTGCCAGACGGACAGACGGATGGACAGATGGACAGATGTCTCTGGCAGCAGCATGAAGGTGCTCGTGTGCCCATCAGGGTGCAGGGGCAGCGGGACCTTGCTTGCCACACGCCTTGGCACACGTGAGTGTCAAACAAAAGCCGAGGGTCTCTCCCAGCCCCTTGGCGCAGACAAAACCTCAGTTCGAGTTCCAGCCTCCAGCATCCATCCAAGGCTCAGGCAGACGGACAAAGCCTTCAGTGACTCGAAGGGTGATGGACAAAGGCCTCTCCTGCCACCCGCACCCTGCCCGCGGTGCTCGGGGGGCCCTGCCCGCCTCCCCTCCTGCACCCCAACAGCAGCAACCGTGCTGGGGGAGTGGACGGGGTCCCCGACCTGCTGTGCAGGGTAGGGCTGGCGGTGGGGCCACATCCACCCGCCCACCCCGCAGCCCCCAGCATGCCATGTCCCGCTCCCCAGGGAGCAGCGGTAGGACCCAGTGGGAGTGGGGGCTGCCCACTCGGGACCCCTCACCTCGAGAGCCCTCTCTGCAGCAGCAAGACCCCCCACTCAGCCAGAGAACACCCCTGAACCCCTCTCCCATGCTGCTGAGAAGAGGCTGGGGCAGGCGGCTGTGTTTGACCCCTGCCCCACACAAACCACTCGCCAGCCCAAAACCAGGACTTTTCAAATACAAAATCGAGTTGTGCGGGGGGAGAAGAACAGAGCGTGAAACGCACAGCAGCGCTCTTCCCTATCCTCTTACTCGTTTATCCCGCTGCTGCGTTACACCGGGCACGGACCCCGGGGACGGCTGGGGCTGCGGGGCAGAGCGCGGGCAGGGGCGGGGGACGGTGATCTCCACACACACAATTCCGTGGAAATAACAAGATTTTGGGCTCCGACGACTTCGCGGCGGTAACGACAACGTGTTACATAACACTTCTGCCTCCCTCTCCTCTGCTTCGCAATTCTCGATTAAATCTCCCAAACACATCGCACCCACCCGCCCCGCATGGCCCCGCCGCTGTCCCCGGCCCCTTCTCCCGCTACGAGCCCGCTGAGGGGGACCTTCCCGGCAGGGAGAGGAACCCGGGGCACCGGTGTCCGCGGGCAGGGCTGGGGGAGAGCGGCGAGGGGAGCCCATGCCCACCGGTACGGAGACCGGACGCGTCTTCCCGAGCGCTGTTCGCCTCCGGGCTGCATCGCTCCGCTCGCCATCCCGCGCCGCTCCGCTCGCCACCCCGCTCGCCATCCCGCGCCGCTCCGCTCGCCACTCTGCTCGCCATCCCGCGCCGCTCCGCTCGCCACACAGCACACCTCCACTCACCATCCCGCACCCCTCCGCTCGCCCCCCAAGTTCATTATTTCATCATTTAACTCCCACAGCCGCTCCCCGCCGCAGCCGAGCGCTCCCCGGCCCCGCTCCCCGGCCCTACCTGCTTCCCGGGAGCCGCCGCATCCACATCGTCACGCCGCCCGTCCCAGCCCGGCCCGGCGGGTCTCACCGCCTCAGCTCCATCCGGGCGGCTGCCCCGCGCCCGCGGCAGCGCTCAGCGGCGGGGCAGGCGGGGCCCATGCCCGGGGGACGGCGGGGGTCGAGCGCTCCGGCTGCTCCGGCCCCTCAGGGCAGCTGCGCGCCCGCGGAGGCTGCGCGTGCCATGGGCGGCAGGAAGGCGTGGGGCGCGCGGGCGGGCTCGGCGGGCTTCGGCTGGGCTCGGCTCGGTTCGGTGCGGCTCGGTTCGGCTGGTCTCAGCTGGTCTCGGCTCGGCTGGGCGCGCCCGCGCCTGTGCGCGCACCCGCGGGGCGGGGGCGGGGGGCCGCGGCTCGGGGAAGTTGCGCGGGGAGGAGGCGGGGGCGGAGCGCGGCCCCTCGTCGGGGCGGGGGCGGGTCCGGGGCCGCGGCTGTGCGGGGCTCCCCGGCTGGGCACCGACCATTCCCCGCCGCGATCGCTCGGTAACTTTCCCCGCCGGAGCACCGGATCGCTCCTCGCTGGCGGCTCCCGGGAGGGCGACCTGTCCCCTCGGTCCGCGGGCCCCGGAGCAGCTGGTTCCCCTCGTTGACGGCGGTTTCCTAAGGAAGGGGATGCGGTTTCACTCCGTGCGGGTTTACTCCATGCTTTGAGAGTCCCGGGGCGCCGGGTACCCCGCTGCCCGGGGGTCGGTCCCCGCCGTTGCTCCCGACCCCACAACCGGGAACTGATCCCGATCCCGCACAGCCCTTCTGCCCGGCAGCTGCCGCCTTCTCAGGCTCCCGAACTGGAGCCATTTCCAGCCGCCGCCAGGAAATTTCCTTCAGCTGGAAG
Organism: Caprimulgus europaeus; assembly: GCA_907165065.1. Next base: position 747,720 of record OU015546.1, read on the forward strand.
TTCGTGGGTTTGGTTTTTTTTTCCCCTCAGTGCTCTTTTATAGATCACTCACAGGACAAGTGAACACCTTGGGAAAGGCTCTGGTTATTCCAAGAGCTGTTTCGTCACAGCCTGATGTGTTTTCTCCCTTTCCAGGGTGCTGCTGCCTGTAAGAGGCTAAATTACTCCTCTAGCTAGTGTATCGAAAGAAAAGTCTCTCTTGACAAGACGAGCTGCTTTGGATGGGTTCTGTTCAGCTGCTGCAATAAAAGAAGGTTTTGTATAAATTTGGGGACAGATTCTCTGAAGCTGCTCCTGGCTCCCAGGGAGGAACGGGGCTGCGGTTTGCGGAGCCAGAACTGCCGGGACAAACCCCTGAGCCCCCTCCGCACAGGGCAGCGAGGAAGGGCCAGTCCAACAGCCACCGCCCGCTTTGTGCCAAACCATCTCACCAGAAAGCCAGACTCGAGCACAAACGAGTCTCTCTCCGCTGCTTTAGTGAGTCACCGGGTTTCTTTTCTGTCTCTGTACCAACTTGTCGCCACAGAAGGAGCCTCCTTTCAGCAAGGCAGCCGGACGAAAGGTCAGCGTTGTCCCTGTGACGCCTGGCAGGTCCCTGCTCCTCACGTGTGCTCCCGCTGGAGCAGCTCCAGCTGCCACGGCGAGTGCTGCAGTTCAGCAGCCAGATCCCTGCGTTATTTGGAGCTGGATTCCTGGTCGGAAGGAACCTGTTTGGGAAGGATGGAATCTCGGGGGCTGGCCTGAAGGGCAGCTGATCCTGGGAGATTTCAGCTGCTGGGGAGCCAGATCTCTCCTATCTCAGCCCAAGCAGAATCAGGGCTATAAAAGTGTCCTAAATCATGGCCAGGCTGATTGTGTTTTTTTCCTAAGCATGCTCTGACCTGCTGGGGCAGTTCAGGCATGGTTCCCCCAGAACCACCACCAAAATCCCATCTTGCAGGCCAGGCAGCGAGCCTCCAGTGACACTGCATGGTCGATGCCAGTCCCCTCTCCATCCCCCCGTAATAAGCCCAGTTACAAACCAGACCACAGCTCTGCCCAGTCAGGCTTCTTGTCCCTCCGCAGCCTGGAGGGAGGGAGCCATGAGACCCAGGGACACTCATCACATGCAAAACCGCGATTTTCCGTGTGATGTTCATAGCTGTAAATTCCAACAGCTTCAGCAAGAACAGGTATCAAAGCACAGCACTCACCTGGACGCAGTCTTTCTGGAGGCTGTATCTGTAGTGACTTGAAAGAGAAAGCTCAGCTTTACTGCAAGCCCAGGGACTTTATCATCCCTTACACCCAGCTAACTAACATGAAAGATCTTCAGAGAGAAGGGAAGAGCGTGCAATTGTCAGCCTCGTAAGAGTCTATTCTGGAGCCGCGGAGATACGGGAACGCAGTTAAGTAGAAGACAATCAATTAAAGCTTAAATAAACCCAAACGAGCAAACATTAATGAGAGCTATCTTGTATCTGAAACAAATCCTCTTAACTCATCCCCACTTAAAAAAAAAATATTTCCCCATTTGTGCCAAATGCACGGAGCCGGTGTGGGGATTGCGCACAGGGGGACCCGTCCTGGGCCGGGTGGGAGCTCTGGGGCCCCACCAGCAGCACAGGGGCTGGAAGTCACCAGGAAACTGGGCTGGAATTTATGGGGCTATAACCATCCATTATACTGCTGGATCCATTAGGACAGCGAGTGAACACCAGTATTGAAAGGCCCTGTGCCCTCGCCATCATTTTCCTCTGGCCCCGAGCCTCTTCTAGAGCTTCTGACCTCGGCTCTGCCTTGAAACATCACCAGCCAGAAGCTCCCAGAATATTTTTGAATCACAAAGGAAAAAAAGAGATATCAAAGGAGAGCGGAGGCTTTCAGCAGCACGAAAGCAAGCGTGCACACAAAGCTTTTCTAGACAGGCCATTATCTGGGTTCAGGGCTGGTTTGGGATGCTTGGAGCATAAACCCTGTGGGGAGGGAGATCCTTGGCCAGAGTTTGCGGTCCTGAGCCACGTCCTCGCTGCTGTTGGGAGAGCCCTGCCTGCTCCCTGCCCACCGCTGGGCCCAGTGACACGCAGGGCACTTGCTTCTGTGCCTTCTTCAGCTCGCCAGCGTGCCATTTGTAGTGGCCTTTGGGAAGACAGGTTGCTGCCAGTCAGCATCTTGGCCCCTCTGTCTGGCTCGTTTACTCTGCAGCGCTGCCAGGGCGGCAGGCGATGGAGCAGCCCGCTGCGGGAGCAGGAACTGTGAATTATCCCACCATTTAAGTAGGAGGGAAGGAAGTCATTAGTGAATTCATTTGTCTGGCTTGTTCTCCTCAGAGTCATCTCTCCAAGAGAGTCAAGTTCCTGACGCTGGTGCAAAGCTGCGAGCGCTGGCTGGAGCTGGCTGCCGTGCTGCGGGTCGCAGATGCTCACACAGACCCATGAAGAAAAGGAATAAAAAAGAGGAGTTTTCCCTGTGATAAGAATGATATTTCCCATACCAGCACCTGCGTTGTCACCCACCCACCGTGAGCTTTAAGAGGTGTGGGCACCCCAAGGGTGCTGCTGACGGCGGCGGGTGAGCGTTGCCAGCTGGGCTGCGCTTCACCCGTCGAGTTCTTGAGGCAAAATCTGTTAATTTGCCTCTGAGTGGATAGAAAGATGCTGCCCTGGCTGTGCTTGCCAAGGAGGAGTGAAAATTGTCTCTTCAATAGAAATAGGTTGTCATTACCCATTTTCCTTTCATATGGAAAGAGCAGAAGTGTTTCTCAGAGCTTGTGAAGAAGAGAGGAGTATAATGCAATGTCTGCCTCCCTGGAACATCGTACTTTGGTTAGCAGAGCAGTGCTGACAGGGAATAGGAATCTGGAAAGCACCTCGCAGGTTTTATACTCTGAACAGCTCCTAGGGGACTCTGAGACTTGTATTCACTTAAAAAAGTGTCCTCCAAGGCCTCAAACTCCTCTAAATGGTCCTGATGGGACCAAAGAGCGAGGCAGAGCTCCTGCTCCAGCACACCAAACCCCTGGAAGGAAAGAGTCAAGAGGCAGAGGAGCTGGAGAGGAGGGCTGGGAAGGTGTGAAAAACCTGGGCAGTGTTTCATGGGGCACTGCTGCCCCTTCTCCAAGCCTGGAAGAGTCAGGGTGGGCTGCTGGCCCGGGGATGGTACCCAGCTTTTCAGGCACAGCTCGCTTTTGCAGGGAAATGTGCTATTTAGGCACTTCTGTCCCCAAAGTCCTTCCCCAAGGAGAGGAGGCAGAGCAGCTGCCTTTGCTGACTAACGCCAGCCCTGACGCAGAGCCCACCTCACACACCCAGCTCTGTGCCCTCCCAGTCCAGTACTGGGAACCAGCAAAGCAGGAAGGGGAGCTGGTACCCAGAAGCTAGCACCCTGTACAGTATTTGGCTAGGCTGCTCTCATACAATTTTTTCCTTTTTTAATTTAAACATTGCTAATCAGCTTCTTCAAGCTCTAACATATGTCCTATAAATATCCCTGGTGGAAGCAAAATCTGTCTCATATGTGTATGCAAGACAAAAGAAAAAATTAGAAAGCATGAAGCCCTGACTTAGCAGCCCAGCAGCATAATTAAGCCAAAGCCTCAGAGATTAATGAAAGAAGGAAAAAATGCCTACCTTCTGCATACGCTTAACTCAGCCCTGGAGCATGCCAGAGCCCCCGCAGCCCGGTCCCTGGCAGATGCAGAGGTTGCCCAGGCTCAGCTGAGGGTTCTCATTGCCTGCAGGTCTCATAAAAGCCACCCCCAAGGCCACAGCTGGCCGTTTGGCCAAGGACTGGGCAGGGGCTGATGGGGGGACAGAGCTGGGGAGCAGTCTGGGAGCTGGGCAGGAAGCTCGGTGTTTTCTTCTTTATCTTTAGCAACAGCCTGCGGTGCTCTTACCATTCTTATTTCAAGTGCATGCTTAAGAAATTGATGGGCCCCTGGCTGAGCTTAGGGTGGGGTGGGATGTCGTGATTCTCGGATTCTCAGCTAAATGGGGTGGGATGGGGACAAGGTTCCTGCAGGCACAAGTGTCCTGAGTGCAGCAGCAGTGCTGTGTAGCTGGAGCTGCTCTGGCTCGGCCCCTCTGTTCCAGCAGACAGGGGTGAGCTCAGATCAATCATCTTTCTCTCACTGGCATCCCCCTGTCTCTGACCAGGCGGCAAAGCCCTGACTCTGCAGCAGGACCCTGAGGACAGATGAGTGTCTGAGCAGCTTCATTGCCTTCAGCACAGGCGTCAAGAATCCACCTGCTCACCCCACGCTTCGTGCTCAGGAACCTTTTGTTTTTGATGGAGACACAGTCAGCTCCTGCTGGGCTTCATCTCCGTGCAGCTGCTGGCGTTACAGAGCTGGCAGGGCAGGGGCTGGGGGTCCCAGGGGGATCAGGCAGACAGGGGCTGGAGATTGCAGGGCCACCAACTGGGGTCAAAAGCAAAAGCCTAAAGAACAGCACTTGCCTGAGACAGGAAACTGCTTTTAACCAGCCAAGAAGTGCCCTGCCTTTGTCAACCCTGCTGAGAAATCCTTGGCATTGGTAGAAAGGTGACACTGACTTCAGCATTGCCATGGTTTCCCCAGGTTTTACATCCAGCTGCTGCAAGGTGAAGCAAGGTGGCTCTCCTCACAGCAGCTGTCAGTGGGAGACATTGACAGCCTGGAGATGTGAAACCAGAGCAGAGGTCCCCGCTGCCTTGCAAAGGAGAGGTGCCGATGCAGGGCGCAGTGCTTTCCTCACGGGGAATGAGAAGCTAGTCCAGCCCTGGTCTGCCAAATAGGAAAAGGCAAACACATCGGGGAAGGGAAAGGCAACAAAGCTGATTTTCCTTCTGAACCTCTGCACAAGCTGGGGTTCAACCCTGGCCGGAGCCTGAGCTCGGGGTCAGTGAGATGCAGTCAGGGCAATAGCAAAGATCATTTCGATGTCACTGACTTGCAGTTCCCAGTGACCACACGGCACCTACAGCACATGGAGCAGCTGCTGGTCTGAAACTGGCCCCAGCAGAAAGAGATCCTCAGCAAACCCAGTGCTTGGCAGAGCTGGGAGGAGCGGGCTCCCCCCTGCTGTTTCCCCATGCAGGTTTCCCCATCGCTCTCGAGCAGCAGGCTCCTTCCTTGGACACCTCTGCGTGCTGAATTATGGGTTTTTCACCTTGATGGTGGTGCAGAGCATGGCTAGGTCCAGCCTTACAGTTCCTCAGGTGAAGAGGTTTTTGTGAGAGCAGAGACTGATGCCAAGCCAGGGTGATTTCCAGCTCTGGTGCCAGTGTAGGCATCTCTTGCGTGGTCCTGGCTGATGTGGACTTTCCAGCTCTCCATTGCTGGGAGGTGGTACGAAGGGTAATGAAATTACAGCACTTGGTTTCACAAACACTATGTGCTGCTTAAACCCTACAAGTGTCTCTAGCAGGGCTGTTATAGATTCCCTTTGCTTTGGCTGTATTTGTCTCATAAATCTCAGTGATGTTGACAATCAGGCACGGTTTAATTTTGCAAATCTGAGGAACGATCAGGCCAATTTAGTTCACATTTAAAGCATTTGTGTTCACATGCTGGAAAGCCTTTTTTCTTCCTTGCTCCTTGCCTAAGGCCCTTATTATCTGCTGGTGCTATTTATCAATGCACAGCAGGTACATTACAGTAAGGTCTCTTTCGTAAAGTGATACAAAATAATAATTCCTGCTCCTCATCTGCTCAGCGAGAGCAGTGAGCCCGACTCTCAGGTGTGTCAGTGCTCCTGAGCCGCAGCGTTTTCATATTCCTGCGGGAGGAGTGATTTAACTCAATCAGCTTTTCTCATAAATGGCAATAGTTTTCTAAAAGGCAAGGAGGCGTGTGTCAATGAACACAACACTCAGCTCCAGCGCTCCCAGCCCTGCCCCGGCTGCAGGGGATGCCGAGGGATCCCCCTCCCCAGCAGCAGCGGGGGTTCTCTCTCCTCCAGATCCCAGTTTGCACATGGAGCTGCATCCCCAGGACTGGGAAACCTCTCACCAAGTGGGAGATGCTAGGGTGTGCTCGTTTTGGGGCAGGAAACTTCTCTTTTTGCTCCTGAGACACATCAGATGAAGGAACAATCTTTAATAACGGCTCACGCCGCTGAAGAAACCACGGCTCCTTCGCAGAGCTCCTCATCCCCTCTCCTCGCTGCAGACGTGGCTGCTGGGCGAAGGATCTATTACACCATTTAATTGGTGCAGATCTATTATGCCATTTAATTGACACAAAGGCCTCCACTGGTGCTGTGTGCCATGGCCGGCAGGACGCTGCCAGCTCGCAGCGGCGACTGAAGCCGTCTGAGCCGGGCGCTCCTTCCTCTGCCCTGTAATTAAGCACTGGGTGAAGTGTCTGGAGACGGCTGCGTGCCTGAAGAGCACTGTGGAAGGTGCAGTCAGGGTGCATTTCCCCACAAAGCCCTGAAGGAAGCTCATCCAGACCCAGGAGCTGGAGAAGAGCAAGTCCTGTAGGACCAGCAGATGCCAACCTGCGTGCCCGAGCCATCGGAGCTGGGCTGGTTCTGCCCCACGGGATGCAGGGGGAGCCCTGGCAGAGCCTGAGCCAAAGCTCCCAAAGCTCCAGGACTTCTCCGTGCTGCTGCTGCCCTTGGAGCGACGGCCTCTGCGGAGCAAAGGGGATGATTTAACCAGCTGCCTTTCCTTGAGCAGAGAGCGTGTGGGGTTTGTTTGGTTTTCTCCTTCCCCAGAGACTGAGGTTTAATATTACCTTCCCATTAATTTATATGAGAACATTTCCAAATAGTAAACTTCCAATAAATTAGTAATGCTGATCTATAAAAGGGGAAAAAAATGGTGTGTTGTGAGTTTATAGCTCTGTGGAAAAGACATTAAAGAGAGGTTTCCTTAGCACAGAGTGCTCTGGGGAGACTGGGAGGGCTGGAAACCAGCCTGGATGCAGCTGCAAGGGCATTCAGCATCCTTTACCTCTGCCCAGTCTCAGCATGGACCGACACTGCCTTGTTCACTTATCAAACTCTCTTACAGAAATGGGTCTGTGGGCACGCACGGGGTGAGGCGAGGCTGCTGGGCTCCCCTCTGTCCCCAGATTAAACTCATAAACCCTGCAGCTCCTTCCCTGCAACCAGGGGGGCTACGGGAATGAGTTTCTGCGTGTGTACAAGCTCACCCTGTAATAGCCACTTTAAATATAAGTGGAGCTGATTGATCGTTTTCCCAGCAAAGAAACCCAAAATGAAGTAAATGGGATTTGACATCTGAGGCAGCGACGCTCCCCCGCTGCTCTCCATCCCGGCACGCGCCTGCTGCGGCTCTCCCCAGCCGTCCACGGAGCGAAAGGGAACGCAAACCTCCTTCCTGCCGCGTCGTCCCTTGTGTTTGACACGAGGCTCAGGACCTGCTCTCCTCCCCTGGCACCAGCATCACAGGCTGCTTGGCTTCTGCTTCCCAGCGAGGCTCCTTCCAGCAGGAACAGCAACAGGCTGGAGAGAAGATATTGAGACAAACCGGTTGTGAAATCTGTCATTTACACATCCAGGGAAAAACCTCGGCGCAGGCTTCGCCCCCCAGCTGAGTCCCCTCTTACCCAGCAGCCAGACACAGAGCCAGCAGCTGCCAGGACAAAAGCAGAATTACCCTTTATGCCTCAGCCCTTCTGTGTTTGCAGCTTGGACCTCCTGGTTTTCACCACCGTGGAAGGAGCAGCGGGCGGGCAGGTCCCGGGGTCGGGTGCGGGCAGGTCCCGGGGTCGGGTGCGGGCAGGTCCCGGGGTCGGGTGCGGGCAGGTCCCGGGGTCGGGTGCGGGCAGGTCCCGGGGTCGGGCGCGGGCAGGCTGGGATGCTCAGGCACAGGGCTCCACACCGCAGGATAACCACGACCCAGCACATTCCCTGCTCCAGCTCATCCCTTCCCCAGCCGAGAGGCAAACAGGGACATTAGCCAGCCCAGAGGGACATGGAAGGAAACTCTGATCTCTGCTGTCAAGGCCCCTCATGGCACAGAAGAAAAGCAAATGCTTTCAGGTTGTTTTTTAAACATGCTCCCCCCCAGTATCTCTTTGTCACAGCCAGACAGGGAAAAAAAGCACAAAAAGATTCCAACGACCAAACCAAAGGCGATGAAAAATGAATGAGAAGACAATTCAGCCTGGAGAGAACAAACAAACTATCTGGAGCAAATAGTTTATTTTAAGATGCTAACAAATTTGCTCCGGAGGCCTGTAGAAAAAAGTCAGGTACCATGCAGCCAACCTTTCCCTTATTTATAGAATAATTATGATGATTTATTGGCTCTGATCAGAAATATATTTATGGCCTGGAAGTTTTCAGCCATATTTCAAGCAATTCACCTCCTTGCACAGCTCCCCATCGCTGTCATCCCAGCTCCACTTTTTCTTCCCCTTGAAACCTGCTTGCGTGACAATTTATGGCTCTGTTTGTGGGAGAAGCATGTCTTGCTCCAGAGAACAAAAGCAAAACAAGTGCTCAAGGGTAAAACCCTCTCACAGCCACCCCCAGCAGCTCGTTGTGCCGCGAAGGCAGCGCCCACCCGGGCTGCAGTGACAGCGATGTCCTCGGCACGCAGCCGCTCTCACCGGCACCGCTCCCCAGCACAGGGACGTGGTTTCTCCCCAGCCATCAGCTGCTCCGTCCCAAGCACAGCCAGGCATTGGACAGAGGGTTCCTGGCCACACCATGAATCGCCCTGAGAGGCTCTGCTCTCCTTCCCCCAGTGCCCACCAGTATCCAGCTGGGTGGTGTGGATGAGGCGACCACCAGCATCCTGTCCTCCACGGGTCTCCCTGGAGCCTGGCTCCCTGTCTCCACAACTGGCAGAAAAAACCTCCTCACCTTCTCATAATAAACCCTTCTCCTCCCCCTGCTCCTGCTGCTTGGTAAATATTGCTGTTTGCAGCACAGGGAGGAAGGAAACGCTCTCAGAAGACAAACAAATGTAACAACTTTGGGAGAAACACCTGAATATTTGGGGTCTGCCTCAACCAAAACACTAAATATTTTTTTTTCTGTCATTTTCCAGCACTGAGGGGAGTGAGGCCCATCTGCAGAGCTGGGAAGGAGGGAGCTGGGGTTTCCCTGGGGTGTATTCCAAGGGATGCCCGGTCACACCCGCAGCCCGTGCTGCCCAGCCAGCAGCTGGCAGGAGGGGAGAGCACGAGGTGCCCGTGTCTGCACCGTGGCCGTTGCAGCCCCTGCTCGGTGCACAGGGACAGGGGGTTGGCTCTGTGAGTGACTGAAAGTCCCTTCTGCAGGACAGGATGAATTCACACGCTGTGGGGTGTGTGTGCACACCTTGCACGAGGGCTTGTGCACAGGCTGAGCACATGAGGTTGCAGACAGACAGGCAGAAAAGTGGTCGCGGGATTTGTGCGGCAGCCACGGAGGGAGCTGCCCATCACCACCGTTACCTGCTCGGGTTTCTCTGCCTCTTTCAGATACTTCCAGCCCAAACTGCAGAGTTCTATTTGAGCACTTCTCCACTCTCCCCTTGTCCTTTTTTCCTCACCTCACGGTTCAGGTAAGCTCTTATTTCCAATTTGTTTCGTGCTGCACTCATTCATCCCCCGGTACCCGCGGGGCTGGCGCTGGAGACTGTGCCAGCACTTGAATACTGAGGGGAAAGAAAATGATCTTAAAGTTTGGAGGTCTTTAGAGTGAATGAAGTTTATGCTGCTGGAAATATGAGCTGCTGCAGTCGAGGTCCTGCTGCAAACCAATTGATTCTCATCAACTCTTATTTGCTTGCCCGCGCGGCCTCAGGCCCGGCTTACTGCACAAACATCCCCTCCCGCTGCCTGGCTCTGCCGTGCTCTGCTCCCGTTCAGGGTCTGCCATCACCTCTCTGGGAAGATTTCATTCTCTGCTTGTAAAAGGCGATTGCATTTCACTGGCCGAAATACTGGATTTTATTACAAAACCAGGATCATAAATTTCATAAAACGGGACTAACCCTCCTGCTCCCCTCCAGCAGCTCCCGCCGCCGTGCCAGCAACCTCCGCTCCCACCTTCAGGGGACACGTGTTTGGGCACAGGGCAGGCCAGAGGTAATTAGTTACCCTTAATTGGCTGCTAAGCCCTGCTTAGCAGGAAACCGCTTCCCAGAGCTTTTACTTTGCCCCTCTTAGAGCGACTGGCGCTTTGCGCGTCCAGGACAGATGCAGAGGCTGACACTAATAGGATTAATGACCAGAGACCAGAAACAGCTCCATTAGGGTTTGGGAATTAGATGTATCTGGGAGCAGCCAGGAGATAATTTGATTCATTTGTTAAAATAGCATATACAAAAAGAAGTCTAAAGCAAACCCATTCTCAGGGCCTGTGCAGACAAAGAAGAAGGATGGCCCTTGTCCCGGGCGGCATCTGTTTTCCTTAAGTGGGTGGAATTGAACTGATGGAAGCAGAGGGCTTGATCGGCAGCTAACCTTGTTGACTCTGGAAAAGTCAGAAGCTTTCAGACTGGAATTAGCCAACCAGCTCAATTAAAAAGAAATAAAAACCAACCTAATGCTTTAAACTTCCACACCCCTTGGCTTCTCACCCATGCCGATGAGTCTCCAGGCTTCCCATTTGAAGCCCACTTGCAGAGGACGTGTTGGCATCGGGCGAGAAGCACCATCACCACCCAGGGCACTGCTGGGACCCTCCTGCGTGGCTGGAGCACCAGCAGCTGGAGCTTCCTACCTGCAGGCAACAAACACAGGGAAATTTTCAGTTCCTGTGGCTTATTTAATTCTCTGAGCCTCATTTCACATTTGGTTCTGAGGCACCAAAATTAAAGGGATTTGTGGACTAAAATGGTTTGGAAATTTATTACTTGTGGGTGATGTTCTCCTGGAGCCTTTCTTTGGCTTCCTCACTGGTTTTCCCAGAAGCAAAACCTCACCAGTCCCTTCCTAGAGCTAAAGCCTTTTTCAGCCCCAATCTACCTGGAAAGACTCACTGGGCAGGAGCCTGTCCTGCGGGCACCGCACACGGAGCTGTTGGGCTCTCCCGCTCCTCGGCAGGCTGCCAATGGATTCTGGGGAGCTGGTTCTGATCTGCTGTTAACCTCGTGCTGGGTCCTGCTCCGAGGTGGAGGCAGCCCCGAGGATTTGGGGTTGGCTGTAGAGGAGCGTGTCCTCGCTGCCAGCCCGGCCTCGCTTCTCGCTCGATCAGCTTTGCTAAAGCTCGTCAGCTCGTCCTTCAAATCTTCTTGGCAATGGAGTCAGCCAGAGCAGTTTAATGACTCTTAGAAACGGGTTAAACAGTGCCTGGCCCTTTTGCCTCCTCATTAGAAGTCCTCTTCCCTAATGCTTCCAAGGTCACGGCTCCTCTCCCCATGCGTAATCGTGGCTCTGAGCTTATGTGCTCTTGGACTAGTCCGGCTTATCCACCCCAGCTCCTCACCCTTCCCGCAGGGATGCCGGGGTGATGGGGACACCTGCCACGGCCCCACCGCCGCAGGAACCCAGTCTGGGTGGGATGCAGGGAGAGGATTTCTCATCCCAGAGGATGCTGGGGGGTGAGGAGGGGGCAGTGACACCAGAGGGACCCTCACGCAGGGCGTGGGGTGATGGGGGCACAGACCCTGCTGTCTGCTCCTCTCCCTGCATTCCCCCTTTTTCTCTGCAGGAAAGTCCCCGGGAAACGATCCCTTTTCCCCGTTTCTTTGGCTCCAGGCTGCAGTGCTGGCCCTGAGCACTCTGTCAGTGCTGCTGCTCCTCCTGCTCCAGCTCTCGTGGGACCCAGCCCCTTAATCCCAGACACCAGCAGTTAATAAGAGCAGCTCCGCGCTGCTTCAGAGACCTCTCCTGCCCCGCAGCAGCTCCCGCTTACGCACGACGGAGACAAAAGGTGCCTCCTCGGTGCCTCTGCCACCTTGTCCCTCTGATGCCTGAGATTTTTTTTGATAAACTCCTTGTTTCCCAGGCATGAAGTACAAAACTATTTTTCTTCCACTGAGCAGACAAGATGTTGAAATGTTTTTTCCTGTGATAACTGAAAGTGGAAGAAATCCTGCCTGCGATTCTTGTCAAGTCGAGGCATCTCTTTGTAGTTCAGTGAATCATTTCATCCCCAATGTTAATTTAAAAGCAAACAAACAGAGCTGAATGCATTTGATAGTAGAATTATTTCCAGTACGTTTCAGGTTTTGTTGAGCTGCGTTGTCAAACGCCGCTGCACAGGCGCTGCGTGGCGGAGCTGGCGGCTCAGCTGGGGATGGCCCCGGCCTGGCTACACCCCATTGCACCCCATCACCCCCCATCAAACCCCACTACACCCCACTGCACCCCATCGAACCCCACTACACCCCATCACACTCAGGCTGGAGCTTACAGGGCAGCAAAGCCCCATGCCAGAAGGGCAGGGCATGCTGCTACTCCCAGGGAGCATCCCTGGAGCATCCTCAGGGCACCCTGGTTTCTACCAGCCCAGCTACAACTGCAAATCAAGAGTTAAAAACTCCTCTGGAGAAATGGGAGCTGCAAAACATCAGCCTTGTTCCACCTCAAAAGAGCAAGAATGAATCAGAAAAGGGCAAAGTGCGTGAAAAGGATGAATTGTAATAAAAACGGTGTTTAAATGTGCCACTGAGAATTAATCACTTTTTTTTTCCTTTGTAGCTTCCCCTCTGTGGGCTGTTCCTGGGAACTTGTGGAAGGAAAAGTGAGCAAGGAATTAGTTTTAATTTGTGTGTAAACTAGATCGGGGGTGTAATTGCCCTGGTTTATAGGCTTGGCAGATGAAACCCATTAACCTCACTGGCACGCCATGGGCTCTTGGTGGGGAGAAATAGTCCCAGAGGACAATCTAGTCTCTCCTCCAGGCTGGCAGCCACCAGTTTTGGCAGCGGTGGGGTCAGGGTGAGAAGTGCCACGGTGCTGGAAGGGCAGGATTGAGCCCAGCACCGCGGGGCCCAGGCTGTCCTCCGGGCTTGATAAATGCCTGAAATGGGGAACGCTTATTCCCTGGGAGTCAAGGACTGGAAATAATGCTTCCCAGGGAGAGGCAAAGCGCTCCATCTGCTCTGGAACGGGATGGAGGACAAATTGGCTGCTGCTTGGAGGAGCCGCGGGCACCGAGGGACCATGCAGAGCCAAGGCAGGTCCCTGCCAGCCTGGGTGAGAGCTGGGCAGGGTGGGCAGCAGGGGTGGGTGACAGCAGAGAGCCTGGGGAGGTGACACTGTCCTCCCCCTCATCTCATCCCTGCTCCTGGGCTCTCCACCATGCCCACCAGCTGGGCGGGGAAGGGAGATGCGCGGTGTCACCGAAGGACGCTTTGTCATCACCCCCCCTCGCTGGCCAGCCCGGGGAGCGTCACCTTTTCAGAAACACAAGATCAATGCTGTCCTGTGTTCCCAAACCTTTAAGCACCAGACAGGCAATTTGTCTTCTTTTATGGTGGCTGAGAGTGGAAAGGAGCCTGGCCAGATTAAATAATCCAGCAGTAGCAATTTGAGGTTATTTTCATCATATTAATGGTTTTCCTGCCTATAGTAAAACAGAGACCCAAGGACCTGAGCTCAGACTGACTCTGCCCCAGCATCACTTTGCAGCAGGGAAGTGGCTTTTGAAGAACATTGCAACAAACTGGAAGCGATGGGGGAAGGGGCAGCCGCTATCCTGGGTGCACTGGGCATCTGCTGGGGCAGCCACGTCCCAACTCCTGCTGTCCCACGCTGCTCTGGGACCGGGGTTTGGCCTCTGTGGGTTATTTATCTACTCTGCCAAGGAGGCAACAGCAGGTGAACTATTTTAAACTCTGCTTTTTTCACCCCCTCCTTTTTAATGAGGAAGTAAATAGAGTTGGAGCTTTATGGAACTGTTGGAACGTTTCAGTGCAAAAAAACACAGCTCAGTCTTTTCAGAGAGATTTTGGTTAGAAGATCTGTGACTGCACTGCTCTCTAACTGTGTGTACAACACATCATCACCTTGCTCCTCCTTGCAAACCCAACTCACACACTGCAGGGAGGCAAAGGAAGGGAGGAGTTGAAAGTCTGAGTATTCCTTAGAAATGGAAAGTGAATTTGAGGTAACGTGAAAACCATCATTTGACGTCTCTGACAGCCTGTTGTGAGCACTTGCCAGGAACATTTTCCAGCCTCAGTTTCATTAGCAAGAACGCTCACAGAAAGCAAGTTCCCAATTGGAAAGCTCCTGCATTTGGTGCTGCAACCACTGTGCTACTGGTTGGGTTGTAAAACAAAGAGCTGGTGCTGAGGTAACTCCCAGCAAGGAGCGGGACGAGCCGTGTGGGACCCCGGAGCAGCCGGCTTCGCCAGACCGACAAACCCCTGGAATTCACTGCTGGGGGAGTCTCCACAGCGCTGGGTTTGTTTGCTGGAGGGATATTTCTGTAGCTCTCCAAATAGCACCCGCAGGCAGCGAGGGGCAGCTCGTGGGTAGGTGTTTACCCGGGGAAGGAGAGCGACTCTCCCGTACGGCGGCGGCTCGGCGCGGTGCGAACCGCAGCGGTTCTGGGGGAAAGTCAGCGATAACTGCGGATCTGTCTGAGAACAGCACTGGCTTTCTGCCCACAATTCGTAAAGACAGAGAAACAAAACGTACTGAATAAGTCACTGCTGGCCGAGATTTAGCTGAAATCAGGCACAAGTGGGCTGCACGGCTGGGCTGCCCCCACCCCTCCAGCCGAGCCCACAGCCGAGCAGGGCATGGATGCTCCCTCTGCCCAGTGAGGTTTTGGGGTCCCAGCCCTTCTCCAGCTTCCCAGGCAATTCGTCCTCGAGGTTTTTCTGCTTCAGCACATTTCCAGGAAAGACAGTGACAGATAAAGGAGAAGAGCTGCACATAACCTCGATTACCCAAGGATAATGAGGCCCAGTGCACCCTTCAGGGATTGGTAATATTTGTATCTATTCAGCTTTTTCAGCGCTAAAGGTGACCATTTATACCCATTAAAAGCAGACACCTGGATGGCAAGCGGAGCCCTGCCTGTGCCTCGGCCCCGGTGCACCTTGATGGGCAGCATCCATCACACCGCACCCGCCCGAGAGCCTCGGCCACGGCCCCGCAAATGTCACAACACACCAACGAGCTCCTGCCAGGGATCAGCTCTCAGGCTGCCCAGCGTCCTCATCCTGCCAAGTTCACTCCCTTCAACCCCTGAGGACCAAAGCCAGGACGAACCCAGACAGATGCCATCCCCCCAGCAGTCACCGCTTTCTCCACCACACGCTGCCACGTGTCCCCACACAGATGCCACATGGTCCTGGACTTGCTCAGCACCGTGGCATCCTGACACAAACCCCACTCAAATCCTCAGGCAACGCTTTCCCTTGCCTCCACAGCTGCCTTCCCAGCACTGTAACCCATTATACACTACTTTTAGTTATGGGGGAAACATCGTTAAGCAGACTCATCTTCACAACAAACCAATGTTTGATGGCCACGAGGTGCCCAATTGCTTCGGATGGTTTGTAATTATAATTCCTCAATACCTGTGCAGATTGGGGCAATGGCTAGGAAAATAATAAATAAATTGTGTTTCCTACTGGATTCATTTAAACAGATGAGGTAACTTTTTTCGCCTACGAGAAATAGAAAGTTACATGTATTGGTGTTAATTCCTTTTGTGAGACGAAGATGGTGGAAGAAATAATAAAGAAAACCTAAACCATGCTGCTGCTGGGTTTTCTGAATAATTAGAGAACTTGGTGATGGAAACAGACAAAGGAGCCCGGCCATGGGGCACGTTACCTATTCTGTTTGTTCCCAGAGGTCACCGAGTATTTGCTCAGCCGTTGTAGAGCCTTGATCAGCCCTTTAGAGCCGTCCTTTGGCTGTGGTGCACACCCCCTCCCAGGTACACTTGGCCAGGGGATGGGGTGTTCTTCCCAAAGCCTCTTATCTGTCCTGGCACAGCCCGAGCCGCTGCCTCCCGCGCCCTGATTGCTATTCCCGCGGCAGCCGAGGCGCCGGTGGGATGGGAATAACAACCACACATCTCTGCTATTGCCTTCCACCCATGGAACGTAATTGCTTCTGCAGAAGAAATTAAGCATCATAATGAAAGGACCATAAAAAGAGACTTTGCTCTCCATCACCGGATCACAAACATCACAGACTTCACAGGCAAGGGCACCGAGGCCAACAGGGCAGGAGTGGCTGTGGCTGATCTGATCTCCTGGGCTCCCGGGCTGGGACTGTCCACACTCGCTGACCTTCACCCACAGATGTGTTTGGAGGGAACAGAGCCATGAGCTCATCCCCAGGTTGCAGACCCTTCCTGCCTTCCCAGCTTTTGCTGAATTCCCAGAGTGTTGGCTGCCTTTTGCTTGGCTTTATTTCTGCTCTTGAAAACTGTGTCAGGGTCACGGGGACATCACGCACGGCTTTCCACCCAGGCAGCAGTCACTCAGACCTGGAAAGGGAGGAGGCATCGTTTTCTAGAGGAGCTGCACGTAGCTGAATGCAGGGTTTGTGGTGTGGCAGGAAAGATAACTTCACCAGGAAAGGCAAAAGCAGCAGAGCAAAGTAAAATGGCTGGTTTATCCGCTGGAGCCTTGTGCTGATCCGAGCAATCCCTGGGATCCAGCCCGGGGCTCACAGCAGAGCCTCCAGGAGCTGAACTGCGGCAGTTGCTGCCCTCACATATGCTTTATTGATGTTCTCAAGGAGGATCTCAGACACTTGGGAATCTGCTCTGCAACCTTCCCTCAGTGAGCTGATCCCCTCGCAGTGCCCGGGGCAGGGTGCTGGGACAGCGGATCCCAGGACACGGCCAGGCAGGGCTGGCTGGCTTTGGGATGGAGCACTCTGCACACAGCCTGATTGATTTTCTCTCCTCTCCCTCCCTGGTGCACAAATTCCTGCCCAAAGCATTCCCTTGCTGTTCTCAGCCTGAGTTTTCTTCCCCCATCCATCACCCACGCTGGGACACGGGTTGAAGCTGCTGCCAACACGTCAGCCCCACCTCATCAACCCCGACCAGAGGAGTTTTGTTCGCACCAGAGGTTCCCTCAAGGAAGGACCAGGAGATCCCTTTGCTGTTCAGAACTCCCTCAAGCAATACATCCTCCATTCATACCCTCCTTGCATGCTACAGAAGAATCTGTCCACTTAAAAATAGGATTATTTCTGGGTGGCGAACCACACAGTTAATTTGGCTCTAATCCCTTTAAATGGAACCAATTATTGGAGTGCTAATGACTCTTCTGGGGGCCTCTCCCTGGCCAGTGAGGCCACAGGAAGATTTGCAGGCTGATGAGCCCAAACTCTTGCCCAGCACTGTGGGATGGCACCGGCAGCAGGGAGGGCACCAGGACGCTGTCACCACCCCTGAGAGGGGCCACAGCGCTGGGCCAGGACCCCAGCCAGACCCTGGAGCTGTGGTCCCCTCCTGCCTGCCCCGAGCCCCTCACTGCTTTCAGCAAAAAAAGTGTGAGAATAAACAGCTTTAATCATACAATCCCTGCTTCCTATTGCTGATAATATTATCAACATGATATTAAGCCAGTTAATTCTTTCTCTCAATTTATTTGCTTTTGTTTTTGTACTCCCGTGTCGTAATTTTCAATTTAATTAGTTTCAGCATTTCTGAGGGCAATAGGTCTTGCTTTATCTTTGCAGCTAATAGTCCTAATGGCTTACCCTTCCTTCAGCAATATCTCATTAACTTTATGGGCCATCATTTCCCTGGCACCTCCAGAATTAATTCCCTCACTATTTGAACTATATCCCCAAAATCTTTCCCCCTTTTCACTTCTCTAAACCTGTTTGACCTTGGCCATCCTCATGCTCCTGACCGCTGCCATGGTTCAACACTGCTGTGTCCCACAGAGAGGAGAGGATGGAGCTGGGGTCTCCCGTGGCAGATGGGAAAAGAGAAGGAGCAAAGGGAAGACAAGTGCCTTGGCATTGCCAGGCAAGGGTCCACAGTGGCCAAGGGGAGCAGAGCCGGGGCTAATGGCCGAGCCGTGCCAGGAGCCAGCCCAGGCTGCTGCTGAGCAAAGATCAGCGCTGGACAAGGAAACCAAGAGGCTTTGGGTCATTTCCTACAGCAGTGTCAGGTCACAGCAGCGAGAGGAGCTTTGTTCCTCCAAGTGCACTTGTGATACATCTAAT
The DNA here is from genome assembly GCA_907165065.1 of Caprimulgus europaeus. The sequence continues at coordinate 765,751 of OU015546.1, forward strand.
CAAGCAGGCAATTTAGAAGAGAAAACAAACCGGGTCCCTGCGGAATACAAATCTGGCCAGGGCTGAGAACAGGCTGCGCTCAGGGACCTCCCGGCACAGGGACAATCCCGGCTCCCTGCTCCAGCGCTGCGGGGACACGGCCCCGGGCAGAGTCCCCTGCGTCTCTCATCTAGTAACTGCAGTCACATTTCTCCTCTTTCTGTGTCTTTCCACAGTTGGTCCTGCTCCTCTGAGAACATTTTTGGTTGTTGTTTCTGTCTTTAACAGCCCGGGGTCACTTTTCCTGCTGATGGAGGAGTCTGGCTGTTCCTCTCAGCTCCAGCAAGTGCAAAATTTCTTCTCTCCAGCAAGAAAAAGCTGTTGGAAAACTAAAGCACTGCATCACGTTTGGGGCAGCTAATGTGGTGCAGAGCTCATCATGCCTCCACCAGCAAGCTTGGCTGCCTGGGCTTTGGGAGAGCAGGGCCAGTGCCGTTCAGCACAGCACCGTTTGCTCACGTTAAACCGAGGGCAGAGCCCGCAGACAGCTTCACTGCCCCCGCCTCCTGCCTTCAGACCCCATTAATCATGCTCCTAATGAGTTTGTGTTCACAGATGAGATGGTTTTGGCTGCAGAGATGAATCGCAGATTGTATCTCCCATTGATTGTTTCATCCCACTCGAATGATTTGTACCAGGAAATGGTTCTGAATTTTCAGTTTAAATCACGCTCGGAGAGCAGGTTTGGCACGTGGAGATATTCCTGCAGTTGTGATAATTGCAATGAGTTTGGATTCTATTCCTCTGTAATCTCATACGCTCATCTTCACATCAGGTCTGATCTCTCTGGCTTCAGAGGGCTGCAGACCCCCGAGCCCCCCATGCCCAACTCTCCGGGAAGCTCCTTTGGTTGCAGCCGGCCCCTCGCCCACAGATCACTGCCTGAGCTGGGCACCGGAACGTGGCTTCCCATTAAGCAGGCAGGGAAAGATCTGCTGGTGGTAGCTGTAAGGACACCTGAATTATTGATAGGTACACGGGTTCCAGCAGTGGCGGTGAAGACAGCGAGAGCCGTTCCCTTCCCAGCAAATGTCATCAGGCTGCAGCTCGACGCACCTCAGGCTTCGCGGCTTCTTAGGAGAGCTCGGGGAGGGCACGAGCCACCACGGGGCAAAGGTGGCTTTAATTTTTCAAAGGGATCAAAGTGGTTTGGATAAGGAGCTTTGAGGAACAGCTGAGGGAAGGGAAGTGTGCCTAAAGCTCCCCAGTCTTTTACAAGATAGCTTTGATGGGTTGGAGACTATCGCTGGCACGCAAAGTGCACAGGGGGTAAACAAACACATGTACGTACAGCATATGGAGAAACACACATGAAGTACAAACCAGCCATATGGCCAAATGCTTCTGCCAAATTTCCTTTTCTCTTTCTTTCCTTTGGCTATTTTTCATCTTTCCTGGGCTGCCACAAAAGGGACCCAGTCTCCTCCACGTCCCCAGCCACAGCATCACCTCCCACCTCCCTTTCTGAGGGCCAGTTTGAGCTAGTTCTTGGATGCTTCCATTTATGAAATGTTATCATATTTGTCTTACAGATCACACAGAGGAAAAAATATTCCCTAAAAACCAGAGAAGGGTGGGCAGAGGGCTTGTCCCACAGGGCAGAGAGTGCCCAGGCAGCTGGCTGGTGAAGAAACATCGCTCCCACCTCCCCCTCGGCCCCAAGTTCTGCCTGAGCCTCCACAAGTAAGGACGGAGCAAGGGTGAGAGGAGCCCACGTCCCTCTCAGACCTGGCAAAGACAATACTGGTGCCAGGAAGCAGCTTCACACCAGCAGGGTCTCATCACCAAACTCAGAAGGATCCAGCTGGTGCTGGACCAGCTTCTGAAATTGGAAACGGAGGAGCACAGTGTGAGGAGAGGGTGGGTGGTGTCACCTCCGTGCTCAGGCTCCATCACCCTGTGGCATCACATTCTGCCACGAGTCACCCGTGTGCTCTCCCTTTCATGGCAGGCTGAGCAGCACCTTGGCAAGCGGCGGGTCCCATCTGACACACGGGACTTTAAAAAAAAATAAAAATAGAACTTTTTTAAATAGGTGCCTGGGGGTTGGTAAGCAGGGACACAGATCTGGTCGGATCTGGGAAGGGCGGCAAGGCTCGGGGGACACCAGGCAGATGTGGCAGCAGAGGTTTCTGGAAGCCAGCCCGTGGCAGGCAGTGGTGTTTCTCTAACCCCGTATTGACTTTGGCTTCCAGAATCAATTTTCCTTATTAGCTGATGAATCTCCTCAAAAGACTTTCTGTACTGAATCTAGATAAATTATTTAAGCAGTAAATTCTTTCCACTCTAGCACTGCTACGGCGCGGTGATTTCATAGGGAAGAGCAGCAGAGAGGGGTGCAGGGACAAGGTCACCCCCAGCAGAGCATGGGAACAGGAACGGGTTTGCTCAGGAGTGACCGTACAGATAAGAGCTGCTGTAAAACAGAGGCGATTAATAAGACACAGGTTTTGGGTAAAACTCTGGGATTAGCAGCAAATATGAGAGCAAATCATAGGAGAGTATTCCCTTAATTATTTATGCAAGCAAATTGCTGCAGATGGAGGGAGAGCACAGCACGGATGCAGGCAGGAGCAGGCAGCGCACGCGGGCTGTTTTCTGCCCCAGCCAAGGTGTGTCTGTGGGAGGCAACTCAGGCTGCTCTGCAGCTGCCAGACAGACAGACACACTCACCACAAGCCACCACAGAGAGCCCAGCAAGGTGCAAACATCCATGTAGCATCAGAGGTCCCACACACGGGACTGGGACCACCCTCTTGTGCAGCAGCGATGTCCACAGGCACCATCATTTGCTGGTTGCCACCCAAACCCCAAGGTGCCAGTGGGGACTGGCATGGGAAGGGTGCTCTGCTCCACTGCCCAGCCTCCCTCCAAAGGTCTGCTGCCCGTGTCTCATTTGCTTTGTAAATTGGGCTTCACACACTTGTCAGGGGCCGAGGAGCTTCAAGGCCAGAGCCACAGAGTAAGAAATAATTCTGCCTCCAAGAATAATGCTGGCTCATGAGGTCAGAGAATTCAAACGTATTTATAGCCAGCAAAAGAAAACGATTGTGTTAAACAGCGGCTGAAGTACAGAGACCCGGCAAGAGCTGCTGGCTGCGGCCGTTCGCTGTTCCCGGGATCGGAATTGCCCAGCTCAGCCCCGGCATCCTGAAGCCTCGGCTGCTCTCCTGCCCAACAGCCCACTCCAGGGGGCGAAGGGCTAATGTGTATTTTCTGCAGAACAAGACTGCAAATCAAAGGCTGCCCGGGGGTTTCAGAGCCGTTCTTGATGTGGCAGGAACGGTGCTAAGGAGGGGAACAGCGGTGCCCATCGCGTGTGCATCCCCCCGAGCGCACACAGCCCTGTGTGGGGACAACACTGGGGGCACGCGGGAGGGACCGGAGTGACTCACTGCCTGTCTCCCATGGAATCACAGCGAGAGGAGTTCGACCTGGTTCCAATAATCAGCTATAAATAGCAAGCTCAATTAAGGCAAGCAAACAGAGGAGATGATGGATACCTGCACGGCAGGACCTGGGGGATGAGGGGGCAGGGAGATGGAGCTGCTCACCTTCCCTGGGCAAACACTGTGTGGGCAGGTGGAGCTGCAAGTGGCAGGTCGAGCACAGGACGAGGACAGAGGGGACCAGGAGGCCACACAAACTGCACTGGAGGCTGCAGCAGCATCACATACAGACATGGGATTGCCCAGGTTGGAAAAGCCCTTTAAGCTCATCAAGTCCAATCATTAACCCAACACTGACAAATCCCCCCATGGTCTGGGACCCACGAAGGGGCTGCACCCCAGCACGCAGACCCAGGGGTCCAGAGGCACCGGCTGGACCCCCACACTCGCTATGTGCAGCCTCCCAGCCCCGTCCCTCCGGGCTGGCTGCTTGGTGCCACTGAGGCTGCACACCAGAGCAAGGCTTTCAGCCCTGAGCTGTAGTTACACCCCCCTGGCTGAAGTGAAAAACCTCTTTTCCAGTAAAATCTGCCCCTCCCCTTGCTATTCACTTTCTACTCATAGCAGACTCATAGTCAGGACCAAACACGATTAGCACTTCTAGATTAATTTTTCATACATACTCCACAAGCAAAGTAAACACAAACAAAACATTCAGCTCAATGAGGCTGCTGCTGCCTCACTGTGATGCCTGGCCCTGACCAGCCCCCAAACCCCCAAATCCCCACTCACCGCCTGCAGCAGCTGCCCCAGCCCGTGGATCACCCAGTTCAGCGCTTCACCATCACTGCAACCAGCACAGCGTCCCAGCAACTGGAGGAGAGCCCTGGTGCTCCCACTGCTGCTTTATACCATGGCCTTGGGGGAGCCCTTAAAGCCCAATTTTTGCCAAACCCTTCCAGGTGAAGTGACTGCAAGCGTTTGACCTGCAAGGGCCGATTTTAAATAGATGAGGTAACTGCTGGCAGCTGCTTCCACACAGGCTCCCTCCCCATCAAGGGGAGAGGCATCCTCATGGCAAACACATGCTGAGGACTCAGGGGGACCAGCCAGGTCCCACCTGAGCCAGGTGGGTGCTTGGCTCCCATGGCCAGGTCCCCCTTGTCCCCACGGTGTCACAGGCATGTCCCAGCAGCTCATTGGGGAGTTTGTCACTGCTCCCCCCCTTCCCCCCCAGCAGCAGGGGTTCAGAAGCAGCAGGAATTGAAGGAATAAACGTAACTGTACCCACCCCCCCCCTTGTGCACACACCCAAGCCCATTTATTCTGAGCGAGCAGCTCAGACATGCTCGCAGCAGCCCTGAGAGCGTGTTTATCAGCCGGGCTACTTGGGAGATCATTGCCATTGATTGCCATGTCATTGTCACTTCTGGGCACGGCGGGAGGCCGGAGGGAGCGAGATGACATTGTCGGCAGTACCGGGCGGGTGGCGGGGAGCTGCGGTGTCCCCGGGACAGGCGGGTGTGCCGGGGCCATCCGAGCTGGTGATGCTCTGCTCGATGCCCGGAGCATGCCTCGGGGGGAGCGGACCCCAAACACCTCTGAACCTGGAGAACCAGGTATAAGGTGTGACCCACCCGAGCCCTGTAACGGTGTTGTTATTTATTGATGGATTTCTATAGTGCCGCCTGCGAGGAGAACACACATTTGGGGTTTTTGTAAAAAGGAGAAAATAAAATCCTGCCTGATGGCAACAGAAACAGAGCAAACGCTCCACAAAGAGAAGGCTGGCTTCTTCACGGAGGAAAGGCAGGCAAAAATGAGTTGAGGGTTGGAAAATCACTCCCCCAAAGGAAATTAAAGAGCTTGGTCTATTGAGCTTATTAGAAGAAGCCTGAGGGATGAGTACCTGCATGGTAGGGACGGCACCACGGGGCTTCCCGGTACAGAGGGGTGTTGTGAGAGGCAAAGGATGGGAATTAAAGCTGGACACATCCCAATTACATGGTGCTTTTTTTATGATAGCACCATGGGCAATTAATGATACCAAGAGAAATGACAGGCTCTTGGTATTTCCAGACCGAGGGGGACCCTTCCTGCTCTCCCGAGGGAGCAGCCGAGGATCCCCACGCTGCTGCAACGGGGCAGGGAGGGAGGGCTCGGCCAGGGGAGCAGGGAAGGTGCCGTCCCAGGGCTGTGGGTGCCACTCAAAGGGGAAAAAAATTATATACTAACCAGAAAGAGACTGCTGCTGAACAGGGCAAAACCCTTTCAGCTTTACTCGGAGTCATTACCACTAATCCTGACCTCCTGGATGCAAAATTCCTCCCTGTGAAACTCACCCCAGAATGGCTGGGGCTTTGCAGTCCCTGGGGGGTTTGCCTTGTTTGCCTGTTTGCTCTTTGCTCAGCTCATTTCCAGCTGCTCTTGTGTGTATTTGCACTTTGCAGGCTTTAATTGGGACAGCAGAACAAAACCCAGCCGCAGCCCACGATGCTGCAGCGATAAGTAACAGGAGGCACAAATTAGAACAAATAAATCTGAATCAAATTCAATTCTTTGTGTGATCACCAAGATCAACACGGCAGAGTGCAGGCGCTAGAGATGCAAAACCTCCAAGGCGACAGCCCAACGCTTCCCGGCTGCTGGGGCTGCTCTTCAAAAGGCATTTATCCTCCGCCCAGCGAGCTCAAGCCCCGCGAGCTGAGCAGCGGGGACTTTCCCTCTGCAGCCAAGAAAGCTTTTTGCCACCAAAAGATTCCTTTCAGCAGATATGAAAAAACCTCCGCTATATGAAAAAACGATGCCTGTGCATCATGGTGGCGGCAGGTGGGCAGGAAAGCAGGAAAACAGGCAGGGAAACAGGCAGGGAAACAAGAAAACAGGCAGGAAAGCAGGCAGGAAAGCAGGCAGGAAAGCAGGAAAACGAGCAGGAAAGCAGGCAGGAAAGCAGGAAAGCAGGCAGGAAAGCAGGCAGGAAAGCAGGCAGAAAGGCACCAAGCAGGCTCCGTTGTGGCCATGAGAGCTACTCAGTGGTGGTGACAGCGTTGGGCTCAGCATTGTCCAGTGGCACTGGAGGAGGGTTATGTTAATGTTCTGTACTAATTTGTGTGTTTTGGGTGGTTAAAGTCGGGTTGTTTGTTTTATCATGTACCAAACCTTTATATCCAATATCATTATAAGCAACAGACACATTAGAGTTAGTAAAATCTCAGCTGGGTGAAGCATGAAATTAAAAAGTCCCGTTGCTGTTGGTGACCATCCAAGGAGAGTTTCCCATCTTCTTTGTCCTCCTTCACTCTCTCCAAGACGAGGTGGACCTCTCCTGTGTCATGATGAACAGTGATGAGACGTCTCTGTTCACATTAGAGTTTGTGGCTGCAGGCAGGGAGCTCCAGGGCCAACTGGCGTGGGGTGAGCGTGGGTCTGGCTCTCCTTCCTGCATGGTCACCGGCTGCTTTCACTCCATCCTCTGTGCACAGAATGGGCATTCACAGGTCAGCTCAGCTACAGAGCTTCGGAGCAGGACCAAAACCTCTCTGGGTGCTTCTGCTGGTGTCTATTCCCTGAGCAGCACAAAGCAGCTGGTGGACAAGAGAGGATGCTTACCCTCTGACCCAGAAAATAAGGCTTCTCTGGTAGGTTGGTGCACTTCAAAGAGCTAAAGGTTCCACAATATTGTGAAAAAAATCAAATTGTTGTATCTCAACAGACTTATGTGCAGATAAACAAGCAGGAAGCTCGCAGGCTTGCTCGCCGGTACGTTATTTTTCATGTTCTTTTAGCTGTTAACTGGCTTCTGTTTGATCAATGAAACTGTCTTTGCTACAGGGCACAAAATAAGTGGCATATAGTGAAATGTAAAACGTACCCACGTTAAAGATAAGCAGGACTGTCCTCTGCAGCTCAGGCAGCTACCAAGCACTGTGCCCACCTCCCTGCTCGGGGGCACTTACCTGCTCGTTGCTGTGGTACCTGGCCATTTGCTTTTCCACCTCCCAGCTGCCATTTGAATTTTATTGGATCCTTGTGTTTAAAATTACAAGCAGGTCCTTTGAATTGGCATTAGCTTTTTAAATACGTGCTGCATCTTTGGATGTCATGCCAGCACGAGCGAGCACATCAGAAGCTGCTAGATAATAGGCAATTACTGCTCTTAAACAGACGAGGCATTCACTGCGAGAACGGGCTGCATTTTAACTCGTCCATAAATTCTCTAATAGAGCTTCTATTAATACCTGGTTTCTGGCACATTCCTAATTATTGTGTTCCTTATCAAACCACCGCCTTGCCTCAGCAAATCAGTGCTGATGGCTACAGGAGATGAAGGCAGGAGCTGGGACAGCCCAGGCTGGCACTGGCCGTGCTGGAGGGATGCTCCCGGACCAGGGGGCTGTGGTGAGCGGGCAGCAGGTGAGGGCAGCTCTGCCTGCATCCCGCTGCCTGCAGAGCATTGTCCCCCCGGGAAGCAGCTCCGTGGGGAGGCTGAAGCAGCCCCCAGCACTGCTCAGGGGTCCCCTTCACCTGGGTAAGGTGCCTTGGCTCTGGCTTCCCTGTGGTGCCATTGGACAAGCAGCATCTTCTGAGGCTGAGGCTTTAGAGCAAATAAAATCCCCTGAGACCTTCCGGCTGAGGTGGCTCATTGGCATGGGAGGAGCTGAGTGGGTGCCTCAGAATTTGGCTTCTCCCTGGGCACAGCCCTGGCAGCAGCAGGCAGCCCCACTCAGCGTGTAGGACGGGTTGTAAACGCTGCTCATCCTCCCTCTCGAGCCGTTACACACTCCAGAGAACGAGCGTGCACAGTTCACATCTCATTAAATTTTTTTGAAATATTATCCTTTTCTTCTTCCCTGCGTTTTCCCCCTATTAAGCCCGAATCGTGCTTCCTTTGGAGAACACAAGCCATTTGTTTCCATAACAACACCTTTCCTCCCGCACCGCAGCCCCCGCTCTCCTCCCTGCCTTTGCCCCCGCCGCAGCCAGCGAAGCCCACCAGCCACGGGCAGGACCCCCGGCGTGGGCAGGACCCCTCGGTGCTGCCGGGGTTCCACGTGGCACTCGGATGGTTCAGCTCTGGGTCCAACTCTGGAGGGTCTGAGCCACCCCTGACATCGTTACGGCAAAGCCGGAGCCCCGCGTGCGGCGTCTCCCGGCAGCTCGGTCTGCCAGGCTCGCACTGAGCCCCGGCTGCACCAGACCCTTCAGCGCTGGGAGCTCTTGATTTTTTCATCTGTTTATTTTTGTAATCGTGGCACCCTGGGCTGCAGGCTTCATTTCCCAGCTTTGCTGTTCAATTCTTCATCCACTGCCTATCACAGGCCACCGAAGAACACAGGTGCCACCTCGTCCCTGGCACTTGCAGTCCCAAGGCCATGGGGTACCCCTGGCCATCCCGCTCCTCTCCAGCAAAGCCCCTGGAAGCTCAGTTCATGGCAAAAAGTGGGGTTTTTTCCCAAATGGAAGTTGTAAGTGGTGTCACTTCCCCATCTTTGTGAATCTCCCTGACACAACTTGACTTTATTAGGTCCATAAATGATATTAAAATACAGTTAAAATGGATTTCTTAAATGGACTCGTAAAAGCTTTTGACGGAAGCAACACTTCATTCCTCTAACTTTGTTATGACCTCTGTTCACCCTTTTCCTTTAATTCTCAACTTTTAATGACATACAATTTTTTTCCTAACCGATCCATTTGCAATCTCCAGGAGACGCTTTTATGCCACGGTGTAAATCCCACACCAAAGCCAGACCTCAGGGACGCTGCTAGTACAGACCCATCAGGATGGCAGGGCCATTGCGCCCAGGGACCGGCTCTTGGGCTGCTCCTTCGGCTCCTGACGCCTTGGAAAATGCTAAATGTTGTCATTACTGTATTACCGTGCTGTGCTGTACTATACCATGTGTTACTGCATTAATGTTTATGTTGATATTGAGAATATTAATGTTGATATCGATAATATTGATGTTGAGATTGATAATAATGATCATTATGATGATTATGTTCATGAAAATGATGATAATTATAACAATAATAATGTTGCTTGTTGCTTTTCTTTGGCAGCGCCCAGGCAGAGCAGCCAGAGGTGCCCAGTGAGTGCCACGTCCCCAGCAAGGTCCCAGGGCCACAGTCCCAGCCCAGCTCACTGCTCCTGTACAGGCAAGAGTCAAGGTCCAGTTGCTTGATGTCATAGTGCTGAAATAAAGATGATTAAGGAGATATTCCAGCCTCTTCTTTTTTCCCTCTCCTCAGTAAATGTCATGCTTCAGGGGAGTATAGCCAAGAAAAGTTCAAAGTAATAATATCAGAAATCTGCTTCTCTTTTCCTTTTGACATTTTATTGTGATATGAAATAGCAGGGGATAAAAGCTCTAATGGGGATATTTGGTTCTTTCTTTCGGTGAGCATTTTAAATGCTGGCTGGTTATGACTCACATTTATTATGATATATGCAAATCTTCAGGGGCCTCATTCACAAAGCCGAGGCAGCGGCGGCCGCTTGTACTGACTGTGCAGGAGCAAAGCCTGGCAGGTGAGGGTGACTGTCACCCAGCGTCCCCGCTCTTCTGGGTGGGCTGGTCCCCAGGACGAGGGGGACAGGGCTACAGGAGCCACCCCAGCACGGCAGCACCCACTTTATGGGGGAACCCACTCTTCTTCAACCTTGCTGTCCATGGGAGCACCCAGCACCCAATTTTTTTTTGCAATTAAAGCACAAACTGCTGCTCCACTGACAGCGTTGATTATATTTCTGTGTTGACTTTAAACCAGATATTTCAGATGGATAAACAATGGCAAGTAACCAGGCTACAAAATACAACTGTAATAATATTTAGCTGGTAATGTTTAGCACGGAGTCTTGTTGATTTGCGTAGGGGCAAAACGGGTTGATTTAAAAGAAAAAAAAAACAAAAAACGAAAACCCCCTCATTCCACATTGAATCCTATCCTAATTAGAAGCTATTATTGCTCTCCAACAAATAATCTTCTGAACTAAGTGCATTCCACAGAGAGTGATCAAAGGGTGATTTAATTAAATTTTCATGTTTAATTTTCCTTTTTCATTTCTGATTTTTGTTTCTTTCTCTAATGAATGCCATCAGAGGAGGGGGAGGCGCTGGCTGGGACGTCGCACGCAGCCGGGTCCTGCTCTGCTCTGGACGGGACATCATCTCACACACTTGGGCATCGACACCCAGCTGGGACCCTGTGGCATGAGAACGGGCTCCTTCTTCATGGTATCTTGATTTTAGTTATCTGGCCTGCAGCCAGCTTAAATGTTATACTTAATTTAGAGCAATAACACTTAAATTATGAATTGTCTGCTGTAAGTATAAATTATACATTTTGGAGTTGAATATTCAGGTCCTAATTCAAAGCAGCAGATGTGGCGTGGAAATGTTTGCAGGCAGAGATGATTCCAAGCCATGATGTGGTTTTGTTTTCCCTGGGAAGTCATCCCTGGCCGACCCTCCCCAGCAAAACTGGAGCCCATTGAGGGCCCTGGGACCACTCCAGCCCGGCCACCCCCCCGTACCCCCGTCTTTGTTTGCTCTGCACCTTCAGGGATCAGGGTTTGTTTTTGCAGGATCTGCTGGCACGAGGTCTGTGAGGAGCCAGGATTCACAGCTGCCCAATGCAGAATTACAGGACCAACCCCTGCGCTGCCCGGAGCCGGTGCCCCCCAGAGATGCACTCGTACCCCAGACCCTCACTGGGCTTAAAACTGCACAACCAGCGGTGAATAACACAGCGCCCGCGGTGAGCCTGGCCTCGGGCAGCCCAGAGCGGGCCAGTCTGAGGTGAAGACATGGGCTCAGGGAAGAGTCCCATGGTTAATCAGGAAGTAAAGGTTTGTGTGCACCCATCACCCGCGCAGATGCCCCAGGCTTTGCTGCTTTGAGGGTTTTCTTTTGCACAAAGCCACTGGGGACAGGCGGGTTTGAAGGGAAAAGCGCAGGCAGGAAGCCGCGCTCCTTCCAACGACGCCTGCCCACGCCCAGTTTGTGTTTACAGGGAACAAGTGCATTGCTCATCTACGCTGCTCTCTGGGATGCGGCTCCCCGAGCCCATCCCGCGCCGCGGCTCCAGCCGGCGCTTCCCCGACGGGAGAGGCGGATGAAAGCCCGAGTCTCCCCGCGCCGCCTCTGGTGCTGCTAAAGAATTCATCAAAGTGACAAGGCTACAAAAGCCGCGCATTACTGCTCCGCCGGTCCCTTGCCACTCACCGGAAAATAATGCCCCTGCTGAGTTGCATATGATCTGTTTCAATTATTTTTTAATTTTCCATGTGTTAGTCAAACTCCGACACTTGGAGAAAAAGCAAAAAAAAATAATAATGCAAAGTACTTTTGAAAACTCCTCTCTGGTAACAGCCCTGAACGCGCAGCGTCGCCTGTAGCAACTGGGCAGGGAGCGTGCATTTAGAAAAACCACATTTGCATACAAATATGATCTCAGCCCCACATCTCCATAGATGGAGACACAGCCTCCTCCTGCCAGGCACCGACTGCTGCTGCTGTTGTTGGGACAGATGCTCACGGTAAGACATGTGCTGACATGCAGCTGTTTCATAAGAGCACGTGGTTGCTGCCTGTCATGTTTCCCACTAGTTATTTTTTTAATTGTGCAAATAATATTTTCTCAGGGATTGCTGCGTGTGTGGGCACGGGGATGTGCTGGGTTGGGAATGCAGTGGGATGGAGATGCAGTGGGATGGGGATGAGGTGGGATGGGGATGAGGTGGGATGGAGATGAGGGTGGGATGGAGGTGAGGGTGGGATGGAGGTGAGGGTGGGATGGAGGTGAGGGTGGGATGGAGATGTGGGTGGGATGGAGGTGCGGGTGGGATGGAGGTGCGGGTGGGATGGAGGTGCGGGTGGGATGGAGGTGCGGGTGGGATGGAGGTGCGGGTGGGATGGAGGTGCGGGTGGGATGGAGGTGCGGGTGGGATGGAGGTGCGGGTGGGATGGAGATGCGGGTGGGATGGAGATGCGGGTGGGATGGAGATGCGGGTGGGATGGAGATGTGGGTGGGATGGAGATGTGGGTGGGATGGAGGTGCAGGCAGGAGCTGCTCCCAGGCCTTGAGCCACACTCGTGCCAGCCAGTTGTGACAGAGGCCGTGCAAACTTTGGGTGCTCGTATTTGGCTCCAGGGCTGACAACAGCCTTGTGCTAGCGGTGCCGGCTGGGAAAGCGCATCAGCTCTTCATCCCTGGGGCTGAGCCCAACGGCTGCTCCTCCAGACAGTCACACTGGCAACACTCAAACACCACAGTATTTGCAAGGAGCAGCACAAACCCAGTCTGGCCTCCTGTTTGCTCACGATGCCCAGAGCTGCTCTGCACAGACCCAGCGTGGTTCCCACCTGCCCAAGCACACAACCTTCTGTTTCACCAAAGTCCCCAAACTCAGCAGACTTTGAAGGTGGGTCCCAACTTTGAGTCCCACAGCACCAAGGGCGACTGCAGGAGCAACACGCCCGCGTCTCCAGGGGCTGCCAGTGCTCAGAGGGGATGTGCTGCCCAATGACACACCAGGCCCGCCAGGCATTGCCCCCAAACACACATCTCTCGTCCATGGTGGCCTCCAAGATCCCATGGAAATGTGATTTCACTGGGATGGGCCAAATAGGTGAATAAAGTGTGTGAAGCTCCGGCCAGTGGCAGAGCCCAGCAGCGCCATCCATCAACCATAGCACTGCACAGGGAACCATCCCATGACAGGGAAACTGGCCCTTCCCCATCACTCTGTGCCGTGTTTTCCAGACCAAATTATATCCAAATTATTGCCAGGGCCAAACACACTTTCCAGCCGCAGCTCACGGACCTCGCAATGCGCCGGAGGGCACCGGGAGCAGCAGGGACACGGCGCTACCGTGCCCATCGCACACCACACCCTGCCCAGCCTCCTCCCTTTCCTAAGTAGTTCCCACTGACAATTCATTAGATATAATGCTGCCCTTATGCTTCCCAGAATCTCAGCTTCTGCAAAAACACTGATCTGACTAAAACCCCTTTATTTTTAGCTTTACTTTTTCACTTAAAAAATGAAGAATTCCCCTCAGACCCCTCAGGAATGAATGATGGAGAAAGTTTCTCGCCCGTTCATCTGAACAACGCTTATCTGAGAGGGTGGAAAATTACTGAAAAACTTTAATAGTAAGTAACAAAAAAAAAAATCTTAAATTCAACCTTTCTGGCATTTTTAATCACATCAGGCATGATTCATTTCACATGCAAATCCAGCCTCACGCTCGCTGTGCTGCTAAAGCATCTGACTTCAAACCATTTCCACACAAAACTGCTTCAGCAGAAGACAGGGATTCAGATCTTCGCCAAAGAACAACTGGAGTTCTGATTCTGCTTTGAAATCTGGGATCCCTTTTGTGAGGGGCAAAGGTGGTGGGCGTATCTGACATCACCCTCCCCTGCAGCGCCTTGCCCTCTCCATCGATGGGTCAGGACAGGTCTCTGCAAACACGGGGCCGATGTCCCAGCGACAGCGCTGGTCTGGACAGCGAGAGCAACGCTTGGCCCTGAGGCATTACACAGGCAAGTTCAACCTCATTATGGGCCAGCTCAGCAGCTGGCTCACTCCATCCCCTGCCAAGGAAAATACAAATTAATGGGTCACCCATCCCATCTGCTTGGAGTGGGGCTTTGTGCCGTTGACCAAAGCCCCTCTGAAAGAGAAGCCGGGCGTAGCACAGCTTTTACCAGCTCATTTTTCTTCCTTAGGTTTTAGTCTAACCTGATTGCTCTTTGTTCCTGCAATATTCCGTCCTGTCATGGGATAAGTAAAGCACAAAGTGTTTAACTGATCAATAGAGACGTAATGAAGTGGACGTCGTTGGGTGATAAACGAGCGGTCAGAGGTGACTCCTGGATCGCAGACGGCATTGACCACTGTTTGTACCAGGCACGGCTCACAGCCTCCACTGCGACTGAAAGCCACATCAAATATTTATTAAGACACTTTTAATTAGAATAAGCTAAAGCAGGAAAGGGAAATAAAGTGGTGACCTGCATCCTTAGCAGAGGGCTCTGAGCCGCCCCACTAGCCCTGGTGTATAAAGCAGAAAGCCTGTGGACTGCAGTGGTACCGTAACTGGGAACAAGGAGGGGAAAATAACCATTTCCTTGCTGGGAAAGATCCTGAACAAGGAAAATAAGTTTCCTTCAGCAGAAGGGAGTTAGGAACATTTCCAAGTGTTTGGTTTTGTCTGCCTTCTTCCTTTTCTTACTGTGTTTCCTACTTTATTCTTCTGGAAAAACACAGTGAAAAGCAGCAGATTTTTTCCATGTTCACATTTGCATCAAAACCCCAAGGGCAGGGATCAGCTGGAGAAACGGGGGTGACGGGACAGCCTGTTCTGACAGAGGTGGCCGTGCCTGGGGATCTCCTGCATCCCACTGGTGGGACGATGGCCTGAACCCCTGAGGGTGCATGGGAAGGAGAAACCGCTCCACCACCACACTGGGAGAGGGCGCAGAGAGATGCCAACGCCTCCTGCCTGATCCCGCCTTGGCACTGGGCAGCTCAGACGTTAACTACATCCCAGACCCGTGTCTGGGAGCACTGCTCCCTCTTATCTGCCTGTGACACAGCTATCTATCATAATGCACAACAGAAACAGGTTTCTACTGCAAAACTCCAGCTTTTTCACGCTGGGATAATGCTCAGCTTTATTCAAGTACTGTGTCACAGTGAATTCCTCTCAAAGACTAATTTTTGGAAGCAGAACTCATTGTCCAGCTCTTGCCTGGAGAATTCAGCCCATTTACTTCCCCTGCAGCCACAGGAACAACGCAAAAAAACAAACCACGAAGGATGTTCAGAAAAAACTAAGCAAAGAGTTTGGGGACCCCACAGCATCAGGGGATGAAGCTCAAATCCATCACCCAGAGCTGGGGCTGGAGCTTCTCCCTTCATCTCAAAGGCTCCCTTCCCAGGCTGCGCCCAGCCAGGAGCTCTCCCGAGGATTAAGGTATTGCCATGTGTGGAGTAAAACTTGCTCTGCTCTTGTCAACAAGCAAACACACAGAGATCACCTCTGGAAGCCAAATCACCCCAGGAAAACAGAAACCAAACCCGCCCGGTGACAACTGGTCCCCGGCCAGGGCTCCCTGCTCGGCGTGCCCGGGCTCAACCTCATCGCTTGATTACGCGGCATTTTTCACACTGGTTTTGGCTCCTAATTGGACAGTTTCCCACAAGGAGATAAAATATTTAAAAACAAGCATATGAAAGAGAAAGTCAGCCGTTATTAAAATGACTTCATCGTTTTGAACTGATGCCTTCAAGTACTCTTTTGTAATTCATCCTTATAGATATAAAATTATCATCTGAAGGAAGATTGTTAATAAAACTGACACTTCCCCATCAGTCAGCTTAATTCACAATAAAACACTTTCCAAATCCAATTATGCCTGTCTGATGACTGACGTTCGGTTCAACGTTATTGTTCATGTGGAAAAGCGGATACAAAAACCAGAGGGGAGTCATTTATGAACCTCTCCAGTCGCTGCCGACGGGGACAAAGCCACCAGCCCCAGCGCAGGACCCGACTCTACGCGGTGCCGGCGGTTCCAGCCCTGCTCCAAACACCCAGTCTGTGCTTCTCAATCCATTTTAAACTTTTAGTTGATTATTTTCAATGCTTATTTTCCAAGCCAGTACCCCTCCACACTCAACACCCATTAAAACCTGAGCTGGTGGGAGTCTCAGCAACCCCCCCATGCTCTCGGCATTGCTCATGGCCACGTTCACAGCGTGAATGGGGACACATCTCTGAGCCAAACTCGTCATGGGACGTCACAAGACAAAGCACTTGCTCATCTGGGGGTGTTGCCTCTTCCCACTGTTTTTCTACCACCTTCTTGCATTAATGTGATTTTTTAAAATTTTTTTTACATTCAGATTTAAAATAAGAAACTTAGGTTCCTAAAGAGGATTTATTTTTTTAAATAGCAGCATTATCTTACAGTGTAACTCTAATTGTTTGCTGGGGGATAGAAAACACTGTTATGAAATTATTAGCCCATCAAATTACTAGAGACAAACTGCAGCTGGGGCAATGACATGGAAGGGTTGAATAACCACCAAGAAATAGGTTATAAATGTCTTCCAGGCCACGCTGTGTTTGGAAACCTGCGTCTCCTGTGACAGATGGTTGTGTTCCACAGTGGGACGGGGGCAGGACCCTGGAAGGGAGGGATACGGGCAGGGTTTGGGGAACACACTGGGGGGTTCCTGCTGTGGTGACCAGGTCCCACTTTGGCTGTGGCTCCACCTTTGGGGTTCAGACCCCCATATCTCACCCTCTTTTCCCCCTGTCCCCATCAGTGGGGACCCAGCTGTCCCCAGCTGTCACATCGCAGGGCTCCTCGGTGGCTGTGCCTCCCCGGGGACTCCGGCAGCAGCGTTTCCCTTGGGAAGCAGCACGTGTTGGAGCGGAGCCGGGCGCAGGCAGCGCCCAGCAGCTATCGCCTGGCAACCATCGCCAGGGAGACCGAGCGCTCCAGCGCGGCATCACCATCAGGCGACTTCAGCCAGGCCAGGATGGTCCCCAGTCACCTCTGTCCCTGCACTTGCCCTGCTTTCCCCTTCTCTTCTCCGCGTGGCTCCTTTCCCAGAGATTTCCACCAGACATGGTGGGAAGGTCCTGGGGTGCAGCACGGACACTTCACCTTTATAGACCATTTATAAAGCGTTGTCAAATCCCAGCCCTGTGGCTTCTCCCAAGCTGCCAACGTGCACGTGTGGGGCCAAAGGCAGCACCCGGTGCTGTGTGCAAGGTCTGGGTGCTTGGCTGCTTTGCACCAGGAGAAATTAAAGCTCTTTCCAGCAGCAGATGGACAGCAGGACTGGCACACCACCTCCTGCTCCTCCCCCTCCGCACCTGGGGATGCTTCTCCCTGCCCTTTGGCTGCAGGCATTGATAATTCCCACCGGCACAGCCAGGTACTGAGGGGAAGCAGCAGCGTCATCTGCCATGGGCTCGTTCAGAGCCTCAGCCACAGCCCAACTGCACCGGTGCTCCTGCTGTGTGTGGGCACAGAGCAGCTGGAAGGGAGCAGGGAGTCCCCTGCACCAGGACACTGCTCCTCCAGCAGCTCCAGGATGGGATTTTAACAATCAATGCCCCCCATGCACTCACTCTGCCTGCAGGACCTCAGGCAGGTGAGGGGGTGGGAGTCCCAGCGCTGCACGGGGGCTACGGGTCCACCCTAAGCATCCCTGGCTAAAGCAGGGGATAAAATCCCAACTTATCACCCCAAGGAGGGTGTTGGAGAAAGCTGTTTTCCCAGCAATCGTGGTGTATATCTGCCCTGTGCAAGCAGGCACGAGAGATGGGACATTTTCTAACGACAAAACAAATGAGTTGTCACCCCACACTTGGCAGTGCCCTCTCCAGCAGCACCATCTCCAGCAGTGGCACAGCTTGGTGGCTTTCCTGCTTCTCCTGGGGCTTGCTTTCCTCACCTCTTCATCTTGTTTAGCATCACAGTCATGGCTCAGTGAGCTGGCTGGGCACCGGGAAGGCCTGAGAACTGCCTTCTCCCCAAGGTAGTGTCTGGCAGCAGAAGAAAATAAGGCAGAAATTCCTGCTCATACAACGCACAGCCCAGTCCTGCTTTGCATCACACCCTGCACAGAGCCAGGTCCCACCGCAGGCTCCTGAAAACCCACCACAGGCTGCTGTGCCTCAGAGCACCATGGCTCGGTGGAGCCAATATTGCCAGGCACAGAACTTAATTTACTTGGCAGAGGTTGTGGTGTGATAGGTGTCCAGGGCACACAAGTTAGATGGATGGCTCCAAGAGCTGCGCTCGTTTGTCTTGCTGCCCTACTAAAAATATATAGAGCCGCCGTGCTCTCTGCAGGGCTGCACGCGCTCCCTTCCAGCACGGAGGGTTTGTTCTTTCTGCCATAAAACAAATCCCCTCAGCTGGCTCTGGCCACACACCATGCACCGAGCCTGGGCTCCCGTGGGCTCCTCCAGCCAAGCAGCAGCTCGTGCCGCCCAGTTCCCGAGGGAAGCAGCAGAAGCTGGCGGTGCCGCGGCATGCACCGGTACCCAGCTCCACTGCACAGCATCCTGCAGTCACCATGGAAACCAAAGATGCTGACAGTGCTGCCAAGCTGGCACTCAGCTCGGGGGGACCAGCACTCTGTGAGGCTGAGGGTGTCAGGAAAGCCTTTCTCCCAGGTGTTCACAGGACGTGTGCCAACGGGACACGCAAACCCTGCCACCAGTCTACCCAGTACGGGGACGAGAGCTCAGCTGGAGTCTGGGGAAGCAGCTCACAGCGTTGCCTCACTAAATATCTGCTACTCCATCTGCCCTGATTTGAAACCGTATTGTCCTCTACTTTACACCCCTCTTCAAGAAAATATCGGGATCAGTTGATTACAAAACCGCTTCATAATTAAAAGGAAATGAAAGGTCACTCCTGTCCCCTGCAACAGCCTCATCTTCCTCCGAGAGCATCCGAACAACGAACCCAAGGACAGCAGCAACCTCTGCCTTTGCTCGCACAAGGGAAAGGTGACATCACAGAAAGGCAGCTAGAGCAAGGACTGAGGGACACACTCCACAGAGCCCTGTGGCATTTCCAGTCCCAAACACCCGGTGCCCTTGCCCTTTGTGACCTCCCCACGGGTCCCCACACCTCTGGAGCTGCTCATTTCCATGGAAACGCCAGTGTGAGAGGGCCCTCTTACTGGGGAAATCCTAGAGGACCTGCTGAGGGAAACGTGGGAAAAAACCTAAATCAGCTGGAACATCTGCTGCTGCTTGTTCCTTTTGGAGGGGAGAGCTCTGCAACAAGCACAGGAGCAGCTGGCACAGCCCTGGCACAGCTACTCCGCTCCCGGAGCCACCATGTCCGCAGCACCACAGAACCGCGGGGCAGCGGCATGGGCACCAAAATGCCTTCCCCACACTTTCCCAGTTCCCGAGCCTTAGGGCTGCTCATCACATTACTGAAAGAATTTTCTCTAAGCAAACATTAGGACCCAGACCCAAAATCAATTAGAAATAGTAAAGCTTTAAAAAAAAAATTAAAAAAATCTCTTTTTATGCAGATGCTGCATTGTGGACTCGGAGTGACAGCTCACCTGCTGCTGGGAAGGGGCTGGTTCTGCTGGTGTCAGAGGGGAGGCAGTCAGAGCAGCACACACTGGCTGATGCCTGTTTGATATTTAACTGACAGAATTCATCATCATCGCTCAGCATTTTCACCGTGTGTTTTACTTTCCTATTTGGTCCTTAGAGAAATCCCAAGCAGCATCCATGAGCTGCCTTAAAAACATCTTTAGATTGAAATAAACCAGGAAAGAAGCCCAGCACTCCCTGGATTTGCAAAACTCTAAGGAACAAACACCTTGATGCCTCACTTTCCAGAACAGGTGCCTCTCCCGACGGCTCCAAGCTGGAAACCAGCAACTGACAAAGCCTGCAGCACGGCTGTGGCAGGCCAGAGCAGAGAAGCTATCCATCAGAGCAATTCCTGAAGCCTCGCAATAAAACAGAGTGACAAATGGAGTTATGAACCACCAGAGCCGGTTGGGAAGCTGCAGCAGAAATAACAGCTCTGAGGTGGGCGCTGGGCTCGGTCCCCGCAGACCGCTGCCGTCAGATGGGAGCGACGCTGTGGGAGCTGGAGGAGCCGTGCTCCTGCCTGCGTCCCGGCTTCTCCACCTCGCAGAGGAATCAGTGCTGGAGATGCCACAGCTTGCTCTTCACAGTAAGGATGAGACCAGCATCCTCCAGGCTTTGCCCACCACACATGTGGTCTGTGACACCCAGGCAAGAGCTCTGTGAGAGCCCATCTCTGGCATGTCCAGGTGAACCCCAAATCGCATCAGCATTCCTTGCAGGATGGGTTCACAGCAGCCAGGGTTTGGGCACCATAAGCTTGACAGCCAGCATAACCACCTGGTATTGATGGAGGTTTCCTCCAGGCTGATGTGACATCTGCTGTCCCAGGATGTGCCCAGGAACAAGCACCTGCCTGAGCAGTCTGTGTATCTGCAGTGCAGAAGAGCTGCTCACATCCTCATGAGCTGTCAACAGCACAACCTTGTCTCACGCTGAAAGGATGCACGAGCTTGAGGAGGAACCCTTTCAGCTTTTCAGAAGAGTCTGAGTACTACTGAGTCATCACAGTATTGCTTTTTCTCCTTTTCTGTTTATGCATCTGAAATCGTTCATTTTGCTGCTGAGGCCAAACCACCAATCCCTGGGGACCATATGCTCCCAGCGATGTCACAGGAGCCCAGGACTAATTCAGATCTTGAGCCTGTCTTTGGGCCATCTGTTCACAGGATCACACAAGACAATGTGTCATTATGGCTGGGAGTTTGCACAATGGCTTTGGAGGAACAGTGTCCAACTCTATTCATACCAACCACAATGGATTATCTCACGCTGCGGGAAGGGGCAGGAATCACACAGAAGCTGATGAGCATCGCAGTCATGTTTCCCATGAGGGTCCAGCTGAGGAGCAGGCTGAGCATCCATGGGACACCTTTGAGCTGCTCAGGCACCAGTGGTGCCACCCCCCACTACCCTTCCTCCCCAGTGCTCAGGCTTCCAGCTGCGATCTCATCTGCAGCAGCAAACCCACGCTGAAGGACAGAGCATCAGGCACTCCCAACCTGCCAGCACTCCATCTTCTCTGCGAGGTTAATGCATTAATTCTCCCAGCTATGACAACAAAGGCTTAAATAACCATGTAAATAATAGATCACGCTGCAGAAGGCTTGAAGGAATGATGCCGCACTCGCTGCAGCCTTGGGTCCCCTCTCTGGCTGCAGAAGTGATGCCAGCAAGAGGTAGACTGAAACTGTAGACTGGTTTGGAAGTTATCTTAAAGCTCATCCAGTTCCAACCCCCCTGCCATCAGCAGGGACACCTTCCACTAGACCAGGTTGCTCAAAGCCTCATCCAACCTGGCCGAGAACACTTCCAGGGTGGAACAGCCACAGCTTCTCTGGGCAACCTGGGCCAGGGTCTCACCACCCTCACAGCAAATAATTCCTTCCTCACATCTCATCTCCATCTCCCCTCTTCCAGTTTAAAGCCATTGAAATCTCCCAGCAGACACATTGCCTCCTCCCCAGGGCTTGCACGAGGTGGAAACCCTGGCTGGAGAGCCCAGCATTCCTCTAACAGCACATTTCCAACCCTTTGCACCAAATCCCAGCACAACCAGTGGCTCCCATCCAGGCAGGTTCTACCAGGCTGTTCCCCATTAACTGCTCCCTTACAAGGCTGTGCCTCGTGCTGCAGAGCTTCCCTGGGACGGATCCTGCCTGGAACCAAGTGGGATTTGGGCAAAATTGGCACAGCCGTGTGCCGGGACCTTCCCAGCTGCCAGAGCAACCCAGGGAATGGAGCCGGCAAGCAGGAGATGCAGCCTGGAGCGCCTGGCTCCCGCTTTATCCTCACCAGAAGCACAATAGTCCTTTAATGATAATTACAGGCTTTCTGGCAGCGTTATTGCTCTGTGGGGCTGGGGCTTTTTTGGTAGCAATAGGTGCTGTTTAAGTACTTGAAAGAATAGCACTTAGCAGATGTCTTGGGGTAAATGGTAGGTTAAGCGGTAGCGAGAGCACCAGCGAGCTGAGCGCTAATTTACACTCACATGATTCAATTTGCATGGTTAATTCTATTTAAAGCAAACATCCAGTGCGTGCTGGAGCTCCAAAAGAACCATTGCCCTCGTTTCATCTTCTCTGCACCACTTTGGAGAATAAAATGACTGGGATAATAGAGATAACAAACATTTATGTGCCGCGGGAGCAAAGCTTCATAAACACGTTTCCCCTGAAAGCACCGTCCGTACCTGATAACATCAGCGCGCACAGGCTGCCCGCTGCTCAAACACAGCCGTGACATTGGGGAGGTTCAATGAGTGTCCTTCAGCCACGGCAATTGCTTCATTAGCTCGTGTGTGCCACCAGCCTGCTGCCAGGAGACACCCACCAGCCCTCAGCGCCAGCACCCACTGGGACAGGCACCAGCCAGGCTGCAGAGCTGGTACCTGGGAGCCTCGGCAGCGCCGAGATGCCCATGAGAGGAAGAACCCTAGAGCAGTTCTTCTCTCTTTTCACCTACAATTTAATAACATGGGTAATACTATCCACAGAATTGAAGCATCTTTAATTTGTTCCTAATTAAGATTCTTGGAAATTCACCACAGTGGCACAGCTCTTTGCCACCTGGATGTTATTTTCCCTGGTCTGCATCACTCGGGATTTTTCATGGGGCTTTTCCCCTCCTGCTTGGCAGTGGGAAGATGGAAGGCAATGACTTTGCTTTTTAGCAATCAATATTGCTTATTAGCTGAATAATAACAATTCCTCATTACCATTCTTCAAGTTCTGCAGGGAACAGAAGGCCTGTAAACACCCTGGATGAGCAAAAAAGCATAAATTACCTTGGAGATAATAAGCCAAATGTAAACAGTATTTATGGCTCATTAAAGCGGCGATGCTGTGCGTGCATGGGAACGCGCCGCGAGGAGCCGGAAGAGGAAGGCGCCTGCACATTATTTCTTTGCAGCCTGAGAAATGTGAAAGCAAAATATCAGAGGACATTTCCAAGCAGTGTCCTGCAGAACATTCACATCAGGATACGTCGTGGTTTTCCTTTCCTTTCACAGGGCAGAGAAAAATCACTGCGTCATGCCGGTGGACAGAGCCCAGGCGTGAATTTGGAATTACAGGTGGTAAACACTCAAAAGCAACGATCAGAGGAAATATTTCACAAACAACCAACGGGGCTGAAATCTTTCCAGCAGAGAACAAATTTGTAAGACTCCAAGCTGGCGTCTGGACCATTTGTGAGCAGTAAAAAAGAACCAAATGCAACAAATGAATTGCTCACTGCGAAGCAGCTCGCACGGCTCGAGTAACTCGCCGGTAACGCCAAGCCTCCTGCAAATTGCTAGGTAACTACACTGAGCAGAGCCAAAAATAATCCCTCCTGTGACTTGCTCTGACAGGGTTTGGAGAGGGAAATAACAGCGTTTCAGAGTGTAATGGCATGATACCGGCTCTGCCAAGCGGTGCCAAAGGGCCTCTGACCATGGCACACGAGCAATGTGCTGGCGGTGGCAGGTCCCTTGGACGGGCATGGCCAACAGACTGGGGCACCCAGCTCTCCCCAAAGGCTTTGTGCTCCCTCAGGGTGGGAAGATGGGAAGAACATCACATGGGTGTTTTTGACAATGCCAAAAAAATGCAGAAAAGTGGCTTTTTCCAGGTCCTCCCTGGGGAGCACAAACAAGTGATGCTGGAGGGACCCCAACCCACAGCTTCCAGCCCATGCACGACCACCAGTAACTGGTGGGAAATACTTCAGAACTACCATGTGCACCAGGGACATAAATAATGCCCAGCTATCTCTCAGGTGCTTCTTGAAAAATGTCTTATTTTTTAGTTTAGGAAATATCCTGATTAAATCAAAAAGGCACTATAAATTGGCAAAGTTAGAATTTCTGGGATGAAAAAAGAAGCAATTTTGTACCCTGTCAGCAGAATGTAAATGAACGGGCTGAATGAATTAGTGCATGATAAACTTTTAAAAAGCCAAGTTACAATCTAAAACAGTAGCAGGAGCTCTGGAATGATTTAAGATTTATAAAAAAAAAATAGCACCACTCTAACACCATTCAATTACGGCCTGCACAGCTGCCCATAAATATCTTTTACCACCTTCTGGGACAAGACATCTCTGTTCCGCAGTGCTAAGAGGGTGCCCGGTGCCTTCTGGATGACTGTCCTTGGCGAGGGACGGTGAGGTGACATTTCCCACTCAGGTTGGTGATGGAGGGGCTGGTCACACAGCCCTCAGCAAGTTTCTTTGCTTCTGGAAGTTTTTTGCAGAGCTGGGTTTGGAGCAGGCAGCAGCAAATAGATCTTTACACGGGAAAAGGCACCAGGATGGACTCGAGGAAGAGTACGCGCCTTGGACACCATGGCCAACAAGGAGGGGCTCCTGGCCAAGGCAGGGGAGATGCTCAGCTGGGGACATCCCACCCTGAGCCCCTGCCTGTCCCCACGGAGGGGCTGTGCCCCCACCAGCAGCCCCGCGGTTTCACCGTAATTGCTCTGTGCCGCTGCCGAGCGCTTTCTCGGCGGTAATGAGATTAGCC
This sequence comes from Caprimulgus europaeus, assembly GCA_907165065.1. The sequence continues at coordinate 790,350 of OU015546.1, forward strand.
ACGGCACCCCGACAAGTTCCGAATAATAATTGGCTTTGTTTTGTTTGCAGCGAGCCACAATGACTCTGCTGATCCCAGCGATTAATCCTGCTCCTTCCCGATTAGAGGGCTGTTGGCTGTGTCCTCCAGGTCCTCGAGCCTTGACTTCTCCTTCCGCAGAGGTGGGAGTGCTGCGTGCCCGGGGGATCACTTCCCAGAGCCCCTGGGGATGCTCCAGCAGCAAGGCTCAGCGGTACCAATCCGGCCTGGGGAGGATGCTAACTGGGAAGTGGGCAGAGTGCTCAGCAGTGCCCATCCCAATGCCTGGCACACCCTGGCACCACTGCTCCTCACACAGATCTGGACAGGTCAGGGCTGAGGTTGCTCTGGATGTCCCACATCCCACCCCAGCCCTGGGGCAAGGGTTAAACACACCCCACAGCCCAGCTCCTGCGTCGCCTGCGGACAAAGGCGCTGCGTCCTCAGTGCTGAGGCCAAAGAGCCAGGCACCACCTCCATGGCAGCGGATGAAGATTAGTCACAGAAACACCCAGTCTGCTGCACAGGGTGGGCACAGACACTGACACACTGCTCTGTGGGTGTGCGGGTGGGTGCCTGTGTCTCCTCTGCACCCGTCGGTGGGGTTGGGTTGGGTGCAGGGACACAGGCTGCCGCATGCCACCGGGATACTGCCAGTCCCACCGCAAGCAAGAGGCAGCGGCTGTCAGCACCCACACTGCCCACCCTGGCACCCCACTGACAAGCACCTTGGGGTGCTGTGAGGTGGTTCACTCAGGAGGATACAGAACTTTCCCCCATCCTTTGGCGTTTTGCCTTCGCCGCATCCCCTGCGCCACGCTCAGCCCACGGGCAGGCAGCGAGCCTGGCAGAAGCTGGCAGCACTGCAGGCAGGCTCACTCGCAGCCAGAGGTGATGGCAACAGCACCAAAATGCAGCCAGAATCGTTCAATGATCTCTCTCATCTCTTCTCACATCCCAGACAGACGCCTGATGCTCTAACAGGGCTGCTCTGGGGTGGTTCAAGGCAAACCTCTCCGCCCTGTGACAGCCTCTGCAGGGAGCTGAGCACACTCTGGCCACAGCTTCTTGGGGAGTCACTTGCTGGTAAATGGCCTCACTGATCCAATTTCATCCTCAGCCACAGTTGCTGTCAGTGGTTGTGTTTTTTGGTACCTGCCAGTAGCCCTGGGCAAAGGGGCTCTTGGGGGGCCACAGCACTGAATGAGCTGAGCTCCCTGTGCCGTGCACACTGCAAATGGCTGGGGGGAAGCTGGAGGAGCAGAGGCAGGTGAACTCCTTGCCAGGGGCAGGCTAACCACTCACTTTCCAAAATGCCCTTGGGCAAGGAAGGTAAGAAGCCTGGGCCATGTCCTCTGCTGCTGAGCACAGCCTGGAAGAGCTGCCCAGCCCTGCCACGTGCTGCTGGCTCAGCCCTGTCCCTGTGAGGTCATGGAGAAGCAGAGTGTGTCCCCTCTGCCAGGGTTTGGGCATTGCCCCAGCCCTGGGCACACATTGCCCAGGGCTGCTCAGGGACCCTGGCCTGCAGGATGTCTCCCAGCAGAGCCCCAGCCATGGCATGAGTCACTAATTGCAGAACTCATTTTTAGACAGTGCTGCAGATGTGCCCAGTAACACCAGCTCACATCTCCGAGTGATTTACCTGTTTCATTTCATTCAGTGAATTAAACACAAAAATCACCGTGGTCTGCACCGACCCTGGTATCGACCAGCCCCAAACACCCAGAGCCCATCACTCCTCTGGCCCCGTGGCCGCGGGCGAGCGGAGCCACCGCAGCAGAAACCACAGCAGCTCCCTGGCTGAGCGTGGGGTGTTGGCTCCACGGGCACCCATCTGCCTCCCAAACAGCCAGACACCAGCCCACAAGCAACTATCTGATGAACAAGACATTTTATTGTCCAATTTGTGACGTGTCTCACAGCATGCCCGAGACATTAATGTTCTTCTAAATCATTGCTGGCTGTAATATTTTGCCACCGATACAGCACATCATCTTCACGTTTGATATTTCCCTGTTACCTAATGGTGCTCTGTAAAATTACAGTGACACTGATGCTTACCCCCCTTATTGAATGGAAAAATCAAATTAAAGATGAAGTATCATTGATTTTGTTATGGGCTCCGAAGTGGCAGGGAGTCAATTGACCTTTCTTGAAAAAACAAGAAGGTAGAGATGTTTCTGTTGCTTTTTATCACCCTCCTGGTGCTTATTGTAACTTCTTTGTGGGTCTAATTCCTCACTAGCTTTACTGTGGTTGGTTTTCTGCAGTAGAGCAACACAACCAAGTGCTAAGACTTGCAGGTAAAATAGGAGAATTACCCCAAATGGGTGAGGACAGATGGCAAGGACCAGCCACAAACACACAACCTAGGACTGAAAGACCCCAGCAGGCAGCTGCCAGATCCACAGCTCTGGTTCCACACACTTGGCACAGAGCTCCCAACCTCAGCCCCACAGCAGGATTAGTGCCCACAGCATTGACCCTGCCCAATTCCCAGCTGCAGTGTCCCCAGAACCAGGAGCCTGTGGCTCCCTGTGGCCAAAGGCTGGCAAAGCAGCTCCTCCTGAGGAGCTCCCACCTCAGCCTCTGCACATTTGTCCCTTTAAAGAAATCCCATCCACACCACGGTTTCCTACAAGCAGGCTTGATTTAGAAAGCTGGAGACCTGCTAATGTGTCACCAGCCCTCTCATAGAACTTGAGAAGTCATCTACACACATCCCCACTTTGCTGAGACTATGCTTAAGAAAGTAAATGCAACCAGAAAGAATAACTTCATCACCAGGATTTGTGCCACTTGACAGACAAACTTTCCCCTTATTACAGATGGAAAACACTTTTTTCCCCATGAATGGCCCGAGGCTCTACAAATTTGATTAAAGATGGAACAAGTGCTGCAGGATTGAAGCTTATCAAGAGCAGATGCATTGTCTCATTAAACTGAGACCCAGCAAGTGCCCCATCAGTGCTCCCAGCAGGCATGGTGGGGGGGCAGAGCCTGGGACTGGGAGCCTTGCACCAGTGTCCTGGAGATCTAATGGGGAAAAGCAGCTTCATACCATCCAACCAGAGACCACACTGCCCATCCTGCCCCACCACAAGACCTTGGCCAAACCCTTAAATCTGCCTCCACATGCACTCCTCACTGTGCCACTCTCTCCATCTTCCTACCTTTCTCCATCCTTCCTTGCCTCTTGAGACTGCAGCATGTCCCACCTCTCACTCTTGGCTTGTGAAGCAGCTGGAGAGGAGATGGAGTCCTTGCTGGTGCCTCCCATCACTTCTGCAACAGAAAAGGTCACCTCTGAATCTGATGATGCCAGCAGCAATGTCTCAAGCACCCAACCTCATGGTTTCCCTCTCCAGACTCCCCTCCCTTCCACAACCTGCAGAAGACTGCTTCACCACTAAATGAAGGGCAGCTTTTCCACCACTGATTGCCCTAACCTGGTGATACCTGCATAAAGCAATCAAAAAGAGACCAGCAGGTTTGCTGTTTGTTTGCTGCCTTTTTTTCTTTTAAGAAAACAAAAACCTGGTCCTTGAAGTATTGATTAAATTAGAGGATTAAATTAAGCAGTGACTGAATTGAGTGCAAGAGTCTATATGCAGAACATCAATGACAAGGCCACGGGGGAAATGCAGAGGGCTTTGGAGCCCAGCACAGACTGATGCACACCACAGCCTTCAGAGGAGAGCAAGATGAGCAGAATTAGTGCAGCCAAGAGGAGAAGCAGGCATCCTTCACCTCACCACAGCCCTTCAAATACACAAAACACAGTTTATGGGTGTCAACCACCATCAAAATGAGGCAATCTGGAGAAAAACCTACAGAAAAACCTACAGAAAACCTTCCAAACCAGCCCATTTTCCCCATGCCATCAGATCTACACACAGCTCAGTTACCCCTCCCTGCATTTGTCATCTCCATCCCCCTAGGTGGGTTTTCTTTGATTCCCAGGGCAGGTGAGGACCCAGCAGCGTGTTGCTGTAGGTGACTGTGCACCAGCCCTCAGCGTGGTCCAGCTTCCCATGGGGATGCTCACCACAGCACAGCATTACGGTAACCATGGGTGTGGGAGCGCATGTGCACCTTCCCCACAGTGTCCTTACAGCCTGTTAAAGTGATTTCTCAGTGGTGACCCTGAGAAACTGGTGCTTCCATTTGCCTCTCTCTGAGAAAAGTCTGATCTCACATCAGAGATGACTTACATCATCTGGGGATGCAGTGAAAAGTTGTGGTTATCAGGTTCTCCTTATTTCCTTCAGGCTGGGTCAACCTTACTGAGATGAAATTGTCACAAGAAAAGAAACTGCCCTTCTTTTCAGCTGGTGTAAGTTGGTGGATCCCAGTTGAAGTCAATTAATTGATTTTAGCTTACATTAGCCAAGTATCTCACTGGAAACCCTGATATCCAGACTAAGAAAATCACCAAGAATTTATCACTCCTGATAAAGCCAAGATCAAGGGGTTTTTTTGAGCTTCATAATGAAATTAGCATCGATGCCTCTGCTTTACTGCAAAGGATGCACAAGGAGAAGGTGCAGACTCTCCTGTGCTTCCCACCCTGCCCAAGGCCTGCTCACAGCTCTCCCATGGTATTGTTCCTGGAAGGGCAGGATTTGGGAAATCCCTTGGGATTAATGGAAAAGCTGCTGGCTAGCCCAAGAGACCCAGGGGAACACACAATATAACCTCAGCACTTGTCAACCTGCAAAACCAGGCACCAACCTCACCTGACCCTGGCTGGAGGACAAAGCAGGTCCCTGCACACAGCACTGCCCGTGAAGGTGCATCTCTGGCTGCAGGAGGTGGCCAGGGCTGGAGGTCCTCGTGCTCCAGCCACCCGTGACACCCTGCCAGGCCAGTCTCAAGGGGAGACCCCTGCCCTGCCTCAATGGCTCCGCACCCGCGCTCATCCCCTTTGCACCTTCTGGTCACCACGTCAGCGAGGAAGCCAGGTGAAGCATTCAGGAGACAAGAAGCCAAGAGCATCCTCCAGAAACAGCCCTCTTGGGCCAGGACTGAGACAGTTGGAAACGTGCAAAAACCTGTGTGACATCTTCCTTTCCCCAGCTCGTTCAGGGGCCGCTTCCAATCTGGCGCCTGTCACCAGCGCTGCGTTCCCATTTCAGTGCAGATGCCAGGTTACAGTTGTGATGCCTGGCCTGGACCACGCTCCTTTTTACCATGATTTGAAAGAAGAAAAATGTTTTATACCAACTTCCCATTTCTGTTTTGAGGGTATTAAGAAATGAAACATTAATGGAATGTAGAAAACGAGCTGAGCATTCAGCTACTATTTACCAAATTGTTCCTGTTCATCTCTGGGAGAGGAGGAAAAAATAGGAGCAAGAATAAAGCTGTGCCTAGAAACATACCATTTCTCCAGTGCATGCATGGCTGACAGCCACTAAGCACAAATGAATAAATATTTTATGTACTTTAATTTTCTCATCTACGAGCTTGATGTTCTGAGCCTCTCTACTTTATTTTGCTACTTCATAAATGTTAAAAACATTTATCCTCTTATTCTTTCCAACAACAGTAAGACTTTTGCCAGTTTCTGCTCCTGTTCCATTTGCTTTCATCTCTTTATTAGCATAGCAAAATAGCACATCACCTGCAGGCTTCTCCCTTCAGTAGTTTCTCCTTTCTGTTTTTTCCTCCTCCCTTCCTTCAGTCACTTTCTTATCACCTGTGCTCCCAGCTCCATTATTCAGGAAGGACGGTGTTTGCTTTTTTGTCCCAGTTGCTCATTGAACCCTACAGTCTGTTCAGATGCAGAGTGGTTTTTCCTTGTGTTTATTTCATTTCCCTTTTCATTGTTATTGTCTCCTCTTCCTTACTATGCCACCACACACCTTTCCCCTCTGTTCCCCAGCCCCTGTGTGCCCAGGCCAGGGATGCTGGCACATCGAGGCTGGCATCACTCTGCATGTTCCTCTGTCTTGCACTTGTGCTTTAAAAAAGTACAGTTTCTAGAAAATTCCCACTTCCATTTTCCTTCAGAAAGAGATATCAGCCTCAGCTCCCAGAGCCAGCAGTTGCCATCCCACCAGCATGCCTGGTTGGGGTGAGACCAGGCTCTGCTCTCCTGGAGGGATCTGCTGTGGGAGCAGCCTGCCTGCTGCAGAATGGCCAAGGCACAACCCAGCTGCCCCTTAAACCTCAAATAGCTGCCAGAGAACTCTGCAATGCAAAAAACCCCCTGCAATTAAACACTTAATCCTTCTTAAATGGAGCAGCAGCAGGGCCATGGACAGGCAGGTGAGGGTGGATGTCACCACGCTGAGAAATGGAGGAAGGCAATAACGGAGAACAGAGAAAGGTGAGCACGGACAGAGATTAATCATAGGCAGGGTTCAATAGGAAGGTTTTAAGGTGAGGTAAGATAAGTGGAAATGTCTCACAAAATGGATAATTGTCAGGAATTTGGAGAATTACCAGTGGCAGCCGTGTGCTGTCACTCCAATGCTGCATCAGCCTTCCTTGGTGATTTCCTAAATTTATTCTTCTGCGATTTCTAACAAAATTCAAAGCTCATCATCACCCAGTGGGTTATTTCCATTTATCTGCTTTAGAAGTGGTTTTAGAAAACCTCACATACTTTTAATTAGCTTTAAATTTCTCAGCTCCTTTCCTCAACCTGTGATTACTGTTTAACTCAACTGTATCTATTGTCTTTCCTCCCTCCTCCAGGCTAAGAAATTCCAATTTCCTTCAAACCAGCCACTGCTGCTGAAAAATTTGCAGTTGGGAGTTTAGGTTTTTGGAATTGCCTTTTCTTTGCCTGTCACAACCAAAAAGGATTGGAGCTCAGGATGTGAAAAATAGTCTAATAATCTGCTCCTCCCCAAAACAGAGCCCCAAAACCAGGCAGCAAGTGGGCAGTTTCAGGAGCCCCTTCCCCAGCTTGGCAGGCAGCTGAAGCTCTGGTCACCACGAGCAGCAGGATTTTGGCAGCATCCAGAAAGCTGCATGCCACGAATCGACCTGGTGCACCAGCAATTTGCACACACGTGTCACCAGAGCCAGGACTGCCCTTACAGCCCAAACGATGCATGATGGGCAACCAAGCCCCACCACAACCACCAGCCCTTTCTCATCACTTCAGGCTCCTGGGTTTTGGTTCATTTTAAGTGAGCCCACTGGTTTTAATGGGTTCTGGGAGTTCAGGTCCCTTGCATGACTCTGGAGGTCTCAGCCTTGATCCCAAGCCCTGAAATCAACAGGAGTTTTTGGCACATTGCAGAGGCACAGGGACTCACGTGTCCCTCAGGCAGGTTTGGGAGCTGACCTGGCTCTGCACACACGTACAAACCCCTGCTGGTGCTCAGCACATGTGTGCACACCCGGCGTGTGTGCCCGTGCAACACCAGAGCCGTGCCGAGCTGGAAAGCCATCACAGTTCACATGAGACTGAGATCAAAGCTGTCCAGTGGTGCTGATTACAGAGCTGAGCCCTGACATGGAGCACTATTTTTAATTCAGAGTTGTGCCTGCCTGTGTGCCAACCCGTGAGCTCTGTCAATTTGCAGGGAAGTCGTCAAATCCGATTACTCCAGGAAATGTGCAGGGAGGGTGACGTGGTGTGAACTGACATGATACGTGGTGGGTAAGGTGCTATCCTGGGCTTGGCTGTTTTCTGGATGTTGTAAATCCCACAGCAGTAGAGAAAGAGACACATCCAAGGGTTATTATTGCCATAAGCCCTTCAGCTTGAAATACATTTGCCATGAGAGCCCTAGACATGAAGTTTCCATACAAATGAATATGTCTTTTCACAAGTGGGGTTTGCATCTTCCCTTTCCTGTGGGAGAAGGTAAAATTGCACCAGGTTTATTCAGGACTGCAGATTGAGCCCTCCTGCACAGGTACATCAGTGACAGCATCTCATAGTCATATGCCAGGTCCCTGGGGAGCCCTTAGGACCAGCAGTGATGCTGGGTGTTCACATCCAAGGTGTTAGTCAAGGAGCTGGGTATAGCTCACCCCAATATTTATGAGCAGTGGAAGAGGGACAGCGAAAAGCAACGATCCAGCAGCATCTTCCAGGAGATCCATGCAGCAGCAGCACTAAAGCCTCAGCAGGCTGCTGCAGGTACACCTACAAAGGCACCTCAGTGGCACAGAGCTCCATAGCCCCACCTCTCACAAAGCCAGGCCAATTAATGATCCCAATCAATAATCCTGACCCAGAAATCTCAGACAGGAGCTACAACCAGAGCAACATCTCCCCAGGGGCAGCCTTGCAGGTGTGATTGGACAGTGTACAAGAAGAGAGACTCTCTCAGACAGCTTTCATGGGTCCTTTCCTTGACTGCAGGATTAGGGGCAGTAGCTCAGAGTGTTCCCAGACCCTCTGGGGTAAATCACACCATCAACAAGTTTGATAATAATTATTAAATGATAAAAATTGTTAATTGCCCCTTAATGTACTGGGTAGTTTGAGGTCACACACACAGAGCCTCCACAAACTGGAAAGCACATTCACTTCTCCACAATACACTTATAAATATCAGTGTTAACAAGAGGAGATGAGATGCCACGCTCACCGAGGCAGGGAGCAGCACCTCCCTCCTCAGAAGGGCTCTGGGTGCTGCTGGCAAAGCAATAACAGCAATAACAGTGCAATTTGCTACCTTAGAACAAATGATACCTCTTACCATTTCACTTCCCCTCCAAGTAATTACCTTTCTGGTTCCTGTAAGAGGCTGCAGATGACCTGCTTATCCGAGAGGGTGAGGAGCTCATCATCTCATCCACACACATGCTGGGGCTCTGCTCTCCAAGAGCACAGCAGCCTCCAGCTCCACATCCCAGGAGGACAAAGAGGAGAGCTACAGAGAAACCACTGACCTGTGGGGAGCCTGGGGATTTTAAAGCCTGAGGTCTGATTGCCAAAGCAGGAAAACCTGCTGCCATCACAGCCCCAACCCACCCAGCCCTGTGAACACAGCTGGAGCTGCTAAACCTGGGAACAGCCATGTGGGAATGACAGCGACATGGGAAAAGGCAGGCACACCTTGTTTATTTTGGGAAGACCCATTTAAGGGTGAATACAATAAAATCCATCTCTCAATGGGGAAAAGATATTGACAAAAGACAAAAAATAGAGCTCTGCAAAAAAAGAGAGCAGCTGCTGTACAGAGAGGGTGAGGAAATGCCAGCTGAGGACTGTCCTTGTTGTGACAGGGACAAGCAGTGCTGCGGCTTTGAAAGACCTCCTGAGCAGCCGTGCATAAGGGCATTTCTGCCACGGAATCTGTGCTCTGCTTTGTGAACTTTAAATCTTTTTAACATCAGAGAAGCAATCCCTCCTTAGAGAAGGCTTTTATTGGCCCAGCATATCCAAAGCAGAACATGTTATAATGCCAGAAACAGTTTTATCTTCACAGCTCCTCGGCAGAGCCAGGTTTCTGCTCGGTACCCAGCGCTCCAGCTCTCACCCGTGTGCTCCACCCCAGAGGTGTGCGGGGAGGGGGGCTTACACAGGGCAAACGCTTTGCAAAGAGCAGCCAGGAGCGAAGGGGTTAAGTGTCTCCCTCCCTGTGACCATACTGGGGAGGAATTTGTTCCTCCAGAAGGGTTGAGGGTTGGGACTGGGAGCTTCAAAGTTTCTCCACAAGCCACTGAAGGAGAATTTTAATGGGGAAGAAAACAAAAATATGAAAGTGAATAGAACAAACAGGAATACATTATTTATGAGGATGAAAGTGAAGAAAGGAGAGTTAACGGAAACAAAGGGAACCACACATTTCCCACAGCTGCGGTATCGGGATCAAAGCGCTCGCGAAACCAAAGCGGATCGCTGAGCAGCCCACCGCGGTGATCAACACCGGAGCTTTGATAGCGCTCTGCGAGTGGCACGGCACGGCACGGCACGGCACGGCGCGGCGCGGCGCGGCGCGGCGCGGCACGGCACGGCACAGCACAGGGCATTCCCATCCCGCAGCCACCGCGCTTGTGGTGGCCCCTCCGTGAGCATCCATCCAGGGCTGCACCTCGCCTCTGGGGAGCGGGCTGGAGGCCAGTCGGGGATGCAGTGCTCCCCAGGAGCCTTTGTCTCACTAATACCTTCTTTAGTACATCCTGCAATCAGCTGATTGGTTCTGAAATTCAGTGGGAATGGGAGGAGGGCTCCCCCCTGCCCCCCAAAAGCAGGTTTGCTGCTGGCGATGCTCAGAGCATCCATGGCCCCGCTGCTCTCTCTGCGCAGGGAGAAATATTGCAGCACTAAACTGAATGCCCAGGTTTTTGGTGCCCCTGGGCATCCAGCTCCGCAGCTCCTCACTTACAATAACTCCCTTTTATGTCTCACCTACCGGCTCCACCGAGTGCCTGACTTCTGCTGCGCTAGAGATAAATCCACAGCCCTCCACGTGCTCCAGGAGCCCGGAGAAGCCGCAGTGTGACCTCCCAAACCCTCCCACGGGAATGCTGCCGGAGGAGAGCCATCTCCCCCTTTCACCCCTAAACTGGGTGCTCCTTACCCCCCTCCTGGTGAGAGAGTCACCCCAATAAATCACACTGGAGCGGCTGGGACGGTCACACCTGCCTGACACTTAGTTACTCAGATAATCTCCCTCTGTTGGGTAAGTGAATGACAAACTACGGTGCGCTCAGGCAGACAGCGTCTCCTTAAATATTTTAGAGCCATTAACCTCTCCCAGCACTCGTCATCATCTGCCAGGTAATTGAAATGGCTTTGCCTAAGCAGAATTTTTCTGAGATCAATTATTTACTTCCAGCAGAAGGGTCTGGCTTCGGGCTTATTTATGATGCAGCTGTTGCTACCACTCGCTTCCTCAGCCTTGTTTATTCCTAAGCAGATAAAAGCGAGCTGATTGGAGATAAAGTTCTTGATTTTTCCAAAGTGCCTGATTGATCTTGTTGGCCACACTTGGAAATTGGGATGCAATGCTTTCATTACGCTGTTGTCTTCCCTCTATTGCCATGCTGCAAATAAGCTGCACCACGGCAAGGCGGTTAAAATTGGTGAAATGAGCTGGTGTGGAGATGGGAAAACTCACTCTGCTGTTTGTACCTCGAACCAGCAGCAGCCACAGGATGGGCTCGTGGTGTTGGTGAGTCCTGGCTGTGGCCATGGCTGCACAGGGACGGGCTGCAGCCTCCTGCTTGAAGATGTCCCAGGTTGCAAATCATCCCATCCCCGAGCTTGGTCCCCTTTTACTGCCCTGCATGCAAACGGGGAGCATGAAGAGTGCTCTTGCCTGCCTGGGAAGGAGCATGAAGTTAAAACAGATATTTCACTTTTTTCATGAATAATAAAATTACCAAGCAAAGGTGAAATTAAAAGGGTGAAAACGCAGCGATACGAGGAAGTGGTGCAGGGCCTGGATGAACACGTCTCGCCCAACGCTGGCTGGCACCGGAGCGGGCAATCGCTGCCTCACTCATGAGTTTGCCGCGCTGCAAACGAGCCGTATTTGACCATATAAATGGTCTTATTCAAAGCAGAGAATTAAAGTAATAACAGTTCTCCAGAAAGGAAAAGGAATTCAATTTCAGAGCCAAATTAAACAAAGCTTCCAATTAGAGCAGATAATGTTTCCAGTGAGCCGCACGACTTCCTTCCAGCTCCGTCTGAGTTTCATTTTTCTAATCGGCTCTGTTTTGTCACCCCGGTTACTTCAAGGTGGCCGGTTTCTCAGGAATTGGCAGGTATTGACTGAGGATGCTGGGCTCAGAATTGCCTTTTTTTCCTCTGGTGCCAAAGTCTTTGATGGCTCACACACCGCCGGTGCCTGGCTGGGCTCCCAGCCGCCGGCACAGCCTGGATCCCTGCGGCACGGCCGGACAGCTCCTGGCACGGGGCTTTCCTCCGGCGTGCCACGGGGCCAGGGCTGGCTGGGACATCTCTGGGGCTTGGCCACGGCAGGACCCTGCCAGCACCCTGCCCGTGCCCCATCAGTCTGCATGCACGATGACCGGATCTGCGCTATTGAAGGAGACCCAAATAGCTTATTGGGTATGTGTAGATGAAAATATCGATTTTGTGCTCTCAGGAAAAAGCCCAATTAAGAAGATCTAATGGAAACGTGACCCTTTATCCCCACTGTGTCTTATATATCAGGAGCTAATATTCAACCGTTTCAGTGAAGGAGAAAAATCTGATCATTTTTCTTGCTCTTCCCTTCCTGCTGCTCGCTGCAGGACTTGCTGAGTGTGAAGAAATCCACCCCAAGCACACCTGACCTCCTGACGGGAAAATTGCCACCCTGGGGGAAGCGGCTGCCGGGGAAATGCAGGGAGGGGAAAGGTGGGATGGGAAGGAGCAGACCCACTGCTGCAGGGGACTCAACGTCCCGTTCCTCCTCTCCACCTTCCCTGCCATTTCTCCCCTTACAGAAGCCCAAACCAGGCACCCCGGTGCAGCTGGGCAGAGCTATCAGCCTTGTCTGCTGATCCCTGATGAGTTTGCTCATTGATTTCTCTCCGAACTACACGACAGAGATGCCACTTCCCGGTAAAGGAGGACTCTCCAGAGAGCCGATCCGTACTCCTGATGTGACATGAATATAGTGTCCAATAACGGCAGCGTCAGGGGGAAGCTGTCACCGGGGCAGAGGAGGGAAGACAAGATGATGGCTCTCACACGGGTCTTTAAGTAACTCGGCTTGCTGGGGAATTGCTTGGAGCTGACAGCCAGGAACGCCGGTGACCGGCACTGCCTCACCCACATCTGCTCCCAGACCCCAGCACTTGGCAGGGCTCCTGCTCACCAGCTCCCACATTGTTCCCTATTAAACCCCCTTTGGAAGGGCCGTTTCAGACTCGTTTTGCTCAAAGCTTTCTGTGGATCAAAATTTTCAGGGGGATCACAGACCCTGTCACCTCCAGGGAACAGTCTGGGGGGAGTTTGCTTGTGCCAAGGCTTTGGAAGTGATCTGCAAGAAAAATGCCAGACTGAGGGCAGGTGGGGCAGCTCCCTTCCCAGCCCTGAAACTGGGAGCAGGATGCGAGGTGCCAGCCCTGCCCATGGGAAATGAGTTTTGTCACAGGTCAGGTCTCTGCCCGCATCCTCCTACAGATAATTCAGTTACTCGGCTTGTTTGAGGTGCTCCGTGTGTGTGGGACAGCCTGCTCTTCCCCTCAGACAGCGCCAGGCAAGCACACTATTGCTGCTCTCTCTGCTCTGTCTGCAGTTCAGGGGGCTGGGAGGGCTCTGGATCCCCCCAGTGAGGGACCAGCTGTGGTCCCTGCTCCCATTCTCAGCCCTCAGTCTGCAGCATCAGGTGCTTAAACCTTCCAGGTCCAATCTCTTCACTGGTTAATTATGTTAGAGGATTTCTCTTATTAAAACTTCCCACTTTGGCAGCTCATCTGAGATGAAATCCTCTGGCTTTGCACAAATAATTTGTGCCAGATCTCACTGCCACATATTCAAGGCTCGCTCGTTAACGGCGAGCTGGGCTGGTGCCAGCGATCCTCATTCCTGACTATCTGGGAAATGGATGATTTCCTGACAATAAGCTGGTTTAATTTCTACTCATTTGATACAGCACACACGTTCTGGGACTTTCTAGCCGTCTCCAGTGGGACTCGCAGCGGAGCTGTGCAAGCGGCACGGTCCCATTCTGCTCCCTGGTCCAGAGGCATCTCTGGAGCCCGCCAGCCTGGAGGCTCTCCAGCAGCGTGGCCGTGGCGTGTGTCATTGCCCTCTCCTGGGAGGAAACAGAACTTCCCCAGGAAATCATCTGCAAGCAAATTAATTACAGAAGGTTCCAGGAACAGCCCAGCTCCTCGTTTTCCCCTTCCCCCTTTCAGACGGCCGTGGTGTGCACACAGACCTTTGGCAGGGCTGACTTCCACCAGCGTGTGCTGCCGACTGCAGAGCAGCAACAACCCCCATCCCCACAGGAGCAGGACCTGAGTGATCGTCGGCTCCTCGTGCAGTTCTGGACATGTGTGGGTGCTCTGCTCATGCTGTGGTTGCTCACAAGCTGCACGCTGTGGTTGCTCACAAGCTGCACACTATGGTTGCTCACAAGCTGCACACTGTGGTTACTCACAAACTGCACGCTGTGGTTGCTCACAAGCTGCACACTGTGGTTGCTCACAAGCTGCACACTGTGGTTACTCACAAGCTGCACACTGTGGTTACTCACAAGTTGCACACTGTGGTTGAACACAAGCTGCACACTACAGTTGCTCACAAGCTGCACACTGTGGTTGCTCACAAGTTGCACGCTGTGGTTGCTCACAAGCTGCACACTGTGGTTGAACACAAGCTGCACGCTGTGGTTGCTCACAAGCTGCACACTGTGGTTGCTCACAAGCTGCACACTGTGGTTGAACACAAGCTGCACACTGTGGTTGCTCACAAGCTGCACACTGTGGTTGCTCACAAGTTGCACGCTGTCGTCCTCCTCGCTGGGATTCCTCAGCACATTGTGCAAAAGCTAACTTAACCCCACTGTGGTTTTAGTCAAGTCTCCCTTGAACAGCTTCTCTGCCAATAAAAGTGATTTGCAATTAGCTCAGGAGCAGGTTTATCTCCTCCCCGCACAGAGTGGGTTTTGCACAGGACTTCTGAGATAAATGTCAGAGAGAATAACCAGCAGCTGATACAATAGAGCCATCTACTCTCTATTTTACCTTTTCCACCACAGAGGAGTATAAAATACATTCCTAGTCCCACTTAGAACCGTGCTTGGGAGTGGGTCCTTTGGGCAAATTGAAGAGATGATCAGTGAGGATAAATCACCCTCTCCCCTCCGCAGTCAATCAAGCCCTGCGAGCGCACACCGGCTTGGGACGCTTCAAGCGTAAACGGGGGACGGAGCTCGGCTTAAATCCAATCTGGATCTGGTGATTGGGGAAGCTGAAACGATGTGAGCTGTATTGATTCTCCAACTGTGCACTGGAAACCTCGAAAAGACAAATGTCTGTTTGGAGGAGATTTGGAAAGGGTGGCCCCTGAAAGCAATAAATGTGCCTCATAAAAAAGGTTAAACGTGTTACTGGTGTCTGCGGGCAGGAAACCAGGTTAGAGCCCGGCGCGGAGGGGATGACTGGCAGAGCAGAGCACGGCTGGAATATGGAAATTCTTGCTAAAAGATGGTGATTTATAGACTTGAAAGTGAAATGGAAGAAATCATTGAAATGTGGAGCCTGTTTCCCAAAGCTCTTAGGAGCAGCTCAGCTCCCAGGTGTGAAAGTTCTGCAAATGCAGCCGGGGCTGCCGGGGCCGCCACTCGCTCGGGGAGGTGATGGGATGGGATGGGATGGGGTGGGATGAGCTGGGATGCTCTCCATGTGCTGGAGCAGGAGCAAGAACAGAAGCTCTTGGCCTGGCAGTGGCATCCTTCGGGTCAGGCTGTTCACTTGCTGTTAAGGCGCAGGCAGCGTGTTGCCATCAATCAAAAGTCATCGCCTTGCAATTAAGCCGTCTGTGTGTCCTGGGCCGCTCCCACGCTCCATCATCCTCCCGTTCTCTGAAATGCCAACGGCGTTAATATATTTATCATTAACAAATCTATTAGGTTGGAGAACTGGATGGAGCTGCTGAGTCGTAGCACCTCATTTATCATGTTTGTCCCCGAGGAGCTGGCAAATCCTGCATCCCACACTCAAGGGCAAATGGCACCCGGCGCTTGGGGAGCTCAGGGCACCCCGAGGGCTGGTGGGCAAAGCCCAGGGCTCTGGCAGTGAAGAGGCGGCTTTGGGCTGTGACAGATTAATGACGAGCTTGGGCTTAATTAGCAGGTAGGAGCGAGGGAGGTGCCTGAGGTGGGGATGGCGCGGGGGGCTCTGGGCTTTAGCACTCGTGCGGGGTTTGCAGAGCAGCAGCAGCGATGCCGCTGGGATCACTGGGGTGACCAGACACGGGCACAGGAACGGGGCTGTTTTAGCCACCTGAGCTCATGTGAGAAGGTTCCCATCCCACCCGGGTCTGCCCTGTGACCAGCTCTGGGGGGGACAGTTTTGGGGAGGAGCATCAGCCCTTCTCCATCGCCTCATCCTCCCACGGGACGCAGCTGTGTCCCAGGGCTGCACACGGGTCACAGCAGGATGGAGGATGATCATTGCGGTTGTTACTGCTCAGAAATGTGAAGACAATGAGGAATAAACACTGGATCTATTTATAGAAATTCTGGGGAAATCTCGCTCGAGCCATAAACCCACTTAATTGCAAATCTGCACAGATGTTTCCTTTGAATTTGAAAAGTGATTAATAAATAAATTACAGTAATGCTTGTTTTGGCTGAAATATAATAATAAATAATGTTTATAGTGCTTAGTTACCAAAACATCCTCAGCCCTGTGTGACAAATCAGACACACACTAAGTGCCTAAAACATACAAGACAGAAACAATTAAAACCAGGCTCAAGCCATAAAAAAACCCCTCAATGGCACAAGTGCAACTGCGGGTGTGCAAAGGTGGGTGCCCAAGCTGCTGCCTGGGCTGGGATGCTCCACAGCCCCATGCCCAGCTCAGCTCTGGCCCTGGTGGTACCAGTCCACTGGGTCCCATGGCACAGAATGGCACAACACGGCACGGCACGGCATGGCATGGCATGGTACAGCACAGCATGGCATGGCACCTGCATCCTGTCACCCCATGGCACCTCTCCACCGCTGACTCCAGCACCACAGGAAACTTCCCATCACAATCTCCCCATTTGATCCCCACTCAAGCCCCTGGCAAAGCCACCCCGTTTACTGTGTCACTCGTGTTGACTTTCTTTAATTCATGCATAATTCAAGCTATAGATATAATTCCCTGGCAAACACAGCCAGAACTTCGCTGCTGACTGTCCCTTGACCCAGTTACTGTACAAACACCCCTCGGAATTTAGCAGCACCAGACAGATGAGACCTTCAGCAAACTGCCAGTGGTGGCACCATGTCACCATCAGCCCCCGTGCACCCCGAGGGGCCACAGACCCACCTGAGCTAACGAGGGAACCATCAGGGTGGTCTTGGTGGGTGGAAGCCCCACCATCACCGTGCAGAGCCGCCTGCATGGACGGTACAAGCACCCACAGCCCCTGCAGCGCCGTGCCCGGGGGAGCACTGCTCTGACCACCTGCAAAGCTCTTGGTAAATCCGTTTGGGTTTCCAGTGAAATAGGAGCTTTTATTTTAATTTATATTGTAATGAAAGCTTGTAACTGTACTGTATCGTAAACACAAACAGTGCAATCTTATCAAAATTTCATCTTTATCTATTTTGGGGAGAAATAGCCCCGTCTTCCTAATTGAAGCATCTGTCATTCTGACATTAAATAGTGCATCCACGGCTCTTTTATTATATTTCCTTGCATTTCTCATACACTGTTAAATTGAAATAACACTGTTGGCTAGGAGATAAAGGGAGATAATAGGTATTTTATAATGAGCAGAAAGGAGGATTCATCTTCAGTCAGAGCTGAGAATTGCTTTATCTTTTTTTTTTTTGGTGTTGTTATTTTGTTACCCAAAAGTGGGGATTCTGCTGCTCAGCTTTCCCAGCCCTCGAGGATCAAGTGAGCAGCGTTTATCTGCACGTGAAGAGGTGCGAGTGCCGGGCAGCTGCTCACCAGCATCCAAAGCAACAGGGTTCCTAATGTGCCGCTCCCCAGATGCCTCTGGACACCCACAGAGACGTGGCACAGCCAGGCTACGTCAGCATAACACTTAACAGAGCACTGGGGAGGTTATTTTTCATCATTTGAAGTAGTCATTTTTCCCTTTTATTGCCATTTGTAACTGCTTCTTCAGCGCCTGCTGACGCGCGGTGTCCACGTGAAGAGTTTCCCGTGTTATCTGCGTGGGTGGCTGGGGCATGGCATGGCACAGCACAGCATGGCACGGCACAGCACAGCATGGCACGGCACAGAACAGCATGGCACAGAACAGCATGGCATGGCATGGCACAGCACAGCATGGCATGGCACAGCATGGCATGGCACAGGGACCCCAGTCAGCACCAGACCCCAGGTGAAGCCACCTTTGAGCATCCCTTGCTGCAAAACAAGCCCAGACCGATGTGTTCATTCCCAAAGCCCCAGCTGCTCTCTCCTGCCAACTTCATTAATTTCCACCAGGCACCAGTGCTGGTCACTCCACCCCATGCTGGGGATGCTGGAGATGTGCTGGGCTGGACATCTGAGCTGGCCATCCAAAACTGACCATCCCAAGTTGTCTATCCAAAGTTATCCATCCGAAGTTGTCCATCCAAAGCTGCATCCCAGCGGAGCAGCCTTTGCGTGGGATGGGGACAGCACAAGGAGCTCCTACCCAAAGCCACTCAGGAGCTGCGCTCTCCTGAGGATTAAGTGAACCTTGTTTTGCCAAGCCAGGGTTTAAAAGAGGGATTTTGTGCATGAAATCAGTTTTAGCTACTGCTACTCGCATCAAGAAGGAGCTGGGGCAAATCAATTCAGCCTTGGCTTTGCATGGAATAAGTAAGAAAACATGGATCTGAAAGGGTTTGGGATGCAGCTGCGGGGGGATGTCAGGACAGAGCCCCTCGAGCCCCACTCAGCTGGACCACGTGCCACCCACTCTGCCCTCTGGACCAACACTCATCACCTCTCAGCAGCAACTCGTGGCTCCTCGGGGCTGCCCCAAGGACAGGGACTCCCGTACCCCAGCTGGAGCTTCACCGCGAAGCGAACAAGCCACATAACATGGAACCGTGCAGTGATTTCCCCATGTGGGTTTCTGTAATTAAATTCCATGCAAAACGAAGCAATTACCAAAAAAAGGCGCCGCACGACTGCAGATAATTACCCGCGCGGAGGCTCCCCAGGTAGCGGCCGGGGCCGGCGGCTGCTTGCGATGCCCGGTGCCGGATACCTGCTGGCCGGGATGCTCCCCTCGGACCCTGCCGTGGTGGGGACTGTCCTGGCCCAGGAGGTGGGTGCCTGACCCCTTTGCCCCTCCGTTGGGTTTGGTTTGGGTGACCCCCGTGCCTTCCCAGTGCTTCCTGGGATGGCTGCTGGCTCCCCACCGCTCAGACTGGGCTCTGCCGGTGGGAGAGGGGATGTGTGGGGAAGGAAACGACCCTTGGGAAGGTGAAGGAAGAGCCACTGTTGGAAATAAAACCACAAAACATCTCATTGGGATTTCCTGGAAAGCCACTAGAAATAATTAAAATTGACTTCTAATACTTTACAAACTAATTAAGAGTATTGGGCTGGATAACTACATTGAAGTAGAAGTGGCATTTAATTGGGAAAAACAGAATCTTAATTGGAAACCAGTGCAGCCCACCAGTACACAGCGAGGTCGGAGAGGGGCCGGGCAGCTGGCATTGGGGCGGGTGCTGGCTCGGGGGCTGCCGGGACGCCGGCACCGGCACATCTCTGCCGGCACAGCGTGGGGAGTGGGCAGCCCTGTGCCAGAGCCGCACCAGAACGGGTGCAATCAGGTTAATTATAGAGACACCAGCGATGTTAAAGCCTCTTAGGAAGCGCTCGCACGGGGGCTCCATTTCTAGAGCCCGATGTGCTGGATCACCCTGTTTATTTATCTGAGCTCCAGTGACCGTTCCCGTGGTACCAAGCAGCCAGTGGCTGCCCTGCCCGCTTCCCTTTCTCTGCTGAGACTGGGACAAATTAGCTGGGTCCGGAGCCTTTGTTCTCCCTCATCTGCTCCGCTCATTACTTTGAGGAGCCCTATTTTCCTTTTCTTTACTGCTTTATTTTCCTCAACAATGGGCTCTGAATGTGTTCGAGCAACTCTTTTATCATTCACTTCTGCAGAGATCTTTCAGTTCTCCACCTGAACAGTTGGTATTTCTATTTATGAAAACTTTCTTGCTGACTGCTGAAATTTAAATTTTATTCTTGCAATGAATGGTTGGCTCGATTACCTCCTGTTTTGTTCTCCCCCCTTTAGATTTAACAGCTACAATTTGTAAACGCCATCCCTTCCTCTTGTTTCCTTGTCTCCTACACACTTGCAGTCAACCAAGGAGCCTTCTGATCTCCCCCTGATGATTATTGGAGGTGCCCAGACCATTTTTCTCTCATTATTTGCCCTGTTAAAAGAAAACAGAAAACAAATTTTAAAAGCCTTCAGTGCACTCCCCTCCCTTTTCCATCTTTTTTCCCAGCCACAGACTTCATGAAGTGCAGGAAAGCCCCCACCAGCCCTGGGAGCCACCAGCCCAAAGCCCCAGGCTCCCCTGATGATTCCGAGGGTGCCACACTACACTGCTCTTTACATTACTGCTTTTTCTTCCAAGCCTGGCACAAAATATTAAAAACCTTAACTTTTTTTTCTTCTCTCATTGGCTTCGACAGCTGCTTTGAAGATCATTCTGCTTCTTGCTGCTTTGTGGCTGCTCTGATGTCAGAGGAGGTTTTCCCTCCCTGGTAACTGCCTCTTGCTCTGGCAGCTGGGCAGATAAACCCCCACCCCCAGAGGTGTGACCTGCTTTCAGAAGAAAATCAGCTTTTTACCCTGGGTGTGGCTCCAGCCCCATTTATCCGGCCAGCCCCACTCTCACTCTGCTGCTGGTGGTCCAGGCTGATGTTCACCAACTGGGCACCTGAGTGCCAGCAGGCACTGGCCAAATGGCACTGGCTGGTGGAGCAGGCTGGATGGGTGCTGGGTGCTCTGGATGGTGGTGGTTGGTGCTGGGTGTACTGGCCAGTGATGGTGGTGGGTGCTGGGTACCCTGGACATGGTGCTGGTGGGTGCTGGTTTCTCTGGGTGGCAGTGGTGGTGCATGCTGGATGCCCTGGACGGTGGTGGTGGGTGCTGGGTGCCCTGGACGGTGTTGGTGGTGGGTGCTGGATGCCCTGGACGGTGTTGGTGGGTGCTGGGTGCCCTGGGTGGCAGTGGCAGTGGCAGTGGTGGTGGCAGCATCCCACACTAGGCAGCAGCAATGGGTTTGCACAGTGAAGGGGCACACGGTGCCTTTAGCCCGGGGCTGTCCCCGCAGCGAGCCCGTCCTGGCACCGAGAGCGGCAGATGGGCTGGAGCTCATCAGAGCGTTCCCATCTCATGGTCCGAGGAGCTCCGGGAGGAGCTCGAGCGCTCCTTGCACAGTCTCTTACACCAGCCCAGCTTCTCAGCTGCAAATGATTTTATGGTTAACTACAGACCATCTGTTATCCTCTACTTTTCTAATGGAGCCCATGTTCTTTATGGTTTATTAATATTTATTTAGTCTGTTTAAAAACTAAGCATGCTGCAGGAAACTTGTGGTACAGCTAGAAAGATTTTGGCTCCCAGCTCAGTTGCTGCTGCACTCAGGCACCCCTAGAGATCCAGGTTTTCCTCTGCTTTTATCTCCCTGGGTCTCTGACTCTTCCCGAGACCCCCAAAGGGTGCAGCTCATCGGTGCTGACACTCTGTGGAGGGCAAAGCGGTTTGCAAAGCTTCTGAGCTGGGGCTGGATCAGGTTTTTTTGGCAAAGCAGCATCTTCCTGCAGGGATCAGGCCAGAGGTGGTGATAGGAATCACCTGCAGTGTCCCTGCTGTCCCCAGA
The DNA here is from genome assembly GCA_907165065.1 of Caprimulgus europaeus. The sequence goes on from OU015546.1 coordinate 811,829, forward strand.
AAGGCGTGGGAGCCTCTCCCTTCCCTTCTCCAGGCGGGACAAGGGCCCCTCTGCGGCTCCTGCAAGGCGGAGCGTTTGATTTTTCAAAGATTTCCAAGCGTTTCCCAGCTGCAGTAAAACACACCTTTTACATTTCAGAGGAGGCATCAGGCTGTTCATGCTTTCTATCACACCTCCTCTTTTAAGGGAAGCTTTATTAGACCACTCGATGGATTTTTCAGTTAAAATAATGGGTGTTTTCCACTGTAGGCATCAATAAAAATGTAAATACAGACAGGAGAGGCAGTGGCAGCAATGGATTTTCTGGCCTGTGCTCCCTGGCTGAGCTGGCAGTCGCTGGTTCCCTGTATGGAATAATAACGAAGGGTCTGAGCGGGGCCGGGGGGTTTCTCGACGGAGCCTCACTCCCAGAGCTCCTCACGGCTCTTGCCCTGAGCCCTGGGTTCCCTGGTCACTGCTGGGGAGCTGGGAGTGGGGACAGTGCTGGGGCAGGGACAGGCTCGGATCCCTCCCTGCCCCTCGGCATCACTCCCACCCTGCCCACACACGGCCCTGCCAGCTCCCCTCGGTCAGAAATTAGCGGGATGATTCACATGAGCCAGACAAGTAGCTCACTGCTTCCAAATTTCCATAATGATCACGGCCCTAGAACAGAATAAATCCCTTGCTTTGGTGGAAATATTCATCAAATGACGGCTTTGAATCCCTGCACAGCAAGATTTAGTCCCATTGATGGGTGAAGCCAGTGACGTCTCTGACAGGCTGTAACCCCCTCCAACACAGCGGCGTGGGCATCCCCGCACTGATTCCTTTTGCATCAGCACAAATCAAAACGATCCCCAGAGCAGGAGATGCTCTGACCTGAAGGGACCAGGATACATGTCCTGACCAGCTCTGGGGTTGGAAATGCACGGCAAGTGCTGGCTGCCTTCCCTCAGGCTGAGGAGCTCTTCATCCCTAGGAAGGAGCTGGTTAATGTACCCCTGAGAGCACCTTCTGCAGCACAGTTCCCAGTTCAAATGTCACCCAATATGTGGCACTCACCCGTATTGACACATCCCTCCCTACCTGGGCAAGCAAACTAACAGGGCTCTCTCTGGCAGCGGTGGGGGGAGGCACTCGGTGGGGTTCTATACTTCCTCCTCCATTTAGATGGATTAATTGACCTTTAAAAATGTACCCAGAAAATAAATGACCTAATAAAATGAATTATCCTCTTCCACACAGTGCTCAAAATCCTCTGTAACTTGAGAGGAGACTAATGAAACATTGAAAGCATTGAAGAAATGACTAATGAAAGAAATAAACCTAATAAAGAATAATTGATTGGTCACTTGGAAGCACTGCGAAGCGCCGGGTGAGAGGCTCAGCCTGGCCCTGGGCCCGGGGTGGGGCTGGCTGGGCAGGAGACCCCAACCCAGGTCAATTTTGAGTTCCTGCTGGGGTGCAGTAACCCCAGCCCCTGCCACGGTAGTGCCTGGCTCTCCGTTCTGCAGAGCCTGAGTATTTGACTTGCAGAGAGAATGAGCAAGACCAAAAACCACCTGAATTTGCTGGTTTTCCCCCATTTCTGCCCCTCCAGCAGCCGGGCAGGAGGCATGGGAGCTGCTGCCAGGGCGTGTGCGGGATCTGCACGCCTCCAGAGTGCTGCTCACGTCAAATTATCCTTTCTTGGATGAAATGAAGGGTTAACAAGACATCTGGAATTGCTGCCGCTTCTTTAATTGTAGTTTACAAGAATTTGGTAAATTGGACATGGAAAAGGAAACCTCGTTACGCTGCAATCGTCTCCTCGGGCTGCAGCAGCTCCGTGCGTCACTTTTGGCAACCGTAGAGCCCTCATCTCCCCGGAGAAAAACCGCTCCTGGATTCCTACAGCTCCTTGGCAAGACTGGGGGGCAGTGCCTGCAGCGTGTCCCCCCCTCTCCTCCCAGTTGGGTGTGAGGGGACATTGTTCCCAGGGTGGGAAACAAAGGTGGAAGTGCCTGTGCGGAATTTACAGCTCACAACAAGCAGAGTTTTATCCACAGCCCGCCGACAAATTATTTTTATTGTCAACCTCTCACAGCCTGGAGCTGCGGCCGTGAAAAAGCAATTCAGTGACACTGTAATTGTGTCACCTATCGATCGGGCCCCGCGGTGCCCGGTGCTGCCGGGGAGGCTGGAGCTGACACCTGGGCACCACACCGGGTTATCCCTGCAAAGGGCATCCCACAGGCGGGCAAGGGATGGGTGGGAGGGGGCTGCAGACCCCCGTGCCCGGCCACACAGCCCCTCCGGCAGCACCCGTGCCCGCTGGCAGCAGCACAGCAGGACGCTGGGGCGGCTCTGGGCAGAGGAACCCTCAGCCAAACTCCCCCGATGAGAGCGTTGGGCTGGATTGGCAAGTGCTGCTGGAATGGATGGAGGCACATTTACATATTTATTAAAGCGTTATTAGAAATTCTGCAAAAGAAAGTCATCAATAACCCTGCGTGGACTGCTGGATCCCGGGCCCGTGGTGCAGTTGTTTAAACCAGCAGCCGTGTCTTACAACACAAACTGGGTGTTCTCCTGCCACCAGCTCATCCAGAATTCCATATTAAAACGTGTCACACGAAGCTCGCGCTCGTCACTCACACCGCGTTGCTTCCATTCGTTCATTTGTTCTTTCAGCACAAAGCAATCCAACCTCTACAGTTATTTTCAGCAAATTGGGTTTTGCTCAGAGTTCCATTTCCATTTTAAAACATGTCCTTGCGGGAGCTGCCGGGGGTGTGGACGTTTCCAGCAGCTCAAGGCGTTCTGGTCGCACTGGTTTTCCCGGGCATTGTTAACGGGGATAGGTGGGGTAACGGGCTCTGGTCCGCCGAGGCGCTGCTGAAAGTGGGGAGCATGGGAGCAGCCAAACCTGGGGGGCTGGATCGTGAGCCCCTGCCTTAGTGCTGCTCCGGACATGCACTGATCATCTCCCCAGCCTGATTTTCTCCTTTTCCTAATCATAATCACGGTGAGATTAGACAGAGGTGAAGAGAATATTAAAACTTTAATAAAGCCGTCAAGCCTGGCACCACCTCCAGGCTCTGAACCTGCCTGGGCATTACTTCTGATTATAATCTATTTTTTATTAAAAATTCAAGATGTGTAGTGGACCAGGAGGGAAAAACTCAGGTTCTCATGTAGTTCTGGGCATCCCAGAACCAAAGTGCAGTGGCACAAGAGAACCTGGTGCTGGCAGTGGGGACGGGGACACCACTGTGTCCACCCAGGGATGCTGCCAACAGAGCGAGTCCTGCCGGGACAGAGGCTTCAGGCTCTGTCCAAAAGTGTCCACTAATCCCTGTAAATCAATAGTTTTCATCAATCAGGGCTTCTGCCAGGAAGATCCACGGTCTGTTTGCACAAAGCTCCGGAGCGGTGGATAAGGATGGTGGCAGGGAGTGACACCAACCACCAGGTTGTTTCCTGTGACTCCAGCCAAGCTTCACTGGATCTGCCCTGAGCGCATATGGAGGGATGAGAAAACACCGTGAACTTGCTTAGAGCGTGAGGCAGCACCAGCAAAGGCTGATTTTAGCCCCTAAAGCCTCCTCTTTATGCCCACTCCAGCCGCTTTATACCCACTCGAGGATATAAGGCATAGCCAGCGGCAGCAGTGAGCCCTGCGGCTCCGGCAGCACGAGGGACATTCCTTCACAGGAGGAAGAAATCTGGAACAACTTCCAAACTTTCAAACCTCAATGACAAACACATTGCAATAACTTTTTCTTTAAAGAATTGCCGTCTCTCAGTTCACCATTTGAGTTAATTGCCTGGAGAACACAGCTCCCCAACAGCTCTGGCAGCTGCATCCCTGCGCTGGTCCCCTCAGAGGTGCACGAGCGATTCCTCAGCTCTTGGGGTTTTTCTTTCTGACAAGCACGAGCTGACCCAGCAGCCTGTGCACAAGAAGAGCTGCAATTAATGCCAACGCTGCACACCTCCTCCTTAAACCAGTGCAGTGGGCAGAAGGAAGGAGAGCTGAGAGCCACTGCTGCAGCGCCTTCAGGGACAGAACACGAGCAGGTTTGGGAGAAAACTCCAAGAAGATGGAGATGAAAAGCCCCCTTGGATGGGGGGTCCCTGTCACAGCTCACAGGCTGCAGCTGTTATCCAAAGGGAAATTCCTTGTGCCCCATCTGCACCCCAGGAGCCCAAACCCGTCCCTGCTGCAGCTCCGTGCTTGTCCCAAACGAGCCAAGGGAGAGTCGGAGCGCTCCTCCAGCAGGTCAGGGACACGCTGGCAGGGCTCGGGATGCAGCAGCTCTGATCACTTGAGATGCTGAACCCTGCACACAAATACTCATTGCTAATTAATCTCCATATCCTCGTTTGTGCAGCCCTGCGACATTCCGGGCCCGTGATTAATCACAGAGCTGAGTTTCAAATGGCAATGAGTGCAAATTGAGCTGTAGTTCAAAACCAGCCCGAGGTCATTGGCTCAGGGTTCTGCAGAACTGTCTGCCTGGTGCAATGCATCCTCGTTGGGATGTGTTTGTGTTGTTAGGGCTTTGCTGCTGCCTGTTTGCTGCTCGGGGGTACCCCGGGACCAGGAGCATCCCCGCGCCCTTCGGAGCGAGCACCGAGCGGGCGCAGCCCTCATCGCCCGGCCTGAAGTGCAAACTCCTCTGATTTCACCCAGAAACTTGTCTTCAAATAACAGTGTGACAAGTGCACTTGGCACTAATGAAATGAGAAATGTTTCTGTTAAGATAGTGGAGCTGTTAAGATAGCTTTAAATATTGTGCTGTCGACTCCAAAGTGGACAAATTTTCCACGATGTTCTTGCGTATATTTGTTCTTAACCTGAAGAATCTCACTGCGGGGATAATGATTCAGTGTGGTGAGCAGGAGGGAGAGCAAACAGAGAGCACTGCCCGCTGGTTGCCTTGGGAAGGGCAGAGCCCTTGGGGTGCCCGGAGGTGAGGCCGGCTCTGCCCCGGGAATGTATTTTCTTAACCCAGAATGAGAGCTGAAATCCCTGCCCCCGGGGCGCGGGGAGCGCGGTGCTGTGCCCTGCCCATCAGCCCCTTGCAGCACCTCTTCTCTTTTCATACCTTGGTGTGTGGGACTCGGGCAACAGCTACTCTCCAGTTAGACTTTTTGCAGTCCTGGGTGAAATAACTATTAATTGAGAAAATTCACCTTGGAACAAACAACGTTGGTGGGCCCCGAGTTACAGAGCCGCGGCTGATCCTCAGCTCGCAGCAAAAGCTCCTTAGGAGACACAAATGTGCTTTCTATCATTGAGTGGGTGACACCTGAAGTCACACACACAGTGACAAACTCTACACCCGATTTGTGCTTGTCCTCGAGGTAGAGCACAGGTAGGAAACTCCTATTTCTCACGATGGAAACAACAATTTGATGCAGATTTCCCAGTTCCATTGGCAATCCATAACTGGCCACTATACCACAACAGTTCCATTCCCAGTGAGTGATACTGGTCTCCAGCTCTCAGAAGTGGGCTTCTGTGCTTCCCAAATTGTTCTTCAGCTTTGAAAACCAGCCTGAATTGTAGCCTGAACCACCAAAATGAAGGACTGCAAACCGACTGCTGTCTTCATGCTGGATCCAGATCCCCGGGCAGCAGCGTCAGGCCGGCTGGGGAGCAATAGCACCGAGTAAGTGTTATAAATTACCCAAGATCTCCTGCTTCTTTTTCCCCTTTTTTAGCAAAATGTGAATTTATGAACACAGACTGTGAATTATTGTCCCAAAAAGGCACATTAGCTCTTTTACAGCATATTTCATACAGTTTCTCATCTGAAAAAAGGCAGGCAGGCAGAGGAGTGTAAGAACAAACCGTTCTTCATCAATAAAGTGTCGCAGAAGATAATCGGCAATTTCCTTTTCCTGTGGAGAATGTACATGGACTCGAGCCCTAGCTGGAGCCCATGCTCCCCCAGAGCACCCATCCCTCCCAGCCCCATGGGTCTGCACTTCTGGGGGGACTTTTCCTTCCTCCCAAGTTTCTCCAGGGTGACAAAAATCTCTATTAAGTCTTACGACAGAGCCTAAAGCTGATGATTCTGCCTGTCATGATGATATAGCTGGAAACAGCTCCAAATCCAGCCTTGCAAAGTCTGCAGGAGTAAGAGGATTAGGAGGGATGCGAAATTAAATGCCAGTTTCTCCTGAAGATGAGCAGAGGAGAATTCTGCTACGGCCCCTCCTGGCCCAGGGCGCGATGCTGAGAGATGTCGGCTGCCGAAAATGTCCTTCCTGGGATGAGGAGCCTGAGTCGATGTCATTGTCCCACACCCTCTTGATCCTCAGTCCATCCCTTGGTCCTTCACCATCCCTTGGCCAGGTTTCGCCTCTCCCTCTGACACACAGCCCCAGCTCTTGGCTTTGGAAGTGGCAATGTTTGCTTAAAAACATGAGGCTGAGAAATCAAGTATAAATTGAATGTATCCATCTACTATAAAATATGATTAACTCCTTGACCTGGAGAAGAGTTATGGCCACTTTGGGAACTCTCAGGGAGAGGAGAAATGTTGGGCAGATTGGTTGAGGCAAAAGATAATGAGGATTTATGGGAACAAGAGTCATTTAGGCTTCTCCAAAGTGCTCCTGAGAGAGGGTATGGACATGTAACTTGACAGGATGGCAGAGATGCCACTGGTCACATCCCTCAGCCCAGCCGGGATGTGGGAGCTGAACTGGCTGCAATGAGAAATCAGTGATGGCACAAGACCACCCAGCAGCTTTTCCACTGGAAAACCACTGGCTTTGGGGCTCCTTGGGAAACCCCACTGCAGGGCAGAGCCCTTTCTGCCCCGGGTTTGGAGCCCCCACACAGCACAGCCACTAACGGGGCGACTGTCGGTGCCGGCGTTTCTTTCTGCTCCTTCAGAGAACGGCGGCTGGTGCAGCTGGAACCCCCCCCATGCAGCAGCTTCCAAAAAATGTGTAATTAAACCAGGGGCTGGAGATGAAGTGGGAGAAGAGTCTGCTCTGCTGTGGATGTAGGGAAACAAATGTTTTCATATAAAGGAAGCTTACACTGCGTATAAATCTGAATGCCAGAAGCTTAATATATTGTGGACAGAAGCTGTTCCATCATTCCGGGACTATCAAATTTTTTAATCAAACGCTTTCGCTATTAAACTGCCTGGGGTTGGCAAAAGCTCGCTGCTGCTACAGGTTAAAACCCATCACGGTCCAAACAAATACAGAATTAATTCCAGGTGCCAAAGGAACCGAGGAGTCCATACAGCAGTCATTTTTCCTGGGGGCTGGCTGCACGGCTGCAGTTTCCACCCCACCTAATGGGCATCGACCCCCAGCTCTGGGGGGTTTGGTTGTTTGCCAAAGCTGCCCCGGGAGCATGTGGCAAAGCTCCGCAAGGACCTGGGCTCTGCCACCCTCCTCCTGCTGTCCCAGCATCACCAAACCCCAGCTGAGCACACCAGAGGGGTGAAGCTGACCATGGCCATGGCCACCTCCATGGTTCAGCCCCACCATTACAGCGGTGAGGTTGTACACAGGGAGCAAAGGAGCTGTCACCACTCCAAGGAGCTACTGCTGATGACCGCTGCCAGCATCAGCCCCTGGCAGCTGTGCTGCAGAGCTGGATACCCAGCTAGCCCCAACCAAAATGTGCCTTCAAAAGCATGGTTCCCCACACATCTCCAGTGTCCTGCAGCATTCCAGCGTGCCTGGTGCTCCAGGAAAACCCTCACCAAGCCCATCCATCACGGCAGCTCTGTCTCCAGGCAGAGGTCCTCCGCAGGCACGCCGTACATCACTGCCGGAGAGCTGCGAGCAGGGGCACTGACAGGCTGTGATGGAAAGAACCAACACAGAGGAAGCAGTGGGAGGAAAAGAGCTGCAGCCTGGCAGTTTAAAGCTGTTCTTAAGGATATGGAGAAAATTCGTGATGGGTGAGAAATGCAGAAGTCCACTTGGATTAAGCAGCCTGAGACGCGGAGGTTCGCCGCACTCTGCTCTGGCAGCCGGGCTGATCCTTATTTCTCATGACATTGCCCAGGTTTCCCGAGCCGAAGAGATGCCGGGAGCAGATCTCCCACCCCGAGATCTGCCTGCCAGGCCTCTCTGCAGGGCAGCCAGGGCAGAGCGTGCCCGTCATGTTCAGTGTCTTCTCTCCCACAATAACCCATCGCTGCCCCGCTGACGGGGTTTCAGCTTACGGCAGCAGGTAATTATGATTTCCCGCCTGCACCTCGGCTCCTTCCCTCACATACTGATGCACTGGCAGGCTGTCCCTGTGCAGAACTCTAGCTTTGGATTTACTCTTTATCCCTCTAAACGCATAATCCACCCCCAACCCCGCTGGTCCCTCGCAGCTCATCCTGACAAGGCAGCGCCGCGTGCGCCTAATAACAGAGTCTTTTAAAAAACATTTGATTTTATCCCTTCTAATTGTCTCTCCTTGCAATCTAGGGGGAAAAGAATATGTAAAGCCGCCAGCTTGTAAGCCTAAGATGTATTTTCATGAGCTGCCTGAATTCATATGGCATTTCTTCCAGGGTGGCTGTGCAGGTCACATCAGATCCTGGACATTTCACAGAACCCCAGAGTGGCCTGGATTGGAAAAGACTTATGAGCAAATGGAGTCCCATCATGAACCCAACACTGACCAGTCCCCACTGACCCATGTCCCTCAGCACTGTGTCTACACAACTCTTCAACCCCTCCAGGGACGGGGACTCCACTACTGCCCTGGGCAAACCCCTTCCAATGCCTGAGAACCCTTTCAGCAAAGAAATTCATCCTCACATCCAATCTCAATTGCCCCTGGTGCAACTTGAGGCCATTTCCTCTTGTCCTAGATAGCAAGATAACCAAGACCCTGGGTAAAGCTGGCATGGGAAGCTGTCTGTTGATATCTCCCTGCTAAAGTGACAGGAAATTGGAGAACAAAACAGCACCAGAAGATGCTGATCTCCTGCAGCAGCCCTAAGGCCAGCTCAGCGTTCCTGCATCGCCGCGCTGCCCCGGACCTGCTGCGCGCCGGGAGCACCGGAGCTGGGCGGCTGCTGAGTCCGAGACCTTCAGGACCGGTGTGACATGGCACCTTCACATCCAAACCCCACACACACCCCACCATGCTCACTGCCCCTTCTGCACTCCGGGTGCTGGTGGCTTCGCTGCTTCTGTTGTATTTTATACAACTAAGCTTAAAATATATAGAATGTTATGAAATTAGAATAATAGCCAAGAAAAGGCTGACAAGGGTGAGCTGTCACGCTCTGCCACGTCACGTAGCGAGGCCCCACACACCCTGTCACACCTGTAATTCACAGCTTAGGAAAACAGGGGCTGCTTAATTAATGTGTGCAAGGAGAGCGATGTGGTCTCTGCTTATCGGAGATCTCTGGCTGGAGCTGAGGTGATATACATGGCTTTAGGGCCAGGGGGAATATTTTTTCTTTTAAATAACAACACCTACATTTTTAATTTAGGTAGCACAATAACCATAAACCCTACAAAGCAATTCTTCATTTTAATAATTCATCTCCTCAAGTTTTACTGTGATTGATCAAAGATATTAAATTTAATAAGAGAATTTATCAAGGTTATCTGATGTCAAAATGAAAGAGAGCCTGGCTTTTCTCACTGGCTGGGGGATGCTGTGTGTTTGTGCGTGTCCACATCGTGTAGCTGGGTCCCAAACACAGCGAAGCCGAGGCCAGGCTGCCCCAGGCTCCCCAGTCCGTGGCAGGGGGGTCCATGGGGAAGGTGCTCCAGCTCTGTGACCAGCTCCTGGAGTGGGGACCAAACTGTTTCCCCTCCAGCCACAGCCTCCAGCCCCGATGGCCCCATGAAAGGCACCTGCAAACCCGCACAGGCAAGTGCCCTGGGAAAGGGCAGGAGAGGAAGGGCCAGTGGTGACAGGGACAGTCCCAGGGGAGTTGAGGGAACGAGGAGTGGCCACAGGAGCTTGCCGAGGGCAGAGAGCCGGTCACCAGCCCCCCGGGAGCCAGGGCTCTGCCGGCACTGGGAGGAGGGAGCGGGTCTGTAATTGATGTTTCTAAGCACCCGCATTGTCACCGGGAATTTAGCACACATCACCTAACACTGGCGGTGATTAAAATCATTTTGACTTCAATGCTGTAGGTGTAACTCAATTACAGAAGGGAAAACCCGCTACTTTAATGCAGTTATCAATCTGAATTAAATTGAGCATTCTTAATAACGTAGCTCATTCCAGGAGGCTTTCCATGCCAGCTTCCGCATCCTTATCCTTCCCCTGCTTTTAACAACAACCCGAGAGGACGAAATGAGCAGTGAAAGCTGGGCTGGCTTCAGCACCGCGGCACAGCCTGTGTTTGTCTGCACGCAGCTCTGCTCCTGCCAGCAGCCCCGGGCAGGAGGGGACGGGCTGGGGGACGTGTACTGTGTCCCGTTCTGGGGCCACCAACAGCAGAAGGACATGGCTGAGAGAGTTGGGGCTGTTCAGCCTGGAGAAGAGAAGGCTCCGGGGAGACCTTCTAGTGGCCTCCCAGTACCTGAAGGGGCTTCAGGAAGGCTGGGGAGGGACTTTGGCCAAGGGCAGAGAGTGACAGAACAAGGGGTGATGGCTTTAAACTGAGCGAGAGTAGATTTGGATGATATGTGAGGAAGAAATTCTTTGGTGTGAGGGTGGTGAGACACTGGCCCAGGTTGGCCAGAGAAGCTGTGGCTGCTCCTCCCTGGAAGTGTTCAAGGCCAGGTTGGTTGAGGCTTTGAGCAGCCTGGTCTAGTGGAAGGTGTCCCTGCTGCTGGCAGGGGGGTTGGGACTGGAGGAGCTTTAAGGTCCCTTCCAACCCAGACCATTCTATGCCACCTTCTCCCACCTCAGCATGGGCACACAGGCCAGCCAAGGGGACAGGACACATGTCCCCGTGGGTCCCCACACCAGGCAGAGCAGCCCCTGCCGCACTCCTGCCATCCAGCCCTGGCCGGGAATTGTTCTGCTCATGAAGAGGTCAGATTGCATTTTCTATTTCTTGTTAATGTTTCATTTTCTCCCTGAGCTGAAGGATAAGCTCCATTTATGAAAGAGGCTGAATATCTATCAAGAAGTTGTTCAGACAGGTCAAGTGGAAACTGATGTATTCAAATAATAACTGTTAAAAAAAAGTCCATTATCTATAAATTAAAGCCTGCCAGGAGCAGATAACTGCCAGGTGTTAAGGACAGTGGGCTGAGGTCTTGCATGTGTCCCTGCAGCCCTCAACCCTTGCTCAGGGGGCTGGGGCCAGGACCACCCTGGCAGGAGGAGCCTTGTGTTGACACCGAGCAGGGATGCTCCCAGTATAGCCCAGTCTGGCACCCAGTGAGCACCTCAATCCCAGTGCCATGTCCTGCCCATCCCACAGGCAGACCTGACAGGGGTCCCAACGTCCCTGAAGGTCCGGGCATGGGCAGGGGGTTTCTCCTAAATGCTTTATGCCATTTAAAAACCAAACCCTGAATGAACAAGGAGGATGTGATGAGAGGCAGAGCCAGAGCTGGGGAGAGGGGAAACTGGCTGAGCAGCCTTCCTCCTCCTGGGAGGATGAGCTGGGCAAGGGCTGAGCTGCCAGCGGGAGAGGGAACTCTGGACTGACAGCCCTTTGGACACGACTCCTCTCGTTTCTCTGCTCGGGAGCAATTCTGCTTTTGACAATCAGGTCTTGCCCAGCTTCCAGCCCAGGAGGGAGGGAAAAAAAAAGGCCCTTAATTAGCATAGCTCCACTATTGAATTACCATTGTGCTGCTGAATAAATAAAGAATGCCATTGCTGGAAATTCCCATGGATCAACAATCAACATCAAACGCCTCATTATTGCCGATGTGGTTTATGATGGGGGCCATTAACAGGAAATGGAATCGATAATGAGAGGAGGCGCAGGGAACAGGCTGTGTGGTGGAACCCGTGCCAGGAGGGTGCTCTGTAAGGGCTCTGGGCACAGCGTGGCAGCACGGCGGGTGTGTGGCCATGGCAGCCCTGCTCCCAGGCTCGGCTCCTCCGGCAAGCGGCACCCGGTGCCCTTCGGTCGTTAAACCCCCGGACAGCCCTGCTGGAGCATCAGGTGCCAGCAGGCTCTGGCCAAGCTGCTTTTCCAGCTGTGGGAGGGGGAATGCGTGGGCAGAGCCTGGGTGTCCTTCCCGGGGCAGCCTTGCCTGCTCACCAGGAGAAAGCAGGATTGTTCCCCAAGGCTTCCGAGGTGCAGCCACCCTTGGCACCGGCGGGACAGCGGGCAGCAAAAATCTCCCCCACTGACCTCCCCTTGGGCAAAACTGCTCATTTCCAACCCGGCTGCATCCTCAGCGCTGTCCTGAGCAAATGCCCCGGCACCCAGGACATTTTCCAAGGAAACAACTCCCCTGGACAGAGAGGAGGAATCACTCATTTCAAAGTCTAAATTACATTTTGTTAATCAGGATTACAAAGAGTAGGAGGCGGGGAAAAAAAAATAAATAAATGCCAGCAACAACTCTGTCCTCTAAATGTTAAATTTGCCCTTGGACACAACGGACAAATTGATAATTATTGTTCTAATTCTTTTCCCTGAAGGTCTGGCTAGATAATTAAACGTGTAAGCTTTCTAGAGATTGAATACCTCCATTTATAACTCGTTGCTCCCCAAAGCACGTGCTCCTCTTGCTCACTGCCTGCTCCAGCCACGACTCCACCAGCGCTGCTCCCTCTCCACGCGCGCCGGCCGCTCTCGTTCCTGCCTGAGGGGTCTCAGGGAGCCCCTTCCTAATTTGTTCTGTGTTTTAACAAGTAGATAAAGTTGTCAGCTGGTGATCTGGAGCGTGCAGAGACAAGAGGGTGAATACAAAACCCATCATCAGGTCGTGCTGCCGCGGCACAGGGAGAGGAGCTGCGGATGGGGCTGGATGGGGCACGGTGAGTGCAGAGCAGAGGGGAGGGTTAACAACAGACCAGGCTCCTCTTCCACTCTTTTAAAATCTCACCTCTCTGGGTGGTTGCTGGTCACTTGTTCCCAACCCAGCTCACCAGTGGGTGCGGGACACAGGGTGCTGCCAACCCCACCAGCCTGGAGAGCCGCTATCCCTGCAAGGGTTCTCAGCATCTTTCAGTGCAAACCACATCCCAGGAGGCTGGGCGACAGCATCTCCGTGGCACACAACTCCCTCTTCACCACTCTTCCCACGCTGGCAAAAAGGAGAATGTGTTTGTTTTTCGTGGTAACGTGGAAGTCCCAAAGCGTGACACAAAACTTGCTCCAAAAACCAGGAGCATAAAGGCTGAAATCACCAGCCACACGTGACCGAGTTACGGAGAGGACAGCCCCGTAAATCTCCAGGCTTAAACCTTAAAACCTGATCAGGGATATTAAAAGAAAGTAGATTTGAAAGATATGCAGAGCCCAATATTATTTAAAGCCTCATAAGTCAGTAATAACGCTTTAAAATCCACTCTAAATCTTGCCAGGAGCCAGGGAGGGCCGGTGTGATGCTGGGAGCCGATGAGCTCCGTGTTGGGTGCTTAGTTAGTGGGCTGGGCACTGGTAACCGGCGCGCTGCAGGAACACCCTGGTGATTACAGGTTTGTCATGTGGATTTCTAAAGTGGGGAAGCAAGACAGCTATTTAGTGCTCATCCTCCGAGCTGTGCTGCTGAAATAACAGTGGGCTTTCCACCATCAACCTCGCAGCAAACACACTGGTGAAGCACGACCCCACCATGCCGGCTGCAACCGATGGCCGCAGGGCTTGTGCCGCAGCCACAGCATCTCCCACAGCCCGGGCAGGACGTGGCTGTTTGTTTGCCATGGGTGAGAAAGGCTCCTGCAGCCCTGCAAAATAACAGCGTGTGCTCTAGCTCACCGTCTGGGCACGGAGAGCCCTTCAGCATGGCCAAAACCCCTGGAGTTCCTCACAGCTGGAGCAGCAGAGGTTACCTGGCTTCACACCCCCATGGATTCACGCTGAGTCTCAGCGACCGGCTCCGAGCTCGCTCTTCCTGAGACGTCTGCCCAGTGCCTGCAGGGTGGGGAGAGCCCGCAGGCCAGTATGGCCAGTGTGATGCAGAACACTTACCCAGATCCCAATCCCCCCACTGGCAAGGGCAATGTGTCCCGTGGTACTTTGAGTTCAGCCTCGCTAAACCCCCACCCCCAGCAACGCCGCACGCCTCAGCCCCAGGCTTCGAAATACCCGAAACAGCCTTATTTATAGCCAGGAAAGGGTGTTGAGAGCCTTGGAGAGAGGGACATCAGCTGGGGATGGCAGCAATAGAGGTGCATCACCTGAGCTCCCTGACAGCCAAAGTCACGGGTCCTGTTAGTGACCAAGAGCAGCAATTCCTCGAGCATCGCGCTGCTCCCGCCCGCAGCGCCCGTGACGCTGCTCCGCCGGGCAAGGACCGGCACACGCGGTGCAGGATGCGGCTCAGAGCCAGCCTGGCTGCTGTCAGGATCCTCACCACCACGACTCGCTCATCACAACGTGGGCTGGAGATGGGAGATCTGTTTTTCCTGGTTAATAAGGTTTATTTTTGTTCTGAATGAATAATACATGATTAGTGTCAAAATAAATTACAGTCCTTCCATTATAAACCACTTTGCTGTTCGGTATCTTCCCCTCTCCCTGTCTTTCTGCTTCTTTCAACTATCTTTCTTTCTCTTTGGCTCCTTCTCTCTCTTTAAAGCTCCTTCTTCCTCCTGTCACCGTCACACCATTCGTTTTCGCAGCAGCAGAACAGAATATGAATTCGCTGCCTTAGGGCTCGGCGGAGTTAAGAGCACGTTGGGCTGGGAACGTGCTGATTGGTCTGAATTATGTAAGAGCCAACCAAAGCGGCTGGAACCCACTCGTTTGATACAAACAATAATAATACCCAAATCCAAGAGCCAGTGTTTTTCATCTGTGCTGGGTTCCCAGGTTAAGGGAGGGCGCAGGGATGGGTGCTCGCTCCCACCCGAGCGCTGGGTCCCCATGGGTGGGAAGTTCAACTGCACATGTAGCTGTGACAGTGTCTTTGAAGCATGTCCCAGCTTTGTCCTTGTCCACCTCTGCTGCTCACATCCCCACCACTCTTCTTGCTGCTGGGGGTGCAGAGAGCCCACCCAGAGCGGGGACCTCCCGGCTTCCCAGCGTGGCTCAGCCACGGCACAGGCTGTGAGGGGCTCAGCTCCACCAGCCCAGCCATGCCCCGGTGCGATGGATGCACCTTCCCTGCCTGCAACACGGCCATCACCACCCGCCAGCGAGGCCACAGAACCACAGAGTGGTCCTGGTCACCTACTTGTGCCAACAGCATCCCCCTCCCCAGGCACTGGGGTCACCAGGGCTGGAGGGAGCTGCTGTGGCGGAGCTGGGGCTTCAACCAGAGCCCGACCGCTCCGACAGCAGCACGGGCAGCTCCGACCTGTGAACTGAACAGAGAATGTTGTGTTTCAGGCTCCTGCCTAAGACACCTGGAGAAGGTGACTCGGGTGAAGGGCTGCAGGCTTTGAGATTGGATCTCTGCATTGCTTTCTCCCGCTAAAGAGCAAAGTGGCTGCTTTTCTTTATTCCATCATTAGAAAATGAAGTGGCTTCATAAAATATTTATGTTTCTAAAAATAATTGCTTTCCTTTTAAGACCCTTGAAGTGAAACCTGATGATGGTGTAAGCATTGTCCAGGTCATATTCCAAAGAGCAGAAACCATAACAAAACAGCCAGTACCAGCCACTTCAGAGGGAAGACTGATGGCTTTATTTAATTGCTTTATACCAAAAGGACTTTGCTTCCCAGCCTCAAACAATGAGAAATCCTCCGAATCACCACAACAACCCAAGGCTTGAGGCAGCGTCTGCCAGCCCCTGTGAGCACCACCCCGGCCATGCTGATGGCAGAGCGGGGTCGGGAGGAGAAAGGTAGGAAATTGCCTGGGGTGTTTCTGTGCCAGCAAGTGACAATCCCATTCCAGGGCACAGGGAGAACCGCGGGATGCGTAAGACCTGCCGAGCTGAAGTGGATGGGAGCGGGCTGGCCCCAGCTCTCCTCTCCATCCTCTTCCTATGAGCTTGCCATGAACAAGGCCTTCTCACCTCGAAGTTTTCTAAGCAGACACTCAGTCGTGCATCAGGGTAGTTGCCCTTGTTCTTTTGTACGCTTTAAAATAAGGCGTAGCGTGACCTTTCCTGAAAGAGAAGGATGATCCCAGTCTGATAAATTCCAGGGAACAATGCACATCTCATTCAGGTTTATTACCCTTGTCGTGAGGTTACAGAAATGCTGTTTCAGATTATTGCGCTTAACCCGCCGCCAGCCCCCGCAGTAAATCAGCAGCCGCTGCCTGTGCCTCCCTGCCTGGCAGGGGTTTGGGCAGCTCTGCCCTGGCAGCCCCCGTCCGTCGGTCAAAGGTAGGGGAGGAATCTGCTGCTGGTTTAACCTCACGTGCAGTGGATTCCAGTAAATCTTCAGGGTGTGAGTACATCACAGCCGCCTGCTCCACAGCCACACGTTTCTGCTGTCGTGAGGTAAGAACCCGGCCAGGGAAACATCTCCCGGGTTGATTTGTGCCAACAGCTGAGTCATTTAAATGGTGGGATTTATACAGGCGGGAATAAATTGGACACCTGTGCTGAGAAAGCTGAGTTAAAGCCAAAATAAAAATCAGCCTCGCATTGTTCGGCGATGGCTCCGCTATTATGCATCAAGGGCATTGTCTCCAGCGAGACAATTCGTTTTCTGAGCTTGTCCTCAAGATGCCACAGGAGAAAAGCAGCGTCGTCTTTCTTAAATCCTTGTCAATTGCTCGAGATGATGGCATGTACATAAAAATCCCGTAAATTCCAGCGTGTTGCAGCTTTGCTGTTTAAGGATCAGGCCTTGACAACGTGCTAAGGGGTAGAGGTTGAAAACACGGGTGTTCTCTGCCACAAAGCACTTGCTGCCACGGGGTATGGCGGCAGATGGGTTTTCAGGCTGCAGACGGCCGTGGACACGGCCACACTGGCTTGAGGGTGGCCACAGAGGGGTGCAGGGGTCACGAGCTGGAGGATGCACCCAAGGACACAGCCCCTTCCCCGCTCGTGGGCTTGGCAGGACGCTGGGCACAGCGGTGGGACCAGTTTTCGTGTCACACGATGTCCGGACGATGCACAAAGGACTCTCTGCAGCCACTGGAACAAACCGAGAGCTGAGCTGTGCTGGACCATGGCCCTGAGAATCCCAAATTCCTCTGCCCGGGCTGCTCAGCGGAGAAACGCTCATGGCAGAGTCCTGCTCAGAGAAATAAAACCCGAGCGCAGAGAGCCGAGGCCACGGGCGCCGATTTCCCCGCAGCAGTGGAGATGGTGTGAGCAGGCGGGAGGGTCCCGCGTGGGGCAGGGGGTGACGGTGCCATGGGGAGCCGGGGTCTCTGGGGTCTCGTGCTTCCAACCCACAATGGCCTCACCCAGCTGTGCAGCCCGCACTCGGGATCCTCGCTTCCCTTTTAATTGTGCTTCAAAACCAGGGTAACGACTTCAAAGTAGGCAAAGGAAGCAGCCGACAAAGACATAAGGGCTTGTTTGATCTTTTGCTGAGAGGAGATTAGGAATCAATTCATAATAGAAACTGTGTAAGTGCCAGTGCTGGAGGAAAAGCAGAAAAGAGCCGGGACCAGCGCAGCCGGGGGGTCCGTGCTCCCGGGACGCGTTGGCTGAGTGTTCAGGGAGGGAAATCCGTGAGGATGAGGCCAAGAGCCCAGCGCTGGGGTAGGGGCTATGCCCGCTGGCAGGCACCCCCACACTGCAGACACCTTCCCCTTGAGGAGGAGGAGGAGGAGGAGGAGGAGGAGGAGGAGGAGGAGGAGGAGGAGGAGGAGGAAGCTCCCGTACTGTTGGTTCTCGCTCACGCAGGGCTGGTGTAATCCCCCCGGCTGTCCCCAGTGCAGGTTCCTCTCGAGAGCTTCTCACCAGCTCTCCTGCCTCAGCTGAGCAGGAGCCTCGAGCCAGGCCTGGGGTTGTGCTTTTTACTGCCAGGATTGAGAGGAATAAAATCTAAAACCTGGCACCAGGCACGAAGCAAAGTTGCTGCCGACAACAATAACGGCGCACTCGGGCAGCTGAATTGAATATGACCCTTCTTATGCAGCAGGTCAGCAAATAAATTGAGGGATTAATTGCTGCTGTCGATACACATCTCAGCAGGGGCCAAACACTTACAAATGTGAGCTGAGCGCCGCAGTCGCAAGGATGGAGCTGGTGTGTCCAGGCCTGGCACCTGGCACTGAGTGGCCTTAGGGACATCGTCTGGGTCATCCTCTGCTCGATGCTCGGCACAGTGTCTCCAGCTTCTTCCAGAGCCAGCCATTCTCAAACCTTGTTTTTCCCAAGCTGGTTTTGGCCCCTGCTGGTGCTCACCGCTCGCTGCATGCCCACCAGCCCCAGGGCACGTCCCAGCTCTGTACCCACAGCATCTCAGTGCCTGTCCCCGTGTCACCCTGCTAACAACAACGCTTCCAGAAGGGGATTGCTCATAATCCCAGCATGCTGCTTCACTCGCTCTCCTCTGCTGCCAGACTCTGCCACCAGCCTTAGCTGCTGTGTAAGGAGCAGGAAAAGAGCAAAAATGGCTCAGCTGAGTGCTCAGAGCAGAGAGACGGGATGAGGAGCAAGGAGATGGTGCAAGGAGACTGGAGGGGGCTGGGGCTGGAGCTGGGGCTGGGGTTGGAGCTGGGGCTGGAGATGGGGCTGGAAATGGGGTTGGAGATGGAGCTGGGGCTGGAGCTGGGGCTGGAGCTGTCAGAGCTGCCAGGCAGGACAGTGGTTTGCTTGGCACAGGACGGGCTCGGCTCCGCTGGCAGCTCCACAAAGGCACCATCCACACCACCACCACCCACTGAGGCCGACCATGGGGCTGCAGCAGGGGCTGGGGCTGCTGGTTTCACAAAGCCATGCACACTTACTGTTTCACTTTGTTATTTTAATTCTGCATCTTAGGTTCTACTGCTGCTACCAGAGCAACACATCATTGCACTAGAAATGTTATTTAATCATTTTTTAAAAATAGGCTCTGGAAGATCAGTGAATGGAAATACCTGGAACACAGACCACGTTGGTCATCCTACAGCAACAAATGTGTTCTCCATTCTCAGAACAAGTCAGCTGTGACTTGCTCTAGCCACTGGGCTACAAATTATTCACATCTGCTGGTGACCATCGTCAAGAAATCATAAGCCCTTCTGCTCCTGAAAGAGCTTCTAGATAGATGCATTCCTCCTAGAGATTATTAATTAATATGTGTTATTGGTTTTGTTAAAATCATCTGTGCTAATTTTAGGGGGGGTTTTAACAATATCTTTGCATTAAGTGCAAATAGCCTGGAACTAAGGGATGGTTTTTGTGAATGTGGATATGAATGCCTCTCCTGGAAACGCTCTGCAGCGGGGGGAGGAGAAGCATTAACGGTCCCATTACGCTGTGTTACACGAATGGCACGTTTCGCTCATGCAGGGGATTTAATGGCTTGGTGCAATAACAGTCTAAAAGCTGGCAAGGGTAAGATAATGGACTGTAAAAAATAGATGTTTATTGACAGTTTTTCTCATTGTTTGGATTTCTGCAGGGCTGAAGCTCCTCGGCGTGCCACGCGATGCTGCGCGGGAAGGTGACTGTGTGGAGGAGACCCTCCTCTGGCAGCTGGGGAGGGAGGGAGATATGGAAATATGTCAAATTAACGTTCCAGCACAATGCACAGGCTTTAATGATAAACTTTGTGAAGAGAGGCTGACATGGCTGTCTGTCTCCAGGTCCTCAGAGTCATTTGATCATCTCCCTAACAAAACACTGAGCCCTCCCAAAGACACACCACTGCAGGCTAGGAAATAACATCCCCACTAAAGATGCCACGAGCTGGAATTATATAATCTCTTATTACACAGTGAGATGGCACAATTTGGCCCCTGAAGTCTGAGACACATTTCTCAGGTGTGTTCAGAACATGTCTTCATTTTCAGTATTCACGCCCAGGCTGCATTCCCACACAGACCTGGGGCTCTGCTCCCGGGGCGGTCGTGCTAGCGGCTCGTCCCAGCACCCTGAGCAGTGATGGGCAGTGACAGAGCTGGACATCAGCAATAACAGAGGTGGACATCAGCAATAACAGAGCTGGATATCACCTCCACGTACTGCCTGGGTGCTCCCCACACCTTTAGGTGTCTTGTAAAAGCACTGGAGCAGGCAGCATTACAGGGTTTATTTTCTAACACCACCGAGATCCAACAGCAGACACAGGCTTCTTTGTCTTCAGCTTCTAAATAAGGGGTTATAAGGGAAAGAAATTACTTGGCTACTTCCCTGAGCAGGAGCAGCAGGACAAGAACAAGCTCTTTCCAACCAGCTCCAGTCCCTGTGCCTCCCGGGGATGGCAGCGGGCAGGAGGGTGCTGGCAGCCGGAGCGGGGCACCGGAGCTGCCCGGAGCTGTGCAGTGTGCAATCAAACCGAGGGGTGGGAGATGTCTGTGGAGACCCAAGGCAGTTAGTGATACAGCACTTGTGATAATTGTTCTGCTTGGAATCTCATGTGCTGGTAATTATTACTCTCCTAATTTCATTATTCACTATTGTGATAGGTAGCTTCACCTCTATTTCTCTCTCATACAAACCTCTTATTAGCATTCCCTGCAATGAAATTATTCCCCATCCTACAGCTGAAAGAAGCCAAGAGCAGGCTGGTGCACAAGATCATCATGTTATACTCGCCTCTCTGTGGCTCCTGTCTTCTGCACTTGCTCTGATATCAAAAGTGGTGTCACGGGAGGGCGGTGCGGGGCCATTGGGGCAGCTTCCTGACAAGTGTCCTTTCCTGGGGGGAACACAGCAGGAGAACCCAGCAGCGATCACCCCGTCACCTCCACCAATCTCTGCTCCAGACCACACAAAGCTGTTCAACCAGGGCTTTTGGTCTGTTTCCAAAAATAAAAAATAAAAAAACAATGCAAACTTCCACTTAGCTTTTCTTATGATCCATAAAACGCTGCTGGAGGCAGAAACAGCTGCGGATATAAAAAAGTTACAGTTGGTAAAGAGAACTTATTTGGTACTGCCTGTGCCTGTGCGAGTGCTGGGCTGCTAGTGCAGAGATAAAGCATCGCTGCTGCCTTCCTGCACCCGTGCCCCGGGGTGCCACGTGCGGGCAGGGCTGGGTGTCTCCGGACCGTGGTGGCACTCGTGGCTTTCTGAATCCCCCGCTGTCTCGCCGTGCGCGGGGTAAGGGACATCGTGCACTGGAGCCGGTGCTGTTGACACGGTTGGTGCAGCATGAAAGCTCTATGGCAAGGGAAGGGCTGGCACAGGGACATCTGAGTGAGAACCCAACTGCTCCAGCTGGCCGTGTCCCTGAGCGTGCAGCCGTTACATCCCACCCGGCGTGCCAACAACATCAAAGCAGGCAGGAAAGGGTTAACGGAGGCACCAAGCAGGCTGATTAACCTCGGGTGCAAGGTTATAAAAAGCTGCAGGTGGGCTGAAGGGCTCTAGAGTTCTGCTTGCCCCAAGGCTGGAGGATGAGAAGGGCACCATGGGCTGTGTGGGTGCTGCTGGTGCGGATGCTGGAGGAGTGACCTGCTCCCCATCTGCATGGGCTGGAGGTGAGTGTGGGCAGCTCAAAAAGGGGGTCCCTGCAACCCTCCCCATTCCAGTCAGGAAAGCCAGCAGCCCCCAGATTCCTGTCCATAATCCATCACCTTGTTTTGCCTCCTGGAAGCTGGAGAGGGGAAGGTGTAAGGTGGGTGGAGGGAGGGAGCGTAAGGAAGACTAAT
Organism: Caprimulgus europaeus; assembly: GCA_907165065.1. The sequence continues at coordinate 833,548 of OU015546.1, forward strand.
TGCAGCTACAGCTCGGGACTGTGGCTGCTGCAGGCGTTTGAAATGAAGTAATTTTCAACTGCAAATTGGTAACTGGATCCTTAATGTTAGCTTTGCAGATCCTGAGAACCCACAACCTGTTGTAACGCCTTGCCACGCAGCGCTGGGACGTGGCCAGCCAGGCGGGGAGCAGCGTGAGCCCACGCAGTGGCCAGGGCGGTGCCATGGCTCCCACGATGCTGCTCCTGTGATGATGCCCGCAGAGGGCTCATGATGCTCACAGAGGGCTCAGTGCAACAGCTTAACAGCAGTGCTTAAAAAGAGGAGTTGCCATGGCAACGGCTACCCGGGGTTTTTTGTGCATTGGTACAGGGAAGTGCTTGTGTGGTGTGTGCCCAGCCATGGCACAGCAGTCCCACTCCTCTGCCCGAGGCAGCCCGTGTCCCACTGTGCCCACTCTCCTCCGTGGCACATCTGTGGTGGCCACTGCTGGGACCTGCACTCCAGCAAGGTGGCCACCCATTGCCCACAGCTCTGAGGATGCCACACTCTTGCCCGGGCTGTGGTTTCCTCTGGCAAACACTTGCTGTCCAGGCTCCCTAGGATGGAGCTCTCCGTTAAGCAGGAACCTGCCTGTGCATCGGCCGGGAGCAGCCCGGTGCAGGGATGACCAGCAGCTGCCCGGAGCACAGGGCACGTGTCCTCAGGGAGGTGACTGCTCATTTCCCACTTGTAATTACCTTGCATGCTGTCTTAATATCTTAGTTGCTAACTAAGACTAGATCTTTGGTAGCAATAAAAGCAGTCCCTTGGTGGGTGGGGTTTTTGGCATTTCATCTCTGTTCCAAAATGAATAATTTATGCAAGCCTTTATTGGAGCCCAGAGTTATACAATAAATGTTCCATGCAAACACGCTCACATATTTCAATGTTAATATCTCTCCAGCGAATTTCCCTGGCAGGCCAAACCAGCCTGGGATTGCCACATTGCTTATTTACGTAAAATATCATAATCCCACTTTTATTTGCATTTCTGAAGTGCCATTAGGGTGATTTGGAGCATATGAGCCCAGACAGTTGATTGCAGCTGCAGCTCCTGGTCCAGGGTGGGAAATGACTGTCAGGACTCTGAGGCACGACGTGGCCAAGAGCAGAAATAGGTTTTGGCAGTCGGGGACTTTGGGAACGGGGAGCCCACGGGGGTAAGGGCCAGGGCACAGGGGATGAGCGTCTGGGTGTTTGCAAGGGGAGGTGTGTTTGTGTGGGGCTGAGCAGATGGAGACAGAACAGCGTGTGTCAGTGGGAGCTGCTGAGCTGCAGCCTGAGCCCAGCCTCCAGTCTGGCTTTGGGCAGCAAAGCCTTTAAGGCAGTTTAAATCCAAGGCAGTTCTTGTGAGAGGAGGGTGGCACCTCCCAGCAGTGAGAGCTGGGCTGCAGCCCTGCTCCTCCCTGAACCAGTGTGCTCTTTAGGGATTTCTTCCTTCCTCAGTGAGGTGAAATTGTACCCATCAAAAATGATTTCACTGCTTAAATCCCAACTGTAGCCTCCAGAGACTAATTACCTTCTTCCTGCATTTGCATCATTTACACTCAAGTCAGTTTAAGGTATGTGTGATGTTTTGGGAGGAGAAGAGAAACTGAGAGGCAAAAATCTTCTAAGAAGTAAATGGTTTGTAAGGAAGATGCGAGAACACGAGTGTGATGAGCGCAGCCATTTTGAGATGGGTTTGATCCTCCTTCCCATCAGGACTGGGACAGGGAGGTGATGGAGGGTAAGTGTCCCTCAGATGAGCACTTGCCAGCCTTTCACCTGCAGAAGGAGCCTCCAGCCAGGATGGAGATGTGTGGCTTGTGCTGCTCCGTGTCCCCTTCAGAAAGAAATGACAAGTGCCAGCTCTGTGATGCTGTGCCTGTCTGAATCCAGATGTCTGGCTCTCATACAGATTTGTGATGCTTTTGCTGCTCACAGCAGAGGCAGCTTCAAGACAGGCAAAAATGAGTTCCAAGTTGTTGCTTTGCGTGCTGTTGTCTTCAGCCAAGCTAACTGTTGCTGGGGCTTTCTGATGTTCTTTGCGTGATTTGAGGTTCTCTTTAAAGCTCAGGATTGTGCAGCCACAGGTCTCGGTGATGGAGAGCAGGGAATGGTCTCCTCACAGCCAGGATGTGCATTGACATGTCTTCTGCTTTGCTCTGCTTCAAAACAGGGCATGGGAACGATTTTCCAGGCATCTGTGCTAGCCACTCAAACCTCCCAAACTCCTCATTTAAGCATGTTCTCATCTGCTTTTCTTCTGTCCCTGCAAGTTCCACCTGGTGCTGATGATCCAGTTCGGGGCTTTCCTTGCTCACACGGCCGGGAGCAGCGGCTCCATAGAGCGAAGGTGGTTGGGATGTCCCCTGTGCTGTGGCCGGGTGGCCAGCAGCCCTCCTGGGACTCAGCAGCTCCTGCTGCCTGGGGGTTATAGTGGCTCTCTGGGGACAGGAACTTCAAATGTCACAGGTGAGCTCAACGGGAGAATTTCCAACGAAAAGCAGTAACGGTTGTTTGAGAAAATTAATTGAATTTATTTGACAGATACTTGCAGATCTAGGGAGCAAGTGCATATATACCTGGAAGAATTGCTTCAAAGAAGCCTATTGAGGCTGCTGTCACTTGTTCTGTGCCTTTTTCATATTTTCTTTCTCTTGAAACTGATATCAGCTGGAGAGCTTGTGAAAGAGGACTTCATTTCATCCAAAAGCAAGCTCAGCAGCACCTGGCACATTCTGGAGGATCTCCACAGGCTGTCATTGTCTGGCCATGCTGCTGTCTGGGCAAATTTAGCACATCGCCAGTGGGCTGCTTTCATAGCAGTGCTGCGATTTCAGGAGAGCTACAAATTTATATTCCCCTGTAATTGCAAGAGCACACCTTGGCCATGTTGCTGTAGCAGGAAAATGGCCCTCCCCAGTGCACTGGGGACCTGGCAAAGATGCTGGCACAAACAGGCTAATGAATGTTAGATAACTTGCATGTTTCACTGACTGAGCTTAAATATTGAAAGAGCAGCGTCCCTGCATCAGAGAGAGGCTGAAAATTATTTAAATCTAGGGAATGTTTTCCCCTCTGCACACTGGGATTTGCATGGGGATCTCACTTCAGTGTTAATGGGATTTCTGAGTTTGGAACATATCTTAATGCACTGCATCCCTCGTATCTCTTGTCTAAGTAAAACGAGTTTGAATTTTTCATCTTAATTGCAGACTTGTGATCTGGAATAGGCATTTTTGTACTGAAAAGCATCCGCTTTTAGCTCTGCTCCTTGGGGTAAGCCATGCCAAAGCTGTGTGCCCAGTCTCTGCTGGCATTTGGGGAGCACAGCTGTATCCCAGGGGGTTATATATCAGTAATCACCTCAGCCAGCTCGTAAATCTCCCAAGTGCCTCACAGCTCCAGGCAGACTCCCCTTCTGTGGACAGGTAAATGCCAGCGAGACATTTTGTGCTGTTATTCCCTACTGAGCTTGGAACAGCTTTTTCTGTCTGTGCTGTGGGGATGTAAGAGCGGCCCCTGCTCTGCACAACCCCGATTTGGCTGAAGTGGGTGGTCCATGGGGAGCGGTGAAGGTGCTCCAGGCTGGGTGGCAGCAGTCCTAGGTGCTCCCCTTCCTCGGTCAGCCCCTGGGCAGCTGGAGTGCTTCAGGCAATTCCTCCTGCTCAGGACCAGGCTTGGTCATCAAGCTAATGGTTTTGGCTATTGCTGTTATGCTGCAACTGTAAGAGCACTCTTTAAAGTTGCTGCTGTAGTGAAATAAAAAGTTATCTCTAACCCTCCAGGGATTTGGCAAAGATGCTGGCACAAAAATAGTTTGTAATGAGCTTTAAGACATATTAATGAAGTATAATTATTATTACTGAGTTCAATTACAGCCCTTGGATTACAAATATTCTCCCACAATCCCTCAAGAAAGAAATGCATCTTGTCTCTGCAATTAAATAAACTGCATATCAAGGGGAGGGAAGAGGATTAGGCTACAGAAGAGAGAATTGCTTCAGCTTGACTGTGGTGGCCCCTCTCATTCTCCCAACTGCGCTTTGAGGAGAAGGATCCCTTCTCAGCACAGTGCAATGGCAATAAAAATATTTTTTAGGAAACTGGTGGTTGGTTTCTTTCCAAAGTCCTTGGCATCTGGAATGCAGCAGTTGCCATGTTAATAGGCTCTAATAAACTCCTTTCTGAAATATCTACAGAAGTGCACACCTGCACGTTTCTGTTTCCCATAGATGCAGCCTAGGCACTTGTTAAGGGGTTTTTCCTTCCCTGGTTACTGAGTGCAGAGGCAATATTGAGGAATTCACATGTTTCCCACAAAGGAGCATGACTGAAAGCACAAAGCAGTAAGAAATGTGTAGCTGCAAATGCAGAGCGTTGCCACGGGTCAAGTGCTGGGGAAGCTGCACACCGAGTGCAGGGAGCTTGACCTTGATGATGCAGTGGAAATGTCAGGCAGTGGTAGAAACAACGTGCTCCCTGGAGAATAGCAAGATCCAGGGCTGGAGTAGCTACTGATGTGCCTCTGGGCTGCTTGGCCAGAGAAGCTTGCCTCTGGAGAGCTTTGAGGGAAGGAGAAGCCAGAGTACTGAGCTGTGAGGGTCACTGCATTGCTTCCACTTGCAGAAAGAAATCCATTACTGAGATTACCCCGACGTGGCTGGCAAAGGAGCAGGCTCCCACCCAGGGTCAGAGCAGCTCTGCTGGCTTTGACACCAGTGAAGAAGAGTCTGCTGGCATCCAGGAGATGATAGAGGTGGCCCACAGAACAGGCCTGCTACTTCAGCAGGTAGCTCTGTTCCCTCCTGCATCCCAGCACACGATGCTCCAAACCAGCCAAAGCGGGAGGTTCAGCGTAGCTCTGCCATTTGCTGCTTTTAACCCTAAAACCAGTCCTGAAACTCTCCTGACATCAGAATGCACCGAGTTAAGCATGAAAGCAGAAGTCCTTGGTGAGGTTGTGGCTGTTTTTCCTGCAGGACATGAAGAAGCAATGACAACCCTTGGCAAGTGCATGGACAGGCGTGGAGGCCGTGATGGCAGCGGTTGGGGTAAGTTACCGGCTGCCTTTCCCAGTGCTGCCTCGGAGCTTGGTCTCTGCTGCTGTTAAGCAGGATGACAAAATCCCCACCATGCATGTTGTAATAGCTTCTCCTTAACATGGCTACTGCCTGCAGCCAGAGCAGTCTGCCTGCGCCTGTCGTTCCCGGAGGTGACAGAGCTAACACGTGTTTAAATTCCCTCAGACCCTGCTATCTGAACACGTTCCTTGTGCAGCCTGATCCGTGTTAAACCTTCCCTCCCTAACCTGGTGAACACACTGTCTCAGGGCTGTAGGACACCCCTTCGTACTGTCAACCCTACTTCTTTGTTCCTGCAAGTGTGCTACCCATGGGGAAACCTTTGTCCAAATAATCTCAGATTCTCCAAAGAGAGAGAGCTGCTGGCTTTGCTTTCCAGTTGAAGTGACAGCAAGGAATATATAGATTTATTCTTTTATTCATTGGTGGCTTTTTATTCCTGTATCCTCACATCAAATCCAAGTGTCAAAATAACATCCCCAGTATGCCAGCCCCAGCTTCTGGCCACCTGACGGACATCTGAGGAACAGGTATTTTTGGATAAAAAGGATAACCAGTAAGGGCTGTTTAGTGAAGAACACTCGAGACACATGGGAAGAAGAAATTAATGCACAAATTTCTACTAGAATCTGAGAGAATTGGAATTACAACAGCCACCCCTCCAACTGCTGCAGCTCTGCTGTGTGCCAGGCAGCCCTGGACCTCGGTGGCATCCCCAAAGCAGAGCTGTTGTGAGCACTGTGGATCCCTGGCTACAGATGCTCCTTCCAGTGATGGCTCAGGGCTCCTGGCACAGTGTGATCAGACAACCACTCGCCAAGACGAGGAGGCAGTGTGCATTGCCATGTACCCGCCCTGGGTGTGGAAAGAGGCAAGAAGAGGGCCAGAAAGATGTGGCAGTCGAGTTTCTGGCTATATGACAGTGTTTGTGTCACTAGAACACTTCTAAGCTCTAAGCCTTCTTCCAGCTTTTATTTAATTCTGACTCTGCTCAAGTATTAAGCACTGTCAGTGCACACAGAAAAGAGCCCTAGAAACTCGCTGCCTGTGAAGGAGTTCTCAGCTGCAGGCTTTGTCCACTTCTGTGGTTAATCTGTCTCTGAAGTGCAGCTATTGCACACCGGGGCAGTGTCTGGACAGGCACAGCTGCAGTTTCTCCCCAGTGTGGAGCAGCGTGGATGGCAAGGCACAGAGCTGACCCTGCAGAGAGGGGGAAGGTGGCTCCGGGGCTGTGGCACTGTGGAACAGAGCTACTCCTGGAAAACCTGCTTCGAAAGAGTCGGTACACAGGAGATCCACCAGTGATTTCTTGATGGAGGCATATTTGCACGTAGGAAATACTTAAACAGATTGTAATGAAGATCTGGCTTCATTACTGGAGCCTCGTAGGGCTGGTAACTGAATTGCTCCTGTTGCACTCAAGTCCCCCGTTGGAAGGAATGTGGAAGCACACGGCATTCTTGGAGGCTGGAGCAGTTGTCTTAGCACGAATCCTGCCAACAGTACAACATTGCTTGCTGTTGCATGAAGAGAACATGTCTCCTCTGATTGTTTTTTCCTGCTCTTCTGAGACAGATGCTGTCTGAGGATCCCCACTGGTAGAAGGTCTCCTCTGAGGTACATGTAACCTCTGGCATCGGTAATGGAGGGTAAAAAAATGTAAGGCTAAGTGCTTTTCAGGTGAAGCTTGCTCCTTTTCTGGAAGGAGTCTGTGAGACTGGACAAGAGACTGATCTCAGTGGCCTGTTCCATGCTCCTACTCTAGGATGTTTCAGCTGTAATTATCCTTTTTCAATTTGGGAAGCTATTGAGCTGTGTTAATATTACCAGAGTGGTTCAAACTCCCACTCTTGTCTGATACCAGAAAGATGTCTCTTGAGGAAAACACTGATGGCTTTTTGCTCTGCTAAGAAGGTGCTGCCTGGCCCAGCCTTCTCCATCTCAGATTAGTGATCATCAGTAGGGACTGTGCCTCTCCTCAGACCAGCTCTGTCCTTCGAGGCATCATTTGTCTGCCCAGCAATTGGTGACTCTTAGGAGACAAGAATTAAATTGTTGAAGCTTTATGAAATTTATGTATTGAATTATCACAAGATAAGTGACAGAAAATGAGCAAGAGTTAATGATGTGACATAGGGAGAGTGCCACTGTGTAGCAATCATTTCAAAGGCAAACAGAAATATTTATAGACTTGGGACTGCAAAACTTGCCACTGCACTCTGACACGAGATGTGCTATTGATTCACGGAGCAGCACTTGCAGGTGGGGCTTTGACAGCCCTGTGGGCACAGCTCTGCCTAAAGGTAAGTCTCACCTCCGGCTGGTTTTCAAGGCATGTACTAGTGGGATAAAATCAGGTAAAGCTTTGTAAAATCGGAATTTAAAATTATCCTGGCGATCTTTTCTTTTCAATTCCTCTCCAGATTTCCCTACTGACAGCCAGTGCAGCTGTGGGGGGCTTGCAGGGATGGTCCCCACCCCGAGCTGCCCCATTGCACCGTGTCACCAGCTCTGAGGGGAGTGCCCCGTGTCCCCTCCAAGGGATGGCTGTGCACAGCTCTGCCAGGCTCTGTCACCTTCGGGCAGCGCTTGCTGCTGCCTTGTGAGCCCAGACTTTGGGCACAGGCACAGTTCATGCAGACGTTTGCCCCTCAGCTCCTCCGTGGCTCCCCGTCACGCAGCCTCCTGCGATGTTTCTGCTCCGTTCTGCGCTCCAAGCAGTGCTGCAAAGTGAAGAGGCTTGGGGAGAGGAAATGACCGTGATCCTGAGAGTCTGCATGTGCTGAAAGGCAGAAAGACTCCCAAGCCCACAAACATCTGAGAGCAGCTACCTGAAGTCACCCTGCTGCAGGCCGCTTCCCTGCTCCGCTCCTGAGGATTATCCCGGGCTGGGGGGCAGTTGTGAAGCAGAACAAATCCTCGGTGGGTACCTCGTCAGCGGAGCAGCACGCCTTCCCAGCAGCCTCGGGCTCGGCCCCTGCTATTCTTGCATTGCTAACAGGGACTGGCTAATTCTGATGGGAGCAGAAAGAATTTGCTATCGCCTGCAGACAATAGAGGGAAGAAGATAATTCATTCCCATCCCAAAAGCAATCTCTGCAGGCGGGTTTTGAGGCAGGTTTCCAACCATCTCCCTTTGGAGACCACCAAGCAGGCTTTAAACATTCCTTTATATTTTTAGCAGCAACATAATAGTGGTGGAAATTGAATAAACTCCACCATCAAATATTTATCCCATTACACTGGCTCAAGTAATTTAAGCTGCTAAAATCAACACTGTGGTTTTATTTTTAATGAGGTTTGTGTAAAACAGCCTCTTCTACCATTGTCAGGTGTGTATGGAAGAGAGTTGCATTTACTCAAAGCATTTTTAATCTACCCGAAGAAACAATGTTAAATAATATATAACCCTTATCAAAGTGTTACCTGGCACTGGTAGGAAATCCAGCTAGGGCCAGGCAAGCCTGATGTTTACCAGGTCTTAGGACAGAGGAAGAGCATATATACATTTATTATTATTTTATTAAATTTTAATCTAACTGTCATGACCCAGATCCATGCCAGCTGGGAAAAGCAGACTATCAGAGTTACTAAACACAACTGCTCCAGCTCCCTGGGGTTCCCCAGCAAAGAAACCAGGTAAAAAAAAAGGGGCATCTGGGTCAGTGGCAGGAGGGCTGTGCCCACGTGTGGCTCTGGGGCCACATCCCCGGTCTAACACTGACCCCCAGTGCTGGCAGCGGGTTCAGCCCAGTGCTGGGCTCAGCTTTGCTCCTGGGAGTAGCTAAATGGGTACAAAGTTAAAGCCACTGTTAAGTCTGACGTAAATTAAACCATAATCCCTGTAGCAAAACGATATGGAAAAAGAAGAAAGTGGTGGGAAGAGAATGCTTGTTTGCATGGCTGCAGCTAAAGCAACTATTGAATTAAGTCAGAAAAAAACATTTCTGTAAGCTATTGCATTTTAATGGCAAGGCTAAGTTTGCCAGAGTCCATGTAATCAGATTCCTGGAGCAAAGGTAATGATTTGGTCTCAGCAGGATGCTTTGTGCTGGGAGAGATTTACTGGCTTGTGAAGCGCTTTAAAAATCAACACTGCTCAAAGCAATTAAGGTCTTTGGAAGGGTAGGGAACCTTGGGCAAATCAGATGCCCTGAATTCATTGGGTAGTGTTTGCAGAGTGCTTTGGAAAGGATTTGCTGTGTAAACACTAGAGATTGTTAGGAGAATTGGGTATGTGCATCAACAGCAGAGAGGATCTGATTGCCAGCAGCAAGCCCTGGGCAGAGGTCTGGCACCTCCAGTGGTACCTGTCAGAGGGAGGTCAGCACCCTACAGCTCCTCAGCCAGACAAGGATTACAGCTACCCAGCTGGAGACCGGCTCTCTGAATCCTCTATTTCTCAGATGTCCCTTAAGGTTTTTCACTAATGAATCTCAGAGTTTTTCTCTTTGCTGCTCCTTCTTGCAAAGCCTATGTACTCTGCTCGGTTGTGTTAATTAATTTCTTCAGATACTGGCTTTCCACATTTGGTTCTTGATAAGATAATAGAAAGAAATCTAAAATAGGACTCAAAAATAACTTCTCACATGGCAAGTATAAAGCTTCATTATGTATCATAAATTCCCTGTTATTTCTATGTCAGGGCTCTCTAGGTCCTGATGTGAACGCTCTTCAGTAAAGAAAATTATTCAATTTATTTGAGTGGTGCAAAGGTGCTCAAGAGAGCAGTGCTCAGGACAGCTGCACCAGAGAGCTGCACACCCCCTCAAAGGTTTCGGTTCTAACTGGGACATCAACTCATCAGAAATTTGTCCAGGAGACAGTGCACCTGGGAGCCCAGAATCAGCAGTTCAATATTCGCTGTCACTACCTGAGCTGGCATGACAGCATCATTTGACAGGAGAGAATAACAGCTAAAAAGTTGTGTCTTCAAATCTGGAGTGAAAGGCTAACTCGTCCCGCTGGCACTCGCTCTGCCGAGGAGGCAGAGAAGGCGGCGGGCGGGGAGCGAGGCTCCCTGTGCCTCTTATTAGGCAGTGAACCCTCCTCCTGCTTTCTCCCCAGATGCTGCTAAGGAAAAATAATTCAGCCACCTTCACTAAAAATAACTTTCCCACAGCAGGAAAAGACCAGCCAGTGCTCCTGCTGGATGACTGTTTAGGTTGATAGACCTCTCATTCAACAGTTAACAGCCAGTATGTTTACAGGCAACATTTTTTCTTGGCTGCTGTCCCTAGCACGTCACTAATGTTTAGCCAAATGAACTGGGAGGATTATAACAGACAGGGACACTGGTGCAAGTGACAGGCGCAGAGACAAGTGCTGCAAGAAGCTAATTTACACATCGAGCTTCACAGCCTGAGCCTCCCTTCCTGCTCAATAAGCTCATCAGCTGCTGCTTTATACCTGCCAGCCTTCCTAAAAATGAGGGAGCTCACGAAGTCTGGGGAGGGTTTCTTTTGCCTGCCTGTTTAGACAACAGATTCTAATAAAAACCACTTGTTAATATTGTTGAAAATAAGTCCCCTTTTATGTGGAAATGTGAATTCAATGTAAATAGTTTGTGCTGCTCTGATTCTCTTTAAGGGCTGCTTGGCTGTCAGCAGTCCCTGCACAGCCTTTCAAGTCGCTCAGCAGACGCTGCCTGCTGCTGAGATGTGGATGGATCTCGGAGGGGATCTGCATTCTCACTTGCCTCTCCCGGGGTGCTCTCGGCACTACATGACAGCTGCTTCCTCAGAGTATTTCAGAAAATGCAACAGCATCTGCAGCTGTGAAATTGCCACCATTATCCCACAAAGTAATGTGGTCCCAGGGCAGAATGCGGTGGCAGTAATACAAGAGCTCTGCGAGGGAGCCTTGGCATCCTGGCTTCATCTGCCTAAGGAAGATGTCCCTCAGAATATCCAGGGCCACCCTGCACAGTCTCAGGTGCTTGTGGTCGTGTATCTCCACCCTCACGTGCTGCCACAGCCTGTGAGCCCCCCTCTGTGCCAGGGGACCAAAGCACACGAGGCTGCGCAGGGCTTAGCCACCGTATTTCTCTAATCTGCACATCGACGTTATGGAGCAGCACAAAGAATGAGAGACACATAGTGTTGAGAAAAGTATTTATTAAAATTTTCAACATTCAATTTTTCTTATCACTTTCAGTTCATTGGGGAAATTAAAACAACCACCAAGTTTTCCAGCTGCAGAAATGCTGTTCTTCAACCAGTTCTAGTCTTCTGTTTACGAGACAGTATAAGTTTTCACTGCCTAATAAAAACAATCATCTGTATTCTGTGGCTGCAAGCAACAACACTGTGAGAGTGGAGCAAGTTGAGAAGCTTTTGGAGGAGAATATGAATTATTTCAGCCAGAGAACAAAGCACAGAAGGACCCCTGAGCACCGAGAGAAATTGCAGAGCAACGTTATCAGGCTTGTCTCCAAACCTCTGCAGTTTAAGTGGGAGACTTTATGCTTTTGAGAAAAAATGTCTCACTTGAGTATTCCCAGAGGTACCTTCTCGCCACTTATTTCTGCGATTTAAATTGTTGCTCATGGTTTTTAAGGCCAGGATGAATGGACAAGCATTTTATCAGCTAAGTTGGATTGAGGAGTGCAAGTAATATCCTCAAACCACTGAGACCTGCAGGTACAGCTCTGCAATGAGCAAGAACGTTAAAGGCTGCTATAAAGAAACAAGCTCCTGTGCCCTCAGCCGGACAGAATTACAAAAATCCCCTCAGTGCCCTCAAAGCACTGAATTAACAGAAGAGAGAGCTGTAGTTTAATGTGAAGGATGGAGCCCCTGGGCTCCATCACGGCGGATGCTGCCGTCCCTCCTCCAGCACAGACCGTCAGGGCACGCAGTGCTACAACTGCTCGGAACAGGCAAGTGTGCTGCCTTCCCTCTCCCAATAAAATAAGTGAAGGTAATTACATACTTAAATCTCGGTGTCGGGCTGCTTTGCTGCACTGAAATTCACCCACTATCGCCAGAGTCCTTGAAGTTAAAAAGGGATTTGAGTTACTGACATAATTTGCTCCCCGAGGGCTGTGGAAATGAACTGAGAGATGTATCTGAATTATAACTCCCCAACTGCACATCTCGTAACCTCCGCGAGCGTTGCGCCAGGAGGACACAACGGGGAGCAAACGCTTATAACCTATAGAGCGATCAGGCAGAATCTGGGTTTTTTCCCCCAGGCAGCAGTCCATCAGGGAGATCTGGAGGCCAGTTCCTCTGTTTTTGTTTTATTAAAGCTTACTTTTAACATAACGCTGCCTGTGGGCCAGGTCTGGGGGTGTGTGATGGGCCCGGGCTGGCCGCCCTGCTTTAAAAGCAGGCCCTGAGGCAGGCTACCAGCCCAGGCCCGGTCTCCCCCACCCCCGAGCCGGGACAAGGCCTCCCTTCGCCCGCCGCTTTGGCGCGGAAGGGGTCACCTGCCCGCCCGGTGCCCCGGGAGACCGGCGAGGGCGAGACCCGGCTGCCCCTGAGGCGAGAAGCTCCACAAGATGGCGAGCGCGGGCTCTCGCGCCCTCCCCAAGATGGCGGCGGGCGGGCCGACGCGGCGGGCAGCGCGGGCCCGGAGCCGCACGGAGACCCGCGGCCCGGTGCTCTCGGGACGGCAGCGGCGGCTTCTCGGGCGCCGTGCGAAGGGGTCCCTGGAGAGCGGGCGCTCGGCAACCGCTTCTGCTCAGCCCGCGGGGGAAGAGCTGCCGACAGCGCGCTGCAAGACGCCGAGCGTGGTAGGAGGGACGGGACCGGGGCGGCCTCGGGCGGGGGGGCCGGCGGGAACGGTGCGGGCCGTTATTAACAGCTGCGAACTGAGCATCACCATGAGGGAATTACCTGGGGGATTTAAGTTATTTCTTTGCCTTTCCTCCCTCCCAACCACCCTGTCTGTGTGCAGACGTGCAGGGCAGGGGCATGTTCATTCAGCTCCACTAATTACCATCGACAGCATCCTTCAGAAAATACACAAATGGTGATTAGCCACGTAGGGTGCTGGTTTATGCTTTGAGAAGTTGCCTTCCACTGGTGATGGACGCTGTGCTGTGGTTTTGTGTGAGCTATCTGCTCCTTTCTTCTTTTCCTGTGCGCTTTTTACTAATTATTTTTCTTTAGATCAAGGTGCCGTTCTCCTTGTTCCACATCCAGCCTTGCAACTAAAGAGGTCTGGGGATTCTGTTTATTTCAAGTAAACTTTAGGATCTTCTCTTTTTTTCTAACAGTCTTCTTCACACAAAGTGGCTGACAGACGACCCTTGAAGAGGCTAAAATGTGAAAAAAACAGTCTAGTAAAATCAGAACTAGAAGGACTTACATGTGGAAGTGGAAACCTTGCTGCATTGGGGGAAACGCCTAAAACATCTGCTGGGAATCAATGTTCAGAAGATCCAGGAGACTGCAATATAATTCAACAGGAAAAAGGTGAAAGCATTTCAGAGACTAATGAAGACAAACAGGAAGAGGAGCACACTGCTGCTCTCCAGCCACGTGCGGTGAAATCAAGCAGTGCTCCATCAAAAATGGACAGCGAGGAAAACCTGCAGAGTCACGTCTGCAGTGACGAAGAGGGCAGCTGTGAGAGTGTGCTGTCAGATGGCTCCAGCTGGGAGGATGAAGATCTCCCAAAGAAGCCGATACAACTCGACCATAGTGCGCTCTTGGATGAGGACAGCAACCAGCCAATGCCAGTGGGCCGGTTCTTTGGAGATGTCGAGTTTATACAGGTAAGAGGATGACAGTGTTCACATTTCAGTCTCAGCTCTGTTCCACTTCAGTCTGGTGTCTTCAAAGAAAATTAGGCTGGCCTCAAAATTGTAGGCAAACTTGGCCAATATTGGTAGACATGTGGAGTCATAGCTCTGTCCCCCAGATAAAATTATCTCAATCAGAGATTAAATTAATTGCCCAGCCAAGTTAATTTCAGCTGCAAAACCTTTCTTATTTAGATTTAGTCCAATTACATAAGACAGATCTTTTACTCACAGGGACACACACAGCTGTATTATGGATACACAGTGCTATTCTGTCAGAATAGTTTTTCACTGATCATTTGCTCTTTATTGTGATTATTGCAATTCTTTGGAACGCACACTGTGAAGCTTGAAGAGGTAGGAGGTCTGCCATTTGCCACAACAGACTTTCCTTAACGATTATATCCTTTTCTTAAAGGATCTCCCAGCAGTTGCATTTCCAAGGACAACGATGAGCAGGCGAGAATTCAGAAAGCTGCATTTCATTGCAAAGGAAGATGAGGAGGAGGAGGAGGAAGAGGATGTTGTCTAACAACAAACTGTAAACAAATGAATCCTTTTTTCCTTTTTCTTTGCAACCACGTAGCAATGGTTGGCTGTGTCACTAACATACGGTGTCTGCGTTTGCCTTTTCTCCCAGGGAGAACTGTTAGTTTGTTTTTTCTGGAATTAGCAGATCCAGTATTCTCCCATGGTTATCTGGGGCCAAGACTGACTGAATGTTCACTGATTTGGAAAGAAATTGTAATTTATCTTTTTACCACTAATACTTAGAAAAAAAAACCCAGGGCAAATAGAAGTTCTTATAGCTTTTGTATAATTTGAGTCTGTATCCAGGGTGAACGTTTGGTCTCACTCCACAAACCATGTTAGAACACAGTCCTTTTCCTGTTAATTCTGTGATGTCTGCTGTTGTGGCACCCAGTTAGTAACGCAGCCAGCTGACTACCCAGTACAAAAAGGGACGCTGGCCTCTGTTGTGTAAGCTGTGTTGTGTTGTTTACATCTAAACCAGAACCAGTTAAACCTCTGAAATGCAGTTCTGCTGGCAAAACTAAACGCACGGATGTCAGTGTGCGTCCAGTGGTGTAAACCTCTGGAAGTTAAACACCTTTCTATTGCATGTCAGCTCTCTGAGTAACCACCACGCCACGCTGACTGCTCCCCTCTCGCACCAGGCCAGCCCTGCGCATTGCCTTTTGCAGTGGTGGTGTCATGCAGCTCGTGCAGGGTTTGCAGTTGTCTTCCCTGGGTTATGAATAGGAATTCTGTAAACAAATGCCTCACTGGTGACAAAGGATCTCTGTGTGTCGGGCTCAGTCAGTGAAAAGAACGAGTATTGACTGCTAAGGACACGGGTCAGCCCGCCAGATCTGTTATTCTGGCATGCATTTTCAGAAAATAATGAGCAACCTCAGATGGCTTCAGGAACTGATAACTCACTCGATGTTTATGATAATACTTCTTTGAAAAGTGTGGTTATGCAATAAGCTCCCAGATCTTTATTGTTATAAATAGTTTCTTCTACATTTCTAAAAATATAGATAAAATGTTTCCAGCAGATGGTTTAAATAAATATTAATTTTTACAGCTATAGCCTGTTAAACATTCAAAAGTTGTCAGCCAAACAAATTGTATATGCATGACATGTTAATTTATTCACATTTCCACTCCAGCTGATGCATTGTGTCTGTCAACGCTATTTCTTGGCTCCTTTTCACTCTAATTCTGCAAGACAGAAAAACCTAATTTTTTAATAGCGTATTCATGGTTCTCACCACAGCTCCATCCTGAAGCAGCTCTCCCAGCTTTCCTTAAGTGCCATATTTGCTACCCTCTCTTTCTAGCAAATATGTTTTCACACACAGACGTTGATTTTGCTTCCAGCACTGTGCAGAATGGTGATTTTCAGTGTGTAGGAAGTGTGCCATACAGCTGACATTGTGTTTGTCATCAGAGTCTGAGCTGTGATGCCTTCCCCAATGTCAAACAGGACAGTGTGCATTTCTGTCCCAGTTGCTGATGACGTATGTTCGGTGTGGCAATCTGGAAGGACCAATTCAGTGCTTTGGTATTAAAAATCCTGTATTTAAAATGCACCTACTTATTTTTTACATTGAAATGTTTGAGAAGGGGATTGAGTTTGTTGTTTAAAGTAAAACAATACTCTCTGTAGCAAAGCTCCTGCATTTCCAAGACCTAGTAAGTTATGGCTCTCACAGCAATACTATCTTCATACAATTCTGTGGACGAGCTGGATTTGTCCAGGTAAGAGGACCAGAAAACAGAACTCTTCCCCAGAGTGATGTTATTTACACAGCAGTAAGTAATTAGTGCTCATTCACAAGCACGTTTCCCTGCACTCAGTCTTTCTAGTCTGGATTGGCCTTGCTGTGTTACACCTGATTAACCTCTCGTGCACCTCTGCCTCCATGTACACACACAGAAAGATGGTGGTAACTTTTTTATTTAAAAAAAATTAATATAATTTACACAGTCGGTCCCTAAAAGTTCAGCTGCCATCAGCTGATTTAAAAAAAAAATTTCAAGTAAAAATTGATCTTTGTATTTTGTTACCTGAGGTAGGAAGTGTTTTAAAAAAGCAGTATTCTCTAAATCAGCAGGTAAACATGATTATAAGTAACATTGCTTGTATTGCTTCAAGCAAGCTCAAGCTAAAGAGGCAGAAACTGTTTGAAAGGAGAGGAAATCAATGGGAAAGATGACAAAGAACAAAGATGGTAAAAGAAAAAAAAAAAGCCACATCCTTGCTCTTCTTTATAGGAGATGCATGTCTAAAGCAGCAGCGAGTGGTTGTGGGTGAGCACAGGCATCTGAGCACAGAGGAGCCAGCAGCTCTGTCACTGACTCGCCCTCTGGCATTCCTGACATACACTGGTTGTCTACAATTAGTTTGTAAAAAATGTTTTGTTCAAGTTTCATTTCTGGGTGCTGTGAGCTTTGAGCAGCAAGAAGGAGCTCGTAGGGAGTAACCGGTGTCAGCCTCTGGCCTCAGAACCCTGACTCACAGCTGGTTTTGTCTCACTTAGCACAGTGTCATCTAGAGAAGGCTTGTAGGAAGCGAGAAGGCGGGAGAGTAGAATGAGGCACAATATGAATGTCTGCTGTGAGACTGCAGCTGAATTACTTAGCAAGTCTCTTTTGCCAGGGACTCCTGGATAAGTTTTTGTTTAAGAAACCAGAGCTATTTAAAAATGATGCCACGCAACACAACTCTGAAAAAAGCAGAAGTCACCTCCAGAGATAGCGCTATGAAATCTTGTGGTTTTGCTTCCCTTTTTTGTAAATTTTGGTTTTGTCACAGCTGAGATTATGGTTGGTTTTCTTATGGCAAGCAATATGGACAAGTTTTAAATTCTCCACAGTAAACAGCAGCTGATAGAAGTATTCCCAGTTCACTTCTCTTCCACCTCGTGTTTTGACAGCTTCTGCCAGTTCTGGGACAACAGCACGTTTCTTCTCTATTCTTTAGTACACAAAAGAGAAAACAATATTGCCATCAAGTTTCTTTCATAATAATCAAGTCTCTGTCTTCCTTTTAGAGCCAGGCAGAATTTGAATTCTTTCACTGTAACTAGGTTTATGATTATTTTTTTTTCCCCTGAGGAAATTAGTTTAGCAAATCCTGTTTGCTTCACAAGTGCACAATGCCTGTAAACAGGTCTGAGGAGCCTTCACAAAGGACAACGTGGTGAGGAGGTGTATGTTTCCATACAAAGAAAATCTGAACAGAAGCAAAGCAGCTAATAAGAGATGGCATTATCATCTGTCTTCAGGATTTTATCTGATTGTTATCAGAAACAGCTGCAGCATCCAAGCACCTTTTATCACAATGCACTGTTCACAGCGGAGCGAACTGCCCAGTGAGAGGGATGAGAGACTCGATGGCTCCACCTTTCCCGCCTCAGATGAAGGGCATGAAACAGGTAGGTTTGGATTAATACTTTATACATACATGTGATCGAGGTTCCAGGTACTGAAGAGGATTCTGCTCTCCCTGTTACTGTAGGGGTTGATGGAATGCTTACATGGGCAGTCAGCTCTGTCGAAAGGTCCCTGTGAAAGGAGATGGCTATGCTGAAAGGCTGGTGCTGCTCAACACCCCAGTGCAGTCCTGTCTTGCTATAACTGACCAGAGGTGGATCCCACACACTACAACATCCTGCACTACACAAGCATCCAAGGAGCTGTTTCCCTCCTCTAATGTCACTTCAATCCGTGACGCTGCTTGTTGGAACCAAGGCTCTGCTTTGCAATGGGCTGAGCTTACCTGACAGGAGAACCACCCCTCCGCAGTGCACAGGCGGACTGCCTCCTCCTCTCTTCTGTCGAAGTAGCATCCGTTATACTTCACAGATTTGAGTTTATCTGACATCAGGTCAACTATCTCTTTATATGCATCTCTTGCTGTAGGATGAACGCTTGAAATGAAACTACTAACCTAGGGGAGCAGGAAAAAAACCCCAAACCGATCATTTCTTGGTGCCTGTAGCAGCCTGAGGCTCTTCTCTACAATCAGTATGTTGCACTGTAAGTGTTTTTTATATATGTAGTCACAGAATTACATTTACTAGCAGCTTGGAAATAAGTTACTTCAACAGAAACTTTTACCTCTTTCAGGTAGCTTCGTATTCTGCTTTCGCAACTGTATCGCATGTAGCTTGATTTGTTCTTAAAACGAGACTCTAGACCTAAAGGGAGATAGATTGTTGTAACTTAATCTTTTAGTGCTGTGCTTCTGCCCAGCTGGGTATTTATCCCATCTTTTCAGAAACTCAGCATGCATGGATTTTTATTTTTCTTTCCCATTTGTTCAAGACTACCCTGTTCTTAGCAGTTAAAAGGACCATGCAGAGCATCTGCTGTGAGAGCAGTAGCTGATACCATTGTTAAATGTTTCTCCTTAATGTGCATACACAGAAAACTAGGAGACTGTGCAAAGAAAGCTGAATTGTGGAGGAGGAACTGCAACAATGATTTGGGAATGGAAGGGGGAACTTGCAAAGAAAGTATAAAGAAACATGGAAATTATCAGCATACTATTAGGAAATTGTTAAAGGGTTGTAAATGCAGACCTGTGTTAATGGGAAAAAATGTACTCCAGAGTGATCTTGGATAGGGCAGTAGGGAGCATTGTATTTTTACCATTTTCTGATAGTAATTATGCATATATTTTAAAGAAAAGCGCACACTAGTGTAAGGGAGAGGTAATCCCCTGACCAGGTACCAAACCACAGCAGCCAGAAGGCCTCCCAAATCTTTAAAGTACTTTTCTTTCAGAACAGTAGGATGGGGAGCAGTGACTCTGGCGCAGAGCGATGCCCGGTGCCCCGCAGCAGCTCCCGCTGGGTGACAGCCGGACGTACCTTCGAACCATTTCTCGTCCTCCTGCCTGCCCTCGGCCAGGATGTTCCCACTCAGGTTGTGGATGAGATCCGCCAGCAGCTTCTGTCTCCTAGGGGCCCGCTCGTCCGACAGCAGCTTCCGCGCCGCCTCCACGACGGCAGCTCTCTGCTCGCAGAAGGCGGCCAGGAACCGCTCGATGTCGCTGGCACCTGCGAGGCGGCGCCGGCTTGAGGGGCCGCGATCGTGCCCGGACGCTGCCAGTTGTTTCCCCCCGTCCCCAGCCCGGTCCCGCCGCCCGCCCCTAGCGCACTCACAGCCCCGCCAGCTCTCTCCGGGGCCCAGCAGCACCAGCTCCGTCTGCGGCGGCAGCGCGCGGAAGTAGCTCTCGGTCAGCTCCGTCCCGTCCTCGTAGAGGCAGAGCCGGCTGCCTGGCAAGGGAAGCTGCCCCCCGGGCGGGTGAGAGACGGGCTGGCCCGCACCGCCGGCCCCGCGCCCCGGCCCCCGGCCCGCACCTGCAGCAGCCGGCAGCCCTTCCGCAACAGCCCGCGCAGGCTCCCGGCCGCCACCCCGAACTTCTGCGGGGTACGGCACCCGCGGACCCGGAACGGCCGCAGCGCCTCCGCCATGGCGCTACCGCCGCCTTCCCGCCGCGCGTGCGCCCTGAGGGGCGGCTGAGGCGGGCGCGCATGCGCGGCGGGGGCGCGGCGTTGCCATGAGAGCCGGCGATGGGGCCGCGCTGAGGCCAGCGGGGCCTGGCCCGGCCGCTCCCCCGTCTCCTCCCGGCCGCTTCTCTCCGCTCCGGCCGGGCGAGCCTCCCCCGAGGGCCCCACCAGCTGCTGCCGTGTGGGACGGCTTTGTCTTCGGCCCGGCCGTTCCCCTGAGGTAGCGCCCTGACGCCTCGGGCACCGCCTGGGCCCGCTGCCGCCTCCTGAGGGAGAGCGGCCGGGGCCGGGTTGGGGCGGGGCCGGGCCGGAGGGAGGGGGCCAGGGGCTGCGGTTAATGCTGTAATGCTGCTACGGTAGCAGGGAGGGGGTTGCGGTGGTCTTTGGCCCTTGTCCTGCCCGTCGTTGCCTCCTTTCCACCGCCGTCCCTGCCAGCGGCCTCGGGGGTGTGTGTAGTTGGGAAGCAGCTCAGCTCTCCTTGTTCGTCTTAATTTGGGATTTTATTTTATTTTTTATTTGTATGTTTGTTTTTTTCCTTTGGCTCAAGCACACAGAGGTTGGTACAGGTCGCTCCTGTTTGCGTTTTGTAACTCAAATTGTTTCAAGTTCCATCTCTGATTAGCAGATTTAATTGAGTTTATTGGCAAACTGCTCTACAAGTTATCCAAACCCTCATTTCCCTGACTACTAGTGAAGTGCTCAGCATAAGAATATGGTGCCAATATTAAAGAAAACTCAGATTTGTAGTCATCATCTACTGACTTGATGGACCACAGGATTTAATTATTTGACTGTAGTGTTTCAGTGTTCTTTTATTGTCCTTCCAGGGGCTTTCTTAAGCTTGAAACATCACTGCTTTGACTGGCTGGCTTCTGCAGGATGCCTCACAAGATGGGTTTTATAGTTATTAGTTCATCAGGGCATGAGGATGGCTTCAGCGCCAAGGAGCTGATGGTTCATGCACCAACAGTGAATGGATGGCGGTCACCCAGGTACTGTGAGCGGGAGGAATGCACGTGGTTCTGAAGCACTAAGTGAATCTAAAGTGTGTGGGAGATGTACCATGCATGTTCAGAGTAGTTTACAGTATCCCAGACCAAAGTGATTATAAAACCAGGAGAGTTACTTTAATCCCATGGAATCCTTATGCTGAGGAAAAAAGCACCTCGATTACCACCTAAAGGCATCACGTTGTATTTAAATAAAGTCCTTTAAAAGAATAAAAGGTAACTATTTCTGTTCTTGTCAGTCTTGGAGTTTGCAATTGCTGTGTCTCAGCAGTAAAAATCCAGTCTCAGCACATCCTCCAGATAAGTATGGGGCACTGTACATACACGTGCATGTGGTAAAGTGAAAACTGTTCCCACTCTTTGGCTTCTTTTTGCAATATCTGTAATACTGAGTTAAACTATAACAACTTTGGCAAGTTTCTTAATTAAATGTTACTCAAGTTGGAAGTGAAGTTGCCTTTAAAATGATGTTTCATAAATGATGTATGTTTTCAGACACTGTCAGTATCCACAGGAAATTGTTCTGCAGTTGGTGGAGAGGTGTCGAATACGAAAACTGCAGTTGCTTGCTCACCAGTACATGATTTCAAGCAAAATTGAGTTCTACATCAGTGAAAGCTTGCCTGAATACTTTGCCCCTTATCAGTCAGAGAGGTTTCACAGACTGGGGTAAGTCAAAAAGCTCTAAATGGTTTTATTACCTTAATCAGAAAGGCCTGAGGAGAAAACAATATTCATTATGCTTTGCATGCAACATTGATATGCTGTGCTGCGGGCAGGAAGGAGATTCTGCACTTGCTTAGCTCTGTAACAGAGCTGAAGATGTAGGTGTAAGAAGCACAATGCAGATGAACTGTCTTGTCAGACTGTCTCAGTTATGAGTGAGTTTTAAACCATGTCAAAGTACTAACGTGAGGAGCAAAAATGCAGCTGTGTATTTGTACACTTCCCCTGCTTACTTGTTCCATTTTCCTTCTCAGTTATGTCCCTCTCTCGGACAATGAAAAGACTGATTTCAAAGCACGAGAGTTGAAATCTGTGTATATGGATGCAGTTGGCCAGTACCTGAAGCTGATTTTCCATAAAAATTATGTCAATAAATACAACTTATACGATCAGGTAAGTTGAGTTAAGAGCCCTTCCTTGGTAAGCTGGATGAAGTTTCAGTAGTACAGAACAGGCATAGGAATCTGCTCCTTTGATTGTAGAGGCTAAAAATGTTGATTGAAAGTTCCTGGGTTTATTTTTGGTTTCTTTTAAAACATAAAATACAAATAAGAGGTGATAAGTGACTTGGAATCGTCACCAAGTGCATGCAGCTTATGGAGAACAAAGGAGTCAAGTGCATGTTCTGTTACCATTCTGAGTTTTAGACTGCACAGCAAGCTCTGTGCTGAAGACAAGGCACTTCCTCTGAGAACAGGGTTGTGGTCACTCCAAAGCCACTCTTAGTCTTTAGGACCTGATGTGGCATTAAGTGGAGGTGCTGTACAGCCACCCTGATACAGAAAAAGCAAACATCTGCCTCAGTTCTGCAGTGGCTCTTTTCACTTCCCTCCCAGGCCAGAAAAGGGAGCAAGTGATGACTGTGCAGTGTGGTCTGTGGATGATGGTAATGAATTTTTAATGAAGCATGAGGTACACTGAGCACTTAGTGCTTTTCTTTGTTCCATGCCACCCTGGAGACCACAGGTCCTATTTTTTTTTTCTTTTGTTCCAATATTTTTGTTTCAGTTTTTATAAGATATGGAAAAAGTAATGACCTTATGCATTTACATTTTCTTTAAATCTATCCCAGGTTGCCCTGGTAGCTATAAACATTATTGGAGATCCAGCAGACTACAGTAACGACAGCAATAACACTGTAAGTGCAAAGCTTCCCTGCCTTTTACTGTTGCTACACGTGTTCAGTTACAGGGTTTTTGGGGTAATGGGCTGCATCTTTCTTCTGCTAGTTTTGTGCTGTAGCAGAGCTGCCATGTATTGATTCCCTTTTTTTATTTTAATATTATCTCAAAGCAGGAAAGCTCTCAGAAATTGAGCCTAATTTGTGGATACAAAAAATAAAATATAATCAATAGTGCTGTTTGCATTTTCAGCCTCTCCACATTCTCTTGTTTCAATGTGCCCCCAAACATGAGTGTTACAGGTTGCACAGCTTGTGCTGGTTGTGGCCAGTCAGAATCTCTGCCCTGAATGCATTCTTGATGTTGATGAATGTGCATTAAGATGTATTTTTGTTTTTCCCCTCACTACAAAGCCTTCCAGAGAGAAGCTGATAGACCACTACTTAGGAATTAAATCAAATGATCCTGCCTTGGATGGAACTTACCTTGGGTAAGGATGGCTTTCTGCATGTACCCAGGCAAAACCTCTGCTCAGTCTGAAGTAGTTCTCAGTCTCTGTGTCTT
The DNA here is from genome assembly GCA_907165065.1 of Caprimulgus europaeus. The sequence goes on from OU015546.1 coordinate 856,840, forward strand.
GTTAGCTCTCTGCTAGTGAAGAGAGAAGGTATGTGCTCAGTCTGATCTGTTTTGGATTAGCTGAAAGTTTATTTTACTCATTCTATATCTTCAGGAAACCTGACTCCATTTCACCTCTGGATGATTTGGCTTTTGACATGTACCAGGATCCAGAGGTTGCTCAGATCATACGCAGGCTGGATGAGAAGAAGCGCGAAGCCGTCCATCACGAGCGCTACGATTATGCCAAGAAACTCAAACAAGCTATTGCAGACCTGCAAAAGGTATTGCTGAAAGGCTGTTTGTCTCCTCAGCCAGTGTTCCAGCAGTCCCTCAGGGACCCTGGCAGTCATGTGCAATCCTGATGATCTCCAATATAGTCCAGCACAGAGCCACCAAAGTGATTAAGGGAGTGGAGCATCTCCCTTGTGAGGAACGGCTGAGGGAGCTGGGGCTCTTGAGCTTGGAGAAGAGGAGGCTGAGGGGGGACCTCATTAATGTTGATCAATATCTGAAGGGTGAGTGTCAGGAGGATGGGGCCAGGCTCTTCACAGTGGTGTCCAGTGATAGGACAAGGGGCAATGGGTGTGAGCTGGAACACAGGAGGTTCCACTTAAATTTGAGAAGGAACTTCTTTACGGTGAGGGTGATGGAGCCCTGGGACAGGCTGCCCAGGGAGGGTGTGGAGTCTCCTTCTCTGGAGACATTCAGGACCCGCCTGGACGCCTTCCTGTGTGAACTCATCCCGGTGTTCCTGCTCTGGCAGGGGGATTGGACTGGATGAGCTTTCGAGGTCCCTTCCAATCCCTGACACTCTGGGATTCTGTGATTCAAAATAGTAATTTCAAAATCAGATAGCTTGATTTAATAACTTGGCTGGATGCTCTGAAACATGTACATGTGTATGGTAGTGTGATTCTAGCTTGTTCTGCCACCCCCCAGGTGGGGGAGCGACTTGGACGGTATGAGGTGGAGAAGCGCTGTGCTGTGGAGAAGGAGGATTATGATCTTGCTAAAAAGAAGAAGCAGCAAATGGAAGCGTACCGCCTGCAGGTGTATCAGCAGCTGCAGCTCCACGACCTTCTGGATGCAGAGCTGATGGTGGGTGCTGTGATTCCTGATTCAGGAGGCTTTATCACGTGGGTCTTGTAAATAGAAATGGCAGAGCAACCAAAATAAATTCGGGGAGTAAGAGTTGTTACACGAGAATTTAGTGACAGTTACATGTGGATTTTAAGTTTTCTGCTTGGATTGTGGATTTCCCTAACCAAAGGCTTGCAGGTGGCATTTTATGAATGTGCTTAGTTCTCCATGAATTACTTGCCATTAAACTGTTGAGGTCTCAAGCAAATGACATTAGAATCCTGAATGTTTTCCATAACTTCAGGGCTGCCCAATGCAGATTGACAAGGTACTGTCTCGTATTTTGAAGGGTTATAACAGGCTTATGCTGGTGTCATGGCTAACCATACAGATTTCATGTGATAAAATATAGTTTTATATTGTTCTCAGGATGAAGTTTTGATTGTTTCATCAAGCTGCATCCAGTGGAAATGATTACATGTCTGTGAGTGAGGCCTGGTATTTACTTCAAAGCAGCAGAATCTTGTTGACAGTCAGTGTTGTTGCTGTACTGTGATTGTAGTTCATTGTTAGCCTTGCTTTACAAAATCTCCTTCCCTTTTCAGATTCAAAAACCACCTGAATTGCCCTTGGAGCATGTGATTTCTACTGACAGTCTTCAGTGCACAAAAGCTACAAATTCACCCCCTTTTGAGCACACAGAACTGCAGGAAGTTGAGCCGTGGAGAGCAGAGCCTTTGCTGGAAGAGAAGTCAGCAGATCCCACTTCTTCTGAGCCCATTGTTCCCCATCAGTCCCCTCCTCCTCCTCCTGTGACTCATCCCACAACCTCCAGGGAAGTGTTTCTCAAAGAAAATGTGAGTGGTGTGCCTCTGTTGCTGCAGAAATCTATCAGAGCATTGTGTTCATTGAATAGAGATCTTGCATTCAGCCTTCCAGAACAACAAGGTCTTTTGTGGGTATTCTCATGGTTTTTATAGTATCTGAAATTGACTGTGTTGCTGAGCCGTGCCTATCTAATAATTGGCACTGGTCTTGCTCTTTCCTGAATTTCTCTGGAAGCTTTTACAAGTGTTCATTGATATTGAGGCAGAAGGGGATTATACCTGATTTACAAATAGATGAATGGAAGCAAATAGACTTTAAATGACTAATCAGGGGTCACCCAGCCAGTGTAGTGGGAGCTGAATTCTGCTTGCTCCATTAATGGCTTAATAAATCCTCTTCTTAGAGATCATGTTGGATCAATCTACAGCAGCAAGGGAATTTGTTTGAATGTGGTTGTAGGGTAAGAGTCTTGTTTTCATGTCTAAAGAGAAGAAGAAAACTGTGGTGTTTAGTTAGCTGGATCTTTAAGCTTTGCAGCTCCAGCTTTTGGCAAAGCTAAGGGAGGCTTGCAGTGACACTCAGAGCAGTAGTATTCTCTCTTAACAGGACATGGACATAAAATAATTCAACAAATAAAGCTTTATGACTTGCTGGCTTCCTATCAACGGGTGTGCACTTCCACAGAAGGCATTTTGTGTGTGCTTTATTGTATCCTGTAGAAAAGAAGTTATTTTTATTCACAGGCACTGATTCCATTTCTTCATTACATTATTATGGGAACTTCAACATCTGTACTTAATTGTAAAGCAATACTGCTTTGACAGGGGAAAAGAATGCACTGAGGTGAATCCAATTACTCATGAAACAACTTCCCATCTAAGTAATCTCTAGAATAGCAAATTTTCTCTTCTCTGTTAGGTTGAATTTTTACCTTACGATGAGAGACCTCTCCCAACTCTGTGTAAACAGTCTGATGAAGCAATGGCACACCCTGAGCTGGAGGTGGCTGAAGAGGGTGTCAGTGGCTCTCCAAGAAGCGGCATTATGGGGGAACCAGAACCCTTGAGCGAGAAGGCACTGCGGGAGGCCAGCCCTGCCATTGAAGTGTTTGGAGAAGCTTTGGTAAAGAACAGAACAAACACACAGATTACTGTGACCTGTGTTGGTTGATCCGATGCATGCTCTGTCAGCAAAGACCTACTGACAGGATTTGTACATGTTCAGAGCTGTTACTTAAAAATCTGAATTAAAACTTGACCTTGGATATGTGGGTGCCTGTTTTCAACGTTTATGTGATGCTGTAGCTGTTACAGTTGATTACGTGATGAGCTATTAAGTAGAGTGTCCAGTAGACTGCTTTAGGGTACCCTGAGAGAATACCTGTAACTTGCCACTGTGAGTGGTCTTTATAGGGAGGAAACCATTACTGTCTCTGAAATGGTTCTTTGAGCCTGACCTGTTAATCTATTTTAGTCATCATTTTTCAAACATATGTGCAGAAACACCTCTCTAATAAAGGCCAGATTCCTGTAGGAAACGCCTGGGGGTTTCATTATTGAGTTCATATGTTCTTTTGAGGCTTTTACTGTGTATAAATGTTGGATAAATATTGAAATATCAGTACTGACCTTTCAAGAGAGAAACTTGTTCTGTGTTCAGGTTTCAGGAGCGTATTCCAAAGCCTGGTCCTACCGAGAAGATGCGTTACTGGCTGTCTATAAGAAGCTGATGGAGGTGTCAGTGAACACTCCAAAGGATGATTTAAAGACCATGCTGAGGGCTGCTATTTTTCTTGTAAGGAGAGCCATCAAAGACATTGTGTCCTCAGTAAGTTTTAACATGTTTGATAAGAAATGCTTCAGTGAAGAGCTAACAGCAAAAATTGTAGAACCGTGTGGTTAACACGCTTTAAATAATTTAAACAGTTTGTAAAAGTGCTTTTGAGCAAGTTTAAAAACAAAACAAAAAACCCAAAACAACTGAAACGTCAGCTTTTAGTTAGGAACAAGGCCTGGGCACTGTCTGGCATTCAGCAGCATGGAAAATCCTGCCCTGGGCTGAGTAATGAGCTTGAGAAACAACTGCTGGTGCAGTAAGTGCACAGTGTGGTTGAGCCTTTTTGTTTGGTTGGGGTTTTTTTAAAGCTGACATACAGCAGTGGCATAACTTTTAGTTTCCCACTTGAGGGACTGCAGTTGCCAAAGGAAACTTAGGGTTCAAATGAGCTTCAAACAATAAGAAAATAAAAATTAAGAGTTGTGTCAGTCTTTGTAAAACAAATTCTGAAGCCTTTCAGCTGAGCCCTAGCAACATGTTTTCTGGAAGAGAGAGACCTGAAGCAGCTTCCTTTAAGGGTGTTACTGTAATTCTGGGCTCCTGTTGCTGCTGTTCTTTAGAACCACAGGAAAGATTTTACAATAGTGTCTGAAAACAAAGATCTGTGTGGTATTTTTATTCATTGTGTCCCTTTTCTTTTTAACTTAGGTTTTCCAAGCTTCCCTGAAACTTTTAAAGATGATCATCACCCAATATATACCAAAACATAAACTAGGAAAACTAGAAACTTCTCACTGTGTGGAAAAAACGCTTCCCAGTTTGCTGTCTAGGACAGGAGACTCCTCCTCCCGGCTCCGCCTTGTGGCCTTTAACTTTATCCGGGTGGGTGCTTTTCTTCAGATTACACTGTGGTTTGTGTTAAGAATGTCACAGCGCTTACAGGTGGAAAACATCCAATCAGACCAGCTTAGTAGCTTTGCAGGGTTTTTTTCTAGCCATGTGTTGTCACCTTTGTTGTGGGGGACAGTGTGAGGAGATGACTGCTGCTGCAGATGCAAGAAGGTGTGACTCCTGCGTTCTTTTTCGTTGCAAGTGATCTACAGAGATGAGAGCAAGAAGGTACAACGTATTCCTCAGGTTGTGTTGCAGTGTGGTTGCATTTTTGACAGCCAAAGTTTGAAAGTCAACTTAGCAAAAGCATAAAGAAGTTGCTGTTTTAAAAGGCACAGTGCGTTCCTTGCTCAGTGCTGGCAAAGAGCAGCTGTAAAGAGCTGCTAGAGGCTCCATTTTCCTGTAGAATTTAGAAGAAAGAACAGTAGCTGTGTGAAAATGCCTTATTTCAGTCCCATGAGGGGAGTGAGTCACTGGCTCTGGAATATTTATCCCTGCTTGCTTCTACACATGGAGGGAAACGACTTTTCTTTCGCTACAGACGTAACTAGAACGTTACCAGGGTTGTTGTGGGAAGTGCTCTGGTGTGTCATTGGAGCCCTAAAGGTGACACGTTACTTTATTACTACTGCTTGCTGAGTTTATAATAGATTTTGTAATTGAATGAGAAAGGAAAAGTAAAAATGGTTACAAATGTGTTTTTGTAGACGGCACGTGGCTTGGGGAGAAGGAAAATGTGTTTATTTGGTATTGCTGCTGGTGGAAGATGCACTGCCTGGACAAGCAGTTCTCTAGGGAAGGTGCCACACATCTCTAGAAATTGGTGTGTCCAAAACAGACCAGTCAGCCCAGTGACAACTGCATCTGGCCCTCAGGAGGAGGGACTGCAGGACACCATCATCTCCTTGGGTGTCTGTCAGCTGACAGGAACTGGGAGGAGGGTTGCTTTGGGTTGTTAAACATTCTGCTACCAGCAAAGAAATAAACATTGAGCGTTGAGTAACAGCAGAACCTAGGCTTAAAGTTCCTAGCAAAATAGAATGAGAACTTAGAAGATGGCATATGTCTTTTGAAGCAGTCTCGAAATTCCATCTTGCTGCAATGTCAAAATTTTGTCTCCTTTGTGACACTTCTCATCTACCACCTCCTCCTCAGATAGTTCAGTGTAAGATGGAGTTCTTGAAATTCTGCTCTCAACCCAGTTCTTTAACTCATCTGAGTATGTCTAAGACTTTATCAATTTCTCAGTAGCTGTCTCTGATGCCAAAAGCAAGACCAAAGACAGAAATCTATATAATCTTTTTAAAAATCTTTTACAAGTAACTTCTGGGTGCTAAAGTAAGAACTTCCATGCTGCTTATGGAAGGCTTATTTCATTTTACTTAACTTGCTATAAGTAACTTAGCATAACTCTGCTTTGCAAAGACAGTTCACTCTCCTCATTTAGCATTCCCCCATGCACACTGACTCTCTGTACATCCATAGGAAATGGCACTGTGCAGTGAAGTTAAACCTCTTCAGATTGTTCCAGTTCATTTGGTTCAACCATTAAAACCCAACTCCCCAACACATCTGGCAATGAGCCAAGTGGAATTAGTGGAACGCCTCTTGAAAAACATGGGAACTGAAAACTCTGGCTTTACCATCAGCAACGTCATGAAGGTAGGAGTCTGAGTTTACAGCACATTAATTTTTTCCTGTTGCTGTTTTGTTGGGGCTTGTCTGTCTGTTTTGGAGTGCCTGGTGAATTATTAAAGAGAATGTGAGCCTCTGGGAGGTGACAACACACAACAGTGTGAGGGGAGCAAGATGCCAGCACAGGAAAGAAGAATCACTCAGTCAGAAAGCATTTGCAAAAACCTGTCCTCCCACTGCAGTGAAATAATTGTCTTTAATAAACAAGTCCTTAAAAAGCATGTAGGAAAAGAGGCACAGTTTGTCATTATTGTTCTTGTCAGTTTGCAGCAGGAGCCTTGGAACACCGAGTTTACGAAGTTCGCGACGTGGCGTTGCGGGTTATCTTTGACATGTACCGGAAGCACAGGGCTGCTGTCCTGCAATACCTTCCTCCAGACGACGCAGGCGTTCGCAAGTCTGTTCTCTACAAAACACTGTTTGATGGGTTTGCTGCAATAGATGGCAAGCTTTCTGAAGTGGAAATCAGGGTATGTAATGAGATTGCAGAACATGGGGAGTTACTTTAAATGTTGCACTCGACTGAGCAATGCACTGAGTTCACAGCTACACTGGACACTGAGGGATGCGGGTAGTAGAGTGTCTGAAGATGTGTTGTTAACATTCCTTAGTGTAAACTGTTGTACTCACCCTGGTGAATAAAGCCTACAAAGAACACTTTGAGAGGTGGCACTTCTGAAATAATACATAATCATTTTAGAAAATGTACATGTTCTATTTTATGTTGGCCTTGGAAACAGTAAGCACAGAGGACATCCTGTGTGTTTCTTTCAGGTTAGTACAGAGGAATCTGGGGAGAGGGAGGTGTTCCTGTAACAGACCCATCATTCCACTGAGCAGGATGCTGCACTGACCATTTGTTCTATGCTGATGTGTTTTACAATCTCTTCTATATGACAGATGGTTCAAAAGCTTTTGTAACTGAGAATATTTCTTGACAGGCACAGAGAAAGGCAGCGACAGAAGCAGCAGAGAAACAGAAGAAGGAAGAAATAAAAGTTCTTCAAGGTCAGCTGGCAGCTCTAAAGGAGATACAAGCTGAAGTTCAAGCTGGAAAGGTTAAGGTGTTTTGGATTTGATTTTTTTCTTAAGTCCTTTTTTTCTCAGATATCACAGACTTAAATAATTAACATTACTGTTGTCTCATTATAAACCAAAAAAAAAAAAGGAGGGGGAGATAGACTCCATGACATACACTGATGCCTTTTGTCCTCAGCACTCCAGCTTGAAATCTGGGTTGGTTTTTTTTTCCTAACGCAGTACAGAATTTGGGTTCTTTTTTATAACAGTTTTCTTGATCATATGGTAAATTTGAGAGTGTTTCTAGAAGTCTGAGTGTTTCTGTACCAGCTAGAGTATAGGAACTGTACTGAGTCACGGCCCTCCAGAAGCATGCTGTACTGCACATCCATTCAGTTTTACATCTGAGCCTTAGAAAGTTAGTCAGCTACCCCAGTGCCAGTGAATAGGATTGTTTTTCCTTCCTCAGAAGATTGCTGCCTCAATATCCAAAAGATCTGCTGTAGGACCAGAAGGATAAATGCAATGCATTTGTTCTGCTTCCAAGCTTTTAATTCCAGAGAAAAATTGGAATATAATCTGTTCTCTTTCTGGCATGGTCAATAAGCAAATTTCTGACTTAAATTTCTTTGTTCAATAGGAGAAAGAATCTGATTTTCAGAAGCCAAAGAATCAAGGTAGGTAGTTTTAAATAGTGTTAAGAAATGTAGAGAGATTCCAGTGTCTTTGAAACACTGTAGATGCTAAATGGATTATTGAATTATCTCAGTTAAAAACATGCTCGAGTGCTTTAAACCAGCCGAGTCTCAGCCTGCCATAATCATTAAGTTTGCAAAAGAAAACTTACCATCAGCTAACCAGTTGATTTCTAGTCAGAAATTAGTATGGCTCAGCTTGAAAGCACTTTAGATTTCCCCCCAAACCTGAGGCAGATCATCTGCTACATGTAAAAACAGTCACTAGAATATTTTACTGATGTAGATCACTAAAGCAGTAGTTTCCCAACTGCCTATGTTGTCTTTCAGTGCTTGTTAACCAATATGACAATGGTATGCTTCTGTTAGGTTTTTTTGCTGTTAAGATCTGGAGAAGCAGTATTTCTAGATGTTCACAAAAACTAATTAAAATGTGATCTTGTTTGTAACAGTTCTCTCTTTACAGGTTACCAGGTAAACGGAAGCCCACAGCCTACAGAAGCAGAGATTCCAGATGATCATTCCCCTGTTGCAAATTATTTTGATCAGTAAGTTAGATGAGCAGCTTCTGGTCACCTTGAGCACCTTCTGGTCACCTTGAGCACGTAGTATAACCTGCAAGCTAATAATGGTGTTAACATGTTTTCAGTAGGTCAAAGCTAATACCTTCAGCATTGAAACAATGAAAAAGAAAATGATTATCACCAATCCTAGGTGTTGATTTTTTTAAGTTCTTGGATAGTATGACCTTGAACTTGTTTTCCAAGTAGTTGCTTGCAGGGTAAGAAATGGCCACAGTTTAATGTTCAACTGACAGTATAAAATAGGGCACAGATATATTGTAGCTTCCATGTGTCTAGTCGGGTAAGAGCATAGAGAAAGCATCTGGAAACTCTGGAACCGTGAAAGCCCGTTTTGGTGAGCTGTTCTCAGTGCTTTTGTGGAATTATGTCTTTCTATATGAACAAAAGCTTTATAGTTGTATTTACCATAAATTATATAATAGTAGCTGTTCATGCCCTATCCTAAGGTCAGCATTATAGAGGGAAAATAAGGGGTACCAAGATGGCACCTATTTTTCAGAAGAATTTCTAACAAAGAAACAAGGTTCATCCATTTTACTCTGCAATGTTACTGATGTTTGCATTTTTTTTCCCCTAGCTTATGTATTTTTTGTGGTGGAAGGGACGAATCCTTCACTGAGGAGGGACTGGATCTCCATTACTGGAAGCACTGCCCTATGTTAACCAGATGTGAGCACTGCAAACAGGTTAGGCATAAAATTTCTAGAGCTACTACAACACATTAACTGTTATTGTGGTTTTAAGGTGCTGTAAGATACTTGACACTGAGGTAGATGAATTCTGAACAGAACTGTGTGACCTTGGGTAGTGCTGTGTGAAAAGAGCAGCTTTATAAATTGTATTAATAACTGGACTATTTTTTTTTCCCTTTGTAATTTTGGAAAGCAAGATTTAACTTCCCAAAATGACACAAACAGTTATTTACAGACTCAGCTCAGTACAGATCTCTGCCTTTTGCTCTGTTGCAGATGGTGGAAATAGCAAGTCTGACCGAGCACTTGCTGACAGACTGTGATAAAAAGGACAGCTTTGGGAAGTGTCAGCGATGCAGTGAGGCCATTCCAAAAGATGAGTTGCCCAAACATCTTAAGAGCAAGACTTGCAATTGTGAGTAGTTTTGAACAGGAGGGTTGAACTTCAAAGGCCGAGTCAGCTGGACATTCAAATACAGGGTATTTTTGGCAAGTCAGACCACTGCTGTTGAGGTGCTGCACTGTGGATTTAGAAATCTTAAGTAAATCCTCGAGAGGGAACACTTTTGGAATAAATGCTGGAGTTTCCCAGTGCTTGAAATGCTTTTTTCTGTGAATGCATGTGGGGAGGATGAGCCAGGAGAACAGAACGCCTCTGCCACATCCTGCAGGTTAAGTAGTAGCGTTCCTTTTGATCTTGTTTCAATGTGGATGATTAAACATGGGACTTCTCTGAGGGCAGTTAACAATAATAGGGTAGGAGCTGGTTTAGCAATGAGGTAGTTTTATGCTTTTTGTTGTGCAAGTTCTCCTCTTGTGTTTGAAATTAGCCTGTCTCTGCCATTCTTACATTATTTTTCTAATCGCTTCAGCTGCCAAACCAGAACACGTGGCAAACCATTGCCCGTTGTGCCATGACAACTTTTCCCCAGGAGAGGAGGTAAGACTGCCCTCCAGACTGGTGTGATGTTGTTATGTTACTGGGCTGGATTCATGTCTTCTAACACTGGCTTACACTGAATGACTTGAGAACTTGCCTGGATTATTGCCAGGGTCTCTAATGGCTCCTTCACACAATATTTGAACCTGAGTCTTCTGCCCTCGAAGGTGTATATGGGATCCAAAGGGCTACAGGCTGTTTGGGGTCAGTCTGTCTCCTCCTGCATAGGCAGTTATCCACCTGATAGCTTTCCAAATTCCCCATTACTACCAGATCCTGCAAGCTGACTTGTCAGCCCTAAGATTCAAAGGGACATTATGCAGTTTAAAATACTGCAGCAATGACTGAGCACATCCAACAGGGCATCCAGGATTCAGATGTTGTTGATTTGCATATGAGAAAAAATTTACATGAAGAAAGCAAGCAAGAACTGCTGTAATTGTCAACAGGCTTGAGGTGGCCTCTCTCTACACACTATTCCCTGTGACTGCCTACAGCTGTGGAATCTCTGAGGTGCCAGCTCCAAAATGTGCTTTCAGCAATTGAAAATACATATTGGTGTTATATGAAAAGTTAATTGTTCAGAAAAATACTTAAAATATCTGTTTCAGTCTTTTCTATGAATCAACTAACGCTACATTATGATCATATTGAAGTAGTTCTGTGGGTGATTTTTGGAAAAAGTCTGTGTTACCTATTCTTGTACGTAAGAGACTTCACAGCCTCTAGTTTGAAGAGTCATGTTTTCTTCTAACAGCAGCTCCTACTCCTTTGGGTTGCTGAAATGCTTTAACTTGTAAGCTTGTAGTTATGCCCATGCTTTTTCAGTTTAAAATACGTATAGATGAAAATATTTTCCATGTTATTTGCACTTTTTTTTTCCTGATTTGAACACAGTTATTAATTAAGAAAATTTAGAAAACAAAACAAATGTCACTCACTTTTAATTTCTAGCAACTGGCTGGATTTTTTTTTTATTGTGGTGCATCTTTTAAGTTATATTTTAAAAATGGATATGTTAATTTCTGTTCCACTTACTAAGTCCTAAGGTGTTCATGCTTTTATGAATGAGCAGATTAAAATGCTATTGCCATAAAATCGGTACACAACTCTCATTTTCTCCATGTTTTAAAAAGTATTTGTGCATCCATAGTGACTAGATAAGAGTTGGCTGATTTTGCTGGTTTTGTAGTATTGCTTCTTTTTTAATTGACTTCAGGCCTGGAAGTCTCACCTAACGGGCAACGATGGCTGTAAAATGAACCAGCGGAGATCATCCACAATAAACAAAACTGTCCTGGTGCAGCCTGGTGAGATCCTGTGTGATGATAATAATGATTATGGTTTTACTTCATCCTTGAAAGCAAGCTGGCTCTTAATTGCTTGTTCAGCACATGTTCTGCATTTGTGGAAGCTCACTGGTGTTTCCTGTGCTGGTGTAGATACTTGGGGAGCAGAGTCTCAAATACATTCAAGAACAGTAATTTCAAAATGAGGGTGTTAGAGCTGATTGGGAAAACTGGCATATTTGATAATTTGATCAGTTCAGTCCTGTTTTTGCCTAGTAGTATGACCATGAAGAGAACAACCAGCGGTGGTACTGAACAGTTAACATTCTGGAAAGCTCCTGAATGCTGACACAGAGAACCAAGAGCCTGATTGAGGTTTTCATGTCCAATCAGAGGGTGCTAATCTAATCCTAATGACAGGATGAGTTGAATAGTTAGTGCTGTGTGCTGCTTTTCCTTTTCAACTCAGACCCAGGAGCTAGGCAGAATTTGTGATTGTGCAGCTTCTTCACCCGCAAAGAGAAGTTGATGCTGATGTCAGGTGGTTTTTTAACAGTTGTCTTTATTTATGAAGCACCTGCAAAATCCTTTTATTTCCTGAACACAGGAGTTAAACAAACAAGATATTTTCACAGTCTGCAGCACCGAAACTCTTTTGTCCAGTAACATCCAAAACCTTTCCTCCTTCAGACTTATTTCAGGGCTCTCTAGTTCCCTGTACGTTCAGGTGACTGCTAGAGTTAACCTCCTCTGTCTGATACTTGCTTTGCTCAGAGCTGCCTTTCACAACTACTCCAGGTTCCTGGAAAGAACTGTTGAATTGTGTCTCTCAGCTGTCAGAAGTGAAGGTGGTTGAACTCATCAGTTTCCAGTCTTGAACTGGACCTACATGTCTGTCTGTCTGTCTGTCTTCAACCTTGCTATTTCTGCTTGCTAATGGGAATGCTAGTTAGTTTGCTGCTGCTTAAAATTTGGAAACATAGTCAGAAGGAACTGAAATCCTGCCTGGGTAAAGCTAAAACTCCAGAGCAATTTCCTAGAGATAGGAAGGGAATCTTGACCATTTAATCCTGCAGCTTCTGGTATAAAGCACAGCTCAGACTGGATGCCTGCCAACTTCTAGTTGCTAATATCAGTCATACTTAATGTATCTTGAGAATCAAAATGGTAGATAAAATTCAAGACTGGAACTAGATGTGCTTGCAGTAATGATCTGTATGTTCTCTTCACAGGCAAAATAGCTGGCCAGTATTTAAAGAAACCAAGTCCTTCAGGAGCAAAAGCTCGACCTCCCTCTATAGGAAGCAAGATCCCAACATCAAGAGGAGGCCCAAATAAAAGCACTGGCAAAACATACTCAAAGCGATGACAGGACAAGTATTTTTCCTTTGTCTTAATAACTGGACAGATAGTCATTAACAGTTATTTAAAATTCTGGGTCACTCATTCCATCCTTGTTGTTTGACTGCAGGAGGCTGGTTTGCAGCCCTAAGAGGTACTTGCCTAGTCCGGTAACTTTTGTGTTAGCTGTCTGTGCAGCACTGTGCTTTTCTCCTAGAAATGCTCCTGTTGGAAACATGCAGATGTGCTGGGACAGATCTGTCCTGCCAGGTTCCCTGTGGCACAGGGAGGGCTGTGCACAGGTCTTTGGTTCCTCATATTTAAAACAACTCCCCGACGAGTACGGAGTTAAGATGGCCACGCTGTGTAGCTGCTGGCACAGTCTTCTGCTGTGGGAGCTTGGCCTTTACATATATTTCAGGTTTAGGATTTTAAAGGCAGCAGAGCTGTACCCAAAGCACTGCTCAATACCAAGAATTAGGACCATATAAGAAAGCTGCAGGGCTGGTTGGACGTTGCCATGCGAGACGCCGCTGTGCAGGAAGCGAGATGAAGTAGCTGTTCCGCGCTGCCGCCCTCGCCCCGCGCCAAGTGCCTTATTAGTCCCCTTGACAAGAGGATGAAGCTAAACCCAAGAGTCCCATTTGGTGCATAATGAGAGTGTGTATGGATGGAGCTACTGTGAACATTACAGTTGTGCTTTAAACATCTCACAGTTAGTTCTGAAATATATCCCCAAGAAATGGCTCCTTCAAGAAAAGAAAAAAATCTTAGGGGCGGCCCTGAAAAGCTTGAATTAATAAATTTAGACCTTTTTTCTGCTTTAGTGTACTCTTACCTCGCTTCCAAACCCAGCTCTCATACTGAGCTTCTCTTGTTAGATCTGGATTTAAACTAATATCCACAGACTACATGTGACTGTTTAATATCTTCAACAAGAGCAAATTCTGTTAAGACACAACGTATGAAGCTTTGTACCTACAGCAGCAATCCTCATATTTCTACTTGTAGGACAGAATTAACTGCTCCCACATCAGTGTACCTACAGGTACAAGAATGAGTGATCATGGTAAAATAACTAGAAGTTTTGGAGGGATTTTTTTTGTCCTTGCTACCACAGAATGGATTTGTGGTATTGTTTTGTATATGGCACTGAATTTGTAATATACAATTTGTATAATTTGCATGCAGCCTGTCTACAAGCTTATGGATTTTACAGGTAGATCGGTGCGCTTGTATTTTTAAAGTCTTTATATAAATTGTTTCTTTAACTCTTCCAAATATATAACGTATCAATAAATACACATGTTAGGAATATGTATATATAAACAAATATATATGTATTTTTATCTCTACTTTAGTGACACGGGTTCCTATTTGAGAACCTGATTCCTTATGTGAGCAAAATAAGCATTGATTTTGCTCAGAGATTAGCACGTGCAATGGACTGTAGGTGCCCTTGTTTGTCACATCTGTGTACGGGGACACTCTGCTGCTGCTCCCTGCTCAGGCTGCCTGTCTCCCCAGCACTGCTCTGCTCTTTGCCCCATCCCAGAGCACAGTAATTGTCTTTAGGGCCCTTGCAATAACTCTCTGAAGCTTTTTCATTGCAAGGAGGTCTCACGTAGGAGGCTCCTGCCTCTTCCCTGTCCTTACCACCCGCCTTACGTAGCTAAGGAGCACAAGTGCATCACAAAGCCCCTGTCAAACAGCTTTTGAAAGACAAATGCATAGGCTTGGGCACACTGCATTGCCTCTCAGGGTTTGTAATTTTTAATTTTTTTTAAAATACAGAATAGCTCCTTAGCAATGATTTAAATAAATTATTTAAATGTTTTAGGGTGCATAACATTCATTGAGATTTCTGGGCATCTTTAGTCTAAAAAAAATGTACTTCTAAAGTGAGTTATAAAGATATTAACTACTCAGTGGTACAAATTGGAAACAACTTAGAAGTGAGAAAATAGAATTTTTTTTGAGGATGTGAAAGGATCATCTTTGAGCATAGTGGTACCACCAATGTATTTTTAAAGGGTGCTTTCACTGGGCTGCTTCCTTTCACTTAATAAACAACCTGTGTTTGCTGCAGTGGCAAAATAAACACTGGTGTGAAAAACACAGTGAAGTTTGTTCCTGTGAGATGAAGTCTCGAGCGAAATATTCTGGAGCAGAACTGTTGCACAGGTGCAGGTCTGGCTAATGGAAGGAACTCCAAACTGTGGGACTGGAGATCCTGAGCGGCAGTGACGGGACATCGTTAGTAAAGAGCGAACAGACTCTCGTCCCTATCTGATGGGCTTTTTTTTTTTATCTGATCTTTTTTCCATGCTGTACCTGAATGGCAACTGTGTTGTTTTCACCCATCTAAACTGCAGAGACGACTCAAGAGCAGCCAGCATCCCTGTGTGCAGGAGCTCATCCTATCTCGAGCGTGGATTGCCCTGCTGCCAGAGAGCGTTTGTATAGCTTACGCGGTTCCTAAGTGCTGGATAAGCAGATAAGGTATTTAAATCCTGGAGATCTTATCACTGTCACTTTTAAGAGGAAAAAAGTCACTTATATTTAACTTGTAAGTTATTTTTATTGCACTTATTTAATAAAATAGTTTAGTGATTTTTGGGCGGTTCCTCTGCATTGAACAAGCTGTTCCTGCAGAAGTGATGGTGCTGGGGGGGTGACAGTGAGGCTGCAGAAGCAGCACAGCTCCCTGACGTACTTGGATCACTGCTGTGGCATTATCAGAGCTGTAGCGATGCCATCCCTTGTTTTAGCTGTTCAGATGTTGTTGTTTGGGGTCCTGGTGGGTGCGGTGAGCCCCGTGCTGGGCGGTGCCGGAGGCGGGGCGGCCCAGCCCAGCCCTTCCCTTGGCGGAGGGCGGCTGCGGGGCGGGGCAGCGCGGCGCGATGGCGGCGGCCTGGCCGGAGCTGGAGGCGGTGGCCCGGGAGCGGCGGCGGGAGCTGGCGTTGGCCGGCGCGGCGGTGGCGGAGCGGGTGGCGGCGGGCGGGGGGCGGCTGCCCGCGGCGCTGCTGGCGCTGCCGCTGCTGCAGTCGCTGGAGCTGAGCGGGTGCGCGGCGCTGCGGGAGCTGGGCCCGGGGCTGGCGGCCGCCCTGCCCGCCCTCCACACGCTGGTGCTGCGCGGCAACGCGCTGGGCCCCGCCGGGCTGGGCGCGGGGCTGGGCGGGCCGCTGCCGGCCCTCCGCCTCCTCGACCTCTCCGGGAACGGGCTGGAGGAGCTGCCCGCGGCGCTGGGCGGGGCCGCGGGCGCGGAGCCGCTGGCGGGAGCCCTGGAGGGAGCCCCGGCCTTCCCGCAGCTGCGCAGCCTCAACCTGAGCGGGAACCGGCTGCGGGAGCTGGGCCCGGGGCTGGCCCGCGCCGCGCCGCAGCTCCAGGCACTGCTGCTCTCCGGTAACCGGCTGCGGGTGCTGCCCGGTGGCCTCCTGCCTTCCCCCGGCGCTGTCCCCGGCGGGCCCTTCCCGCTCCTCAGCCGTCTGGAGGCGGCTGACAACGAGGTGGCAGAGCTGGGCGCTGACATCGCTGCCCTGTCAGCCCTCAAGGTGGGAGCGGGTCCTCACCACCCACCGGGTCCCTGCTGTCCCCTCGGTCCCCGCCATCCCCACTCACCACCCCATCTCTTTCTCTTCCAGAGCCTGGATGTGGCCAACAATCAGCTGAAGGAGCTGCCCGCCGCGCTGGCCGACTGCCCGCGGCTGAAGGAAGCCAACTTCAGAGGCAACCAGCTGAAGGACAAGCGGCTGGAGAAGATGGTCAACGGCTGCCAGACGAAGGCCATCCTGGAGTACCTGCGGGCTGGCGGCCGGGGGAAGGGGAAGGCCGAGAGCGCCAGAGAGGAGGCCAGGAAGAAGAAGAGGGAGAAGCAGCAGAAGAAGGATGGTGGGGATGGGGAGCAGGACGAGCTGGAAGAGTCGAGCAAGCTGCTGGTGAAGGTTCTGCACATCTCCGAGAACCCGGCGCCCTTGGTGGTCAAAGTGAGCCCGGGTGTCAAAGATGTTCGACCCTTCATCGTGTGCTGCGTGCTGAAAGGAGTGAACTTGAAGCCAGGAAACGCTCTGAAGAGGTTCCTGTCTGCACAGGTAACTGCCGTGGTCTTGTGTTACTTGTTTGCAGCGAGAACATTACTAGTAGCGTTGGAAATGGACAGTTCTAGGCTCATTCCAGCAGATAAATTTATGAAACTTGGAGTGAGCCCTTCACCTGGCAGGAGGTGAGGGCACGGCGGGGTGGCAGTGCAGCGTGGCCTCTGCCAGCAGCGCGCCGCCTGGTCAGGCTGGAATAAGCAAAACTGCCTTTCCAGAAGAGCCTAAGAGGAGCCCAGGTATTGCCATGAGAGGGCGATGGACCCACACGTGTTTGTGCTGCCCCTGTCACAACAGCTCCTTAGTGCTGTGGAACCTGTTGAGAGCTAATAATAAACCCACATCCACATTAGAAGTACCCTGGTTTGGTTCCAGGTTTCCTAATCTGTGCTAAAACCCTCTTGCACATCTAACCTACCTTCCAGCTGAGGCATCCTAACCGCAGGCTTTACCTGGCACACTGCTCGCCTGCCCGTTAGATGGCAGGTGTTAGCTTCTTTCAGATCATTTCTGATTGTTACTCTGATTTAAAACTGTTCATCTCCCAGTTGAGGAACACATCATGTGCTGTGCTTCACCATCTTTACGTTTGGGTTGTAATTCAGATAAAATAATTTCACAGAAGGGCTCTGTTTAATGCTAAAGGGTTATCAAGAGCTGATCATGCTACAAACATTAAATCCATAAGAATGCCGAACTCTAGGAGCAATAAATCTGAAATGTTTTGATAGCATTATTTCTGTTTTAGACCAAACTGCATGAAGACATCTGTGAAAAGAGGACAGCAGCCACAATTGCCACCCACGACTTGCAGTTGATCAAAGGTCCTCTGACATATGAAGTTCAGCCTCCTGATGAACTGAAGGTAGGGCTGGTGGCATGGCTGGGCCTTTCTGCTTTTTTCCTTTTGCTTTCTGGAGCTCTATAGAACAGAAGGAATTAATTTCTTACCCTGCAGACAGACTGTACTTGTAACTTCAATCGAGAATATAAAAATGATACCACAAATTTGTCATCCTTATTCCTTTAGGCATATTTCAGAGTTTCTGTTAATATCCTGCCTCCAGAACCCATCTGGCTGGAGGAGCAAGTGAGCAGCCAGGACACGCTGACTCTTTGGGGCTGACCCATAGTTGTTGTTGCCTTCTGCTCTCTGGAGGCCTTGTGTTTGTAACTGCTCTGTGTATGTGGCCTTGGGCGTGAACTCTTCCTTTTCCTGATGGCTTACAGAGCCTTTTGTCCACAGCTTGTTATGAGACAGCAGGCTGTCACATTGTTCAGTAAGTAATGACAGTGAAGGAACCGGCTAAGAAAACCATCCACATCCTGGGTTAGTCCTGGTGAATGAGCCTGGTTTCCAAGTGGGAGTTGTAGCTCACGTGGAGGTTTAAACTCGGTGTGACCGTAGTCATCCATGTGAAATAGGAAGGGGGTTTCCATACTGAACAAGGGCTTAGGAATGATGTTATACAGAAGTATAATTATTGACTTGCAGGAGAGTTTTGATAATCCCAATGTTTGTGTCACTCTTAAACTCAAATGTTTGTTTCCCTTTGTGGTGTAGATAATGCCCCTGGGTCGGAAGGAGATCAAGGCAAAGGATCTTCTCCGTCAGCTGCAGTTAGAAGCTGAGGAGCAGAGGAAACAGAAGAAGCGTCAGAATGTTTCTGGGTTGCACAGGTCAGTATTCTGATCTTTGATATTTTCTTCTTGTGAATGTTGGTAACTCATACTCAGCGGCTTTTCTGCCATTGTGTGCAGCTGCTATTTCTTTGGTTTTTATTTTCTGTTTCTTTTTGGGTTTGGTTTTTTTTTGGCAGGTATCTCCAGTTACTGGATGGCAAAGATAACTACCCATGTCTTGTGGATGCTGAAGGTGCTGTGATTTCCTTCCCACCAATAACCAACAGTGAGAAAACAAAGGTACTCTCTGTTAGTGGAAATACAGAATTATCATAAATATCAGAATTAATCAGTGTTTCTTTCTACTGAGAGATATTTAACTCCAGATTCAAAGATATGCACAGTTCTCTGAAACTTGGGATTGCATTCCAAATAGAAATCTTCAAAGCCTGAATCTTTTCTGCTGGGTGGATCTTGGAGTTGTATTTTTACCTTTGTAAATCTGTAAAGCTCTGGCAAGCTGTTCCAAAGGCACCGGTCTGCCCTTGCAGAGGTGGCTTCATTGAAGGGCAGGAATATTGACTTGTCCCAAATGGCAGTTCCTTGCCTCTGGCTGAATGGAATGCAAGCCTTTCACTTGGTTTGTGTATTGAAATGTTGCCCAGGGACTGTGGGTGAGTGTGCTCCGAGTCCTGACTTGCTGTACCTGTGAAATTCTTACAGATTAGAAAAGACACCCGTGACCTGTTTCTGGAAGTGACAAGTGGCACCAGTTTACAGATATGCAAAGATGTCATGGACACACTCATTCTGGTAAGAAGTTCAGTAAAATAATCATGTCTGTTCTTAATGTGCTTCTCAGTGAAATGTTTAATTGCTCACACGTATTGAGAAGAATACAGAAGATGATTTATTATTATTATTATTATTATTATTATTATTATTATTATTATTATTATTATTATTATTATTATTCCCTCTCCTTCACTCACTCTTCCATCCTCGCTGTATTGCAAAAGGTTGTTATATTTTTGTATCCTGACTAACTGACAGACCTCAAAACTCACCGGGGTAAATAACACTGTGTTGCCACATTGCAGATGTACGGTTTGATTTTTTCAACAGAATTAATCTTGTTTTCTGTTTTGTGTTTTTAACAGAAAATTGCGGAACTGAACAGATTTACCTTGGAAAATAAGGAAGACTCGGGCTCAGATAACGAATCTGATGCTCTTTGTGGACCAGTGAATTTGAACCCCAGCCAAAACACACAGCCAATGAATTTCCCGTTGGTAGTGGAGCAGGTTCGAGTGGTGGACACAGATGAAAACTTGAAAGTGCTTTATCCTTCCAAAACTGACCTAGCGACAGTCTCCTCTCTCCTGACTGTGATACGTTAGCAGCTGTCAAAGCTAAGAGAATTATTCCATTTCCTTTGTTTTTTTTCCATATTCAATAATGCAACTTGTACACAGTGAGGTGATGTGTTGGCTTTTTGTTCTGTTGGGTTTTTTAAAAGATGCAGTGCATCCTGCCTGGGTGTGTAAAAACTTTACAGTTTGATCAAGCTCCAGCAAGGACTACTGCATTCTGTCAGCCTTGACAGAAAGTCATCAGTGCTCTGACTAGGCAGAGAGAACTGAAAAGGCAGAGAAGGTGTTGGAAGTCAGAGTGGGTTAACTTGAAGAGAAAATCATTATGACATCTTAGCCTTTATAAAATGAATGCAGATCACTGTCTCCTTCTGGTCTGTTTCAGCTGGATTATGATGTTTGCAGCTAAGCTGAGAAATCAGTAGGTGACAGCACTGAAATGAGGTCACATGCTGTGTACCAGTGCTGAACACAGCGTGTGAAACTACTTCGCCAACATCTCATTCTGCATCGTTTTATTTTCATATCTGGAGTAATTGTGAAAATTTAATTGCTGTCAGAACTTGAGGAATAATGAGTTTTAAAGTGCTGGTTTCTGTGTTCAGAGGTTAACACAGCTTCCATTTTTAAGTGAAGTCAGTTGAATTGACTGCAGGGGTTTGTGTGTCCCAGGAAATTTTAGAGCCTCCATCTATTCTTGTGGAAGTACCAGTTGTAGTGACTTTGTTGTGTACTCATTGAGTTCCTGTTGATTGCACATAGAATTTATTCTTGCTCTTCAAGTTCAGTCCTGTACAGAGGGCTAATGCTGCCTTACATCAACACTACTAAAGCTCCCTGTCTCCCCAGAATACACCCACTCTTGCCCAGCATGACTGTCCTGGAGCTTTGTCACACTCCCACACGGAGAGTGTTGGGGACACCTTCCACAATACAGGTGGTTTGAGTGGTTCTAATTCTTGCAGTCTGTGGGTGACTTTTCTACCTGTACGAATGCAAACCTCTCCCTAAGCTAGGGTGACCTCCAGATGGACTTTTTTCTGTTAAACATGATACAGAGCTCTAACTGAACTTCCAGATACTGTGTCAAATATGTCCACCTGTTGGGACTTGCATATTGAATGGGAAAATAAAACAGTTCTTGCCATCATAGCTCACTGTGACTTGTTTTGGCATCAGTCAATTTTCCAGTCATGTAACTATACAAACTTGCCAAAGCAGCTATTTTATACTGCAAAAAGGTAACGCTTTCTAGCTCCCTGCAGCCAAGGAGTCCTTAGTCGTGCTTCAGGCTTCCCTGTGAAGCTGAGTGTTTTTGCAGAGGAGTGATTTACAGTGGATTGTGCTCTGAGTTAGCTGAAACAATGAGATGTTCCTGATTTAGACATTCCTGCAGAGATTGATTTGAGTAAAATGAGTTTAATTTGTTAGTAAGTCGCCATCTGAAAACCAAGGACCAGGAGCCTGAGGTTGGTGACGTGCTCTGATGCTTTTCAGGCGTTGAGAGGCGCTACCTTGCGGGGCTCTTTCTCCTTCCCTTGGCGCTGGTGGGCGATGGAGTGGGCGTGTCGATGCTGTGGAGCGATGGGACCTTGATGCCTTTCTGTTTCAGCATCTGATGAAACTCCTGCCGTTGGTTAATTATTTTCTGAAAATTAGGGATGTGTCAAGGGGTGGGAAAGCATTAGGTGGAGAACTGTACTGTGGAGCGGTCTCTTATCTCATCAGTCCCTTGCTGGCTGCTGGGAGCCAAGCTTGAAAGAGCCACCACGTACCTGCATTGCCTCCAGCACCTCCTCATCGGTGACCTCTGCCTGGGGGGCCTTGCTGCCTGCTGCACTGAACGTAGCCTGAATTATTTTGCTTCGATACCTTTCAAACTTTTGATACAAGAGGAAAGGAATAGGTGTGATTAGTCTTTGACATTTGCATGGATTTACAGAGACTACGCTGTCAGACTTAGAGAAAGCACTGGTGAACAATGAAATGGAAAGTCTGTTGCTGTGAAATGACATTTGACTGGGCTTCACTGCAAGTGCTGTGAGAATGATGTGTTTCTGGGGGGACTGAGTCCCTTACTCAGATATCAGGCTCTGTGTGCTTGCTACCAGGCCTGTGCGCCTGCAGGAAATGGCTTTAGGGTGATTTCTTTGAATCTGGAAGGATGTTAGAAATGTGGTGATGTAACTACTCTGAACTCCACTTTCTCAAGGGCTTTGGATATTTGAGGCTTGTTTGCTTTGTGAGTGACGCAAGAGCTGCACGCTGGGAAGCAAAAGGGCTGAGTTTCCTGTTCTTTTGGCCTTGTGGCTGCAAAGGGAATCTGGGCCTCGAGAGCCCTGGAGCATCTCCTGCTGTGCTTCTGCCCAAGAATGTCTCTAAGATTTCAGATTCTTTGCTTGAAATGGTTAGTGTCGCCCGAGAGGGAGGGAGGTGTCTGAAGTGAAGGAGGGTACTTCAGTGTCCCTTACCTTGCTGGTGACACATTCGAGTGCCACTCTAGTTTGCAGCTCCCTGTGCTGCAGCGTCTCAGCTTCCCTCTGGATCACCTCTTGGTCCCGCTGCTGCTTGTGGATGTGGGATCTGTTGGTCAGAACCTCTGCCTGTAGCTGGTTGACTGTCTCCTGTAACTCACTGATGAGCTTGTTCTGCTCGGCCAGTTTGGACTCTTGTTCTGTAACAACCTGAGGAAATCCGTAAATCAAGCTGTTACTGTGAGGGAGAAAGGGAGGAGGCTGGGCCGCGTCTTCCCAGCATCTGATCCAAGCTTCTTGTATGTCCTGGGCAGAAGCTACAGACTAACAAACTTGCCAGTATTGGTAACTGTTACTATTTGGCATTTTCTCTAGAACTACTGGATTGGGTAGGGTTTTTTTATGTGGCAAACTCCCTGAGCCTAAGACAAGCACAACTAAGCAGCTAATACAAGAGTTATCTGCAGCGGCTTTGCACCAAGCGTACCTGCTGAAGACGGTGGTTCTCCTTCTCTATTGTCACCATCACTTCTTCGTGTTTCTGTTCTGTCAGACTGCAAAACTTAAGAGACAATATTTTACGCTTGAGTTTTGCAGTTCAGAGGTGCACGTCCTGTCTGTGAGGAGGGAACTGTTGCCTAAAGCCCGAATTCCCCGCTGCCGGCTCTCCTGACAGCGGTGGCCACCGTGCTCTCGGGGCGGTACCTTGGCAGACATGGCTTGCAGCTGATTTTCTTGCTCTCTGAGCTTCTTTTGGAGCATTTCCTTTTCAGCTTTGGTTCTCCGAAGCTGGGATTCTTGGATCTCCAGTTGCCTTTGCAAGGAAGAGATGGTGCCTGTGGGGTTTGGAGTAATAGCATTAAGCAGATTGAATCCCTGACAAAAGCTTCATGGCTCTTTTTTGCAGGTCAGCATAAGCAGAGCTGCTGTGGTAACCACCTGAGTAGAGACTGGGTGAAGTTAGTGCTGGCTGATAATGCATTTGTAGTACTTTGCTGTGATACATGTTAAACTAACTAGGCTGTGTGAGGTAGGAGCTGCTCGGAGGACTAGTTGGTAACCCCAGCACAGGTTTGCTGGGGTGCTGGCTGCCCCAGCGTGGCACTCAGGGCTTCTTCTGCGGGGTTTTCTCATGGACTTCACTTCCAAGGGGAGAGAGAAGGTGCTTTGAAGCCAGGTGCCGTTTCAGCCCGGCTCTGCAATGGGAAGTGGGAGGTTTTGTGCTCACGAGAACCTAACCTAGAATTTTTTGTAGGTAAAAGGAGGAGAATCGCAGGAAGATGAGCTCGGGAGCCGGGATAACGCTGTGTTTTCCGGACGCCCTCCCCAGGTACCTGTGGCCATGTTGTAGTCATCCCTCGCTCTCCGCAGCTCCTCGCCGAGCTCTGGCTCCGCGCTCTGCATCTCAGGGAGCTTTGCCACCCGCCCCTGCTCCTCCGGGGCCTCGCCAGCACCCGCTGCGGCTGTACCCGAGCCCCCACCGTCCATCCCCGCGCTGGAGAGGCGCGTTCAGAGCCGGGGCTGCTGGCCGGGGAGGGGACCGGGACCGGGGCTCGCTGGGGACAAGGCCGCGTCGCCTCTGGTTGCCAGGCAACAGCGGTGGGGCCGCGACTTCCGCTTCCGGGGCGGCGGGTCGGGGCGCGGGGCCGCCATGGGGCGGAAGAAGAAGACGCTGCACGACTACGCGGCCGAGTTCTCGGAGCTGTCGGTGAAGCGGCACCTCCTGCAGCGCGGGGCCGCCGGGGAGGCGGCGGTGGTGGTGGAGACGCTGTACTGCACCTCGTGCCAGCTGCCCATGCGGGTCCGCCGCGACCGCATCCTCGAGCATCTCTCCTCGGGCCGCCACTACCGCAACCGCCGCCTGCTCCGCCAGCACGGCCTGCGGGCCCCGCTGCTCCTGTGAGTGCCCGAGTCCCCGCTGCCCCCTCCCCTTCCCATGTCCCTGCTGCCCCCCTCTGCCCGGGCCCCGGCTGCCCCCCTGCTCAGGCCGGGGCCCTTGCCCCTCGCTGGGTGAGGCAGAGCCATCCTGACCCCAAACCCTCCTGTGTCTCGCCCAGCTCTGCAGGTCCGGACAGCAGCACCGGGCTGCCGCTGCAGCTGGACACGCCCTCCCTGCTCCCCCAGCCCTCCTTCCTCCTCAGCGGTACCAGCACCAGCTACACCATGGTCCCCTCTCCGCCCTCCTGCCACAAGCCGCTGGTTCCCCTCCACCCCATCGCTGCCAGCTCAGCCATCCCCAGAGAAGACCCAACGCCCTCCACCTCTGCCAGCCGCCCCTCAGCACTCACCGCCCTCCACACGAGGATGACACAGGCTGGGCAGAGCGGGGCTGTGCCCAAGGCCTCTGACAGCCTGGTGCCCACCGGACGGCACGGCGTTGGCCTCGCCCTCTTCGGCCTGGGGCTCGTTACCAGCACCTTGTTTCAAAGCCTGGTGGAGGAAACGGGCTGCTGCTTGCTGTACGTGGTGGAGGATCAGCTGGAGGAGGTGGAGCGCGCCTTCGACGCCGAGTTCCTGTCTGGCACCAGGGTGCTGCGGCAGCAAGACGCCGACGTCGCGCTCAACGACCAGCGGTACTGCCCACCGCTAGCTCCCGTGCGTGCTCCTTCCCTGCTGCGAGCCTGGGGCCAGCATCTCCATGGGAGAGTCCTTCCCTGCTCGGGAAGATGCTGCTGTCCCACAGCAGACCCAGACCTTGCTTGTCCAGCCTCGTGTGTGGGAACAGAGTGAAACCGAGAGGCTGTTATGGGCTAAGCCTGATGCAGTGTGTCATCTACACACGGGTGCTTCAGGGGCCCTGAGGAGCTGAGCTTGGCTCCTGTGAACTGATAGAAACTCAGAGGATTTTCATTGCAGGCAGTTTTGTTAAGAAGTATAATAAGTCCTTACCTTCCTTCATCCTCCTAGAGCAATAAACAACATATTTTCCTGCTCCAGACCAGTTTTTCTGCCTCAGAGCAGCTGGCTGATTTTGGTGGCCCATTGGAAACTGTTTGAGATAAGCAAGGATGGCTGTAAATAGGAGAGGCTGGGGTGGTTTGCTTCACACTCCAACTGAACAAGTAACTTCTAGTGATGTGGGTACAGTCAGTTCTCAGACTGGTATTTTAAATACTGCAAAAGTGAAAGGCAGAGCTTTTAAGGAAGAGGGATTGGGTGTTGAAAACTAAAGGATGGTAAGAAGCTAAGATACGCCCACCCCTCGTTCAGCTGCTCTGCCACATGAGTACTTTCAGTTTCACTGTGTGTAACTGGCAGGATCTCACTCATTTTCAGAGAACACCTTTAAATGGCTTTCTCCTTTCAGATGCAGAAAAGTAATGCAGTTCCCTTGTGCCACTTACAATTTTAATCGATATATTTCATATATCATACATATTTCATCCTTGCTAGCAAGTACCGAGTTCTTTTATCACATAACTTGCTCTTCCAGAGCAGTGGGGTTTTATGTCCTTTTCTTTAACTCTTCCTCAAAGTTTAGGGCAGCTGTCATAAAAATAACTGTAACTGAAGGGAGATTTTGAGCACTGTACATTCTGGTAAAACTTTGTCTTCACTGGAGATTTCTTTTGACTTCTGCAGAGTCTCTGGAGCCATTATTTGTGCACCACCTGAGGAAGCCTCTGGGATCGTCATCGACGCCTTACGAGCGGGTAAGGGGAGCGGCTGCACGTTCAGCTCTTGTCTGTAGTCGGGAGCACACGCTGGAGCAGACCTTGTACACTTGCTAAACGCTTTACAGGCGAGTGCTTTCTCATTTCAGCAGTGTCCCTTGAGTTGTGCAGGCTATCTAATGGCATAATTAAAGAGAAATTAGTCCACTAATGACACTGATGCTAATACCCTAACACCAGTGGAGTTTGCTGGTCCCAGCGTGGCTGTGCAGAGTGTGTAGTCCTAGAAATACCCCGAGGACTCAAGGAAAACAGTCAAAACAGTCAGGCTTCCTGGGGTCCAGAGCCGGCCAGTAACCCACAGCTGGAGGCCAGAACAGACTTAATAGCACCAACAAATAAAGAGCCAAGCTGCAGTTTCAGGAACCCTGTTTTCTAGAATGTAATGACATGTATGTGCTGTTGCAAGAAAAAAACCTTTATCTTGTCCTGCCTTTAATCCCGTGCTCTGTGCCATTTGCACAGGAAAAGGTGTGTTCTGCGAGGGGCTGCCCAGCTCTGACAGGCAGACGGCAGAAGCTTGTTTCGATGAAGCTGAGAGGTGTGGAAGACCACTGGTGTGTGGGTTCTACAAGTAAGACCAGCATTTTACTTCTGATTTGTACTTGATAAGAAGCACGTGTCTGAAAGCAGCACTGATTCCCCAGGGTTTCCTGGATTTGTCCTCAGATAAACTTATTTTCACTGCTGCTTGTTAATGTTTGTCTGGGAGGCAGTTGGATTGGATTAGTTCTTTATGCTTAACAGAGAGAAAAATCTAGCTGTCATGAGATTAAAATAGATGTTCACTCGAATGGGTGCTAGTGGAACTCAAATGAGGAAGCTTTCAAGATGTCAAAGCTCAATTTCATTTATTTTTTAGAATGACCCAAAGCAGTCAGGGTCTGCACCTCTGCAGTCCTTTTGGGCTCTGGCAAACACTGCAGCTGCTTGGAGCTTCAGAGAAGGAAATATTCTGACTGTGCAGTGCCATTGTCTGGGACAGTTTCTTGGCCTGTGGTGTAGGATGTTTAGGATGTTCCACATTCCTTGTTTCTCTTTGAAGGCGCTTTGACCCGGCGCTGCAGTTCCTGCACAGGAGCGTCCGCGACAGCCGGGCGCTGGGGAGGATCCACCGGATATCGGCGGTGAGCAGCATCTACCCGGCAGCGCCTCTGAGCTTCCTGAAAGCATCAGGTACAGAGCAGCTGCCTTCTGAAAATTCCTTCTGAAGGGCTGGAAATGTGTCTGTCCCCGTGTTCTGCTGGAAAGCCCCCTCTGTGTGTGGAGCCTTAGGATGCCTGGGTGTCCTTTTTCTTTGTTTTGGTTGCACTTTTCTGTGTGCTTTTGCTGTTGATTTCTGTGTCGGGTCTCAGTGCAGTGCAGAAATGTGCACTGTACTAAAATGTGGATTTTAAACGTGGAGACCTTAATGCCCAGTTTTGCTTCTTCCAGGTGGAATTTTCTATAGTGCTGCCGTGCATGATATAGATGTTGTCAGTTTGTTGTTGGGAGAGAGCGCGCCAGATACGATATTTGCACTGGGGCACGCGTTCTGCTCAGGTAAGAATAAATCCTCTGGTAGTTCGTTGGTACCGCTGGGCAGCAGTACTAAAACTGAGGGGAAAGAGTGTACAAGAGCACAGTAGCCATGACATAATTGTTCCTTCATAAACAGCTGAAAAAATAGTGTGCTGGAATAGAGGCAAGCTTCTCAAGAGGCTGTTGCAGGCAGGGTGTTTAGTGGTGGGCTCTGGGGCTTGTTAATCCCCCGCTGATGTGACGCGGTTGCTGTGGAGGCGTCGCTGGACTCTGCACAGCAGTGGAGGGATGTGGAGTTTGCCACTGCAAACCCAGAGTGCAGCAAACAACGAGCAGAGCTTTGTGCTTACAGGAACTCAGCGCAGGCTCTGCAGTGCTTTGCTCTCTCTGATTTCCCTGGCGCTTCCCCGTTGATCCCAGCACAGTCCAAAGGTGTAAATTCACTCTGGGTTGTGTCAAGCTGACGGGCACGCTCTGGGTTACCAGACTCATTTAAACCAACCAGAAAACTGGAAGCTGCCATTTTTTTTTTTTTTAATGGAAATGCAAAGTTTTAATTAAGGTAATTGCAGCTGCTGCCAAGCATGACTGGCTGTTGTTAGAAGGTGTAGTGTGCGATGTTCTAAGCTATGGTAAAGCACTGAAATGCAACAAACAAAATGCCCCAGGGAGGGTTTTGTACCATCTGCCTCTTTCTGGCTACGTGCTAGAAGTTGCCTGATCTTGGCTGTAATAAGCTGCAAAGGCAAATGTGTTTGGAAGAAGAAGTGGAGGTGCCCTTTAGGGAGAGCCAGGGGCTGGGAAGGTGGAGGTCAGGCCCAGGGGCTGTGTGTTCTGCAGAGCTGCTCGTTCTCCCTCAGAAGTGCCGACAAAGGTGAACCAGCTGCAGAAAGCGCTTTGCTGTCGCCGTTGCTGCTCGTTTTGAACTGGGGTAGGGCCAGTGTCACCTCCTAAAGGGAGAAGAGCGCTCTGTAGCTGCAGTACTTGCTGGTTCCTGCTGTGAGTGAGTGCCTTTTCTGTCACTCAGATATGGCCTGCTTGAAGGATGCAGACACTGTTGTGGTCAGCATGAAATTTCCTAGCGGAGCAATTGTTACTTTGGACGTCAGTCAGCACTGCACTAAAAGCTGTGATCAGAGACTAGAGGTGCGTTCTTACCTTTCAAGTCCAGCCTGTGTGACACCACAGGCTGGCACAAGTGTCCCCTGTCCGTGTTCCCGTGGGGCAGTGTGTGCTGTGCCCCGTGCGTGTGCCTGCAGGCACGCGTCCCAAATCGCCTCTGTACCCCGGCAGCAGTGGATCGCTCGTGTTTCTTTCATCTACAATCCCCTTCCTCTTCTGTTACCCAAGTTCTACCTCTGTTTACATGTGTTCTGTTGGGGTTATAAGCCACATGCAGTTGTACTAGATGTGGTGTCAGCTCTCCTGAGGCTGAAGTGTTCTTGCACAGTTCATTTGTTGTCTTTCAGGATCTTTTTAGGTGTATAACAAGCTGAGAGTTAAGGGTGTTAAAGGGGAGGAAAGGTGTAAAATCAGAGGCAATTTGTCTGTAAAATCCTAAAGTCAAGAACTGTAACAGATACATGGGCTGAGTTTGGGGAATAGTATCTGTTAAATACTTTAAAAAGAGCTTTGCTCAGGTGGAAAAAAATAGCAGAGGGATCACACAAGTGGAAGCCACTGTCCTACAGCACATAGCTGTGTTTCCTGTCGTGTCTGATCCACACCAGGGAGTATGCCTGTTGTAACTCCTCATTTTAGAAGCTACTTTTTTACTTGATTCTACAAACCAGGGCTCCTATAGACTAGCCAGGTGTTTAAGATGCTTAAGAAAACATGCTAACTTAAAAATGTTGTTCTCTTTGCCGTTTGCTGCCTCCCTGCAGGTTCACGGCTCTCAAGGCACGCTGCGGGTCGATAATCAGAACCCCCTGGGGATTACGGAGCACGGGACGTCGGTGTCCGTGTGCTCCCAGACCCAGGCTGATCGCTACAGAGATGCACACAGGGAGCTCTTCCGGCACTTCCTGAGAACCCTGAGAGGTAGGAGGGAGCTCGTGTTAACGGCTGGTGCTGCTCTGGATCTGCCTCCAGTGAGAGCTGCCCAGGGGAGCTGTTCAATAGCAGCTGCAGTTTGGTGTTTGTGTCTGAAACCCCAAAAGGAAATGAGTAGGTGTGAAAGCGAGGAATGAGACTTGTCATGGTTCAGTTTAAGGCAATGCTGTGCAGGGGGTGAGCGAGCTCCCTGTAAGCAAACACAGGGTTCATGGGCTGAGCTGCTGCCCTGACCAGCACCGGGGTTCTCAGATGCGCGTTGAGCACGACCGTGCGTGCAGCTCGGTACAAACACGCCCGGAGCGGTCAGGCTCCAAAGGAGCTGACAGCTCAGTGAAAGCCCAACCAAGTGACCTTGTTTCAGTAAATGAAGATGAATGTCCTGGCTTTGTTGGGGGATGTGCTTCTTTTCTCACTTTCAAGTCAATGAGATGGGTGAGGGATGGAGTGTTGGTCTGAAACTGTGTTCTGAGAGGAGATGAAAATTGGGAGGGGAGATTACGTTGGACCTTACTGTCATTTGTGAGGAAAGCAGCTGTTTGTAACAGCAAGGAGACCCTCATCTAGAGTCCTGGCTGCCCAGAAGGAATAAAACCATTTCTGTTATGCTGGCTGCATTGACAAAAATACAAAGTTTTAGTCACAGGACAGGACAGGGGCTGAAACTTTCATTTTAAAATCCTCTGGGAGCTGAAGAGGAACGCTGTGGTGGGCAGTGATGTGCTGAAAAGCAGAGCAGGTGGTAACAGGAGTTTCATCCAGCGCTTTGTCCTGTCCCTGCAGGCAAGGAACCCCCCATGATAACCAAAGAGCAGCTTCTCTGGACGATGCAGGTCGCTGCAGCAGCTGAGCAGTCCTGGAGGAACGGATCCGCTGTCGACTTGCGCAGCGACACAATGGACTCGGCTGGGGTCAAGACTGAGATAGTGTGATACACACTGCTGCTCTCTGAGGTGATGGGTAACGCTCAGGCTGTGCCACAGAGAGGTCCTCCCACCTAGTGATGTCTCCACTGTGACCTTAAAATGAGACTGGTGGTTCTGACGTTTCCTCTGGGAACACCCAGCGCCGGGGCTGCGGAGGTTCCTTAGCGCGTCACCCACGGCCCTCGAGAAGTTCTGGGCAGGTTCATCCAGGTGACTTCTCCTCCTGGAGAGCTTTGCTGCCCATGGAGCACCGGTTTCCTGGGAGAACACCAATGCTCTTTGGACCATGCTAAGGTGGTGTAGATCACCACCAGCCACGATGGGAATGGTGTGAGTGCTTTCCTGGCAGTTTCACAAGCGAGGTGACGTAATGCTCCGAAAAAATAACAGCATCCATCTGGTCCACGCTCATTTCTCTTCAGTGTACACAGGAACGTGACTTCTGTGCTGAACTCACCTCTGGGCCTCCTATTTATTGTTTTGTCTGTTTTTACAGGGTTTTCTAGATCGTTTTTAAAATAAGCTACGATCTGATTTTCTTGAGGGATGGGGAAAAGAGGTGAAAAAGCAGAGAGGGGACCTCTGACTGTTCTGACGTTGGAGATGAGAGGCTTTGTAGTAAGGCTGTAAATTAAGGCTGTTCCGTGGAGGAGCAACACGCTGGGGCATTTCAGTGCCAAGCACCACGTTGTTCAGGGGTTTCAGGGTGTGATCTGTGGAGTTGTCCAGGGTTTTCAGGGTGTGATCTGTGGAGTTGTCCAGGGACCCTGCACAGCAGCTGCTGCGGGGACTCGGAGCTGCTGCGTGGGTTCCTCGCCGGGTGCTGTCTGGGTTACTCACAGCAGCAGCAGCGAGGTGGCTGCCTGGAGGCTGCTGTTCTCCTTGTTGAAATGGAAATGCTGTAGGTTAACGTTTTAGTAGCAAAACTGAACTAGTAATCATGTTCTCTGGGTGCAGGAAGGGCACCTGATTGTGTATTTTTAAGGTATTTTTTTACAGTCCAGCAGATTTGGAATATACAGCACAGAACAGATAGTGCCTTCAGCAACAGGCAGGTCTGCTTTTAAACCAGGCTCTTTGTACTTTTTATCCTTGTGTTGAGCTTGTTGCAGGTGTGTAGATCTGACTGTGTAGTTCTTCTGTTTCTCACACGCCACTTTTCAAGATCTTCTGCAAGTTTTTTTATTAAAATAATGCCCTTGCCTTGAGTGTTAGTTTATAAACAACACTTCTTGCAAGTTCTTTAGTTCCATCAGTTTCTTATTCCTAGGTGTGCAGTATATCTCACTCAAGCCAGAAGCAGTGGTGACATTGATAACTGAAGACAATTCTCTCGTGGAAATGGTTTTTAACGCTGTGATTTTTAACTCGGAAAAGCTGTGTCTTAACGACCAAGACTGCTATCCATTTCGTTCTCTATTTTCTAGACATTTATTGGGAGGGAACAAAGAAGTTTTATCTATACAGAAGTAGATACTTGCTTCTCTGAAAGTACATAGCAATTGTGACAGCAATTTGTTAATAGTGAGCGGGTGTCTCTTTGTTTTGGTGGGGTTTCCAGGCTGGCTTGTGTATGGGGGGCCAAGTGCTCACACACTCCCCCAAAACAGTGACCCTGGTTGTGGAGGGAAGCTCTCCCCTCCCTCAGGCTGGTTGTCCTGATCTCTGTGAGGAGCAAAGGGCCTTCTAACGTCCCTTGTGCTTTGGCAGCCGCTCCTGCTCCGGCACGGAGCTCTGTCTCTTTGGACCTTGATAGCTGCTGGATGAAGCAAAGCAGCTTCAGGCCCTTCAAGGTCTTACACTTTAAGGCTTATGCTGGTATAGGAGGACACTTCCTGTACAATATAAGCAGGACTTTAGTTGCCAGGTGTTGTAATTCCCACATGGTTTTATTGTGTTACAAAAAAAAAGGGAGACAGGGCTGTAAAAATACCACATTGTCCAAGATAACCCTGCAGAAATGCCATCGCCCGTGGCTGGGGCGTCAGTTAACGCTGCTGGAGGGAGCCGCGGTCAGCATTGAAAACCTGACTGATTGGTTGTTTCAAAACCTTCAAAGCATTTAAGGGCTTTAATGAGTCGTTATCTTGGGACATGGGTTCACATTTCAGCAGCACCAAAGGAGTCAGCTCCGAGTTGGTGCAGTGGAGGGGGTGTGACAGCCTGGGGACGCGTGCTTGCACCCGCGCTCTCCTGGGCGCTGAGCAGAGCCCAGCCCGGCGCTGGAGCCCGGCCCATCCTGCACGCTGAAGGCTTGGAGCTGCTGTTGGACACCAAGATGAAGGCAGAGGAGGGAGGACCTGAGCTCCAGGGCTGCTGTCCCGGCACGTGCAGAGTTCACCCTGGGTTTCCCCATGATCTTCCCTCCGAGGGGGCACAGACACCATCTGCAAGGAGGAGAAGGTGCGTCTCTGAGGTGAGCCTGGAACGTCGTAGGTGGGACTCAAGCTCTTCTTTTACTCTACTTAGAAAGTCCAGGGCTTTGTGAGGGGTCTTCTAGCTCCTTCCCCAGCCTGGGGGAGATGGGAGGTTGTGGGAGGTCTCCCTTCTGGGCGTCTCCATCACCAAAACAACGTGGGGAGGAGATGCAGGAGGGGGAAGGTGCTGGGCAGTGTCACTTCTGCGTGGATGCCCTCACGCTGCCCGAAATCTCCAGTGACCCGAGGTTGAGGGAGCAGATGAAGCATCTCCCTGCCCACCTTCCCTCCCTCTCTCTGCAGCAGCAGCCCCTGTGATGTGCCTTTCAGAGACTTGTGGGATGTCACCTTTCACAAGGCACAGTGGCTGGTTGGGGAGCGGGGAAGGAACACGCCTGCTCCTGTCCTTGCTTTCTGCCGAGGTTTTTTTTCCAGCCTGAATCAACAGACAAATTACACCTGGTAAAAATAACCAGAAACAAAGCAAAACTGGAAAGACCTCACATGGTCACCCAGTCCATCTCCTTGCTCCAAAGGAGAATCAAATTTACACCTTCCTGCTCGCCAGGTCTGACCTGGCTGCAGAACTCCCCCGATGGAGCAGGATTACCCAGACCTCTGACTGCCCAGGGCATTCACAGGCTCGCCCCCTCCTCTGCAATTGTGGGAAAGATATTCAGAGGGCTAAAAAAAAAAAGAATTTTTAATAGATAGGGCTGGAGACGTGACTTTCTGCATGTTTACATGCTAGAACACGAAATTAATTTACTTGACACTATCATGTCTCGGGAGTAATTTTTATAGCTTACATGAAAATAAATCTTTTTTCTCCTTACAGCACAACGAGTATATTGTATGTACACTTGCTTCTGTTTATATACACAAATACTTAAGGACATGAACACACTGGGAACTGACAAAGGGGTTCTTTTCTGCTCTAGGAAGGACTGGAGGGAGCGGGTACGTTCTGGCAGTCCGTCGGGAACGTGGATCGCGTGGCTCTGCCTCAGTCCCTGGCAGGGCTCTGCACAGAAAGTGGGACGGGAAAGGGCCGGGTCCTGTACAGCGAGAGCGACCTGTGGGGCTTGGACACCGCGGAGAGGGCAGGACAGGGGAGCTGAGCAGTGACAGAGGCTGCTCTCCCCAAGAGAAAAACGTGTCCCCTTGTCACTGTGTCTGTCAGCAGCGGGGATCCCCTGGTCACACACAAAGGGTGTGAAGCAGCAGCAGGCGCCTGCCCCCGCGCGGGCGGGCACAGTCCAGCCCCGCTCCCTTCGCTGCGCTGGCTCAGCCGCCCTCCTCTTCCTCTCGGCTCTGCCAAAGCCACAGGGGGTTTCCTCTCCGGAGCAGGCACCTCCTGTGCGGCTCAGGGCAGGCTGCAGTTCCTCTCTGGACACCAAAATCACAGTTTTCCAGATGCCCAAAGCTGAAAATATTTTTCAGAGGGGGTTCCACGTGTGTGTCCCTCCCCAGTCTCGTGCTGCTGCCTCTCGGAGCCCCTCAGTTGATCTCTCCCTCTGTGAACTCTTCCTTGATGGACTGTTTGCGCGATTTGCAGTCCGGGAGGTCGAAGCCAAAGTCCGCCCACTCGTCGGCCCCGCCGCGGTTGGGGATGGTGATGGTGTGGCGCACGCGGAAGTGCACGGCCTCCATCACGCGCTGCCGCTGCAGCTCGCCCGAGCTGCCGATGGAGATGGTGGAGGCGTTGCTGCTGGAGCGGATGAGCTGCTGGGCCCCGTAGTCGTGGCTCTGCTTGAGCTCCTGCAAACCTCTCCAGATGATCATCCTGTACTGCTCCGGGATCTTCAGTGCTCCGAGATCCTGGAAGAACAACAGCGCTGAGGGATGGCCAGCAGGGAGGTGAATGTACCGGTGGGAGTGAGCCCAGACCCCCGAGGTTGTGCTTTGGGGGGACACATGGACATGGTGTCCGAGCACCCAGGGGTGGTGGGGCTGGACCTCCCCTGGGTGATGGCACCCAGCCCCTGGTGCATCCCCCACGGGCAGTTTCTCATTTGTGGCCAGTGACCAGTTACTCAAATGTGGCTTTGCAGGTTAGATTTTTTTTTCTTTTTTTAGGGGGCGGGTTCACATCAAACAGACATGAAAATAGGGGGGACGGGACCTTTCCCCTCTGGCCACGGGTTGCAGAGCAGGACGTGGAGTGTCCTCATGTCTGTTCACTGGGGCGAGGAGCTCTCAGCCAGGCTGGCTTCTCCTCTGCTCCTGGACCAGGAGTCTGGAGCAGCACATCCAGGTGCCACCTGGCCCAGGGGACTCTGATGTCCTGCAGGGCTGTGTCACACACCAGTGCACTAAGCGGGCAATTGCAGGCTGGTTGGACGCTCAGGGCTGCGGTTGTGAAGCCAAACGAGGTCAGTAACCTCGGGACTGGGGGCTGCACCAGAACAAACACTGTCATAGCAGAGCTGCTGGAGATCCTTGTTAATGGCAAACACAGAGACTCGTGAGCGTTAACGGGAGAGGACAGCCCGTGTGCAATTAGTGACCACAAACGCCGACTTGGACACACAGCTCAGATCTGATACGAGGTTTGGCCGCGCCAAACGCTTCCTGTGACAGCTTACAGACGGAGTTAGTTCAGAAAATGGTCCAAATCCAGGCTAAGGTTACACAACTGGCCCTGGCTGCCACTGAAAAATCATCGTGTCCCCAGCAGCTGCGTCACCAACGCGGGGCCGCGGGGTTATTGTAGCTGCCAGGTAGATGACAGCGGCTACAACCTGCCTGGGAGCAGAGCGGGATCGGAGCAGGAGCTTGTCTTGGCAGAAGCATCAGCTCTGGGGGTAGAGGGCTTCTTACACCTCACACGGCTTCAGGTTTTTAATTTTTTCTCCTCGTTACCCTGCTGGGCTGGGGAAGCCCCTGCCTCAGTGTCACCCTTGGCATCGTCAGCAGGAGACTGTGCTTCACCCCAGAGCAGCAGCAGAGCTGATGTTTGCTGCAAGCCCAGGTAGATCTACCATCCCCTCCACCACTTCTCATGCCGGATTTGCCTGACCTAGTTCATTCCAGCGTTTCCTTAATACAGGAGCCCTGGTCTGACTCCCTCTTTCAGCTGCTTTTGCCTTAAAGATTAACAAGGGGAGAAATCGGATCAGAGCAGGGTCTGACTCGCACTGAACTGCAGCGGAGATGTTCCCGCTGGGACCAGGGTTACTTTGCTGAGCACCTCAGCGGGGTCTCCTGTGTCAGGTGGGAATTCCACCTGCAGTCTGGTCTGGGCTTCTTTAGCTCTTTTGTTCCTGATGGTCTGGAAGAACCAATTTGAGATTCTCACGGTCGCTACCAATGACTGAGCTACTGCTAAATCCAAAGGACCAGAAGGATGCGTCGATGGAAGGCACAAATCCTGGGAGCCTATATTCTGTGTGAATGTACATGGGAATATTCATATTCTATGTGAGAGGGGGGTGACTTTCCCTTTCCTTTAACAGGGTTTTTGCCTTTGCTTTCCAGATCAACAGCTGATAGAAACAAGTGGTAAGAACAGATCTTCCCAAAGCATTTACCTCTATGGATAGGTTCTGCAGGTGGTAAATATTCTGTAACCCTTGTGAGGTGAAATAGTCGATGCAGTTTGGACACCCCAATCCTGTTAAAAAACTGCAGAAAAAATTTGGAAAATAAAGTGGCATTAACTTCTCACAAATATAAGCTGTGCTGACAACCATCACTGTGGTGGCAAACGGGGTTCAGGTCAGTGTCACAGCGGAGGGGTCGTGGTGACTCCTGCTGCTGTGG
The DNA here is from genome assembly GCA_907165065.1 of Caprimulgus europaeus. Next base: position 893,575 of record OU015546.1, read on the forward strand.
CCTCGCCCCCGCTCCCATGGCACGGAAGGGCTGTTGCCATCCAAAGTGTCACCTCCACTGCCATTAGTGTCCAAGTGAAGCATGGGGCTATGTTCAGTCCTAATACTACATTTTTTTTCCTGATTTTCAGAGGTTTCAGCCAGGTAAATCGCTGGGAATAACCCAAGGGAGCTGGAGCTGCCAGGGGAGGGGGGGCTGCCTTAGTCTGGCAGCAGGGCCGGTCTCTGCGGCACACAGACTGGGGGGACAGGGCTGTTCGGGGCTGCAGGTGTGTGCCTGCAGTTAAACTGCTCCCCCAGCCCCCTGCTTCCACGGGGAGAGCCTCTGTCGAAATGTCTGTGGGCTTTTCACAGTCTGAGACGTTAAAAAGCGGCTGCAGACCTGCTAATGCGTTCCTGATGGAAATAAGGCACACGGAGCCATCTCCAGATGTGGCTGGTGAGGAGGGGGAAGGGGGAGCTCACAAAGCTGCGTGAGAGGCGGGGAAAGATTCGTGTTCAGATGTGTTCAATTTTTAATGAGGCAAAGATGGATTACCCAGCCAGGGAGGCAGGAGGGCAACAGAGGTTTCTAAGTGGGCTTTGATTTCTGAGATGAGAAGGAGGGTCTGTGTGGTTTCCTGAGCAGTGATTTCTCAGTTGGGACCAGTGGCCAGTTGACCAGTTGCTAGATAGATCTGACAGTTAGAGTGAGGGACAACAGCAAGGAGGCCAGAGGACAGGACAGACAGGGCATCAGCTGCCTTCCCTACCTGACGAGGCTGGGGTCGGGGTTGTAGGGCGGAGGGGGGGTGCAGTGTGATCCAGACACCATGGGCTGGGACGAGTGGCCCCCGTTCATTTCTCCGTTGGGTTGCATGGGGTGACTGTTCAGCATCCCGGGTCCTACACAATAAACACACCCATGAGACATCACCCCAGCCATGGTAACCGCCACCCGCTCCCTCGGCAGCGAGCCTGGGGTCTGACGGGCAGGACAAGCCCCTGCTCTGCTGCGGCCCCGGCGAGGAGAGGACCTTACCCATGGGCCCCAGGCCGGGGGTGGAGCTGGAGCTGTGCTGCGCTGGCTGCCCCACCAGCTGGTTGACCGACGGCAGCTTGTTGATTCCTCCGCCGTGAACTTTATTGATGGGTGAAAGGACGGGGCCGTAGGAGGATGGGGTCTGCAGCTGGCTCCTGCGCGGGGAAAGCCGAGTGGCTGGTCAGCCCGTGGCGGGTGGGATGGAGCCCCCCTGCCCTGGTCAGATTGTCCTGCTGAGGCTCAGAAGAGCCGCTTTGCACCGATGCTGCTCTGTGGCAGCTGCCAGCCCGTGCTCAGTACCAGGTGCTGGCAGATGCACTGCCAGCCAGTGAACCAGTCCCAGACTGGGGCTGCTTGAGGGGTCCCCAGCCCCACAGCCTCTCCTCTTGGGGGGTCTGGGGGTACTTACTGCCTTTGCAGGAGCTGCTGCTGCTGCTGCCGGTAAGAGTCAACCAGCTGCTGCGGGACCAGCTCCACCAGCTCCAGGCTCTCCTTTATCTTCATCAGGATCTCAAAGTTCTCCCGGCCTCGCACCTGGAGGAGGGAACAAGCCCAGGGCTTTGCTGTGTTCCTGTCCCACCTGGCCACCTTCCTCCCGGCCCCTTTTCCCCATCAGGCACACACGGTGCAGTGTCACTCTGCCCAGGGACTGTTTTGGGGTGCAGGGCTCTCTCAGACACCTGCATTCACCGGTGCTTTTGCTCCTGTTCTCTAGGTCAGCCCCTGTTCCTGCCACCCTGCAGGAGACCGTGCCACCCCGTCCTGCCCCACTCTGCGTCCCTAAAGTGTTTCTCACAGAGGGGACGATGCCACCACTGCTCCAAGCCAAGTGCAGCTGACAAACACTTACAGGCACATAATATATCTCCTCCTCCCCGTGCCTCCGTTTCTTAACGCCAGCCCCCAGCGCTGGGATGCCCTGGGGACTCTGCTTGAAGGCTGGAAAGGAGAGAGGAAGAGAGTCAGGAGGTTGTCCCCGAAGAGAGGGACAGCTGGGAGCACCCTGGCTTCCTGCAGGGCTGAAGCTCCAGCCATGGGGAGTGGGAGCTGTTCGCCCGGGCTCTGGCAGTGAGGATGTCCCTTCATTAGCAATGATGATGAACAAACAGAGCTGGCCACGGAAGCCCTGCAGGAACCACTTGTGCTCTGCGGGGAAAAGGGAGTGGGGCCTCTTTAGATTTAGTCAAGAAAGGGAAAAGCATCGTCCCTGGACGTGGTGTGAGCCTGAAATTCTGGAGCACAGTGATTTTGGATGTGATGGGAAAGGAGCTGGGGCATCTGCAGGGCTTTGGGTGGGAAGGGGCTGCAGGGGCCGGGCAGGACCCCGGCGCTGCGGCAGAGCAGAGCGCTGAGCCCCCGTCCCTCCCGGCAAAGGGACTCACCGCGCTTGGTGCCGTTGCCGTTTTTAGCTGCGCTCTCGTTCAGGGCTTGCTGCTCCCGGTAATGGTCTTCATCAGCTTTCCGGTCCCTGCCGGGACAGGCGCAGATCCGCCCCTCGAACGATCTCCTCCCGAGGACCTGGCCGCTGCCAGGAGAGAGAAATCGCTGTCCCTGTTTCTGCGCATCCCGGCTCGGTCCAGCTCAGAAACCAGAGCAGCAAAACGCCTTCCCCTCCCTCCGAGTGAGCAACCTGCCCAGGAACCAACTGAGCCCCAACGTGCCGGGTGCAGGGGCCCCTCCCCAGGTGTCTGCTGAGGAAGAGGAGCTCCTGGGGCAGAGGAAGGCTCCAGCTGCAGGGAGAGATGCTGACGCTGGGCTGGGTCCCGGCTCCCTCTGTGCCAGCCCTTTTCCTCACCGGCAGAGAAGAGCCTGTCCCCTGCCGTGGGCTGGGCTGTGGGAGCTGCCACGTCCCCTTCCCCCAGAGGGACCCCCTGTGATTGATCCCGAGGGCCCCCCCAGCCCTTCCGCAGCGGGAGCCACCCTGTCCCTGCTCCCACAGCCACTCACTCTCTCGTCTCCAGGGTGATGATGATGAGGATGGGTCTCCTGTTCATTCCTCCCACGCAGCTGCTGTTGCACATGAAGTTGTACAGGATGGTGGTGAACTCGGTCCCCACCTGCCCGAGAGGGGAGAGCAGGTGCTGAGCAGGGAGTGATGGGGGGGAGGCAGGATGGGACCTCCGGAGAGGGAAGGGAGGGGAGGCAGCTGGGACCCCACGGCTCCTTGGCAGGTGTAGGGGAGCTCTGAGGGGACGCTTCCCTGTGAGCACCAGGGAAGGGCGGTGTGGGGACAGTCCCAGCTGGGAGAAGGGGACTGCACAAGGATTGTGGGCTCCGTGAGGTCCCGCAGGGCTGGATTGAAGGGGGTTTCCCTTTGCACCCCACTTCCCAGGAATGGGGTGCTCTGGGATGCTCCACAGGGCTGGGAGCTGCAGATGCTGGGACACAGTGAGGAGCAAGCAGGGGGTGGGCTTAGACCTGTGGTGACAAGCAGGATCCCTGCTCCGGGCACATGTGTGTCTCCCACCAAGCAGCCCTGTCACTGGTGGGTCTCCTCTTGGTGCAGCCAGAACTTCTGTAGCCCAGGTAAAGGCAAACACTGGTCCTGCCCCCCCGGCCCAGGTACCTGTGGGGGCTCGTAGGGCACCATCACGCTCTGCCGTCCCGTCACCGGGTCGTCCACGTACTGGGAGAGGTTGTTCCCTTCCACCCGGATGAGGTGGCTGGCTGGGGCTGACTGCCCTGCAAGGCAAACCCAGGGTGCTGGTCCCGTGCACGAAGGGCTGCGGTGCAGGGTGGGACGTGCAGGCCCCCATGGTGACGGGGTGGCCCCCGGGAGAGCAGCACTCACCGTCATTGAAGTCGCGGCCGAGCTCGTGGTTGGGGCAGCGCTTCACCACCTCGGTGACGTGCTCGGCCTTCTTGTAGACAGGCATGGCCCGGATGATGGTGCCCGGGGGCGGCGGGGTGGACACCTTGATCTGGATGGGACATGTTTTTGCAATCTGGCAGTAGAGTTTCTTCAGCAGAGGGGAGTACTGGAAAAGAAGAGACGCCCAGTGAGCGAATGTCACTGGGTCTGATGGGACAGCGGGTGCTCCTCTGCCTGCCCTCGGCTTCTGCTCCCTCGGCTCCTCTCATCCCCCCACCTGCTGCCTTCTCAACACCCCAACAAGGCAGCAAAGCAGCAAATTAAAATACTGACTTGTTAGAAAACCAATTATTGCCTCTCACAGCCGTGCTGGAGGGACTGTGCCAGCACAAAGCTGCTCCGTGCTCTGGCACAGGGAGTTTCCCCCGCGGTGCCCAGGCTCCATGGCAGCCCCATGATGGGTCACAGCATTGCACGGTCCCTGTGTGTCACTGGGGGCAGTGACCAAAGGAAATTCAGCCTGTCTTTGTGGTAACTCTTTATTCTCTAGGTGAAATATTTGGTTTTCCCCCATTTAAATATGACCAAATTCACCCACACTACATCCCATCCACTTTCCACATAAACCAGATACCACCACCCCCGGGTCCAGGGCCGGGCGCTGCAGGCAGCTTTCCCAGCCAGCCCCAGCGCTGCAGCAGAGCGGGAGCCCCCGCTACATTGTGACTGAGAGAAAATCTTGTTGAAAAATCGCCATAAACCCTGGTTCATCCATCACTCAGCCCATTTTGGAAATGTTACCCTGAGTCTGTTACCGCACACGGCTCCCGGCTGAGCCGAGGGCTGGGAGCACTGAGGGCACCACAGCTCAGGGAAATCACCCTGAACGTCATTAACAGAATCAGGGCTAATTGTGCAAGACATTTGAGCTCAATTCTGACTAGAATTAAAATTCTGACTTTAGTTCTGTGACACAGGGAGGGTTTCGCAGCCGCTGGCGGTGGCAGTGGTGGCTCACGGAGGGGACACTGAGGGGAGCGCTGCCCAGGCTGGCTGCGGGAGAGGGATGCTCTGCGGGCAGCTGGAGACAGCGCCCGGGGTCACTTGGTATAGAAACCAGTTCATGGCCATGAAAACTCTCCTTGTGAGGGCACAACAGGATCTGCTGCGTTAGGAGTGAGGGGCCAACTCCTCTGGCAAGGACCATGGAGCTGCTCAGCTCGGGGGAAGCTCCTGGTGGCTTCTGAAATGGGAAGGGGACGGCAGCGTGGAGGGAGCAGCGTGGCTGTGAGCCAGCTCTGCTCGCAGCCCCCAGCGCGGCACAGCCCATCGCCTGCGGTGCCCGGGCAGCTCTGGGGTCCAGGAGACCACAAGCCAGGGTCTGTGGCCAGGTAGGGGCTGGCAGCGTGTGCTGAGCGGGAAGAGGTGTGGGGAAGGCAGATCCTGTCCTCCACCTTCCAGTAAACGCGTGCCTGGGCTCCCAGGTGTGGGATGCGCGGTTCCCTTCCAGCTCGCCCCTGCCACGCTGTTTTCCAGCTCACAAGGAATGTGTTTGCTCCACGGAGCCCACCCCTGCCGCCCGGAGCCGAGCCAGTCCCTGCATGGCAGGGCATGTTCCCGCTCAAAGTATTTTATCTCATCCCCACAACACAACGCCCGGTGCCAAAACAATACCACCGCGCAGAGGATTTGGGAGGATGTTAAAGCTTGTCCTGAGCCATCCCAGCACAGGTGTGCAGAGGCGAGAGAGGGTCCCTCCGCCGCTGCCAAGGGCTGTGTCAGAGCCAGGGCTGCCCGATGCCGGGGGCACAGGACTGGGAGGGCACTATGGGGCTGGCACCAGTGGCTCAGCCCTTGTCTTCCCAGTGCCAAGAGCCCAGTCCGGTGCACCCACACATCAGGTGGGTTTGCAGGAGGGATCTGTGCTTCCTAATCCCACTGCCCTTTCTGTAGGAGCAGATCCACCTGTGGAAGGTCCCACTGGGGATGGATGGGCTCCTGCCAGCCCAGGAATGGCTGAAGAGGCAAACGAGATGAATGGTTTTCAGGTGTATTAGTAGGGAAGCTCAGGGAAGATATAAAGGGGAGGGGGCTCCACCCAAACTGCAGCAGATCTTGTCCTGGGAGGATGTGCTGGGATGGTGGCTGGTTGGCTCCAGCTCCCAGGGAGGTGAGGCAGTGGGGTGCTGGGGGCACATCTTGGGGGTCAGAGCCTGCCTGGTGTTAGAGGGAGCAGGAAGATGCTGTGGTCATTCCAGGGTGTGATTGGGAGGGGAAACATGGAGCTGAACCTGGCAGCAGGAATTAATCCTCAATGTTGGAGAGAGAGGACCAAGAAGAACACCTTTCACTGAAACCCCTGGGTTCTGCACTGGTCTCTGGTGACACTGAGCACACCTCAGCTCTATGGCCAGGTTAGTTCCCCGGGTGTCATCCTGCATCTCCAGGATTGTGCCTGAGCTGGACGTGTGGTCTCTGCTGGGAAGGCAGATATTCCCTCTGCCTGGCTGGAAGGGGAAGCTCTTGTGCAGCCATGGCCCAGGGAACCTGCTTGCCCCCAGTGACACGAGGGTTTGAGGAGAGAACATGGCAAAACAAGGGTTATTTGGAGGGGGGCTCTTCCTTGCCAGGTGTTAAAATCCTGACAACTCCTGTCAAAGGAGCCTTTCATGTCGACATTCCCGGGCAGTCCTCAACACGCCTGGGAAATAGGACTGCTCTGGAAGAGCAGAGGTGCATTATGGCAAGTTCTTTGGTAACAAATTCTCTCATTATACCATGTTATGACATGGATAAATCTCTGTTAAATAGCAGAGCGATTGCCCCGCAGGGAGAAAGGCTGCTGCTCCACACAGGCATGCCTCCACTGATAACCTTATCATGTCTTAACAGCTCCAGGATTGCCTTCAAAGATCCTGCCACAATAACAAACTCTTCTTTTAAGGAACTCCGTGCTGATAACTCTGGGCAAGAAAAATCAGGGCTGTGCCCTGTGCAGCCACGCTCCCGGCTCCCCGCAGCGTGTGGCCGTCCCACAGCCGCGTCTCCAGCCGCTGCCGGGGCAAAGCCCTCCCGTCTCACAGACCAGCCTGTTCCCAACCCCCAGGCAAATGAACTTTAAGTTTTTAGGGTCCCAAGAGGCTCCACATCCCCAGCTGTGTTTCCAGCCAGGAACAGCCCTCAGCAGTGTACACTTTCCATAAGGGACAGCAAAAGGAGCGTCTCGCTCGGGTGCCAAGCAGAGTGGGTGCCCCTGCTCCTGGAACTCGCTGATATTCGATATTCACTGACATTCTGCCACACCTGCATCTCTCTGCAGGGCTCTGCTGTCCAATGTGCTCGTGTGGTACCAGCTGATGCCTGCACACCCAGCTGCCAGGGAGCACCAAGGCACCGCGCTCTCCTCCAGCACAAGGTAAGGCAGTTGCAAAGTGGCACTTGGGGGATCAGAACACCAGTGTTTAACCACACAAATGAGCGCAGCCACCTCGCTGCTGGGTGCTCTTGCCATGGCCACCTTTCTGCCACCTCTACTAAGGGTGAACCTTGGGCTGGTCACTCATATCCATCCCATCCCGCAGCGCTGGGACAAGCTGACCTCTTGAAACCAGCCCCATGTGGCAGCGAGGTCCCAGCAAAGCCCACACTGCTGCCAACACATCGCTGCTCCTGGGTGTGGGGACATCTCGGGACACCTGAGCCCTTTCCCAGCTCTGGTGCATCAGCACTTCCGGCCTCAGCCCCAGGATTTCCCTCACCCTTACAGGGGAGCTTGGCTCTGTTCTGCCCCTTGGGTCAGTTCTGCCCCTATTTTTGGTTCCTGCTCTGCCCTCTGTCCCGGCAGCGTCTGCCTGCCCAGCTCCGCTGTTTCTGCGGCCCTCTCTGCTCATGGGGAAGGTCGGAGCCCGTCTGTTGTTGCACGTTTGTGGAGCACAACAGGTTCACGTGTCAGTGTGGCTTGTGGGTGCTGGTTTGGTGTAAACAGCAGTAATAGCACTGAGCAATCCACCTGAACCTTACGTAAACTTGCAGAACGTATCTTCCTCGGGGTTTGTTCTGTAGTCATGCAGGTTTCAGTGTCAGCCCTCATCTGCTGGGTGAAGGTGGACCACTGTCTCTTCCCTCCCACTGTCATCTGCCCTGCAGTGCAAGTCCAGAGCACTAGGGATCGTAGAATCAGACTGGTTTGGGTTGAAGGGACCTTTCAAGGCCATCCAGTCCAACCCCCTGCAGTGAGCAGGGACCTCTTCACTAAAGCAGGATGCTCAGAGCCCCATCCAGCCTGACCTTGAGTATCTCCAGGGATGGGGCCTCCACTGCCTCCCTGGGCAACCTGTTCCTGTGATCTACCACTGTCATATTGAAGAACTTTTTCCTAATATCCAGTCTAAATCTACCCTTTTCTAGTTTAAAGCCATCACCCCTCATCCTATAACTGGAAAAGCCAGATTATTTAAGGACTAGCAGTACATCAGCATTAACCTCTGTTTCTCTAGGGACTTGGTACCCCAAAGTACCTTTAGGTGGAGTTTATTTCACCTCCACATTGAAACGTGGCTACTTCTTGGACAGGACAGAGGCCACTCTGCACCGGTGCCAAATGTGATGGGAAATCAGCGTGTGGGAATGGCAGCGCCCGGTGGTGCCATCGGCCCCGGCGCAGGTTTGCCAGGGTGACCTCGGTGCCACTGCTGCTGTGTCTGAGGAAACGTTCTGCACATGGCAAGGGCCCGGTGAGCTCATGCCCCACAACCATCCCCTGTGACTGACACGGCTGCAGCCGCAGAGCAGCGTTAAAATTCAGTTACAGCATTAAAATTAAACCTCAGCATCCACCCCTGCCCACCCCGAGCAAACGCCCAGGACCCCTCAGAGGCCACCACACCGCTCGGACCCATCGCTGCTTCTGCATGGGAAGAGAGAGCAGGGAGAGGTGTTCTTCCCCTCACATGAAAAGTACCCTGAGCCTCCTGTGTGGAAAGACCTGCCGGCGCAGTCCGTCTCCCCCAGCCCTCCCTGGGCAGCAGAACCGCTAGGTAGGAGGATGTGTCCCAACAGATTCTGAGCTGATAAAATCTTATTTATCTTCAACTGTTGACACCGAAGCGTCTAGACTTGCCTGCTCTGGGAGGGCTGCAGCCAAGTGCTCCTTTCTCTCTTGAAGGAAATGATTTGCTCAACAATTACTTTTTCCACAAATCCTCCCTACCAGCCGCCGCCTCCTCCTCCTCTCCTACATTCCACTCTCCTCATTAGCTCTACTCAAGACGTGTCCAGGACTGCAGTCAATGGATCCCAATAAAGCCACCAGCCTGGCAAGGGGGAGAGAAGAAAAGTGCTGCCTCCGGCTGCTAATTTCCTTGCGCTCCCCAGCAAGCAGCTGCGGAGCCTCATCCTGGGACAGGTTGGGGCAGATCGCAGCGGAGAGGTGATAATAATGTGTCTGTCATCTCCCTCAGGCATGTAGCATCTTGCAAACCGCAAATACCGTTAACCGGCTCGGACGAATCTGTTACGACAGATCCTGGAAGCCTTGCCGACTACAGAGCTCATTTTTTTTTCTTTCTAATTTTTTTTAATAACTGCTTTTTTAATCACTGGCCTATATAGCTTCTCACTGAGCTGGAAATTCCTCCCAAAGCTGCTTTGTTGCTCGTTTACTATGAGTTGGGTTGGAGCATGTCCAGTGCATCACTGATGCCCAAGAGAAGAGCATCCACCGGTGCCCGAGGCAGAGACGCTGCCCTGGGGATGGTTCCTGGGGACTCCCAGCCCTGCCTCCCTGCCTCCCTGGTCCCTGTACCACACGGGTGATGCTTTGGGCTGATGGCTGAGGCGCTGCCAGCCATGCCCAAGCCTGGAGAGGTCTCAGGGTGCCTGGCAGAGCCTCCCAGCCCTGCACAGAGCCCCTCTGCTCACCCTGGCCATCAGGGACCCCACCCCACTCCCTTGAGCACTGGGTACTCGTGACATGGGGCCAGGGCTGCCCCTACAGCAGACTCAGGGCAGAGAGGCTGTGTGTGCTCCAGCCTGCATTACCATGCCATTACTGCTAATTAAAAGCTCTTGGTTCACCCCCAAAGGAACCCTCTCCCTTCCTTGCCCAGTGTGTACAACCTTAAAATAACTGCCAACCAGGACCGCAGCCGCTCTTAGTCACGGCTCGAGCAGCCAGCGCTGGCACACTCAGGGGGTGCTTTAATCTTTTCTAGTCTGATTCCTTCTGTGTGTCCAGATACTCAGGTCCTCTGACCAAGCTGGTGCTGGAGTTCTCCCTCATCCAAAAAGGAAGCTGAAAATCCAGCAAGGCAGTTATTTCCTGCTGCGTTATCAAGACTGGATATGGGGAGCAAGCTGGGAGGGAAGAGGATGAGAGTCAGGCTTGGGAATCGCTGCTGGAAACTAAATGCAAAACTCAGAGCAGAAAGACCTGGACGTGGGGAGACCACCGGCTCTCACAGCATCCCTGGCAGGCTGTGCCAAGCAGGAGGGAGCTGCTTCTGCTTTCCTACAGCCACTGCCTGGAGTGGGTGCAGGCAGAGAATGTGGCTTTCCAAGGGCACACCCAGCATCTGTCACCCCCTCCTGTAGGCACCGGCGACAGGGGCTCCCAGGAATGCCTTCAGCCGTGCTCCTCGTGCTGTGGGATGCAGCCCCACAAGGTAAAACCCTTTGGTCCCAGTGATGTGGCATCTGATCCTGAAGGACTTGGCCAGTACCACTGACTGACCTGTTGGGATGCAGCCTCTGCGCTCCCCTGGGGCTCTGTGGGACCCAGATCACCGCTGGGTCAGAGCACGGACCTGCCTTTCCTTCCACAGCTTGTTTATTATCCCAGCTCCTCCAGTGGGTCCCTCTGTCCCCACCTCCCCTGTGTGTTTCAGATCCCCAGGTGGAGGAGCTGCCCAGAGCCACCCCGTTGCCCCGGTGCGTCCTGGCCCCAGCCTCTCCCGTAGGAGAGCGTTCCTCCTGCCGGAGCAGCAGTTGCCAGTAAGTCGTTCCCTTGACCTGTGCATACCATACACGTTGGAGATAGTGGAGCTGATAGCGGGATCGTGTTGGAACATCACACACCGAATTCCTTTGCCTTTTTTCTTAATTCCATTGTGTCTGGGGCTCCTGGAGCCTCATCCACGCCCTGTGAGAGCTGGTGGAAAGCCTCCAGTGGGTTGGCTTCCCCGGGCTTTGGAGCAGGCTGGTGCTGAGGTTGCTTTCCTCCTTCTGGCACGGTGAAATATCCATGCTCTTCTGCCCAGCTACTCGGATAAAAACAGATGTTTGTGGCTCAGAGGTAGAGTGTTGAGCTGTGTCTGTCCCTTCCTCATCTCCAGGCTGCTGCTGTTGGACAGGTCCTTCCCCAAAACATGCTGAGGTGCCAGGGGGAGTTTGAAGTGGGGGCTCATTTTCTATAGATGCTCCTGGAGGTTTTTCCTTCCTCTTTACAACCACCTCTACCCCAAGAAGCTTCAGTTAATGACCAGCAAGGGAGAAGCCACCTCCTGCCACACCAATCATTTCCAACCTCCCCATTCAGTTGGCATCAGATAAACCATTCCAGCTCCTCCAGTGCCCACATTCCAGCTGTAAGATCTGTGGAGCAACTGGAACCAGTGTCACACTGGTTAAGTGCTGGGACACAAACCAGTTTGCTGTGGGTGGCTGTTGGATGGTGTCCATCACAGCAGGAGCATCCCACGTAAGCTGTGAACCTCTCCAGCCTTTCTGTCACAGGCTCTCTGTTCCCTGAAGCAGCAGACAAGACCCTGGACGTGTCCCTGAGTCCCTGCCTGGGGTAGGGACCCTCCAGCCTGCTCAGCTCCGGGGTTTGTCTGTCTCTCCCAGTGCTGGGGGCTCAGTGCAAGCCCAGGCAGCTGCCCCACGCCGGGGGCTCGAGCCCCCACGTCCTTTTGCAGCCAGGCCACGGGAAGCCAACGAGCCCATTAACGCTTCTGCTGGCTCGGCGCAGTGCCGGCGCTGGCGAGCGGGGGGAGCGCCCGGCCGCCGCAAACCCGACTTGAGAAAATACTGATTATCCATCAGTTACCAGCTGGCCGGCGTGGCCAGGGGCTGCCGGGGAGAAAACAGCCCGGATCGGCGGGCGGCTCCGGCGTGTACGGGCAGCGCCGGGGAACCGAGAGTCCTGATGGTTTCCAACAGGCAGGCAGGCTGCCGGCGTGCCCGGTCTTGCAACGCCGCAGCTCCCGGTCCCCTCCCGGCCCCGTCCACGCAGCCTACCGCAGCGGGGTGCGAGCCTGTGGTGAAAACCTTATTTTCAGCATCTGGCCATTGCTCTCTGCTGATAAGAAGACCATTAAAAATGCAAAGGGAGGCGGCGGCAGCCTGGAGGGCTTTCCACAGCACAGACCAGCGCGGCCGCTTTGGTTCAGAGATTACGGTGATGTGCAGTGCTCAGAGCCCGGGAGCTGGGACATCCAACGTCACCCACCCCCTGCCCAGTGTCCCTGCAAGGACAGACCTGGCTCTGGTAACGTGAGCCCTAAACCCTTGCCCCAGATCTTTGCCTCTTCTCTGTTCACTCATTGCCTAAGTTTAGAAATTCAACATTTTAAGGCTGGAGAGAAGCGATGATGATGATGATGACCCTCTGGTGCCATTCCCTGGCCTAAGACCCCTGCCTACTTGTTCTGTGGGTGCCTGCTTGAAGCACAGCTTATCTTGTGAGAGATATGCAGACTCTTCATTTGAATACTTCAGGAGTTGGAGAATCCACCGCATTCCTTGGTAAATCGTTCCTATAGTTAATTATCCCCACTGTTAAAAAATTTCCACCTTGTTTCTAGTCTGAATTTGCCTGGCTTCAGCTTCCAAGTGCTGGATCTCATTATGCCTTTTTCTATCAGATTAAAGAGCTGTCTGCTATCAGAAACCATCTCCTGTGCAGACTGCGATCAAGCACCCTTACTCTCCTCGTGGAGACCTTTCATGCAGAGCATTTCTCTGGTATTGCCCTACAAGGCATCTCCTCCAAAGCTTTCATCTTCTTTGGATCTCCCTCCTAAACCTTCTCTGTTTTGTCAACAGAGGGTTTGGAGTGTGGACATGGGAACTGCACATGAGGGCCGTGGGCTCGGTGATGCCTTGCTCCCCTTGCCTGGGTGATGCTCACCTGCAGAGCAAGCCACCCCACCGTGCAGCCAGCTCATCTCCAAACAGTCTTTGGCCACAAGCCCGGGGCTCCTTAGGAGCCTCTTTTCCTAAACATGGGAGAATGGGTAATGCCAATTCTCCCAGAGGAATAGCTGGATGGATTCAGTCAAAACCCTTCAAAAATAAGAGTCTATTGGGCTACACACTTCCATTAACAGAAGTTTATGATTGTATTAAAAAAAACAACTATGCCAAATCATTTGACAAGGTGACTTGCATCGAACTATTTGGTTTGGCACTGCTGGTGCACCAGCTGTCAGCTCCTCCTCAGCTGGATTCTCTGTGAGCCTTCCTCTGGGATGAGAGCTGCTCACTGGCAAGGCAGCTCTACCCAACTCATGGCCAACACTCACAACAGCCCTGCTGTCAATTATTTGCTGCAATTCATCTTAAGGAATTCAAAAGCCATGAGGCTTCCCCAGCTAGGGGTGACATAGGGAGTGTATTTTACTGCTGTTTCTTTCAAAGTGCTGAATCAATCCCTGCGTGTCCTTCAGCGCACCGAGGTGGTTAATTCAGCGATCCTTGACTGGACCACCACCGAGCTGTCTGGTGTCCCTGTCCCCAGCCCTGCTGACCCCACATCCAGCTTTCCTTCCCAAGGGCCTGCCCTTCCTAGCAGCTCTCCCAGCCTCGTGCGCTGCTACCTGCACATTCACAGTTTATATGGAGATCACACCCCGCACAGACACTGGTATTTGTATATTGGCTGGTTTGCAATATATAACACACAGGGGTTTGTTAAATTCCTTTCCCTGTTTCACCAGGACAGGCTTCCAAGCACAGCAGGGGCAACGCAGAGCTCAGGGTGAGCAGGAGGAAAGCAGCAGCCCTGTTTTCCAGCACAAGAAGGGTGGTTACGTGGCTGTGACAGTGTCAGCTGGGAGGAGATGGAGTGAAGCTGGCTGTCACCGCAGCAGGGCTGCACTCCGTGTGGCAGCCTCGGCGAGCTGGATGGTCTGCACCCACGGTGGTGGTCCTGGATGGTCTGCACCCACTGTGGTGGCCCTGGATGGTCTGCACCCACGGTGGTGGTCCTGGACTGGCCGCTGTTTCAAATGAAACTTCCCTTGTGCTCTCCAGAGTGTGAGATGCTGCCGACCTGCTCCTGTTCTCTGCGAGGCTCAGCTTCAGCGCAGTGAAATCTGGGCTGGTGGGTGCTGGTCCTGCAGCCAGCCTGCTTTTGGGGGATGCACAGTCACCCCAGGGTCGTGGTTCAGAGGTCCCACCAACTGCCCTCCCAAGTACAGAAGCCAGTTCAGGTAATTAACTCCTCTGCTCCCGAGCTTCCCAGGAGGTCCCTCCTCAAAGCCGTGTGCTCAGCTGGTGGGCACATCCTCCACAGATGCTCTCAGCAGCTTGTGGCAGCTTCACCAGACATCTCCAAGTCCAGCTGCTCTCCTGGAGCTGATGGGCTCTCACAGCATCCATATGGAACTGGCTGCTCCGACGTAAAGGAGACCTTAATGCAAAGGCTTGAGGAAAAAAAAAACCTCAATCCAGTCCTGATTACAGAGCTCCCAGGAGGACACTGCACCTCTGGGAGCACAGTCAGCACGGGGTGACACTGAGACAGTCTGGGCTCAGTTCAGTCAGAGCTGTGGGAAGGTCCTGGTGGCTGGGGGGGCTCCAGCGAGGGCAGGGGCTGCCAGGGCTCCCTGGCTGCGTGGGACTGCCTGGGGCAGCCTCCTGCTGCTCCCTCTGCTCTTTGGGGGACAACTGACTTAAACACCTCAGTGGCTTTTTTCATTTACTCCCTGCAGCTGCAACGTGCCTCATCTGGGACGAGGGAAAGGTATTTACTAATTGCTCATTAAAGTGAGCACAGAGAGTGTCTTCAGTGGGTGCTCTCTCTGTTTTGACGTGCGTGAACACACCCTGCCGCAGCACTGTCCAAAGGTGCGTCTGCTCCATCCCAAAGCCACCCCACCTGTGGACATCAGACACCTCCAAGCTGGGACAGCTGGGAAAAGGCACCCTGCATCGCTGCAGGTTTGGTTGCTCTTTGGATGCTTTCCTGGCATGGGAATTCCCTGCGCAGCGTCGCTCTTGGCTGGTGTGAGTTATCCCCCAATAGGGATAGGATGGGCTGGAGTCACGTCCTGCCCTGAGGACCTTCAGTTTATTCAAAACCTGATGAAATGCATCCTTCAGCAATATCTCGTGAGGAAAGATGGTGGAAAAGAGAGAAGAATCAACCACCTTGACAAGGGCGAGTTTTATTTAATCGCGGTGCTGGTCCCAAGCCTCCATCAACTCAGCTCAGCAGTGAAGCTCCGGTGACCGGACACAGGGAAGCTGCTCCGCTGTCCCAGCTGTGAATTTGGCTACATTCACACACCAGTTTGCTGCCAGTTTGCTGCTGGTTTCCCTACTCTGTCTGCCCGTTGGTTTTTGCAGGAGAAACAGACCCGGCGCGGAGGCAGCTGCCGTAGCCCGTCCCCTCCTGCCCCCTCTCACCGCGATGCTCCGGCAGCAGCGGGCGGAGCAGCACTCACCCGTCACGACCTGGGGTCTGTCTCCACAAAACCATCCGAGGATGCTTTCTGTCTGCCGTGGGAAGGGCTGTCTTGGCAATTAAACACATCAGCTTCCAAAACTAAAAGTCATTATCACACCTCAGGCGGATGCATCGCTCCTGGTCTGCTCTGCCTGTGCCATGATAATGTCAAACCGCTGCCCCGGAGGAAGCCCCGTCGCTCCCCCCGTGTGTCACTTGTCTCGTCCCAGCCTTTCTGCTCCGTTAACGTTTCCCAGAGGAGCAAACCCGCCTGCCTCTCCCAGGTGCCCCGGGCAGTGTCTGTGGCAGGAATCCCTCTGACACCGGCTGCAAATGCCTTTCTTCCTTAAACCAGGGACAGCGCTGCACTAAGCCAGCAGCCAGGATGGGAATTTAGGAGCTTTTGCCACCAAAAGCAAAGCAGCCGTTGTGCAATGCTGGTTCCTGGGTCTCTGCTCTGCAGAGACTCCCCTGCCCGGCTGCAGATCGGCCGGGGACCAAACCGGCATCTCCGCTCCCGAGGAGCAGGCGGCTGCACCCACATCGCCCACGGCACCGTGCCAGGCAGCCGTCCCTGTCATTGACACCCTGCCCTGTTAGTTTGCTGTGACTGCTAGAGAGTAAGTGACTCTTCTAATGGGAGATGGAAAAGGATTGTAAGTGACAAGCAAGAGCTGACAGCAGAGCTGAGAGCGGCCCCGGTAGGAGCGAGCAGATGTGCACCTCGCCCACTGCGCCTGGCAGCGATCGCTGGCCAACGCGCAGGGAAGCGCTGTGAGAACAAGGCAGGAACTTCCCCAGGACCTCGCTCCAGCTTTGTGATTTGTGGGGACATTTACCCACAATTTAGGGAACTGCTGCGAGAGAAGTTACATTCAGACCGCTGTGCCTAACAGCCCTTTGGGAGAAAACCCCTGACACACAAGCGCTGATGTTTCCTACATGTTCTGTTTTCTAGGGTCACCCGTGCAGGTGAAGTCCCCGTTGGGTGGTGGCCGCGTCCTGCAGCCACCCCACAAGAGCGTGACGACCCAAATCACCATCTGCAACCACAAGCATCTCTCTAGTGAAGGTAGGAAGACATGCAACTTACTGTCCAGGTGGCTGACTTGGCGGTGCTGGATTGCTGGAAGGTCACCTCAAAGTGGTGGGGACCGGGGTAGTCGGTGTTGGAGGGGATGACGGGAGCTGGGGACATGGCGTCGAAGGTAGAGCTGGGCTGCGAGTAGGGCGAATGCGTTGGGACATTGGAGGTGTGCTCGGAGCTGTAGGGGCTGGTGGAGGCTGCTCTGCTGCCGATGCTCTGATCCATGCTGTTGTTCAGCAAATTGAACTGGGACTGGAGGAAGGGAAAAGGGGAGGAGGGAAAAAAAAAAAAAAGAAAACACCAGGCAGTTCAGAGGATGGAAACCTCAGCACCCTTCTGCGGGCTGGGGAGTCCTGTTACAGCCTCCTTAAAGGGCCAGCCCGCCCAGCGCCAGCCAGGAGAGCTGCTCCGGGTCGCTTGGGCTTCTCAACAGGTCACCACTTGTGAAGGGAGAAGCTCAATGAGCTTAAACCATCCCCTTCTCCCAGCTCCATCCTCTCTGGGGACACCGGGGCTCCCAGATCCCCAGGTTTCGGCACTCCTGGCCGTGCAAAGCCGCTCTTTGGCTGGGGGGGGACGGGGCAGGGATTTCCTGGGGTTTGCTCAGGTGTGGGAGATGCCCCGTGGGGGGTGGGGAGTGACAGCCCTGTCCCACACACAGGGCTCTGCTCCATGGTGGCCTTTCCAGCAGCCAGGGCACGGAGTCCCAGCGAAGCCACCCTGGCACACGATGCCAGCACAAGGCCACTGCCAGCCCCTGGACCAGGCATCACTCCCACCACGACGGCGTCACGGAACATCCGCTCCATTTTCCAGGCATCTCCCCCGTGCAGCCACTCATGCCGAGTGCACGGAGGCAGAGCGCTCCTGGCAGTGTTTCTCCACGAAGAGCCGGCTCTGAATGGTGGTTTGTGGAATCCCTTTCCCAGCGGGATGTTCGCTTTCAGCAGCTTGTGCCGGTGCAGCTCTAATTTGGGGGAAACCTCAAACCTCCGGAGCGTGTAGCTGTGATGCAGCACACTGCAGGAAGGTCACAGAGCAAATGTTCCTATTTCTGCATGCACTGGCTCTCATTCCAGACGTGCTGGACCTAATCCTGACTTTTTACAATTTTGTTTCTTCTTCCTCTTCTGAACAATTCCTGTCAGCTACTTCCAATAAGAGCTGGCATCTCTCCTACCTGCAGGCATAGCCTAGGCAAAGCTACGCTCTCAAAAGCCACGTGGCTAAAGCAGCTTAAATCTTTCATCTGAAAATCAGACCAGAAGCAAAATGATTTTCTCTATGGTGGAGAAATAGACTGATATTAAAAAATACATGTCCCAGATTAACTGCTTCCCCAAGCAGGTGGGATTTTTTTTTCTCCAGACATCTGCAATGCCCGAGTTGCTCAGGGGTTGCTGTCCCGGCGCGCACGAGCCCGCGGCACTCTGGCAATCCCAGTGCTGGGTGCTGCCAGTGGGTCACCAGGCACAATGGCCACGGCATTGCCACTTGTCACCTCAAATCCCCGCAGCACCCGGGTGGGAGGAGGAACGTGGCCACTGAATTCACCCAGTTCCAGCCCCCCACCTTCCCCCGGCAGAGACAGTCCGTGCAGCCACCAGCACCCACTGGGACAGCTCCGGGAAGCCAGTAGCTACTGGCAGGCGGCTGTCCCCGTCCCTCAGCCCAGCCGGCTCAGCCATCCGCCTTCTCCTCCGAAGGGCTGCGAGGCTCACGGCTCAGGAATCAAGAGACGTGTTTTAACTTGGGATCCCAACCTCACCCAAACGTCTCCGATGTATAATGGTTTACAGGCAATCATCCTTCTCCAGGAAAGTTCTCCTGCATCTCTCACAAGGTCGTTGGAGCCTGTGACTAACTGGAGGAATGCTGAACAAGATCTGGCTTGCTTTTACACATACAGCCATTTTCTCCCCTAAAATATGTGCACAAACCCCTCTATTCCTTCTCGCTGCTCTGTAAATAGCTCTACCAAGGACAAGCCGCCCCCATCCCAGCTTCCCATGATCCCAGGCTTCACCTGGAGAAAAAGTTACAAGAAACTGCAGCAAAACGGGTGTTAAAAACATGCATGGAAGCTCTTGCTGTCCAGCCAGGAAACTGCCCGCTGCCGGCGGGGATGGAGGGGCAGTACAGCCACGGTGGCAGGTGACACCGGCTGCAAGGCCACAGCATGAGCCACCCTTGGAAAGCGAAGCTCAGGCGAGGGAGAAGAGGAGAGCAGCGAGGGGAAAGGGATCGCAGCCCGAACAACCCGGGTGTGCCACGAGGAGCTGTTGTGTTCCCCTGGGACAGCGGGAGAGGCTGCACCCGCATCCCAGCCCAGCCCCGCGCTGGGTTTGGGGATGGATGGAGCTGGATGGAGCTGCACCTGAGGAGCAGACCCGGCGGTTTCAGTGCTGCCCTGGCACACACACGCAGGAGGAGCAGGCTGCAGCCGGACCGCGGCAGAGCCCGGCACGTGTGCTCATCTCCTGCTGGAACGGGAACAACCGGGAAGCCTTTCACCTTCCGGCAGTGTCTGCTGCTCAGGAGCCGCAGGGCGGGCCAGGGGTGAGGTGGCCCTTGGAAATGGCCGGGAAAATACTCCACAAAAGTCATCCCTGCGTGGTTTTGTGAGGTTGTGGTGCTCAGAGGCAGGTGGTGAGCAGCTGAAGCCTGAGGCTGGAAAGCCTAACGGGCAGGGAACTGAGAACAGCATCTCTGCACGGGAGAGAGCCTGCCCTCGGGACAAACAGCAACCAGGCACACACGAAGGAGACACGAGACCCAGAATGTCACCTCTGCCAGCACAAAGCAACAGGCAGCGCCCGAGCACCGGGGCTTTGGGAGTCCGCTGGCAGGGATACCCAGAGGCAGGTGCTGGGGGGAAAATGACCAACTTGGTTTTAAAAATTGACTAAATTTTGGAAACATTCCCTTAAAAAAACAAATGGAAGACATGAGTGTTTGTGTGTGTATGTCTGTAAATACACACACACCTTTGTTTACACACACACAGATAAATATCCACAACTGCAGCAGCCACCTCCCAAGTAGCAGCACTCCAGGACAAGAGCAGCCCTGGACATACGGGCTTTAAACCAACATAAGTGAGACAAAGAAGAGGAATAAAGTAATTTCTGGTCAGGCAATGCAGCACTGCACCTCTCAAACTGTGCCTATCCCCATATCTAACTTTTCCTAATGCCAGAGTGCAGACACAAAACCCTTTTGACTAAGAAAACAACCTCAGCACTTGAGGACAGGGCTGCAAATGAATCTCCTGCCAGTGCAGGTAGCCCTCCATCTGCTCTGCCCTCCCAGAGACCTCACACCAGCGAAGGAAAGCCGGTGCTGGGCGCAGGTACACGCCGTGAGCTCAGCTGCAGAGATCCCCAGTGGAAGAGAAGCTAGTGCTGGTGGTGCCCAGCACTGCAGGACGTTCCTTGGATGGATGCTCCCCTCCTGTCTGCCCGTACACAGGTGAGGGACCCCGCACCCCTTTGCACCAAGGGTTTAAATCACACCTTGGGCTTTGCAATCACCAGGTCAGATAAAGCAAGGGAGGAACGCCAGCCGAGCCACAGAGCTCAGGGCTTCCCACACTGACACGGGTTATGGTTCGTGTCTGGAGCCAGAGCAGCCACAGCATCTCCATGCAGCCATGGGATGGGGAAGGCTCGACTCGCTCCGGGCTCTCCCGCATCCCGCGCAGCAGCGGGCACGGGGCTCGGCTGGCAGATGATTCCAAAGAAGCAGCAAAGCAAAACCCATAAACAACCAGTAGCACCTACCGTGGGGTAATGCTGCATCGGGTCGCTGATGTACAGCATTTTAGTCGTCGCGGGATTCGCAGAGCGCTGGGAAGCGTCCTGCCCCCGGAGTCATGGGGTCGGGGCGGCAGCGGGACGGCCGGGCTGGGAAGGCAGAGGGAGTGCGGGAGCGCAGGAGCGGGGCCGGGGCGGGCAGTGCCAGGGATGCTGCGCTGGTCACCCGTGTGCCGCCGTGTGTTGGCTTTTTTGCCTTTTTCATCTCCCTTAGTTCTGTCAACCAGCTGCATCCAACAACAAAACGGGGCCCACCCCTTTCTGTCCCTCATGACTATTCATTAAAGCACAGGGCAGGCCCCAGCTTGCCCAGTGATGGACTGGGCGATACCAACCATTCCCACTGCAGGGAGAGCAGGGGTCCAGCTCCATCACCAAACCCACCCAGATCCACTCCAGAAAGCGGCTTGCAGCCGCTTTGGGCTGGAAACCCATTTGGCCGGTACCCTGTACCAGCAGGCAGAGGTGGCTGCACTCACAACAACCAGACCAGACTCTGGGAGCTGCGTGTCTCAGAGATATGGAGTTATCCCTGTCTAGATGGATAGAGAGGGACAGGTGTGGATAGGTAGGGATAGGTGTGGGTAGATAGAGATAGGTGTGGATAGATGGATATCTAGATGGGTAGATATAGGCAGATGGAGATAGATATGGATAGATGGTGAGGCAGATACCTAGATGGACAGATATGGATAGACATCTAGATGGATGGTTCTGGTCAGATGGATAGATAAAGAATAATAGAATCACAGAATGGTATAGGAAGGAAGGAACCTTAAAAATCATCTAGTTCCAACCCTCCATATCCAGGGCAACCAGGCAGATTTCTTTCTGACTCGAGGTAGAAGTGTTTCCTACAGCCAGAGCCCACTGTGGAAGGCTGTGTGCCAAAGCAGATAAGGGGTTCAAAGAGTGCCGTGGTGTGTTTGGAAAGGTGGAACCAGTGTCCCCCTCCCAACACCGGTGTGCAGGCGCAGACCCACACACAAGTATGTCAGTGGCAGTGCTGTAGGTAAAGCCTGAAGAGCTGCACAGGCTGCCGGTCCTCACATTGTCATTTCTAAGCAAGAAGGGATCGTTCACATCATCAGCTACAGCAACTCCTCCCTGAGGACCCTCAAACAGGAGCAACACAGCATCCATGTGATGCCGAGAGGGATCATCACATCTGTCTGGAGGGCAGGTCAGGGAGCGTTTGGGTGTCCTGCTCGAGGATCAGCCCCAGCTCTGGCTGCCACGGCACCCGCTGCTTCCCGCAGCACCCGCTGCTTCCCTCAGCACCCACTGCTTCCCGCAGCACCTGCTGCTTCCTGTAGCACCCACTGCTTCTCACAGCACCCACTGCTTCCCGCAGCACCCGCTGCTTCCCGCACCTCCGCTCCAGCACCGCTGAGCACCACGAGCCACAGGCGTCACAGTGCAGACTGAGCTGTCCCTCCACCGCGGGTCCCACACCTTGCCTTTCAGGCCAGCAGCATCACGATATCTGCACATTTCTCCCCTGCCTGATGCTTTTCGGTGCTGCCAGCCAGTGAGAGCTGGCCGGGGCTCACAGGCACTGGCAGCACCTCGGGCTGCACCAGCTCTTGCCGGGCTCGGCCTCGGTTACAGCGGGAACGAGGAGAAAGGTGACGGCGAGCTCAGCGAGGGGCAGCTCCCCAATTAGCACCACAGCCTGATCCCTCTGCCAGGCTCCTGCCCGCTGCAGACAAAGGCCGGGGAAGGGAGGGAATGAGAGGGAAAAGAGAGGGAAAAGGAGCTGGGGGAGGGGACACAAGCTGGCGAGGAGGGAAACGGCGGCTTTTGGGAGGGAGATGCTGCCAACAGCCGGTGTGGATTCAGGGATGCTCCCAGGAGACCACCCTGCTTGGGGTGCTGGATGTGCACAAGGCACCCACACGTCTCAAACCCACCACGCTTTTCAAACCCTTTGCCTTAGAGACGCACAGGCTTCTCGGAGGGAAGCACCAGCAGCAACGGCACAGACCCTTGGGGACCACAGCGGGAGCAGAGCTGGGTGATGGCACCATGACCTGTCCCTCCAGCAGCTCTGCCTGGCCAGCAGCGTACACATGGCTTTTACTGCACAGCATGTTTGTACCAGAGCAAGTTCTCCCCTCCTCCTGAGCAGGAACTCGAGCTATGTTACAGCACAGGGCCACTGCTGCAGGCAGCAATGTGACCTCCTCATAACGGTCTGAGTCTTGGCATTGTCCTGTGCAGGGACAGGAGTTGGACTCCATGATCCTTGGGGGTCCCTTCCAGCTCACAACACCCCATGACTCTATGAATAAGTAGCCACTAGTTTAGGGAACACTGGACCATCCAGCCCCAATCCTGCAGTGCTGGCATGGACAACAGGGTGTCAGACCCTGCACTGGTGACAGCAGTGTGGCACCTGCAGTGTTCGTGTTCAGTTTAGGAACCCACAATCATCCCACTTCCTACTCCAGAGCCCCCAGCTCACCGTGGGGAAAATGAGTTTGTGTTTGATGCAGCTCCCGTTTGTGCGGTCAGAGCGCACTCACCATGACCGAGTCATTCATGCTTCGCATCTGGAAGATGTCCATCGTGACCTCTGTGCGGTTGGAGACCTCGTTGCTGCCTGCATGGTTGGATGGAGGGAGGTTGAAGTAGGTGCTGTCTGGCTCCCTGTGGAAAAGGTGAAGGCACACAGTCAGCTATCCTGCTCTCCAGCACAGCCTGTCCCACCACTACCCAGCAACCTGCAATTCTCTTGAGCCTTGTCCCCTTCTCAGCTACTCCCTCCATCCTCTGCTTTTATTCTCACGTGGCAGAGCAGGCTTTGCTCAGGCAACCTGCTGCCTGGTGGGTAGAGCAAGCAGAGGTGGAAGTTGTCATCCATCCAGCTGCTCTACAGTATCTGTCACCTCAGGATGTCTTTAAGTGAGAGGATCCCAAGTTACACAGAGGATGAAATGAAGCACAGTCCTTCCGTGCGTGATTAGGGTGTGAGGCTCAAAGGCCAGAAGAGTTGTGAAAGTCCTGGTGTGACTGGAAGATGTTTTACTTCAGAAAATGCCCATTTTAATTAGGCAGCTACCAAACCTCATGACCTCATGAGTGGAGAGTGACGAGGAAGAGCACATCCTCCCAGGCTCGAGCTGCCTAGTGTCACCAGGAAAAAAGGGGTTTGGCAAATTGTCTGAGCAGAGAGATCGGAGTCTGGGGGTGAAATGTTGAATGTGGAAGTGTGAAAACTGGAGAATGCAAAAGAAACTCGTCCCTTGGGGCCACAGCACTGATGTGTGCTATCACAGATTGCAGAGCAAAGGGCCACTCCTGCCTCAGAATACACACCAAGGCAAAGGATCAACCCCCACTTACAGCGTGCTCCAGAGGTGCTCAAACGTTGTGCCTTCATCATCTGGAGATGACTGGGACATCTTCACAGAGGGGGAGTCTGACAAAGGATAGATGGCTCTAGGGACAAAGACAAACAGCAAGGTTACCATGGCTAGAGGGTCATCTCACATCAGCAAAGCAGCTGGAGAAGGGCAGGAGCTTCCCACCTGGCTCCCAGCGGGACAGAAGGGACCAGAGCCCCAAAGGACCCATCATGGGGGCCATGGGGACAGTGCCCTCACCCCACAGTGGACTGCAGGCAAGGAGCAGGGGGCAGGAGGGGTGGCCTGAGCTCAGCCTGTCCTGGGGGCTGCTGCACCGACAGACTTGCACAGGACGGGAGGGACTGGAAACACCTTCACCGTGAGCTGGGACTACAGGTAACAGTAACCCAGCCAGGCTTTCCCTCAGGGGGCTGTTTCTGGTGATGACATCACAGGACAGCGTTCTTACAAAGATGTATTTTGGGAAGGGCGTTGGGGTACCAGCTGCTGAGCACTGACCCTGGGACTCCAGGCTCCCATTTAAGATGTTTACAATGTGCTTCAGTGTGGCTACAAGCAGCTCCCCCAGCCCTGGCCAGGCTTCACACAACTGTTCTTAGTAGTGGCTTTAGCCCAGCTTCATTCAGCAGAAGGCTCAGATTTTCCGGTTAGACACAGCAATACCAAACTCTGGAGCATGGGCTCTCCGAGTCAAACTGAAACCCCAGCGAGGTGGCAAAACAATAATCTTGCAGCAAGACTCAGAGCTGGAGATAGCCTTGTTGCAGGCAGGTCTGGGCTGCTGGGCTGTACTGGGTGGTCTCTGCTCTGTTGTGGGGTGGGGAAATCCTCTGCTGCAAATCTGGGGAATACAGGAGAGACGTTCCTGTCTGTGATTCACAGCAGTGCCACAGATTCAAACCACAGGCTGTGCCCTGTAGGCTGGTACATGGAATATCCTCAGCTGCCACCAGCTCTGAGCACTGGCAGGAGCTCAGGCGTCCCTCACAGCCACTGTCCCTTAAACAACTTCAGAAGAAGCCTGCCTATTTTCATATAGCCCTTCAGCCCTGACCCATTCGAGGCATGGGGCAGCTTTTATCCCAGGAAGATCATTTCCCAACAGGCTAAAGTGTTTTTCTCAGGAAGCTCCAGTTGCAAGTGCCCCCACACCACAGAGGCATAGGCAGGTAAGACACCCAGCGCACAGTGCAAGTTTGTGGTGAAGCCATGATGCTGACATCCTAAATCTCACTTGTTCAGACATTAAAGTGACCTTCCCACTTCTAAGCAATGTCCAAACATCATGGAATGGAATATTTTGCCCCTCAGGAACATCACCTCTGCTTTGCAGACGGGACAGTGTCACTGGGGGAAGCACACGCCATTTCCCCGGGATGGCAGACGGGAAGTCCACGGCAAAGCCGTTTCTCCAGCCAAAGCCGCCTGAACGCTACTGCACGGGATGGCCAGAGCCATCCTCAGCCCAGCCTGTTCCTCCAGCCCCTGGACAATGTTTCTTGGCCTCGTTCAGGTGTGGAAGGAAGCACGCAGCGTGCCCCAGCTCTCCTTTGTGCCCAGCACCTCTCCAGCAGCAGGAGCGGCAGACGCCGCGGAGCCATTTTGAGCCTCGTGCTGCCTTCCTCCCCTGGCAGCCCTGCCATGCCACCCTCCTCCTCCTCCCTCACCCGCTCCCCAGAAGCAGCAGGACCTCTGCTCTGCCCTCCCCAACATGAGTGTTCCCCAGGCACCATCAGCTGCTCCTTTCACCCACACCAGCTTTAGCATCTCCTTTCAACTCGGTACCGACGTCTAATAGTGAAAGCCTGAAGACTTCCTGCTTTGGGGCTGGAGCCACCGAGGGCGAGGGCAGCTGCTCTCTAACTGAGTGATGCTCGGGGTCACCCGGGCCCCTCGAGTCATCTGGGGATGGGGGTTACACCGAAAGCAGGGCAGTGTCCCCCGACACTGAGCCCCGGCTGCTTTCTGCTGCATGGTGACTCCTCTGCCAGACACGGCATCCACGGATGCTCTCCCAGGAGGGTTTGTCACAGCAGAGGAGGGCTCCTTCCCCATGGACCTCATCACAGACTAGCTAGTGATGAGGGCCTGGTCTCCTCCCATCCCTCCTCCTGACACACAGAGAAATGAAAGGACCTGTGGGGCAGCTTTGAGAAGAGGAAAAGCCCAGAGCTGAGGCAGGTGACTGCTGGTGGCCTTACCCTGCTTCCATGCTGCTTTCCCTGGCCTGGGCCAGCGGCAGGTTCAGGAAGGAGCTGGGCTTTTCTCTTTGGTGGAGAAAGCACCTCCGTGCCGCCCCGGCTGCGTGGGCATCATGGGTGACACCAGCTCTAACCACGTGGCTGCACTCGCTTTCAAAAGGGAAAAAATCTGAATATTTTAAGGGCGTTTTGAAAGTTCCCTTTCTCTTTCACAGCACGGGCGGTGCTTGCAAAGCCAGGTCAGTTATCTTCTCACATCTGAGCCCTAAACTCCGTGGTATGAAGAGAAGCACGGGCTGTGGGGGTTGTTAATGCACATCCCTGCTGCAGCCACCGCTGCACACCCTGGGAAAGCATCTCTGCAGCCAGGATGACAGCCTGGCACCTGGGATGACAAGGAATCACGACAGACTACGCAAATAACGATCTCTGAGGTTGGCAGTGGTCCTGATGACAGTGTAATTTACTCTAAAAGGAGGTGCCATCTAGAGTCTATTATGTGATGAACAGTGGAGACATTCACAGCCAGGGAAGTGGGGAGAGTGCTCTGATGGCGAGGTCCAGTAGAAGGAAAAACACCCCATGGGAAGCACTGAGGACCCAATGGCACAGCTTAATTAAAGCGGAACTAGGAAGAGCCTTAGAGACTGATTCCACATTGCTAGAGAAGCATGGCTGGATGGCTTGGATGTAATTACCTTCCCAGCTCCTGGAGGGTATCTAAATGGCTCTGGGAGGGGTTTAACCTGGGGCCAAACACATCAGCAGTGGCAGAGCTCAGACCTGCCGCAGCCCAGGCCCAGCTTCTCCACCACTTGCAGCCCCCAGGTCCATTTGGAGGCTGTGTCACCTCTGCCATCACTGTGTCACCTCCCTGATGTCCCCTGCTTCCCAGCACCAAAGGAAAGACCTGAGGTATCACCTCAACTGGTCTCTAGCCAAACCCTCAGCAGGAGGATTTAACCCCTCCAGAGACCCAAACCTGCCTACTGAACCAAAGACTTCTGTCCAGGGAAGGGTACGTCAAGGTGTCCCCTGTCCCTTCCGCACCCATGCAGATGGGAGGTGATAGGGGACGCTTGGCATGGCTGGCACAGGGCCTGTGCCCGTGGGCACATCAGCAGTGGGAGGGACCTGTGGCAGGACCTGCACTGGATTTATGGCAGGATTCTAGAGGAAGAAAGACTGAAAGGTGCAAAGCCAGGGTTTGGTGCTGGGTGCTGGGGCTGCCGGAGCCATTCGCCTGGTTTCACTGGGAGAGCTGCTCCCGCCGTTCCCTGGGTTGCTGCTTCCCTCTGTTGCTGCTACTCAGGGCATTGCAGGGAATTGCACACGGGAGAAAAGGCCAGGAATATGGAAGGGAATATCCAGCACCTCCGCTCGCGCTGGACTCAGCTCAGTCCCTTGCTGGTTTAACATCCCCTGGGGCTGCGGGAGCTCCAGGGCTGGTTCCTTCTGGCCACGTCCCTTCCCCGTGAATTGCCACTGCCCTGATTTCCCAAGGATCAGCATGGAAATGCTCAGCTTTTCCCCACTGCCAGGACTTTGGTTCTATCTACAAGGCCAGGTCAGCCCCAGCTCAGCTGCAGCAGCCGTTCCTCCCCCAGGCCCACACAAGGAGAATGAGAAGCACCCGCCAAAGTCTGCTACAGCCATCCTGAGACAGCAGAACGACTCTGCAGAAGCAGAGCAGATGAAATTGCATATGTTCAACCATGCTTCATTCATGTTTTGACGCAGAGTAGGAATATGTTCTTAGAATGATAATAAATTCAAAATCCTTCTCCCACCGATACAGGGAAGGCGAAGGGCACCGCGGGCGTGACGAGGGGGCTGAACCTTGCAGAGAGCCGTGCCTGGCAGCGGAGTTTCTGTGCTCTCCAGAAGCAGCATCTTTGAGCTCACCATTACCTTTAAGCCTCAGTTTTAGGCACTTAGAAATGTCTGTTGCTATTTCACCCAGCAGTAACATGTTCACTGCTATCCTGCCTCTCTAACAGCCCGGAATGAAATGTGACAGCATTTTGCAGACACCTTAACAGGGGATAAATGCACACAAACCTGTACAACAGGGCGATTCCTAATCCCTAAAGACTCCTGGCCCATCCTGAGAGAGGAAGACTTTGAAGACCCATTTCCAACTCTCACACCAAGCTGCTGTGCATTGCTCAATGGTGTGTGAACTGGCCCCTGGACCTTCTCTCCTCCACTCCTCTGTGCAATGAGAACCATCAGGCTCATCCCGCCCGCAGCAAATAACTTCATGTTTGCAAAATGCTGACGGATCCCAAGGTGCCAACATTACATTTGTCCCAGATTTTGAAATTCACACCTGCCAAACGAGGCTTGTAAAAGCGACCAAGAGCGAGCCAGTTTTTCTGCAGCCCACTTGACCCCCAAGAGCCTTCCTTGGGGTCCAGCAGATTATTAATAATTTTCTTTCCAAGGAGCAGGCATGTTACAGAGCAATCCTCTCTGGCAAAGTGAGGAGTCAACAAGCAGCTCGTGGTGGGGCAGGAGGCTGAACCAGCCACCTCTCCCTCCCACCCTGGCAGCCCGGCGTCAGCCCTGCCTGGGGACGCGGCAGCGGGCAGCCAGCCCCAGCATCCCGCCAGTACCCAGCCCCACCGCTGTTTTTCCCAGACAAGGCTTGGCTGGTTTTTCCTCCTCAAGTGCTTTAACTCCAGATCTAAGGCACTTGGGAGCAAACTTTCTGAGATGCTTTAGGATTGTATAACTAGCCTACAAAGCAAAGCAGCCACAAATCATCTTACAGCTGCGTGATCGAGCACTCGGGAGAGGGTCGTGCTGAGTAACTCACACACACAAATAACCGAGGGGGTTCCTTTTGTCCCTTTTTTCCCTCCTACCTGCTCTGGCTCCCCAGGCGTTTTGAGTTCCCTCGGAGGTCTCCCGTGGGCAGGAGCGGCCTGGGATTGAGGATCTATGTTATTTACTGCCCTACAATCAAGTAGCGTCCCGGTCGCCTAGGCAATGACATTGGAGCTGGTGAAAGCTATGTGAAAAGTGAGGCAAAGGCTTGTGCGCTCCTTCCTGGAGTAGGAGGCAGTTGCAAGGGGGTGGGGAATGCTCAGCCAAGCGTGCTGGGGAATTAAGCTGGTCACCGGTGCCAAAGGGACTCGGGGGCAAGCTGGCTCCCGGGGCTGCGGCAGCCCCCAGCAGTGCTGCACCCGAGGCGGCTGCTGGGGTTCAATCACAACAGAGCGGGCCAGGAGATCTCAGCACAGACCAAAGGAGGCTTTTGTCCTCCCCAGACTGATGGAGTGAGTTGGTTTTGTGCTCGTGTTGGTCAAAATGACCAGCTCATCTCTCCTGGGGTGTCAGAGGACCAGAGCAGCAAGGGCCCTGCGTTTCACCACACCATATCCCATGGTGGGAAAAACAGCTTGCCAAGATGCACGTGGAGTGGCAGTGATGAAGATTGAACATTTCTGATAAAAAACCATCAGTTGTGAGACTCTAACTATCTGTGAGATAAGGGAGACCTTATCGCTCTCTACAGCTACATGAAAGGAGGTTGTCACGAGTTGGATCTCGGTTTCTTCTCTCAAGTAACAAGTGATAGTACAAGAGGAAATGCCTCCCAGTTGCGCCAGGGAGGTTTAGATTGGATACTGGGAACAATTTATTCACTGAAAGGGTTGTCAAGCATTGGAACAGGCTGCCCAGGGCAGTGGTGGAGTCACCATCCCTGGAGGGATCTAAAAGCTGTGTAGATGTGGTGCTGAGGGACATGGTTTAGTGGTGACCTGGCATTGTTGGGTTTATGGTTGGATTGGATGATCTTAAAGATCTTTCCCAACCAAAAGGACTCCCAGACTCTGTGTGCTGTGTGGACTCACCGATACACCTCACTGACACCCGTTTGGAAAAGCAACCGTTTGGCTGGTCCCTTGCCCGTTACCCTGCGCTCGCTCACCGGGGGAGAACGGTGCTCGTTAGTGCTCATTACCGGTGCTCGTTAGTGCTCATTACCGGTACGGCACGGGCTGGGTGTTTAAGGCCCCCGCCTCCATTCGGAGACACGCAGCCCCGGCTCTGCCCGCCGGCCCCCGCACGCGGCTCTCCTCTCGGGGCAGATGGTGGCTGCAGAGCAGCTGCCACTCCTGTCCCTTCATTCCAGGCAGCGCCAGGGAACAGATGCATTCACCAGCCCCTAAACACCCCCGGGTGCCGGTAACCAGTTCTGGGGGGGTCTAAATGCCTTAAACCAGAAGCAAACCAAGACCCAAGTGTCTGCTCTGACCCCGAGGTTTATTTTGTCACTGGCGGTGACTGTGCTCCCCAGACACGGAGGCGGGGCGCTCTCGCAGGTGGGGGTGGCTGCCACCCCCAAACGCAGGGGGACGGGCTGGCTGGATCCAACCAGGAGGGTGAAGCCCTGGGTGGCCGGTCAGGGACAGCCGGGGGGGGGACACGGGTCCCTCCTTGGCTTGGTGCTCATCGCCCAAAGGACGGGACCGTTTTCAGGACAGATGTGTCCCTGTCACCGCCCTGGTCCCCACCGCTGGCTCAGAAATCACATTTCCCAAGGGAACAGGTACCCTGGGAGGGGTTATCCAGGCCTCCCCCCCCTTCGCTGGACACCCTCGGCTCGTTCTCCTCCCAAACCTTTTATTTATTTATCCAATTTATTTATTAATCCAATTAGCATCCTATCCCGGGTGTACGTCCATTGCAACGCGCAGCCCCTCTGTTCACGCTGCAGAATCTGAGGGGCGTCCCGGGCCTCTTCTCCCGTTGCTGTCAGTAATTAGCCAGGAGGGGTAATTAGCCAGGAAGAGCGATTGGCCAGGAGGGGTAACTAGCCGGGAGGGGTAATTAGCCGGGAGGGGTATAATTAATTATCCCGGGCATGGGGCGCGGGACGCTGCCCGCGGAAAGGCGTGGGACGCGCGGGAGCTGTCTGCCGGTGGGGACACCTGGCCGGCCTGACCGCACCGCGGCTCATTAAGCGGCTCATTTGCATAATCATTATATTACCCAGGCAGCTTCCCACGCGCTTCCCGCCGCCGGGCGCGCGGAGAAAGGCCCCGCCCCCGGACTACAGCTCCCGGCATGCCGCGGGGCGGCACCTCCCCCGCTCTGATTGGCCGTCTGGTCAACCCGCTCCCGCCCCTTCCGCGCGCTTCCGCCGCGGGGTGCGGGCCGGGGGCGGCGGCCGGGTTTGAACCGTGGCGGGGCCGCTCCCGCCGCCTCCCCCCGCCATGAACTTCTCGGAGCTGTTCAAGCTCTCCGGGCTGCTCGCCAGGTTCTCCCCCGACGGCAAGTGCCTGGTGAGTACCGGCCGCTGGGTCCCCGGGGCCGATCCCGCCCGCCCGCGGCCTGAGGGCAGCGCGGGGCCGCTCGGCTCCTCCCGGGCCGGGTCACTGGCGGGGAACGGTTTCCCCCCAGTGGAGCCAGCGTGGGCCCGGTGGTGCAGCGATCCCCCCGGGGAGTGGGGAAGCGGCCCGGGCTGCAGCTGCGGGGCCGGGCGCTGGGGGAGACCGGCAGCGCTGACCCTGTGGCGGGGCTGCCCGCGGGGACGGCGGGGTGGCCGAGAGGCCTGTGGTCAACAAGGGTCCCTATAATCATAACAATAATCAGGAGGCCTCATTAAGGTTAATTAAATAAAATAAAGAGTTATGAGACAAAGAATAACTTTTAAAGCAGGACTGCGCGGCAGCGGCAGAGCGAGCACCGGCCCCTCGGCCTCCCTACCCCGCTCCTTCCCCAGTTAACCGGCTTTGCGGTAGTTTGCAGCTGAGCCCGGTCCCCCTCAAGCCTTCCCGACATTAGAGCGCAGCGTGTCCTCACGGCGCAGTGAAAGTCGCGGGTGTGGAGCCCGGTGTCTGCGCTCCCGCTCAGCTCTGGCTCTGTTCCCTTCAGGCTTCGTGCATGCAGTACCGGCTGGTGGTCCGGGACGTGAGCACCCTCCAGATTCTCCAGCTGTACACTTGCCTGGATCACATCCAGTACATCGAGTGGTCGTCTGACTCCCTGTTCGTTTTGTGTGCCATGTACAAGCGCGGGATCGTGCAGGTGAGGACAGGAGCAGGACGGAATGTGTTTCCTGCTGGGGATTGTGTGTGCTATGAGAGAGCTTCAAACAGCAAGCCCTAGTTCAGTGCTTTTGCCAGAGTGGCTGATGTTGTTGTTGGTAACACATGGTGGGAGGATAACCCAGTGTGCCGTTATTTTTAAAACAAACATCTTAGTTTGAAATAAAAAAAAGCAAATTTAGAATAAAAATATTTGTCAAAACCAATCAAAGCTGGCGGTTATCTTAAAATAAATACATGCAAACTTGTTAAATGGACTAAAATTTTTTTTTAAAGTATTGGATGCTCAGAATATTTGTCACAGAAAAAGAAACCCCTTACTTGACAGTTTCCATGAACACCCAGAAGCGTGGGGCTTACTTTTGTAGTGGGATCCAGCGCCAGTCCTTCATGGCCACGGGCTGTCAGCGGTTTCCTGAGCTCTGGTGTGCGATGCAGGAGCCTTTTCTCAGCTGTTTTGACGAGCTGTTGGTTCGGTGTGCTGTCTGCTTGGTTTCCTCTCTGACCCAGGTCTGGTCCTTGGAGCAGCCAGACTGGCACTGCAAGATAGACGAGGGGTCGGCAGGGCTGGTGGCGTCGTGCTGGAGCCCGGACGGTCGTCACATCCTCAACACAACCGAGTTCCATGTAAGTGTGACGTCACGGTGACTCTCCACGGTGTCAGATGTTGCTGTCTGCCCTTTGCCTCTTAAAATAACCTAAAGCTCTTAAAGGGGTGGTGGTGGTAGTAAAGAACGTGGCTATAGATCTCCTATACTCATCTATGTAATCTAGGTTAATTCCAGTTCAGGTGTTGGTTATTTTGTTAACATTTTATTCTCACTCTTATGGTAAGATAGAAAATGGACACTTAGCTTTCAAAGTAAAATTACTTGTTTGAGAAAAGCGTAGGGATAACTGCCACTTATCAAAGCAATTTTAGAAATCAGATGTGGTGGTTGTAGCTCAGGGTTTCTAGCAAAAAAACCCACCAAACCATCAACATTTAAGAGTGACTATGGAGTTAAAAAATAGCATGTTTGGCTTATTGACCTGTAGGGCGAGGTTTAGGTCCAGATCCTGCAAATACTTTTGTAATTGTTTGATTTTATATGTAGGCACCAGGCTGCTGGTGATAGAACCACTTGCAAAATTAAAACACCTCTAAGTGCCTATTGATTAAGAGCTGTGTTCTGGAATCCATGCTAAGGTAGAGTCCAAATCAGTGTGTGGATGCTGGACACTGGGCTTGTTGGGAGGCATGTGGAAATCTGACTCTACACCTTCACAGTCTTTGGGTGAGAGCAGATGATTCATGTTATTCAGTACAATGATGAATGGCCTGAAAATAGCCAAGAACTCCACACAAGATGTGTTTTCTCTTTGCCATATTTCCTCTTTTCCAAGCTGTAGATGGATTTTATGTGATGGGTTGTTATTGTGTCATAACCCTCGCTGGCACTCAATTCCAATGTTGCACTGTAAGATTTTTCCTTTTTTCATGCAAATCCCAATATCAATGGACTACAGATGGGGACTTTGTCACCTGTGGGTGTGGCCTGGAGCTAGTGCAAATGCTGATGCTCTTGGGGGAACCTGTGGAGAAACTTGCATACAGCTACTGAGCAGTTCTTGATGCACACATGGTGGAATCCTCTGGCAAGGATTTTTAGTGCTGGCTGGGGCAGAGGGGCTATAAAGCAGCCTCTTTCCATTCCTCTACCCCTTTAGATGCTGAGTTACCAGGAAGGATGAATTTGGGTCTTAGTTTTCCCAGGAATTAATCACCCTGATGGTGATTAAAGTGAAAAAAATGAGTCCAGAGTATCAAT
This sequence comes from Caprimulgus europaeus, assembly GCA_907165065.1. The sequence continues at coordinate 927,422 of OU015546.1, forward strand.
CTGAAGTCAGAAGAGACAGGCCTGCGTGTCAGGCTGAAGTGTTGTGGTCAGGAACTCAAGCTGAAGGCTGGTGCTGTGTGCTAGGAGTGAGTATCTCGTGGCACGTGCGTGTGGGGGTGGACTAGCAAGTATTTATTGCCTCCCAACAGAACTTGGTTTGACCTTAGAGGATTTCATTAAGCCTTTGCCAAGTTGGCATCTGTGTTGGGATAAGTTTTCTTTCCAGCTGTAAACAGGTTGCTAAATTAACTTTTGTCAGACAGCTGCCTGGGTTATGCTGCTGTCTGAGTTGTGTTTACTCTCTCTCTGCTAAATCCATAGTCTGGTGGGACAGACATGGGTAGGGCTCAAGAGAGAAACTGTCAGGATACTTAATATTGGTATATTATGTACATTATCAAATTCAGTGATTGCTGGGAGGGCTCAGGGGCTCCTGTCAGTGGGCACAGCTTGGCTTTGGTAACCTGACATTTTCAGACAGCACCAACCAATTACTCGTGCTTGTAATTCTCCAGGTCAACATGTGAGCTCCACTCTGAGCTCACAAATAACTTTCTTATTCCTAGATTATTATTTTAAGGATATGGTTGTGCTAATTTATTTCTATCAAGCCATACTTATTAGTGCCTCAGAAAAAATATTCATCAGCTAACTTGCAGTCAAGTCCTTTTTGTGGTCAGTGTTGTAGTGAATTATGTTGTAGGGTTTTTTGATGTGACTGGTGTGCAGCTCCCAGCTCGAGATGAGTGCAGCAGAGTTCTGACACTCATTTCCAAAATCCACTTTGACTCTGCTCAGTCTTTTGAGATGGGCAGCGATGCTCTGTGTGCACTTACCATAACTCTGCAAGTGCAGTCGTTTCATTGGAGGTGAGCCTGTAGCAATATGCAGGTTTTGGAGTGCCAGAATTGTTACACAATGTAAATAACATTGAATAGCACGGGAACCTGTCTAAATCTGGACACAGCTACTGTAAAAATCAGCATGATGTACAAGACATAAACAGTACAGTCTTACTGGAGGAAGTGTGTGGAGACTCTGGCCTTTCACTTGAGAGTGGATTGTTTTTCACAATCTGCTACTGGCAGAGGAATTTGCTGTGCTTAATTACAAGGTGTGTGTAATACCTGGTTACTTGCCCCAACACTTTGAAAGCATCTTTGTGCTGTGTGTTAGCTGAAGTGCTGTGTGTGGAGGGGTCATTCTGTCAGCATCTAGGGTGGAAATTCTGCTGAGATGTAGAAAAGATGCAGGCTTGTTCCTTAAACTCTTGCTATGCTGGATTGGAGGATTTTCTCTTGGGGGCTGTCAGCACTGCTGTGCAGACTGGCAAGCTGCAGGGTGTGATACAGACTTGCTAGGTTTTGCCAGGCAAAAATTACTTTTACTGGGCAGCTGGATGTATTCAAAGGTGCTTCCAAACTTGGAAGGCTTTTATTTCTTTATTTTTTTATTGTCTGCTTATATCTTACAGCTCCACATGAGAAGTGGTCAGAATAGTTGCAACTTGATTTTTCATCACCTTGTTGTTTATACCAAGCTAGAGTGCAGTTCTGTTAGGAAAAACAGGGAGGCTTTGAGGGGGGGGGCGGGAAATGGAGGTACATCTTTCTCATTTGATTAATCAAGAGCAAATATAAATTAGCTGGGGAAACACCTTCTGGAAGCCTGCTTTGCAAAGTCTATCTGGCATCTGAAGAAGCTGGAACACCAGGTTAATGACACTGATCCATGCAGTGCACGGGAAAGCAGGTTGCTGTCCCACAGCTATCGGTTGTTACTGGTCTTGTCTGGGTGCTGAAACCCCCGGTGGGAGGCAGCTCTGCCTGTCGTGTGTCAGTTTGTCCTGTGGAAGGTGTTGTACCAGGTATCTGTCCCCTTACAGTGCTGTCCTTCCATCTGAACTCACAGACACATGTGGAGCTTGAACAAGAGCTGCAGGCAGCAGGTACAGAGAGGCAACCCCTCCTCTGCCTCCCGACTCTGTGTGTTGTGATCAGTAGCTCGGAGATCAGCGCGTTGGTTTGGGTGTTTCTGTAAGAGCCGTACTGACAAGTGGCATTCAGTGTCTCTCTGGTTCCACACCAGCTACCCAAGCATTGAGGAGTACCTTTCAAACTGCAGCAGCAGGGGAAGGAAAGTCTGTGTTTCTGTGTGTACTGGAGCTAATCCTTAGTAACTGCACCCGGCCGCCTTGGCTGAAAAACGCTTTCTGTCGAGGAATGCGCTCTGAGTAATCTCCTGCAATCCGGCGCTGACAGACGCTGCCGTGCGAGGGGGCCTTGTGACCCAGTCAAGTCTGGGACAAAAGTTGACAGTCATTTGAGATGCAAGGTTGTTTAAAAGTGTGTTTTTATCTAGTGAAAATCACCAGTCTCACACCTGCCTATAGCTGTCAACATTGGGACTAGTCCTGAACCCAGCACTGGAGACTGTTTATCACGTTACCATCCAAATACCTTTTATTTCTCAGCTGTTTTGGGGCTATTTTAAAAATGCTTCTGCTTTTGGTTTGTTTTTCCACTGCAAAACAACAGCTGAAAACTTTGCAGACACCATTATCATTAGGATTTGAGTTTGACAGCTCCTCTTAATCGAGTCTTGTATGCTGAAGAGAAAGTAGCCCCAAAATGATCAGTGAATGCTTGCTGCAGACTTCATTGACCATGGTCTCTTCTCTTGCTGTAAAAGCAACTGTCCCTTCCTCACAAATCTCTGAGAAAAGCAAATAAGAGCAATCCAATTTGTTGCTACTTTTGAAGTGTTTGGCTTTTTTTTCACCCTCTGCATTTTATGTTTATCTCTCATAATCATCTCTGCTAGTTGTGAAATAATCTTTCTCGGGCTAATTTACGTTGTCAGCTTGGGCAAGGTTGTGGAATAATTCCCTTTTGTCAAAATTTAATTGTTAATCCATTTGAGGTAAGTGTGCAGTCCATATGTGAAGCACACAGTGTAACTTTCTCTGATTAGAAAAATGCTCAGGTGTACACAAATAGAGCAACTGAAAAGAATCCTTATTTCAGGAATCAGGATGATTTGCTTTTCCATGTTTCTAGCACTAGGCCAAAACCTCCAGGTTACGTGCTGTGTGACTTGGGTAGGGGTCTGCAATGAAGTTACAACAGGGTGTACACGTGGTCTTGGAGCTGCAGGGCAGCGCTTCCCTTACCATCCTGCAGCCTTTCCAGGAGAGAGGTCCTGCAGTTGAATAGAGAGGGAGTCATGAGTTGTTATGGGTGTGTTGGGATTGATCTAGATCTGGTCTGAAGTGCTGTGGTTATCAAAAGGTTGTAGGCATCTGGTATAATAACAGCTCTTTGTTTTTGAAGGTGTATTTAGTGGGGCTTCTTGTAGCCTGGGTGTAAGTGGCCCACGGGTGTGTGGTGGCCGTGTCCTGCAGTCTCCCCCCAGTCCTGCAGTGGCATTATTGCAATGATGTGGTGGGGAGGTGTGTGGGGCAGTACAGGACTACTGCCACAGCATCACTGCTGGGTGTTACTGACACTTTGGGTTTCAGTGAAGTGTGTGATCAGCAGTTTAAGTGCAAGGTGACAAGAATGAGCAGGGAAAGTGATCAGTGTCATCTCTGGGGGTTACAGCACCTGACCCTTCTAGAAAAGCTCTGTCTGAACAGCAGAGCTCTGCACCCACCGAGGAAGTGGAGATGGATGCAGAAAGACTTTCCAAACCCAGGTGTACTGGCCTTTTCCCCTCTGCAGTGGAGCCTCAGGCAAGGCAGAGGTGCCAGTTAGAGCTCTGCATGCCATGTGCTGGTTCTCACCTCCAGAGATTTCCCTGTTCCCAGGTACTTGAGCGTGATGTGAGCAGAACGGTTTTGCCTTGTTCTGAGGCTCTGAGCCAGGACAGAAGTGCCTTTGACACACAGCAAGCCAGGTGAGTCCGTTGTGAGGCCAAGTAGTAGCACAAATGTAAACTTGGCTGCCTTTGTCAGGAAAAGTTCTGACCCAGACCTCAGCATTCAAAGCCTGCAGCTGCCGAGCTCGCATTGAGCGGCTGTGGAGCGCGCGTTGTGGGCGCCGCGTGTTTCGGCCGAGGGAGGAGCAGCAGCAAGCGCCTGTGACACTGCAGGGAACAGGAGCAAGCAGCGTATCCCTGCTGCAGTTGCTGTAGAAGAATGTGAGGAGGCACTGTGTTGGTATTTTTAAAGTAAATCTTGCAGGGAGAGCAGACTAACAGTGCTGTATTTTTGTATGTCCGGAAGTGAGCAGTTGCAGTGCTAAAACTTGATTAATGCTCTTCATCTAGAGGACCTGCTAAACTTAACAGTGGTGCTGTAGGTGTCTAGTTGTAATTTCATATCTGTAAAATAAAGGAAGAGAATAATAAACACTGCATTAGTGTCCAATACCTTTTTAAGTTTTGGATAGAAACAGTCTGAAATCGGAGCTGGTAGCGCTCTTTCCTGTAATAAATAAATTAAAAGAGATATTTCTGTGTTGTCTCTTCAGATCTCGCCAGTTTTTGTGTATTAGAAGCAGTAGGGAGAACAGCTAATGCTGTGATCTTGCTTTGGGACTCCAGGTGTCTGGAGGGAGGTGACATGTATTAGGATTATGAAGCTTGGTTGGAACACCACGTCAGTTCCTTGAATTGTGCTTTCTGATAATGCCAGCAATGAAAAACCCCTCCAAGTCCTGCTGCAATGCACAGTCTATAGCACTGCCAAGGAGAAGAGGTACACAGGATGCTACCTTGGAGTCCTTTGTCACCACTGAATAGTGCCAATTGCTTCAGAGAAGGGAAATGTATGTTGAGGACAAATATGCAAAAAAGTGTAGCACAAACTTCCTCCCAAGACTGCTGGTGATGCTGATGGTCTGCATCTCATGCAGGAGGATGATGGGATGGCAGACAGGGCTGAACTTTTACTTGTATAATGAATCAGAACTAATCCTGTTGTTCAGTTGTTCTGGGAAAGGTAACTTTGAGTGTGGTGCTTTATTGTAAAAATAGCTTTACCTGCATCTCCTCTACAATCTCTTACCTTGGTGCAGTAAAATGTAGCAAAACACACACAAAAAATGCCACTGGAAAGATTCCAGATATAAATGCAAAGGTTCACATGACACACTGGTAAGTGCACATGTGTCTGCTGTGGCTGCCGTTGCTAAGGGAGAGGAAGTATTTGTTTTTAATTGAATAATCTGCAGATGGCAACACAGCTCTCAGAATGCAGGCTGTGACCTTGGGGAGCTCTGGAGAAGCTTGTTTTGCAGCTGACTGCCTTCTCTGCAATTTTTGAGATGTTTAATGCCCTGCTTTGTGTAGCATATTTGGGTTCTTTTCTAATTCTTTCAGTAATGTTGTGTTCTTGTGGGTGGCTGAGGAGGGAAGAGGCAAATGCAGATTAGCTGTCAAGGCTGAGTGTGTCTAAAAGTTTCAAAACACAGCTAAATTCTCATACTTAGTAGCCTTTTCACAAGAGATGCCATGTTCTTAAATAGCTGTAACTTCTCATCCACCCATAAATACAAGAAACTTCTTGCTTCCAGATTCTGTGGTGAAACTGTGTTTTTCCTGATGAAAGATGTGTTTTTTCTAACTGAAAAGTGTCCATGTGCAACACCTTGGCAATCGTGTAACTGTGTTCATGCTGATGTCAGTAACTTTAATGTTAATGAAGAGCTTTTCTGTGTGATGTTCTGTATCTGGTACCCCTCTGGAGCCTTCAGTGTGCCTGCAATGGTAATTTGGAGTAAGTAACCTTGCTAAGTGAAGGAGGTAATTCCTCTCAGTTCCTTCTAAGGGCTTTGTGTTGAGCTATATAAAATAGCTGCACAGTTTAATTAACCACAGAAGGCATATTGATCTGCTTTGTGTACTTGAATTAGATTTGTGGGTTTCTATTGACTTAATTTTTTGATCTACAAAGATAAATCCTTGTCCCTTTCTGTTTGCGACAGCTGCGGATAACCGTGTGGTCCTTGTGTACCAAATCCGTGTCCTACATCAAATATCCCAAGGCTTGTCAGCAGGGTAAGTGTCACAAATCAAACACAGGAATGGTATTTATATATTTTTTTTTTTAATATGGCAGAAAGGGGAGAATGAGTTTGGTGTGTAGTGATGAGACACATATTCCTGAGCAGGCTCTGGCCCCTCATGCTGCGGGGTTATCTGAGGGATGCTGGGCTCTGAGATCAGTGCCCGTGTGCCCCCTGCTGCAGTGCACCAAGCTGTGCACTGGGGCTCTCGTGGTCTCGCTGTGAAGGAAGGATTACATCTGATCTGTGTGCCTGTTCAGATATGCAGCTTCCCCTTGTGTTTGCCTCTGAAGGGTCCTGTTAGACATTAAATTAAGCTGGATGCATTGGTGATGAAAAACACTAATCCAAAGTGGCTTTTGTCATCTTTTGTACATGAAAAGATTGGAAAGGGAAGCTCATGTCAGGGCTGTCTAGCCACATGGCTGTGGTTAGCAGTTTCCTGCCTGAGGCTTGTCTGTAGTAGTAGCCCATATATGACAAAGACAATTATGTCTTACATATGAGAGAACAGTGGATGGGGACCAGTGCCTGGAAGCGGCTGGAGTACCAGTGGTTGCAGAACTAATCCGTTTAGCTAGACTAAATGAACTGTTTATTTGAAATCTGTGGGGTTTATAAAACAACTGTCTGTCAGCAATCAAATGTATTCTTCTGAAGCATGCTGAAGCTCTGTGAGAGCTGTGAAATATTGCACTCAGAGTTCGAGTCTCCAACACAAGCAAGTTAGTAAAACTCTGCTTTGCCTCGATTAATGTGATCTTCTGTGAAGATATTTTTCCTTCTCTTTTTAATTCTTTGAATTGAGAGTAACTGCTTTTAATTGAGGAATCCTCAGCCATTCTGTCTCGTTTTCTCTCTTATTGTGTTTTTTAATTAGCTTTGTCTCCTTGGCAGGGATAGCTTTCACTAAGGACGGCCGCTATATGGCAGTAGCAGAGCGACGGGACTGCAAGGACTTCATCAGCATCTTTGTGTGCAGTGACTGGCAGCTGCTGAGGGTAAGATGTGTCCTTGCCTTCCACTGCTTCTGCAGAGACTACAAGGATGTGTTGCACGCTGCTTTAGACTTGGTCACTTGGGTTTTAGACTTGCCAGTGCATTTTCTGTCCAGCATCTGGCCCCTTCCTTGGCCTGCAGACATACTTCTGTAGCAGTGTGCTGTTCAGGAGGCCAATGTGTACTATATGTGCACAGAAAATTTCTGATGGATGCAGAAGTTCTGCCTTTTAATTCTTGCATGAGCTTATTTATGATAAACTATGCTACATTAATAATAAAGTATCAAATGCTTGATAAAGCGATTATTTGGAATGCATAATAGGAACTGTCATATTTTCTGTTTAACAATGAGAATAGTCTGTGAAGATGCACACTGGCATGTTTTAGAGGACCAGGTAGATCTGAGAAATTACAGCCTATTAAGAACTAGTCCATACACAGTGTCATCTGTGGCTCAGGAATTCTGAGTCTCATTAGAAGCTGTCAGCAGAATTTGGGATATACCACGAAATGCTCGTCATGTTCTGAAGCTCTTCCCTAACGAGCCTGTACCAGTCTTTCTGAGGCAAGGAATTAGGCTAGCTAGATTTCTTGGCTGATTCAGTGTAACTACTTTCATTTTCTTATGAAATGCTGTTCATTTTAAGGCATGGCAACTTTTTGCCTTTTCTGCAAAGGGAAACAAAAGAAACAGTGAATGCAGCTCCTATTATGAAATAAAACGTTTCTGTTTCTACACTAGCATACAAAATGCTCTTTTGCATTTGTGGTGGCACTTGAAAAGATAAAACTGAGGACTGTGTTAGGTCAGATGCAACGTTCTTTGTTAGTATATTTCAAATTGTTTTGTTTTTTCTCTTTTGGGGGCAGCATTTTGATACTGAAACACAAGATCTGTTTGGGATTGAGTGGGCTCCTAATGGCTGTGTCCTGGCAGCGTGGGATACATGTCTGGAGGTATGAGGAAAAAGCAGATTTGGGGTTTTTAGCCATGTATAGAGCAGTAACTAAAAGAACTAGTGTTAGTTAAAGTGCTCATCTAAAAAGTTATCAAGGAATATATAAATTGCTGTCCTTCCTGCTTCGAGTAGATTGTAACTTCCCTGCTCAGATGGCTTACAGATGCTGAAGGAGCAGAGGGTGTTCCGTAAGAGCATCTGTTGTTGAAGTGTTGGGCTGGATGGGCCATTGCTCAGGCCCAGTGAGGTGTTTGTGCTCCTGGGAACGGGGTGGATGTGTTCTGAGTGCTGAAAGAGCCAAACTGGAACCTAGAGCCTCTTGTCTCACATCACAGATAAGAGACCGTGTCCCTTTGTGTTTAACTTGCTGCATTTTAAGCAGGGAGAGTTTGGAAGGAATTGTTTTATCTGTCTATGGTTTTTAACAATCTTGTTGGTCTTTAGAATTAATCTCTCTTTTTTTTTCAGTATAAAATGTTGCTGTACTCCCTTGATGGCAGACTGCTGTCAACTTTCCGGGCTTACGAATGGTCGCTAGGCATAAAATCAATCGCCTGGAGTCCCAGCAGTCAATTTCTGGCAATTGGCAGCTATGATGAAAAGGTAAGAAATGGGTGTATTTTCTCCCTTTTTATCTAAAGCATTGGCAGAACTTTGACATAACAGTTCTGGCTTGCAATGCTCTCTTGATTTAGGTGCGTATCTTGAACCACGTCACTTGGAAGAAAATCACGGAGTTTGAGCACCCAGCAACCATTGCTAACACCAGGACGGTAAGTGTGGATCCAGCTGTAGCACCAATAGGTTCTCAGGGGAATTCTGTCATATGCCAGTGTATTTTCATGTATATGGTGACTGCATTGCAGATCTGGGTATGCAGAGGATGGGAAACTGAACAGGAGAGATTTGTCTCAACTTTATACAATTCACAGCTTTAGACCATGATGGAACTGGGTTGTGATCAGATTTACATGTTCTATGTACAAGCTCATGCAGCTCACCTGAAGAGCATTGCCTGTAAACATCTGTCATCATTTATTTTTATCCTTGCATACGTGTATGTGCAAGGCCCAGCAGATTCTGGGTAGTTGGCAAGAGGCAGAGAGCTGTGGCTTTTGTTCCAAAAATCACAAGCTGTTCTCATCTGTCACGGTAAAAAGCACCCCCAGTGTAGTGGTGCTGCATACCACTGCAGGGGAGGGACCAGCCTTGTGTCTGGGCAGATATCCTGTAAGAGCTGACATGTGTAGACTGTAACTGCAGCATTCATGTGACTCTGATGCCTCTTAACCAGAAGCAAGCCATGGTCCTTCACATGCACCTCAGCAGAACTTCTCACGACTGAAAAGTGCCCTCACTTCCTGTTAGCTGTGAAATATGCAATGGAGAACAAGTGGAAATAGCTCTGTTAATCTCTGCTGCACAGACAGGAATTGCAGCTGGTGCATTTCATCCTGGTGCTTGTGTTTGGGAATAGTACATTGTAGGCAAACTATTGAAATATTTTTGCTATTTCCTTCTGCAGTGTTGTACTTTGTGTTGATTTATGATAATATAGGATTAAGAATTCTGTGTTGCAAAAATGCAATCTCTGTTCCCATTGTGGTGAAGATGATTTATTGTGCTGCCAGATTTAGCTCTCAGGAATAACGAATGAGGTGCACTCTGGCAAACTCATTCTTCAGACTTCAAGGCTTGCTTATTTGTCACAGGAGTGTTTTCCTGATCATGGTTCCAAATAGCAAATCATTCACTGAGAATGCTGGATTCAGTGTTTGCCTGCTGAAGCCTTTTCCTCCACTGATGAACTGAGGGATGCTGAGAGTTAGTACACTTCAAAATGAGTTAGTGGGATGGGGATGATCTGGTAATAGCCCGTGTTCAAATTCTCCAGGGCCTTTCTGTAGAACTCTCACTTGTTTCTTTGTAGATTGTGTATAAAGAAGTGGAGAAATCCCCATCTGTTGAAACAGAGAGACTTTCTTTCCCTCCAACAAGAGCACTGGCTAGTTCTCTCTTCAGCACACAAAGTAAATGTAAGCCAAAGTTTACTAAAATGAGACACTTGAGTTTGCCATGTGAAGTCTTTCTATAAATAATAAAAGAGGTGAACTCTGCCTCTTCAATATTGGAACAGATCCTCTGGGTGCTCTGCTTGAGATCCCAGGTTAACTGAGGAGCTCCCAGGGCAGTCAGCATCCTGCTAGAGGGGGTGCTGTCCCCTTGGTGGCTTGAAGGCAGGTCAAACCTAGTGGGATATTGTAGAAAAGAACTGGAACTGCTTGGGTGTAGAAATAGCAGCCAGATCTCAGGCTTGGAGTTGCTTGCAAAAGCTCTCTTAGTGTTGTGTGGATTTTTTCTGATTTGCTCAATCTATGCAATGTTATTTCATGACTTAGTTTAACTGTTGCAGGTCATTGCTGGAATCAGATGAACTGTTGCAATTAAGAATCTTATCATAGTGTGTGGCAGTTCCAATAATTAAAAAAAAAAAAAATCAGAAGGTGTTAGTCTTGCTGTTTTAGGATGGTAACGAATCCCTTAGGTATGAGGTTATGTAAAAAAGCAGAGCATGAAAAAGACTTTGACTAAGAAGCTGCAGTCGTAGCAATGCTTTAAATTTGGCTCCAGACAACAGGCTTTGAAACGTCACAGAGCTGGCAGACAATCTATGATTAGTTGCTTTTTTATTTAACTGTCTCATTGTTTGTGGTACTGTAAACCACCTTTGTTTTGCATTGGTCTTTGTTTGGAATACTAGTTAAAAGGGAGCAGGAAAATTTGACCTTTCTTTTTTTCATAGTTTGATCTCAGACTTGCCAGGATTTCCAGCCTTTCTTTTGTTGCAGAAGGGCTGTTCCTATGACGAGGCAGTACCTTAAAACAATTGAAGGTTTTGTTTGGAGCATCTTGGGGTAAAATATGGCCCTATCACTTCAGAGAATGGGGGGGTTTAACTGTTAGAATTTAAATATTTTGCCCATTCAGGCTTGCTTAAAGTGCTTTTATTTCAAATTCCAGATGACATTTCCCAGGTGCCAGTTTCTTTACAGTACATCAAACCAGTTGCTGACAGGGCAAATCCCAAAATGGGAATTGGGATGTTGGCATTCAGTCCAGATAACTGTTTCCTGGCAACCAAAAATGGTAAGTTCCTACTGCCCTGTATTAAAGGGGAAACCTGCTCATCATGGTATGTGGTGTGTTTTTGTATAAAAAACCAGTAACAACAAGTGGTTGGTTGTTTTGTGCTATGGGAGGACTCACAGCCCTATTTTAGAGTGGCTCTCCATTGTGCAAACTCATAACTACAGGGGAGATTCAGCACAGTCTTCTGGCACACATGAAGAGTTGTGAGCTGCCAGAACAGTTTATCAGTGCATTAACTCTTGGCTTTGTGTTTAATGAAAACTCTGCTTTTTGTGTTTCTTCAAATGTGTGTGAACTCACTGGATTAGAAAATGGAATACACAAATCCTTCCTCCTCCACTTACAGCAATGGTCTCTTGAAGGGCAGAATTCTTCACAACCTGTAGTAGGGGGCTTTTTGTTACCTCAAATACTGAAAGTCATGGAATTAACGTGGAATCCTTCCCTTCAGTGGCCCTGAAGGGCTGGTGATGTCTGGATGCAGAAGCTGTGGTTTAGAGGCAAAACCCATCAAGAGCAGCATAATTGTGAATAGTTTGTTAGAAGCCAGTGAATAGCTGGAAGACAAAGTCACTTCTCTTATCCTTTTGCAGTATTTCCCAGGCAAAGCTGAAGGTACTGCTGGGCAGAACTCTAGCAGTGTTAAACCTGCAGGGGACCTAAATGGTTTGTGTCGTGGTAGATCTCAATTAATGCCCATTTCTTTAAAGAAAAGACCTGTGATCTGTTTATCTTTCAGGTATTTACCTGATTACATCTTCCTTTCCTGACAGATAACATTCCTAACGCTGTCTGGATCTGGGACATTCAAAAGCTGAAACTGTTGGTGGTCTTAGAGCAGCTGTGCACGGTCCAGTCCTTCCAGTGGGATCCCCGGCAGCCTCGACTCGCTGTGTGTACAGGAAACAGCAGAGTCTACCTGTGGTCCCCAGCTGGCTGTGTGTCAGTGCAGGTTCCAGGGGAAGGTAAGGCTGCCTGCAATGACCTCCACAAGCCAACACCAGCTTCTTATTTATTAAATATTGAATAATGATAATTATCATTAGCATTATCATGTAATGGCTCGGGTGTGTTCTTGGAGCTCTTTTAAAATGGGTATTTCTGACTTCAAAAAAGAGGAGTTCATAATGAAACATGGCAAACATCATAAAGTACATCAAGGACAGAGCACAGGGGCTAACAAAGATTTAATTGTTGCTTTAATCATATGGTATGTTGAGTTCTTTCTCAAGATTTATATTCATATCAGCTTATTTACATAGGAACTGTAGCTGTGCAGAATGCCAAGTGTTGAAATGAAGACTGAAACACCTCTAATGTGTTTGGCTCTGCTGAAAACAGCTGAACTCCCACAAAACACTAATGGGGAGAAACATGCATCTTAAATCTGATGCAGGGATAGAAGAACATATGTGAACCTGAACTGTAAGCCAGCCTGTGTGGTGAGGTGTTTTATGGCTGGCAGTAGGTGACAGAAGGTCGTTAGCTAGATCACATCAACACTTTTCTGCACATGAAACAGAAAAGACATTGCAAAGATCCAACTTTTCCTCTCTGCACAAGTAGCAGCAATACCATTGGGGTGTGCAGCTCTGCACTGCTGAACAATCTTGTGGCATCTATTTGCATTAAAACATCAGATCTACAAAATCTGTGCTTGAATATGGGGTCCAAAGTAACTCTAGGTTTGGGGGAGTCAGCAGTGCAGCTTATCTGCACTGCTGTAGTGCAGAGCAGATGGGCTCTGCTGCTGCAGCAGCACAATCAAACACCCTGTTCAGGCTTCCACGGTGGGGAGGGTATTTTGTACAATGTGTGTGACTTACTCCAGGAAAAGGCAGCTGGGGTAAGAGGATGGACTGGCAGCTTCCTGCTGACAAACTGATCTGTTCCTGCAGGTGACTTCCAGATTGTGTCTCTCTCCTGGCATTCTAGCGGAGACTCCATGGTGCTTCTGAGCAAGGACAACTTTTGTGTGTGTTACTTAGACAGAGAAGAGGTAAAATAATAATAATTTGCATTAAAAATGCTCACAGGTTTGAGGAAGAATGGGGGAAGCGGTCAGGCTCTGCCTGATGTGAAGTTTTTGTATTTATAAATTATTTATTTGAAGGAGTGTCCCCAAACTCCAGTGTGTAAAGTACTGTGGTTGCATCTGAACTAAGTGATGTAGCAACTAAAGGGTGGAGGATTAAGTCTTTATTTCAAGAAGACTTTAGTATTGTAGCTAACTTTCTCTTGACCTGTCAACTATTAAACCTTATTTTCTAAAATTGTAGCTGTGTGTATATAATGTATAGCTATTATTTAAATTTTATAACTTCCAATAAATATTTTGATAGTTACAAACTTGGTATGACTCTATAAACCTGCACTTCTCTATTCTAGTCTGTTTCTGTCTTACCAGTGATGTGATCATGGAGCTGTTTATTCCAGCAAACAGTGTACAGCTCAGATCTCGTCTCGTAAGACAACAGATTTTTCTGGTGTGTTAAAGTTAAGTATTGTAGCAGAAGCAGATACATCAGTAAGACACTTTCTAGCAAATCAATTACTGTTAGAGCAAAACAAGGTCTTTGTTCAGAAAGCAAATTGTCATCTGTAATAATTTTGCTTTTCCAGACTGAGATGTCAGCAGGTGACAGTAATTGTGCCTGGTCTACCACAGATGTATTACACTGAATCTTTACAAGAAGCATCATAACTGATAATTTACAGTGACATAGTACAGGCAACTGAAACCAGAGCTTTTGACCCAACTATCTAGTGCCAAACCTGGAGTGGATGGTTCAGCAGGGAAAGCACAGTTGGACTGTGCTTTAACCTGAGTAGCCAGCCACTGTATTCTTCAAAGGGAGCCCACCCTTTAGGAATTTATTGGATGTTTTTTTCTTTTGCTACTTAATTTCACAGCCTTAGTCCTCATAAAAAAAAAAAAGAACAAAGAACAAATTGATTTGAAATTTAACTTTACTGCAAGATTAATAAAAATTACATAGATATCTTAGAGGGGCATTGAGAGGGACATGCAACTTGTTGCACTCCATTGCAATTTCAGCTTTACATAAACACTTATCTACTTTAAGTTCAAAAAAACACCACTGCAGCACAGCATTTATTCAGCATTGTAGTTGTGCAGCTAATTGCTCTGATAAAATGGCATGTAGAGAAGGTCAAGCACAATGGAAAAGCTTGTTAGAGCAACCTCAGGAGCAATTTCAGTTGTAGTGTCTCTCATGCTGCTTCTCAATTTCATTACTGGACATTTGTATGAGGCTAAGATTGGTCAAGATCAAATCAAAATTGATGTACAGTGCTTAAAGTTTTATCTGTCTCCATTAAAAAGTCCTGCATGGCTGGTGTCCCAAACTAGAGTAGATTTAAGAAAAATTGATAAGAATATAAATCTAATAAAAATAAAATTCCCTTTCAGTTTTATAAATAATAGTTTTGAAGGCAAATGTGTTTGTGAAGCTTTTGGCAATATTCTCTCAAACGAGCCTTTATTCTGTGGCTGCAGCAAGAAAACATACATAAAAAACTGGGAAGTTAGACTGAGTTCTTGGGGAGATATGTTTAGAAAAAGCTAAGAAATGCATATTCAGCCATAGACGTCTGTTTCCAAAGGAACAGGTCAGTGCTGCTGAGCAGATGTATCGGTACAGCTTGGGCACGTACTGACTCTGTTTTGCTAAAGAATGACTGACACAGCTTTCAAAATCCTTAACAGGCATTAATCAAAATGCTAAGATTACTGTGATTGTGGACACTAAAGCCTCTTTAAACACTACAGATCCATCCCAAGTAGGCTATGTGATTTGACACCACATACAGGGACGAACTGCAACAGGGCACGAACGCTCCGCTGTACCTTGGCTGTTTGTGCGCAGTTTGTAGCAGATACCAACTGCACTGAATTAACAGGGAAGGACATGTAGTTAGAAATGGAAAGTACTGCTGCTCACAAGCCCTGGGTAAGAACTGCAATTAGACACAAAATACAAGAACGACACTGTGTTGTGTTGGCTTCAGATCAATCTGACCTGCCCATAACACCCAGGGCCTCCCGTGAAGCGTCGGGTCTCTGGCCACCCCCTCCCGTTCCCCCGACTTCTGCAGGTTGATTATCGAGTATTCTGCCACACAGCGTGCTCTCCCCAGCAGACCAACACCAAATCCATTTCCCTTGAAAAGATTAAATGCAATGATTCTGTGATTCTGTGAATTTTAAAACCCAATTTTGCCTCTTGTCATGGAGTAGCCAAGTTTGGCCTCGTTGTTGATGAAGGACATCAACCCCAGGTAGGTCTCGATGAGAAGAGGACGCTCCAGCACGAGCACGCCGTTAGCCATTCCTGGCAATGGACACTCCTTATGGGCTTTCTTCACTGCTTGAATCAGCTGAGTTTTAAAGTTTTCCAACTGAAAGAAAAAAAAATTGCCTTGATGTTTTTCCATTGTTTTAAGAATTGTTATGCAAACAGCTGCTGATGTTGAGTTGTAAAGGATTCACGCTAAAGCTGTGGTCATGGATGTTGTGCTGCCATAAACTCTGCATTCTGACATTTAACCTTAATGACACAGTTAACTTCATCCCAGGACACTATCTGTGTGTAACTTAAACACATGGGCTAGATGTGTAAAGATTTATCAGTGACTAATATTGTTTATTTCTGTCTGTACTTCTGCCCTTATCACTGATGTGTTGAACTTACCGTTGTGTTCTGTTTTTAAGGAGGAAAGCAACTACTGAAAGCGAAACTGAGAACCACTTAAGTGAAGGTTTACAGTCAGCAATTAAACTGTTTAGTTAGCTGGCAGTCCTAGATGCAAAGTCAGGCGTTGGCCTGTCAGGTAAGCAAGAGCAGGAACAGCACCAAGATCCATTTTCTTTTGGGTTTTGCAGGCCTCTGCATTTTAGGTGTCAGCTTCCTTCTTGAATAAACCTTTTATGGGAAAAACTGACAGTTTTGGACAAATTTTGGAGAATGGGGAAACGTAGCTTACAGCTCTAAGTTCTGTCTCTTTGATTTAACTGCTTCTACTTGTCTTAACTGCTCTATCATTTGAAAATAATCTAAACCCATGAGATCAACAAGCCATCTAGAACAGAAGAGGTGAGGTCCTTACAAGACAAAGGGACGCGATCTTCTCATCAGCGTCTGCCATGGGGTGTTGGGTGAAGGTGACGTAGGGGATGTTTGTGGACCAGGGGTTCCATCTGTTTATGAAGGAGGCACGACTTTGCTTGTCCCACTGAATGCGAATCCCGGTACCTTCTCGCCTGATATTGAGACAGCAGAATTAATACAGTGAAACTTTGGAGTCTTTGAGGCAAGCTTAATTAGAAATGTACTGGCTGAAAAAGACCTACTGAAGACTGGCAGCTGAAATGTAAGTGGGATAGTAAGTTTTTCCTCTGGAACAGTAATAGAAAACATTACAGTATTGCCATGTCAGCTTACTTGTTCAGAGATTTGGGTGGGAACTCAAACTCGCCCACAGAGATGGTATCGACCGCGCTGAGGGCTATCCTCGTCACGTGCTGGCACTCCAGGCTGATGAAGTTGTATTTGCAGATCAGGAGGGACCGATCCGTGATGAGAACGAGACGTTCCTTCTCGTTGTTCCAGTGATCAATTCTGGTAAGATACCACCACTGAGCTTTAGCAGTTTGGATTAATGGCTAGAAACATTTCACAGCTTGGTTTAGTAATGCTCTATTTTCCATTATGGCCTTTGCTGTGAATCAGCAAGTCTGGTAAGAGCTTGAATGTCACAACATGGTCATGTTACAACATAGGAAAATGTTAAGAAAATCAGAGTAAGTCTGAAGATCTAGAGAGAGAGAGGGAGAGAGAGATACCACTAGTGCTGTCTCCTGTTGTTTGAGAACAAATCACAGAATCACAGGGGTAAAGTCTGGAAGGAACCTGTGGAGATCATCTAGTCCAAATGCTACTTAATGGGGCAGATGAGTCTCCAACACCTCTCCCAGTGAGTGTTTAATACTGTGCTGTTGCCATATTTGCTAAATTATTAACTGCACTGGGGCATGTTCAGGGGAGAGAAATAGTTTTATTTACCTATGTGGTCTGACTTAGTATTTTCCTCTGTAAGTACCATCTGTACCTTGAAAAACTTGTCAGTTTCTTCCAATTTCATAACTAAAAGATCCTCCTTTCCCTGAGTGTTTTGCCACACTACACTGTTGAGCCATCACAGCTATAATACTATTTCATCATTAGGGCAATCCAAGAGGAGATCATATTTTCACTCTAAGGGTAATGAGCTCAGCTTTTAACCTAGTGCCTTTGAAATCTGCTACAGCTTATTTTTAGTTGTACTGATTGAATTGCCTCTCCTTACAAAAATTAAAAACTGTCTATTGTTTCAACAGGAACACTGAGGTAAAGCTGATGAGACCAAAGCTGTCCTTGTGTAAAGGTAAGTGCAAATAGCAGGACCAGGCAATGGGCTGGAGTGTTTCTCCCTCTCCCTGCCCATTCCCTTTGTGCCAGGGTGAAAGGACCAAAACCAGCTCTGCCTTCTGCTCACCCCAAGGAACACTTGGGGCTTGCAAATCTGGCCAAGCGTTGTCCCACAGAAGCAGGCATGCTTGGCTCATGTTTTGCTCCTGTTCCCCAGCTCAGACACATTGCAAACTGTCATTTCCATTTTGTTCACTGGTGAATTAGAGGGCTAATGGCCTGTGACTTATGATTCAGTAGTTTTAAAGCTGTGTTAGTGGGTTTGGTGTACGAGTGGATTCTGTATTATATTGCATTTTGTAATGAGTTAACCTGGAGCTTTCATTTAAATCCTTTGGTGGGTTGGATTATACAGAACTAGTGATGTGATACAGCCACCTGGGGCTGCTTCACAGTGTCTATGTTCACTTTGCAAGCATTAATATTGATCATAGAATCACAGAGTGGTTTGGGGTGAAGGGACCTCTGAAGGCCATTTAGTCCAGCCCCTGCAGTGAGCAGGGACATCTTCAACCAGATCAGGTTGCTCAGGTACAACCTGACCTTGAATGTTTCCAGGGATGGGGCTTCTACCACCTCTCTGGGCAGCCTGGGCCAGGGTCTCACCACTCTCACTGTGAACAATTTCTTCCTTATATCTAGTCTGAATCCATCCTAATACCGTTTAAAACCATTTCCCCTTGTCCTGTGGCTACAGGCCCTGCTAAAAAGTCTGTCCCCATCTTCTAGAGCCCTTCAGGTACTGCCAGGTGCACTAAGGTCTCCCTGGAGCCTTCCCTTCTCCAGGCTGGACAGCCCCAGCTCTCAGAGCTGTCCCAGCCCCATTTGCGTGGCCTCCCGCAGCCCTGCTCCCGCAGCTCCATCTCTCCTCGTACCGCCTTTACCATGCAAACGTGCAAACTCTGACCTCGCAGGAGCTGGTCCCGGCTCTGCCCGCCCCGCCCCGCCACTTACTCGGTGAGCAGCCAGACGCTCTGCACGTCCCCGTCCTCCGTGGGTGTCACGACCACGCGGATCTCGCTGACCGCTTGCTCTATCGTGCCGGGCTAAAGGGGGGGAAAGGGGAGCGGTTACGGGGTGCGGGGGGTGCGGCCCGTCCCCGTGTCCCCGCGGGGCCCTACCCGGAACACGAAGTACTCGCGGAGGCGGCCGGCGCGGGTGGCGGTGCGGACGCTGAGGGGCCGCAGGCTCTGGCGGGGCGGGGCGGCGGGGGAGCCGCAGGCCGCGGTGGGCGGGAAGGGCGGCCCGGCCTCCCCTGGCACCAGCAACGCTGCTGGCCCGGGGCTACCGGGGCTCCCGGCCGGGCCTCCCTCCGCCGCGTCCCGCAGCTGCAGCATCGCGGCCTCTCGCCGCCTTCCGGGGCGGGGCGGAGCAGGGCGGGCGGTGACCCCGGCGGACGGGCCCGCCTTCTCGGCGCCGGGAGGCGGCACCGGGCCGCGGGCCTCGTATCAGTGCCTCGTGGAGCGTGAGGCTGAGGGTGCGGACACCCCGCACACCCCGGGGCTCTGTGAGGGTGTCAGTTTGGGGGAACGCAGGAGAAAAAGGGTCCAAAGCTTCGGGAGAGCGCCCAGAGGAGGGACACAAAATGGCGGAAGGGTTGAGAGGGCCCCAGAACCGGGGAAGAGGTCAGAGGGCCCCGAAATGGAGGAAGGATTGAGAGGGCCCCGAGATTGGTGAAGGGTTGAGAGGGCCCCGAAGTGGCAGAAATGTTGAGAGGGTCTCAAAATGGAGGAAGGGTTTAGAAGGCCCCAAGATTGGGGAAGATTTTAGAGGGGAAGCCATGTGAGGAGAGGCTGAAGCCACTTGGTTTGTTCAGCCTGGAGGAGACTGAGAGGAGATCTCATGGCGGTCTGGAAGAGGAGGGGCAGGCGCTGAGCTCTTCTCTCTGGCCACCAACGCCAGGAGCAGAGGCCATGGCAGGAAGATGTGGCAGGGGAGGGTGAGGTTGGCCATGAGGAAAAGGTTCTTGAGGCAGAGGGTGGTGGAGCACTGGCACAGGCTCCCCAGGGAGGTGCTCATGGCCCCAAGGCTGACAAGATGCCAGCAGCATCTGGTCCTCAGGGACATGGTGTGAATGTTGGGCTTGTCCTGTGCAGGGACAGGGGTTGGACTCCACGATCCTTGTGGGTCCAACTCACAGCATTCTGTGATTCCATGTAGCACACCCATGCAGGGAATCTGGGCCTTAGTCGAAATGAACATGCTGCTCTGCTGTCCTGGTTTTGCTAGGATAAAGTTAATTTTCTTCTTAGCAGTTAGAATAGCTGTGTTGTAGTTTCAGTGTGGGATTTGTTATGAGAAGAATGTCGATAAAGTACTAATGTTACCAGTTGCTGCTGGAGCCCAAGGTCATCATGTTTGGCTGGTTCACAAGTGCAGAGGACAGGGAGGGAGAAGCACAGTAAATAGGAAAACCCCAAACTGGCATTTGGATGTGCCAATGGATATTCCATATCGTATCACGTCATGTTCAGTGTATTAACCGGGGCTGACCAGAAATGGGGGTGATCACTCGGGATTGCTCTTCTGGGATTACAGTTTCGGGACTGCCTCTGCTCCGGGATCGCTGGCTGGGACAGGCTGGGCAGCAGTCGGCAGGTGGTGAGCAATTGCACTGTGCATCACTCGTTCCTATATTCTGTTGTTGCTGTTATTATCATAGTTTTATTTTAATTAGTAAATTGTTTTTATCTCAACCTATAAGTCTCCTTGCCCTTGTCCTTCCAATCCCTCCCTTATGCCAAGTCTGATACACCCACAGAGCAATGAGATCTGTGGATCTGCAGAGTTCCTATGAAGCAAATCTTGATCCGATGTACAAATACCATCTGGTCAGATTTCCCAGGTGCTATGTGGCAGACGAGGCAGAGGAAGGTGATGGAGTGAAGTGGAACAAGGGGCAGAACTGTGAGTTTAAGTCCTGAAGCCTGTGCCATGTTCAGCAAATTGCTAGCAAAGATTAAATAATGCTGGGAGATGAACTGCAAGTTCATATTTATGTTTCTGTGGTCCCTGGCGTTGCTGCAGATGTTATCATCACTATTTATGGAACTGCACTGGATCTTTGACTGCTTTCCAGGGCTGTTTTACCCTGAGCCAGAGGATGACATCTTCAGCAGGCTGGGAAATGGTACAAAATTGAAAACATACTAAATTGACTTCACAGACAGTATTGGATTTCAGATATCCATCTTCCACATGTGTTTCGTGAATTCCCTCTTTGCAGCCCTTGCTGACACGAGCCCATTCAGACAGGAAGCCTCGGTGCCTTCTTTAAAATGACTTGCAAAAGCACCGCAGAGATGGTTTTGTGCTGGGTAACTCCACACACCGCGCTCAAAGCGCAGTATCCCCCCCAGATCTTCCTCTCCTCTCTGCAGCCAGGCTGTGGGGATGGCTGCAGCCAGAGGGTGACCACGCCGCAGCCAGGCCAGCCTGGGTCCTCTGTGAGTTGTCCCCTGCCCGTGTGGGAGCCAGGATTGTCACCTGAGACACAGCTTGGAGCTGTGGCTGGATGGGGATTGATCCCTGTCCTGGAGAGGGAGCCACACTCCAGGCTCTGCCGCTCCCGGGCTGGAGGAGAGAGCCAGGCTCCCCTGTAGCAGAGGATCAGCTAAAAGCGAGGAAAGCTTTTGGGAGCGGTAGTGAGTGAGTCCTGAAAGCCTGAGAGCACTCTCACCGTTTCCTACTGTAAGGAAAGTCCTAACTTGAAATCCGGACAGGAAAATGGAGGCCTGAATTTATTGTGTCCTCTGTTTTTTGTATCCAACTAATGATGGGGCTTTCTCCATCATTATAAAACATCTTTCTGGAGTTGCCTTTCTTCTTCAGGAACAATGAAAGATGTTTTCTTCCCATCTGTTAGGCTTGGCAGATACTTGACTTCTAAGTGAAAACATTATCCTCTCTTATCCGCTCTTTTCTCTGACCTAAATGATTTATGCAGCTGCTGTGACTTTGGAAGGCTTAAGGTGTAAAAAGCAGCTGCCTCAGTTTCTTCCAGGAAGCACCAAGTTTTGGGCATGGCTTAGTGACTTTAGTCTTGATGTGGTGGTTGTTTTTCAGGGGCAAAGTACGTGCATGGCATGGGCACTGAAACTGCCCAGACCTTATCCTGCTTCTCCTGCAGGAATCGGTGTTTGCCAAAGGTCAGCTCTGCCTAGGGCCGCCCCAGGGCAGCAGAGCAGTGCCCAGCTGCTGCTTTGATTCCTCCTCAGCCTTGGTGAGGGAGTTTCTAAGTAGGTTTTTCAAGAAGGAGAGTTTTAGAGCAGCTCTCCTGCTCTGCTCTCTTCTTCCTCATCCTACTGTGTTGGCTACTGTGCGCCCATCCTTCCTGGGAGGAAGGCAGGAGGCCGCTCAGCCCTCTGCAAGCCCTCCCTCCCTGTTGCTGCCATCACTGGCAATAACGACTGGTGATATTTGTGGGAGGTTTTGGAAACTCAGCAGTGAACCACCTGAGAATGAGGCTGAGGCACCTCTCTCTCCTTTTGCTCCTTTCGCAGGGGCTGGCAGACTGTCACCCAGCTTCAGCAAAATCCTTACCCACACCTCCTGTTGTGCTGTTTCCCTGTGTAGTTGGGAGTTTGGTGGGAAAAGGTGGGTGGCAATTTAACCT
Source organism: Caprimulgus europaeus (assembly GCA_907165065.1). The sequence continues at coordinate 949,647 of OU015546.1, forward strand.
CGTTCCCCAGCTCCCTCTTTGCCCAGCGTGTTCCCCCACCACCCAGGAACTGGTCGTTAAAACAGCGCTTGAGCGACCGAGCGCAGGTTGGATGTGTCCCTGTGTGTTTTACGTGCACAGCAGAATTTCCTGGGCAGTGATCAATTTTGTTATCTATCAGAGTGTGTAGGAGGGACTAAATCTCAGTGGGATGCTTTTAGAGCTGCTGGGAGAGGGGTTTTGGGTGGCGTGTGCAGCCTTGGCCTTGGGTAGTGCAAAGGAGATGTCTTTTGAGAAACAAACCCAGATCGTTTCTGCTACTGTTCTGCAGGGTTTCCCCCCTCCTCTCCTCGGGGTTGGACACAGCTGGTGGGAGGGATTTCTGACTGTCAGCAAGAAAAGAAACAAGAGAGCATGTGAGGGAAAGGAGCCCGACCTGGGGAAGGCAGGAGGAAAGTTTTGTGACTCCTCTGAACACAGGGAAGCTGCTCGCGGTGTGCGCGGGAGCTACGGGATCCCGTCTCCGGAGGAAGGTGGGAGCTGGAGCAGGAGGATGGCTTTAGCTGCGCCGGTGGGGTGAGCCAGCGCTCTGCCTGGGTTTGGAAAAGCCCTCAGAGAGGTGAGCTTCTCAGTGTGCAGGGAGCACCCCTCCTCCTTCCTCTGCCTTGCCGAGTGCTGATTTTTATATCGCCTTGCGAAGTGGATTGTGACTCCAGATCAGCTAAATCCACATGGGGCTTCCCTGCTGGACAGAACCCAGGTCTTGTGAGCCACCAGCTCTTTGGGCTTTGGTGAGAAGCAAATGCCAGAGAGAAAAATCACTTCAGTACATTTCAGTATGAGTGAATGAGCATAAGAAGCCAGGTTTGGTTTTGGGAAAAATCCAGCAGCAATCTGCACTACAATCATTTCCCATGGACTGAAGAACGCGCTGAACTGAACCCATATGGGAGGAAGCATCCAGGAGTGATCAATCTGCTCTCCCCGTGCAAGGATTCCTGTGTGCTCCAGTAGCATTGTCCCTTGCAGGAGAGAGAGACTCGGGCACGTTGGGAACAGGAGGTGGCCAGGAGCGTCCTCCTCTGAGGAGCAGGAGCTCGCCAGTCGCTCTCGAGAGGCTGTGAGGTTTTGTAGGCGCCCGCTGGAAGCACCTGAGGGGAGAGAGGAGCTGTTGCGATGGAGTTTCGTGTGGTGGCACTGTCATTCATCCTCACATTGCCAATATCTTCTCCTGCTTCTGGGAATAGACTTCAGCCTCATATGTAAGTAGCAGGGAAAGGATACCAGAGTGGTTTTGTAGGCAGGGAGCTGTAAAGGAGAAGCTCAATACAGTGTTTCAGAATCAAGGGTGAAGGGAGGGCTGCTCTGTGTTCCTTTATCTCGTACCAGATGTACAAAAAGGTGAACAGAAATTTGAAAACCTGGCTGGTCTTTGCTTGTAGGAGGTAACTGACTGCTTTTAACTGGAGTGTGGCTGTTGTTGAACACAAGGGGTGATTGTTGTGTAAATAGTTTGACCTTCCTTCACAGACCTGCTATTTTTATTGCACTTCGTGTATCTCTTTCTTATTGTTTCTTTCCCCCTTTTGCTGTTACTTGAGCAGCATGTCATCCATTCTTTTAAATTGGATTTTACAGTTCCAGTTTGGTGTTAATCATTTGGCTGCTATGGAAAACTTCCTTGCAGATCTGGTCTCCTGCCAGAAGATGATCTCTCCATGCAGGGGATTGTTCTCATTCTTTTTGTAAATGAAGCCAGTGTCGCATGGTGTGCTCGCTCCAAGCCGCCCTCCCTGATGTTTTTAACCTTTCCACTGAAATAGGGTCCCTTTCAGCAGATAAAGGTTTTGCAAGAGATGCCTTTTCTCCCTGTGTCAGAGATTTTGTGCTCCTGCCTTGACAAGTGCTTTCAGGACTTCTTGGATGAGACACTAGAGATGAGATGTGTGCCAAAGTGTCAGAGAAGAGACAATGCCAGCGCCTGGGAAGTGCCGTCGCTTCCCATGGGGTGGTGCTGGCCGTGCCCGTGACACACACAACCACTGTTTGGGGCACACAAGAAGCTTTCTTTGCTGTCATAAATCACACCAGAACGCTGCTGCTGCCAGCCCCGTTCCTCTGGTGGCTTCCAGTGCTTTTTTTGGACGCAGAGGCAGGTCGGAGGTGAGGGGCTGCAGGCCAACAGCAGAGGAGGTCCAGGGGGTGGGGAGATACCGCGCTGTGCATCAGCTTGTGGCTCTCCGTGCATGGAGACACTCAGGAAACAAACCAGCTTCTCTGGCAGGCAGTGTTAGCACTGGGACTGTTGTGTTGGTGAAGTGATGTGTGCGGAGCTGTGCAAGCCAAGCAGCTCTGCAGTGGCCACATGGGATGAGGAGAGGGGATGGCGGAGCAGAGCTGGAGGGGAAGGAATCCCGCCGTTAATCCCAGAGGCATTGCCAGGCTTGCTGTAGCAGCGGGTGACTGAGCGTCCTGGAGCACTCAGGTGCCAGCTGCAATCTCTGTGCTTCACCACCTCCAAATTATTTAGTTCAGCAGCTTTTATAGAAAGCATTTTTGTGAAAACTCTCAGTGCCTTCTGAAGAATTGGAAGCAAGAGCAGCAGTCCCGTACAATGAGTGGCTCATAACTTAGTCAGAGACAAATGTTTCCCTCCTCATTCTTAGTTAAAGCTGCCTCCTGAAAGACAGGTAGGATTACAAAAGAAATAAAGTGCAAACAGCATTTTCCTTATTTTCTTCCTCACTGAATTATGTATGTTCTCTTTACATACTGGAATTAGTCTTGCAACACTGAGCTCTGAATGAGTGAGAAGGCATCTAAGACACCAAACTGGATTCTGATTTAGAGCAGTATTAATAAAATTATGTGTCATTTCTAGTGGCAAAATACTGTGATCTGTTCACAAAAGCATTAAATCCAGGAGTTTTGGGGGAGGTGGATAGACTGCACTTGACAACTACCTGTGGCTGTCCCGCCGAGCAGATCGCTTTTCCCTGCACCGATGTAATTAAATGAGGAGGCAAACACTGCGTTGGGTGAGATCTTCCTGCTCTTGCCGTGAGGAAGTGGGGTTGCCGTAGCTGGCGCCTGTCTGAGCGGTGGGTGCACCACTCTCAGACCCCTGTCCCCTCTGTTTCTCTCTGCCAGGCCGAACGTCTGCACGGAGCAGGAGCTGGCGATCGTGGGGCGGCGGCAGCCGTGCGCCCAGGCCTTCACCCGCACCCTCAAAGTGTGGAAGCAGGACTGCGGGGGGCGGCGGTGGTGCGCGGGCTACGAGCGGAGGTACGTGTTCTTCCTTCCAGCCTGGTTTGCTCCTGGAGTGATGGAAATTGATTCCTTCTGTGGTCTGGCACTGGGAGCAGCCTCAATAACTGCTTGGTACCCTCTGAGGAGTCGTAGTGAGCAGACAACGTGGCTGTGGGTCTTCTCGATCACAGCAGCTCTCCAGGGAGGGAGGAGAAAGTCCCCAGCGCTGGGTTCTGGGTACCTGGCCTTCAGCAGGGCTGGTGTCAGGGTAACAAAGCAGTTCCTTTTGGGGTTGATGTAACCAGAGAGCTATGTGCAGAGAGAGATGTGGCTCTGAACCCACAAATTAGCTGTAAATAGTAGAACTATTTTATTAGATATTTTTCTTGGCTAAAACCAGGAAACTCTGAGAGATTTTGTAAAGCCTTTGTGGGGTTCCTGACCCTCCCTGGCATCTTTGCGACACTGAAAGCCTTTAAGCTGTTAAGAAATTCCCAAAGAGAAGATATATCACTTTTTTTTCCTAAGGAAGCTTTTTTGTTGTGGTTAGCTGTTTCCAGTCTTCTGACCATGTATTACATCTGTTTCCTGTGATCATGCCATGTTAATGAAATTACTTAATCACATCTCGTGCATTATTCCTCTGTCTTTAGAAGTCTCGGCTTCAAAGCAGAGCCACTCAGTGCCTCTGTGGTTTGACAGAGCTGAGGCAGTAGCTGAGTCCCAGTGAGGTTTATTGTGCATGGTCTAAAAAAAGAAATAAACAAACAGCCGTGGCCATTGTGCGAGGGGTGTCCTGTGAGGGCGGGTGGCTGCTGGGGAGGTGGTCAGCAGGCTTTGCTGCAGGGTCCTGGGCTCAGGCACGTGACAGAGGAGTGTAGAGCTCAGCAGAGTGAGGCTCACACACACAAGAAAGGAGTTAGAGTGTCCTCTGAGCGGAAAATTGATGTGGTCACTCAGCTAATTGTAGTGTCCCTTGAGTTGGCAGCTGGCCCTTACTGGGAGCTGGGGGACGAGCAAGGAGAGGTCACAGAGGGAGGGCTATGGACATGGGCCACAGTGCAAATAATGAACATCTCTTACCTGCCCAGCAGCCAAACTGCCATGTGCCCAATCTCCTCCTGCACTCCACCTGCTTTTCCGGCCTCGTTAGGGGGTTACAAGCCTCTACAAAATCATAATGATAGTAAAAGTTTCAAAGAAGCATCTTGGACTAGAGACAGCTTTTAAGTCTTGACTTTAGGAATTCTTCCAGCCTGTAATTGCCAGTAATTATCTTGGTGATGATATCTGTGCAGTGGTAATAAAGGGCGAACAGAGTCCGTCTTTTGACCATGTTTTAAGAGAGGACTTTGAAATGCTAGGTGCCCTGTCTGCTTCCACTTCAAAGGGTGGGAACTCTTCAGAACCAGCTGTTCCTTTAGTCCTCTAATGTATGGTTTTGCTGTTGTAAATCAAGGAACAGGAATGAAAAAACTTTCTGTCATGCTTTGTTATAAATATCAGAAGAGCCTAGTGCTAAAACTGTTCCTGCTGCAAATGCAGAGGTGAAGCCTCGAGGTGCTGCGAGGGATTTCACCCAGGGAATTTTAAAGCAAGTACAGTAAAAGGACTATCAGCACAACTTTCCTCAGGCAGGATTTTGTCCCGTATCCCCTCACTCTAAACTTCTTTTGGGAGTTCCCATCGCAGCGAGCTTATCCCCATAGAGGGAAGGAAGATCTCCTGCCAGGCTCCTTTGGCAGATCTCCTGCCCTCAAGTACTCCCAGAGCAGTGGAGGGCAGTGGAGTGCAGCTTCGGCACTCCCAGGGATGCGACACAGCTCTGCCTCACCCGCTGGAGCTGCTCCCGTTGGACGTGGCTCCGGCAGCGCGGGGCTCAGGGAGCGTGGTAACAGCTTGGGGATCTGACACATACAGGGCTGGCCTGGAACTGCCCTCGGTGCCTTGGAGTTCACGGGCACGGCAAGGAAAATCCAGCGTCTGCTCTTCCTTTTCCCAGTGCAGCGCTTGGTGCTGCTGCTGAGCCCACCTGCCTGGCGGAGCTGGAGCAGGAGGCACGGATGTGCAGGGTTCATCATCATGGGCTAAAGCTGATTTATTCCCAGGCACGCTTGGGGCACTGCAGACACTGCTGCAGCCCCATCCTTTTGCCTGAACTGCACGTGCAGTTCCTAGCACAGATGGGGACTTTTGGGTGGGCGGTTGCCTGCCGAGTTTGTGCATTCCCAAACCAGTAGCGTTTGTTTTTATAACCCTGATATCTGTGCTGGGAGTTGTAACATCTCCTAAAAACCAGAGCAAACCTTGCTCCACACCCCCGGGACTTGGGCACTGCCCACTCAGAGAGGCAGCGGCTGCTCCTCAAGCAGATGAGCTGGGCATCCTCCGGGCTGCGCTTCCCCTCATTCCCAGTGAGGGGGGGTTTTTGCTACTGGCTGTGTAACTCTCCCGAGTGAGGTAACGACAGAAGCCGCTCTGCTCAGCCCTCTGGAACGAAGCTTGGAGGGATGACGGCGCTGTCCCGGAGGGGCTGGAAGTGGATTTTCCAGCAGCAGGACACAGCAGGATTTTTAAGCCTGGGTTCCATTAGTTCTGGCTCATTCAACATTTTCTGTGCCAGGGACTCCTTAAAACACAAAAGAAAACAGAAACAGTGAAGATAAAGTATCTCCTGTGTGGTTCTTTCCAGTCTGCAGCATCCAGATACCCGCAGGCTGTCAAAATACCTGCAGCTCCTCGAGAAGCCGCTTGGGCTGATTTAAGGATCTGAAGTGTCCGATAGAGCCCACTGCGACTCGTGGAGATGAGGGTCTTTGAGGTGCTGTTGGATTAGTCCTGAGCTCTCCTTCATGACTATTTCTTGGAATACCTTTTCCTCCTCATTTCTGAGCTTACACAGGGCGGCTGGCAGCGCTTGCTGCCGGGCAGGATTTCCCATTCTGGATGAAAAGGACAAGTTTTCCAGAACAGCCCATGCAGCGAATGCTTCTTGGGAGACAGCTCTGGGTACCAAGAGCATCCAGATGGATCTGTGCCTCATTGCTAGCTGCTCTGGTGCCTGAGTGACTGTAAATTGCTTTCTCAGCTGCTTCTGGAACAGCAGTATTTCCTTCACAATTTGTTAACAGCTCCTACAAAAAAAAAGTACAAGTTGGTATCTGCTTTTATTTTTCTCAGCTGTGCTTCCATATGCTGGCTGGCACAGAGAGCAGCCAGAGGTTTCCTTCACGGGAGTTCATGGTTCGCCGTTATTTGGGATTTTTTGTAGAGACATCCAGACAAAATCAAACAACTGGGCTGAGTTAGGGTAAATATTTTCAGTGGCCGTGTACAGCACATCTGCTGTGCCAAATATTTGTTGTTGTTTGTCCAATTTGCTTTGGTGCAGTAGTTTCATGTTCTGCCAAAGGAGCTTTTTAAAAATCAGCTTCAAAAGTTTTATCTGTGTTCTGATTCTCACATCTACACAATGTCCAGTTTCCAGGAAAGAAGTGTTGCTTTTATTTATTTACACTTCAGATCAATCCCTGCTTTACGACCCCAACTCCCACCCTGGAGTAACTACGAGGAGTTGGTAAAGGGACCTTCTACCTGAGCGCAGCAGCCCCTGCCAAGCCTGTGCTGGCTCTGTGGCTGTTGTTCTTAAATTTCCTTTGTTAACAAGCTGGGAAATAGTTTAGAAAGGGAGAAAAGAGCCAGGGGTGTTACGAGGACTTGGGCACTGCAGTCTCTCGTGTTCCCAATTAAAGTAAATTAAAGTATTTTCTTAGCATCGGTGATCACTGCTAGACCAGGCGGAAAAAAATGTCAGCACGTTTGAAAACCCAATTCCTCATTTTATTTACACCCACAGTTCCAATTACAGCTCTGTTCCTTGCAGTGCCCTCGTTCTGCAGGAGTTAACCTCCGCTGGGTGTGTTGTTTTGTGTTGCAGAACCGCCTATTACACGGGCTACAGGCAGGTGTACCAGGTGAGGTACCAGCCCGCGTACCGGTGCTGCCCGGGATGGTCCCAGCTCGGAGGCGATGCCGGCTGTCTCCACCGTGAGTATCACGCTGTTCAGGGTGAGATTCTTCATTTGCTGCTCTCAGGGTTGGCTTTGTGGCTGAGGGTGCTCATTTCAAGTCCTGTGCCTGCAGTAAATGCTATACAAATGTCTTTTAAAAGAACTGGGGGTTTTCTGTTGTTTGTTTCTGTTTTTTTGTTTTTCTTCCTTTTAGCTGTGTGTCAGAAGGGTTTTTCTCTGGCTTCCCAGGAAGTGCTGTGTGTTGCTTTCTGGTTCTGGAGAATTTCCTCATCGCAGCATGAAAGGGTTTTCAGGTCACACTCACGTATCCAGTTGCCAAATGCTACTAAACATTTCAAATCAAGCCCAAACTTGGTGTTTCAAACGATGCCATTGGCAGAAGTTCTGGAAAGTTGTAATCCAAGCCCTGAGTGGACTTTTCATTATAAAACCCAGTAATTGCTGTCTGTGTTATTAACGTGCTGGTGATGGCTCGTTTGCCAGCTAGTTGCTCTTGCTCAGCAATCATGAGAGCTGCTTCCTGGGAAGAGGCGGCCTTTGACAAATTGCACCCAGGCTGAGAAATTGGGCTTCAGTGGTGTGCTCCAGAAGGCAGCAGATTCTGGCTGGCGGCGTGCAGGCGCGTGCTGGAGCGTGCTCCCTGGCTGCTCCTCACCCTGAACTGCAGCTGAGAGCAGGACACATCCCTCAGCTTACTCATAGGGGTATGTGAGCCCTCCACTGCTTTGGAAAGGTGTGTCGGGTGCTAGATCTGTTATGGTGAAGACTTGCTGAGCTTGAGGTTAGAGATGCTGCAGGGGTTGGAGATGCTGCAGGGGTTGGAGATGCTGCAGGGGTTGGAGATGCTGCAGGGGTTAGAGATGCTGCAGGGGTTGGAGATGCTGCAGGGGTTGGAGATGCTGTGGGGGTTAGAGGAGATCTCTGCAGTCCTTCTCTTAGTCAAAGGGTGAGCGTTCGGGTTCAGGATCGGTGGGATCCAGCAAAGGATGTTGCAGCATCAGGCTCAGAGGAGAAAGCAAACTGCCAGCAGGGTGAAGTGATGGTACTTGTGAGGTTTGAAGCAGAGACCCAGAACTCGAGACTTTTGGTCTCTGTGGCTGGTTTTCCTCCTCTTTTATGTTTGCTCTAGTGTAATTCTCTGCAAAACAGGCCTGGAAGTATCTCCTTCCCAGCTGTGCAGAGAAGCTGCCGTGGGTATTCAGATTTGCACGTGAATCAGACTGGGGATGTGCAAATATTAGTGTGTAAGGTGATTTTATGCTGTTGTTGCAGAAGACAGAGGCAGCATTATCCTCATGGGCCCCATATTCCTGCCTCCCCCTCCAGGCTGCACTGCTTGACCGGGGAGGCAGATGCTGCGCAGCTCCCGGCTCCTTCCCCCGAACACTGCAGCCCCAGCCAGCTGGGGAAATGTTTCACTTTAAACTTTGCTTTTGAGACGTTGAGAGTGAAATTAAAACCTTCTCTTGAATCAAACAAAGGTTTATCTGAGCAAGTGCCTAGCAATAAATGTCACCATCAAGGCAGAATCTCTGTGATACATTATTAATTCTCTGCCTAGTTGTGTAGGGGAGCTCTGATCTCTTTGGAATCAGACTCTGGAGGTGCACTCCTACCCCCGCTGTAGAAAAGCAGCTTTTGTTTTAAGTAATAGGCAGGCAAAGCAACACAGCATTTGGGATCTGAGCTGCCCTGCCATCAAGGGAGTGGAAGCTCCGTGGTGAAGGTGATTTTGATTGTAATTGACCTACAGTATAGGCAGATGTCCCCCACAGGCAGCCAGCTTTTGTTCTGTGGAGAGGCTGCGGGCACCTTCCGTGCGCTTTGATGTTTGGAGCAAAGGGGTTTTTATGAAAAAGGTATGTCCAGCAACCAGTCTTTATTCTTCCTATTCACAAGCCTGTGACACAGGAGAGCAACCCCACTGTGCCCGAGGAAACTCCATGGCTGCCTAATAACCCCCTGTCAGCGAGCAGATAATAACCTCAGGTGAACTCAGAAAAGTGCGTCCTGTAATGATTCTTCCTGCCGAGGAAGTGAGTAATTCCATGCAGGAAGGAAGCAGAGGAAAGGAAATAAAGCTGCTCAGGGCACACTCTGAACTCATCCTCATCACTGGGACCAGTGCTCAGAGCCTGGGCAATGGTCTTCACTGGGCTGCTCACTGCAGAGTCAGTCTGGAAGGAAAAAGCGAGGGAGGTCCAGCTCTTTTGGAGACACGAGGCTTTGACTCTGTTAATGTCAAGCTCGCTGCTGGTGTGCTGGGTGAGCTGGTGGTGTTTATTTTCTTGTCATGCCTGTGTCAGTAGTTCCTGTTGCTCTGGTTTCCGTGGGTCGTGTTTACATGTTTTCTGTTTATTATTCCCAAGAGTTGGAAAGCCAGTAGACGTTTTGCAGCTGGAATATAAGCTAAAGAACAGGTTACAAAGTCCTTGCTTTTCCCTTGCTTCCGTCCATTATCCTTTGTAATGCAAAGTGAGAATGAGGGTGACATGATCAGTTAGATGGTGTTCTAGCAGGAAGGACACAACTGTGCAGATTGAGGCCAGCAATGTGCCCTGTGCCACAGCACAGCGCTGGTTAACTGCAAATCCTCACTTCCAGGTGAGAAAACGGCCCCTGTGGAGCTGCCAGGACAGTGCTTGGTGATTCAGAGTGTATGAGCTTGGCTGGGAGCAAGCAGGTTGGAAAGAGATGGAAAATCTCATAGAAACACCCTGTAAAACAGCACTGAAGTGGTCTGAAGACAAATGGCTCCACAGATCTCCTGAGTCTCAAAGAATATTTGATTTCTTTATTCCTCTCCTACTGTGCCATTTGCAATCATGACAGCTGTGCTTGCTCACAGCAGCCCCTGGAGCTGTCAGGTCTCACCTTGTAAAGGCAGGGTGCCTGGTTCCCTTGCAGTGTCCCTGCTTTTTGTCCCATCTCTTCTGGTAGCAGAAGTGTGAGGACTTACTGCGTCTCCATTGCCCTCTGTCTTGGAGCATTCATCCACTCAGTCTCGTTTGGGAAGGAGAAAGGTCAGAAGTCAAGACACCCTTTGCATTTTTAGCATGGCATCAGGTTCTTTCCCTGCCTGATTACTGATAGATTGACTTTCAGACTAAGCTTCTCAGTTTCAAGTGGCCTCTCAGATGCTACTTAAATTCCACATGGGTTAAGTAACAGTTAAAGTCCTTCCTGATTAGGACAAGGGGCCTGCATGTCTGCTAATCCCCATGATCTCTACTTTCGGCTCGAGATGTTGAAAAGCCGAGTCCAACCCAGTCTGTAACTCCTGGTTTGCATGGAGGAGCTGGAGCCCAGCCACAGACAGCATGTCTGTGTTCTTGGCCAGCTCCTGCCACGTTCAGAAATGACACAATGAGGCAGAAAGGCACCAAGGAGAGCAATGAGTATGGAGGAGGCTAAAGAGGAGACCATTACTAGAAGATTTAGTACTGGTGACCTTGTCATGGTTGCAATGCTGCCTGTGACCCATGCAGGAGGTGCCAGTGACAGCTCTGCCCTGACTGCACGCTCCTGAGGAAACAGGGGCTCTACTCTCAGCCTGGAACGGCGGCGAGGACAAGTAACCTGGGTCCTGACTGGGACTGTGACTGGGGAGAGAGCCCAGCTCTGCTGCAGAGTGGGATGGAAACACCTGAGTGGGTCTGGAGCACAAGGGTGCTGAGTTCCTGGCTGAGGGAACTGGGGGTGCTGAGCCTGGAGAAAAGGAGGCTGAGGGGAGACCTTCTGGCTCTGTCCAAGTCCCTGCAAGGAGGGTGGAGAGAGGTGGGGGTGGGTCTGTTCAACCAAGGACCAAGGGACAGGACAAGAGGAAATGGCCTCAAGTTGTGCCCAGGGCAGTTGAGGTGGGATGTGAGGAAGAATTTCTTTGCTGAAAGGGCTCTGAGGCATTGGAAGGGGTTGCCCAGGGCAGTGGTGGAGTCCCCATCCCTGGAGGGATTGAAGAGTCGTGTAGACACAGTGCTGAGGGACATGGGTCAGTGGGGACTGGTCAGTGTTGGGTTCATGGTTGGACTCGATGAGCTTAAAGGGCTTTTCCAACCCATGCAGTGCTGGGATTCTGTAAAAGCCCCTCTGAGCGTCCCCAGGGGCTGAGCAGAGAGCAGTAGAATTTTAATCGCCTCATTAAAAAAGAAACTTTCATGAGTCACCAATGGCCCATTACAAGGCTCCAGAGCGAGTTACCCCGTGCTGAACCGCGTTTCTTCCTGCCAGCTCTGCTTAGCTTTAGCAGATCATCTGTGGAGCAGGGAGGGAGCCTCAGCAGGGCCCGCTCGGCTGCCCTGTGCTCCCTGCAGAGCCCCGGGAGCCCGGCAGGCGTGCGCGGGCAGGCAGGGCCCGGCTGAGCCGGTGTCGGGGAGCAGCTCCAGTGTCTGTGATACAGGTTGGAGGGCTCGGCAGGAAATGTGTTCGGTTAACAGTTTAATTTCCCTATTAGGCTGACTTTCCTTTGTACATCACCTCTTGGCTGCTGGAGGCTCATTGTTTTGTCAGCTGAAAGGCTTTGGATGAACTTCTGAACCTTCTGCCTGGGATCAAGCCTGGTGCTGGTTAAACGTCTGCTCCCCTGGGAGACCATCTCTGTCCATGCAGGGGATGGCCGTGTGGTACTTTGGTTGTAGGAGAAATGCAGTTCTCCATCACTCTGCCTTCTTAATCAGTCTCTTGTCTCTGACTTCCCAAGAATCCCACCTTCCAGCTTTTCAAACAGAAGGCGACAATGCTTTCTGTAATTGATCCTTTCTTTCCCATTTCCCAGAACAGTGTCGTTACTCTTTCTCAGCTTTCATTGCAATAAATTACCTGAACTAGGAGCTTGTTTGCAGAAGGCTTGGGGAACACAGGGGTGGGAGACCCACAGGCCCCTGAGCCCCACCAGGCTGGGAAGTAGGTTGGGGTGATTTCCACTCCGTATGTGCCAGCCTGAAGCACAGAGCAGGGAATTGTCCGGGCTGTTCAGGAAATCTGGGGCGCAGCCAAGAGCAACATCCGCATCTTCTAATCCCCGACTTGTGTCGCTGCGAGTGCTTCTCATATTTTCCACTGTTGTGCCTGTGGTCTCACTGACCTGAGGGCTGAGCACCGCTGGCACACAGGGAACCATGCAGCCAGGCTGAGCTTCACTGGGACCTGCCTAAAGCCTGGTTTTTAGGTGATTAAGGTGAAGGATTCAGGGGAAACCAAACAACCTTACTGTGCCATTTGCCACTCAGTCAACTCTATCTAATGGTCTTGAGGCCTGAGGGAAAGGGAGAGAGCAGACCACAGCCTTCTTGCAAGACTGGAGCAAAAACTGCAGGCTGCAGCCCTAGAAACCCCTGGTGCACATCTGGAGATGGGAGGTTGCAGTGAAACGCTCACTGCCAGGAGCTGCTTCTGCCTTGCACGTGGGAGGACACGCGCGGGGAAGCGTTTGCGATCGCAGTGTGGCACGGCGCGGCTCAGCTGGGTGGGATGCTGGTGAAAGAGCTTCCCAAGTTCCAGAGCTCTGCACCAGCAGACCAGCACGGGGTTGATACGGGATTGCCATGGTCCCCGAGGATACGTGGCTATGGAAAGTGACTAACATGTCAGATGAGAAGATAACTGGCTTTGTGAAACAACATTTCATCACTGCTTCATTAGTTTGGGTAGATGAGTGTTTGGACTTCAATGCTACCTTTGTGTTACTAGATAATCTTTTTTTTGGAGGGGGGATTTGAAAAAAGAGCCAACACTGAAGCTTTAGAGCTTTTGGCTCTAGTGCATCTAAGGTGCAAAGTTTGGGGAGTTTGGATATCAGTGAGAAGGAGACCTGGAACGAGCTGAAATTATCGCTCAGGCTGGCGAGCTGGAGCTGGCTCAGCTGCCAGGGAGCTCCTGTGTCCGACAGCCGTGCCTAAAGCCAGGTGCTCCAACAGTGGTGGTGTAAAAGAAGTGACAGAACAAAGATCCTTCAAGTAGGTACGTAGCTTTGGTAGGAGTGTGTGTTTGGAGAGCAAATGTGAATTTGTAGAGTGTCACATTCACCTAAACCTTCACAGAACCTTCACAGAACCTTCACAGAACCTTCACAAACCTTCACAAAGCCTTCACAAACCTTCTCAATCCCCGCAAACGGGGCGGTTGTGTAAGACAGTGGCAAGATTCAGCACAGAGAAGTTAGAAGTCAATTGTGTTTCTGTAGGAAAAAATGAAGCTAATATTTGATATATGGAGGATTCGGTGGTAGCAGGAGAATAGTGGGGAACGTCGTAATGTGGTTATTAGATTTTCATGCAGAATGGGTTGATAAGGGCTGTGTAAATACCTGACCACACAGTGCCCAGGGCTTGGCCACCACCAGGGTCTGGCCCAGTGATGTGACTGTCAAAGCACTGATCTGTCTCTCTCCAAACTCTCCCCAGGAGACAGAGTATTTCAAGCAGCTCCACGTGAGCTGTCGATGAGCTTTGTGCAGCTGATGAAACCTTGAAGCATTTAGGAGTTTTGAGGACATGAATCTGCCCTCACTAACTCCATCACCTTCATTCCTTAGTGGGTGGGAGGGTGGAGGTGAGGGTGGGGAGTGAAAAGGGACCCCAGGTCATCTTCTTCAGTTGTAGGGCACGCTCATACCACAAACCACGACTCATTTCTGCAACTGCCAGCAGCCCTGTGATTAGGAGGGAAGGGTTTTTCCAGGCATGACAAGCTGACACCCACAACCTTTGAGTTTCTTTTGTGCAGGTAGTACCTGCTCTGTCCCCCCTCTAATTTTATGTGCATGTCTTAAAGTTCCCAATTATCTTTGAAAATGCATTGATAACGTTGCAATGGATCTTCTTGTCTGCACAAAATGTCCTGCCAGTGTGCCCCAAAAATGCAGACACTTCCTTGCACTGTTTCCATCTGCGATTCCTTTTTCTCCTGAATGCACAATTGGTGTTTTGGAGTAAGCACAGAATATTTTGTGCCAAGTATTTGGAGCCATTTCTGAAGCCTGCATGGGGTGCCTTTCCTCCCCAGTTATAATGACACCAAATGAAATGTGTAATCACAGACCTGCTTTTTTTGTTCCTAATTAGTTACAGCTTTAGCTGGAATGGGAAGAGAAACTGGGGGCTCCTGACTTGCAAATAGGAGGGAAAAGTTGTAGGCAGTGTGTGTGGAACCTCAGTCCAGTGGGTGCTGTTATAATTGCTTCCAGGTGCTCCTGTATCCTCCGTGGGTTTGTGATTTAATGGCAGGCTTGGTACGTGCAGTTGGTAGCTGCAAAGGTGTCGTTTCATCCCTGGCTTGGACTTTAAACAGGTTGTGTAAAAGAAAGTGTGACTGCAGGAGTTTGGAGGAGAGGCCAGTTCTGGTGTTACTCTGGAAGGTGCTTTTCTTGACCATGAAGAACTGCTGGGGCAGGTCTGATCATGGGTCTGGAGTAGGGTCACTGACTGCTTGTCACCAACTGCCACTGACCAGCAACTCTGCTACCCCCGCGTGTGCTTTGGGATGGGAACAACCCCAGCTGTCCTAGCAGGAGGAAAACACTGCGCTCGGTTTTTCCCTTATTGCTTCCACTAAAGCCAAAGGCAAGTTTTGCTTCAGCAGAGGATGCTCAGCACCTTCCAGAGGATGCTCAGCACCTTCCAGAGGGTGCAGGGTGTGTTTGCAGGTTGCTGGTCACTTGCTCTCTTGGCAGCGGCACGCGACCCGCAGTGCATCCAGCGGGAGCTGCCCTCGGCTCGTCAGCGCCCGCCCGCTCGCCTGCCTCCTGGGCTCTTTCTGGTCCATCTGCATTTCTGAGCCAGCAGGTTTGGATTGCCACGGCTGTCTTTTGTAATTTTAGCTGCTTGAAGTAATTACATTCTCTGGGGCCATGGGCTGGATCGACAGGACATGAGGGCCCCTAACACAGGTGACTGACACAGTTGGCACTCACAGTGCATTCCTTCCTGGGATGCAGAACTGATAAGTCATCAGTCCCCATTGCTGCTCCTGGCCTGGGGCTGTGCACAGCCCAGCCTGGGCTGAGCAGGGTCGAGGGGTAGGGGACTGGGACCTGCTGGACCAGGGACCACGGTGACATCTCTTGCACCATGAGGCAGGTGAAGCTCTTCTTGCTCCCTGTTATCTGGTTTACCATGGCTTTCATGGGTTGTATTCCTACCCAATCCCACTGCTCTTGGCTTTTGTTATGGTTTGTTCGATGAAAGTGAAAAGGGAAAGAAAAAGAGGAGGTGCAGAAAAAATAAAGAGAAATGGGCTGGCAACACAGCAATGTCCAGATCAGTGAACAGAGAAACATTCCTTGTCTGAATTTTTAAATGGATTTAAAAAGGAAGATAGGGCTTGTTCTGTGTCCTTGTGCTTTGACAAAGCACAGCACACAGGCCAGCATCACTTGTTAACGACATTTCTCCTTTTGAGATGAGCATTTTTGAGTGGGAAATATAAAGTATTGTCTGTATTTCATGAGTTATGAGAAACATACGTTTCACTGGGAAAACACATCCTTGTTTGTGGGTTTATTTAGATGATTTGCAAAGGTGGGTTTCAGAAGCCTAATTGAGCATTCTCTGACTCTGTGTCCATTTTACACTTGGCTTGGTGAGGACAGAGAGATGTGGCTGCTTGGTGAGGACAGAGAGATGTGGCTGCTTGGTGAGGACAGAGAGATGTGACTGCTTGGTGAGGACAGAGAGATGTGGCTGCTGGGCCTTACTTACAGCTGAGCTCTGTTCCATCCTCTCCTCTGTTCAGAAGGTGATCCACATTTGGGTAGCTGGCTCAGCAGAGAGGAGGGAATCAGCTTCTTGTGGTTTATTCCTAAAAGATGCCCCCAGTTTCAGAATAAATAAGTTACCTTGTTGCCACCATATCTGGTATGATTCTGCACAACTCATTTTCTGGCGATTTTACCCACTTGTCAGCTGGAAAAGCGTTATTTCATCCACAGCCCTGCAGCTCCGCTGGGGAATTCTCACTTAGCCACACTTTAAGAAAAGCCCTTAGACATTGCCTAAAGTATTTTACTTCCTACCCTAAATTTTGGGAGGCTTTGTGTACTGTTTGAGTATCACATTGTCAATCCAAAAACCTTTCAAAAATGATTCAACAGTATTTTTAGTCACTGATTGAGTTTGCTCACAGGGCTGGGGGAAGTTACTCAGTGAACAGGGGTTTATTAGTGCATGTGCGCTTCTGGCCGTGCTCTCAGGAGTTCCTGTCTCCCTCCTCCTTGCAGCTGTCTGCACCTACGGGCTTTGCTTCAACGGTGGAAACTGTGTGGAGGGATCTTCACAGCTCTGCCACTGCTCCTCTGGTTTCCAAGGACCTCGCTGTCAGTACGGTAAGCTGGCTCTGCAAATTCTTCCTTTGATTTTGAGTGGGAAGTGGGGGGGATAAAGAGCGAGGGATGCCCCAATGTTGTTTTTGTTATCCTAGCCATTGTTTTATCTGTAAAACTCCAATAATCTGCCCTCTACTTTTTTTGGCCACTGTTTGTGATGTTTGGGGAGCTTGGGTGTTTGGAAAGGAAATGCTTATCATGGCTTGCTGTGAAGCGCAGCTCCCTCCTGTACAATAGCCTTTATTCCTGGCTGCCATCAGCAGCGGGATGCGCTGCAATCGGAGAGGGAAGCTGATTAAAGTTGGGTCAAACAAAGGAACCCCGGGGTCGTGGCCTGGGGAGTGAAGCTCAGCCTGGAGCAGCATGGCAATGGGCTGCCACATCAAGAGGGAAAATAGTTAAGCTCTGACTAGCTGGATCAGTTATACCTTTGGCTAGGCTTTATTTTGGGGCTGCTAAGCTTTATTTGATTAGCCTTCGTGCAATATACAAATTCTGTGTTGAAGGTTATTGAGTTTCCTGTGTTTGGCAATTCAGAGATGTTCTGATTTGGTAACGTGATAGTCTACAGCAAACAACTGCTCAAAGCTGGAATGGTTCTCCTGACACACACAGTAAGAGTGCCTCGTACTGTGAGAGAAATAAATGACTGTCCCCTTCTTCCCTCTGACTGCTGAGTCTGCAAGGTACAGGGCAGTGACAGTTCCTCTAATTCTGGATTTATAACAGCAAATTAAATAGTAAGACTTTTTTTTAACTCTCCTGAAGTGTGTACCTGTTCCTTCAGACACGTGCTTCGTTGCTCTTTCAGAAGCGGAGATAAGTTTACAGAGGTAATGGAGCAATAGTCCTTGGCAGGAGCTGGTCTTTTCCCACCAAGAGGGGCTGGAGAGGAGCTTTTTCTGCAAAGCCTGAAACCCTCCAGGCCCAGAGTAATCAGAGCAGGGGGCAGGAAGGTGACAGTGAGAGTTAATGAGTTCAGGGAAAGTGTGTGTCTGGACACCATGTTTGCCAAGCCACAGTTCAGCTTGTGAGGACGCACATGGCCACCGGTGACACGGCCAAGCTGCTGAGCCAACCTGCTCTTGCACATTTTTCATGGTGCATGTGCTTCAAGGAACTTTAATTGTTGTTACAGTGTCAGTTTGGAAGTGCTTAGAAGCCCTTCAGTCAGGTTTAGGTAACACCTTTGAAGAAAGAGGATCCTCTGTCAGGTGCAGACTGTGGGTCTGACTCACAGCCGTGAATGCAGTTGCTCCACAGCCATATTCCGTGGTGTCATTTGTCTTCCAGAAATCTCTGTGTCTGATCTCAGTGGTATCACTTTTTCTTTTCTGGAAAGAAATACAGAAGTGTTTGGTTTAGAGGCAGGAGGTTCTCTCTCCTGGCCAGACTCTTATCGTACCTTTCGGCACGGGATATTTTTACTGGCCAGCCTGGAGCAGCAGCAGTCCTGTGTTTACCCTGGCTGGAAAACAGGCAGTACCCAATCAGCCTGGCTTCCAGGGCTGAGATGCTGTCCTTCCTGCCCTCCTGAGCTGTTGAAAGTGATAATACTTGGGCATTCTCCGCCTGCATTAGATCCTCTCACGTTGAAGGCAGACCCCTCAGTGGGGCTGCACCGGCTCTTTCAGGAAGCTCTGCAGTGCATCTTGTTTTCCTGCTTGGGTTTCAGCCCCTTTTCTGTTGCCTCTTGCCTCCCGGTGACTTTTTGATCCTGTCAAGTGCTGTCAGTGGAGAGGTTTATTTTCTTTTTTTTCCCCATGCAACATGGCATCTCCTACCTGCCATGAGCTGGGCTTTGCTAGAGCAGCAAAGCAGAGGAAGAGGTTGAGCTGAACAAGAGCAGGGACAGCTAACACAGAGTGATGGAGGGGGCTTCCCTCTCAATACTTGGCCACAAATTCAAGGTTGCCCTTGATGTTCAGCTATACTGTGGCTCTTACAGCTGGCAAGGAGGGCAAATGTAGGTTGGGTTTCCAGATGAGACTTGAGTTGGCTGACTGCTGGAGACTAGACCTGTCATGGAGGTTGTTTCATGTCCATGGGCTTTGGAGTGCCCTGGCCAGGGTCAGAGAGAATTTCAACTCTTGGTGTCTTCTTTGGAAGAAAACTGAGAAGCAAAAAGCAGCTTTAGCAAGGAAGGGCAGTGCTAGGTTTGTGGCTGGACTTGATGATCTTAAAGGTCTTTTCAACCAGAACGATTCACTGATCCTATGAATATTGTAGTGACTGCAGAGGCTGTTCCTGAGCTGAGGAAGCAGCTGGGTTGTCCTGAACTCCTTTGTTATCTTCCATGTCTGTAGATGAAAGGGTTGTAAACGCAGTGTTTGGGGTTTGGTTTGGGCTGAGACTCTCTGAGCTTGTGCATAAATGACCGTTCTGTACAGGGCTGGTTGCTGGGAGGGGGAGAGGGGCTGCTGGAAAACCTGGGCTCTGCTCCAAGCCCACCCTGCCTTCCTGGGGCTCCTTGGGCCACCCGACGCTTCAGACTCTGGTTGTGCTGAATTCAGCGTACCCAGTGGCTGCAGTGGAGGAGCTCTGGTGGCACCGGTGACCGAGGGTCACGCGTTCGCGGCAGGGACCGTCCCTCCGTGGCACAGGGGGCGTAAGGGCTGTTGCTGTTTGCATCTCCTGCTGTAAATCAGCTGCGTGGCTTCAGCATTTGCTTACTGAAAACGTCCCAGCGGAGTGGATCGCTTCAGCAACACCCGGGCTCTGGGGGCTCCTGGGTGGGAATGGTGCTGTGCTGTGGGGACGGGACCCTCCCAATTAGCCTGGCTGTGTTGTGAAGGATCAGCCAGACCCAATCTTCTTTCGCTTTGCACAAAGGAGAGGTCAACTGTAAGCAGGCAGGGCCCTGATTAGTGTCTGCTCTCACAAGGCCAGATGAAATGGCTTTGTGGCAGCTTCAGGAGACCATTACTGCCTCGTTCTTTTATAGCACTGCCCTCATTTACACAAGTGTTTGACATCCCTCCGCGTTGTTTGATTGACTAATGACCCTGGTTCTCCTGCTAGTCTCTTGGGGCTGTTCAGCTGGAAGCCTTTGTGGTGTGTTAGAGCAGGGGCTGCTTGGGCAGAGGGCTGGGAGAGATGGGTTTGCTGCAGCCTTTGGACTGGAGGTGGTTTTCAAAGAGAAACACAGGACTGCAAAGCTCTCGAAGGTGTGGAAGTCAAAACAGGAAAGGTTTTGTCTTTGGAAGCCAAAGGAAACACCTTGGAGGCTCTTCTGGGATCCAGGAGCCAGATGCCTCTGTCCGAGATGGAAAGACAGAAGCAGTGAGCGTGCGTGTGCGGTAAGGCTCGGCTGGACTCGGGTGACTTCCCTGCTCCAAGGGGACCCCGGTGCTGGTTTCAGGATGGCAGCAGCAAGATGAACTGTGTTCCATGTTTCAGGCACTCACAGTTCACAAGGCTGGTTTGAAATGCATTTGTGGGATGACATTGCAGCAATTGTTCTTCAGCTGTCAGGTTATTGGAGAGAATCCACTGTTAGTAATACCAGGGCTGAATTAAGCAGAGCCCTTCTCCAACAGCCACCAAGTCCCAATACTTTTATTTATAAACAGCCTCCTGATTCAAAGGTTTTGTCTCCTGCTGGGCAGGGGAGAAGGTCCTGAGCCCAGAGGAGGTTTCTGCCAGCGCACAGCGTTGCCATGCAGCTCTGCCTGCTGGGATTTTCTCTCTTCTCGGCTCAGGAAGGTGGTGGAACAAGGGCGGCTTGTGCAGAGCTCTGCTTCACCCTGTGCTATCTGCTTGTCCATCAGCCAAACGTGAGGTATTTAATAGCTGGCAAACAGGTAGCGCCGAGCTCTTTGAAAAAGTTAGTGAGAGGAAACAAGCCAAGGCCATGCAGGGGTTTGTTCAGTAAAAAAAAAAAAAAAAAAGAGAAAAGAAAATCTTGTGAAGTGAGTTTTGAAGAAAAAGGAAAGTGTGCTGAAGCTGGGGGAACAGCTGGGGTTGTGCCTGCCAAACCTGCACTTCCCTCTGTGGGGTGTTCTGGGGTCCAGCGCCCTTCCCCGAGACGCACAACGCGACGTTTGCCACGAGCTTCCTGGCACAACCTCGGTTTTACAAACCTGGAGGTGAATGCAGGGCAGTTACCCTGTGAAAAGCTTCATAGTCCACATGATTTGTGTTTCTAAAGGCTGACTGGAGTCCAGCGAGCAGCCTTTTGGGCACACGCTATCAGAAGTTGTGCAGCTTCATCGATGAGTGATGGAGCACAGGCAAAAAATTACTGCCACGTTTGTTTGAAGGAACGTGATAGCGATTGGAAAAGCTGCTAGTTCAAGGGACTAAAATCTTTAAAGGCTTTAGTGAATTCAGAATATGGCTTGCTTTGTTCTTTGTTCTTTGCAAGCCTTCCTTGGGTTGAACTCAAGAATTAGGGATTTCATTATCATTTACAAGAGGTGATTATATTGGGTGACAGAAAACGCGTGGCTCGAGTCCTTCAGAGGAGCTGTAGCCCTCTGCTTAGGTGCTGGCAAAGAGATGAGAGGGGAATCCAGTCGCTGGCACTGCACTCGTTTGAAATCTTCCTGTAGGGCTTTACTGCTCCTCGCCTTAAGATCTGTCAGGGCTGAGAAAAGCTTGGAAGGAAGCTGCTTATTGTGACACCTGGAGAAGAGCAAATCTACGTTCATAGCTTGGGCCAGGTCACGGGAAGTACTTGGTGCTGTCTTCAAAGCGATGTGTGTTTTCCCTTTAGTGAGGACTGGAACTCCTCAGCACCTCCCGTGATCACCTCCTCAGTTATGGCAGGGGCAGGACCATGGCGAAGCCTCAGGCCCCGCTCTGGTCTCCCCTCGAGGACTTCCACCAACGTTCCCAGCAGGCTGTGACCAATTAAAAAGGGGGGGTTTGGGTTTGCAAAACCTCAGTGACTGGCAAAGCTGAGCTCGGGGCCTGAAGAGCTTTACGTTTGTGAGAGCTATGCAGTCTACTCTCAGGGTTTTCTTCTCCTAAACCGTCTGTTGAAAGTCAGGCTCTGAGCAGGGGTGAGTCAGGGGTGTTTGTACAGGAGAACAGGATATTTGCCAAGCAGTGAAAAATACTGCAGTTTAAAATGGGCCACTGGGATCCCACCGTGCAATTGGGAATGAGAAGAATTTGATACGTGAATGCCAAGGAGATGGAATTGATGCAGAATCCTTGGACTGTCACTGGAGAGGACAAGACCATCCCCCAAGTCAGGTAGCCAAGGGCCATCCCAAGCTGGTGGTGGCTCACCCAGCTGGGATAACAAAGCGTAGCCCGGTCCGGTCTGTGCAGCAGAGCCGTTCCGGGAGGCAGGTCTGAGCTGTGTCTCTCTGCTGCGGTCCTTGGTGGCTCTGCCTTCTGCCCTTGGCTGTTTTATGGTACAAAACAGAGGTGACACAGGGCAGCTGGACCCTCAGGACCTCTGGTCTCCCCTTGCTTTCTGGGGATCTTGTGAAACTTGGCAGTGCAGGAATCCGTGGACCGTCAGCATGAGGGAACAGGTTCCAGCCAAAATAGGTGGCTTAGTGAGTGAAGTGAGGAGTGAAGGCCAAAGTGGGGGTGATGAGCGTTGCTGCAAACCTTCCTGGAATCTTTAGAGTGACTCTGTGCTTAAATACACAGTGCAGTGTGCAGTGGATCGCCAGTGCGTTGTGCTTTCCATTTCTGGCTTTGGAAAGGCTGGAGAGAACATTTTTTATTATTATTCATTATGTGCTGCCTTCTCCAAGGTGTCTTTTTAAAGCAGTGATAACATCTTCTAACCAGCCTCTGAAATGCCTTATCTTCACCTCAGCCACAGGTTTTCCTTTAGTTTTTGCTTGTTTGTTGTTTCCCTCTGTTTCCTCTCCTCTGCTGTGTGGTGTCAATGCTACAGTAGAATGTCTGTAATAATTCAGGAAACAAAGGTATGTTGAGATTCCAGTTGTTACAGTTACTGGGGGTTTTTTCTGGGAAGGTGCTCAGAGGATTCCCACTCCAGAGATTTAATTCATGAGTTCTGTGAGGAAGGGAGGACACTTCCCGTGTGCCCCTGACCCAGGCTCAAGCGCGGGTGCAGCCCAGTTGTGCGGTGCAGCTTTGTGACTCAAGCTGACGCTGCTCTGTGCAGCCATCACCCAAACTGCGCTGTTTGATAGCGGAGGAGGAGGAAAATCTCCCACTGACAACCCCCACAAATAAATCCAGGGTGGCACCAGCCTGCAAAGGAATGTGTTACAGTCACTTTTTACTGCCAAGGGCGTTACAAAATTCAAATGAAAAATGGTGAAAATGGGAATCCTCCTTCTCCTGAGACGGCAGCACCAGGTCCAAAGCAGCAGCTCAGGGCGTCTGTGCCTCTGCAGCTCTGTTCTCCTTGGGTTTCCCGTGTCTTTAGCTCGTGCCCAATGATTACAGCCATGCTATGGTATTAAATGAATACTGGAGTGTATAAATACGCGTGTGCATGGATATGGACAGTAGGATATCATAGGACATCCATGGTTTATAGGATATTAATATTGCCTATAGCTAGTACTAAAAATGTCCCTGGAAACACGGGAGTGGTTTGCAGTGGAGTGACTGTTCTTGACTGGGGAGCCTTTACCTTTCCAGCCATATATAAGCACACAGACCCTTCAGGCACAGACAGTGCCCCACGCTTCGCAGGGTGCTCCAGGCTGGAAGGAGTGTCCAGGCAACCCTGGTTGTTCTGGGGTGAGATTTCCCAGTCCCAGCGTGGCTGGTTTCCTCCCAGACATGCTGAATTTTATGGGACTTCAGTTTCTCGTGGCTCAGCTTGCACACGTGGGCACATGTGCTGTATGTAGTTGTGCAGACAGTTTTTCTTTGCATAATTCAATGTTTTTGGGGCCTCTGTAACCCCTTTACGTTCCCGTTGGCCGCAAGGACACCTGTTAAACCTCCAGTCTCTATAAACCAGCCAAAACCACTGCTTAGAAGGCCAACAGGTGGTTTTAGTTTGCTGTATGTGAATGCATATTACCTGTCCCTCTTCCCGCCTCCCCAAGCAAATAAAAGCAGCGCTGCATCTGGAAATCCTCCGCTCCACACCAGCGCAGCAGGCGGCCCTGCGCGGGGTGCCGAGCCCAAACAAGCTCCCTTCGCCGCGGCGGGCCGGCTGGCACACTGACGGGCCAGACGCCGGGGCTGCTGGCCGGCAGCTGCTCGCTGAAGTCATGCCTGTGTGGTTCACTTTCCATTCACTCTGGAACATGAGCTGGAGAGCCCGGCACGCTGCGGTGTTTGGGACACTGTCATCACCCTTGGCTCTTGTCTGGCGTGTGGCCGCGCGGATCCTCGGGCAGGCTGGGCCAGCTCCCTTCGCACACAGTCAGTGGCCGTCAGGGCTCTGCACTGGAAGTGGGTTTTGATGTTTTTCACCCTGCTAAGTGCATCTGCCTTTCTCAGATGTCCTCAGTCCAGGTTTCTCAAAGGGGTCTTGTAAGTGGCTGAGACTTAAGACGTGTGTCATTGACGTGAGGTGGGACTCTGCTGCAGACAGGCTGTGCTAACACAAATAAACAGTGACAACAAAGAAGTAGAATAGCCTGTGTTTGCAGATTAAAATAGGAATTTATTTATTTTTATTTTTTTTAGACATTTAAGTGGCTTGCTTAAAGACCAAATAGAATATTACCAGAGGTCCAGACCAGCTCTTGGCTCTTGTAGCCAGGAGCTGTTGTGAATCATTGATAATGGAAGTCAGTTCTGCTGATTCATGGTCCTAACCTGATTGTTGGAGATCAAAGGGTCAGAATAATGCAGTCCTGTGTAATAAAGCAAGTGAGCAGTAGGACACTGGGTTCCTTTCACTGGTTTGATACAGTGTGCAGTGGATAAAGGGGATGGCTGGGTCTTAAGCTTATCCAGGGGATATTGTGCCTTTCCTCAGCATACCATTGTGCTTGGTGAGGCATATTGGATTTCAGCGTGGCAGATGCTGGGATAATGGATGCCAGATGTCTGTCATTAGAGGATACCTCGTTTTACCAGCTGCAAATTGTCCATCACTTCCTCTACTGTACATTTGCATCGTGAGAAGCTTGAATTCCCACAATTTACTGGTATCTTAGATGTCTTCAGGCTTCTCTTTAGCTGATAAGTAATGGGCTTGTGCAGCCCAAACCAATCACGTGTGGAAAAGTCAAAAAATGTCCTTTGATTTGCCTTTGGGAGCTGAGTTATGATTTGCCTTGATAAACTTGCCTGGAAAATTATATTCTACATTTAACTTGTAAAATGAATCCCTAGAAAGCTCCAAGGATTTAAGAATGCCAGAGATGTTTTTGTACTTATGTGAGAATAAGGCATGGCTTTTCACTTTGTGGTCTCTAGTGCAAGAGGATTCGCTCTCTAAAAATGCACATTTTAAACTGAAGAAATGGTTAAAAGCAGAACATTGAGCCCTGTAGACAGTGTGAACACAGAATGCATCACAGCACCTTTAGGGGTAAATTCATTATGGAAATGAGGAGGAAGGTGAGAGCTGAGCGCTGGAAGCTGGCAGGGTGGCTGCAGGGTGCTCCTGTGGCCAGGTCCCAGGGGACAGGAGAGAAAAGGGCTCTGGTCTGTGGCAGGAGGCGTCTGGGGATGCAGGCACCAGCATTGTCCATTCTGCGGCGCTGGAACTCTCTGGAGCTGGAGTTGCAGCGCGTTTCTTGTGCAGCCTGTTGGCTCTGGCCCTCTTCAGTGTCACAGTGTTAGAAATGCGTAGGAGAAGCAGATGTAGAAAATGTTGTTTGGGAAACAGCAGATCAGGTAATTTCTCTGGTTTAAAATGATTTTGATGTTAGCCCTCTCCCTCGCAGTCTGGGAAGCTGCCCTGAATTACACAGCAGAATACTTGCTGCTACCAAAGAAATACATAATTTCTGCCTTCGTTCTTCCCGGTTGCTCAGGATCTCACCCCATTAACGGTGGTGGATGTCAGATATCCGGGGAGCTGGGTACCAGAGCGATCCAACAGATCTGTGTGCCAGGCGGTCGCTGAGCTCCGTCTGTCTGCAGGGAGGTGTTTGCTTTGCTCTAGCTCTGACAGCCCGCACGGTGCTGGGACTGTCTGGTGAGCAAATGTCCTTGAACTGGGACCACTGCTTCTTCGAGAAGGTGAACTTCAAGTTTAAAACATTACATTTGAGCTTTCTTTTTATTTTTTTTTTAACTTGTGAATGTAACAAGAAGCAAGTAGCAATGACCCTTTCATGAGAGACAAAAGGGAGTGTGGAGAAATGTCTTTTGTGGCTTGGCAGTAAACTTGCTGAGGACAACATAAAACGTGCTCATTAAATGTTCTTTACACAGTATTGCTTTTTGTTTTCAGAAGCACTGTGATGGTTCATCCCACCGTTAATTGCCTATCATCCCACCGTTAATCACCTAATACCAATTATGGCACAAACAAGCCATTTGCTATTGGAACTTTTTCAATTTGTTTTTCAGGGTTCTTATTCTTGCCACCTCTTATGGTCTGGGAACGTGAGTGGCTTTGGTAGTGACAGATAAATCGTGAGATCAGTAATCAATAGCTTTACAGAGACCATCCTGTACTGTCAGTGTCACTGCAGCTCTTGAGAACCTCACACAACTTCCCCCCTTGGATTCTGTGTAGTCTTGAACTTAATTGTGTGGAGACAAAGAGACTATAGGAGAAGGTTGTTTTTTCCCAGGGACTTCCCAGGTCTTTAGAGTAAGACGTGCACTGCCCATTGGACTTTGGTGGCTGAGTGAGCAGCCTCAGAGGAGAGGAACCATCCACGTGCCATCGTGTGCCACCAAACTTCTGCACAGTGCCTGGAGAGACCAGGCAAAGAGCAACTGTCACAGCTGCCTCTTCTGGCTATACCCTCCTACCTGAAATGGTCATCTTCTGTAGAGTATTTCAGCACTTTGGACTCTGTTCCAGCCAAAAAATGGAGAACTTCTCAGATCCATGGCAGTAAGTCCGGCTTAGCCTGGCTGCTTTGCTCTGAGGGCAGGAGGAATAACCGGGGTTTGATCAGAGGCAACGTGCTGAGTGCGGTGGGGACACACAGCTGAAGATCTCCAGCTGCCTGGTGAGTGCAGAGCTTCACCCTGGCGTGGGCTTCTCTGCAAGAAGCAGTTAATAACAGGACAAAACTGCTGCTGGCATTCACACCTTCATACACTTGGCAAACACATCCGTGATCTCATGGAGCTGAGGTTACATCAAAGATTTGGAAACTTTGAAGGAAGTCTCTTCAGCTTCTCTGTAAGAGGAATACAGGTTCTTTCCCAGGAGAACCATCTTCTTGTCTTTCCATGAAATGTTGCTTTGGCCATACAGTGGGAAAAAAAATCATCAAACACCAGGCTGTTCGCTGGGCTCCCGAGGGGAAGCCTTGGAAAGCCTGCCAAGTGCAGTATAATTTTATATTGCATCCATTATATAATGTGTCAAAAAAGAATTCTCCCCACTATGGAGGGATATTTATAGCCCAGAAGGTTTTATGGCAGCAGTTGAGAGCCTGAGGTTCCTCTTGCTGAGGGGAGTCAGGCTGTTGCCTCTGACTCAGTGGGCACAGGTCTGCAGGGTGTGAGGGTGGCCTGTGTGAGGAAGCAGCCCGGCTGCCTGGCCTTGGCCATCCCACCCCCTGTCTCCTGAGGACCTTTGGGAGGACAAAGGGGAAACTTGCCAAAGCTGGGAATGAATTGGGCGTGGCAGGAGCGAGCCAGGACCTCGGTAGAAACCAGTGACGGAGCATTGGAACGAGCAGAAAGAGGAGAACATCTCTGGTGATGCGGGTGAAGCGTGGCTGAGGCTTGCGGTGTGAAGCTGAGGGAATAGGGAACCAAATGACATCGATATGGATAAATGTGTGAGTTTGGGGTGAAGTGAGAATATTTGATTAAAGTCTTTGTCTCACCCCTTAGTGAAAGCTGCATGGATGATACCTGGCACAGCTGGTTATGTGCAGGGGGGTTAAGGTTGCACATACGTGGTTGGTGTGTGTGGGAATGGTTCTGCTGTGATAAAATGGATAAAATGGACCTGTGGTCTCTAGCCCATCTCTCCTGGGACTCTCCAAACCTCTGCTGAAAACAGGTGGTGCACATACACACACACCTGT
The DNA here is from genome assembly GCA_907165065.1 of Caprimulgus europaeus. Next base: position 977,300 of record OU015546.1, read on the forward strand.
GTCTGTGTGGATCTTTGTGTGCACGCTGCTGCGTTCTCCCAGCGCCGTGTCGGAACAGAACCGACCCTCGCGCTGCCCGTCCTGTCACCGCAGCCTGTGTGCGTGGTTTGTGACAAAATGGTTATAATGACAAAGAAATTAGAAAAGACCAGGTACCTCAAAAGAAAACTTAGGCCTAAGTCACCAGCGAAGAGCAGATGATGTCAGTTTGGACAGAAAATTACGGGAGAAATGATGAGTGAACCAAAAAGCCTGTGAAAAGCAGTGATCATTGCACTGGGTAAGTTTTATCTGAGCACTGCGGGAAGCTGGAGAGTTGTGAGAGATAATCTGCTCCCTGCAGACTGCAGCAGATCCCATCAGGCATATTCTCTTGAAAGGCTGTGCTCTTTTTTTTTTTAAAAAAAAGAGATTTCCTGGAGGTGCTGTCTGTCATGGCTGGTTTATTATGGCTCTGATATTGCAGATCAGGAGGAGCCAGGCTGAGGTTGTCTGAGTGTTTGATACAATCCATGGAAAGACACTGAGTTTATAGATGGTTAGTTGGATAAGGATGAGAATCAATCTGATTAGGAACTCCTGAAAGATGGGAAATAAGTAATACATCCTTATAATTCCTCTTTTTTACACATCTAGTTATACTCTTTGCAACTTGTCTTTCCCACTTTCAGGACCTTCCTGCACCAGGAGCAATTCTGCCCTCCCAAAGCAGGGGCCCTGTCGCTGTTTTTTCTGTGGTGAGGGAGGGAATTGAGCAGTGGGGGAAGAGCTCTGTCCCTGAGGTTCCCCATCCTGGGGCCGAGCTGCTCTCATGTTCCCGGGTCTGTGACCCCAGCGTGCGCTTTCTCTAGGCAGCAGTGCGATTGCTGGCTGCTCTCCTGGATATACCCTGGGAGAAACACCTGGACACCAAATCCCAGTGTGCTGAGCTGTAAAAAAGGGAACCAAAACAAAAATGAAAAAGAAAAAAAATATCCAACAAAGAACCAAAAGGTCCCCAGCAAGCTTGGATTTTGTGTGTGATTTCTGGTTTGCTGGCAAACTTTTCAAACACGTTTAGTGGGGAAGCAGCGAATCTGTAACACGGATGTGGTTGTGCAGGAGCCGGCTCTGGGCTCATCACTTTGGCAGATTTTCAGAGAAACAATTGAAAATAATTTTTTCCAAGCCAGAAGTGTCTGTAGGACCCGTGCCACCCTGCCACTGCTGCGCCTGACCGCTGCCATTTGAGGAGCAGGTAAGGCACATTCTCTGTTCCTTTAGATCATCGGGCTGTGGTCAATGGCTGTAAAACCGAGTAGCTCAGATCCTCAGGACATCACAGCTTTTTCCCAATGCAGCTGTTTTAAGCTGTTGCTACAGCAACTTGATTTTTAGAAAAGGATTATCCAAAGTTTTCTCTTTGAAATGGGTGATTCAGTTCCGTGCTGCCAGCGGCCCTTTCCCCACAGCCCTACGTCTGCTACGTTTCCCTGTGGCCAGAGGGAGGGGATAAAGCCTCTCTGCTCTGCCTGGGACAATCCCTGGGAGCTGGGGCTCTCCTTAAATGCCTGCCTCACCCTTGGACTGTGGTGAGAATTTTTCCCATTGAAGAGCTGCAGAGTTATTCTTTGGAGTTAGATAAAAATTATTTTATCCCAGTTTTAATCACTTTTAATCTATATAAACTCTAGCAGTTTTCTTTTTATTTTTTTAGTCAAACAAAATGCAGCTTTTCTTTTTTTTCTGTCTTATTTAAGTTTAATTCCCTACCAGAAAAAAAGGGGAAAAAAGCTTTTTTAAAGCTTACAGAGTTTCTTTGGGGAAAAGAAATTTCCCCAAAAATAGAAGTTATACATGTGTGTATGTATACAATACTACCCATGTAAGTGCCAATTCTGTTTTAAAAACAGGCTTTGCAGGTTTTATTTACTTTGGGAGAATCCTTTCTAAGGAATTAATCTGGAGTTTGGAAAGGTGGCCACAAGGCTTGGTTGCCTTGGAAGTTGCCTGTTGTGAGCGCTGGGGGCTGGAACCGTCCACCTTCAGCAGGGATCTCCAGTCCGGGTGTGTGTAGTTTATGACAAGAAGGTTCTGACAAGGAAGCCATTAGAAGAGACTTGTCCTCCCAGCAGGACACAACAGAAAGCTTCCAGTCTGGTAAATATGGACTGGGAAGGTTCAGTCTGAGACCCGTCTGACCTGGCGCTGGCCACAGCGCTCCCTGTGCAGCCAGCTCCTGCCTGCTTGCAGTTGGACGTGCTGAGGGGAAAAAGCCGGGGCTCAGGGTCTGAAAGGCTCAGGAAATGGAAATTCTACCTCTGCAATAACAAATAATTAGGCAGTTAAAATGCTCTAGTGAAAAAAGGGAAGAGATGATGGTGATGGGAAAAGGCAGTGGTGCTGTTTCTCACCAGGTCAGGGCGGCCAGCGGGCAGTGAGCTCTGCAGCCCCGGCGCTCCCCGCGCCAGCGTTCTCCCGGGCGGTGTCGCCGAGGTGTCGAGCGGGACAGATGGTTTCTGAGACACAGAATCCAAATCCTTCTCCTGCTGACCTCTCCAGTGCAATGAGCATCGCTATGGACACTCGGTCTCGGACACCCATTGTGTGTTCCTGAAGCCAAGGCTGGCGCTGGATCTCCTTGTAGCCAGAGAGGACGTGCTGGCAGGAGGTCTTGGGCAGTGAGACCATTCTCTGGGCCATCATGGAGCAGAAATGTCCAGCAACCATTTACACAGCGTCCTGACAGCTGATTTGCTTTATAGGTGTCAGGTCAGTATTGCTGAGAGGTATTTGGGGCTGAGCCAGCTGGGGATCTGAGTTTTGCATCTTAGAATGAGAGATTCTGTTTTGCTGGGGATGATGGCTCAGCAGCACGGGGCGTGGAAGCCAGGCAGCTGCCTTGCTTGGGGGGCACAGCTGATCCGGGCAGAGCTGCAGCATCCCAGGCAGATGTAAAGGGCTGGAAAGAGCAAAGAGAATCAAACCCCCCTGCACACTGGGAGCTTTTGGCTCCACAGAGAAGTCACAGTAAGAGGCACAGCGGAGTCAGTCTGCTCGTGGCCAGGAGAACAGCTACATGTCATACATATCTTTCCTCTGGTCAACCTCTGATTCCTGCCTACCTTTAATTTAGTGGGGATGTGAATCATCTGGACATTGGTGTTTTCAAATGAGCACAGATTATCTGAAAATGTGTTCTAAGCATGAAAGTTCGCTACAATATTCTCTTATCTGTTTGTAACTCTTAAAAAATAAATAGCAAACTTTTGTGTATTTTACAGTAGAGCTGAGCTGAAATAACGTTTGGATTGAAGTCCTGTAAGAAGTTTCCTATTTAATTTATTTGCGCTAACATGGCACTTCGGTAACGTGCAAATAGGGTAGGGAGGAGCCTTTCTCAGGGAACAGGTTTCTGGGGGCTCCTTGATGTTTGCTGTGTGTGACCTTGGAAATCAAGTGTAGGTGGAGCCTGTGGGTGTGATTCCAGGCGACCCATACTTGGTTTCAAGGGTCTGCAGGGAACCTGCGGAGGGGAGCGAGCAGAGCGCCGTGCGCCGCTGAGGGTTTGAGCAACCTCAGCAGATGAATGCCCACAATTCCCAACGTTTATGGGTGGTTATCCACCTGCAATCACGTTTCCAAGTGCTGTAAGTCTGTTTGCAGTCGTTTGGTGTCTCACTGTTGAGCCCTTTTCCTGCCCAGGATTGTCCTGTCAAAACACGTGCGATGTTCAAGCGAGGATCGCGGCCTCTCACACTGGGTCTGAGTTATGGAACTGGGACAGGCCTAAGACTTCAGCCAAAACAACAGACTGTGGCTGGATTCCTGACTGACCCATGTCCCTCAGCACTGTGTCCACACGACTCTTCAATCCCTCCAGGGATGGGGACCCCACCACTGCCTTGGGCAACCCCTTCCAATGCCTCAGAACCCTTTCAGCAAAGAAATTCTTCCTCACATCCAGGTCCACGCTGTGCAGCTGCCCGCGGGCTCCCTCTCGGCAGCACCCCGGAGTAAGGCAGCCACTTTCGGAGCGGTGTGTGCTCCCCTGGTCTGTGCCTGGCTTGTTCCTCATGGCTTTGTCACAGGGTTCTGGCTGCCTGTGACCACGGAGGGGCTCGGAGCTGAGAGCAGCTGGAAACGGGGCTGGCTCCCAACCTGCCACCAGCTCTGTCAGCTCTGGGGCAGCAAGAGGAAACCAGGATTTATCTGCAGTAGGTGAAGGAAATGTACAGAGTACAGAATGGCTGAAGCACGTGTTTCTGGCAAAGCCATGGCTCATTTTTCTTCCATCCAAACCAAGTTCCTTAAACCAGTATTTGTCTCCATTTTTCTACTTTCTTTCAAGAAGGAAATGCTTCTTTACAGAGCAAAAAAAAGTGGCTTCTTAAGCACAAATGCATTTTTAGAGTGCCTTGCTTAGTGCCAAGTGTCAAAAATTTGCCAACAACTGATAAATCTTTTTGAAACCTCCCCCTATATTTCGCACATCTCACTGAAACTTGGCATTTCCTCCTCGGGTTGATTTTCATCTGTAACTGAGAATAATGGATCTGCCTAATGATGCAGCACAAGGCGTCCTCCTCACTGCTGGTCTCTGTCCCCTCTGCTGTTCTGAAGGCAGCAGATGTTTCAGAGGCTGTGGCAGGGTTTGGTGCTCCCATGATCCCTGGAGGACACACAGTCCCCGTGGGAGCGGGGATTTGCAGCCCAGCAGTGGGACAGGCTCCTCACCCACCCGGCCGGTCCCGTGCCCGCACTTCCCCGACGAGCGTGGGCAGCCGGTGCTGGTGGGCTGCCAGTCTGGGAGCTCTCGGTCTGTTTGTCAGCCTGGGCTCAGGTTCCCAGCCAGTGTGTTGCACATTTGGAGCCTTGGCCGTGCACACAGTCTGCTTTGTTGGGTTTTTTTAATTAATTAAAGTAGCTATGGTGTATTTTGGTGAGGTGTGAAAATGCTTGAATGGAAAACATCTCCAGTGCTTATTAACAGCTTCCAGATGGGCTCTGGGGAAGATGCTGCTTCAGAGCTAGAGGGGAAGGAGAGATCCTGGCTCCTTTGAGTCCCCCGTTGTTAAATCCATGGGAGTTAAACTGGGGAGAGGAGGGAGCCTGTGTTTAGGTAACAGGGAAAACAAGGGGAGTGGGAACTCCTCTGTTCACCTGGTGATTGGTCATTCATCCATTTAAAAGGCAGTTTGATAAAGGTGCTCCCTGTTCCTTAAAGTCCTGGCCCACGCTCTGCTGAGGGGAAGAGAAATCTCTGGTTTCGGTAGAGTAATGTGATTTATTCTGGGCTTGAATTACAAAAATTAGTAGAAAATGTGTGCTGCATTTGGCTATTTTAATTTTTTCAACCTTTTAGTTTAGTCTTCTCTGCATTAATACTCTTTGGGCAACTTGTGCATGTTTATTTGAAAGAATGGCAGTGGAGAGGTGTGATAGCTCTACCAGTCTGATTCAAGACAAGGAGGTGAATCTTCTAAAACTACAGATTTTTTTAAAGTAAAAAAATGGTATCTTCTCATTTTCATGAACGAGATGGCTTTTGCAGAGAGGGGTGTGTTGTAAGTTCTTATCTGTGTGAGTGCCAGTGTTTGTCCAGGATAGAGATCTTTGGGTAGTGACATCTTCAGTGTCTGAGCACGTAACGAGGGGCATCATTTTGTACTGGCTATTGTGTGTTCTAATTGGCACTGAAAAGCTAACAACAGGAAAATGAACTGTCATGAAAGCGGTTGGCTTTGCTGCTGTGCAGTGTCCCAGCAGCTCACCCGTGCTCCCCCTTCTCCTCTCTTCCAGACGTGAACGAGTGCGAGGTGGGGAACGGGGGCTGCGAGTCCCAGTGCTGCAACACCATCGGCAGCTTCTACTGCAAGTGTGCGGCGGGGCGGCGGCTGCAGCGGGACGGGAGGGCGTGCGCAGGTAGGGCTGGGGCGGCGGGGCAGCCTCCTCCTCCGCCTGCCCACGGGGGGGCTTTTGGGTTTCCCACCCCTCAATGGTTCCACCATCCAAAGTGCTCCCTTCCTGCTGCACGCTCAGAGGTGTGAATGACAGTGGTGGAAGGAAATGAGGCTTGGAGGAGGCTTTGAGCAACCTGGGCTAGTGGAAGGTGTCCCTGCTGATGGCAGGGAGGTTGGAACTGGATGAGCTTTAAGGTCCCTCCCGACCCCAACCAGTCTGTGACTCTCTGAAAGCCTGACCTGGACAGAGTGAAGTTTTCAGGGTGAGACCTTGGCCCCGTTGAAGTTGATGGCGTGTATTTGATTGCTTCTGAAGAGATGAGATTTCTCCTTCAGAGTCTGTGGCGTCGCATTGTTCCCCGTCTTCCACTTTAAATCTCCTGCTTTCAAACCACAGTGAAAAAGATGAGCTTTTGTGTTTGTAAAGTGAAGTACTGGGTGGGATTTGCACTGGTGTGGTACCCAGAGCCAGCTGCACATCGTGCCCAGAGCCAGCTGCGTGTGGTACCCAGAGCCAGCTGCGCGCCGTGCGGCCGTTCAGCTCCTGCCGCTGGACTCTGTGCTCTGGGTATCCCGTCCCTTTCTCCCGGGCGCTCCCGTCTGGGCAGCGCTGTGTGTTCGAGTCAGCTGGAGAAATGAGAGGCAGGGAAATGCAAAAAGCTTTTTGTTTATCAGAGCCAGGAACAAGACACGTTGTTTTGGAGTGTATTGGAGCTCCAGAATGCACGGGCAGTGTCAGAGGCCGACCTTCACCGGGCTCCTGCAGCCACGGGTCTGGAGCTCCCGTGTCTAGTGCAGCACTAAACCACCCGCTGCCGGGTACTCGGCTGCCTGGGATGGTCAGGTTTTTGTGGTGTTCTCACATATTTTCAGCACTAGTTTGCTTAGCAGAAGCCCAAAAGTATTTGAAATAATTAACAAGGATTGCTGACAAACTGGGAAAGAGTCATTTCTGCAGATAATCTGTTTGGACATTAAAGAATTCTGCAGAAAAATGTCACTTTCTTGCCAATTTGGTACATTTGTCTTGTTTTGTTGAAAATAACTGAAAAGTATTTCCTGGCTCTGTACCACTGTGGAGATGTGTGAAATAAACAGCTCTGCCCTTATCTTAGCCAAGCTAAAATATTTTCAGTCTCCCCAGAATTCCCCTGATGAGGATTAGCTTCTCGGATGATTAAGAGGTTCAGGATTTTGGTGGAAACAAACAATTTTTTTTCCTTTTTTTTTTTAGGGAGGACTGTATGGATCCCTTTAAGTATAATATTGGAATTATTTGTAGTTAGTTGTGCCCACAGAGCCCACACGTGCCCCCTCATCGCGGTGGAGCTGGCAGCCCGTCTCAGTCCCTCCCCTTCACCCGATGCCGTGCCGGGGGCAGTGGGATCAGTAAGGGCTGAGAGCTCCTCATTCAGAGCTCATCCCAGAGCTCCTCATTCATCCTGCGTGCATTTATTCTGTCTGCAGGTTTCCTCATGCAAAAAAAGAAGAGCACAGGAAAGATTAAACCCCAGATTAACTGAGACCAGGATTTGCACTGGGCCACGTCACTCACCCCCCTGCCCCATTTTGCTCGTGTGTAGATCTCTGCACACCAGCAAAGCGGGTGTTGGTGATCCTCTCCAGGGTTTGCACTTCTCCTCAGTCCAACTCCTGTGCCAGGGGCTGTACTCACCACTTTTAATGTTAATTTTTCTTTTTACATCAGACAGTTTCCCAATACCCTGAGTGCCAGTGCACGTACAAGGAGCAGCGGACAGGATTAGATCCGTGATTGTGCAGACGAGGGAGTTTAGAAAAGACAAAAGACACTGATTGATGTTTACAGTTTGCAAAATATTCAGCTTTTCTTGATCAAAGTCCTGATGGAGCTGAGTAAAGCAGCCTGGGCTTCCAAACACGAGGTCAGATGTTTGGAGCCTTTGTTGGCTCCGTGTTGGACAGGAAGGTTTGGATCTTCCGTCTTCCCGAGGGTGGCCCAAGGAGATGAGTCGTGGGCTCAGAGGCCGGCAGTTCACCCCTGTGACCTGGTTCCTGGCTCAGAGTGAAGTCAAACTGGCCTCTCTGGTGTCCTCCTCTTTGAAGTGTCTGCTAAGCAAAGAGCTATGCAGTAATGTTAGTAGGATGCTTTGTGTGGAGAGGCAGAAAACTACCAGGACCCTAGGAAAGTTTTTGAAGAAAACAATTTAGTCTTGGCTACGTGAGGACTTCCCAACCTAACCTCCTTCAGAAGGAGAGGGGAGTTACAGCTCAGGGAGAGCTTGCTGCTTTTCCTGCCCAGGTTTGGTTAAAGTTAGGTCGATTCACTCGCAGTAGAAATATGGGAGGTGAGAGAAATACTGGGGGAAAAAACCACATTTTTTTCAGGCCAGGATGTTGGCTGTTGACTGGGATCTCAAAACAAGTGTGAAAGTTCTCCCACAACGCTGCAAAGAAATATAAGGAATTCTTGAAGTGTGTGGCTGTCCAGAGCTTGGCACACTTGTCACATGTGACATCTCCTGAACCCCCAGGTCACCAGCCCCGTGCCTCAGCCTGTTGGTTCCTCTTCCATCTTTCACCCCTCACAGTCTTCTGGATGCTTTCATAGTCTCCCTTTGGCCATTTCCTTTTAACTGTCGGGTCCTTTTTAAAATGTCAGAAGAAACTTGGTTCAGGGTGTGGGCAATTCTTGGGTGAAGTTTCAAGCACTGACTTACCGAAGCCGGTTGACCTGTGTCTGTGCAGGGATGAATTGACTCCAGGCCCTAGCAAGCTGTTGAACTGTGAAGTACCACGTCACCAGCTGTAATTTGTTTGGGTTCTTACGGGAATTTATTGACGCTCAGCCTGACTCTGAATGAAATTCCATGAGTTACAGGTTCTGTCCAGCTGGGTCAGAACCCCTCTGGGTGCTGACGCTCTCCTAGCTCATTCCACAGGAAGCAGTAAGGGTTTGCTGCTGGTTGGAATGTGTTACCGGACTCAAACCAACTCCTCATACTTAATCAGCTGAAGTAAATTAGGTGACAAGGAAGCTTGAGCTGGCTCAGACCTGGCCAAGCATAACTTACTACCTCAGCAGGACTCGGTTTGTGTTCGAGCCTGATGTACTTTCGATACACGTGTTACACCGCGGAGCCGTTTGGAAAGGTCTGAGCCTCTCATCATTATTATTATTTATTTATTTTTAGCAGCCTAAGAAAACAGGAGGTTGAACAAGTTTGTCACATCATTAGTTGAGCATCAGAGCTGTGCCAGCGTTGGCTTTGCAGGGCCGGGAGCGAGTGCTCTTTGTCGGGGCTGCGTGTGCCTGGGTAGGAGGAATTTCCAGGTCGTGGAGCCGGTGGAAGGGTCCCTTTGGTTGGTGCTTGTGGAGTCAGGGAGTCACTTGGAGAGCTGGTGTGATTCAGCTGCATTCCTGGCAGGGATAATTTAATATAGACAATGTCTTAATAACATTGCTGAAGGGAGGAAGTTGGGCTAAAGCGTTTTTCATCGCTCTGTGAGAACGTTCATTGCTGCATGTCAGCGCTCCTGGAAACATTTACAGGCCAAGTGTCAACACCAGCCATGGTGATGGCTTTGGTGTCACTCCTCAGAGGGAGCGTTCCCAAGGAACTGACCCAGGCCAGCCATGAAACCTCCTCATTCTGCCCAGGGGCTGTTCTCAAATGGGTGAAGGGTTTGGTGGGTCAGCAGTGGGTCCCAGCAGGATGGCAGCGCGCGCCTGCAGGCACAGAGCCGTGTGGCAAAGCAGCACCACGGGGCATTGGGTTCATACGGGACCTGGGGAGTGCTGCTGTAATTTCTGGTGTCTCAGTAAAGCCCCTCCAGCATTTCCCCTCCTCTGCCCCATGTCCTCTCTCCGCTGGCACCGGGCATCTCCTCGGGGCACTCTGATGGACCAGCCAGGCAGCGAGAGGAAGCTGTGTGTGTGTTACACAGCCGCGCAGCCACAAAGGCCTTGGCGCCGATTTTACTGTGCACATCGTTTCAGAAAGGTTACCATTTCTTTCCACAAAGTAACTGACAAGTTTTTGGGTCAGATATTTTGGTTAAATTCAAAATATTAATGAGAAGCATGTGGGCTGTTGCAGTGGGTGAGTATCAAGATGCGCCAAAGTGGTCCCTGAAATGTGAGGAAGCTGCTCTTGCTTGGAACCATCTGCAAAGGGGACTCGTGACTCGAGTCCCCCATCCTCTGGAAACCTCTGTTCTTTACTTCCTGGATTCAGCTTCTCTCTGTGTTTCAGAATTTTTGGTGGAATGCTATTCATTTGCAGTCTAAACCACAAGTTTTAATTTGGAATTTTACTACAGCCAAATAAGACTGCTAAAAGGGCTCAAAGTAGCAGGCCCTGCTCTCCCCCAGCTCAAACCCTGCAAGCACATTGTTTCAAAACATTCCAGCAAGTTAAATGAGGCTTTTGAGCTTGCCTCTGGAAAATCCAATCAGCTATTCTTACTTCTTGCTTAATGAAAAAGGTAAAATAAAATCCTAGTCTCGGTCTTGCAGGAAACGGTGATATTATGGTTTTCTTTGGAGCAGTCGTGGTGCCTGTTCCTCGTTTGAGCTTACATTTGTTGATGAAGATGTCTTTTTTTCGTACTGTTAAGGAAAGTCTGGTGAAGGTTTTCTGTTCCTCATTTGAGCTTAAATTTTTCATGAAGACTTCTTTTTTTTTTCCATCATTTTAAGAAAAAATTTAGATGTTCTGTTTGTTGCAGTTTCACCAGTTGGGGGTTGTTTTGGGGAGGTGTGATGGTGACTGGGCTCTTGCCCAGTATCAGGCACCCGGGGGGGAAAACGAGTGTCTGGGTGTCGAGCAGAAGCCCCTGCACACCATGGTGGGGGGATGGTGGCTGGTGGGGGCTCGGGGGGGACAGCCTGGCCCCCCGTGTCCGCTTGGCTTCCCTCGTCAGGAGTATCCGGGGGGAATTTGTGGTGTTGTTTCCTGTGAAGGTTGTGCTGGAGGTTGTTTGGGTTTCCTGGAGAAGGTTGTGCTGGGGGTTGTTGGGGTTTCCTGGAGAAGATTGTGCTGGAGGTTGTTGGGGTTTCCTGGTGAAGGTTGTGCTGGAGGTTTTGGGGTTTCCTGGTGAAGGTTGTGCTGGAGGTTTTGGGGTTTCCTGGTGAAGGTTGTGCTGGAGGTTGTTTGGGTTTCCTGGTGAAGGTTGTGCTGGGGGTTGTTGGGGTTTCCTGGTGAAGGCTGTGCTGGGGGTTGTTGGGGTTTCCTGGTGAAGGTTGTGCTGGGGGTTGTTGGGGTTTCCTGGTGAAGGTTGTGCTGGGGGTTGTTGGGGTTTCCTGGTGAAGGTTGTGCTGCCTCCCCAGGGGCTGTGCGGGCAGGAGAGTCCCACTGTCCCACACGTGTGTCCCGGGGACAGCACCAGGCTCCCCCCGCTCTGCTGCCCGGGAACCGTCTGTCTGTCCATCTGTCTGTCTGACCATCCCATCTCAGTGGCATTTTGCTCCCTGGTGCCCAGCAATGTCCAAGCTGCCTTCCAAGCCCGGGATCAGGAAAGACTGGGTCAGGGAAAGACCGGGATGGACTGGGATCAGGAAAGAGCGGGATGAGGAAAGCGGGGGTTGGGAAAGACCGGGATGGGAAGGATTTGGATCAGGAAAGCCCGGGACGGGAAAAGTCCCCCGGCACTCCCCCCTCCCCTCCCGCGGGCGGCGGGTACCGAAGCCGAGCCCCGAGCCCCGGCGCTGCCGCCCGCAGCCCCCCCGTCTGCGGGGGCTTCTCCCGAGGGATGCGCCGGGCCGGGGGGGTCAGGGTCTCGCCGGGGTGGGGGGTCAGGGTCTCGGCCGGGCCCGGCTTCACCTGCGGAGCCGGGGGCGGAGCGGAACCGCCCCCCCGCACCGCCCCGCGCATCGCCGCCGCTTCCCTCGGCTTTTTGGGCTTGTTTGTGTGCCTTTGCTGCGGTTTTTTCTGTTTTTCCCGGTCCCTGCAGCTCGGCACCGTCCCGTCTCCACCGCCCTGCGGGACCCCGCAGGTTTTTTTGCGGTTTTTTTGCCTCTGGCTGGTGACCCCCCCGCCATGCGCCGGGTGCGGGGGCAGCTCTGGGTGCTGCTGTGGTGCCTGGGCGCTCTGGGTGACATCCTGGGCACCGCTGCCACCCACTACCACTATCTCTGGAGGAGCTGCTACCCCTGCTACCCCGGGCGTGCGGGGTTCGGCGTGAGCCAGGCCCACCCGAGACCAGGTGGGTACCGGGGCTGGGGGCTCTGCGGGGCTCCAGGGCTGGGGGCTCTGTGGGTCCCAGGTTGGGGTGTCTGCGGGTCCCAGTTTGGGGTGTCTGTGGGGTCCCAGTTTGGGGTGTCTGCGGGTCCCAGGTTGAGGTCTCTGTAGGGTCCCAGGTTGGGGTCTCCTGGGGTCCTGGTTTGGGGTCTCTGGGGGTCCCTGGTTAGGGTCTCTGCAGGGCTCCCTTCTTCCCCCCCAGCTGCACACCCAGCTGAGGGGGTTTTGCTGCAGATAACTGAGCTGTTGGGTGGGAGACCCAGGCTGGCTGGCACTAAGGTTGTGACTAAAGTCAGACTGGTGACCTGGCTGTCCATCAGCCTGTACTTTTATTGTCACTGTGCGTTGTCCCAGGCACAGGCTGCCTTTGGTGGATTTGTTGTTCTGAAAAGTCCCTTTTGGCAGAGGGGGAAGGAACCGGGAGTTGCTCTCCATCGGTGGCTGTGCAGGATGTGGCTCGGTTGCAGCAGCTACTGTGCAGTGTGCCTCCCAAACCCAGACCTGTGCCTGTTGTTAGGGTGTGCTCATTAGTTTTTTTCCTCAGTTCCAAAGGATCTCACCCCAATCCAGGGCAATAAATGCACTGTGTTACTGTTTTATCATGAAAAAATCTGCCTTTCTCTCTGTGAGACCACCTGGGTTAGTGTGGGGTGTGCAGGCACTGGGGAGCCTTGCAGAAGACAGAGCTCGGTGTTACTCAGCGTTGTTTTATGTGTAAGGGGCCGGGAGCCGGGCACTGTGTGGGTCATAGCTGGTGGTTGCAGCCCAGATTCTGCAACTTAGAGGCAAATTCCCAACAAAATCGTCTCAATCCTGTAGTGTGTGGCTCGAGCTCAGCCAGCCAGAGCCTCCCACGGAGCAGGTGGAGGGGATGGAGTCGCCCTGCGCTCCGGCTGCCCATGGGCAGCCCCCTCTGTCGCTGGGACCCAGCGCTCGGTCCTCCCGTCAGAGAGGCAGAGGCGTTACCAGGCTGTGCCTGCGCAGGCAGGGGGAGATGCCAGCACACCAGCAGGTAAACCATCACCTGCCACGTTCCTTTCCCAGTCAGTGAGGAGCAAAATGCCCCCTGCTTCCCTGGCGGTGGTAGGTTTGCTTTGCTTTTTGTCTTTTTTTAAATGAGACCTGCACTTTCTGCTGCGCTGGGTCAGGCACTGCAATGAGACATTAAATACTTTTTTTCTGCTTTCTGATAGCTTTTGTTGAACAAACCCCATTTTTTGTTACGTGCACTGGCTTAGGTGTGGTGGTGGATGGGGTAAATTCTGCGAGTACACACACACCTCTCTCTTCCTCTCTGTGTGGCCAGCTCACTTTGCAGCAGATACAGTTTGAGGTTGCCTGAAATCATGGAGAATAAGTGAAGTTCAGTAAAGATTTTGGATGCTTCTGAGTAATGTAGACATCGAGGAATGCATTATGTCATAATGAGATAATCCTAATAAATAAATGCCCCAAGCAGCCGATTGTAACAGTGATATCAGGGCTGTGCAAATGGGGCGAGTTGCTGTTTTGTTATTTATGGATCAGATGTTTGTCTCAAATGCAGATCGCATTTTATGTCTCTGTCCAACTACATTAGCTCATATGGCTTCTCCAAGACAAGCTCCTGAGATCCAGCTTTGTGTCTGGAATATGAACTCCAGCCTTCCCCTCCCTACCACGTAGTTCACCTGATCCCGATCCTGCCCATCTCAGCTCCGCAGATAGGTAACTCCCTGCCTGCTCCTGGCCTTATCCTGACTTCTGTGTGAAGTATCTTTTCGTCTGTAAAGCTGAGGTATTTTTTGAAGGAGCTTAATTTTTGGTGTTGGATGGAATGAGGTGCTCAGGAGACATGACCTGAGACAGGGTGCTGGGGGGAAGATGTGCCCCCTGTTCTGCAGCCCCTCACCCAGTGTGCAGGCAGGTACCCCCAGGTACATGGGAGTGGTCGGGCAGCAGGAGCTGCACAGGGGGGACCTGCTTGTGGCAAGGCACAGGAGACATTCATAGACACATTGCTCATCCTCAACTTGCTGTTACTGTGCTTCTGGCTGATGATTTTTCCTTCTCTGCTTGAGCTTCTCTTGGCCAGGTAGTAGCAGACGGTCTCTTGACCGTCTGATTGTCAGGATGCCGTGCACTGGGTGGCTTTGCCAGTGCAGGCAGCGCACACTCCTCCAGGGATGCAGCCTTTTCATCTGCTGTGAAGGCAGAGCCAGCACCATGTGCTGCTGTTTGTGTGTCTCATTGTCAGTGTTATTGTAGGAGTGGAGAAGGAAGAGGTGTGCTGTGTGATAGCAGTGTACATTTCACTGAGTGCCTTCAAACGCACTCTGGGTGCCAGCAGGGCTCTGTTGGATCCAGTGTTAATGGAGAGTGGCTAATTGCAGCGCTGTGGGTTGTGCAGCTCACCCTTACAGGACACACCACTGTGCTCTGCTGGGGACTGGCATTAAATCCTCACAGTGAAGCAGACCTGGTACCTTGACCTTCTCTCCGTGACCCTCTGAGGTGTGTCACAGAGCAGCACAGGGCGTAGCTGGTGGCTTTTGTTTGATTCCCTGGTTTCCATGAGCTCCTCCAGCGGCGCCTGCGTTCCCACCAGCCGGTACGTCCGTGTTTGCCTCGGCGTGGTTGGCTCCCGCGGCGCAGGGACGGCGCCGAGGTACCTCTGCTCGGGTACATCTATCCAAAATGACATCCCACACAGGGAACTGGGGTAACACAAAGCTAGGGCAGAGGTTTGAGAGGGTCAGTGTAGCAGCACGGCAAGAGCAGCTGCCTGCTTGTTGTTACCTGCACCTCTGCTCTGAGTAACACCTAATTATCAGCACCTTCCAGAGCCAGGGGTGTGAGCACAGGCAGAGCTGGGCGACTCTCCCAGCCGCTGCGCTGGAAGGTAACAAAAGGTGAGCTGAGAGCAAAGCAAGTGACTGAGGCAAAACAGCTCCCTGCTACATTTTCACTTCATCAGATTATTGTAAAACCAATGGATCTGCTCCTGAAGTGCCTTTGGAAACTGCTGCTGTCCAGGATGGCACAGCTCGTGTGGGAAAGCTACCGGCATCTCCCGTCTGTCCAGGAGAGGCTGCAGTGGGACAAATTCCACCCCAAATACCTCTGTGGAGCTCTCTAAGAGCCTTCAAGCCTTTCCCACAGATGAAAACTGAGGGTGTGGAGGCGTTTTCACCACCCAAAGTGACCTTCTTGCCTCACTCGAGTCACTCAGATTCCAATTGGAGTCCAGCCAGAGGCAGGTACCGTTCCTCCTCGTGCTGGCAGAGGGGAGGGCTTCCCAGTTAGCAGAGAGGGGATAAGACATCATCCTCTCCCATGTCTTCCTTGTGCTGTTGGCCTTTGCCATTGCTGAGTCCTATCTGCACCATTTACAGAGGGAGCTGGGGCGATGTCTCCAGGATATTTGTGCCGGGGGCTGTGCAGTACATGTGAGAGGTGGAACAGTGCATTGGGGTTTCCTCTAACACATCCCAGCACCATTCTGCACCCCGTGAAGCCGTGGGGCAGTAGCAGTAACACTGTGCTCCTCTACCCAGGAGCATTTGGCTTGGGCCATCCAGCATGTGGCTCTGTTGGTTCCTCTCCTTCCAGTCTCTTTACTTCTTCAGAATTGCTCAATTAGCTTCAACACACTGGTACCGGAAAGATAAAGTTGCTAAATCCCACACATGCTCATCTTGATGGATTTTAATTAACCTTTTCCCTGCAGCCCTGCTCTGTAATCCAGGCTAATTGCCACAGGGTTTAAAGCCTGGCACTGCTCAGACAGAGCGAACCTGAGCTGTGTATCTACTGCCTGTGCTTCCAGCTGGGATCCCTCTCCTCCTCCTCGGCCTTTCAGGGGAGATAAACTGCTCTGTACCAAATATTTAGCAATTTGCTGAGCTGCTGTTGCCACTTTCTTTGCTCTGACACAGAGCTCTTGTTGGAGATAAATCACAGTATTTCTTCTCGAAGGACCTGTGCGTGGTCAGGGAGTCACTTAACCAAAGTCATCTCCTCACACCCTCCTCCTTCCTTTGGTCTTGTGTTCGTCTTCCCCACGTTTGATGCCAGCCTTGCCCCTGCTGTCCGTGTGGCCGGTATCTGAGGCCCGGTGGAGGGTTTCTGTTTGGGGAAGAGGCTGGCGAGTGCATCAGCTCTTTCTCGGGACATGAGCTCCGGTTTCCTTAGGCAGCAGGAGGTTTCTCAACCCAACAAGCCAAGTCCCACTCCCAGGCTCTGGCTGCGTTTGGTTTTCGTGTCGGCCTCGGTGGGCTTTGGCCGGTACCCGCTGCTCTGTCCGTGCCGGCACGGCGGAGCACGCGGCACGTGGGCTTGGCACGCTCCGTCCTGGCGCGGCTCTGGGCTGCTCAGTGTCAGCTACCCGCCTCGGAAGAGAAGCCTGTATGGTTTTAATTTTCTTTCTTTGGTATATTAATTTCAACCAGATTTTGTCAGCTCTCCAATAGGAAAATAACCTCAGTGTGCCACAAACCGCATCTCGCAGAGCGGCACGTAGATCTGCAGGTCTTTGTGCTGCCGGGACGTGCACTGGGGACAGCGTGACCCTTACAGCGATGCTGCCCCGGCCCTGGGAGGTGGCTCCTGCTGCCTCGTGGTTTATATTCCTGGGTGAATCACTGGCCAGCCCTGCACACGCCTGGACAGGTCAGAGCTGCTGCTGCTGGGGGTGGCCAGTGGACCTGCCCCAGGGCCAGTGTGTCACCCGTCCCCCATCATGGGCTCTGCTGGGAAACGCAGCTCTTCCCATCTTCCTCCCTCTGTACTCCGGTGTCCCGGCGTGTGGGAGAGCAGTCCTGGGCTGCAGGATGAACCTTGGTGCTTGGACACAGCTGGGCAAGGTCTGCCCAGAGCTGGGACGACAGCCTGGAGCTGTCCTCTCCAATCTAGAGTGGGCTCCAACGCACCATCATTGTGGTTCCTTCTCTTGAGTGATGCATTTCAGATCAAACCAGGAAAAGCCCCGCGATTCCGCCCCGCTGGGAGCCAGCTCCTGCTCCTCTCCCCCTCTGTGAGTGTTCGTGCAGCAGCCGCAGCCCACGACTCTGCAGTCTGAGGGTCAAAAGCAACAGGTCCCCACCAGAAAATGCATCCACCCAGGAGGTGCCTCTTCGTGCACTCACACCAGAGTTTGAATGGGTTTGGGCAAATTGCACAGTTGCTTTATTTCCAAAGACACAAACTTAAGATTGCTTGAGGGGATGACCCTGCTGCCATCCCATCAGGGGTGCTGAGGATGGGAGGGTTTATTTTGGTCACACCATCATGTATTACACATCCAAAAGTCTCTCTGTTACTGCAGAAGAAGATAAGTGGGGCTCTGGGAGGGAAAACGGGACGTGGCGGGTTCGGGGGGAAGCGGCACGGTGACGGTGATGGGCGTTTCTGCAGCCGGGGTGTGAGGAAGGACTGGCCCCAGGGCAAGGTGGGATGGGGCAGAGGGGGCTTTGGGTGGGGACAGCCCTGTGTCATTACAGAGACTGAGAGGGTGAAAAATACAGAGAGAGAATAAGAGCTATTTGGAGAGGAGATGATAATTACTGAGTGTGAGTAATGAGGTGAAAGGACGAAGTTTATTCAGCACGTCGCTAACTTTTTTGGATGGTAAATTCTCCACGGTTTCACATTAGAGTTGAAGGGAAGCAGTGGAGTAGTAGTTTAAATTCAGACCAAAAAAACTTTATTATTCTATATAAAATCTTCCCAAACCCCAGTTTTCCTGTTCTTGAGCTGAACAGAGCCAGTTCTGTGGATTAATAGCTAATTCTGCCCATGGAGATGTTAAAAAAAAAAAAGAAGTAGCAGAATTGCGAAGTATGAAATGTGTCCCGGCTCTGCCCGGCTGGGAAGCTCTGTAGTGTCCACACTGTGTAAAGCCTGTGCAGAAGAAACTGATTTAACTTGAGCTGGGTTGGTTTGACAGGCATCTCAGATTCATGCCACAGCTTTTTTGTTTGTTGTTTGTTTTTCCCTGAAAAGCTGGTTTGGATCTGGGTTACTCTTTGCAGAGCATCACTTAAAGCTCATGTTTCACCTCAAAAATCTATTCATTTTCCTTTCTTTAAAAATTAAGTTTATTGGGAAAAAAAAAAACAGGAAGAAAATACCTAAGCTTTCTAAAATGCCCAGAGAAGGAATTTACAGTCCCCTGGCACTGCAGAAATCCCAACTTTCCGCAGGGTTAATGAGGACGGGAGCTCTGAGGAAGAGCCCGGTGTGGCCGTCGCAGCAGCACAGCAGAAGTCAGGATGAGGGTCCACTGGACATCACCAGGACACAGAGGGCAGAGGGCTGTTTTCATGTGCTCTGATCCTTAGGGTTTAACTCTGTGAGCAGTGAGAAGCCTTCTAATGGAAAGTATTGTGAGGAAACACATTGGTATGGGTAGTGTGGAGCTCAGGAGCGCGGAGTTGAACAAGCATCACTTTCCCACTTAGCTCCCCGCTTCTCCCCTGGCCCAGCCCGTTTGCTGGCTGAGTTTGTTGGCAATGAATCAGATGCCAATTAATATAAAATTTTAGCCCTGGCTTCAGCAAAGGTGGCATTTCTCCTTTCCCTGTGCTTTTCAGTGCTCCTGGCCTCCCCAGTGAGAGCTGTGGCTGCAAGCAGGGAGGAGAGGATCGTGGGCACTGGGCAAGGGGGAGGATCGAGCTGGTGTTTGCGCCGCTGGCTTGCAAAGACAGAGTCAGGAGCCACACCCTGCCGTGATTCACTGAGGAAATGTTTCTTTATCTTAGGAGTAACAGTCATGGATGAAACGGTGCCGGCTCACTGCTCGGCTTGGCTCCGTGTCGGCCTGCTGCTTGCGTGACTGGCCCCGCCGTGCCAGCGGGAAACAGTTGTGTGTGCTCAGGACGTCTTCACAGAGCGCAGAAAGTGCACAGAAACAGGGACAGACCCAAAGCTACTGCAGCTTTCTCTCCATTCCAAAGGGAGTTGCTGGTTGGCTTTCTTGTTGTTAGCGTGAATGTGATCTGGATCCCTCACCTGAGAAGAGATCTTTGATCCTTTCCCGCCCGAAAGGCAGCGTACGGGTACACGTGTGCACACACACACACACACACACACACACACACACACACACACACACACGAGTGGCAGGAATGAAGGAGCTGTGCAGCTCCATCCACACACATCCCTGTTATTTCTAATTACAGCCATATGACGGAGCCTTGTGTCTCAGAAACTTGAAATTGCCTGTGACAAGCTTCTGATGTGCATCGTGGTTAGCACCATGTCGCTGGGCACTCCAAACGTTTTCACCTTTCTTCTCAGTTCTGGAAGTCATTCCCAGCGCTTAAAGGCAGTTTCAGATCTGTGACACAGGAATGAAGCTCCCGTTCCATGACAGGCTGCTGCCTCCCTCCCTGCTTCTGGAGCTTTGGTAGTACAATGTAACGGGATTGTTCTACCAAGAAGTCATGGGCTAGGTCCCGTCTCGGCTCTTGAAGGGTTTCTCAGTGCTTGGCAGATGATTTTTCTGGCTCAGAGACTGCCTTTTGTTCGAGGGCCTGCAGCTTTACCAAGAGAAATGGGCTTGCACTGGTTTATTGGCCAGGTGGATTCCTTGTTGGGGGAACGGCTGCCTCACTGCTCCGGGGTTTGCTCTGCCCGTGGCGCTGGGAGGAGAGGGCTGGGGAGCTGCGGTCAGAGTCTCACTGGTTGCAGTCTGCCTGCTGTATTTGGGGGTCCAGTGACTTCATCGTGTTCTTAAGTATCATATAATTATGAACAAATCCTTGCTAGGCATACAACTGATCTTTTGTAAGAACTTTCTCCAGGTATTGGCGTGGTTTTTTGTGTGCCACAGCGCGCAGCCACCCCGAGCACAGCTTCCCACCGGGTACCCGACTCGCTGCGCTTCAGCAGCAGGTCCAGTGAGTTCCGGGTGTAAACGGTGTGAAATGTGTTAAATGCTTTGTGAAGTCCTGAGAGGAGAAGCAGGACAGTAAAACCTCTCACCTTGGGCACGTGGCTGAGCTCGGTGGGAGCCAGATTCTGTGCTGTGAGAGGATGAGGCTGGGTGGGCAGGATGAGGACATGGGCTGCGGTGGCTCCAGGCACTGGGCTTATCGCTCCCCTCGCCCCGGTCTGGGGCGTTTGGTGTTTGCTCTCACCATTCCTGTAGGTGTGGACGTAACAAATGGACTGGCCCAGCCTATTTCCAGTCCATAAAGAGTTAGGAAGTGTAAGATTTTAATAAATCCATCACCTTAGAGCAAATGGGAGAAGCGGCCGTTGTGAGGTGAGCGACGTGGGGGGATGGTTCATGCTGCTTGACAAGATGCTTTTTTTTTCCCCCAACTGCATGCTTATCCTTCAAATTTCTTAGATAGCTTGGCTGATTAAATGCAATGAAATGGTAGTTTTGTTCCTGCTGCATCTGTTCCTCAAAACTGGAGTCAGTCAACAGAGGATCAATAATCCTGACTTCAGACCCCGCCGTTCCCACTCCTCTGAACTTTTCTTCCCTTTCCTTTCGCAGATGTCGATGAGTGCCAGGTCCACAACGGGGGCTGCCAGCACAGATGTGTGAACACCCTTGGATCTTATTACTGTGAGTGCAAGCCAGGCTTTCGCCTGCACACAGATGGCAGGACCTGCCTTGGTGAGTCACAGCTTTCCATTTCTTGAGAAGCTCCAGTTCTTCATAGTCTGTTTCGTACCGGCACATGCAGGGCAGAGTACACAAGATGCTTACGTTGGCTTTACCTGCTCGTGTCCATCCTCTGTGCAGGGACTTTGAGGTGACAGTGATGGATTGCCTGTTCCTTTGTTCCTCAGGATCCTGGTGGTCTTCCCTAACGTGTTTTTATTACTGGGTTTGTAATGTTTGCTGTGCTTTGGTGCAGACACATCAAGTTTAGACTCCTGTGCAGCTCCTTAGATTATTCTGGTTCAGGAGAAGCAGCTTCCAGTGCTTTGGTGCTTCTGCTTTTGATTTGGGGTGTATCAGAGGTGGCATTTTCAGAACAAATACATAAACTAGGCTATGAAATGTTTGAGTCAGTCTTCATTTGTAGCTCAGCTATTTCCCTAGGCCACATGGCTGGCACTGGGTGTGACTCTGTGTGGAACTGTGGCTATGATAATCTCAAAACCCTCTGCCTTGGGGTGTTGGTCGTGTGTCTGCTTGGATGGTGCCTGTCCAGACATGACAGTTCAGATGCCAGCTCTGGCTGGCAGTTGACTTCTGGGCCAGTTTCTTGAAATATTGTTGTTTGCCTGCCCCAAACTAGAGGCTGAGAGTCACTGGGTTGGAGCTTGGAGTCTGCCTTCCAGCATCTGCTGCTGCTTTTATTAAACCACTTCTCCCTCACAGCTTTATTTGACACATTTTTCCGTTTTTGAGGGATATTCTCATACAAGTGGAAAGAATTCCTGGGTGATGGTATTACAAAGGCCATTTGCTGGTTTTTCTCAGAATACAGTCACGTTCCAAAGTTTGCTAAAAATGACTGTGCGGGCCTGTGTGTTCCAGCTGGGAATGGTGACGTGAGCAGAAGAAAAACCATCTAAGGACATGGTACCCACCACACCCAGAGCAGCACAGACTGCACATCTGTCCACAGCTTCCCCCACTGTGTGAGGGTACTCCAACAAGAGCAGTGAGCCCTGTGCTTGAGGTGCAAGTTCACCGAGTGCCCTGTATTGCGCTGGAAAAGTCCCCAAGCAAAAGGGTTGTAAGTTAAGAAAAAAGCCGGTGGTTCCCAGCCGCTGCTCTAGCACTGACACGTGGGCTCGTGCTCGTGGCTGTGCATTGCTTCTGTGTGCCTCTGAGTGTGCATGTGGCCTGTCAGCGAAAATTTGCTTCATCATATGTAGTTGTGGGGGTTTCTTGTGTGGTATGGAGTGATTCTGCTGCAGAGAATAAAACATGCTCCAGCCGTGGGGAAGCTCTGGTGTTCTCGGCAGGGTCAGCCCCAGAAGGTGAAACAATTTCCAGAGAAAGTGTAAAAGGGATCTGTACAGGGAGGAATCTCTTGTTTAAAAGCCCTTTCCATCCTTTGTTTCCATTCCCCAGAATTACCTGGTGGTGTGGCTGTGGCGTGCAGGGATCTGCCGGGATGCGGGCAGGGCTTCCCCGCTCCACGCTGCTCACACCGAGCGGCACAAACCTGCTTTGCATTAAGCTTGGGAGCCAGTCTTTGCCATAACGAGCACAGTGCTGGAATTCATCTGCCAAAACGAAGGGGTCTCTGTTCATGAAACCTGATCTGCAGCGGGAGAGACTCGGGCAGTTTCTGGAGCCCTGGGGAGCGGAGCTGGCAGGATCTGCTGTGAGTTCAGCGGTGCCTGGACCCCTGGGAGCCACAAAGCGCACGGGAAAGTAGATGCAGACCAGGCAGGGTGAGTGAGAGCTCTCTCTGCATAATGGTCCCATACTGGTTCTAAAATAACAACAGAGCAGACCTAAAAATCTGGTTTTCTCGCTCCAGGGCTGGTGGCTTTTGTTCTTGACACTTTTGTGACAAAAATGTGCATGTGTGTGTATATTCATCTCTCTCTATATCACACCTTCATAATAGCTCTGTACTATGCCAGTTGCATAGAGGGGTGGAAGTAAACTTATTTTTCCTGTAGAAGCTGAGAACAGAGCACAGCCTTGAAGGTTGCTCCTCTGCCAGTGTTTGTAGCTGCTCTCTCTGTGCCCACAGACCCACGTGCCACAATGGGTGTTTGTTCCCTGGCAAGCAGCTTTCTGTCCTCTGTAGTGGTTCTCGGTGCTGTTGGTGTCATGCAGCACACACAACAGTCCAGTGTGACGGGGTTGGAGTTGACACAACTCTGATTTGTGTAATTACTCATATTTGTGCCCTTGGAAAAAGCCCACCCCACAGCAGAGCCCAGGCAAGGGGGGCACCGTGGCTGGTGACAGTGGGGATGCCACCATGGGGATGGTACTGAGGGGATAACACCAAGGAGATGGCACCAAGGGGATGTTCTTGGCCTGGGTTGGGTTGTTGCTCTCTCTTGGTCATGGATGATGCTCGGGCAGTGAGCCCACCAGCCTGGCAGCAGTGTGCGGTCCGGCCGGGTGGCTCCCTGGGTCGCTCTGCGTGGTCCCCAACCCGTGAGCGTGCACTCGCTGTCTGTGGTGTTTTCACAAGCTGTACAAGTGGTTCTTGCCTTTAGTGCTTGGTCTGCATAAATATTTACAGTGCAAAGTCACAGGCTTTGCTCTGACTCGATCTGGGCAATCACATGGTGTTCATTAAGCCAGTGCTCTTGCTGAGTTGCCAGGCAGGGATTGCGGGGCGCGGGCAGCGCGCGGGCAGCGCACGGGCAGGTAAGATTCAGTGCTGCTAAAACAGAAAAAAAATGCCACTAAATAAAAGGAATAGGTTAGGAATAAAGAGGAGTGGAGACAGCGAGACTCTCCCTCTGCTCCAGAGCTGCTCTGCCCTGAGGGCCAGGGGATGTCGCTGCTGGTGCTGCGAGGAGGACGGGGGCTTAGAGCTGGGTCAAGCACGGGGATGGGCTTTGGAAGCTGCTGGCAGCCCCGTGAGCAGCAGTGCAGGCCAGGAAGCATCCTGGAGACAGAAAAACACTATTACCATGAGGTTTCTAGTTAAGGTCTGCAAATCCACAAATTTAATTCTTTAAATGTTTTCCAATCCCCACAAACCCCACAAAAGCTTCAATTAACTGGCAGCAGGAGGCTCCAGAGTTCCCCCGTGGAGGCTGGTGGCCGTTAACCCCGGGCGTGCGGGACTGGGCGAGGAGCTCAGTCCTTTTCCATCCTCCAGCTGAACTGTTATTCCAAGCTTGTGATGGGAAGTTGAAGCCTATTTTATTCCTGAAGACGTGAAAGAATTGGAAAACAGGTACAATCTGTTGCTACTTTCTCTTGATGGCTTTGCACCCTTGGTGGTCGTTGGCAGCTTTGTGCTTCGTGTTGTAGATGGTGCAGCAAGGCACAAGGCAGGGAAATCAGCACAAGTTTTCAGAAGGTACCTGAGGTGCCTCTCGGAGCGATCTCCTGCGCCGCGGTTCCGTGTCCACAGCTGCTCACATCAGCACTTGTGTTTGGTAGCATTGGAGGAAGCGTTTTGCCTTTAAAAGCATTTTTATTCGAGGGTGTTGGTACCTTCTACAGCGCAAGCAGAGCCCAGCTCTGTGCCCAGTGCAATGGGATTCTTCAGTCCCATCTCTGACACTGCTGGGGAATCAGGACTGGTCAATGACAGTGGGCTCCTGGTGTCCCCTCAGGCTCACACCTCGATGTCCCTTCCTTCACTAGAGCTGTGTCTGCCCCTCGCCCTCCTCACCGGCCCCAAACGCCTCGTGATGATTCTTGTGGTGCAGGGTGGGGTGAAAGCCAAGGGCAAGGCCAAGCTTACGGCTTGGGGCTGCAGTGTGGGGAAGCCGGGGTGTCTGGAGCCTGCCTTGGACTCTCCAGGGTTAATGTGATCCTGGAACTGCTCCTGCTCTGGAGCAGGAGAACACAAAACCCAGCTGAAAGTCACCTTCCCCTGTCCTGTGTCCTGTTCTGTCTCACAGCAGCTCCCAACCTCTGCTGGTGCTTTGGGTAATCTGCAGCTCGGTTGTGCAAGGTTCCTGCTTCTTTGTTGTTGAAATATAGCGAGTCACTGATGATTTTAATCCAGAAAGGAGGGAGAAAATGAGCAGACATTTCTATTGAAAGTCAAAAGAGTCATTGGACGTCCTGAAATTACCTCTCTCTTTATCGGAACCACATGGGCAGGAGGCAGGAAGCTGACATCTTCAGGTCCTTCTCCACTGTGTCAGCGCAGGGACGGACTCCAGTCCAAGGCAGAGAATTCAGTCGGAGCCAACTGCTTTTGTTGGCCTGCAGAGTAGAGAGATGGTCTGGATTAACACACCACATGTTTCTGGAACTGGCTGAGGTTAGAACAAATCAGTTTGGGATTACATGATGTGTCCCTATTTATATTGAGAGTACTTCAAATGAAGCAATCTCAAATATAGCAGCGATTCGTGCAGTGCAGAGAAAGTGCTGTGGAGGTTTGTGTGGACCCGACCGACGTGCGCGGAGGGTGATGGTCTGCGTGGCTTTGTGGCTGTTCTTAGTTGGCAGGCACTGCACAGACAACTTGTATGGTTTGGAAAATGTGACTTTTTCTCTGTCCAGTGGAGCGTTTCTCAGCCTGGATGGTTCTGTGTGACGCTGTCAAAGGGATGTGACGAGCAATTCCAGTTACAGCTGCTCGTGGTCACTCGTCAAGCGTTAGCTCCGCTTCTGAGGGCGAGTTACTCGGATCTGCAGGAAAGGTGATACGGGTGGGAAAGGAAAAGCTTGAGTTGAGGAACACCTTCCACTAGACCAGGTAGCTCAAAGCCTCATCCAACCTGGCCTTGAACACTTCCAGGTCAGAGTCTAGGAGCTAGCATCTCTCAGCGGCACTGCACTCCCTTCAGACAGAGGGCTTGGAAATAACCTCCCTCTTGCAGACGATGAAATATCATCTGTGGAAAATCTGTCTGAGCTTTAATTACAAAAATCTGTGTGATGTACGAGATGACACTGGCTTTGGCAACGTTGTCACAGAAATGTTAAGCTAGGAAAAGCATCTGGGAATGGAAATATTTTTAGAGTGGTTCTGTAAACAGAAAAAAAAAGAAAAGAAAAAGAGCAATAATTAAAACAAGGCCAGCAGTGAGGT
Organism: Caprimulgus europaeus; assembly: GCA_907165065.1. The sequence continues at coordinate 1,003,115 of OU015546.1, forward strand.
CTACTGGCTTTACTGTGCAAGAAGCCAGCTAAGGAGACCCAGCGTTAGAAGGCCCTTGCTTTCATGGTAAGACACCCAAAATAATTGTAACTTTGATGGCAAGACACCCAAAATAATTGTAACGTGTTTCATTTGTTTTGTCTTATTATTCTCAATTCTTAAATTGAATTAAGTTCCTATCTCAGCAGAACTGCAGTGCAGCTCGAGCAGTCAGCACACCTCAGGTGGGTTGTTAGTCTTGAGGAGCACATTTCCTAGCAAATAGACCCAACTAAAAGAAACACAAGAGGAAGGACAATGCTCTGCAAGACCCCTGTGTCCTCACTGCTCCACTGCTTACCCTCTCTTAGCAGCCTGCAAACGGCGTTGGCCAAGGTCTGCGTGAGGGGTTCTGGCGCTCGGTTGTGCTTAAGGACCTTGGCCAAGGAGGACCCACCAGAACAGGAACGTGTGTCTTGTTAGGTGGTGCCCACACGCTGCTCAAGCTGCTCGCAGGAGGTGTCTGCAGAGGAAGTGTCTGCAGCTTCCTCTGTCTTTCAGGAACAGCTTTTGCCACTGCAAAGCCCCATCCTTGCACACCCACCAGCTGGTGTTGGTGTATCCAGTGGGTCTGCTGCAGCCAACCCTACAGGAGTTCTGTCTGCTTGAATTTTGTATGATAAAGAAGAACCTGGACTTCATTTTTTTCCACTCTGAAAAGTTTGTTTTTTAGAGGTATGCAAGGAGGGCAGTTATTTAGACTGCAAATTCATACAAATAACTGCATACTGGGAGGTTATTTTGGACATAGGATGTGTTGGCTCCTCATACATGGGCCCAGTTCTTTTCCCATAAGGAGGAATGTTTTGGCAGGCATTAGCATTGTTTTACTTCTTTATTTTTAAAAAAACACACTCCAACAAGCACATTTTTTATGGGTATTTTTGAATTTATGTTGTTAAATGCTTTAATATATCAGAATATTTTAAAATGACCACCCATCTCTGCTACAGTTGAGCACTGTAACTCTGACCCAGAACTCTTCAGGAACGTCGAGTATTTCTGTTGTTTCCTTCCAAATGGATTAAAGGAAACAACATCAGCACAACTAATATAAACTGATAGCTCTTGCTCCAGCCATATGCTATGTATGGCAATGCTTTGACTGTATTAAATCCCTTTTATTCCCCTAAATGTTGTTTAGTTAATTAGAGGCATGCAATGGGAAGTTAGTTTTTTAAAGCTCGAAGCGACAGAGCTCCTCAGCGCTGAGTCAGGGCATCTTTTTACAGGGGAACTGTTTGCGGGAAAAAAAAAACAACAAATACAGTTTTGCCTTTTATTTTCCTCCTGTGCCAAATATTTGTTTTTCACTAATAGACAAGAGAGGCTTAATCAAATTCCTTCCAGTACTTTTGTCTGTAGAAAATCTGCTTTTGCCCACTGGGCCCAGGCGCTGGCAGAACGATGCTGCGCGCCCACCCAAAGCACCCGCTCAGCTCACCCCGGGGGCAGGCCCAGCTGCCCCTGGGATTCACAAACCTCCTTAAAAACACTTTTACGAGCATGTGCTGTCCAGGCTCCCCTGCTCAGCCAGGCTCTGGAGGTTGAGGGCACTGTGATTACCTGAAGTGTTAGTTTGTGGAGAGATGTTTCTCATTAGAGGTATTTTTAGCCTTCTTATAAGATTCCTCAGAGTCAGCATATTAGTTTATTCTGGAGTTTGAAAAATAGGTCAGAAATGTGGGAGACCACAACTCATTGTACCATTCTGCTTATGGAAACCAGCTCTGGGTTTCCATCCCAGACCATGGCTGGGTTTTCACTGTGTCGCACCCACACAGCTTTGATGTGCAGCATGTTGTGCATTTTACCCATATTTGTGTCTCCTAAGAGGAAGAACAGACTTTAAAGGCCAATTTCCCAAGTCCCAGAAGGGACAAGTCCCTTTGGAGCAGTCTCTGTTTGAGATGCTCACTGATTAAGCAGTAGGCAGGCTAACTCAGGAGACATGCAATGGTATAAGAGGAGACTTTAATCACTTTGGAGGCATGCAATTACCCCAGGATGGCTTATCTACCAGAGTCTGTGAATCCCTCTGCAGAAAGTCCTTCCCTGCTTTTTGTACCTTAAATTTTGTACCTTAGATTTCTCCTGAATACAGCAAGGTGAGTGGTCCCAGACAGCTGGTAAAACTAAGCAGGCTGGTTGCAAGGTGCACACATCTCCAGTGGCCCATCGTGCTTGTGCTGCTTGTCCTGCAGATTATGAGAACAGAGCGGGAGGAGAGGCTGTTTTAAGGCTGATTAATGATGGCAAGCTTGTAAAGAGAGGATAGTCCACATGTTTGGTCCTGAGATCTGTTTTCTGCCGTAGCCTAGGCAAAACCCTTCTGTTTTCTGAGCGTTTGAAATCCTTTGGGCAGGAAAGTGCCTTGTGCAGGGCCCCGCAGAAGCGCAGTGGCACGGCCGGGAGCACCAGTCGGGAGTCTCCGTTCCCAGTCCCGCCCGCGCGCGGATGGAGCCGCGGCTCCCCTCAGCGTCTCCCACGCTCCGGCTCCGCTGCCTGCAGCAGCCACTGCTCGCGGCGTGGACCAGCGCACACAGCCCAGAGCTGCCTCGACTGGAAAAGATCTCTGAGGTCATCGAGTCCAGTCGTTAATCCAGCACTGACAAGTCCCCTAAACCACCAGTAACCCAGGTCCCTGAGCAAATCTCCTGGTCAGAGCACTGAGCTGGGGGCTGTTAACCTGGTTGAAGTGCAGATGTGCAGGATGCATCTTAAAAGATTTTTCCTTAACTGTTCCCAGAGGAACCGATGGTCCCTGCTGGGCCGTGCCCTGGGCAGTCGGCTCTGTGCACAGCGTGGAGCCACAAACTGAGTTTCCAACATAGCTTTGTTACAGGAAAACCTGAACACGCCTGAGTGCCGCTCTCCCTGAGCAGTAATGAAGCGGAACTGGCTGTGGCCCTGCACCTGCAGAGACTGTTTTTGAACAAAGTTGTGAGAATTTCAGCCGCAGCACAGCCCAAGCAGCCTGCCCGCTGACTCGGGCACCCTTCAGAGAGCGCCGATGCTCGATAGGAAGCGTGCTGGTTGTCCCATCGTGTCCTGTATGACCTGCCCCAGACCTCCACATCCCATTCTCACCTCCCAGGAGAGCTGCTGAGAGCTTTTCTTTTAGAAAAAAGTGATTTTAAGCTGCTGACACTGATGAGCCAGTTCTACCTCTAAAGGAAAGTGTCCCTGTCTCGAGGGGTCTGCCCAAGGTCCCTCTGCCACGGCAGTGGGTGGCCTCTCTCGTGCGCCATGCACAGAACAGAGTTCTGCAGAAGCAGCTCACGTTTAGCACACTTTAAAGTTTGCCTTGACCTTCTCACTTGAGCACAGGTTGAATCTGCCCCAGTTTTAAAGCCCCATCAGCAGTGCTCTGTGTAGGCGTGTGCCATTTGCCCTGGTCCTGTGCAAGAGGCTCATCCTGGTGCTGTCATTTTTGTGATGAGTTTCCTGTCTCTTTGCCTCGTAGCTGTGAACAGCTGTGCCCTGAACAACGGCGGCTGTGAACACGACTGCGTGCAGGTGACGCTGACACAGCACCAGTGCCGGTGCCGGCACAATTACCAGCTGCGGGAGGATGGCAAACGCTGCGTCGGTGAGTCCCCTGGGCGCACGGGAGCCTGGGCAGGCAGAGCTTTGCTTTGGGGGAAGCTGAGAGTTGGGGGGAACAAAGAGCATCCACTTGCCTGCTCAGATGTCAAACAGATCAGACCAGGCATCTCCTCTCCAGTGAAAACTCTGCATGTTCTGTTGTCATGCACATATTCTGCACCTTGTTCTGAAAGGCCAGGAAGAGCTGGAGGAGAGCAGCCAACAAAAATGAAAGTATATGAAGGCACACGCTTCCGAGAAAGCGAAGGAGCAGCAGCACGTCGGGATCTGCTCCCTCTGCCTGCAGACAGCTTTCTGGCTGAGCTGCTCCTGGCTGCGGGAGGGAGAGAAGCTGGAGGGGATATAGAGCAGAAGTTTCATCTCCTCATTCATAGCAGCTGGCATTCAAGAAGCAGGAGGAGGGAAATCTTTAGCTGTGAAGTTGCTAAGGGAAAAGGAACAACTCAGGTATTAAAAATGCAGCAGTTGGGGGTGTTTTGTAGCATCTGTCCATGCCCTGGAGCAGGTCAGAGATTAGCAAACCTCTTGGTAGGAGCACTTGAAGCAAATCTGCCTAGTGCTTGCTCTGGTGTCTCTGCAGAGGGACGTGCCTGTGCGGGGAGGGTTTTACTCAGATTAGTGCCTCTTGCAGGATCTCACACTGTGAATCCTCCTGCCTGGATGGAGCACAGCAGAGATTTTCTCTCTGCTGGAGAATGCTCTTTCATGGCTTGCAGATGTTGTTGTTAGGCATAACTGCTTGATGCCCTGTTCCCCCACCAGCATGATGCCCGTGAGAGCTAGGATGAGTATGAAGTGAACCTGCCTGTTGTGCTTTGTCCTGCAGTGAGGAACCCCTGTGCCGACAGGAACGGGGGCTGCATGCACCGGTGCCACAGCCACGGCGGAGCAGCCCGCTGCGAGTGCCACCCTGGCTACCGGCTGGGACCTGACAACAGGGCCTGTGAGGGTAAGTGGCCTGTGGCAAAGCTTTCATGGAGAAAAAGAACTGTGTCCACAGGTGAAGTAGTGCTGACTCTCGGTAACTATCCGTGTTTGTGAATCTCATGGAGTGGTGCACAAGCCTTGCAGAGGGGCGACAGGACAGCGCTCAGCTGGTGTCTGCCCAGGAGCTCTGCCCAGGCTGTCTGGACCAACGCTCAGGTTTTATGGGATCCAGTTTCCTAGGAAGCTTTACAGCCACTCTGAACTCTGGTTCTTTGGACAGAACTTGGGGTGTAAGAAACCACTGAAAAACTTGAAGATAGTAACAGCTGTCCCTTTGAAAGAATGCCTGTAGCTCACCTGCTTTGCCTATTGATTATTGATTGTCACCCCTTGCAGATGTGAATGAGTGTGTGACTGGACTGGCCCTGTGTGCACACCAGTGTCTCAACACTCGCGGCTCCTTCAAGTGTACCTGCAACCCGGGCTACGAGCTGGGAGCAGATGGCAAGCAATGCTATCGTGAGTACTGTGGGGACACGGGGAGGGCAAGTGTTTGTGCGCTGTCCTCTGGGAATTGGTGGGGCCAAGCTATAGCAATCTCTTCTGAAGAATTTCATAAGCAGGTTTGGAGCTGTTTACTCTCCCACCAAGATAAAAAACTTTGTCTGATCTTTAAAGTTACCATGAAACTACTTTTGCTGGTTTAGGCAATTCATTTGGAGCCATTTGGCTGCAAATAGGCCAAGTTCTGCTCTTGGGGACGTTGTTGGATGAGTTCAGTCAGCTGCAGATGTGGAACTGAAGAAGGAATTGAGCTAGTGAAGTGATCACATCTGCTCTCATCAAGAAAAGAAATAAACACTCTTATGCAAGAATGAGCCAGATTGTCCATAGGTCTTTGTCCAACTAACACACATCAGCAGGGGTAGTCCAAAGCAGAGCTAGCAGCATGTACCACTAGCAGCCACCATGGCAGTCCCAGCACTGGCAGCTGGTGTTACTGGAAGCTGTGATGCTCCACCTGTACAGCTACTGCAGCTCTTGCTGGGAGCCTTCCAGGGGCATGAGGGTAAGGCTTTGCAAACCATAAATGGGTCTTGAAAGGCGTCAGACTGAGAGCAGTGTGAGGAACTAGGCTGGTGTTGTGCTATTTAAGAGCCTAAGCACATACACACCTTTCCTCCTAGGAACGTAGTTTATCTCACACTGCTTATTCTGTGAAAAATATCCCAGAGCTGAGTTTCTCGTGCAACTGCACATTTACCTTCAGCTGTTGGGGTGAAGATGTATGACAGCCAGCAAAGCTTGCAGAGGGTTGGGATAGGAAGCCAGGTCTATGCCAAATAAATCTTAGCTGCCTCCTCACCTAGCACTGTGACTACCCTTTGTGGCTTCAGCTAACTAGCCCACAGGTGACAAAAAGCTGAGTTTTATTGCTGCTCAAGTCTTGGTTTTCCAGGTAAGCCCCTGGAAAGAGGTTCCAGCCCTGGAGGGTCACTTTTAACAGCAGGGCCAGTGGTAGCACAAGCCCCACTCATGTTCTGACAAGGCTCCTCCAGTTGTTGGGACTCATTGCCATGACCATTGACAATAGCTCTACTTTGGTGACAACTATAGAATTAAGTTGCCCTCTTGTATGAAAAGAGTTTCTCCCTGCCCCTTCTAGCACATTTCTTTCATGCAAATCCCTGGTTGTTCTTGCATTAATAAGAAAAGGAAAGACAGAGGGACTATATTCATGTTGTGAAATCAAGAAGAGAGTCCTCCACCATGGCACAGCTTTTGGTTTTGACGCACACAGATCCATTGGGAAGCATCAAGCTCCCCTTCTTTCATCTTCCTTGAGTCTGAACCCACTAAAACTCAAAAGTGTTCTTGAAGGCAGAAATTATTTTCCAGAAGTTCAGAACTGAGTCAAAGCTCCATGGTACAAGTTCCTTTTAGTTGAAGAAAGCTTAATTAGCTAGACTGAGATTTACATGAAGTTCACCAAGCCATGAAGATACATGGCTGCTGTTGATGTTTGCACCCACTGTTTTTGACGTGTCAGTAACTGACGTTTCTAGCTGCAGGGATCTGGATGTTTCCATGCTTAGCTGTATTCTGCTGCTCCCATTTCTAGCTGGCATCAGAACAGCTCTGTACATACCAAGACTGAGCCAACTTTTGGTTGGCAGCACATCCTGCAGCTTGTCAGGAGTGGGAGCAGTTTTATCTGCAGCCTGGTTCATCTCAGAGACTGTCCAGAGCCTCCTCCACAGTCTGTCCCCAAGAGGCTACATGGGGCATTGCTGGGATCCATCAGTTTATTTTTATACATCACTTTCCAGCCCAGCAGTGGCCTTTGTGCAAAGCTATTTTCATCCTTTCCCACTGCAGATCACTTCTCCTTAGCAGGGCTGTGCACACAGAAGTGCCTGTGCAAGGAGCTCGGCTGGAAGCTGCCGGCATGGACCAGCCAGTGTGTGCAGCTCTGCAGCACACAGTGCAGCATCCTAACCAGTGTTCCTTTTCCAGGGATAGAAATGGAGATTGTGAACAGCTGTGAAGCCAGCAATGGTGGCTGCTCCCATACGTGCCACCACAGCAGCTCTGGCCCGGTCTGTACCTGTAACTTTGGCTATCGGCTTGAAGAGGACCAGAAGACATGCACTGGTAAGGCGAGGGAGAAGGCACACATCTTGTTTTTACAAGCACATCTCAAGTCATGGTGAGCATCTCTGTACCTTAGCTACTGTGTGTATCTGCACTACAAACAGGCTGCCAAGGCTAGAAATAGATGCAAAGTAAGAGGAGATGAGATATTGCTCTGCTTGAAGACATCCTCAAACCTCCACTGAAGACCTACATGGGCAGTAAATGTTGATTTCAGAACTGGTTAGTTTTTGCTGCTGAAACTGGTCTAAGGTGGCATGGGCAGATACAGAGGCTCCCATCTCAGATACCTATAAGCCAACATCTGGAAGGGCTGATGCTGGAATGCCCCATCTTGCCTGTTATCCGGTGTAATCTGAGTGTGGTGAGTGATGTGGGTGAGTCACTAGCTGCAAGCCAAGTGTAGTTCATGTGTTAATGGAGAGGTAAGGCTGAAATGCACCTCGAGCTCTGTAAATGCTATCAAGTTGAGGCATCCACTTTATGTTACTCTGAGAGCTGTAAGAAATCCTGGTGCCCTTCCTGCAGGTCAGTTGCAGGTCTGTGCCCCAGACAGTGTGGTGAGGCACTTCTACCTGAAGACTTTCCTTGTAAAACCAGCAAACAGGAGGTTGCTAGCAAAGAGTACCAGTGCTGAGTGATGCAGAGCAGTGCTCACGTATTTCCATGCAGTGTAGGTTGCAGAGTTTGCCCGATTCAGAAATTAATCCTGGAATTTGTTTCTTCTTCGCTCATGATCACCTTCTTCCTGTGGTTTTCCAGGAGCGTGTCTGTCCAGGACATCTCTTAGGAACAGATACACTAGTTAGCAGGCTGCCACAGGCAGCAGAGGGGAGCGATTCCTCTGCCAGAGGAGAGGAATCCAAAGGCCCTAGGACATCTGCTTTCTTCCATGGCTTTGAGGAAGCAGTAGGAGCTGTCTCCATACAACATCAGAGCAAAAAAGCCAGGACATGAACTGAAGTCTGCTCTGAAAGGACATTATTCCTTTGCATACAAAGCCTGATACACTTCCCATAGCCCAACAGTGCTGTTTGTTTTCCTACCAGAGACCTCCTTGGCCCAGCCTCCTCTGGTGATAGGGGGATGCTTCACAAACCCCACCACTCCATGGGCACCACAGTAATTACACATCATAGTGGACTCATGGAGTCCCCTAAATACTTGAAATTTAAAGCCTGAGGAGCTCTGCTTTCTCCAGGTTATCTAGATCCATCCTCCAGATAATTCACTCTGAGACAGTTTGAAGGAACCACACAGTTCTCAACCACCTCTGTACTCGACACCAGTGTTTGTAACAGGGTTAGTGAGAAAACAGAGGTCAGTGTTGCAGTTGGAATCACCCCCTTCTGTAAGCACATAAAACCTTTAGGAACAATCTCAACCTGAAAATCACAGTTCACTTCCCACCAGCCTCTAGGATTCAGGGTTCCTCCCTGGGCTGAGGAGCACTTTGCCCAGGATGATCTGTTAACAGAAAGCTCGCTCATTTCAAGAGGAAAACAAGAATGCTGGCTCAGCACTTGGCAGTCAGATCAGTAACAGCTCACCAGAACTAGCCACGGAGCAATGTTAACAAGTCCTGTGGCCGCTGCAGAGCTGGATGTGTGCTAACACAGTGCCCTTTGGTTTTCATTTAGATATCAATGAGTGTGACAATGGCTCTCACTGTTGTCAGCAAGACTGCTACAATTACCCTGGAGGCTACGAGTGTGCCTGCCACGCTGGATACAGGCTCAGCACGGACGGCTGTGGGTGTGATGGTGAGCAGAAACATCTAGCTGGGCTTCTGCAAGAAACCCAGCAACGCTGCAGGCCTCGGCCTGGCAGCTGGGCAAGAGACAGACACAGAATGGGTTCTCCTGGCTCTGGTTTTCTGCGTTCTGTCAACCTCCTTGGTTTGCTTTTTGTTGATGCAGCTCAGCTATTCTAACCCCTACACTAGTCCAGCACAACTGAAGAGTAGCAACGGGGCTTCTGAACATGCTGAATTCAAATCAGGATATCTCAAAGTGAGCTGGTCCAGGTCTGACTCCATTAATTCACAGAAATCATATGTTCAACCCCAGAGACCAACACTGCCCATCAATTTCACCCAAGAGACAGAGGCAAATGAAAGCATCTCTATAAAATACAGCCAAGACAGTGCCCAACACAAGCTTTTAATAAAGAGAACAAGAAGTTGTCCTACCTGATTGCAAACAGCCAGGTGCTTCTTCCGGTTTCTCCCAGCTCATACCAGTTTTCCTGTCAGCTTTCTGATGAGTCACCTTCTTAGCATAAAGGATTTGGGGCTTTTTTTCCTCCTAATGAGTTATTCTCACTACCAGAGCTCTCCAATAACATTTCACAGGTGAAAACCCAAGTTTATCCACCTATTTCTACACAATTAGTGAGAGATGTGAGCTGAAACCTAGCACTTGGTATTTTGAAACCCAGGGCTCCCTGAATCACTTGATTAGTCTCACTAATTTTGAGAGTCACATAACTAGCAGAGAGGATGCTGTCTGCCTACTTGCTGACCTGTGGGTGGAAATACACCTGTCCCCCTGTCCTGTACAGAGGTCACACTGCTGTTACTGGGTATCCCATGTTTTTCAGATGTGGATGAGTGCTCCTCACATAACGGTGGATGTGATCACACGTGCCAGAACCAGCTGGGCTCTTTCCAGTGCGGCTGCGAGATCGGGTACAAGCTGGATGCTGACCGCAGGGGCTGCGTCTGTGAGTGCAACATCCAGTGTCCGTGCATGGCACTGGGGAGCAGCAAGCTGCCAGCCCCTCACCCTGCCCTCCCAGCCAGGGCCAGCATGGGCTGGAGCTCCTTAGCCCCACACACCACCATTTCCAGCTTCTTCACAGCACTTAGGACTATTAGCAGTAGAGGTTACTCCTTTCCCACTTTGACACTGTCATCCCCGTGCCTCTGCCCTAGCCATAGCGGACCCCGTGGAGGCTCTGGACGGTCGGCGCCCCGTTATCCGCCCAGTCCCACACGTTGCCATCCTGCGAGATGAATTTACCCAGCTCTTCAGTGACGACTATGAGGAAGAGGAGGAGGAGATGGAAGCGAGGGGAGAGCACACACTTTCAGAGAAGTTTGGTGGGTATTTTTTTGTGGCAGTGGTAAATAGCAGGCTTTGCTTCGAAGTCTTCAGAACTGATCGTGTGTGCTGGGTTTATTTGTGCCTGGTGGGCGTGCCCACAGCACTTGTCGAGGTCCTTTTCTGTGCACACAGAACCTGTGTTACAACACAGATGGGTTGAGCTTTGCTGCAGCAAGCGCACGGGGGGTTCTCACCCCGCACTCCCCAGATGCAGGGAGCCCTGGGGAGGTTTTTCACCGCAGCCCCTCTCGTTGCAGTCTGCCTGGAGCACACGTTTGGCCCCGACTGCAGCCTGACCTGTGACGACTGCCAACACGGCGCCACGTGCAACGCGGCAGAGACCGGCTGCGACTGTCTGGCGGGCTGGACCGGCGTCCTCTGCAACCAGAGTGAGTGTTGCTGGAGGGCAGGGGGCGAGGAGGCTCTTCCCATCTCTGATCTGGAGCTCACCTCTCCCTCTCGCCCCAGCCTGCCCGCCTGGCACCTTCGGGAGGAACTGCAGCCAGACCTGCCGCTGCCAGAACGGTGGCACCTGTGACCCGGCCACCGGCGCCTGCCGCTGCCCGCCCGGGGTGGCCGGCGAGCTCTGCCAGGACGGTGAGTCCATCTGCATGGCAACAAGGGCCATTCCCTCCTGAGTCACCTGGGTGAGGCACGGGGAGCTGGCAGGGTGCAGGATGTCTCACCTCACTGCGAAAGGCAGGACAGCTCCTCTGGGGGGTCTGAAATCGGGCACGGAGCACTGGGGCTTCCCTGAGCTTTTCTGCTCTCCCTGAAATGTTTTCCCATAAGGAAGCAGCAATATTCCTGAGCTGCCCGTTGTGATGTTCCCCAGCTGCAGAGGAACCTCCTTCTTGTTTCTCTCGACATGTTAGTAGAGCATTTCCTATAATTTGACAAATGGCTGTTCCAGCCACCTCCAGTGCCACCCTTTGCTGTTCCACTTGTGCTTCTCTGAAGCCTTTAGATGTTTTCCAGACAGCCTTACCCTACTCCCTTTGTAGCTGTTCACTGAGAGCATTTCAGCTCTTTTGTTGAACCATCCCAGTGTGAGTGGCTCTAACACATCCCTGCTTCATCTGACCCGCTGGGTCACCTAGTCTTGAGTGGAAAAAAGTCTTTTTAATAAGGAAAAGACAGTAAAGGGGATTTTTCACTCACAAACCAGTGCTCCAGGCAGCATGTCTTGTCTTTGCACTGGAAGACCTTTGCAGTCCCTGCTTGCTGCTCAGCAATGATCACAGGCAGCCATCGAGATTTTGCTGGACATTCGGTGCTGGACACAAAAAAGAATGTCAAGAATGGATGTTCAGTGGTAAATTTACAGAACCATGGAGGTATTTTCTACCAAAGGAAAAACAAAGCTTTAACAACTGTAGTTACCCAAAGTACCACAAAAGGAGATGTCATGTGCTGTTGGTAGGTATTTGTGCTCCCAAAGAGATAAAGTCTGGGAGACACAATCTAAAAACACAGAAAGAGTGAGACTAAAATTGCTTCAGACAAAATGACTTCAGGCAAATGGTTGGGAGCATATGGGAATTATTACTGACAGAGGAGACAGGAGCAGAATTTAAATGAATGCAAGAGATACCCCGAGCTTTTCTTTCTGTAGGAAGGAGGTGATTGAGGGGCACAGAGGAAAAACAGGAAGGTAAGATTAAAATGAACGATGAAGAACTGATCTGTTGTCCCAGGGTGGTGTTTCCTCTGCTTAAACTGTTATTATCATATGGGAGAAGACATGTGCTGCCTGGACAGATGCTGGCCCAAGCTTTCTGCTGACACGATCTGTCTGCCATGTGCTTCCAATATTAAGATCTCTAGTATAACAGAGAAAAAACAATAATTTTATACCCTTAATGGTGCAGATATCACTGTTACTTATCAGTAGGAATAATCTCATGGATTAGCTTCTCCCATATGAAAAAAATGACTTCTTGGAGCCCTGCAGCACAGATTTCTGCCCAGCCAGTGGTACCATCTGGAGCGAGGTGCAGAGCTGATGGGTGTCCTCCAGGCACCGTGTGTCCAGCTGGAGAGCAGCAGCCAGTGACCTGCGCTGGGCAGGATCCAATTTTGAGCTGATGCAGGAATCTGATCACGGTTCCCATGACCTTAATGCACAGAAACACGAGCACAGTGTCAAAAACAAACCAGCCTTTTCAGCACTGCTCCAGCCTCTGCCTGGGTTCATTTCTGACGCTGCACAGCTTTGGGTTTGGTACGTTTTCCCTGGGGTTTGCTGGAATTGTCTCACCTTCCCAGAAAATCTCTCTCTGTTACTAGGGTGCCCTAAAGGATTTTTTGGGAAGCAATGCAGGAAAAAGTGCAACTGTGCCAACCGGGGTCGTTGCCATCGGATTTACGGAGCCTGTCTGTGCGATCCTGGCTTGTACGGACGGTACTGCCACTTGGGTGAGCTTGTCCTCGGCCTTTTTATGAGATATGTGCATTGTTCTGGGGTTACAGCCTTCCCAGGTGCCATCCCTGCGAAGGGCTAGCGCTGGGTGGCAGTGTCTGGCCCTTGGCCTGTGTCACTCAGCCTGGTGGGTCACTGACCAGCCCTTCCCCTCTGCATGCAGCCTGCCCGAAGTGGGCGTTCGGCGCCGGGTGCTCGGAGGAGTGCGGCTGCGTGCAGCAGAACGCGCACGGCTGCGACAAGAGGGACGGCTCCTGCCGATGCAAACCCGGCTACCGCGGCAAGCGCTGCGAGACCAGTGAGTAGGCAAAAAGAGTTCATGGAGCATCCCCCTTGCTCCTTCCACAGCCTCTTTCCCCCTAACTTGTTTTCTTTGGGAAAAGCTTGTCTCACTTTCCACCTTCCTAAGGCTGTCTTGCCTTGTGTTATTTAGATTAGGAGTAAAATTCACTGTCAGACTCAAAGAATCACAGAATCATTGAATGGTTTGGGTTGAAGGGACCTTTCAAGCTCATCTAGTCCAACCTCTGCAGTGAGCAGGGACATCTTCAACCAGATCAGGTTGCTCAGGTCCAACCTCACCTTGGATGTTTCCAGGGATGGGGCTTCTACCACCTCTCTGGGCAGCCTGGGCCAGGGTTTCACCACCCTCATTGTAAACAATTTCTTCCTTCTGTCTCTTCTGAATCTCCCCTTTTGGTTTAAAACCATTTCCCCTTGTCCTATTGCTACAATCCCTGCTAAAAGTCCCATGAATTTAGTACACAGACCTGCCCAGCCCATGTGGCTGATGGACCTCATCCAGCCTGCGGTGCCCAGCTGTCAGCTCGGGAGGGTGCTGGGCAGTGCCCGTCACTGTGAGCTGGGGCTACCAGCTCTGCTGGGGTCGATTGAGTAATGCCAGATGTTCTTTCTTTTTAATTATGATTGTTAACAGAATGTGACCCTGGCTATTATGGGGATGGCTGCAAGAAGAAGTGTAGCTGCTCTCCAGAAGTGTCCTGTGACCATGTCACCGGGGAGTGCTGGAAAGAGTGTCCCCAGGGCTACCACGGGGAGAACTGCGACCAAGGTAAGGCAGGAGTCCTGCAAGCAACCCTAAGCGTGCTGTCAGCTCACGATTCCTCACACACAGAGACTTTGTCTTCACAAAACAACATGAAAGGACTTCCCAAACTTCCTCTGGTGCTCTCTCAGACCCCCAGGCTCACTGCAGTTGATCTAATGTGTGAAAAGCTGAAATGGCTTTAGAGGACCCAGGAGCTGCCGTTTGCAGGGTGTTGGGGAACGCTGCAATCTCTTTAGAGCGGGGGAGCAGGATTTCGTGTGCATAATGAGTCTTATTCAGGAAAGGAGAACAAGGTCTCGCTTTATCCTGCTGCTTGGGCATCTCTGCTTTTGTAGATGAAGGTGGTAGATATCCAGTTATCTTTTCCCCTCCTTTGATGTCTTTTTACTTCCAGGCAATCAGTGCTCAGCAGAACGGTATCGTATTTTCTGCTCTGTTCTCTATTCTATATTAAAACTCTATTTGATCTGCAAGTGGAAGAGAAAATGTTGTATTTCATTTACATTAGGATTTAAACTGCTGTTTCTGTGTGAACCTCCTAGAGCAGTTTCTGCTCTTCCCATAAAGGGCCAGTTGACAGTGTGGTAACTGAACTGCACAGCTCTGTGCCTGCACTGGGACACTCAGGCTCTGAGGGTGCAGCTTCTCATAGTTGGGGTGTCAGAGAAGTTGACTTTCTTTGAACAAAGGTGTTTTGAGTGAACCTAAAGGCAGTGAGTCATTGGCACGAGGAGATGATTACAAAACATGAACACAGTTCTTGGAAAATAAGAACTCTGCCAGGCTCAGAGCTGATGAGGGATTGAAAAGCCAGCCTCCCCCTCTTGGGAGGCTTCTCCTTCTGAATCACTTCAGTGGGTCACATCCAACAGAAAATGCACAAAGCTGGACCCTTGGAGTCCACATTAGGTGAAGGCACACGGCATTGAGAGGCTGGTGGTGGTGTTCAGCATCTGAATTGTGATTCAAGCATCCCAGGAGTTCCTGTACTAACTTCTGTTTAACCAAGCATTCCATCTGCACCCAACCCAGACCTTAATAGCTATTAACCTAATTAAGCTGCTAGCACGTGGTTATCTTGCGTAACACCACAAGGGATAGAGCATAACTGGTCAGGGCATGAGCTGCAGATTGTCACCAAAGAGTTCCAGCGTGAGCAAGTGCTACTGGAGCTAAGCAGCAGCTGGAGGAGCAAGGCCAGCAGCTTTGCAGGGCTTGTGCCCCCTCGCAGGGGTCCCGGCACCCCCAGGCCCCCTCCCGTGGTGGGACCCAGCCCCGGCGCCTCGGCGGGCCGGGCGCTCCCGCTCGGGGTGTTTTTAAACAGAATAAGAAAGGAGCTCGAGCCCCCAGGGGGGAGCCACAGGAAATAACCCAAATATTTGTATGGAAATAGCAGGCTCTTGGCTGTCGTTCGGATCTGGAAATTATTACAGGGCGAAGACAAACATCTGCCATCAATTAGCAAAGAGGAGGAATAACAAAAACTCCACTGTGCCACTGGTGCGCTTTGCCCCCGTGATCTGCGAGCGCGGCTGGGCCTGCGCCTGCCGCAGCCTTGCGAACCGCTGGCTTCAGCGCACACAGAGGACAGCGAGCACAGGGCACTTCTGGGAGACTCACATGGGCTTTAGGGATCTTTGGGTCCGAGGTCTGCAGTCTGCATGTCATTAGCTGGCTGCTGAGTTGTGTCTGGGGTACAAAGAGCAAACCCAGCTCTCTGTACCAGCAGTACCACCCAGAGCAGAGGGAAGGGAAACCCTTCCTCCTCCCGTGGCGGGGATGCTCCTTCTTTATTGCTTTGCATCAACATGCCTGCTGCAAACCTTCTTAACAGCCTGGCTGCCAGATCCCACAGGCATGCAGCCAGGGCAGTACAGAACCTTTATGGCATCTTAGGAAACTCCAGGGACTTTTGTGTTTGGGGGCTGTGAACGTGGTGTTCCTGCACCCCGGCATGGAGAGAGCAGGGTGGCTGGGATCACTGCCCGTGGGGTGAGCTGATGCTCTCAGAGGCAGAGCAAAGCCCATCGCTCCTGACCCCTTTGTTGGTGCCAGCAGTGGTGCTGCTGCCCGGGCACAGCCCTGCACAGGGTGCAGCAGTGAGGGAGATGGTTGTTGTGCAGAATCACATTCAAAGATTGGAGACCAGTTTGGGCTCAGCTGTTGGGCACGTGATCGGTCGCTCTTGTGTGAGGAAATACTTGTTGAAAGGATGAGCAACAGTGAAAAGTGATACGGGAACAGACAAATGAAGGCAGTGGTGTGAAACACAGGGTTTGCACAGATAAGTCAAGGCAGTGGTGTGAAATAGTAGAGGTTGCACAGATAAGTCAAGGCAGTGGTGTGAAATGCAGGGTTGCAGGTGATGGGTGTGGGTGGCAGAATGGGCACATCCAGCCCCATGAGCCTGGTCTTCCCCTGCAGCACAGGATCTGTTCACAGCTGGGCTTCTCCTCGCCGAGCCGCGGGCTCCTGTGGTGTGTGGGGCCGGGCGGGTGACAGGCGCTTGGGAAGGCACCGCAGTGCTCACGCTGCTGTTCTCCACAGAGTGTCCGGAGGGGACGTTCGGGGTGGGCTGCCAGGGGTCCTGCTCCTGCCGAGGAGCTCCCTGCGACCGGACCACGGGGCAGTGCCTCTGCCTGCCGGGCTGGACGGGACACGACTGCGGCCAAGGTGAGGAGACAGCAGCAGCAGACGCACCGAGGTAGGGACTTAGGGCTAGAGCTGTTGTTTTTGTTTTGCTAAAATTGATTTTAAAAACATCCAGTGCAATTAGAATCATCTTTGTGGTAAATGAGATAAAATGCAGCTTTTGATAAGTCTTAAACCCTAGCCTGAGCTAGCTCAGCTCTGGTGTTGAAGCTGAGTTGAAGTACAGGGAAATAAACCACCCACACAAGAAAAAAGATGAAGATATCCTTGGTTGTTGCAGTCCTCAAGACGGTAAAGGACTCGTTCTTTACTGATGTGTGTTTTCAGTTGCCTTCACCATGTTACTCTTTAACTGCTGGAAAACTAGAGAAACCTAAATTAAAAACTTGTACATGATTACACAGTGTTAGAGCAGCTGGAAGGCATCAGTCACCTCTGCATGTCCTGCTCCTGATAGTCTGACTGAGCAATAGAACCGCACACGCACGGTGCTTGCCAGACATTTTGAACTGACTTTCCTCCAGGCCCTGGAGCAGCTTAGGAGCAGTTAAACAGGGATTCCTGCCCCACTTTTATCAGGTCTCAGCCTTTTGCTTCTCCTCTGCAACTAAAAGCAGCTCTGGAGATGCTGACTAACGTGCTGTCCAGTGGTGGGACAGCAGCTGCCAAGACCCTTTGTCAGCAACACCATTTCCTCGCAAGGAGCCCTTGTAGCTCCCTGCAAGTCGATGCAAACCCAGAATGGACATGAAAGTGCTGGAGGGAGATCAGAATGGCGCTGACCTCGCTGTGACCACAGCAAACAGGGCCACGTTGTCCTTGCCAGTAGCCACATAACGCCAACCAACCGCCGTGTCTCGCGTGAAGCACGGACGTGAAGGGGACCCATTGCCGTGCGCCAGAAAACAGACATTTCCCCCCCTGGCTGGGCTGGGATCCCCATGTTGGTGTCTCCTCTCTCTCTGCCCATTTTCCAGCTTGCCCAGAGGGTCACTGGGGACTGGGCTGCCAGGAGATATGTCCCGAGTGTGCCAACAACGCCAGCTGTGATCCTGCCACGGGAGCCTGCCGCTGCCCGCCCGGCTACACCGGCCACCGCTGCCAGGACGGTGAGTGCTGTGCCACCGGGTCCCCTGTGACCAAAGGGCTCTCCCCAGCTGGAATAAGGGTTGGTTAGGTTGTCCTAAGCAGAACATCCAGCTACTGACCAGGCACTCAGCAGAGCAGGGCTGACACTGTGCACTCTGGTGCTCTGGGACACAGGCCGGGTTCTTCCCTTGAAGTCCCTCTAGTCCTGTCTCCACGGTGGTAACTTTTGCATCAGCAGAAAGGGAGGCAAAGCCCTAAGTCCTTCACCCCATTCAGCCCAGAGCTGAGCACCCATGCTTGGCTGAGGAGCTACCTGAAAGGAGCGTGGAGAGAGGTGCGGGTGGGTCTGTTCAACCGAGGAACAAGTGACAGGACAAGAAATGGCCTCAAATTGTGCCAAGGGCAGTTGAGATTGGATGTGAGGAAGAATTTCTTTGCTGAAAGGGTTCTGGGGCATTGGAAGGGGTTGCCCAGGGCAGTGGTGGAGTCCCCATCCCTGGAGGGATTGAAGAGTCGTGTAGACACAGTGCTGAGGGACATGGGTAAGTCGGGGACTGGTCAGTGTTGGGTTCATGGTTGGACTCAATGAGCTTAAAGGGCTTTTCCAATCGAGGCCATGCTGGGCCTGTGTGTGAGGGAAGCCCTTGCTGGGTGTTGCAGTTTGTTGGTCTCTGCCTTGGCAGTGTGTCCGCCCGGCTGGTTTGGCCCCGGCTGCCAGCTGAGCTGCAGCTGCGGGAACGAAGGACATTGCCATCCCGTGACGGGGACGTGCAGCTGCGCGCCCGGCTGGACGGGACACAACTGTCAGAGAGGTACGGTGCCCCCTGCTCCTGACCCATCGCTCCTAGGGGACTGTGATGGTTTAACTGACAAAGACCCTGACCCGTGCAAAGCTGCGCTGGCGTTTGCTCATTGTCATCTTCTCGCTGTGCCTCTGCTGGAGAATCTCTCTCTGAAATCATTCCGGTTTCTCTGCTCTGTCCTCCCGTGCCTCCGCGTGCCTTTCTGTAGTGACTCGCTGGCAGGATGGGTTCCTGGCACACACGTGCTAGCGCAGCGCCCGCTCTCACGGTCCCACTGCAATTCCTGAGGACCTACAGCTGTGTTTGTCCCTCTGCCCAAGGGAGCAGCTGCCATCCATGGCCGTAGCTCCCCGAGGAGCTGGCAGTGCTGTGCCTGTGCCTGTGCTCACTGGAGGGCATGGGCAAGTGGATCTCACACTGTCCCTGACCGGTCCCCTCCTGTGTTTCAGCCTGTGACGCCGGGCGCTGGGGTCCTGACTGTGCCCACACCTGCAACTGCAGCAACAGCGACGGGAGCTGCAGCGCCCAGACGGGACAGTGCGACTGCGACGCCGGCTACACGGGCGGCCGCTGCGAGCAGAGTGAGTGCTGGCGGCGGGGGAGGCAGGGGGGGATTTCTCCAGCTGTGTTTCTCGGTTCAGTCCCAGCAGTTCAGTCCCCGTGGCCTGTCTGGGATGTTCCCAGCCCTGTCCCAAGGGTGGTTGGGTGATGTGGGTCCATATCTGTAAGGGTGTGGTGGTTGCATTTGGCCAGTGCTGGGCTGGCAGCCAAACCCAGTCACTCACTCACTCCCCTCCCATGGAATAGGGGAGAGAATTGGGGGGCAAGGGTAAGGAGACACATAAGGTGAGAGAAGAACAATTTAATAATTGAAATAGATTAAAACTTAAAATAATACTGCTTGCAGGGTGCCCGGAAGGGTGGTTTGGGCTGAGCTGTCGGCACCAGTGTCAGTGTGACCACGGGGCCGCCTGCGACCACGTCAGCGGGGCCTGTACCTGCAGCCCGGGCTGGCGAGGGACCTTCTGCGAGCACGGTGAGTGCCTGTGCCCGGGGACCAGCGCTGCCAGCAGCTCCTGCTGTCCCCTCACCACTGGGGTCTGCACTCCTTGTCTGGCTTTGCTGTCCTGGTACAGCGAAGAGAATCCCTCGGGATGGCGAGGGGGAAACCCCCTGTCCCCAAGTCTCTGGTTTTAATTCTGAAGGAAAGGGTCTAGGGGAAACAAATACTAACGAAGTGCAGGCAAGGAGTACATGCACGGCTGCCGTGGTCACCGTGTCCCTGCACACCCTGCACACGGGCTGGAGTGGCATCTCCAAGGGGTCCCTGGGTGCAGGGTTCTGGCTCAGTCTCTTGGTTGTCAGTGACCCAGTGCCATTGCTCCTCTGAGCCACCACAGTCCTGTGCCCTGAGGGACCACAGTGGACAGGCAGCCGGTATTCTGCTGCCCTGCCATGGGAGAGCCCTGGCGTGTGGCTGTCACACTGGTGCAGCATTTTGTCAGCAAAAAAGGCCACCAAGAGACACCTCTGCTGGGAGACTCCCAGCTCTGTATAGACATTCTGGGGAGGTTTCCTGCTTTGTTTTCTGCAGCCTGTCCTGATGGATTTTACGGACTGGAGTGTCGGGAAACCTGCGACTGCCTGAACAGTGCCCGCTGTGACCACGTAACGGGCCAGTGCCACTGTCCCCCCGGCTGGGACGGCCCCCGCTGCGCCCAGGGTAAGTGTCACTGCAGCCTGGGGATGGGATGGGGTGGGATGGGATGGGATGTGGCGATGCAGGAGCACTCTGGAGCCCTCACCACTTCTTGCACCGCTGGGTCACAGACCGGAGGTTTGGGTGTCTGTTCCCCACGTGTGATTTTCTCTGCGTGGAAGTTAATTCTCTGCAGCAGAGAAGTATTTGATGGGCTTGGGCATCCAGCAAAACAGTTTCCAAATAGATAAATTATGTGACACTGAGGATGACAACGGTGCCCATGTTTGGATGTCAGCCTCCTCTAGAACACAGCTGTGATTTCCTCACAACACCATAAAATCCAACTGACACAGCTGTCCTGAGCTGGTTCCTCTCCCAGACAAGTGTGTTTGGATGGTTGGTTGGAGTCTGGCTGATGCAATTTGTGCCTGCTACCTACCAGTCGTGTCTGCTTCTGCTCCCACGAAGCGTGCCAGGAGAACAGGTACGGCCAGAACTGCAGCCAGACCTGCCACTGCTTCAACAACGCCACCTGCCACCACGTCAGTGGCCGATGTCTCTGTGCACCCGGGTGGACGGGACCCACGTGTCAGCAAGGTAACGCACCCTGCG
Source organism: Caprimulgus europaeus (assembly GCA_907165065.1). The sequence continues at coordinate 1,023,801 of OU015546.1, forward strand.
GCCCCTTCCTCGCCCAGCCTGTCTGCTTCCTCTGCCAGCGTGAGCTGGAAAGGCCGTTTCTGAGGGTGGGCCGGAGCTTTCAGTGCAGTAGCAGCTGGGAATAGCTGAGACAGTAGGGTGGGAAGGCCAGGTGGCAGCTGAGATCGTAATTAGCCGTGCAGAGCTTGCTGAGTCATTCACAAAGAGAGAAGCCAAGAGGTTGCCTTCTCCAAGAGCACCAGAACTTGCACTGACTTGCAAAAGCAGCAGCACCTATGGGAACAGCTGGATCGTCCCCTGCGCTGGGCGTGTGGACACCACGTCAGCGACGTGGCACAGCTCCAAGACGCTGCACGTGAGAACAGTTCTCCATGTGCTTACATGTTCTTTTTTCTCTGCCAAGTGCTGGCACTGTCTGGGTGTGAGAGGAGGATGTTCTGCAGCTCCAGACCTGTCCTGGTTTAGCTAGGATAAGGTTAATTGTCTTCTTAGTAGCTAGCAAGCGCTGTGTTTTGGGTTCGGTGAGGATTGTTATGGAACATTGTTGATAACTACAAGGACACTGAGCCTGGGCAGTTTCCAAGAAGAAGGGACTGGAAGGGGAGTGGAGAAGGAAAGTCCAGTAGCTGGTAAAACCCAGAACTGACAGTTGGATGTGCCAGTGAGATATTCCAGATCACATCACGTCATGTTTAGTACAGTAACCAGGCCTGGCAGGAAAGGGCTCTCTCAGGAATCGCTCGGGCTCGCTTTTCCAGGATTGCAGTTTCGGTTTCAGGGTTCCTTTTCACTCCCTCTGGGATCAGTCTCAGCGGGTGGTGAGCAGTTGTGCTCTGCATCACTCATACATATATATAGTTGTTATCATTATTACTCTTATTATTCTTATTATTTTAATTTTACTTTTACTCTAATTATTAAATTGTTCTTATGTCAACCGTCAAGTCTCCTCACTTTTGCCCCTGCAGTTCTCTCCCCGATTCCCTGGGTGGGGGGAAGGGGTGGAGGGGGAGGCTGCGAGTGGCTGTGGGTGTTGGCTGCCAGCTGAGTTAAAGCACCCCAGGACCATTTGCTGATGGAGGTGTTGGACTTGCTTTTCCCGCAGCGTGTCCTGTGGGTCTCTATGGGAGGAGCTGCCAGCAGCGCTGCCTCTGCCAGAACGGGGGCACGTGTGACCCTGCCACAGGGCTCTGCACTTGCCCCGAGGGCTGGACGGGGCTGGCCTGTGAGCTGGGTGAGTAACGGGGCATCGGCACCGCTGAGAAACGGGCTGAGGCACAAACATCCCAGAATGGCCTGGATTGGAAAAGCCGTTTAAGATCATGGAGTCCCATCATGAACCCGACACTGACCAGTCCCCGACTGACCCATGTCCCTCAGCACTGTGTCTACACGACTCTTCAATCCCTCCAGGGATGGGGACTCCACCACTGCCCTGGGCAACCAGGCACTGGAACGGGCTGCCCAGGGAGGTGGCTATGTCCCCATCCCTGGAGGGGTTTAAAAGATGGGTAGATGGGGTGCTCAGAGATCTGGTTTAGTAGGGGACAGGTACAGTTGGACTTGATGACCTCAGGGGTCTTTTCCAACCAAGTGATTCTATGATTCCAGGCTCAACAGCCCCAGTTCCCTCAGCTGCTCCTCATCAGACACCAAAAAACTTGTCCCATTTTGGACTTGTTTTTTGGCAGTGGGGACAGCTGGTGTGGCGCTGGCGGTCGTGCCCCGGGGCAAGCGCTGGCGGCGGTGCCACACGCTGCCTGTTCGGGGAGATGGGTGTCTGGGTGGCATTTCACCGTGTGCCTCCTCCCAGAGTGCGCTCAGGGACAGCACGGGCCCGACTGCGAGCAGCGCTGCGAGTGCCACCACGGGGGGACCTGCCACCACCAGACGGGACAGTGCCTCTGCCAGCCCGGCTGGACGGGCCAGAAGTGCCAGCACCGTAAGTGGGGACGCGGGGCTCCGGGCGCCGCGTGCTGCGTCAGTGCCCTGCTGCTGGACACGGGGCCTGGGGATGACTGAGCAGAGAAATAAAGGTTGGATTTTAGGCCTGAAGAGAGAACTTGCAGCTGCTGCGTCTCATCGGAGGTCAACCAGGGATCCCAGGGGGCCACTTGAGGTCAAACTCTCTATCTTAGGGACAACTTGGGCTCATCTGAGATAAGCCAGGAAGCCCTGAGGGGTCACTTGAAGTCAAAATCCAAAGGTGGCCCCTAAGGGGGCAGTTCGACCTCATGTAACCCCAAGTTGGCAAAAAAGGAGGACATTTGCCCTCAAGTAACCCCAATGACCTAAAGTAACCCCACTGGCTAATTAGACTTGGGGTTACTTGAGGTCAAACTCTGTCTTTTTTTCTGAGTTTGACCTCAGGTAACCCCTATGACCTAAAGTAACCCCACTGGCTAATTAGACGTGGGGTTACTTGAGGTCAAACTCCGTCTTTTTTTGAGTTTGACCTCTAGTAACCCCTGTGACCTAAAGTAACCCCACTGGCTAATTAGACGTGGGGTTACTTGAGGTCAAACTCCGTCTTTTTTTTGAGTTTGACCTCTAGTAACCCCTGTGACCTAAAGTAACCCCACTGGCTAATTAGACGTGGGGTTACTTGAGGTCAAACTCCGTCTTTTTTTTGAGTTTGACCTCTAGTAACCCCTGTGACCTAAAGTAACCTCACAGGCTAATTAGATGTGGGGTTACTTGAGGTCAAACTCTGTCTTTTTTTTGAGTTTGACCTCAAGTAACCCCTATGACCTAAAGTAACCTCACTGGCTAATTAGACTTGGGGTTACTTGAGGTCAAACTCCGTCTTTTTTTTGAGTTTGACCTCAAGTAACCCCTATGACCTAAAGTAACCTCACAGGCTAATTAGATGTGGGGTTACTTGAGGTCAAACTCTTGTCTTTTTTTTGAGTTTGACCTCTAGTAACCCCTGTGACCTAAAGTAACCCCAAGGGCTAATTAGACGTGGGGTTACTTGAGGTCAAACTCCGTCTTTTTTTTGAGTTTGACCTCTAGTAACCCCTGTGACCTAAAGTAACCTCACTGGCTAATTAGACTTGGGGTTACTTGAGGTCAAACTCTATCTTTTTTTGAATTTGACCTCTAGTAACCCCTGTGACCTAAAGTAACCGCACAGGCTAATTAGACTTGGGGTTACTTGAGGTCAAACTCCGTCTTTTTTTTGAATTTGACCTCTAGTAACCCCTGTGACCTAAAGTAACCTCACAGGCTAATTAGGTGTGGGGTTACTTGAGGTCAAACTCTGTCTTTTTTTGAATTTGACCTCTAGTAACCCCTGTGACCTAAAGTAACCCCACAGGCTAATTAGATGTGGGGTTACTTGAGGTCAAACTCTGTCTTTTTTTTTTGAGTTTGACCTCAAGTAACCCCTATGACCTAAAGTAACCTCACTGGCTAATTAGACTTGGGGTTACTTGAGGTCAAACTCCGTCTTTTTTTTGAGTTTGACCTCAAGTAACCCCTATGACCTAAAGTAACCTCACAGGCTAATTAGGTGTGGGGTTACTTGAGGTCAAACTCTGTCTTTTTTTTGAGTTTGACCTCAAGTAACCCCTATGACCTAAAGTAACCCCAAGGGCTAATTAGACGTGGGGTTACTTGAGGTCAAACTCCGTCTTTTTTTTTGAGTTTGACCTCTAGTAACCCCTGTGACCTAAAGTAACCTCACTGGCTAATTAGACTTGGGGTTACTTGAGGTCAAACTCTGTCTTTTTTTGAATTTGACCTCTAGTAACCCCTGTGACCTAAAGTAACCTCACAGGCTAATTAGACTTGGGGTTACTTGAGGTCAAACTCTGTCTTTTTTTGAGTTTGACCTCTAGTAACCCCTGTGACCTAAAGTAACCTCACAGGCTAATTAGACTTGGGGTTACTTGAGGTCAAACTCTGTCTTTTTTTGAATTTGACCTCTAGTAACCCCTGTGACCTAAAGTAACCTCACAGGCTAATTAGACTTGGGGTTACTTGAGGTCAAACTCTGTCTTTTTTTGAATTTGACCTCTAGTAACCCCTGTGACCTAAAGTAACCTCACAGGCTAATTAGACTTGGGGTTACTTGAGGTCAAACTCTGTCTTTTTTTTGAGTTTGACCTCAAGTAACCCCAAGTCTAATTAGCCTGTGAGGTTACTTTAGGTCATAGGGGTTACTAGAGGTCAAACTCAAAAAAAAGACTAGAGTTTGACCTCAAGTTACCCCAAGTCTAATTAGCCAGTGGGGTTACTTTAGGTCATTGGGGTTATTTGAGGTCAAACTCCCCCTTTTCAGGCCCACTGGGGCTCACCAAGCTCAGCCAGGCCTCCCGTGTGTCCCTCGAGGTCCATCTCCGCCCAGAGCCGTGTCCTGGGCCCGCGGCGCTGCCCCTGCAGCTGTTCCCGCCCTTGGCCCCGTCCCAGCGCCCTCAGCTTCCCTGGCTGCAACCTCAGCGTTTGCAGAGCCTGGTCCCGGCCCCCCGGGACGTTCCTGCCTCCCCCCGCCCGCAGGTGCACTGAGCTCACACACGAGGTCACTTTTATCATTTATTTCAATACAGCTTTATTTAAAAAAAAAAACCAAACACCTCCCCCCCAAACCCCAGTTCTACCATTTGTTCAAACACGAGCTGGGGTCCTCTCCTCGGTGCCCACGGAGCTGCAGCTCTGCCCCTGGCTGTGCAAACACCTGCCCCGATGCGCACGGCGCAGCCGCGGCTGCCCCGCCTGTGCCAGCACTGACGGGGTGGTTTTTGCATTGATTCCTGAGGCCGAAGGGAAAATGGGGTTCATGGATTTTGCACCCACAGTGCCAACGTCTGTGGCAGCCTGGGACTGCCCCTCTTGTGTTTTGCAGCAGCCTGAGAGCCCAGGAGCTTCTGTCCCAACAGGAGAAGCAGCGAAACTCCAGGACTGGTGCTGTGGTTGACAATAATCCTGTGCTAGCAGCCAGCTCTGCTGCAGCCGTGCCAGGAGTAACCCCCAGAGCCACGTGCTGTGGTCAGACTGTCACCCTGAAGGAGGTGACCGCCAGCACTTTGCTTCAGGCTGAGGTGCCCTGAGCAGAGCTGCTGGCTGCTGCTGTGGCCAGCTCTGGCCACGCAGCAATTGCCCACAGCCATCACTGCCCAGCCAAGGGCAAGAGGGGCCGCTGTCTCCAGCCACACCGCTTGCCAGAGCAGTAACAGCTTCACGGGCTGGCAGAGGCCACCGGTCGTGGCACAGCTCTGCTCTGGCTTGGCAGGAATGACAGGGCCATAAATCAAGTGAAGTGTGTGCCTGCAGAAAATCCTCCCACATCACCTTTTTTGTGTAACTCATCATCTCTCCTGTCTCTGCATCTCTGAAGCTTGTCCGGAGGGGCTGTTCGGGACACGCTGTGCAGAGCACTGTGACTGCGGGGACAATGTGTCGTGCCATCACATCACTGGTGCCTGTGACTGTCCCCGTGGCTGGAGGGGCCGGCGCTGTGAGAAAGGTGAGAGTGTCCCTTGGGTGGCACGGACAGCGCCGTGGGCATCCCTGGCTCAGCAGAAACCGAGGCTCCCTCCAGAGGCTGGGAAAGAGAGAAACTTGGTTTTTAACAAGGGTTACGGGTTGTGGCAAAATATTTTGAGGAGCTGACGGCCCAGCCTGGAAAAGGCTCTTGGGTTGCTGCAAAAACTGGTGCTGTGGGCAGGGGCTGGGGGCAGGGAATGCGGGAAGGGGCTGTGGGCTGGGGCTGTGGGCAGGGGCTGCGGGCAGGGGCTGCGGGCAGGGGCTGGGGCTGCGGGAAGGGGCTGGGGGCAAGGGCTGCAGGCTGGGGCCGGGGCTGCGGGAAGGGGCTGTGGGAAGGGGCTGGGGCTGTGGGCCGGGGCTCTCATGGCTTTCAGGCATTACTGATAAATTCAGACCCAGGCAGGACACTCACAGCTCCCTGCTTGTTCCACAGCCTGCCTGCCGGGCTGGTTCGGGAAGGGCTGTGCCAGCCGCTGCGCCTGTCCCCGGGGCCTGCCCTGCGATCACGTCAGCGGCCGCTGCAGCTGCCCACCGGGCTCCACCGGCCCCGGCTGTGAAAAACGTACGAGGAAGGGAGCGATCTGCTCAGGGTTCTGCTGACGGGCTCTGGGAACACCATGGGCCAAGCCATTGCTACATAAAGTTAAAAAAAAACCCAAACAACAAACAACCAAACAAGAACAAAACCAGCCCAACATCGAGCTGTGCCAGGAGCAGCTCCCAGCCTGGCAGCTGGGTGTGTGCCGCGGTGTTAGCAAAGCGCAGGGAGCCAAGAGGGAGATCAGAGCTCTGTGTTGATCCAGGGGATCAGCAATAAATCAGCATGAAACTGAGCTCCTGTGGATATGAGCAAGTCTGGAAGAGAGGGAGGCACGTGAGCACACTCCTCTCCCAGGGGACAGGGCTGCATTTGCCGTGTCTGTGTGCGTGTGGGGATGGGAGGTTGTGGGGAGCACGAGGGCAGGTAGGGCTGGCATTGCAAAAGGCATCACATACCTGCAGGTCCTCAGTTTTCCTTCAAATCCACAGGTTTCCTGGAGTCAAGGAATCATTTGTGTGCAGGTCCCCTTGCTTTCTGGGTGGCAGAAAACTTTCACTGTCATAAAATCCCGGTTTAAAATAAAAAGGGGGAAAAAGTCTTGCCCAGAGGAGCGGGATAGCTCCCACAAGCAAGTCTGAGTCCCCTGGGTGCCCTCTCTCCTGCCAGCCTGCCTGCCAGGGACCTTCGGAGAGGGCTGCAGTCAGATCTGCCAGTGTGCCGGAGCCACCCAGGAGTGCCACCCGGTCACCGGAGCCTGCATCTGTGCCCCCGGCTTCCACGGACCCACCTGCCAGCTGGGTGAGTCCACGCTGGGATCCTCTCCTCCTTCAGGGGCCTTCACAGGCTGCTGCCCAAAGCTGGGGTTTGTCTGGAAGCCGCAGTGCTGGGATCACTGGTCACCTTTGTCCTCGTTGGCTTGGCCAAGGTCTGGCTTCTTCTGTTCTTACCCATTGCCCAGCACTTACAGCTCAGGAGCCGAGTCCCAGCAAGTGTTTTCTTGCTCCCATGTCCAGGCCCAGCCCTGCAGACAAACAAGAGGCCTCTGCAGCGTCTCTCACTGACTGGTTTTCGATTAAGAGTTCATGCAAACAAACCATCATTCTCATCTGTGGTTTGTTACCTTTTTCCCCTTTGAATTGTGGGCCATTTCCCAGCTGTATCTTCAGCAGAGAGGTGGGGCTGGAAGGGACCTCAGGAGATCACCCAGTCCCACCCCCCTGCCACAGCAGGTTCCCTACAGCAGGTTGCACAGGATGGTGTCCAGGCAGGTTTGAACATCCCCAGAGGAGGCTCCACACCTCTCTGGGCAGCCTGGCCCAGTGCTGTTTCCCTTTTTTTGCACAGAATGCTCCCCGGGGTGGTACGGCCACAACTGCGAGCGGCCGTGCGAGTGCAGGAACGGGGGCCAGTGTGACACCGTCACAGGGACGTGCCACTGCCCGGCCGGATACATCGGCGCCGACTGCAGCACCGGTGAGTGCCCGCAGCCGGGGATGTCGGCTCACGGGAGGTTCCTCAGCAGGAGGGGAACAGTGGTAGGTGCAGACCCTGCCCAGCTGGGAGATGAGATGAGTTGCAGTGAGGGACTCTTGCACTGGCCCATCAGCAGAAAAAGAGCCCCTTGTCTCACCCAACGACCCATGGCTGGCAGCAGCGCCCTGGTGAGGCCGGTGAGCACCGTGCCAGACCTCCTCTGGGAGCGCAGATCGCGTCTGCTGTCTGTCCTAACCATGGAGACATTTTCTTGCTCCATTTATTTTATGCCAGAATAACTCCTCCACTCTCAAGGGCCTGACCCATCTGCCTTTGCACCACGGCCTCTCCCTGCTCAAAGCAAAGGAACTCTGAAAGCTCTTACCCTGCCCTGCCAGCCGCGCTGTGCCCCAGCGCCAGGGCTGGAGACTCCTCCTGCCTCCCATCGCCGTGCTCCTGTGCCATTGCCCAGTCTGCCCTTCACACATCCCCAGCTGTGCTCTGGCGTGACCCAGGTCTTCTTCTCGCCAGGCTGTCCTGCTGGTCGCTACGGCAAGGACTGTGCAGGGGTGTGCTCCTGCGGGGACGGTGCTGCCTGTCACCCTGTCACCGGAGACTGCGTTTGCCCTCCAGGAAGAGCTGGTCCTACCTGCGAGCAAGGTATTAATATATAAAATATATACATTTATAAAATACATATTTGTATAAAACAGGCTGAGGGGAGGAGACCTTCTCACTCTCTACAGCTACCTGAAAGAGGGAGGAGAGATATCTCTAAGTCAGCCGCAGGGCTGTGCGTCAGGACGAGTGGGTGTTCCGGGCAGTGGGGCTGGAAAAGCTCCTGAGCAGGAACCGATTTCCTGGCCCTGAGTCCTCTGCCCACACCATGCCGGGGCCCACGTGCCCACTGCCACCGCCTGTCGTCCCCCAGGCTGTGAGGAGCAGCGCTACGGGCCGGGCTGCCAGCAGACCTGCTCCTGCCGCAACGGCGGGCGGTGCGACGCGGCCGACGGCTCCTGCTCGTGTGCGCCAGGGTGGACGGGAAAGTCCTGCGAGTCAGGTAAAGCTGGTGCATTGTCCTGCACCGGCCCAGCAACCGTGGAGCTTGCCCAGTTTGCTTCATCCTGGGTCGTTTCTGTCATTCCCCCCGTGCCTGTTCTGCCTGGTCACATCCCAGCCCCCCAGGCACAGGAGCGGGGCCGGGGCCGGCTCTCTGGCCGCTGAGCAGCCCTGTCCCCGTGTCCCCCCTGCAGAGTGCCCCCCAGGACAGTACGGTGCCGAGTGCCAGCTGCGCTGCGCCTGCCTGCACAACAGCACCTGTGACCCGGGGACCGGAGCCTGCCGCTGCGCCGCAGGCCGCTACGGACCCCTCTGCCAGCACAGTGAGTTGTGGCGGCCACAACACCCCGTCTATCCTGCCTGGGGGGCTGGGAGCCAGCCACGGCAGCACCCGCTGTGCGAGGGGCCCCGCCTCGTTCCCGTGATGGCAATAACTCCTAACTCTCTTGGTGCACAGTGGCTTCCAATTCCTCCTGTTTGTGGCCCATGCATTGCTGCAGATGCACTTCAGTTGGGTACTGACCCCCCACTCTTCAGAGGGAGATACTCTTAGTTCCTCAGTGACCACTCACTGTTGTTTCTAACCCATTAATAACCTTTGTATCTTTGCTGCCACTTGCAGCAATATCCCCCACATCCCCCGAGGCTGCAGACCCGAGAGCCTTGCTGGCACACTGTCCCCTGGGCACTGGAGTGCCACACCCAGGCCTATCTCTAGCCATCCTGGTTTCATCCCCCTCCCTCATCACATCTAGTTTGAAGCTTTTCTGATGACCCCCACTAACCATGGAAAACATCTTTTTGCCCCTTGGAGACAGATGTGCCCCATCATTTGTCAGCAGGCCTGGTGCTGTATGGTCCAACCCATGGTCAAAAAACCCCAAATTCTGCTCCTTGCACCAGGCTCAGAACCAGGTATTTAATTCCTGGCTCTTTCTAATCCTTGTCTCGTCGCTCCCTGTGATGGGAATGACAGAGGAGAACACTACCAGTGCACCCCATCCCTTTAGAGCCCCAAAGTCCCTCTTAATTGCCCTCAGGCTTCTTGTTCAGGTCTCAGTATTGCCTACTTGGAAAATCAATAATGGACAGTAATACTTGGGCCTTACAAGAGCAGGAAGTTTTCTTTCTACATTTTTCAGCCAGGCCCCAGGTAGGCAGCAGACTTCCCTGTGCATATCAGGCCTTCTGTCCCCTTCAGAAGGGAGTCCCCTGGGACAATGAACTGTTTTTTTAGTCTTTACAGATGCAGGGCTTAGGGTTCCTTAACCTTGGGAAGGTTTCCAGGCTGTGGGAACCATTATTGACATTAAGGACAGATTTTATTTGCAGGGCTGTTGTGTAAGGGAATGTGGGAGGCTGGGGCTGTGACGGGGGGACGCTCTCTGTGCTGGGCAGGAACCCGCCGCCATTCCCCTTGTCTCCCGAATGTCTCTGGCTGTGTGGAGGGAGGATGGGGAGGCCTCTGATGCACGAGCCTCTGCTGGGTTGGGAGCGGGAGCACAGGCTGCTGGTCCCACAGTCCATCCCCCTCCTCCTCAGTTCCATCCCTGACCCGAGGGGTCCCTCCACCCGGGCACACCTCCCACGGCTGAATTCCTCACCGGAGCCCGATACCAGTGCAAGGGCGGGGCAGGCCCTCCACCCCCACACCTGCGTGGCCGCACGCACCCACCGGGGCTGGGCCTGGGCGGCCCCATCAGCCGCGGAGCCGGGCGGGCCCTTCGTCCTCCGCCGGCCAGACAAGATGGCGGCGCAGCAGCGCCTCGCGCGCCGCCCACCCGCCTGCCCTGCGCGAGCCGCTCCCGCCGCGCGCCACGTTTGCCCGCCCTGGCCGCTCGCGCTACTGGGGGCCGTTTAACCCGCCCGCGGTTGCCCCTGGCAACGCCCCCGCCGCGCCAGCTCCGCCCGCGGGTTTCCCCGGTCCCCGGGATCCCGCCCGTTCCTCCTCCCACGCGCTCAGCCGCCGAACTCACCGCCCCCGCCGCCATGTTCCCCGCAGACAGAGCGCAGGCCGCGCTTTCGCCGCCATTAAACCGTCCGCGGTTGCCTCTGGCAACGACACCGCCCCGTCAGCCCCTCTCGCGAGATCGGCTGCTCCTGAGGGGACCTTCCGGTTCCGGCCCCGCAGGGTCACCCGGGGCGGGTCACACAAGATGGCGGCCCCAGGGGTGACTTCACAGCCGCTCTGGGGCTGTCCCCGGGCTCGCGCACCCTCACGGGGAAGGAGCCGCTCCTCATCCTCAGGGGGAACTGCCTGCGCCCCAGCTTGTCCCCGCCGCCCCTTGTCCCGGCACTAAGCACCGCTTGTCCCCACCGCCCCTTGTCCCGGCACTAAGCACCGCTTGTCCCCACCGCCCCTTGTCCCGGCACTAAGCACCGCTTGTCCCCGCCGCCCCTTGTCCCGGCACTAAGCACCGCTTGTCCCCGCCGCCCCTTGTCCCGGCACTAAGCGCCGCTGGCCCCACCACTCAGATACTGACGAGCACTGACCAGCCCCCTCAGGCTGCTCTTCCCGGGCCGAGCGGCCCCAGCGCTTAGCCTCTGTCCTCTCGGGCCCGGCTCGGTGCTTCTCCCTGGGGGCTGGCGGAGGCTTTATGAAGCAGCTGCCTGCAGCCCAGTTCAAACATTAATAATTAATCTCCCCGCTCGGCTCCATCCCAGGTTGTCCCCCGGGCTTCCACGGACCCGGCTGCCGGGATCGCTGCGACTGTGCGCACGGAGCGGGCTGTGACCCGGCCACCGGCCGCTGCCAGTGTCCCGCGGGGCTGCGGGGCGAGCGCTGCCAGACAGGTACCGTCCCCCTGCCTCCCCCGGGCCGCGGGCTGGCCGTGCAGGTGCCGCATCTCGCCTCTCCCGGCAGGCTGCCAGGAGGGAACGTACGGCGAGGGATGCCGGCAGCTCTGCGACTGCGCCAGCAACGCGCCCTGCCACCCAGTGACGGGTCGCTGCCTGTGTCCCCCGGGGAAAACCGGCCCCCGCTGCGACTCAGGTGAGTTGAGACAGAGCTTGGGAAGGTGAGAAAGGGGATGGTGCAAGAGAAGCAGTGACCAGGGATGAGAAGCCCAGTCCCAAAGGGATGCAAAACCTCTCTTGTTGGAGCTGAGTTCTCATGGAAGGGAGATTTCTTTTTTGTGTGGCCTCTCAAAGAGTCAGAGGGATCTGAACAGCAGCAGCTGCCTCTCCAGCCTCTACCCATAGTCAGATCTGAGTGCAAACGCACTCCAGCCTCAGTGCCCCTGTGTTTGTCTCACCAGAGTCATAAAGCTGGGGCTCAAATGCCAAAGGAGCAGCTCACTGGCCTTGGGATGCTCTGATGTCCTGTGTCACCAGAGCTCAAGAGCAGGCTGGGGTCGGGGGTGAGGCAGAAAGCTCTCTGCCTTCTCTTGCACTCTGCCTCCTCTGCCAGTTCTGCTCTTGCACAACGGGAAACATCTGAGCATTTCTGCTCGGCTGTGGGAGCAGGCTGAGCCTGCAGCACCGGGGCTGAGCCTGCAGCACCGGGGCTGAGCCTGCAGCAGTCCAAGTGTCTCTCTGTCCCCTCACCAGACTGCCAACCGACCAAGTACGGCCCGGACTGCAGCCTGACCTGCCAGTGCGCTCCCAGCAGCTCCTACTGTAACGCCCAGAACGGGCAGTGCCTCTGTCTGAGCGGCCACCTGGGACCGACGTGTCGGGAAGGTGACGTGGGGGGCGGTGCCGCAGTCCGGGCGCGGTGGGGGAAGCCGTATGGAAAAGCAAACGGCTGCAGGGGGGGGATGCTGTGGTACCCGTGCTCTGGCCGTGGCTCATGCTCATCAACTAAACCCAGTAACACCAGTAGCACCTGCTTCTTCCCAAGGTATCATTTGTTCACCATCATCCCAGTGTGCCCAGGGCAGTTGAGATTGGATGTGAGGAAGAATTTCTTTGCTGAAAGGGTTCTGAGGCATTGGAAGGGGTTGCCCAGGGCAGTGGTGGAGTCCCCATCCCTGGAGGGACTGAAGAGTTGTGTGGACACAGTGCTGAGGGACATGGGTCAGTCGGGGACTGGTCAGTGTTGGGTTCATGATGGGACTCCATGATTTTAAAGGGCTTTTCCAATCGAGGCAATTCTGGGATTTTCACAGGGCTGTCAGCGTGCAGCCTGTGTCCTCCCTTGTGCCTGGGGTGATGGTGAACAAATCATAAAGCTGTTCAGCTGTCTGACCCCAAATGTCCCATGGTAAAGCCAGGACACCAAGCCCACTCTTTTCTGGGTGCACTGGAACAAAATATCCCGTGCACCAACCATGGTGGAACAAAACCACACACCTTACCTCTGCCCCAGCCACGGCTGAGCCTGTTGGGTCAAAGCGCCTGCCCCATGGGTGCTGGATGGTCTCACTTGCTTTCCAGGTGGTCCTTCTCATCTGCTGCCAGCCGAGCATCCCTCCTGGGTCCCAGGTCAGTAACAGCTCCCAGTGAGTGGCCAAAGCAACCCAAAAATGCTGCCTGGCTTGAGGCAACAGAGCCCGCAGCAGGACCAGTGCTCCCAGTTCATGCCTTCCCCTGGCAGGATGGGCAGTGGGACTGGGGCTGTGGCTGGGTCAGCCCCGCAGCATCTCTGCTCCAGAGCTGTGGGCTCTTGGCAGTGAGGATTGACCTGTCCTGGCTTCTCTTCCAGCTGAGCAGCCCCTGGCACCCACCGCGTCACCTCCGCCCCGGCGTGGGCTCTGGCCAGCCGAGCAGTAGCTCCTGCAGCTGCTGAGAACGTGCCCTCAGAGTCACCAAGCAGCCACCTGAAGAAGCCAAGGACCTGTTTAACAAAAGCATTCCAAGCCACACGAGCTGTTATCATCTCCTGACAGACTAAGCTGCTGCATTCGGAGCTGTCTGATGGCTCTGGTTCACCGCAGTGGCACGGGCTGGCGTCCGGGCTCACACGCCGACGCCGGCGCACGCCCTTGGCCAGGCACCAGCAGGACCCGTTCAGAAGCGATCACTTCTGGTCAGCGGACAGCAGACCTTGACAGCTCGTGGGAAATTGCTGGCCGTCATCTTTTGGGTGCCTGGCTTGAGGAGGGGGCTGAAATTGTGGTCAAAAATAAGTATTTCTGCAACAATATTTACGGGCAGTTGCACAGCAGTGTTGTCAGAACTGATGGCTGGACGTGCCCGGCTCTCCTGAGATCACCTCTCCTGCAGAAGTGCCACCTCACTTGATTGTTTTTTACTTTTTTTTAATTTGAATTTGCAGTGGTCTTTTACTGTCAAGACATGGGGCTGTAGTGCTTAGTGCTTACCACAGCTCCTCTGCAGAGCTGGTGGCCACAGCCCAACCCTCTCCTGTCAGCCTGAGTCCAGTGCCCCCTGGTCACATCCCCTGCCTTGCTGTCAGCACGGTCTGCTCTTGAGGAGCTTTGCAGGGGGGTCAGGAATTGGTTTTTCATACCAGGAGTACGTCAACCCACTTGAGCTGCCCACATAATTTGCTCCACCAAAAAGCAAACCTAAATTAAGAGTAATAATTAGAGATACAGTATGGACAGACACAAAGCTCATGTGTGGTCCAGTAGATGGAAATCCCTATTTAAGTGTTTTTGCCCCAGCCTGGGACCCTGCAATGTTTTTCCATCAGAGCTGGGATGGGGATGGAGAATGTCATTGCCCAGCTGCCGGGGCCAGCAGCCTGCCCAAGCCGGCCCCTCCATCTCCTTGCACAAAGCTCGTGGGGAGTTGAGCCCCAGAGCCCACAACGTCACAAGAAGCCAGGCTCAGCGAAGGAGATGGGACGTCCCGTCCCAGCACGTCTGCCTCTGCTGCTGCTGCAGCACAGCCCTGCCCAGGCGCTTGGCCTTTAAATTATTCCCACAGGGGCCAACTGAAAATAATAAGAGAGTTGTTTCTTTTCCTGATGGAACTTACTTTAAGGTGTATATAACTTGTAATTTTTTGCTAATTCTTTTCTTATTTCTTCCTTAACAGTATTTTTTGCATTAGATATCATTATTGTGGAGAAATAATGTTAATATAAGTCTGTAGTGAAGGACCAACATTGTGTAATTAAGGTTGTATGTTGTATGATTGAGAAGCAGGGAGCAGGAAGATTTTGTCCACGTGCCAAATGACCCCGATCAATCCTGCTGGTCTCGCTGCCGACTCTCCCGACAATCACCCGCGTTGTGACGTTTGCCTCGGAGCGACGCTGCGTTGGACGAAGGTTTCTATTTATTTCCTTGGCCGGTTGGAGCAAACACAGCCTCTGCCAGAGATGGAGCAGCCCCTGCCCACGCACCCGAGCACCCAGCACGGCGAGCTGGGCTCCACGGGGTGACCAAAGCGCTGGCTGTGGACCTGGGAGCCAGCGGGTGCAGCTGGAGGGGTGACAAGTGATGTCACTGTACCGTGTGTCCGGGGACTGAGGTGCAGAGAAGTGCTCTGTCCCAATGTCCCTGCTCCATGAGAGCATGGAAACATAGCCCAGGCTTAAGCATGGATCCGTCCTGTCCCGGTACAGCACAAGAGCCTGAGCTGCAGCTCCGTGGCTCCGGGCAGCTCTTGGACTAAACCATCTGAGCATGGGACTGCAGCTACTCTGTATATATATTTTTTTATATAATTATTTTTTTCCTATTCCCTAATACAGTTTGTTTGCCTCCTGTTTTCATGTAGCTAGTGTCTCTCTTTTTGCATCCCATCTCCTCTAATTTAGCACTGATGAAAAATTTAAATTCCTCCACAGTTAAGAGAAATAAACAGAAAGCCTCACCGAATTTCTATTCATTTCTGTATCTCTCAGTCAATTACACTTGAAACATGCAGCAGCTGACAGCTATTCTGGAGGATTGTTCCCGAGATGTGTGTAAGTCAAGAATGAGCAGAAGCCAGAAGGATGCTGCCAGCAGAAAGAAACTCTTTTCAGAGCTGCTGGTGGGGACCCCTGGCTCCTCAGCACTGGTGGGACAGGGAGCCGAGGTGCTCTCACTGGGATCCATGAATTCAGTGTTACAGAATCATGGGATAGAATCACAGAATCGCCTGGTCAGAAGAGACCTCTGAGATTGAGTCCAGCCGTACCTGTCCACTACTGAACCAGATCTCTGAGCACCTCATCTCCCCGGCTTTAAACCCCTCCAGGGATGGGGACTCACCCACCTCCCTGGGCAGCCTGTTCCAGTGCCCGAGAACCCTTTCAGTGAAGAAGTATTTCCTGACATCCAATCTGTACCTCCCCTGGCACAACTTAACATTGCCTCTCATTCTATCACTAGTTATCTGGGAGAAAGGTAATTTAATTAATTGTTAATCCAGTTAATCCTTTAAAAGCAATGCTGCCCCTGGGAGCCCAAACCCAGGCAGTGCCCAGAGCCACCTCACCCCAAAATGCCAGTTGCTGTTCCCTCTCCTCGAGCTGTGACCAGCTGAGCACCCCAGACCAGTCTCTGCCACTGCCCCAAGGGCACCAAACATCCCAGTCTGGAAAAACCCAGCCGTGACCTGCTCAGCTATGACAGAACCTCCCTGCCTCGTTAATCACTTGGTGCTAATTCTGGGGGAGAAGGGGAGCAGAGGGGACGGCTCTGCCCCAGGAAGGCAAAGGTTTGAACCTCTCCAGGGGGACTGAATCCCCCCACCTCCTGCCTGGCACATCCACGCACCCACCTCTGGAGATGGGAAAGGCTGCGTGGCTCCTCCTCATCCTCCTGGCTCGCTTGTCCACTGGGACTTGCAAATTGCTTCCCTCTGGCTGGCGCATTCAGCTTCTGGCCCATGAGAACAATTCTGACAGCATCAGCCTTTGGCATCTGCACTGAGAGTCAGTGGGCATCACCTCACAGATGTGCTCAAAAGAACCAGGAATAATTGTGCAGAAAAAAATTTAAAAGGAAAGGAAAAAAAACTCAACCCAAACCAGGAAGGAAAAACTGAGTCAAGGAATAAGCCAGCATGCAGATTTCAGTTCCTAAAACTTCTCAATTCGGGTTTGCTCTCCCCATGGCCCAGAGGTCAGCAGGGACGGGGACGGCAGCACGAGCCAGGTCAGAGAGCCCAGAGCGCAGCCGCAGCCTGTCCAGCCGAAGCCAGCGCCGTGGCTGCCTCCTGCAGCCCGTTCCAGGGCATTACTGGCAGTGTTGGCCCCGAGACCTGGACGCTGGGTTCACATTGATCAGCTGCTGTCACGGCTGCTCCAAAGACCTGTCCTGAACAATAAAATCTGCTGCCTGTGACTGCTCAAGACAAATGAAATTCAAGAAGAAAGGATCTCCCGCTCCCTTCTTGCTATGGGCTCAGTCTGCAGAGGTTTGAAGACCCCCGACCCAAGTCAGTGCAGAGGCAGAGGCACCCCTCCTTGGCTGTACGCCTACACGTCGGTCTCTATCCGCAGCCGCTCCATCCGCCGCACGTTGCACTCCACCGCAGCGCGGCTGGTGATCTGCCGAGCACAGGCCTGGGGGAACCAGCCCCGCTCACCATCCCGCAGCCGCTCACCCCAGCACCAGCCTGGGAGAAGAACAGAGCTGGTCACCCAACCAGGAGGGGCCACAGCTGCTCGGAAGGAGAGGGCTGCACCGTTCCCCTCCCCGGGTGCCAGCTAGAGGTGTCCAGGGGAAGCTTCGCAGGGGAGGAGGTTTCTGATTGACTGCCTGTTCTGGGGCAATTCTGAGCAAGCTGGGCACAGCATCACGGGTAAGTGACACAGCAGCCACCTATGGCAGTGCCACCTCCATCAGCCTCTGGGGACCCTCTGTCGCCTGCTGGGTCACAGCACCAGCCAGGGACATGGACCCCACCAGCAGCTCGGGCTTCCTGGAAGCCTCTGAAAATGGCTAAAATCCCAGTTCACTGAGACCACTGAAGCTCTTCCCCCTCCCCATAGCTCTGCCTCAGATAAAACTTCCCCGGCCACTGCTCCCCAGCACTCACCGTCCTCTCCGCCCAGCACCAGGACCACGTCAGCCTGCTGCAGGGAAATCTCGTCTGCTTGTTTAGCCAGGTAGGCACGGGTTATCTCCACTTGGCTCAGATCTGCAGGGAGGATGGCAGGGACAGAGTGAGAAGGCACAGCCAGGACCTGCAGCCCAGCTCCCCTGTATGGCCAGCACCCCTGCTGCCAGGGCTTGGCAGCATGTCCTGCTCCGTTCCCCTCCCGCCCTTATCTCTCCAAGCACATGGGAAGGGGAAGCCAAATCCCTTCTCATTGCCAGCCTGAGGCATTCCTGGAATTTCACGCTACCTCCTAAGAAATGTATTTAATGTTTATTGTGATTGATCACTTTATGGGAGGCAACTCCTAGGAGCAGGGCGTGGTACCCCGAGTTCTCCTCTCCATCGACACACGTCCTCAGCCCCTTCTCCAGCAGGACAGGTATGGACAGGATAGAAACCTGTGTCTGCAAATGCCCCAACTCTGGCCCAACTGCTAACCCCCACCCAGCCAGGCCTGACCCCAGCACGCCGGTACGGTACCTCCTTTAGGAGTGGTGTCAGGCTTCTCCTTCTCTCTGTGCATCAGCGCAGCGATCCAGCGGGCCCGGTCACTCCTGGCAGAGGGAAAGCACATATGACAAAGAAAACCTTAGAAACAGCAGCTGTGTTGCTGGCAGGAGCTGGGAAATTCCCAGCAGGATGAAGGATTTCAAGGGAAGTCAGACTGGACAAGCATTCAATCAGAGAAGATACTTCAATGTGAAGTGTTCCTCACAAGCATTCAACATGAAGATACTTTTCAAGCGGTACACACTGCCCAGCTGCTTTGCTTAATTTGGGCAGGAAATTATATGGGAATATAATTCCCATTATATGGAAATTATAAGGGAAAACTAAGGGAGAGAAGGGAACAGAGCGAGGGGAGAAGCCCGCACAGGTCTCCCTTCCTGGGAGGAGTGGGGAGGGAAAAGGTGCTTTGCAGAAGCCAAAGGGTGATTTCCACCAGTTTATCCCACAGCAAGGACATGTCCCCCAGGAAATGCCACTGGGTCACTCACAGCGTCTCTGCCGACAGCACGACCTCCTCCCGCCTGCCCTCGCTGTCCCTCTCCATCACCACCCGCAGCAGGTGCCCGCCGGCCGTGCCGCGGGCTGCGCCACCGCTCCCCGTCTTGCCAGGCGGAGGGGAAGGTGGGTCTGTGTTCTCGATCTTCTCCACCGTGACCTGGTCCAGCGTGGCGTAGTTCATGACAGTGTAGCTCTCCTCGCTGCAGCGAAGATGGGATTGGCACCTCAGTGACACGCAGCCCCCGAGCTGATGCCGCCGGTGGGGACTGAGCTGCTGTGAGGTTCAGCAGGCATCACCGAGGTGACCATCACAGCCAGGACATGAGCTGATGCCCAGGGGTGGGACGTGGCTCTGCAGATTTGTTGGACACCCCCAAACAGGAGCAGAGCCAAGGGCTTTGGGCTGGGGGACTGGCTAACAAGGGACACTTCAGTTAAGGTCAAAACAGGGAAATCTCCAGAATCTCTTAGGCTACGTGCTGCTTGAGAATTGAGATCTGAATCCCCTAGTTGTTGTGTAGGGAAAGGAAGGTCTCCCCCAGCCTTACCTCTTCTTCTTGGTGATGATCAGGACGTCGTTGAACAAGAAGAGGTGGCAGAGCCGGCCGGCGCCTCGGCGGAAGATGCCCGGCTCTTCCGACAGCAGCAGGTGCAGCTCCCCCCGCTTCAGCAGCCAGCGGGAAGCAGAGATCAGTGGGAAAGGCTGAAACAGACCCAGGGAAAGCCGGACTTACTCCTTGTCTCACATGGGGCAGGTAAAATCCAGTACAGAACCTGCACCTGAACCCACAGCAGACCCTGGGGTCAGTTGGGATGGACACATCAAACGCTCCCAAACATCTTTTCCAGGAGACTTTCCTGGAGGTGAGCGGGGACGTGGAGCAGCCGTACGCCAGATGAAAGCTCAGAGCAAGGCAGAGGAGCAAGTGGGGGGTGGTGAGGGAGCATGGATGACCCAGGACTCTCTGCTGAACCCTCCAAGCTGGCAGGGTGAGTTCCCAATAAATTATTTATAAGTCAGAACAGCAGGAAAAAATGGTCACCCTGGGCATGAAGTAGCGATGCTGCTTGTGGCAGCAGTGGAGCTCCAGCGGGTCCAAGGACATCACACACCCCAGATTTTCTTTTTCCTCCACTGCCACAAGTCCTCACCTTCTTCTTTCCAAACTCCAGCTGTTTCTGCAGGGTGTACATCTGCTCTGTCCTCTCCATAGCACGAGCTCCCTCATTGCAGTTCTTAACCAGCTGGGGAAAGAAAAAAACACCACAAAGGGAGTGGAGAACAGCAAGAGGCTGAGCCCACCCGTCCCCGTGCAGCATGAGAGCGGCTGGTGAGGGGTTGAGGCAGGAGAAACAGCTGAGTCCCAACACAGGTTTGGGGAACAGCAGCTGGAGGTTCTGCTGCCACAGAGAGAGATGGCACTGTTCCTCTGCCCAAGTGAAACCACACCAAAACCGAGTTTCACCGAGGAGCAATAGGAAGAGGGGGAATGAATCGTCTGGAGAGAGGAGCTTAAGACAGGGGGACAAACGATGGAAGAGTTAGAGGGGAGGACAAAACCCTCCCACAGGCAGGGGCAGCAGCCCCACCTTCGACACCTCTGCCAGATGCCCTCCAACCTGGGGAAGGGTGGCCCAGCATAGCCCAGCCAAATGAGCCAGCAGGACAGACCTCGAGCGGCAGGAGCACATTGCCAGGAGCCAGTCTTGAGGGGGACAAAAGGAAGAGGTGCCACTGCTGCTTTGGTGGCCGTGAACACTGCTTTGGTGGCCATAACCTCCATGGCATGTGACCTTGTATGAATGGCCACCAGATGGGAAAGCAGATGGAGGTGAGACATGGGAGCACAGCAGCGCACGGCTCCCAAGCACCACGGCTCCTGCTGCTCCTTCACTCCTCTACACTTGGCTCTTTGCCTAAATCTCCAAAACCCACAGCAAGTCAGTGAGGCAGCTCGCTGTCACCTCGAGGGAGGGCACTCATGGAGAAGGTGATACCAAAGGGACAAAGAGGAAAGAAGAAAAGATGACAAGGAAAAACCAAGATGAGGTGAAAAGGTGAACAAGAGAGAAGATGTGCACATCCAGCAGCTATTTGGAGCTGAGAAATCTCAGGTGAAACGATGTAGGGAGGAAAAACAAGAGGGCAGAACGGCAGCTCGGGGCCCGAGCATGCTGGGAGGAGGAGAGGTGGAGGGTGCAGCCGGGTCTCACCTTGCTGATGGCCTTCAGAGCTCTGGTGGCAGCTCCGTACGCTGCAGTGCTCGCTTTTGTTTTTTGACAGACAGTCTAGAATTTAAAGATAAAAAGCTTTGGTGACATTGCAAGGCAGAGAACTGCCCACCCCCCACTTCCCTGGGGTTTCAGGACGTGACACACGCTCCAGGAGTTCCTGATGGTCAGCCTGGCAGCGGGACAGCATCCAAAGCCAGGTCTGACAGTGCTCGTGGCTGTGGAGCTGGCTTCTGCTGGGGCTTTCACATCAGGTACGTGCCTGAGCATCACTGTCAGTCACCCCACACACCGGGCATCCCCCTGGCCCTCATCCTGCAGCCCATCACAATCTGGGAGCAGACACCAGAAATCCCACATCCAGCAGCTTTGCTGTCCAGAAATCCCAAATTTCAATGAAGCTTGTGCAAGACCTGCTTTCCCTTCCTGAAACAGGACACTCATGTCACCCCAACCTGGGTATCCAGACACAGCACGGGGCACAGAAGAACCTCAGGTCACTCAGCTGGATGGCACTGAGACACAAAGTGTCACTCACAGAGCTTTAAGCTGCAGATCTGACACCCACAAGAAGCAAATCCTCTGGGTCTAAATCCCAAATACAGGCTCAGGCACCCCAGGCTCGGCTCCCAGAGGGACAGCAGTCCAAGCACAAGGCTGTCCTGGGCTCAGCAAACCAAAGCTGGGTATAACACAGTCACCTCCTCAGAGGTGCCAAGCAATGCCACCGTGTGACTTACTTACATCCAAGAGCAGAGGAAGCCGTGTTACTCTCTGCATAGGGAGAATGAGAAATGATATCATTGGCAGGCCTCCACATTCTGGTTTCCTTTCAATTTGTTTCAAGGTCTCTTTAAATAAGGGGTTTGTGGTTCTGGAATAGGACAAGAAAGCTCCATTAACTCCCTTCTTCAGTTCTCAGATTTTCCAGCAGCTTTCCATGCAGGAGAACTGCAGTACAGCAGCAGCACTGCCCCTGGTGCTCAACAGCAGCCTGCTGAGTGCACAGCTCGGGTGGAAAAGGGACTGATCTGTCAGCAGGTGGGGAAAAACACCTAGAGATGCTGGGTCCACCAAAAGGCAGGTAAAGCCAACAGCAGACACGAACTTGATGTGTACTACCAGTATGATCTGGAGATGAACAACCTCCACAGGTGTCCCTACACATCCCATAGGTGTTACTGACCTCAGCAAGAGCCATCTGATATCAGCATGTGGTAGCATCACTCCCACTTATCCCCACCCTTCCCCCTTCTTACAGCACAGCATCCCAGAAGGGCCTTGATTGGAAAAGACCTTTAAGCTCATCGAGTCCAACCATGAACCCAACACTGACCAGTCCCCACTGACCCATGTCTCTCATCACTGTGTCTACACGACTCTTCAATCCGTCCAGGGATGGGGACTCCACCACTGCCCTGGGCAACCCCTTCCAATGCCTCAGAACCCTTTCAGCAAAGAAATTCTTCCTCACATCCCATCTCAGCTGCCCTTGGCACAACTTGAGGCCATAAACCACAAACCATGTCCTAATCACCCGACACGGCCACGCTGAGGTCTGGGAGTTGAGCTCTGCTCAGAAAGGAGACAGCCTTTGTCCAGACAAGGACAAATCCCACGGGAAAGTCGTCGTCCCAGCTGCAGCAGCCTGAACCCTGCAGCCCAGAGACCCCTGTAAGCGGCTCCTTTGCCAGCCCCAGCCCTGAGCACGCAGCAGAACTCACAGCAGCTTCTGAAGTGTCCTCTGCTGGTAGACTTCATTGGAGCAGTAGCTGACGTAAGGGTGGAAGTGGCTGGAGGCGTGTTCTTCCACTATGTCACTGATGTCAGGAATCAGGAGGTTTTCTTGGTGCCGCTTCTCTAAGTCTTCAAAGAAGCTAGGGAGAGAATTTCAGATAACCTCACTGCATGATTTGGGCCGGACAAACCAAGCAGATGTTTAACAGTGTTCCCACTCCTCCCGTTTTCCCAGAGGAGACAAGGCCCTGGATCTCTTCTACACGGGGTCAGCTCTGCTACAGGGACGGGGAATGCAGCTCCTGAGCTCCCTGACCCTGGGTGCACACGCTTCCTCCATCCCACACGAGACCCCTGCTCCGCTGCAGCTCTCCAGGAAGATTCGTTCCTGCACACCAGGGCCACTCCACACCCCCGCAGCCGGTCCCAGCCTGTGCTCTGGCTGCTTTCCCGCAGGGACAGGGCTCCCCAGCCGCCCCAGGCGCCCACTCCCGAGGTGTTTGCTCTCCACCTCCCAGGGAGCAGAGCCCACGCTCACGCTGGCTCTTTGAAGGTGCAGTTTCAGTCTCGGCACCTGAGCGATCGCCCACCTGGGCTCAGGGAACAAGCAGCCGCCCAGTGCGGTCGCTCAGCGGCACTGGAGCCGTGGCTCTGCCAGCTCCACCTGCCCCTCTCACCTGCCCAGAGGCAAAGGCAGCACTGGGAACCCCAGGAGGAATTTCCAGGCAAACAGGAGTGTCCCAGGCACAGGGACAGGGCTCAGCCAGCTTTTGGTGCCTGACTGCAGCCACACAACTGAGCATCACCACTATAACCCATTAAAAAACTGGGTGTTGGGGTAACAGACCCTTCAACAAAACATCCCAGTCCTGAGCATGTTCTGGCAGGGAGTTGTGACACGAGGGTGAAGGGCAGTGGGTGGGATGTCTCAGCACCTTCAACAACCCAGGGGACGGTTCTTTTTACACAACAAATAAAGGGAGCCCCACAGCCCCGCTCACCTGGTGCTGATGGTCAGGATGTCACTGATGTTGGAGAAGAGGTGGTGGTGCTCTGTCTGCGTCATGGTCTCCTTCAGCTCCTCTGACCTCATGAAGTGGCACACCAGGATGCTCAGGCTGTGCATGTAGGAGTACTCTGAAGTGATGATCTCAAACATCGCCTGAGAAAAGCAGTGAGGATGTAACGGCACAAACTGACCAAACAGGGCAGTGAATTCAAACTTGCTCTGTCTTGTTTACATCCAGCTGTCCCAAAGCCACTGGAAATGACTTTGCTCCAGTAATACAGCATCCCCTGTATCATCTCATGCATTGCCTGCCCTACAGCAACAACTTCAGTGTGTTTTAGGACACTTGGGCATTAACAAGCTACACCACTAAGATGTTTTCCCTTCCAATGGCTGTTTCCCATCAGCATCTGAAGAAGTTGTCTGCTTCCCCGCCAAGACACCCAGGAGAGCCCTCCCAGTGCTGCCCAGTCCCAGCAGCAGCTCACACACCCCTGGATGAGCCCAGCCCCACTCCGACCGACCCTGGACGCAGCCACGCGTGTCCCCGCTGCCTCTGGCCTTCACACTGCACTTGGCCATGTCTAAGGCTCCTCTCACCTCCTGCCGTTTGCGCTCCTCGGGGGATATCTTCTGCAGGATGCCGGCTTCCAGCACCTGCAGGTGGGAGATGGGATCAGCAGAGAACCTGGCTGGGGACTGACGGTCCTTGCACGCCCTCTAGTGCAGTCCAGGGCTCTGCCCACCCTGCCGAAACCACCAGACATCCCACCACAGCATGGCCCATCACGGCATCACCCGCCGTGGCCAATCCTGTTTGCAGGAGGAGATGGTTCTCCCCAAGGGCTGGCAGGGCAAGCCCGGGTACCCAGCAGCAGCACCTGCCTTCCCCCCATCTGCGGGTGAAGCTCTCGCAAGCACAACCGCAGCAGCTTGGCCGGCATCCCAACGAGCCGGGACAGGAACCTGCACGTCCCAGCCCAGACATGTCCAGTCCCAGAACATCCCACTGCAAAGACTAACATTGCAGAATTAGCCACTCAGGGCTTGTCTGGCAGCTCAAATTGCTTTCAAAGCACACACAGCTCTGCTGTGACATGGCACGAGCACTGGAACAGCCCGTGGCGAGGACAAGGTGCTGCCCCTACCTCTGGGAGCTGGCTCCAGGTCACCTGCGCCGGGCGATAGCTCTGCACCACGATAGTGGCATCCGGAGGGGACGGCTCTTCTGGGATGGATTCCTCCAGCAAATCCTCATCTGACTCATGGCTGACAGAGTTCAGACCTCTCTCACGGATTTCCTGATACAGCCGGGGCTCTGCAGAGGAAAAGGCGAGAGGTCAGCAAAGCTTCTCCCAGCTGCGTCCCACTGATTTCCCTTCCCACCACCGCCTCACCCCCTCAGCCCAGAGCCGGTGAGACGGGCCAGCACCTCCCTGCCAAGGCTGGACTTTGTACAGAACCAGGCAGCCCGCAGCTCCAGCCCCTGACAGTGTCCCGCAGCCAGCGCACCGCACGCAGCCCTCCCGTGTCTGCCCAGAGCACGCAAAGCTGGGAGCGCTGGGAGCGGGAAAGGGCTGCACTGCTCCTCGGCACGGGAGGAAATGAGGCAAAAGCCATCGCCCCAGGCCAGGGACGAGAAGCCACGCACATGGCAAAGGGACTTCCAGGGATTCCCTTGGCTGAGGAGCATCCTGGTGCCCTGAAAGAGGGGAAGCTGGAGCCAGTGCTCTTGGGAAGACAATAAGTAGAACTCACGGTCCTTGAAGGAGCCACCACGCTTCTGCACCCGCCTCCGCCCAAAGGTTCTCTGCAAGAGGAAGAAGAGGAGAAGATGCTGGAGTTCCTGTGGCCCTGGGAAGCATTTAGCTCCTCCAGGAAAGGGGAGTAGTCACCCATGGGGCCGGTCAGCGAATGCCACCCTGCTCTTTCAGCCTGATTTTTCTCTGAGCTTTTCACAGAATCACAGTGGTTGGAAAAGACCTTTAAGATCACTGAGTCCAACCATAAACCAACACTGCCAACTCCACCTCTAAATCATGTCCCCCAGCACCTCATCTACCCGTCTGAAATACCACCAGGGAAGGTGACTCCACCACCAACCTGGGCAGCCTGTTCCAATGTTTGACTGCCCTTTCAGTGAAGAAGTTTTTCCCAGTAAGTTGTTTGCCTTCCTGAAGTGAGTCAACTTTTACCTCGCGTTATCAGGGTCACGATCTCAGCCATTCTGCAGTTACCTCGCTGCCTTTCACATCTACCTGTCTCACACCTGGACTTTGCCTGCACTGGAGTCTCCTTCCCCCCAGCCCTGCTTCGCCCATGTTTGTGTACAACCACCCGCCTCCTCGGAGGCCTGCACCCGCCCAACCCCACCCTCAAACATGCCCACAGCCGCCTGCTGACAAGCAGGAGCCCTGGAGCAGCCAGTTCCACTCCCCACAAAAGCCAGGTCAGCTATTTCCGGGCTCTCCAGGGACCTGCAGCATCTGCTGGTGACATGCAGGCTTCCCAAGGCACAAGTCACATCACCAGACTCAGCAAGCCCTGGTAGCTCCATGTTGGGCTCACACAGCTCTGCAACCCACAGGAGTTCAGGAAAAAGGCTCTGCAGATCCCCTGGGAACAGCTTTTCCCCCAGAAAGCAGGGGCTCAATCCCCTCCCAAGAGCAAGTGGGTGACAGCAGATGCAGAACCCACCTTGTTCCTGCCGGGGCTGCGGGCGGGCAGGGCGCTGCCATCCTCCGAGATGGGTTTCAGCGAGGGGACAGCGTTCGCTGGCTCCGGCTCCGTGCCCGGGCTCTTCATGGCAGCGCGGTAGGACATGTTCCTCAGGTTGCGCTTGAGGGTCCCCCCAGTATCATCCTCCACCTCCAGCTCCAGAGCAAGGCTGGGGACGGATGCCCGCTTTGGGTCGGGGCTCAAAGGCTCCCGGTTTGACCCAGCTGCCCCGAAGCTCTGGTGCCGGGAGGGGCTGTTCTTGGTCCTGCTGGAGACAGCCAGGGTTTTGGGGATCAGCTGCTGGGTCCCCACCTTCAGCGCGGCCGGGCTGTCGGTGCTAAGGACGATGCGGTGGGGCTCAGCTGAGGTGGGAGAGCCCCTGGCCGAGAGCGAGATGGCATCGGGCATCGTGGCGGAGCTGTGCTTGCTGGGGGAAGACGCTGGGCTGGGGGGCTCTGGCCGCACAGGGTGGCATCGGTACTCCAGGAGAAAGGTCTTGTCATCCACAGAGCTGCCAGGGGGGCTCCAAGACATGATGGTGGCACAGGGAACCAGGAAGCTGCGTAAGACAGACAGGTAGACAGGGAAGGACAGTCAGGCAGAGAGCATTTACACTTAGCGATGGCCAGCGTGCCATCCTGCACGGGGAACCTCGGGGCAGCGCAGGACCCACCCAGGGTGTCACATGCAGGTAGAGCCTGCACAGACACACTCATGACGCTCTCAGCACCAACACATGTCTCTTGGGGACAGCTGGTGTGCGAGAACCAGGCTGGTGGTTCCCAAAGCCAAAGTCTGGCCTCGGGCAGAGCAGTGCAGGATGTGGCACCAGGCAGGCTTGTACCTGAGCAAGCAGCCAGGCAGGCCTGGACCACCACTGAGCCCCTCTTCTCCTCTGCCTCACCTCCACGTCCCCTCTTAATCCCCTCTGGGGATGGGGCTGAGGTACCAGGGCCTTTCCTTTCCTGTGACAATCCCGGTGAGTGCTTCACCACCAGCCCTGTGCTCCTCAAAGCTGGTACCATCCCAAAGCCCTCTGACAAGCAGCTCCTTACCACCAGCAAAATCACCTGCCCCAGTCCCTGAAGTTCATCGTTCAGGGTTAAGGTCACTCATCTCCTGTGCCACAGCAGCAACTGTGCACCCACAGAACACACACCGGCCCGAGCGCGTTACCCCCTGCCTGCCCCTCCACATAAACCGAGGAAAAATGGTTTAATGTCTCCCCACAGAGACCTCGCTGTCTGCCACTGCCAGCTCCCAGCTGGTCCCGTTCACAGCCCACAGGCCCAGAAACAGAAACCAAGACCTGAACATATTTCCCTGCATCAACCACTGGCAAGAGGACAAATCAGACCCACCAACAAAAGCTCATTTGACCAAAAACCTGCATATTTTCCTGTCTTGGGATGAGGAACCCACACCTCTTGGTCAGGTCTGCACAACACCACGGATGAGGAGAGCAGAAGGTTCTAGTCCAAACCCGCCTCGGCTGCGGATGGAGCCAGGCCCACGATGGCTCTAACGACAAGGCTCAGGCACACCTGGGTGCTGTGACATTCCCCGCTGCCCGAGGCTGAACCCACACCCTGGGACCCCGCACCCCATCTCAGGGCCCCGCACCCCAGCCTGGGGGGTCTCCGGGCGCTGAGGGTCCCTCAGCAGCGAGGGCGGGCTGGGGACCAGCGGGCCGGGGGGGACACAGCCCCGGGACACGCACACGGCTCCGGCCACCGGCACCGGGACCCCCCGGGGAGGCCAGAGCAGCCGGGACAGGGAAGGGATGGAGCCCCCGGCCACTCACCAGCGCTGCCCGCTCGGTTCCGCGAAAGAGCCGCTCCCAGCACCGGGATCCGCCTCCTTCCCGCCCGGGAGGCAGCGCAGGGCGGCCCCGGGGAGCGGCGGAGGAGCCAGGCCCTGCCCGGGGCTCTGCCCGCCCCCGCTGCCACCCGGCCCGGCCCCTCCCCGGGGACCCCCGCGGTCCCTCAGCGCCCGCACCTACCCGCGCCCCTGCAGCCCGGCGGGACGGGGCGGGCCTGGGGCGGGCACGGGGCCGCCCCGGGGAGGGACCGGGCCTGGGCTGGGCCCGATCGGCCCTTCCCGCCCGGGAGGAGGTTCCGGGGTCTCGGCTGAGGGCCGGGGCGGCTCCAGGTGCCGCAGCCGGTGCCCGAACACCTCGGGGCCGAGGAGAGCTCTTCCCGCCTTCTGCTCCCCCTCACGGGCTTCACAGGAACAAAGAACTGACAAAACTCAACATGGTTCTTTGCCGCTTCTTGGCATTCCTTGCCATGGCAGCGGGGTTGGAACTAGATGGTCTTTAAGGCCCCTTCCAACCCAAACCAGCCTGTGAGCCTGTCATTTCCTCCAGAAACACTTCTCAGCCCTGAGCTCCCTCAGGATCACCCGTCCCCAAAGCCTCCTCACCAGGTCCCTGAAGGCCACAGGGTTATTCTGCATCCTCCTCCCATCACATCACAGGTCACAAACCACCGCAACACCAACCGTCCTGGGCCCCACCAGCAACAGACAACAGACCAGGGCCTCTTCCCTACTAAGGCCAAGGCCACGTACTCCTCAGCAGCTAAACGTGATACCTCAAGACACATAAAACATCAGATTTGGATGATTTGGTGCCACAAACGCTCTGTTGGGTCAGGGCGAGAGGATCTGGGGGTGAGAGGACCCCAGGGTCAGGCTGCTGACAGCCACCCAGTAACTCAGCTGCCCAGTAAGGCTCAACAGTGCTCTGTGTATTTACTAGGAACAGACTTTTCCTTGACCTTCTCTTTTGTCCCTTGCTCTGATTCCCCTCTCCTCTAAAAATGGAGCCTTTTTCTGGCTGGTTTATGGTGAATCTCAAGTGCTTTTTGGATGACAAAGTCCACTTGTCAGCAATGTTCTTTTAAAAGACTCTGCTCTCTTCTCTCTAAGGCCTGCCTGACAATCGCTCTATTATCAGAGCTTTCTTATCCGATAGATTTTTTTCCTTTCCCTCCAGGGCTAATAAGGAGAAAGGTTGCCAGCCGTCACAGAGAGGCAGAGGGTTTCTACTCAAGAGTTCAGCTAAGACTGAAACCCTCACATGGCAAACTCCAGGGAAGGGCCATTATGCTGTACGTAGGATACCATCATTTGATCACGATGAATGACTTTTTGAAGCAGAGACCATTCATCGGGTTTGTAATGCGTGTTGTTAGTTCAAAGACCCTGCTTTCAAGTCATTTTTGCTCCCAGGGCCCCTGCTGAAACATCTGACCGCTATCACTGGAGAGCTCGCTAACTCTCAGCTCGCAGTTGTGAAAGGAAATATTCTTGACATTTTTAGGTAGCTCACTAATGCTTTGTCTGGTTCTCCTCCCCAGATCGTTCCCACTCTTCCCCCTGCAAATGACACATCCCTTCAGCGGGAGACGGGCTCCAAAGCACTACCCAGCCCTCTGGACCTCAGCAGCAGGGAGGGGTGTCCAGCACTTACTTTTCCAAAGCTCTTTTGAAATATTACAAACCAAGCATGTAAAATACCAAACAACAAAGTCACCACACAGGCAACGAGAGCTCATTAGCGTTACACCACATTATTCAACACAGGAATGTTCTGGCAGCTCTGGGGACCCGGCTGCGCGGGCCGGCACCCCAACAAGCCCTCAGGTGAGAAGGGAAATGTGCTGCCAGACTACAAGGGCTGCTGGCTCATCCCACATTCCCTGGAAATCAGCTCCTCATCAGGGAAATCAAGGCACACACTGGGCATCAGCAGGGGGAAGCGCTGCCGAGCCCCTCCCGGCTCAGCCGCTTGGGAAGAGGAGGAATAAAAGACGCTATTTTTGCAGACTATAAAAATTCCAAAATCCAACTCCTCATCAGACTGCTCCTTCCTGCCAAACAACACCAAACCACTCCTGTCCAAGTTCCTATTTCTATTTCATTGCCCTTCAATTCACAGAATCATTAAGGTTGGTAAAGACCTCCAAGATCATCCAGTCCAACCATCAACACAACACCACCGTGACCACTAAACCACGTCCCAAAGTGCCACATCTTGTCCGTACTACAACTCCACAACTTACCTTCCAGCAAAGTCAGACAACAACACACACAAACACCACCGCCACGGGGGACGCGGTGTCTCTTGTTCTTCCACCAAAAAAAGCTCATGGGACCACTGCTTATAAAAGCACACAGGTTTATTGCATATCAATCTCATGTATAAATTCATTGTAGCATTGGAAAGATTACATTTGGTATACATTCCTATTCTACAGCATTAACCTCAAAATCAGCTTTTTCTATTCATTATTTTAAAGGAATTTCTCTACACAAGTACATTTGTCTTTTATCACAAGCATCAAAATGAAATTTGTAAAATCGCTTTTTTAATTATTTTCTACACTTCATATCTTTTATTTCATTATGCTCCCAACAAAGCGATTTCATATTAATTAATAACTGCCAACACTTTTTCTTTTTTCTTCCTTGGCAGTTCAAGGCTTCTAGCCTCGGACGCAGAATCTAATCACATATACAATAAGTGCATCTACGGAATTTTTTTCTTTTTAATAAAAATTTCACAAACAGACACAATAATGACTGCTAAACACAAGTCATGCACAGTTTAC
Organism: Caprimulgus europaeus; assembly: GCA_907165065.1. The sequence goes on from OU015546.1 coordinate 1,054,609, forward strand.
TTATAAACATAACAGAAGCAATATACAATCAAGAATGATATGGAACAAGCACCATCCTCTTTCTCAATGTTTTTTAAACATTATATGAAAACCAGACATTTACAATTGATTTAAAAAAACACTATACAGTTCTAAAGAAAAAAAAAAAACAACCCTAAATCATATCTGTATTGTAACAATGGGAAAAGGAATGACATAGGATGCACAGATTTATGATTCTTGCAAGCACAATATATATATGTTTTAAATTACATCTTCTGCAGGCTGGAAATGACATCAGGGCAAAACATCTCCTGCTTTGAAGAGAGCAACGAGAATGTAAAGTACATTGAGAATTACTTTCAGAATTACTTTGTTCACATGTGAATTGCACATTTGGAAATCAAAGCTGCCTTTTTTTTAATTTTTCATTCTTTTTCCAAAGTGGTAATAAGAATTAATGACAGAAGAGAAAAAATAACCTTGGAATCATTCAATAACATCTTAATCACAGTATCACTCAACACTACAGAGAAAAAGTTTCATGGCTTTGTGAAAACACTACTGACCATGGCCGCGGAGCAGAGGTGTTTGCCCCCAGGGTACCAGCGCTGATCCGAGCGGCCCGTCTCGCTCCCGGCCCCTCTTCCGACGGGCACCATCGGGCAGGTTCCTACACCATGATGCCTCCCCCCTTCCCCGCCGCACACACACACAGTACAGCACGTAAAAACCGACTGTCAGTCAGTAGATTGAGATGGGCTGAGGGGAGGGGGTCACAATCCAGTGCTTTGATGCTTCGAGTCAAACAGGTTCACGTCATTGTGCAAGTGCTTTTCGAAATGCTTCGGATGAAGGGAAAAAAGAAGCCACTTTCAAGAACGTCTATTGAAAATCTAAGTGCTGATGAGGGAGAAATCGAAAGCTTCCATGAGGCTGTTTGAAGCGAGACAGAGCCCAAGCTCTGTGTTCTGTCCTGGGGCGCAGTCGAGCGCCAGGCTCGTGTTCTGCCGTGTTGGTGGGTTTGGCTTTGCCGCCGGTGTGGCTGCTCCCGAGGAGCCCTGCACATCCACTCACCGCTGCCGTGATCTGTGCAGCACCAGACCCAGGCACGGGACATGATCCAAGGGCAGCACCCGGAGCAGCCCACTGTCCCACAGCAACACCCAGGGCAGCAAACGGCCAACTGGGTGCTGCCGGAGAGGCCGGTGCCACCACACGCCCTGACCGCGGCGGCTGTGCTGCACCCTCAGCTTTCTGCACTGGCCAGGGGATTCTGTCAGTCCCGACTGCCAGCGTCCCAGCGAGTGAGAGAAGGGAAAAGCAAACACATCAGAGTGATCTTTTCCTCCCTGACCAGCTCAGGAAGAAAGATCCATCCATGGTCAAAGCCTGCTCTGGTTACACAAAGAATTCACAGGGCTTCTCCCGCTCTCTCCTCCCCGCTGTTGTGGCAATAGGGCTGAGAGATGTGAAAATACTCTTAATAAATAGATCCTACACCAATATTCTTGGTTGAAATCACACCTCGAGCGGTGCCCTGGCTTTCAAACAAACATAGGCCGTGTTCAACCACTGCAGCCCAGGCCTCGCTGTATCACACCGGTATGGTGGCTCCTGAGCACAACGTGTCTCATGAAGCCACAGGACCAGAGCTTCCCCACTGCCAAGGCTGGATGGCAGAACAGGACCTTCCTCGACACACACACCTCTTGGGCAACATCCTTCCAAACAAGGGATCACTTTTGTCTACAAGAGCAAATCAAAACCTAACCATCTGCCACGAGCTGCAACAGGTTTCAAGTGCAATTGAACAAAAGCTACAAGATAAACAGAGACTCAGCCAGGCTTTCTGCTTATTAACTGTGGAAAAATCAAAACTGTCATCAGTGCTAAATCAGAGGAGCTGGGACATCCTACAACAAACAGAGACACCAGCTAGAGAAAATGGGATGAGAACTGAACTAGGAAAGCTGAAAAAAAATCATTTCATGATTTTAAAACCTCTATTTTTAATGTCCTTAATCCCTGGCTGGGTTGTACCTGCTGGTCCCTGGCCAGCACCGTGCCGTGGGCGCACAGCACGGCCCGGCGAGGAGCCAGCAGCTGCACAAGCTGAGGGGAGCCAGGAGCTCTGGCAGCTGGCTTCTGCAGGGACAACCCAACAGACAGGAGGGTTGAGATACTGGAGAGAGGCCCAGACACACCAAAGCAAACCCCCACGGCAGCAGCTGCATTTCTGGGCCCACATTTCGAGGCCAGCTCAGCGCTGCTCAAGCTGAAGAACATGATGTCGACCTCTTCAAAGATTCCTTCAACGATGAACAGAACATCGGGTCAGAGCACACACTGTGACCCCCAGATCTTGTTCCAACGAGGCAGGCAGCGCTGTGGTCCCGATCAGAAGATGCTCAGACGTACGGATTAGTCCAAGAGCTGCCCGGAGACACGGAGCTGCAGCTCAGGCTCTTGTGCTGTAATGGGACAGGACGGATCCATCCTGATGCTCAAGCCTGAGCTACACTTCCGTGCTCTCCTGGAGCAGGGGCTGGGAACCTGCAGGGCTGGACAGTCCCATCGGGGCTGAGTGCTGCTCCGGGCAGCGCTGGCGGTGGTGGGTCCCTGGCCCGACGAGCAGGTCAGGCTGCACCCGACGGCTCCCGGGCCCGCAGCCGGCGCTTTGGTCACCCCGTGGAGCCCGGCTCGCTGTGCTGGGTGCTCGGGTGCGTGGGCAGGGGCTGCTCCATCTCTGGCAGAGGCTGTGTTTGCTCCAACCGGCCAAGGAAATAAATAGAAACCTTCGTCCAACGCAGCGTCGCTCCGAGGCAAACGTCACAACGCGGGTGATTGTCGGGAGAGTCGGCAGCGAGACCAGCAGGATTGATCGGGGTCATTTGGCACGTGGACAAAATCTTCCTGCTCCCTGCTTCTCAATCATACAACATACAACCTTAATTACACAATGTTGGTCCTTCACTACAGACTTATATTAACATTATTTCTCCACAATAATGATATCTAATGCAAAAAATACTGTTAAGGAAGAAATAAAATAAGAAAAGAATTAGCAAAAAATTACAAGTTATATACAGATTAAAATAAATTCCATCAGGAAAAGAAACAACTCTCTTATTATTTTCAGTTGGCCCCTGTGGGAATAATTTAAAGGCCAAGCGCCTGGGCAGGGCTGTGCTGCAGCAGCAGCAGAGGCAGACGTGCTGGGACGGGACGTCCCATCTCCTTCGCTGAGCCTGGCTTCTTGTGACGTTGTGGGCTCTGGGGCTCAACTCCCCACGAGCTTTGTGCAAATACATGAAGCAGTTTGGGTCACACTGACTGTTGGTCTCAAGAGCCTTGGGCACTTTCACAGGGCATTGTGGAAAACCAAAAAGGAAGGGTAAATTTTCTTGGAAAATACACTGATGCTGCTAATTGACTTGTTGTTCCTTCTGTTCCAACCCCAGATGCTTTCCTCCTTGGACAGTCTGAGCCTCCTGGCTATCTAAGAACAGCCTCACATCTGCTCTTGGGTGCAAAGATGAAAAGTGTCATTCCTCAGACGACCTGCGCTGTATCTGAGTAGCCGTTTCCTTTGTTTTCACGTGCTGGAAGGTGCTTTGCTGATGTTTCTCTGCACTGGACTGGTGCAGAAGCCTCCGTCTCTTCTTTTCGGTGCCAGGCAGGCAGAGTGGCTGTGGATGTCAAGTATTTACAGGCAGATACTGACCACTGTGTGCTGTTTCCCTGAAATCGGCCACTAACCCAGTCCTGCCAGCAGTTACTACCTGATACAATACTTTCTAGAATCACACCCAGCACTAAAATATGCTGAAATCAACGGGGAAAGTTCCTCTCGACCCCACTCTGGATGCAATCTTTCCCCAGGCTGCTGATGCAGAACTGCAGCGGGCAGGACGCAGAGCACGCGTCTGCACTCCGTGGCAGCAGTCCCGTCCTCGGCATTTCTGATTTTTAGATGCTGTAAGTTGAAAATGCTCAGGACACACATTTTAAAGGTTGTCTGAGTAGGCAATGTTATCCTTCACAAGGTCTAACTGCTTTCCTGACTATCCTGTACACCAGCTTTACCTGAAAATCACTGCTCCAACAGCAGACTGCAATTGCAATGTAGAAACACATAAAGACCACGGTATTTCTGAAGGCTGCTATGCATCAGTAAAGAAGAAGAGACTTTGAAGTGATTTAAAATCACTCATAAAATATCCACGAGCAATTTTAGAGTCAGAGAGACAATTCAATTCTTAGCTATGTGCTTGAATAGAGGGCTGTACCCCTGAGGTTACAAGGAAATTTTCATCTTTCTACTTAAATTCTAGGCCAAATAGCAGTGTGTGATGCATATGCAACGATCCAGCACACCGAAACTGCACGAGTCAGGAACTTCTGCCACAGTTCCTGGATACTATCGACACTGACATGATGTCACTCTAAAAACACCCTGGAAGATAAATCAGATGATGTGTCTGAATTGCCCTCTGTAAGGTGAGACTTGCCCACCACACACTTTCTTGCACGCAGCTACACCTCTCCGGTAAGGGTTCACCCCGGGACCTCTCTGCCAGGGAAGGTCCAAGCATTTTCAGCAGCTCAGTCGTGGGGCACTCAGGCCAGCGTGGGCTCAGTGCCACCGTCCCCCTCCCCAGCAGACCTGCTGAACGTGGCTTTTTCAGAAACACTCCAGATGCTCCAAGTCCAAGCAGCAGCTCAGGCTGGCAGGCGCGAGCAGAGCTGGAAACCACTCTCAGCCTCGCAGCGCAGGCACAGACAGAACGGCATCCAGAGCCCGGCCGGTGACTGTGAACCACGGACTTGCACGCCACAGCAACAGCCCCAACCTCAGCACCGCTCCAGGCTGGAGCTCTCTCAACCAGGACACTGCACATGGTGCATGGTGACTGCAGGCAACACGGCGTCGCAATGGGGAAGCTCTGCACTGCACCGGCACGTGTGGTCGGGAACGAAGGACAGGACGGTGCTTCTGTGGGAGCAGAGAATTCCAAATCCTTTCAGGGGTCAATTAACTGGGTTGATTTTACCCTTCCCTGGTAGAACTCCAGTGACTGTGTGAGAATTGCACCAGGGATAGGTCACACCTGGCTCTCTTTCCTTATTACTTCACTATTCAGCTGAATGAAAAGGAAATGCTACCCAAAGGTTTCAAGCTTTCATTTCCACGCAGGCTCTACTGGCTCAGTGACACTGTTTTGTCATGCTGAAGGGGCCAAGATTGGATTGCACTGTTGCAATTCATGCCTTGCTCACGCTGTTCATACAGACTGTGAAATCCTGGGGCTGCATCAGGGTTGTCCAGTTTTTGGAGAGGTTAATTCTGATAAATTAGAAATTAAAACTATGGATAGGTAAAAATGCAGGACTTGTAGGTCGGATGCAACAGGTTTCCTTCTCAGCCAAAAGTCCAGATGACTCCCTGAGGCCCTCTCATCCATCTTCTGCTGGCTGGGATTTTTGCTAGGGTAATTGCAGCACCACCGCCTCCTCGCTTGGACTCTGGCCAGTGCCTTGTTGACCTCTCAGAGGTGGTTGATGGGGTTAAAGGTCCCCGACTCTGAAGCTGCTCCTGCCATGTCCAACCAAGCGCCCAGAGAGTTCTGGGAGGACGTGTGGAGGGGAGCGTTCTCAGACAGGGACAGCATCATTGCATAAGCCTGGAGGAGAGAAGAGTAATGCAGAGGAGATGTGTGAATACACACGCAGCACAGGCTGTAAGAACCACGAGAAGCAGAGCAGCACCTAACTGCATGGGAAACGCAGGGCAGCCAGCACCCTCTGGGCCTGGGCTAAGAACACGGCCCGCTCGAAATACACATCCACAGGGGAGGATGGCACTCGTCCCTCCAGCTGCTCACACCTGCAGAGCTGCCAGGCAGCTGCAGGGCCAGGCAGGAGAGGCTTTTACAGGACCAAACCCATCTGTGCCAGCTCGGCACGTGGTCACAAACCTGCACGCTCAGTTCTAGGCTCTGCTCTTGGGGGCAAGTGGCTGTGTAAGAAATGCCAATTACTTTGTTTTGTTCTTAAAAAAGAGACACCTACAGACACACAAGTGCCTAAGTGGGGCGAGGGCCTGGGCACACACCACAGAAAGGGTGTAGCAATTGGGGCCTACAAGAAAGCTGGGGAGTGACCTTTTAGAAAGGCAGGTAGTGACAGAACAGGGGGTGATGGCTTTAAACTGGAAGAGGGGAGGTTTAGATTAGATATTAGGAAGAAATTCTTCATTGTGAGGGCGGTGAAACACTGGCCCAAGCTGCCCTGAGAAACTGTGGCTGCTCCTCCCTGGAAGTGTTCAAGGCCAGGCTGGAACGGGATGATCTTTAAGGTCCCTTCCAACCCAAACCAGTCAGTGATTCTCTGATTCTATGTCCATGCATCCGTGGCCCAGTGGGCAGCTGTGGGCAGCTCCTCCTGACTCACTGCTTGGCATCAGCCCACTGGTGCCTGTAGAACCCTGCACACAGGTGTCTGGGAACACAGGCATGAAATGCTCGTTGGCATCACCGATGTGTTCACACGTCCTGGTCGGGGCAGATTTATCACTTCAGTGAAAGGGTTAACAGTGTCTGCTGAGAAAAATGCATCCAGACTTCTGTCTTCTCTACTACAATCTGCTAGCTTCTCTGTAACCTAGATGCTCTCTCTCTCTCTCTCTCTTCCAAGGTGTCTTGTCTGTCCTGGTTTTATACCCTTTGTGTCCTTTCACAGCCCACACAAGTGATGTGAAGACTTAGGCAGATGATAACCTCACAGACTGGATGTGAAGGCTGATGTAATTGCCACCCATGACCTGAAACAGAGGAGGACGTGGTCCCCACCCTCCCTGGTCTACGTTAGCTGGTGCAATGTCCGCTCCTACTCTGCGATGAAAGTGCGGCTGTGTAGCTCTCTCCTTCCCGCTGAGGTTGCACCCACTCACTGAAAATCCTTTGTAGGGCAACAGACAAAGATCACACGTTATCTGGGACATCAGTGCAATGCTCAGCACTGCAGGACCCTCAGCAGTGCAACTGTAATGGTGACAGTACTAACCAGTTATCCAACTTTAGCCTCTCCTCTAAAAAGCTGAGGGTCAGATCTACTTGTCAACACGTTGGTGTATTGAGGTGTGTGCTGGAGGAAGCACAGCTTTGAGGTGTTATGGACATGCACACTTCTAAAATCACTTAAAAGAAAGCCAGTCACCAAGGAGAGCTGTGCTCACTCACAAATGTTTTACTATCACATTCCTGCACAAGACATGATTTGAATTATTTCAGTTACTTGTTGTGGTTTAAGTGTAAGCAGTCCTGCATCTTATACTCTATAAACTGATTCAAAACCCAAAAATCTCCCCCACTCACACACAGGCTAGACATAACCACACAGTACAGTTTTAAGAGAGCAAGCTGTTCTGCAATAGTTAGTACATTTGGCATATTAGTAACAGGACACATGTAAGAGTCAGGCAAGCGGCTTGTGCTTAAATTAGTTTCACCCAGAAAAAAGCTGTGTCCTATCTTCAAGCAGATCTCCCCCAGGTTCAGCACTAGCACCTACTATGAAGGAGGACAATAATTTCACAAGGTTTGGGTGATGATAAAGCAAAAATCATGTTCTGCTTGGCAACTGCATTAAGTTACTACTTTGCTGGGCACTTCTTTTGTGAGAATCCTTTTGTAGGGATGGAGGTAAGAACCTCATGAAACTAGACTGAGGATTCTGGTTTAATGAAAAGCAGAGCACAAAGGGATCTGCCCCGTACCTCCTGATTTTCCTCAAAACTCGAATAGGTGCTGAGATGTCATTTTGAGGTTTCTTGGTGGGTCTGAGCTGGTCTAGCTCAGAAGGCAGAGCTTGACCTTTTGCTTTTAGAAATCAGGGAAATAAATGAAGAAGTTGCTGGACTGCAAGTCTGGGAAATACTGTCTATTACACAGTTTATAAACAAACCCAAGGGTATTTTATCACTGTTTCTGCAGAACAAACCTCCAATTTCTTACTATATACCAACTAAAGACCCATCCCAAAGTATAAATAAATAATATTCATAAAAACATTTATACAGACAGATAAAAACAGACAGATGCCTCAATCTTTCTTTATCAGCACGTTCTCACAGCACAGGGTAACCGATAAATTGACCTGGTGACCTAAAACTGATGCCCGCTCTGTTTCTCCTCTATTTTAGTACAGCTGCAACAAGACACAGTGCACAAATGATTCACACATTACAGGGACAATTCCTGCTCACTGGAAGGGGAACACAAACCCTGGCTAAAGGAGGCCAGCTGCTCGCTCACCCTGTCGTACGTGCCGGCAGTGAGCTAGACAAAATGTTCTGTCATATACCTACCTGGTTTTTAGCCTGCCTGTACAGAGTCTGTTTTATTGCCTCAGAGTCTAAGGTGGAATTAAACACATCTTTAACTTCAAATGCTTCCTCGGCTGCTTTGCGAAGATCCAGCCCCTTCCCAAAATTCGGCATCTGCTCCAAATCTAACAAGCCGGCTTCGTCCTCCTCAACACACCTGTACCAATGACCAGGGAAGGGGTTGACCCGTTGTTAGCTCGTCTCACCGTTCACATCTAGCCAACGTCAGGGTTCTAGCCCAGTGCCTGCATGCACAAACCATGGGGGTCTCACAAGCCACATGCGTGAACTGACAGACGGACAGACACGAAGATGACACAGAGTGCAAGGAGCAAAGAAGAAGTGGAGAGCAGGACTGTGCACAAACAAGCATTAGTGCTACAGATAATTGTGATTCAGCGTGGCTACCATTCACTTTGGCCTTCTGTGTGGAGACACCCAACTGCTGTGTGCTCCTTGAGCTGCCTGACACTGGATCGGTGTCTGAGGAACACGGCTGCGTTTTCTTTGAGTTGCAATGAAAAGTGATGCAAGAAAGATACTGCTTTGCATCATGGGACATTTGTCATAAATACCAGTTGGGAAACTGAGGGAAACTGAGGCAAAAAGAAAGCTAAGCCTATATATGTGCAACAAACTTTAATTTTAAAGGTGTCTAGTCATGGCCTGACCTTGGCAAAAAAAAAGCTTCACTTTTTCCCAGAGCTCTGAGAACTCCACTTGAAGTCACCAACATTTTGCTACAACCAAAATGGGCAGAGCAGCACAAAAGCAATTGCACAAATATGCCTGTTCCTTTTCCAGAAGGAACAGGCATATTTGCCTGACCAGAGTTTTAGAGAGAAGGACATTATCTGCTGAACTGTGGTACCCTGAAAAGGCTCTTTTCTGTGCTGGACTAACTGTTCTCCTAATACAAACTTCTCAAGTCTTGGATATACACCTCATCACAGATTTTCCTTGCAGTCCACTTGTTTTGTGTCCCCCACCATGGTGAAAATGGAATCTCTCAAGTGAATGCTCAAATCAAACTGAAGGTATGAGACATGGCTTGAAAAATAAAACAACAGCACTCACAATCTACCACTGACACAGGGTCAGAAGTCTGAGCCCCATCCGACTTCTCAAAAGGAAAAGCCCCGCTCACCTTCGGGTATGGTCAAAGCTCATGGTGAGAGATGTGGGCTCCTCATCTTCTTCATCCTCAAACGGTCCTCGGGGCTCGGCAGTGGGTGATACTGTTTCATCCTGTGACTTCCCTGTCAGGCTATCATCATCTTCCTCTTCCAGTTCTTCATCTTCATCATCCACGTCTTCTGTTTTCTCATTTGCTAATCCATGACACTGGGAATTGCCATCAATATCCTGGATTTCTGGCCTGAAATATTTGGTCAAAGGGGGGAAGAAGAAAGAAGAGAAAAAAAGAAAAGAGGCCAAATGTGTAAGTTGTCCATTTTCACTGCAATGCAAGACTGATAATTTTATACATATGTAAGAACACAGAGATATATTTATGTACATACATGTATTATTTGAACTGCAAGGAAAAGGAAAACCAACACATTTCAGGCATTTAAAAATGAGTCTTCACAGTGTCTGAAGGGCTAGCAAGCATGTCAAGTATATACAAACCCAAATGCTCTGCAAACTACAATTCTGTCTAGTCTGGATTTAAATTACAGTTTTCCATCTCTCAAAATATATTGCCTGTGGGACAAGCAGCTTTCCCCCTTCTCTGTGCTGCTGTACTCTAACAGTCTCCCTTTGAGCAACCAGAAGGAGGAAGCTTCCTCACGGTGTAATCTAGCAGCCAGCCTAAATTCCCTCTCCTATTATTTTTCCTGTTTGTGCCCATATGAACCTCGTGGAACCCACAAAAGCAGCCATTTTAAATGACATTAAGAGAACAAGAGTGGGATAACCAGTGCTATTACCTGGAACCCAACAGGATGACACCAAGTGACAGCTGGTGTCAGCACTCCTAACTTAAGTCCCTTTCTGAAAAGACTTAACAATGGGCTTAGAGCTTGAAGCTGAATGTATTTTCCTTCCAAACTGCTACATTTCTCTCTTCTGAGCATTTTACAGGACAGAGGCTGACTGGTCTTTCAACCACATTAACAATACATATCACCAGATCATTTTATTTGCTTGGCTACCTTTTATCTGCTAAAGTTGATGCTTGATTCATCTCACTATTTGCAATAAAATTTCTGATTTCAGAGAAATACGAATCCTCTTTTTCATCTAAAAGTGCATGGTTGTCTGATTCCGAGTTGGGGGAAGAGGCACTGGTCCCAAGGTGGTTTGTAATGACTCCAGAGTGCTGGCTCACTGAGTGAGAGAAACAAGAAAAGAGAACAGGAGAAACAATCAGATATTGTCAAAGCTATTATTGAGAGGAAAAAAAAGGAGGAATGTTATGCAGCAATCCTCTCACTATAGGGCAATGATTTAACATTCAAGAGAAACCCCACAGACCAAAGCTGCCAAAGGAAGCTCATGTTTTCCAGACTTGAACTACAGAAATACAGGTGACATTTAGCATTTATGGATGGTATATACCATTTAAGAACCACTATCCATTGCACAGCTGTTTGCCTATCACTTTTCCATATTCTTTTCTCCTAGGCTGGCATTAGTTGGCTTCAGCACAGTAATTTCTTCCTTCAGGTTTTATCTGAAGGTAAAGTCTGTTTATCTTCTTGAACTTCACACATACCTACAATTGCATTTCAAGTTGAAAACCCTTGGTAGAGTTTGACATGTCCACCCCAGCACTGCAGCAGGAGATCTCACAAGGGGAGGTTATGCTCCCTGGGAAGTCAGTATCCCATTGCTATTTGATGGGTTGGAGAAGGACACGTTGCACCAACACCCAACAAGAGCCTGGCAGAGCTGAGTACTGTGCATGAGTGTGTGTGTTACACCTACACCCTGTGGATAAACGCACCTTTGGCTGCGTGAGGAGCTGCTGTTTGACTTTTGCTACCTAATGATGTTCAGCCTTAAGAAACAGCACTTCCCATAAGGGCTTCCCAAGGACCAGAGAGACCAGACCATGGAGTCTTCTCTGTCCAGTGCCCCAAGAGAACCAAGCACACAGCCAAGCCCTTTCCCACCTGGAACATTCTCGTGTTCGTGCTTTTTAAGGTGCCGGTCCAGGTTGGTCTGCTGCCCAAAGCACCGGTTACACAGGTGGCACTTGAACGGCTTCTCCTTGTTATGGATGTTTCGAACGTGCCGCTGGAGGTTGGAGGAAATGCTGAATGACCTGTCACAGTATTTACACCTGAAAAATAGAAGCAAATGCCAAAGAGTGCAATGTGAGAAAAAAAAAAAGAAAGAAAGAAAAAGAAAAATCTGACTATCAGAAAACCAGAAAATGTTGGTCTATAAATCTTTACTCAGCTGAGGACCTGGGAAGCACAAGGCATTAATCATTCCAGACAAATCTGATATTATTGTTACTCAAGGAGCACAAAGAAAGGATTAGGATTAATTAAGAACTGAGTTGTCCAAAAGAAAAAAATTAAAACAAAATAATTACTTTTCCACACATGAATGTAAAAATAAGAAAGGTGAATTTATTTCTTCCACCCTTCTCATTTTGCAGGGGAAGCAGGTAAAATACAGCTGTGGAGGGAGGAAAAAGAAGACAGAAGGAGAAGAAAGGAGGTTAAATGTACAAAATAGCTATTAGCAAGTCTATCCCTACATGACAGAGTAATCTGGACAGACAGACAACTCCAGATTTATTTGTGAAATTCCTCATGGTACTCAGGATGTAGGCAGGCCTTTAAAGGTAATTATGGTTATTATTATAGTACAATAGCTCCCAAAAAATACACTGTAGTTTCCAAACAGGATAAGATTTACTCCTATGTAGTGAATATCTGGTTTAGGATGAAAAAATGTGGAATGTATTAGGGAAACTGCTGAGTGAAGAAATGTTCCCTCTTTGGAACAAAGCTCGACAGGACCCAGGGTAGATGTGCTGGAAATTTGTTCAAAGTTGCCACCCCCCTCTCTGGATTCAGATTCCCCAAAAATAAACCCAAGGATCTGCTAAACCGTGGTGCTTCCTGAACTCAGGGCTCTCCCTCTCCTCCAGCGCAGGAGGAGGAGGCAGCCAATGTACTGAAGAGGGCAGCTTTGCACCGCAGTGAAGAGTTTCAGTACTAAAGCTACAGAAAATTGAATTCCTCTTTGAATTTGCTTGAATCCCTCATTAGATCTCCCTTTAAATACATAATTTGTACCTCAACAAAGCTGCTTTCCTCATGGCTCTACTTCCAAAACCCAGGAGAAGCAGAATCCTCTCCCCCCTACAGACCTCTGCAAATCCTGTGCACTTAGGGGAAAAAATAAGAACTGTTCCTAAACCCTTGTGATTGCAAAACAATCCTGCTCGCTTCAGCAGAACTGCTCTGTGCTCCTCTAGCTGGGAACATTTGTCCCACTGAGCTGAGCTGCTGTTTGATCCAGGCATGAAGACCGTGGTGTGTTCCTGTGCGTTTCAGGAGTGCCATGAGCTCATCATGGGAAGAGAACACACAGGACTTACCTCGTGCCTGTGCCAGGCAAGTATGAAACTCTGCCTCGACCTTGGGACACAGTATTGCTTCCTACAAACACGACAGGTTCAAATGCGAGTGTAAAAAATCTACGCTGTGAAACACTCACACAGTTTCCAGATGTGCTACAGCTGTGATTTTTATTTGGTCTCTAAAAATAAATTGGTATTATTTTTGGAAATAGCAGAGATACATTTATGAAACACTCTCTCTCTCTCTTGCTGAATGTTTATGGATTCCACGTCCACCTCCAAATTTCCTACTGTTAAACCACCAAAAAGAATAAAGATATTTCACATAATGAACCTTTATTATGATTAATCTAGCAGGAAAGCAAAATCTCTTTTCAAACCACAGTTTTCTCAGACTTCAAAAGTTTTTCTTTCTCATTTTTTCAAAAAACACAAATTGAACAACTAAAGAAAACGAGACACTGAACATCAGCGAGAACCAGCACAGTTTATACACGGAGTTAAACGTACGCACATTCCCAGCTCCTACCCCTCCTATCTGCTCACAACCCCGGAACCTGCTTGCAGGAGCTGCCAGGCTTAGGCAGCCTCACTGATCAGCACTTCAGAAACTGGAATGTCCCCAGCAGCCAATTCCCAATATCCCTGTCACTCCACAGGACTCCGCCAGCAGTTCTGCCCAGCTTGGTTCCACCAGCGTGGTCCCAGCAAGTCCCCTCCTTGTCTCTGCTCATGCCCACAGTTTTCACCCCTGCCTGTTCCCCCCTTCGAAGCCAAACTCCCCTTTGCTGGCGTTCACCCACTGCCTGGCACAACGGGGCACTGGGAGCCCCAGTGCCACCCTGCCTACGGCTGCCCCAGCACCCACACCAGCTCTCACCCACATCACTCACACGAGCAGCTCCGGTGACTTCAAAGGGAGCACTTGCACGCACAAGGCAAGAACGAGCTGGCCTCCTGTCTGTCAATTTATTTAGATGTTCAGGAAGTCTTTGAAAAGTTTCCTTTGACAGGTCCTTGCTCTAACTATGAGCTATGTGGATCCAGGTTAGGGAACGGAGAAAGAGCTTGTTAAAAAAATAGGAACCAGAGGGGCATGCGAGAGGAGCAACAGCAAGCGGCTGAAAGCAGAGGGATGAGGGAGCCGTCCTGTGTTATTTGTGGTCCCAGAGGGGCCAGTGCTTGGATCTCTGCTGGTTTTAATCTAAATAAATGAGCCAGACAGAGGAACCAGCTTAAATTCAGGGAAGAGGTGAACACAGAGGCAGGAGAAGAATAAAGCTCCAAAGAAGCGGTATTTGCTTTGTAAACACACTGACAAACTGCTAGTAAAGTTTCTTCCTTATCAGTTTAACATAACACACCAATGGGCTAAAAAAACTATAAAGTGGGAGTGAATGATAGCCATGAACGAGGAAAAGCTGGAACTGGGGAGCTGTGAGGAACAGCAGGCGATGCTCTGAGCTTGAGGGGACCCAGGCACCCGGTATGACACGGCTGGAAGGGGACAAACAGCAAAACCCAGTAACGTAAGAACCAGTAACTGGGCTGAGCCGTACGACTGACAGCTGGGTAACACCTCACACGTGACTGCAAGGAGCTGGATCTCGTGCTTTGTGAAGTTTCAACAGCACGACAGCACTCACAAAATTTGACACTTATCTGATGATCAATGTGAGCTGTAAAGACAGAATTGTAGCAACAAAGTGTAAAACACACGGAGAGCTACTCCGAGTAACTCCTTACCCTCAAGTGCATTCATGCCAGGGATGAATTTAGTCTGTATTTTAAAAAAACAAAATGAGAAAGAAGAGATTTTTATGGAACCATGTGCAATCTTAAATGACATGGTAGACATCAGCTTTAGTTGTTAGTTCCAGCTTAATGCAGATAACAGGACACGGGGGCCTAAAAGGAAATTAAAGAAAAACAAATGCAAAGCAGACGTCAGGAAGCACATCTTTACAGGAGGAATCACAGGCACTGCTTCAGGATTGGGTGTAATTCAGGAATCAATTAGATGGCATCCTGGAGGGAAGGGACATTTAAAAGGAGAAAATAAGGTCTTGCTGAATCAAACAGCTTTCAGTTGTTCTCACTCCAGGTTTAATGCAGTTTATGTGATTCTGTGACTCCAGAGAATGAAAACAAAACGAAGAAGCAAACCCCCAACGACCGTGCACCCGTGTGCTCCAAGTGTAAGGAGCCTCACTAAAACACTGCCTCCTCTGGGTGCTGCTTGGAAAGCTCAGAACAACAACAAAGTCCTATTTTTCACATCCTGAGTTTCCAGGCAAGCCTGTCATGATTTTACAAGCCTAAGTTATTTGGCATTTTTCTGAAAGAAACAGTTTAGTTCGATAGTCCTTTTCACCACTACTAGGTTTAAAAAAATACATACCACTGGAGTTTAGATTTGGTGTGAAAAAGAAGAGTGAAAAGCAGCACAATGAATTTCACTGTATTGCATGTTGTCTTTGAGTCTTTTCAGACCAGTGGATTTTTAGGAAGTTCATTAACAGGTATTCCTCACTCCCTAAGAAACATGGAGCTCTTTCCCTCTGCAGAAAGAATTAATTTGCCTCTTTATTGCTCATGTGCTATTAATTCCCAGGAAGTTTTAAGTGATTTGGTAAAAAACACATCACTTCCCAACGACAATCAGGAATCAAAACTAAAGCACCTTATTTTCTGGCCTGCATGTTTCTTAATCTACACTTGGACATTTGGTCAGGTTTTGGTACCTTTAAGAACATTTTAATTCATATTTGGATGAATATGTAACACTGACAGAATCAAAAACAATCAACAGAAAAATGATGAGAAACACATCAGTAAAACACTGGAAAGTCAGCAACCTCCTTTTACCTGCACAAAGTTGGCTCTTAAAAAACAAGCTTTCAAAACAATTAGTGCTGCAAAAGTTGGAAATCTCAGTTCTCCAAGTGCAAAAGAAAATCAATGATAATTAAGCTCTTCTGTAAACGTAGCACTAACTCTCAGGAGTGCTGTTATAATGCAACATTGTCCAGAAGTCAAACCTCTATTACAAAAAAACCACACAGGCTATTTTCTGGGAGAAGACCAGATCAAATAAATCTTTATTTTCCTAACCTTTGTTAAGTTGCAAGTCTCCTTTTTTGGAAGAAAACTGAACTAACAATCTCTGAATAATCAGGAGCGAGCATTTTCGTCAGGCAGGGGTGGACAGTGAATACACAGCATTCATTCAAGGCATATCAAATAGCGCAACCGACAACATCGGCACGGGGAATGGGTCCAAAATATATGTCTGCTTTGGAGAGGGTTGTTTTTTTTTTTTAAATTAATTTACCTAATGTCTACACTCAAAATTCAGTATGGAAAAAAAATTTGAGTCTGTATGTACCAGGGATTACAGTGTAGGAGAGAGTAGCTTCTTGAGTTAAACTAAGCATAAAAATTTAATGGATTTGACCACTGGGTCTTTTGCTGCTCATAAATTTGTTTCTCTTCATATAATAACTATTACATTAGCTTTGTTGTGAACTTATGACTGTGTATGGAAATACCATAATTTTAGCTACCAAAAGTGAAACTGTTTGAATTGTTACTATTGTCTGAAAATGAGCAAAACACTGACATGACAGAGAAAACAATGCTCCACTTTCAGTGAGCTCCCAATTCGCCGTGCATTCGGTTTTGCTGATGGATGTACCTATCCTAACCAGAAATCTACCAAAGCATGGTTTTTGCCAAAGTTTTTTTGAAACTGATTGCAAAACACTAGGAAAAAATATTGAGGGGAAAAAACATTCCAACTTGGTCTTCCCTGAGAAATGTTCCTTCACATACCTATACACACACACACACACACACACACACACTTACATATATTTTCTTGTAAGTTTTATTCAAGTTTAAGACACTCACTGAAAGAGATGTCCCTTCAGCAGACCCAGCACCCGTGTGTGCCCAGGCTGGGATGCCATGCCCGCAGGCAGGGCCTGGTCCATGGGAAGGGATGGGCAGTTTTGCACAGACACAAGGCAGAGAGAAGTATAAAATCAAATCATCGTGTCCACAACTGGCAGAAAACAGCAGTTCAGCCTTCTGCCTTCAACACCCAATGGAACATGTGAAACACTGTGAATTCCCCACTCTGATCACTCCTTGTAAACTTTGTGATTTAAGGTAGGACGCTCCCTGACTGGGATTTTAAAGCAGATACACTACAGGGCTTTGCTTTGCTTTTGTTTTTTGATCCCCTACTCCAGGCACCTCTGATATGCATTAGGGAAAGAAAAAAAACCATCTAGCTAGACCCAGCAGTTAACTCACTGGCAAGCCCTTCAAACCAGCCCCATTTTCAGAGACATTCAGCACCTTCAGCTGTCCTTGAGATGAATGGTTAATGTGAGTGTTAAACAACACTGCAAATCAGACCCCTCATTTGCCAGCATACATCTAAATATAAGTTAAGTGTCTATCTTGGAGCTGCCAAGCCGGATTATTTTTGGCTGGTACACATAATATACAATCCTATGAATCATTATATGTAATGCTACAGGACTGTGGTATTATGTTGGCACAGCTTTATAGAAAGGAGAAAAAACAGAGTGGTGAAGGAGGAGTGTGTTGGGAAAGGGTTTTTAGCCAGGGGACAGCCTCACCTGTAGGGCTGCTCTCCAGTGTGTGTCCGCAGATGCCTTGTCAGATTGGCTGAGCGTGGGAAGATCTTACCACAGTACCTAGAGAGTGAGAGCCAAAGGAACCATCAGAGTCCTGCCACACCAGATCCCTCACACACTGTCACCAGCTACCATCCACCTCACTCGTTCTGATACCGCTCCCAAAAGCGGAGAATCCCTCCGTGCACTGGGAACTCCAGGCACCCAGGCACGGCGGGAGGAAGCTGGGGAGGCAAGAACTGAGAGTGACACCCACCCCAGAACAACAGGATTCACAGTGGTGAGATACTGGTGTAACCCACTGCCACCAGAGACAGAGAACAACAGCTGATAACGCTGCGTCACTGGGAAGGGCAGGAAAAAGAAAAACCCTTTATAACACCCAGCTCGGCCCCCAGTGCTGGCTGACTCAGCAGCGTCGCTTGGAGGCCTGGGCAAGTGTACAGGAACACAGAAAGGGTGCAGGGACCCATCCCCAATACATTCCCCCAGCTCCCATCTGGACTTGGAAGATTCTCTTGAGCCAAAGGTCGAACAGTTATGTGCAATACCCTTTTGCTGAGTTTTTTCCACTTATTTTTCTAAAAGCTTTTTGAATGCACATAAGCTTTGACATCCACAACCTCCCGAGGCAACGAGTTCTGCTGAACTGTGTTGTGTAAAAGAACCTCCTGGCACTCAGAAACTGCATCTAACACCACCTTGTTCTTGCATGAGGACAGTGTTTAATCACTGCCTGTTCATATTCTCTGTCGCTTGAGATCTTTTAGATCTCTTATAGCCCTGTTCAGCTGCTTATCATACGGAATGTACCTGATCACCCTTCCCAGAGCTCACAGGATATTCTTCCAGATCAGTGCTGCAGCACTGCATTCCTGCTACTGGGATATTCTGCTGTGAGCCTGACAGTCCACTTAGAATAAGGAAATGCAGCAATAGGAAATGAAATAAGAGAAGGAACTGTGTTCCACAATAAATCTGATTCACAGCAAACTCAAAAGGAAGGGAGGTATAAATAAAAAACATTAACTGGGAAATAAAATACTAATAATAAAAGGTTACATTCTGTGACTACAAAACCTGATGCTGAATGTTTTAGAAGGAACATGTGAGTAGACTTTCTTAATTTAAGAGTCATTCAGCACCTTCAGATGTCCTGAGATGAATGGTTAAAGTGAGTGTTAATCAACAATGAAAATCCAAATGTTGACTTGCTAGTGTATATCTAAACATCAGTTTAGTCCTTATTGTAGGTAGAAACTCCAAATTTCTAAATAATCTACTGAAATTTGAGCCCATAGCTTTTGTGGCAAAGCTGAGCAGAAGAGAAACATCAAACAAAACACAGACTCACTCACTGCACCCAGGAAAAAAGCAGTGGGAGCCACCACAAGAACCTCTCATAGCTGCAGATAAAACTGCGTGAGCAGATGCAGGTTTTTATTCCCTAGTGATCTGCTCCACTCTGAGCCTGCAGAGCTGCAGCGGATATGCAAGTATTTCTGTGGATACAACTGTGTTTGAAGACGTGGTTTGCTGTGTGCCACTCTGTAAATTGCATTATTTTGTGTAGCTGAGATTGGACATAGATTGCACTCTCATTGGGAACTGCGGCATTTGCTACCACTCGCAAGAGACTTGGCTTGGAGAATTCTGTTTGCTTGAGAATCTCCAGATCTGCTCTCAAGGTTATTCAAAATTACAAAGCAAACAGAAGATGCTGATTTTCTACCAGACAAAACAAGCTATTTCAGAGTGAATTAGTCATGAGAATGATCCGTTCTAATTCTGCTGCTTCTTGTTTTTCCTCCCGCCCCTGCCAAGACAGTAAAGATGTCCACGTGAAGTCGCTCTGTCACATGCTGGTGTCTGATGCAGCTCCAGCCGGGTGGCATTCTCCCAGGGCTGCCTCAACAAGCTGGGGGTACGGTCTCGCTCCCGTGGGGTGCCCAGGGCCTTACCTGCAGGTGTAACGCTCCTTGCCCTTGCGCAGGATGGGGTCGGATAGCGTGGGCGGCGGAGAGCGGAAGTTGAAGGGGTGATGCGGAAGGGGCTGCAGGGAAGTGCCAGTGTCTGCCTTCATGGCTGCAAAACTCTCCAGCTTCTCCGTCATCGTTTCTATGGCTGACATCTACAAGTACAAGGCAAGACCTCAAGTCATAAAAACCCACAGGAAGAACAATATCTGAGGCATCAAACACATCTTTAGCTCTAGTGTGCTGGTCAAAGCCTGTTGCTGGTGTTTGCTCTTGCTCTCAGAAGCCAGCTGCACAGCGTGCAATGGAGGCACTGAACCCAGCCAGGAAAGAGAGAAACAGCCAGCAGGCTCAGAGAAAGCAGAAAAGGTACAACTGGCAAAGCCACGCAGGAAGCATCAGTTCTTACAAATTAGGCACTTGTTCACCTCCTGCAATGGGCATGGGCTTACCTTCAGCATCTCAGAGTATAGATTTATCTCAGAATACATTTGGCTTCCCTTTTTCCAGGGATGACACTGAAATCAGACACTGTGGCCAAATTCTGGATGTAGAACTCGCCACTCAAACCCTCATCTCAAACTCAAACCAAAGGCTTGGAAAGGAAGGAGGTTTCATGTCTCACAGAGCATCCGTTACCCTCGCACGGGCTCAGAGGGACAGCAGCAGCGAGCCACGGACAGGTGACCTCTGGTTAGAGAGGACAGAGAAGCTTTGGGCAGGAGGCAGAAGAACCCTGGCCAAAGCAGAGTGGGAAGGAACATGGAGAAATGTATGACCCTGATCAGGGAGCTGAGATGGAGGAGAGGCTGAGGCTGGAGGGGAGGAGAGGGAGCAGCTGGGGGAGAGGAAGAGTTCAGCTCAGACTCAGGATGGACTGGGTCCACAGGGAGTCGGCCTGGTGAAGAGGCCAACATTTTAATGACATGTAAGAAAGGTTCAGGAGCCAGTAAAGGTGATGGAAGGATGGGTGGGAGATGGCTGAGCTTCCTGGAGTGAAAGGGAATTCCAGCCAAAATACCCTGCATGAGCCGTGGCTGGATGAGTTATGGTTAGGAGGACCACAACCAACACACTGAAAGCCTGTCTGGGTGGCAGTGGCAGGCACACAGGCCTAGAGATGGGACACCACATAAAATGCTTCTGGGTGCCTTTATCAGCTTTAGTTTGTGTGGCTCAGCAATGGCCACGTTCTAACACAAAGACTGGATTAAATACCACACCAGAATGGGAAAAACCTAGAGATAAAAGAGAAGGGAAAAGCAAAAAAAGGAAGAAAAAAGTCGGTCTGTGTGAAAAAGAAAAGGAGAGGCATAAAAGTCCTACCTAAAGAAAATCACTTTTGCTTTCACTAGAGCAAAACAGGAAATCCAAATCCAAGAGAGAAATGCAACTCAGAGGACTACGCTGACATCTCCAACGTTCAGTTTTACGCACTCTTGAGAGCACTTTCAAGATACCAAGCAGAAAACATGGATAAAACAAACAAGGCAGCAATAAAGCTGCCTCCTGGCTGCAGATGACATCACTGGGAATGAAGGGAGTGCTGGGGGGAGTGGGAGCCTGAAGGGAGAGCCAGGCCGAGAGCCGGGGGACAGCGAGCGAGCGGAAGGCAGTAGGAAGCCATAGATCAAATCTAGGTGCTCTCCTGCACAGGAAGGGCTGACCTTTTGCACGTTTACACTTTATTAAACTGGGCTCGAGGGGGGGAAAGAGAGCCAAGATATTGTTTAAAATGTATGACTATAAAAAAAAAAGTTGTCTTAATCACCAAAGAATACATTGTGGAAGGCTGACAACCATTCATAAGCTGTAAAAAAGAGGAGTAGTCAAACCCATTTCCCGATAATAGATCCACGGCCCCTGAGTCGGAGGCTCCCAGCCCATGATAAGTAGTAAGTAATACTTAGCACCAGCCACTTGAAAAGGTTACTTGATCATTTACAGCAAAAGCTCTGCCCCAGCTGCCAGTCATGTAACAAAACCATCATGTTAAAACGCTATCCGGATCTTTCAGAGCTGTGCCACTCAGCCCTTTGCCGGAGTACCTGGAGATATCTTTTGTTGTGCCCTGTTCTTTAGGCACTTAGTCAGAGATGTTTGCTGGCTTGATAGCCGTAGGCTTATTTTAAAATTCTAAACACCGGCCATAGCCTCTCCAGTGGTAAAGGCACTTTGCTATTTAGGGAACAACTGCCTGGTTATAATAAAAAAGAAGGGGAGAAGAAAAGGAACTTAACAGGTGAGAAAAGGTTTTCCATTAAGTTATCAAAAAGTTACACCATTTATTTATGTTGTCCAGAGTTTCATTTAAAATGGACAATGTAAGAATAACTCCCATCACAGCAGAGAAACTACTGTCAACGACTGGCTAAGAAATAAAAGTTGCCTGAAATTAATTTTGAGAGAGAAAGCATCCCTGAATGCTCAAGTCTTTATGGCATCTTTTGGTTTAATCACATCCCACCCAGGGGCCTCGACTAGAGAGCTGGGGAATTATTCAGAGAAGAAAAGGTTGAGACCAGACTCGTGTTTAGAGTAAAAGAAACACACACAGAGTGTGCCTCTACCTGACCTGGTATGTGAACAGTGGTACTGACAAAGAAGACACAAGCAGGAGCCCCTGAAAATATGATTTCTTAGGAAAAGATCCAGGATAATATCAGATGGGGATCTGGTACTAAAAATCTCACATATTCTTGAACACATGCCCTGTCTTCGTTCACCATGAGTACCTGAAATACCTGATGGATTGCAAAGCATGGGAACAGCAACGCTCCAGATCAAGTGATCTTTACACAGCAACCCGCTTCATTAAAAATCAGTTATCAGGAAGTTTCGGGCTGGAGTGATTGTAAATTTTAGGCTATTCTGTGTGATAAGCTGTTAGAGATAACCAGACCTTCCACATCTTTTCATTGCCATGGGAAGAGGACGTGGTCAGGATTTCAGGAACAATGTTAATAACCTTCCACCCAATGCTTGCTCCGACTCAGGGCCTGGACGTTTCTCATCGTCTTGTTGGGTTGCTTTGCCACACTAGCTCCTCCCTGCTATCAGATTCTTTACAGGCAGATATCCCCACTATTCTAACTCACACAAACACAGGATGTTCCTGGCCAGCCTGTCACCATTATCCAGCCTGGATGAAGGAAAAATCAGGGGAAGTTATTAACCAAACTCTGAGGCTGATGCGAAACAATGAGGGAACTAAGTTTAGCTGTGAAAGCAACCAGGATCCAGCTTTCACAAACCTGCAAGTTATTTATCTAAGGTGGGAAACATTATCAGAGGAGAACAATGCCTGTAAATATAAAGGAGAGTACAATAATGACCACAGAGCTCAGCTCCCAGCATGTGTTCACAGCAGGAGAGACGGAGGATAGCTGGCGACCGTCAAGCTGGAGAGGATGACGCGTGGGAGAGCTCCCTGCATTCTCATTACAGAGCAGGGAATCCTATGGGCAAAGAGTAACAGCTTCTTGGGGAGTTCAGCTATGGCTTAGAAGATAAGGGGGTTTGTAAACTGGGGCTGATTTTCATGAACAGTCTTGGTTGCACTGGAGTTAGTTGTGCCTTGCCAATACTCAGGGGTAAAGGTCTGGTCTGGCTGCGCTGTGGGGTTAAGGGCTGGCACTCCTCGTCCACACTCAAATGGGAAAAGCTGCCCAGCAGCATTTCCCATTGCTCTGGAGTGAATCAGACCAGAAGGAGATCAGAAGGAGCAAAGACCCATGAGTTGTCAGAAGAACAGAGATTAGAGCAGCTGTGCAGCAAGGAGAGAACACAAGTTCTCTGGCAAGTGACCCACCACCTCTTGAACTGAACCCTGATTCTCCACTGCCCTGCACTTTCACGCTTCTAGATGATGTGAGGGGACATCAGGTGGGTATAAAACGCTACTGCTGGGATGCTGGACAGTCCTTCTCCACTTGGCACTCCTGCAAATGACTGCACCAGGTGTTCCCAAGGGAAACATTATGTAGGCATTCTGGCATGTGAAAGGGGAGTCTGGCAGAGCAGAGGAGCTGTCCTGATCTTCTGCTAATGCAAAAGAAACAGCAAGGCATAGCTACCATCATCCTCAGACCAGCTGTGGAATTACAACTGTCTGAAAGTAACTGGTGGAAAATAGAGTTTCCAAGGGCCATCCAGGCATCCAGGCCCCTGAATGAGAAAAAGTCTGATCCAGGTAACCACTTTGTACCAGTTTCATCTCAAACCTCTCGACATTCAGTCAACACCACATTGTAACGTCACTGCCTTTACCTGGGGGTGGAAAAGCAGTGGGGAGGGTCGCAGGTACTTCTCCTTTAGGGCACCCACAGGGTCTGTCACCTTCCGCTTCTCCACCCTGCTGGACAACAACACAGAGGGTTACATACCTCACAGGGCTACAGGCAGCAAAGACACAGCCAAACCATTTGCAGAGGTGTTTAAATTATACATAGGAGGCTATTCTACTGCCACTAAAGTCTTTCTTCCCCTTCCACTGGATACTACAAACCATGACCCATGTCACCCCGCAAAAGACACTGGAAACGATATGAAAATACAGCCCCTCTTGTGGGCAATATTGTTTTAGCCCTCAGACTGACAATTAAGAAAACATTTTGATCTTTCTGTGTGAGAACTAATGCCTCAGCTATAGCAGTTTATAAGCCTCTGCTGTTGTGAAATGTCATGAAAAAAATTATACTTACAGCAAAAGCAATGTTTGAGCAGGAAAAGCTCTAGAGTCCACGGCTCTAGAGTCCATCCAGCCACTGGATGGAAAACACTTGTCTTTGAGAGTTTGTCTTTATCTTAAGAGTGAACACTGAGCCAGACTTTGCAGTCCCAAGTGTGCTGAAATCATTAGGTGTTTCATATTTATTTTCTCCCTTGCAGCTGAGATATAATTTGCATTGAGTTTCTTTGGCAAGCTTATGTGGACAACAATTTAAAAAGTCAGGAACTGGTGGGAGATTTCTGAAGTGACTTAGGAACATCTTCTGATGTCACTTTGGCCTATTTAAATATTCCACACTTGAGCACCTTACTATGCAGAGGCAATCCTAAAGTTAGGCTCCTGTTTTTGAACACATTGGTTTTCGCAAAATATTCTACTTGCAGGGACACTGTGGTGTGGAATCACCCAAAAAGAGAAACTGAAATGTCCTCTATGGGGAAAAAAGTGTTATGAAAGTAGCTCCAATAAACACAGCTGCATCTTTAAATTACTGGAACAGAGTCCATCTCAGCTAAACCAGCAGAAATCCAATAGTAAGTGTAATTTTAACTGCTTTAGTCCAGCATAAATGAGAGCAAATTATTTTGCTGCATTTCAGCTGATTGGTGTGTGGATCAAATTACCAAAGAGTTTAAAAGAAGAGTCATGCAGAGTGCTATTTAGTGAACTGTATTTAATCTGCATTTAATTTTTCTTAGGTAGAAGAAAAGAGAAGAGCTGGATGTGAAATGCAGTCAGAGTCACTGTGCTTGGGAAGGTTTGTAATTTCATGGACATGAGTTTTCAGAAAAACAACAACCTGCAAAACAAGACGTCAAAAGTTTCTCCCTGACACAAGGCAGAAGAGTAAATCGCAGCGATTGCCACCCCGGCGGGCAAAGCTCTGCCCTCGGTGACGCGCTGCAGTCGGCTGCGATGCCCAGGGGACTGCCCTGGAGAGACACCCCCAGCCCAGCCCTACACCAGCTTCATCTCCCGGTGCTGGGGAGTGAGAACACAGCAAAGGTGCAAACTCCCTCGTCAGAGCTGCAGGGGATTACGCTGATCCTTCGGCCCGGTGCCTGGGAGCGTTACCTCCACCAGGCTGGGCTGGAAACTGCGCGCGTTTCAGGCTGTCTGGCTGCATTAAATTATATCACCAGCAGAAAATGTCAAGGATTTAAGTGGCCTTTGGGAGAAAAATGAAGGAGGCAAATGATGTGATAGAGTCTGATAAAGAGAGTTTAGAAACAAAATATTTCCATATTTTTTAAGCTGAGACTTGGAAGCTCTGCTGCTTGGCTCATTACATCAGAAGTCTGATTTGCAAGCAGCTCCACCACGGACTTTCTGTTTTAATATATTACTAAAACTATATGCATCCCATGGAATGCAGCAAATGATGCCCTCATCCTTCACGTCCATCTGTCTGCGGGACCTTTCCGGTTTTCCCGAGGCTGCTATTTTAATTGGCAATAGCTTTTTCAACCCATGTTGTTTTAACATTCCTGCTGAGAATGCCCAGAGGTGGCAGGATCCTGAGCTCACTCAAAGATTTTCCCTTTCTATCCCATCTATTTATTTTTTTCCAGAAGTAAATGCCGGACTATTTACATCATTCCTTATTTTTCCAGGAGGAGATGACCACGGTGGGTCCCAGACAGAGCACATTGCACGTCCCAGGCTGTGATGCAGCCGTTTCCATCACAGATGGCAAGCATGTAAGCAAGCAACGCAGCGTCAGCCCCGAGAGCGCCGGCAAAGCGAGAGACGCTTTCGTACCGGCAAGCACCGAGGGCTCACTAATCCTCATCTCAGCTGACAGTTCCTTGGCCTGCCTAGACATTGACATCATTTTTTCCCACAGTTATCAGCCGCACAATAGCAGCAAGGCAGTGACATAGGTGCTGTTCTCCTGGTCTGCTTTTCCAGGCGGGAGGCAAGGCCACGCCGCCCGTCGCTGTTCGCAGCCCTTTGAACACTCACGGCAACCACCCCGGTGCTGACATAATCGCTCTGCGGTGACCGTGAGTCTTCCCAGCGCTGAGGGAACACCAGCTTCTGCAGCACATCCACAAACCTTCCAGCAGGCTGGATCCCAGCGAGGCTCACCCACCACACACTACTCACGTGTAGCTCAATGACACAAGAACAAACCACTCACTCCCAGAACCGGCTGCTCAATCAGACCCTGCATCCAGGAGCCAAACCCACGCACCAGGAAGGATGCTATGAAGCATCCTGTCCTAAGGGAGAATTAATTGCCATGATAATGTCTAAATCAAACTAGTTCAGGACAATCTCTTTTCACTGGACTTTGCTCAAAACAATCAACCAGTATTTGCTACGTGATAAATCCCTCTCACCTGTGGCAGGGAGACAACACGGGCAGTGCCCTAAACTGTGGTGAGGGTACCGCAAACTTACTGGTACCCTCACCATAAACCTTTAAACAGCTTTCCTTTAGAAAGAGGTTTTATAAAAGGCTCTAAACCAACAAAAAACTCAAGTCTTCCCTTTACATCTTCTGAATTCATTCCTTCTGGAAGCTTAACTGGCATTTGAGTAACTTCATCCAGTCTGCTCTACACACGCCTTCCATGTTCAGCTTACTCTAGGCATGACATAAGGTATCAGGCCTTGCTCAATAAACACCCATTTCAAGTGAAACCAGAAAACCCTTGTTATTGTCCCAAAAAGATAAGTCTGCAAGAAATGTAGCTGGGAGAGATCCGGGTAATAACACGCTACCACATATTTACACAGTACTTGTTACTCCAGACTTACAAATGTTTCAAAAGGCTGGGTCCACAACAGCAGTTCCTACGAACTGAAAAACTTTAAGAAAAGGAATTAGAAAGAAAAGGGGGGTGGGGAGGTAGAAAGGTGAAGTGGCTCACAAAAGGCCATCATGTAAGTCAGTGGGAGAGCTGCATTTCCAGGCTCCCAGGGCTCCTGACTCATTCCCAAGCCATGAGAGCCTGGGCTCTGAGGCATCTGAACTCTGCATTCTTATCGAATCAAACCTCTGGAATTTCCCCAGCAGAAGTGCCATCTTAGCGTTGGCTCGTGGGAGAGTCCTTAAATAGGTCAAGTTTCTTCTTTATCAAAATAAGGATGTGTTCTTTAGACACATTGATTACGAGCACTCCCTTCAATTATTCAGCCCTTTCGATTGAGAAAATTCAACGTGCTGTGACAAAGGAGAGAGAAGCACAATCAACTGCAGCAGACTCACTGCTCTTTCTAAACAACCCACACCCCAACCTGCCTCGAGCTGTGGTGTCAGCTAGGAAACGAGCTGGTTAGAGGAAACACTTAAGGCAGGGTATGTTAATACCTGTAGATGGGGTCCATGAAAAAGGGCGATGGCTTAGCGTAATGCAGGGACGGCTGCTGAGGCAGCTGAGACTGGGAAATCTTGGGCAAGACTTCACTTGCCATCAGCTTCCTTTCCCCATAGATGTGGTTTTTCCGTGGCTCTCTTCCCCCGTTCTGACTGGCTCGGATGCGGTTGCCGATGCTCAGATCCAGTGGCTGTTCTTCCCCTGAGGATGGGGCTGGCAGGACTTTAGGTGGTGGCAAGATTGGCTTAATCTCTTTTGGCTTTGTGGTGAGATCGAAGGGTGACTCTGAGCTGGTGCTGCCTACTTTGTGGAGGTCCCTGGGTGACTTTGGTTCTGCCTTGACCAGCAAGTTGTGATTGAGGGTCCGCTCTGTAAAAGGATAGAGTGAATGGGGGAAATTGGGGAGGAACTGGAAAGGGAACATGGAATGATAGGGGAGAGAACCCATCTTTTTCTCCTGCATCCCCATAAAGCCAGGCCCAAAGTATTTCTCTGCGATGGAGGCGATAGCTTTAATAGAGTCATTAGCTGCCCCCGTGGTAGGGAGCAGGTGCTCCTCGGGGGGAGGAAAGAAGGAATGCTGGGAATAGAAGAGAGGGATCTCACTCGTGTTGTTGGTAGAACTTGCAGACACAGAGCTGCTGACAAAATCTGGCTTGCTCTCAATCTGTTTGCTCTTTTCTTTTGTTTTGTCCCTGTCACTCTCTGCGTCACTGTCCAGGTCAGAGCCGGTGCCAGTAGTGGTGTCCAGATCTGTGCCTGTGGTTGTATTGACATCCTCAAAGTCACTGCCATCGGACATGTCACTGTTCCTGGCTTTTAGCTTCTCCAGGTAGGAGTTTTCCAGGCTGCTTTCACATTTCTCCTCTCCTGAAGTGGCTTGGTTGCTGTTGCTCACTGCAGAGATCAGAGGAAGTGCTGGGTTCCCAAGGGGGCTGGGAAGCTTTGCATCTTGAGTGTGGTTGAGGGGACTTTTGAGCAGTTGTGTGGGTGGTAACAAGGGGGGCCTGGGGTAGAGAGACGGCGGGAAAATCCCTGGGAATCCCGGAGTGAGGGCAGGAAAGGCAGGGGGGGCAGGTGAGAACGGGAGACCCCCCGGGTGCGGGCGGGATGGAAAATAATCATTAAATCCCAGGCTGGCATGATTGAGGTTGGGAGAGGGCTTGGATTTGTCCATCATGGAAGTGGGTGTCAGGGGTAGGCCAGGGGCAAAAATGCCCCCTGGGTTGTAATGGTTCTTGCCCTCGCAGAAGCGCCGGTGTTTGTTGAGAGAGGAGGTAGTGCTGAACATCTGGCCGCAGTCCTTGCACTTGATCTGGGTGCGGCAGTCCGCGTGCATCCGCTTGTGGCGACAGAGGTTGGAGAACTGCGTGTAGGATTTGTGACAGACCTCACCTAAAGCATCAACAGAAACCAACAACAAAAGTGGTATGAAATTAACAGGAAATGGTAGGGAATTCATCAGGAGCATCCCCAGTGTCCCCCACCCCTTCCACCCTGACCCTGAGTTCCCTTCACAGAATCCCAGAATGGCCTGGATTGGAAAAGCCCTTTAAGCTCATTGAGTCCAACCATGAACCCAACACTGACCAGTCCCCACTAACCCATGTCCCTCAGCACTGTGTCCACACGACTCTTCAGTCCCTCCAGGGATGGGGACTCCACCACTGCCCTGGGCTGCCCCTGCCGGGGGCTGGCAAGCTGAACCCGGGACAGCCAGGTGGCTGCTGCCTCTCTCGGGTTTGATGCTGCTTTAACTCTTGGCCCTGGGCTCTAGAATGGACATTTTTTCCCCTCCTGTTTGTGCACACACAGCCAGCATCTTTCGGGTTGTGGAAGTGACTGTGTGTGTCCAGAACAGGCAGGTGCCAACACCTCCACGTGTGAGGATGACACAAGTAAGTTCCCTCTCAAACCACTAATAATATCTGAAGAAATGTCACATTTGGGTGGATTTCTTTAAAAGATGTTTGTATATTTTTCTTCCCAGAACAAAATTAGCCCTTTCTAATTTTAACCAATTCCCTTGCCATGTGCCAAGGGATGCTCTGCTGCGGTTTAGAAGATACACAACAGTTTATAATAAGTGGCTCATCTGTGTAAGCAGCTTCTCTCACTTTCTGTCAGTTTTCACTGTCCCAACACCCTGTTTGTGGTGTTTGCATTTTATTTATGTACTCATGGTACTACAAAAAAAGAAGTTATACTGTCCCCAAGCAGCAAAACTTTATGAGAAAACTAAGGAGAACAAAAGCAAAGTCTTCCAAGGGAATCAGGTTCCCTTTTCCCATTCTCCACCCCAGGAAGAGTTGCTAGATGTATCTGATGCTGCACAAAACTCCCTGAAGAAAAGCGAGGCAGGTAGGAGAGCTCACATCAGCATTCTAAAATCAGGAGAACTAGAAAATTGTTGTTTAAGTCTCCAGTTACACAATGATTTAGTAACTCTGCATGTACTGTCCTCTCCTGCTGTTCTGCAGCTCTGAAGTTCTAGTTTTGGGGGTTTTTTAAAGCCAAGTATAACACTGCAAAACCCAACCAAATATCACCCCCACACAAACCCTTTTCCTCCACCAAACAGGAAAGAATCATCCCAGCAAAGCCCGCCTCACGCTGCCCCAAAGCTGCTAATGGGTTCCACATTCCTGCTGGCGACTCCACCTGGCACATCTGAACCAGGCAGAATCTGCCTCCAGTTGTTTTACACGCTGATGTAGACTGACAACTCCCTAATTCTTATGAGGTGAGACTGAGGAGATTATGAGAAGAAATCATTCATCTCATTGCAGCAATACTATGAGAGTCAAATCATCTCTTTCATGTGCCCGTCATCAAATGAAAGATTGCATCAAAATGAGCAATAAGAGTATTTTTTCTTCCTCCACTGACACCCATCTGATTATCTCAGAACACATTAATGAAACGAGTCTCCCAGGACACTCTTGCATGCTGTTCCCATTATACCAACAGGGAGAAAAAAAGGCAGAAGTGGGTTCAGTGGCTTCCCTACCGTAACATCAAAGCCTGGAATCAAACACAGATCCCATTCTGTGCCTGAACTACGCGCTCTGAAGTGTCAGGAAGCAGTCCCGCAAGGTCCTACGGCTTTGTTGTGACACAATCTACTTTTCTGCCCAGTTATCAAAATCCAATAGGTGCTGTGTCAATTAAAAAAATATACAACCCTGAGAATGACAAGAGATGGGATGAATGGCCCTCAGGGGAAAATGCCCTTTTGGAAATATTCCACTAAAGAGAGCACTAAGGACACAGTTCATCTATTTATTTGGCTTCCAAGCATTATCAGGATGAAACATGCAGTAAATAAAGAAGGAAAAAACTCTTTTTAAAAAACACCTTCTTCTCATCTCTGTGACTATTCCAAATTCTCTACAACAGCTAGAGGATCTGAGGCACCCCTGAAAAGCATTTCGATCAGGCTGTGTCAGCTATTTATTTATGTCACCAACATGAACATTCACAAATTATTAAGGAAAAAAAAAAGAAGAGAGAAAGAAAAGATATGAGAAAATGGCATCGCTAGGACTGCTGAGAGACTCAGCTTTTAACTTGTCAAGAAAGTCAAAAACTGCCATGAATGTTTACTGAAAAAACAGGGAGTGTGCAAAAAAAAAAAATAGAATAAAAAAATTGCTGCGGAATTTCATCTCGTGCTCTGACCTATGAAATTACAGCGGCCGCTCACAGAGGGACAGCGCGTCCCGGGGGGCCCCGCAGGATACCTGCAATTACAGCGACAGCCAGGGCTCCGTGATGGCCGTGACAACTTACATATGAAAGGTTTGACAGTGCTGTGAATGTGCTTGTGCTGTTTGAGGCCAGACGAGGTGGCAAAGGTTTTGCCGCAGTCCGGGCAGGCGTGGGCCCGCGCGCCAACGTGCTGGGAACGGATGTGCCGCTGGAGGTTGCTGGGGTCAGTAAACACCTGGAAGAGAAAATGCCTTGATGGAGGGAAACAAAGCAGCAGGGAGAACAGTGTACACCTGAAAAGCCAGGCTGCTTGTTCCACTTTTTGTCACCACTGCCCCCAGCATGAGGAGCACAGGACATTCACCTCTGGCTGCAAACATAACGGATGGAGCAGGGCTGAGCCGCGTGCTGCCGGCGGTGCTCACAGCTTACTCGCTGTTTGCTCACCGGTGTCTGCCCGGCACAGCGCTCCCTGCTCCCCAGCAGCCTCTCCAACAGCCTGGAAAAGGCCAAAGCCGAGTTGCACAGGGCAAGGCTGAGCTCCACATCCACGCTGACGTGCCAGGGCCAGCTGAGCACACTGCTCTCCTTGTGTTACCATCCTCCACACCATGGCCGGACCACCAAACCACGCTGGCACGGGTCACCCGCCCCCTGGCCCCTTTCCCCAGGTCCCAGCACCCTCCCCAGGCAGAGCTGCCCGTGGTTACCGTGTCCTGCTCCGTACCTTAACACAGTTTTCACATTCAAACCGTTTCCCACTGTCGTGAGACATTTGGTGACGAATCAGGTTGGATTTCCAGTTGAAGGCTTTGGGACACTGGTCGCACTTGTACTCCCTCTCCTCGGTGTGGATTACCATGTGCTGCTCCAGGCTGGGGAAGAGAGACAGGCTGAGCTCGCATGGCAAGCGGTGGCCCACAGCTCCTAGCCCACCCAAACTGGGCACCTACTGTCAAGGTGCAGACGGTTACGGAACTGCTGCCTCGTGTCAGGGAGGTCTGAAACCAAGGGAGGTGATTAGAGATGGTGACAGAAACAGGCTGTGAGGTGGGGGGTTTCCAGGACTAACTGCTGCCGCAGAGCGCGACTGCAGGAGCCTTTGTGAGGAGGAGGTGGGCAGCACATCCACCACGAGAGGGGCAGCGACACGCAAATGCCTTTTGTTTTTTTGGCATTTATTTGGCAGATGGAGGCAGATGGAAGCTGCCCTGTTCTGCCTCAAAATGTTGCTGCTTTTTATATTTCTTATTAAATACCTGAGTCCATTTACAAGGGGGGAAAGGAAGGTAAAACCAGACCTGACCCTGCAGGCTCCTGAAGGGAAAAATGAGCGCTTTGTGACCAAGACTTTGACGGCATCCCCACAGGGAAAGACAAGATATGAGCTGCTGCTGCCCGAGACTATCACGTTGCCGTTTTCATGGGCACAAAGCCCACAGCTTCCCAGAACACAGCAACTTACCATTGGAAAGAAACACGATCAGGTGCAAACACATTTCACTTCTAAATGTCAGACATCTTTTATTACTTAACTCGGCAATTTCAGCTTCTGCCAACTGGCAGCCTGTCCCAAACCTGGAGGATGATGGCAAACCAAAGTGGCTGCTGGAACAGGGCCAGGGCAGGGATGGTTTTTAGGAGAAAGGCACAGGGTGCTCTCCTTCCCCTCCACCCAAGAACTGCCTCTGTCCATCAGCGTCTGGAGCTCCTGCTGGGCCACCAAACCAGGTGTGACAGTCGAAGGAAGCCACTGCTGGTGGCAGCCAGGAATGCAGGGAGCCTGGAAAACATTCTGAGTGCTGCAAAACATCCTGAGCAGGCTGGAAACCCTGCACCTCTCTGGCCAGACCTCGGGAACAAAGGAAGAAAATCCGCATCCTTTGCTGCCTTCGCTGCAGTTTAACAGGCGTTGCCAATACTCCTCCCCAGTGCGAATTCTGATGAAGGACAAACTCCTGTGAAATCTACAACTGCCTGAAATCCCCCCCAGATCGATATTAAACCATGCCTATGGAACTTTAAAGCATGGCTGTATTTTTTATGGGAACATTAAAACTAAACACTACTGGAAAATCCTGCCAGTCTTCATTAAATGCTACAGGACCATTTCACAGCTGGTAACTCCTGGGCATTCCCACGGGGCCTGAGGGATTCAGAAAACCAGGAATTGACTCATTCTTGACATCATCCTCAGGACTCTGCTGCTCTCACTCCTCAGCTGCCCACAGGGCCCTGTGTCCCCACGGGGACTCCATGCCAACAGGTGCCTGCTCAGTGGGGGTGCAGAATGGACCGACGCTGGGGTCCTTTGAAATTCCCAGTATAAAGGTTAATTGCACTGGTAATTGACCTGCAGTGAAATTTCTGTGCCCTGAGGGCATTTGCTGGCACTCAAACAAGGGCAACCACGCAGAAGGTGGCTTCATCACAGGTGGGCTTGGTGGGACTGCAACCTGCCCAACAACTCTACCTATGGGTCTAAGCAGCCGCCAGCCTGCTACTTCCTTGGAGAACCTCCTCTTCTGTCCAGTCTGATATTTAATATTCATGAACATGCCCCTTATAAACTGCCAATCCACTGATTTTTAAAGAAGCAATATTCATTTTGCTAAAGAAATTGAGTTCTTAACACTACAAAAATTTTACACATACAAAGAAAGATGTATCTTTCATACACATATACAAAAGTATGTTCCTGTTAACCGTGATTTATGAGTTTATTTAGAGCAAATATGGACAAACTAATGTGCTGTTTAGAGGCAAGTACCTACTGGGATTAGCAAAACATTTATTTATTTAGTCAGCTGCTAAATGCTCAATTTCAGTTCCCCAGTGGCACTCTTGATTTGATCTGTATTAACTTCTGAAAAATTGTGAGACCATCTAGGTACGCTGATTGGATCATATTCTGTGTTTTAGTGGCTTTCTCAGCCCATAAAATGCAGCAGATGGATGGGGGAGGGATAGATGTGGACATTCTCTCCCAGCTCCACTCAATCAGCGTGTAGTACACCGAAGGGTGATGTTGCTGACTCTATCTTTCCCCTGACAGAAAAATGAGTTCATATTATTTGCTTAAAAAAAACCCCAAAGCAAATCTTTGGCATCAGTGGTCTTAAAGGCAACACAGCCACTGAGCCCAGGAGCCCCCATCACAACTCCAAACGTTTTCCATGTTTGTGTTGAGCACACTGATGACCAGAAAATGTTCTGCCACATTTCCTGCTTAATTACTGCAAAGTAACAGTTTGGAGTGGTGGTTTGGAAGAACTGAAACAGGAGAAGTTCCTGAAAATAAATCAGGACAGGGCTCATAAAATGATGTGAGACGTGGCCCAGGGTGGGGCAAGTCTCAGACCACGTCAAGGTCTGTCTTACAGACTTCTCCCAAGAAACCAAGGGAAACTGGGACCTCAGCTCAGCCACAGCATCTGAATACCTAGAACTGGCTGCACCAGTGACTCTGAACGTCTTACCCACAGGGATAAGTAATCACTAATGGAGAAAAGGGAATTTAAATGTTTCTGCTCCTCTTAACCATTGAAAAAACCAGTGTCATCCCAGGCACCCCAGGGGAGCCAGCACATAGCCAGCTGTCACAAAGAGGAGAGCACATGCACATCTCAAAAGGGTATTTCCCAAGTTAACATAAAAACTACAGAGTGCTGGAAGCTAAAGAGAAGACTGCTCCTAACACAGCTAGAGAGAGAAAAGAGCTGGAATTTCTACTGAAAACCTTAAATATTTTAAACATTTAAAGGAAATTCTTTTCAATTCAGGTTAAAAAAAAAAAAAAAAAAGGCTATTTGCAGCCTCCTGGTATCAAATCAAAAGCAGCCAAGGCAGAAACACAGGGTGGGAAATAAAGACATCCACCTGTGCTAACAGAACCTCGGTGCAGGTGTCACTGGCAGGCAGGATCTGTTACCAGCGCCCACAGCACAGCCAAGAGCCAGGTCTTTCAGTACAGATAAACCAGAGGAATGTTCTTTATGCTTCACCTTTCTCTGCATTTTTTAAAGTAGTTTTTCCTTCCCTTACTCACCTAGGTAAAAGATCTGAAAGTAACACTATAATTAAGTTCAAAATGACTAACACTGGTGAACATCGTATGTTAAATGTTTAACTGAAATGGAGCAGGCTGGCACCAGCTTTAAGCTCAGTGGTTTTGCTCCACATACACAGCACGTGACAGAGGATTGCCAGTTCTCACAGATTTATCACAAATCTTGCTGTGCCTGGTGTCCATTCATCTCAGAAGTCAATTCAAATGAGCATGTGAGAACTTCAGCCCCTGGTGAACAGATAAAACTCTACCCTGTATGCTGTGGAGAAAGCCTTGAAAATACAGCCCAGGAGTTAAAGGCTCAGGATACAAATAAACACAATCCTAAAATGATTTTAAAACCCTCAACTTTTTAAAACTGGCTCCTAAATATTTAACCATTTGACTCTCACTTTGTAAATGAATCAGAAATCTCAAAGATCTCTGCTTTAAAGCTGCATCTGATTACTATCACATTATGCTTGAAAGATGGAAGTTTGCAGTTAGAACTTACTGCAACAAAGAAATTTTCCTTTTAAAGAAAAGTTTAGTTCTTGTTTAGAATTGCCTTACAATAATAACTGAATAACAATATATGAGGGAGAGTATAAAAAATTAAAACAAAAAGTTTGATTGGAATAGAATTGTTTTAATTGCTTCTGCTCATGACTGTGCTGAAGAGTTCTGAGTATAACAACACCTCTTTATACCCACTGATCTCAAATGACCAAGAATTGCCTATATAAAAACTCTTCATGCAAATATCAGCAGAACATAACAGCACTGTTTTCCCTCAGAACCAGATCACATGGGAGCAGCTGCTGCAAAGCTACTGACCAGCTTTATCAACCTGTCACACCCCTGAAGAAGTCACTGGGAATTCAGAAAACAACCATTTCAACCTTACATTGCCAATAATCTGCAGATGCTTCTACCAGTGGGTAATGAAAAGCCTCACAGTCTATGAAATCAAGGTGAAATAAAATGCTGTCCAATAGCTAATGACACTGAAGGATCCTAAAAATCCCCCCAAACCCTACAGAGAAAGGAAAGTTCTATCCCTGTCGCCATCCTGAGCCGCCCTGCTCCCACTGTGGTCCCACGTTTCCCACCATCAGACAGGACTGCGCAGGAGGACCGAGAGGGACAGGGCAGAGGAGGGTCTGGCAATTGTCTGGTACCTGTATTTATTGGGGAACATCCTCTCACAGTCCTTGCACTCATAGACCTGGCCGTCTCCAAGACCTTCTTGCTTGATCTCGTCATTCAGGGTCTCGTACAGGGAGCTGACGGCGCTGCAGGCGTACTTCTTGTGTCGCCGCAGGTCGAGCTTGGATGGAAAAAGTTCATCACAATCCTCGCAGCGGAACGTGTGCTCTTCTGCAGGACAGAGAGAAGGTGGTTTTGACTTGTGGATCAGGAAGTTCCAGAAAGTCTCATTATTTGACCCAACACTGGGCTTGTAAAGAACAGGTAATATTCAGACAAAGTGGAAATCTGCAAGTGACAGGAGAGAGAAACCAAGGGAGGCTGTGCCAGCAGATTGCTTTCACTTTAAGCATTAAGAAAAAAGAAATAAATCACACAACCAGGAGAGATCTTGTTTTCGTTGTGCCCTGGCCTCTGCCGAGACAGAGACCTACAAGAATTAGGAGATACACAAAATACTGGGGCTGTTCTGGTGAATTGCATTTGTTTGTAATGAGGCTTTTTGAAAATACGAATGAGCTTTTCCTCAGAAGGGGCTGCCAAGGAAAAAAGGAACAAACCACACTCGTACAAAGGCAGGCACTGGGAAAAGCAAACTGCCACAGCACAAACCTAGAGAAGCCCCTTTCTAAGCAAACCTCTTTCTAACACTGTCCTCCTCTTCACTCGTCCTGCACAACTGCAGAAGCACAGTGCACCATCAAACCCGAGAGGTTCACAACCAGAGTACCATGGAAGAAAGAAAAGGGAGCCAAATTCTTTGTTGTTGTGCTGGTGGGTTTTGGTTTTTTTTTAAATTAAAAAAAAGACCTAATGCACATAATAAATTATTGTAGTCAAGGTCAAACAAATTAAAAAGAGGGCAGCTATTATTAAGTTTACAAGGCAGCATCCTGACCATAGTGCCAAGCCAAACAATCAGCTCAGAGCTGTAAATTTTCCAGCAGAATGACCTCTGCGAGGGAGTGGGGATAGCTCCGGGTTCCTCCGCCCAGCAGCCAGCCTGAAACAGCAGCTTCCAGCCACCCCCGAGTCACCCGCGCTGCATTTCCCTGTCCCCCCTCCCCTCGTCCGCCGGGGCTCTGATTCCCATTGAGTGTCCTTCTCCTTTTCTGATAACTTTACTTGCAGAAGGAAAGCCTGGGGTGAAATGCATCAGTTCAGAGAGGAGTGAAATGTTCTAAGAGCTGCAGCCAGAAGCCAGCGCAGCGCTGGAGCGGATCCATCCCCGGGCGCTGCTGCTCCGTGGGACAGGGGACGACGGGGGACGACGGGCAGGACGCGGGCGGCACTTGCGTCGTCGTGGCCACTTCTCTGTGTTTTCAAAACCTGCAACCTTCCAGCAAACCCTTGCTTTAAAACATCCCATGCACTTGTCTGCCCAAGGTTTTGTACAACTACAACCAGTCAGGCTGTGCTTTAAGGCCTGAAATTGTGCTTTATACAAACGAGGGTTAATTTTGTGTGACACAAGCACAAACACAGGCAGTGTCACAGCCAGAGACCACCGAGCACAAACACAGGCAGTGTCACAGCCAGAGACCACCGAGCACAAACACAGGCAGTGTCACAGCCAGAGACCACCGAGCTCAAACACAGGCAGTGTCACAGCCAGAGACCACCGCGTCCCCGCCCGCCCTCGGGCAGTCATCTCCTCTCTCTGCTTCTCTCAGCACTGCACGTTTAAACTCGGGCTGTGGTTTCAGCCTCTGCCCCTGCACGCTGAGGAGCCTGCGACTTGCTGCTGTGGTGACTGAGAGAGACAAGATCCCGTAAGCTGCTACTGCCTGCTGTGTAGGCAGGTGACACCCAGAGTGCTCCACACCTACACAAGAGTGCTCCACACCTACACAGAAAGTCTCAACATGCCCACAAACTGGAAAAAATCAAACACAACTGAAAAAGAAAATATCACCAGGACCCAGTGAGAGAAACCTTGCTATTTATCCAAGCAGCAGCACCAGGAGTACCATACCCTGACTGACTGCACAAGAATGAATACAGAGATGCTGCAGGATTCCCTGAACTGCAGAAGAGAGGGATGTGAAAAGAAATAAGATCTAGCAGGTCAACATTTTCCTTTGCAGGGGAAAGGGGATTTTGACTAAAAAAGGAGACTTAAGGGAAGAAAATATCCATACCTTTCCCTTTCCAACTACTTTTGACAGATCCCGGACTCTGAAATTGCTATCAGCAGCCTCACCATGAAGTGCATCAGGCCCTGCACATCACTAAACTGAAAAGAACCTTGTCTATTTTGTACAGGCTGGTGCTCCAGGAACAACAGCATTCCTCTTCCATCACCAAAGAACAGCTTCTTCACAGGTGAAACAGACAGATGATAAGGAGAGGAAATGCCTGTGCTTCAGAATCCTTGGGTTTGGAAAAACAGTATTTTATTGCAAAGAATTAGAGAACTGCTAAAATACGACTGTGCAGGTCGCCACTGGTTGCAAACACCACCCTGACGCTCAGACAGGCTGAACAGAAGAGGAGCTGGCTGGCAGAGCAGCCCATCCTATCGCACCAGCATCCAGCACCCATTCCTCCAGAACCCCCATTTCGGAGCTTCAGAAGATTTGAGATCAGACTTCTCAACAGATCCTGCTGCAGGGGCAGGAACTGACTGTAGACTAAAGGCCAGACCATCACCCTGCAAAAATGAAACCTAAGGACCACGGGTCCACAGATCTGGTATCTATTCTGTCTTTATACCTGACACCCAGTTTGCAGGCTTCAGGTTCATTAAAGTTTGGTTTTTTTCCTTCTTTAAGCACCAAAAATAAAAACCTTGCCCTTCAAAACAAGTTCTCATTAAGTTTTCTCCTTCCTTTAAGCACCACAAATGAAAATACTGC
Source organism: Caprimulgus europaeus (assembly GCA_907165065.1). Next base: position 1,094,056 of record OU015546.1, read on the forward strand.
CCTTCCTAAGAGGTTACTGCTTCAGTATCTTACAGGGAGAAGGGGATGAAAAGAAAAGAAAAATTCAGTTACAAAAAATTGCTGCCTGTTCTCTGTGTCTTGTTTGTCAAATCTATGGTTATATGTGTCTATCTTAAGTTCCATCAGTAGCACTCAGGACAAAGCAGGAATGTTACAGAAAAATAAATCAGTGCCTAATAGCTTTCAGAGAAACCAAGGGGAACACAATTATGTGGCATCTACATGCTAATCTACCAGACTTGAATCTCAAAGGAGTTCAAGTGCCCTACTCAAAATTCCTGCAGTGATAAGGGGTCTGCTGTGTTTGGCTGGGGTTTGGAGAAAAGATTTTTATGATAATTATCTTTGTGTGGAACAATTTTGCATTTTCTTTCTTGTTAATTCAGAATGGAATGGGGGTGCGAGGCAGCAGGAAGATAGCATTACCGAAAGGAAAGAGTATTAAGAAGTCAAATATTTAATGTTGGCCTATTGTAATTTGAAAGCAATTATGTGGCAAAAGCACTAGACATTACCAGGAAGACACAGATAAAGGTTACATAATGACAAAGATGGAAAACAAGGAGCACTTTTTGTTTGTTCAAATAAAAGCCTGTTAGAAACAGAAATGCAAAACAGCGCCGAGTTTTCCTTCTGAGTTCTCCTTGACATCAAACCCCGGGTGTGTTACTCCATCACTGTGAGCACAGGAATTATTCATCTCTGTGTGCTGGGCTCAAGACAATGATTAACATTTTTGGGGAGAACACTTAAAAAATAATCCCAAACCTGACATCTCAGTGGAGACAGCAGCTGCCTGTTCATGCACTTCACCCGAGGACGTCCAGCAGAAGAGCTTTCAGCAGCACTAATCCTCAAACTATCCATTTTTTCAGAAATATTTTAAACTAATAGTGCATAGCAGACACATAAGAGTTTCACTGAGTATTTGAATCTGAAAACTACAGTCATATACAGGTAAAAGAAAATCAATGTATTGTCGGATGTCCAGGTGAGACAACACAAATTTCAGCAATTAATTATGCAGAACAGTATTTCCAACTAATAGTTTGAAAACAACCAGTAGATGAGAACATATTTATAGAAATTAGTCACCAAATAATAACACAAAACCTGCAACAGGCTCCAGATTCAATGAACTGATAGAAAAAGACCTCAGCAATATGCTCTAATAATCTCTTCACTAGAGAAAATGAATGTACCTAAAATCCATGTTCTCTAACTCACTGTCACCAAATGTCAAGGCAACCAAGAACCCTGCAAAACAGAGCAGAACTTTCCAAGCCCAGGCTGACTCTCATTTCACTTCAGGATCACAAGTTACTTCACACAAGGTCAGGCTTCCACAATGTTCTGTCACGACAGGGCTCTGTACTCATCTCCGGAGAAGATCTGGACTTGCAAATGACCATTTTGAGGTAAGAATCTGTGCAATTTTTTATTATTCTAGATACACCTGTGCTGTTGCCATGTTTTTAGAATATTTTTGGCAAGGGTGTAGCACATCTTTCCTAGTTTTCCTAAGAGATCACTTCCAGTGCACAGTGTTTGTACTGACAGGCGGTGGGACACCAAACATCGGTCAGAGCCTCAGATGAATGCTGAGAAAAGCACTAACAAAGAAGAAATAACAATCCTAGAGGCACTCTCAGACTGCCAGAATATTTCAGGCCACGTGTCCTGCAAACCTGCTCTCCTCTCGCTCACAAGAGCCAGCAACAGCTACTGCTGAGAGGAGGTGAGCAGCAGCCTGTCCCCAGGGAGTGACATCCCCAACTGCCTCCCCACCACCCCTTCCGTGAGTCAGCTCAGCCCACACTCCCTTCCCAAACCCTGAATTAGAGCTGTAATCTTACTGTAGGAATTCTGACTATTCTTACTTTTCAGTACTAAATGTTTCTGGTTCCTTGTGAAACTAAAAGTGAACCCAAAGCTTTCCACAGGCTAACAGGATGGCAAGCAGAGAGCTCCGTGCCGCTGCTCATTCAAAGGCAAGTGCTGTACAGCCACCTTTGTGCACCACGAGAAAGGAAGAAGGACTCAGAGTCTTCTCTTTCTCTTCTCCCACCCCTCTCTCCACCTCCCCTTGAATTTCACATGCACCGTTCCAGTTTAGGAAGAGAATCCAGAAATCTCAGCACACTGCTCCTTGCCCCAGCCTACTAGAAAACACCCAGCCTGGAAAGCATCAGGGTCTTCTACACTGTCTGTGTGAGGGGAAAATGTCAGGAATTAACAGCAGGATCTTTAGAGGCAAATGGTTATGCTAATAAACCAGGAAGTGAATAAGGCTCAAGTCTTTCAGGTTGCTCCACACCAAATACACAGTTTGAGGAACCTCCTCCCTCTGGGAGCCTATTTGAACTGGGCACCTTGTCCTGCAAAACCAACTCACAGCAATGCAGGAGAGACATTCAGTAATAAAAATGTGACCTTTCTTTTAAAAATAATCATTCTTCTGGCCATCACTGCATCATTTCAGGGTTTCAGAGGTGTCTGTGTTCTAGCAATGATAATTCTAGGGATGGCTCCTCCACCCTCTGCCTGGATCCCCCTTTTCCATGTAATCTAAAGCTCTGAAGACCAGTGCTTTGCAAACCTTGGAATGGTTTGGCCCATTTTTATTACACCCAAAGAAACATGGTGACCCTGGGGATTAACAAGGCACCTCCAATCATATTCAGAACCACAAAATTCCTCAAAGAGAAGCAGCAAATTAATCTGTTGCATGTCTTGAGGTTAATAAAAACTTGCTTGCTATCATTGACTAAGACAGCTGCTCTCACCAGAAAAAGAGTGAAAATAAGCATAAATGTTAACAGTTACAGAAGGGGCAGGTGCTGGATCAGGTTTTTGTCCCAGTTCAGCACTACCTGAGGTTCTCAACGTCCCTGGTGAGAGGTGCAAAAAGGTCCTGTCTAGCAAAACGAGGCCTTACCTTCCATGCTGGGCGCCATGTTCCCAAGTGAATAACCACCTTCCTTCAAATACACCAAGAGCTCTTCTCCTGGCTCAATTTCTTTAATAACTTTATAATAGATCTGGGAATCAGAAACAAAAATTGAGAGACATGTTAAAGATGCAAAGACTTGCATGTTACATTTTAACCAATAACTCAAATTACTGCAGCTAATCGGGGAGGCTGTCACTTGATGTCTGTGATAATTGTTACCGAGAGCTCTCTTCTCCTGCCGTTATTTTACTCCATATGTGTCAGCGTTCCATGTGGCTTGGACAATAAATTGGTATTTATGGTAACAGCCTCTCTCATGCAAATTACACAAAATCTTCCCATTGTTTTCCCTGCCTCCTATAAGCTTCATGTGTTTGTTATAGTGAAGGGCATACTGAACTGATGGAATTGATGCATTTAGGTCTGTGCTTCTCTAAGCCAAATGTGGCCTGATGATGAGAGCTGAATTAGAACATATTTACAGCATTATTTTGTAGATTACTCTCACCTAGAGCCTGAGGACTTGACCCCTAAAGACAAGATCTGAACCATTCCAGAGCAGTTTATCCCCATTCAGAGTTCCTGTCTAACCACAGAGCCTGGACCCTCTGGGTACACTCCTGTCACCTACCACACCTTTGTCACCACACCAGAGGACAAACCCAGGAACAGAAACAGACTTCAGAGGCGGCAGAGCCCGGCACCAGCCGCACGCCCCGTTCACGATGCCATTTAAACGAGTAGAACAACGTGGTACAACACAACGTGGCGCCCGGGCGGCTCTGGGCACCGAGAGCGAGCTCAGGAACTTCAGCGGGGAGGGCACTTGGTGAAAACCTCGTGAGGAAAACCGGGAAAAACAGCAGCAGCAGGAGAACAGCGCGGTGGGAGTTTGTGTGACCGACAAAAGAGGAGGACCAGAACTACATGAAATCCAAAAAACTCAAGTGTTTTTGATATGTTTTCCAAGTTTTTGGAGTATGCTGGACCCTGTCCTAAAAAGAACAGTGTGAGAATTCAGCGGGTAATCGTAATTAGCAGCACAGTTTCGTTAGCACTGCCTCGAACAGCACTGCAGGAAATTCTCCATGGGGAGATCAGCCTCAGGCCCCCGGAGCGGCTCCCTCTGTCAGCGGCCGCTCAAGCAGGCACAGAGCTGCCGAACGCCCCGTGGGCCCGGTCACTGGTGTCACCACGACGCAGTTTGACCCAGAGGCTCCTTCCATCCTTGGCCGGGACACGAGGCCTTGGCAGCCGCGCGGCTCCGGGCCCGCGGGAGCAGCAGGTGCCCAGACCCTGTCCCGAGAGCCAACGGTGACGTTTATGGGGTGATGCGGCCTCGCTCGGTCCGGCGGGTACCGAAGGGTCCAGCCAGGGCCCGGAGCTGTTCCTTCCCCTAGACTGAGCCCAGGAACCCCCGACAGACCCAGAAGGCAGCCGCCGCCACAGCTGTGTGCCCCGGCCCAGACCCCCTGCCTGAGCCCACGCACTGCCGCCATCACCGGCCCCGGCCCGGGCACTGCCCGGCGAGGGGAACGCTCCGGGGAACGAGCCTCTCCCGGGGCCGAGCCCCGCTCTGGCGGGGAAGAGCGAGGGCTTTGCTGAGGGCAAACCACGCGCACCGCACCGGGACTCCCGCCGGTCCCCGGTACCGACCCCGCAAAACTCCCGCAGCTGCCGGCGCGACGCCACTTGCAGGCGGCCCTGACAGCCGCGGAGACGGCGGCGGCGGAGCTCCAGTTGCCCGCGGAGGGAGCGGGGCCGGGAGCGGGACCGGGAACGGGACCGTGACGGCGGAAGCGCGTCCCCCGCCCGCCCCAGCAGGGGGCAGGCTCCGCCCGCCAACAGCCCGCCGAGCTCCGGCCGTTCTGTCCCGTCCCGTCCCGGCCGCGGCCCGGCCCGACCCCGCGGGGCCGCGTGCGCAGCCCGGCACCGAGCGGAGCGGGCACCGAGCAGGGCCGGGGACTCCTGACCTGTGTTCTCCGGGCGAGACGCGGCAGGTCCGGGGCGCGGGCCGCTCCCTGCGGCCGTTCCCCGCGGGCTCGGCGGCTGCTCGGCGGCGGCGCGGCCCCCCCGCAGGGCGCGGGGCAGGGAGGCCGCTGGCGGATCAAAGGGAAGGGAGGGGAGGGGAGGCCGGGGCTGCACCGGCGGCGGCCCGGGCTGGGCTGGGGGGTTGCTCTGCAGCGGCGGTGCTCGGGGCCGGACGGACCGACGGTCGCCACCAGAAGAGGCAGATAACGGGGCTCGTGGCACCGTGCAGCACGGCGGGTTTGACCGCCCTCGCCTCCGTCCATCCCCTCCCGAGGCTGCTCCAAACCTCCCCGCAATCCCACCTGCAGCTTCAGTGCAATGCCCGTGTTTGTGCCCAGACAGACGGACCCCGCCCGGCGGAAGGGGCCGCGGGATCTCTTACCGGGAGTTTCAAACCAGCAGCAGTGACCTGGTCACCAAAACAAACGTTTCACAGGAGAAATCAACTCTACCTGCTTGTGATTTACAAAATGTCCCAAACCGCCCATCCTCGCACATGCCAGAACCCTCAGCATCGCCCTCACCACCGTTTTCCACTGGTTTGTACCCAGTTGTTCCCCTGCAGACACATCCCGCGGAGAAAACATCAGAAAAAGCAGAACTGTGCAGCTGGAAGGATGCGAGTGTCCTGCTGGGCAGCGCTTTGAGATCCTCACCTGGAAACCCCGAGCGAGTGAACAGGCAGCAAGACACACACCTCCGTGTGGAGAAGGGTGAACGTGATTGGGAACTGTCTCAGTGGATCAGACACGTTCATTTCTGTGGATTCCACTGCAAACAACAAGTGCTGCAAAATTCTCCTTTTTCTTATTTTTTCATTTGCACTTCAACTCTCTCTCCTGCTTGTTCAACAAGAAAAGCTTTTCCCAGGACCAAAGCACACCGAGTTTAATGGCAAACCTGCCTAAAAAACCCCCCAAAAACAACAACAAAAAAAGAGACTAGGAATAAGCACAGAGTTTAGGGCTTGACTGGGTAAAACACAGCTCCTAATGTGCCATCACTTGCAGCTAGCTAAAAGAAAAAAGAAAAGCAGGCAGAATAGCTACTAACAGACATCTCTCTTCCATCCAGTCACCCCAAACCGAATCAGCACTAAAACAGAAACCACAATCTAAAAAGTGCACCTAGTTCACAGACACATTCACTAATTTTACACTGGAAAAACCCTTCAGAATTATGCCATTAACTGGCTAACGCTGCCACGCTGCCACCGTCCTCACTCCTGCACCTCCTGTTCGTTCTCACAACAAAGTAGCTTCTTGGATACAAAAACACGGCTGTTAGCAGTCGTTCAAGAAATATAGTACAAGCTTCATTAATTATTAGGGAAAAGTTTGATTCTGCTGGAGTCACATTAATTTCATCAAACATTTCATTATAATAATTAACTTCATCTTGCAATCGTGCTACTGATGGTCTGAATTAATTGAAACTACTGCTGTGTTTCCTTTCCTTTTATTTGTTGTGCACTGAAAAAGATCAGATTTACTGATCAGAACATTTACATTCATAAATCATTTACGTTCATCATTTATATAAAAATTCCACATCATAATTTCCTGTTTCTCACAACAAAGGGGGCACCTCTCCTAATGGCCATTCATTTTATTTAACACTAAATAGTTAACAATGTAACTAGGGTTTGGGTAGCGCTCTCAAAGACAACTGAAAATACTACATTTCTTGATTTTTATCAAAATGATTTTAGGCAGTAAAGGAAGAAGGAAAATAGGAAAGTAAAAAACCCCCGAGGAATCCTTTTCCTCCTGACGCAGGGATCTGCTCTGTAACTGCTGCTGTGGCTGTAAACTCGGTGCAAGGGAAACCTGGCTCCGGCTCTAACATTTTGCAGCACGTAACCCAGCGATTTGGTGCAATTACCCAAAGTATCGATAATGCAGAACCACAACACACAGCCACACGGGGAGGCTGATCTCACCCCGGGCTGAGCACAGCGTCACCAAAGCTGCACATCTCTTCTCTGAGGAGTGCTCCGGGGAGAGCCGCAGCTCCAAACCACGCGGCAGCTGTGGAAGCCTTGCCCAGAGCGAGGCAATAGCTGGAGGTGAAACACATCAAGTGAGAAGAGTGTGTCCGAGTAGGACCTCATTATTTAGGGATCTCTCATCAGAAACAGCAGAGTTTACCTGCTGTAGGAGTTATGTCCACTATTTATCTTAACCTCATTACAGCAACACGTTTGTACTTGAGGGAAAGAAGAGCATTAGAGAAGGGAGCAAACAGCTGCCGGGTTCAGCTAGAGATCAAACCCACAGCCAGGCACTGCACCAGCGTGCAGCGGAAGGGACGGACAGACCACTCCAAAGGGGCTGCAAAGCGGCTGCTTCACCTTCTTGTCCTTCAAAGAGTTAACTGTTCTAGTGATCCCCTGGGAAAACAAGGCAAATATTGCTACCTACTGTTCGGCTAAGACAGCGATCAGGCCGCTGCGTGGCTCTGGCCGGCTCACCGAGGGGAACACGCACAACTTTGGCCTCGTGCATCTCTGGCCAGCACGGGGCCGCACATTTCGCTTTTGTTCAGACGTTTCCCTCCTTTGGAATCGCCTTCCCTTTGTTTCAGCTAAGCCACGCTGCTTTTTATTTCCTCTTTTTAAGGCACTGTTACACACCTAGGAATCCTGAACAGTATGTGAAATACACAGAAAATAACTCTCCTACACACACACACACGATGGCTCACTGAACAGAGCCCGATCTTTGCCCTCACTCTAGCTGCTGTTAGTCCTGCCTTTTTCCAATCTGTGTACCACAAACAAAAGCAGCAGCTAGCACCCTGAAAGCAAGCTCATGGCTATTATATTTCTTATATATACTGTTTAACATTACAGTCTCCTGAGTAAGAACAGCCAACCTGCTCAAGTTTTTGCCCCATGAAGGCAGCAGTAGCAACATGAAAAAATAAAACGGAAGTCACGTATCGTTTTCCAGACGCATTTAGCAAATCATCTCATTTTTCTACCATTCTTTCCCACTTCTCCTTTAGAAACACAATTATCTCAGTCAATCAAGGATCTTCTATTCTTTTCAAATACCTATCAAGTAAGAATAAATAGAAAGAAAACTGTCTAACATTATTTTACGTTTGAAAATTGGTTTCACAATTAAAAACAGTTACTGAAATGTCTCAACTAATCTCGTTCTAAATAGCAGCATTTTAATCTGTAAATTGGGAAAACAAACAAACAAACATTCAGAGGTCCAGATTCTGCTGTCAATCACTTCACTAAAAATCCAGGAAAATTCTCTGTACGTTCCTGGGAACGTTCCCAAGTCACAGGAGCGTAAAGGACAGAATGTGGTCTGGGGGGGGAGGCACAAAGAACATCTCCCCATGTAAACAGGTTTATTTTTTTCCTAAAAAGGAGAACTTTTTGATTAAAACCTTGTCCTGGCTCTCATCATCACAGTGCTGCTTAGTTATTTTGTGGGTAATCTTTTATTGCAAAAAGCTTTTCTTTTCTTTATTTACTTACAAACAAAACCCAATTCTTTGCATGACTGCTGATCAAGCCTTTCTCTCTGTTTTCTGAGTCCCTGTACCCTGCTAGCGACGTGAAATTAAATCAAGCAGAGCTGGGAGACAGCACTAGGTAGAAATCAGCAACACCCAGTCACTCTGAGAACTCAGAACAGGCTTCTGGCTTTGGGAGTCCCAATCATCAGCCCGAGATCTGCCCTTTCCCACCCAGGACGCTCAGAGCACCAGCCCCCAGCAGGAACTGTCTGTGGGGTTTTGTGCACAAGAAAGCCTGAAGACAGCCCCGATTTCCTCTTCCCAGTGCCCCTCCCGGGGAGCGAGGGATGCATTTCAAAGCACACGGCAGCCCTGGACGCAAGCACGCGCCCTGCGGAGGACCCAGCCCAGCGCCCCGGACTCCAGTGACGCAATGACACGAACGCTGCCCACGCCCAGGGGTGTCCGTGGGAAGATGGCCTGGAACACCCCCCACACCCCCTTTTTTCAGTATGGAACTCACACTGACAGCAGCTAAATAGCAAGTGAAGAAGGGTACAAACATTCTGTGCCCTCCCTCCAGGTCTAACTACGCTATCTTGGAAATGGGCGTTCAGCAGCCCAGCGTTTCTCAGGACGAGGATGAAGACCTTGATTTTGTGATCCAGTGATTTTATTTTGCATGTCTAAGAGTCCACACACAGGGGGCTCATATCCAAAGGGCACCTTGGCTACTTGTGAATTATGAATTCACTGAGTTTGATGAGAGCACAAATCACCTCGCAGCCACACATGCTTATGGCCTGTTTCACATTTATCTTTTCTATTTATCTTACTCTCTCAGTTTTTTGTGACAACCAAATGCACTCACAGCCATCTTTATCCTTTAAAGCTTCACTATCCACAATTATTATCAGTTTCAATAAAAGAAGTAACCACCAACTAACACCAGAATCTTTCCAGCACAGCAAGTAGTGAGACTTGGTTTTGTTCAGAAGTGGTGTGAGGAAAAACTTGGAATGAATAGGAAATTCCAGAAGAAACGTGGTTAAATTGTCTCCTCTATAAATAATAATAGAAAATCCACAAGGATTTTAACGTGCTGCTGATTGCTCTGAATACTGCTGCCATTCAAATGAGTGCACAGGCTGTCATAATCAATAGCTTAGGAAACAGCATATCCTTACTCTGACTTTATTCCTCCCTCCCAAAGCATCCAGTTATCAATCTCCATCATCTGCTCCTTTTCACACTGGATTCTTCATTCCCACCAGCTGCCCTGACCTAAGACTCTTCACTCTTTTGGGAAAGAAGGCTGAGAGGGAGAAAACATTTTGCTTTGCTACTGTTTCATTATATTCTGCACCTTTTTATTTTCTTCCTCTTGAAGAAGCATTTCCTTGCTACCCACCCCCTTTTCTGTGACTTTTAGTAAATTTATTTATTAAGAAGTTGTAAGAGAGTGGGCATTACAGAGAAAAAAATACAGAGACGAAGGTGACTGTGTATGATAAACAGCTGTTCTTTCCACTCAGATTGCTGCATGCACTAAAAATATGCACAACCAAAAATCTCCAGATGAGGGACAAGGACAGAAGGACATGCAGTGGGCTGGGCTGAGAATAAAACGGGACACAGCCTTCAGGTTTCTGGCAAATTTTGTATATAGATGTAGTCCTTAGTCCAAGCATTTGTAACAACCTTGGAAAGCCACCAGCCTACAAGTGAACATTTAAAAAGGAGGAATGTGTATTCATGTGAAAAAAACCAAACCTGTATGAACTCAGTTCCTTTCCCCAGTCTAAGACTTTTTAAAAGAAACTTAAATTCAAAACATTTGCTTTTTCTCTTCCTTTAATATCTGCTTTTCTACTGCTGCTGTTAAAAATTCTCAGTAACAGCCCTCAGCACCCTTTGGCAAGGATGAATGCTGGGAAAAACCTCACCTGGGCAAAACTGTGCTGTTAGGAAGGGAACACATCTCGCTGGCTGAAGCTGCAGTGACATGCTGAGCACTGGCAATTATTAAAGAGCATATGCAGCTGCAGGGGTCCCACTGAACCCCTGGGAACCCCAAAAGGCACTCCTGAGTCTGGCAGTGTGCTTGCTCAGAGAAGCTGTAGGACACACAGCAAGGAAGCTGGGTCAGCTGCAGACTCCTGCAAACCTGTGTTTTCTGCTCAGATAAAGGATGGTAAAAGACCTAAGTAAGAGGTGAGGGCAAATGCAACGGCCCCCAGACATCCACCCTGGCACTGTGTGAAATGGAGACCAGGAGCAGCCCTGTGTGTGTCCCAGAGAGCACCAAGCAGCCCCTGGTGTAAGACAAGGAGCTGCTGATAAATGTTGGCTCTTGGTTCGAAGGCTCCTTGTAGTAAGAGCACTTGTGAGTCGTGGTGAGTGGGCACTGCAGCAATCAGCAGCTCATTTTAACGAAGCAGGCTGAAATTCAGAGCTTTGTGCCTCAGTCTCCTCTAGATTGCTTAAATCAGGAACATTTGTGATATTTTGGGATTTTTTTTTCTGCACCCAAAGTCAAGTTATTTAAAAGCATTTTAAAACAGGAACTAAGTTCATAAAGTGGGCTGACATTTTGGCACAGCCTGTTACTCTCATTTTACATGAGCTGACTTACTTCAGATTGACTCTAGCTTCCCTGTCAGCTACTTTTTAAATGTTTTTGTTAGAAGCTTATTTTTCCATTCTCAGCTCATTTTTTGTGTGCATCCAAATATGCCTCTTATCTGTTAACTGGTAATAACATTAAGATGACACTTCTTAAATTTAAGTTAGGTCTGAAACGGTAACTGAACTGTACTGCACTTGAGGTTCGTGAAACTCCCAACGTGGATTGCTCATCTTGAATCCATTTTTGGGTTTAAGCTTCAAAGAACCTTACAAACATTAGCTAACATTATCAAAATCCTATTAATTCCATGTAATATCCCTGGCCCACACCCCCACCTAGAGACTGCTCTCCCAGCAGTTCTGCAATAGGCCTGTTAGAGGTTTTTACTTCTCCTCCTCCTCAGCAGACTCCCAAACCACATCCAAATCTCACTCCCCTGTTAAATACAGACAAGAACTGAGCTTACAGCTTGGAATCACGCTCTCTGCCCACCACTGTCAATTGGTAACACAAACTTTCTACAGTTTTGATGGCAACAAAATACCACCACCACTGGATTCCATTTGTCTCACTGTGCTTTGCTAACATAACCGAAGGTTCACATCAGTGGTAACACCTCACACCACCTCCCCACCACATAAGGGCTCAGGGACTGGAAGGTCACAGGAGCCCGGGGGTTTTAGATCATCTCAGGGGCACCACAGCAGAGCTGCTGAACAGATGAATCCCTCACCCGCTTCTGTTCAGTGCTGCCACTATACACTGTCCTCTGACCAACCCACCCCAGCATCTGTTCAAGTGGTGAGGGGAGAACAGCAACCTAACTAATTGCTGAAGTCATTACCTGGTCGTTAACGTGACACACGGCGAGGTTCTGCTCATCGCAGGAGCAGGCCACGCGGATGTACTTCAGCCAGTTCCCAGCTCCGCTCTGGTGAGCATCCAGGCAGAATTTCTCATTTCCCAGGTCATCAGCAAGCTGTAGAGAGAACAGGAGAAGGATTACATGGGTCATCTGGTATCAAATGATAGCTCCAGCAAGAAGAAAGAAAGGAGAATTATTTGCAATGCAGGATTCCAAACAAGAAACAGAAAGGAGAAAGGTGGATGGTGTATAAAATTGATAAAGACACATATGACAACTAAAATCAGCTCTTAGGCACAACCTGAAGTTCCTGGACAGCAGAACTTCCAAGGACACATCTGAGCTGTCCATGAGCAACAGGCTCAGGATGACAATTGTGACACAAGGATCCAGTATCCACATCAGCTTAAGTCATCAAAGCAGTTCACTTCTCCAAACTGTATTAATTTTAACAAGGCCCTTAAACTGCTCCATATTCACATTAGCTATTTTATCCTTTCATGCAGGATCATCTTTTATTATAAATGTAAAATTGCATTCCTTTTTTGAGTAAACTTTCAGAACAGTGCTGTGAAATTGAATTTTACCACATGCTCTAACAAATGATGCCTTCCTTCATGTAACATCACCAGAAATTCACTGACACTGGGGGATCTGTGAAGGTGAGATAAAATTTGGCTAGTGTGCAAAAGAGGAATCCTTCCAAATAAAAGCTTTAAATACTTAAAAGTCCAGGTGTGAAAAAAGGGTTGTGGTCTAAAGAAACCCACTGTTTTACCAGGGGGAGCCTGAGCACTTCTTTCTCAGGACAGCAAAGTGTGATGGCACAGAAACAGGAAGGATGCTTGGCATTCCGTACCAGCCTTTGTGATGATCCCCCTTGCAACTCACTCAAAAAAGCTCATTTAAAAATGACACAGGACACCACCAAAATGAGAAGAAGTCCTCTGAGTCCCAAATATGGCAAGATTGCATTCTGCTCCTAAGTGAGCCTCCTTATTACAGAAACTCCTCTTTTCCCTAGACTTAGATTTCCCTCTACCCCTTCTAGACCCTGTGTCAGTGCAAATTACTTCAGTCATCAAAAGCTCTTAACATGCTTTTACTGGCAATTAATTCCCTCAGAATCTCGTGGGATACGATCATACTTTCCCACCTATTTCAAGAGAGAGAAAAAAGAGAAGGTGGGAACAAAGGAAAAATTCAAACACAGCGATGACAGCGACAAACCAAGTCCAAAGTCAGGCTGAGGAATCCTGGAGCGACGTTGTCAGCTGGGACTCTTCCTCCCCAGCTCCAAAGACCCGCGGAGCGTCAGGACCTCGCTGGCACCAGCTCTGTGACCCTCCAGCCCCGGCCAGGCAGCCCCAGCACCGCCCAAAGCCCCCAGCAGTCCCAGCACACACCCTGGCCCTCTCCTCCAGCACCAACCCCGCATTGTCAAGCCCCGTGGATTACAATGCACAAAGGGAAAATCACACTGTTAGTGTTTGGCTTCTTCCTCCCTACTCAAAACACAGCACTGGAGTTCACGGAAACACCGCGCTTTACCCCAGAATGTGTGTGTGCTTGGGCCAGAGCCAGTGAGAGAAACAACCCTCCCTGTGCCCAGGCTTATTTCAAATAAACCCTACACACGGCAACACCACGCACCCAAACTGTCCTCTAGTTCTGTAACACACTGTGAGGGTCTCATAAACTCACTCTAGAGCTCGAGAAGTGAGACCAAGCCACGGACACCGATCACCTGGAGGGCTCGTGCGCGTTCTGACGCTCTCAGGTCACCGCTCACGGTCCGTGCCCGGAGCACAGCCCCACCCGACGCTGGTGGCAGTGCTGCAGGTTGGACTCCTGGGTCTCAAGTTGGGCACTCAAAGATAACGAGGAACATGCAATTAGTGGCCACTTGAGGCAAGTTTGGCCTCGCTGACCTCCTCAGAACACAGCAGCAGAAGCAGTGATGAGGTTCAGTTTTCAATTCAACTGTCTCTCCCTAACCAGACCCTTTCTCAAGAACTGGTACTTTCTAGATGCCCTCCTCTGCCTCCCCTGGAGCTCTGCCCATAACAGCCCAGGCCTGACACACAGCAGTGATGTCGATTTAAGGCAGTTTGGACTTTGCAACAAAAAAAAACCAACCAAAAAAGTGTTCTTAATGTGTGGTGAAAAACTCTACTGAGCTTACTGAAGCTGAAGTAACAGTAACTTCTGCTTTATCTCAGAGAACCTCTGGGAACATGGAGGCTGGCTAAAGCTGCTGACTGTTGTTGAGATTAAGCTCTTGTCTTGGCCTTGCTGACCCCAAATTAGCTCACGAAGTGGAAGAGCCGAGCCAGCACCTGGAGGGGCAGGAGGGGGGACACACCTAGACAGAAAGTGGCAACAGCTCTCATGGAAATCAAACCAGGAATTGCCAATGTTCAGCGCTGGTCTGACGCCCCTGAGCAGCCTGGTATATAACACAGCGTTTTTCATGGTTTGAATAAGCAGCAGCCCACTGACCTCCCTGTACATTAATTTATACAGCAGCAATCAGTGCAATTAAGTCACCCTGGAAATACAATATGGCAAGCTCCAGGACTATGCAAATAGTCCATTTTATTTCATAGCTGTACCCACAGATACCCTCTTTCATATTGTACACTGGTGTGGTTGAGGACACGCAGACAGCTCCGGGAAAAGCCAGAGTTCAGCTCAATCTCTCCAGCTGTTTTGCACGGCCCCTGCACAAGGCGCGACAGCTCTGCTTCGGAACGAGGTCCTGTCTTAGCTAGAAATCACCTGAAACTCTGTGGTTTTATCTGAGTGGAGCTTTAAAACCCAAACAGGCGGCGTGAAATCTCACAGATCAAAATGAGAAAAAAAAAAAAAAGAGGTTGCATGAAACCCTGAGAACTTAAGGCTCTGTTTTTCACACACACTCGCTCTGCCCCGTAAATAGAACAGGGGATCACAAACCAGGGCCCGGCAGCAGCACTGAGCGGTGTTCTGCATACACTGTCCCTTACAGAAGGGTTTGCTTCTGTTGTTATCCGTAAGGAACCTCTGAAATCAGAACAGCTGGAAAGCAGAGTCAGTGTCAGGGAGGCAGAAGAGAGAGGACAGGGTATCACCAGCAATGCTGTTGTTAACCAGCAGTAAGTTATCACTTGCCAGCTGAACCACCCTGAGGTCATTACACGGGTTCTCCTGCCCCGTTCCACACACCAGCAGAAGGTGTTATTCTTAACTAGGGGATTTCCTGGCTTTTTTGGTGAGACATTTCTCCTTTGCTGTTGCAATGGGCTGGAAGCACAGGGGCAGTGCCATGGTGAGAGGCTACAGTTCAAGCTGAAACGATATAACTGCAGCTGAGCAGAAGGGCAGAGCTGCGATGGCCACCGTGGCAGGACAGTGCGCAGCCAGGTACCTGCCCGTGGAGCTGCCCCGTCTGGGCAGAGCTGCAGAACGTCCCAGAACTCAAACACACCACAAATGGTACCAGCACTCAGTCCTCGCGTCCCACAGCCACGGAAGCATCACCACCCAGCAGCACTTCAAGGCAGGACACACTGAGCCTCTAATTAAGCCACGGCAGAGGGATTCCAGCTCTCACCCTCTGCCAGTGTTTCCCTGGAATGACATCCCCTGCTTTGCCACGGGCTGGGCTGCCACGCCTGCCCGCCCTGCACACGTAGAAACTTGTTCAGAACGGGACATTTTGGGTGTGACACCTTTTAGGCACACCAGAGAGACCCAGCTTCCACATTCACCTCTTCCATGTGCAGCAGCTCCACTCACTAATTCTGAGCAAGGAACATTCACAGAATCACGGAATCGTAGTGGCTGGAAAAGACCTTTAAGATCACCAGTCCAACCACCAACCCAGCACTGCCAACTCCACCTCTAACCTCATCAGGAGTGAGTAAAAATCAATCACACCAGGACATAATGATCTGGAAGTGATTAGTAGCAAAGTTGTTTGGAATGGCTGGTCTACAGTTGTACGTGGTGTAAACAAACCCCTGTAAGTCCAGATCTATCCACCTTTCTAATTCTCGAGGAATATTATCTGCCTGATTAATAACAGCATTTTTTTCCTGTGTGCCCACAATCCAGCAGCAAGTGAGGGCAGGTACTGGTTAAACCACTAGTTATTTAGTCCCTGGCAGTTAAGTATTTAGCAGATACTTGCAATATATTGCAGGTACAAAAATAAAAGCAAGATACCATCCACAAGAACACAGGCTAGGCTTATAAATCCTGCCTTTAAATGAGAATTGTTCCATAAAAATACCAGTATTTGCAAGCAGGCAGTATACGCCTTTCCCCTACAGCTGAAGTAAAAAGTACAGGTGATATCTCCAAGGTTGGCAAATACTTTAAATGTTAATTTACTCATTTACTAGGATGCTTCAATGTTTGTCTAACAAGGTGCTGAGCTGTCTGGAAATGATGATTTCTCTGGGACTCGGTGAGACACAGCAGCACAACCAGCTGAGCATGCAACGTGCTGCAGGAGCAGTTACAGGGGGGACGCTCTCAGCGAGCCCAGCGCTGTGGCTGACACCTCTAATTACAGACCAAGTTCACACACTCACGCTCTTCTCTGATGCCCTCTATGAAAGTTGTATCACAATTTTATAACACTGTGAAACCCAACAGTAATCACAAATTACTCTCTGCAGCACATACTTTTTCCTCAGTCACACCTACACACACGGAATAATCTTCTACAGCCCTCTTCTCCCTGCCTTAACAAGCTCCGGAAAAACTAACTGAAACCTTTTACCACATCTCCTCCCAGTTCAGACCAGAAGGAAATCAGAAATTTCCTCTGCTAAAATTCTTCAAACCAACTGTTTAAAAGTCACTGTCAGAAACAAAAAAGCTTTTCTGTTTGAAGGCTTGTTTTTGGGATGCACAGTAAATCATTCATTTTTATATGTTTTTTAGAAGAAGCACGACCAGCACTGAGAGATCACTGATGCTCCAAACCCCAAACGGAGAAAGACAAGGGAGGCAAAGAGTATTTCTTATCTGTGGGTGAATTAAAGATAGCAAATGGGAACAGAGGGATTCATCCTGCAGTGGACTGCTGGACGGCTCAGCTCACCACAGCCGCCTGATCTGGGATGTGTTCATTAGAATAGTCACATCTAGCTCCACTAAAACACTGGTTACCCACAGGTAAGACCAGCACTAATTCATCTCTATCAAGGACTAATCAGGAGCTTTAATCATAAGACCATTCACCCACAGGAAAAAAAAGATGTCAGGGAAAAACCAAAACAAACCAAAAACCCCCAAACAAACCACCAACAGAAAAACAGAAAATCACTTGTAATTATCAGGAATCAGACTTGGTGCAGTTGAAATGTAACAGTTGTACTTCTGCTTGCTCATTCGGCTTAGATATTAAAAGAAGTTATCAGAGGAGGGGAAAAGGAGATGGGGAAAAGGGGGAAGAAAAGGGAGGGGAGGAAAAGAGAAAGTAAAATTATACTCGGCAATTGGCAGCATTTTTGCAAGTCTAACACCAACACATACTGATATTCCAGCCAGGCTCAGGCCAATGCACTTTTCCTTCTTGATTATCTGAGATCTGAACCCCGTGTCACTGCCCCACAGAGCCCTGTTCACACCACAACACATTTTGTCTGTCTTCCCTCTTCCCCAAGTTAAACCACAGGCGGTCTGGGACAGACACTGCACTTGCAGAGCTGTTGGAAAATTGAGCTTTCATCTGGATTGCAGCCTGCAGGCATTCTTGTAAAAATTAATGATTGTGGGAGCACTTCCTTTGCCTCTTCTCCCTCTCACCAGTCTCCCATCCCACCCCACCCACCCACCGCCTTGTCACAGGTTTCTCATTGCTTTTTTTTCACTGAACATGTCAAAAACTAAGTCCATCCTTGTTCCCTCTGCTGCAGATGGCGAGTTCAGTACGTACTTTGTATTTATTAACCCAAGGCACCTCCCCTCACCGTTGTCCTCAAACCCAGCCGCTCACCCCAGCACTCTCCACTCAGCTCCCCTAACTCGCTGGTCTTGTGCCGCGATTTTTGCCTTGCTCAGACCTTTGCTGCCTTTTCCCCACTCTTCGGTCTATCTGGTTCAAACAAATGCACCTCCATGTCCATTTGGATTTCAGGGGTTTAAGCTGGCCCGCTGCAGAGACAGGGAGTTTGGATCCAGAGCCAGGCGCTGGCTGTGGCTGCGGTTCAGGCTCATCTCTGTGCAGCCAAGAGGAAATGGTTGTCATGTTCCAGGCCTCGCTCTGCAGATTCATCTGCCGTCTGCTGAGCAGCGCTCAGGATCTGAATCCAAAGGGCTCATTGATCTTGCAAAGGCTCTGTTTCATAATTTATTAACATCAGAAATGCTGAGTTATGAAGCAAAAGTTATGGAAAAATTCTCTTGAACGTTTACAATTTTTTTTGCACATCATTTGAGGTTTCCTGCTTCTCTAATTTGTGGGCTCTCTGTTGGGTTGTTTCTTTCACGTTTTAATGGGCAGCGTCCAACATTTGGCCTCGGCAGAGGTGTGCTGTAGGACTGGAATGCCTGGGGATCTGTCGTCAGTTAGCTTAATGGATTCCTAGTGTGCATGAAGAAACGAAGCAACCAGGAGTTTGCCATCAGTGACCCAGCGTCCTGTTGCTATAACATCCCTCCCCAGAAGCCGAAAGTGTAATAAACCTTCTCATCCCATAGTTGCAGGATCTGCCTTTGACAGTTTGGCTGATGCACACATTTTATTTGGCAGGAGTTAGAGGGAGATTTCCACCACTCCCCCCCCCCCTTTTTTTTTTCCTTTTTGCTTTAATGACCCACAAGTTGATTTAGAGCAATAAACTGTTGCCATGAAGTTTTGTTGTGTTTCTTTCAAATAAAGGGGAGGGAGGGACTGCTACAATTTATGACTTTCAGAAGTAACTGAAACAGAAAGTCCATTCTTGCCACAAAATGAAGAGAAAAAGACTTCATCCAGAGAAACACCTCTGTCAATGTGTAGACATGAAGCCTAGATGAACTCATAAATTCAGTGCTCTGCCTGCAATTAAGCAGGCTTCCTGGTGATTTGACAAAGAGTTAATGAGAAACGTGTCAGACAAGAACAGGTCATAGCACTGAAAAACCGATGGAAGAGCAGCTGAGCCAAACCCAACTCATTTGCTGCCCCCAGCTCAGGGCCACAGGAAAGGCTTGAAGAATACTCAGCGAGAAGGACTTTTCTTTGTGCACATTCCTTGTCCAAATGTAAGGTTCTCCAGCACAGCCTGGAATCAGCTCCCCAGCCCCAGAAATGCAGATGATAAGGAGGGAACAGACTCTTCCCTGAACTCCTCTACCTGTGCTTTAACTTAATGCATCTGCAGTCAACCTCTCGCCATCACCCTGAGGGCGCTGCTCAGGCCCTCCTCTTCCAAACACTGACAGGACATGGGGACTCCAGGGAGTCAAGTTTTTGGTGCTATTAACAACTGCAGATCAGAAAGCTTAATTCACCTGTGACTGCCTCTCCAGCTCCATGAGCTGCGTGGCCATCCTCAGGAGTGTCCCCAGTGTCCACCTTCACTCCTCTTTGCAAGCACTTTCAGATTTCCCGCTGCACGGCAGCACCTGTGGAAACCACGGGCTCTACGAGAGCAGCCCCGCGTATCCAAACGCTGGGGAAGCTCAGAGGAGAGAGAAAGAAATCTTTGGGGATCTCCTCCTCCCAAACAAGCACGCTGCTGTCGCACTAGTGCTGAGACAGAGCTGGGAGAGCCATGGGCGTGAAGCAGCCCAGCTGGATTGCACCGGGGCTGGTGGGATCTGCGACGCTGGGCAGAGGCAGGAGCGACCGCTGCCGCTGCCGGCTCGTGGGCGCCAGCGCCGCCAACGCTGATGGCAGAGAGACCCATTCAGATATTCAAAAGAACAAATGTCTTTGAACTTTCCCTCCCACTCAAGCCACACGTCTGGAGTGGAAATTTTCCACTGGTGTCTGCGTTTCTGAGTCTGCTCCTGTGTTATCTGGTTTCACGACGGATCTGAAGGCAAACTCTCAGCGAGCTGCAGGGAAGGCTCTCACCGAGACATACTTTTGTCACGGAAAAAGAACCTTCTCATTCTTTTTTCCACCACATCTAAAGAACATGAGAAATCACATGAAACAAGGCTGTTTTCTACCAAAACCTCCTGTTTGGTTTCCAAAGCAGAGGAGCCTGGAGAGCTCACACAGGCTTTGTCAGCCAGGCTGAATTTCTTGCGCATACTTGAATCCAACGAGCCTTTTGAAGCTCTGCCCATTGCTAACTGCTGTTCTCTGACGTCCCAGCACAAAGCAGCCCGTGAGCACTTCCTATGTGTCAGCTCGCTTTGCTTGAGGATAAAACGTCTGAAAAACCTGCAGTGTCATCGGTGTGTCCTTCAAGCACAGCGGATCCATTCCAGC
This sequence comes from Caprimulgus europaeus, assembly GCA_907165065.1. Next base: position 1,114,457 of record OU015546.1, read on the forward strand.
TGAACGTGCACCAGACCTGACCGTCAACACAAAGCCTCGCAGGAGAAACCAGCGGCAGCAAGAATTACACAGTACAGCACTTACAGAGCTCGTTAAACACCAGCTCCACGAAAGCATCTCCTGCTCCACAAAGCAGCTTGATGCACCAGGCACCACAGTGTTTCACCACTGTATTGATCACACAGCAGAGAGAGTTCTGTGCAAAGGGGCAAAGAGAAGAAACCAAGAACTCCTGAGAAAAATCAACACCAGCTCCGCTTTCCCTCTCCTGTGCTGACCACTCCTCATGTTCTGGATTCAGAGGTGTAGTTCTGCCACCCAGAAGACAACCCTGAATAACACAGGATGCCAAAGAAGGTGCTGCCAACACTGACTCCTGCTGATGCATGAAACCACTTCCAGCCCTTGCCCTTCCCTTCCTTCCCACCCTCCCTCTCTCCGAGGGCAATCAGCTAAGCTCGCACAGCAACATCTAATCACCACGCAGAACAACAAAAAGCACAAATGTCAAAACAGAAGACGACTTTCGGGATGATGGCAGGCATTTATCTCAACAAAAGCTCATTTTTCCCCAGTAACGTAATTCATACCGCACTGACTTAAATTAAACAGTAAACCGTAAAAAATCATGCTTGAATCAAATCACAGGGTTGCCTCAGATATTGTACACACAAGTCAAGAAAGGATTTCCACTGCTTTGTAATATACACACACACAAACTTTGAAGTTTTCCTCCCCCTTGAAAGAGTTCAAGACATCACAGTTTTGTATTCTACTTCATTATGCTTCATTTTAAAACATAGTAAAGTTCTAAAAGCTTAATAGATGAAAAAGAAACGGGAACTGGAGAGGAGTCTTGACACGATAATCAAAAGACAGAGACTCCTTGCAGGCAGATGAGGATTTAGAGTTTCAGGACATTTCATTGCACTTAATTAGGAAGAAGGAGCAGAAGCAAGAGGTGCAGCAGTGCTGAACTTCCAGCGCTGCTCCAAGGGGCTGAACCAGACATGATTTGGTAGCGGCTTGCAGCTTCTGGGGAGACACTAGATGCTTCAGGGTACGAGTAGCCTGGTACTATTCCCAAAGGCAGATGTGGTGTAAAATGGCTCTAATGAAAGAATGCCAATTAGCCAAGGGGAAGGGAGAGCAGAGAGCACTCCTGGCAAAAGGGAGCAAATGTGGGCACAGAAGCAGAACAGAACCTCATTGTATTAAGAGGCGGACAGTTTCTGACGGTGATTTCGCCAAGAGTCCTCTTACTGCTTGGGACAGAGCCCCCCAAACAGCTCCCTCAGCCCCTTCCCCCAGCGCTCCAGCTAAGCTCCAGCCTTGCTTAAAGTGAGTGATTCCCCTAGTGCAGCTGAAGGCACTGCCAAGCCGGACACGACAGCCTTCTCCTACCCCTCCCTGCACAGCTCACCCGGCTGCTGTGCGGGACAAGAGCCCAGCAGCCCCCAGCCCCGGTGCAGAGGAAGTTTACAACTCCAGAGCGCTCACTGAGCAAAACATCTGGCTCAGCAGGACTCTGAGCAGACTTCTGAGACTTCAAGCCTCAGCCCCACTGCTCTACAAGCTCATTACCTGCATCTCAGAGATGCTCAGCCAGGGGGAACCCTGCCACCTTCAGCAGCCACCCGTGCCTTCTGGAAAGGGCAGATCTTGTCCTGCAAACAGCTGAGTCCTGGTGCAAAAGTGCCAAAGAAACAGGAGGGAGCCCAAGGAAGCCCCAACGCTCTTCTGAGCACTTTTCCTCATTCCCTGCCCAGTACTCGTGGTCCCTTTGCAGGCTGGAGGAGATGCCAGTTCCACGCAGACCTTTTGTTAGAAATACTCACAGATGTGCTGCTGAGGACCCAGAATGAGCCACTCCCTGCAGAAGTTGACTGAGATCATCTTTGACTGAGCTAAAGCGAACATTACAACACCCCCAGGTACAGGGCAACGTGTGATACACAAAACAGTTACAATTTTGCAAATTCTGCAAATGAGGGCCCCAAAATCACATGGTTATCTTCAAATTGATAAGATCATAAAAATGCTGATGGATTTCTTTCGCTTTCTTTTTGGTTTCTGTTGTCTGTAACTGCTTCACCTGAGGGTTCCCCCGTGCCCGGCAATTAAGAAACCCGAGGTCCTGGACTAATCGCTCGTTTCCAGGAACTGGGGAACACTCAAAGTGCCAACACATCCATCATCTGTACGATGAAACCAAAGAAATTGGCTCCTTCTCCTTATTCAGACTCAAAAGGTGCTGGTGCTGTGACGAAAACACAGCCGACCTTAAAAACAAATTCTAATCAGGCTCTTCAGGTGCTTTGGGTGTTTCACTACATCAGTGGGTACGGAGCTTTCTGCTGCTTGTTCTAAATCATTTCTTATTACTACAACTTTATTTTAGTAACGTTTTGGGACTGGAGTTGTGGAACACCACTAACATGTAGACCTCTTCAGAGTGATTTACTGAAAGCACTGAGTGCCAAAACCATTTGCCGCATTTTACACGCTGGCCAAAAAAGTAGCAGAGGCTTCAAATGCCCATTCATGCTGCTAACAGCAATTACCAAATACCAGGCTCTTCACAGCCTCAGCAAAGCCCACTGAAGGACCTAGCACGAGAAGGCTCATGTGAAACAACACTGATGTACAGCCCCTTACCAGCCTCCTCCTTGGGAAGAATTCAGACTGCCATCTGACAGCCCTGGCAGCTCCACTCCTTCCCCTGCAAACCCCTTGCTCTCAATTATACTTGATCATTAATAATATTATATGAAACAAATGATAACATCAATTATCCACGCACCCCAGGGAAAGGGGAATGAATTCAGAGAGCTGAGGTTCCTGAAACAGCACGTATTTCCCATTTAATTAATAGATGTGGGGATATATGGCCCAAGTTCCAGTAACAGGAAGATGCAGGTAACTGATGTCCAGATAATTAAGCCCATGTCCTGTGGTACATTTGATGGATACAACTTCTGTGTCTCATTCCCTAGAACCGAGAAGAGAATTATTCATAAAGCTCAGTATCTGGAGTTACTCTGCCATCTGGTTTTGGTGCTCAGGCCACGTTTTGAACACCTCAGCATACCACAAATCAAACTTTCTGTCAGGGAAATAGAATCAGTGGGAATCAAAAGTACAAGGGAATCCAAATTACTGGCAAGGTCGGGTACAGGCCATGGAACAAGATGGAGCTGTTAAGCTGGCTCGAGGGGTAGGGAAGGACTTGAGGTTTACTCTGTATGTGACTGGTGCCAGTTTCACCCATGCAATGACAACCACCGTGTTGGTCTCGGGTCTGTTTTCACCCACAGCTTCTGTCTCACGTGCAGGAGCATCTGTGCAAGAGCACCTTGCCTGAGGTGCTACTTACAGGTGGCTCAGGTTGGGCATGATGGGCCTGTACTACCACACACCAGCCAGATCCAACTGTGGAACAAAGGGCATCTCATCAGAAAAGCTGCCAAAGGTGCAGTTCAGAGCAGCAAGGCAAGCTGGAGAAGGCAAGCCCCAAGTGAGACAGGTACCACGCTCTCCTAGCACAGAATTTACCAGCAACAACAGGCCTAACACAGGGGGTTGTCACCCCTCCTGCCGTGCCATGGCAGCACACAGTGGCAATCAAGTGCTCTGGGAATATTCACCTGGAAGTGCACACCTTTCACCTTTCCACATATCAGCCTTTGGGGACCTGATCAATGTCTGTCAATATCTGAAGTGTGGGGGCCAAATGGATGGGGCCGGGCTCTTCTCGGTGGTGCCCAGTGACAGGACAAGGGGCAATGGGCACAAACTGGGACAGTGGAAGTTCCAGACAAACCTAAGGAAAAGCTTCTTCCCTGTGAGGGTGTCAGAGCCCTGGCACAGGCTGCCCTGAGAGGGTGTGGAGTCTCCATCTCTGGAGATGTTCAAACCCACCTGGACACCATCCTGTGCAACCTGCTGGAGATGGACCTGCTTTGGCAGGGCAGTTGGACTGGATGATCTCCAGAGGTCCCTTCCAATCCCACCGTGCTGTGAGTCTGCAAATGCCTTGAATTTACAGGCCAAAAGGGCACGTAGGAGCACAGCTTTAGCTGTGACCTGACACTTTCAGAACAGAGATTTTAAAAAAGAAAACAAAACAAAAAAACCCAGAAACCCTCAATGAAGCAAAGGGAGGCAGTGCCCCCCCCCAGCACAGCTGCACCATTTACACAGGAAACCCCCCAAAGGTGCCACAATCGCGAGGAAGCACGGCCCTTGTAACCTTTCTTATCAGAAATGAGCAAGGCAGCTGCTTTGCAGACTATTCTCGTGCTCTTTAGAAGGTGTGAAATAGATGAGTTTGTGAACTGGGTCGGCGCTGAGAAAAAGAATGAAAGGATATTATAGGTTTCCCTCCTGAACAAGGCAGCTGATCAAAAACAGGAACAGCAGAGCCCTGTTTAAAGAGCTCTGAAAACAAAGCAGCCATCTCACACCAAGCCAAAGAGAAATTTTCTCTTGATGTAGTAACAATGTACTGCTCACCTCTCATAAAGTGAGATGTGTGATTTCTTTATAGTTGATATTTACCGAAAACATTACCAAGAGAAGGTGCAAAAACGAGGTGATGAAGCCTGCGCACCCGCTCCACAGCAGCACCGGAGGCTCCCACCCTGCTGAGCTGCATCCTGCATAAAACCTGCCCGATGATTTATTTAAAAATATATAGAGAGCCCTTCCCAGCACAAAGGCAGGTCTGATCCTTCCCGGGAGGTGCAGGCAGCCTGGGCAGGACAGCACAGGCAGGTCCTGGGGCAGTGACAGCAGAGCCCCTGGGCACAAACCCAGGGGGTCTCGGAGGGGCTCGGGGACGGGCTGGGAAGGAGAATCAGTATCAGTGGCTCCCCTTGCCTTAGGCTGCTGGAGGGACAGGGACAGACTGACTCTGCCTTTTTGCTCTTGGAAACAAACAGGAAAACATCTACCTTCTGTTTCTGGCATTTCTACCCTCCAAAGGAATTTGAGTATCACCCTCTCTCACTCAAATACGTGGAAATCTCTCTTTTTCAAAAAGCAAGCTCTAGAATTCCTCAAGCCAAAACACGTTACTCGTCTCAAAATGATGACCAGTGAAGGACTGATTCAATTATTTCCTTCTCCAGCTTGGTGATTTGACCTCTCTGCAGCCAAAACTAAACAAGTATCTTGTCTGACATGACAAACTGAAACGTTAGCTATAAGGAAGTACAAGGGTAAACTGCACAGTCCCAAGTGCCGCCTGGATGAACTTTACCCCAAGCCAATTCCCCTACTTATGAAATTAAATATTCCAGGGAATTGATGCTGATGATAAATCTGCCCTTTGAATGTGCTGAGAAACAACATTTCATAATCTCCAACTCAAATCTCAAACCATCTCTGGGTCAAAAGACAGTTGAGCAGAGCGATGTTGGTGCCTGCTCCGAGGGAAAGCCACAGCAAAGTGTCAAGGGGAAGGCACAGAGATGCCTCTGCTCAGGTTATGTTACTGCAGCCATTCCAGCACATCTGGTTCTCTGACAGCGGGGCCCAAAACAATACACAATCTGACACAGCGTGGACCTTGCAATGCCTGAGCAAGTCAGGTTTGAGTTAAGGGGATTCTGATACCCACCACACAGGATTCCTTATCTGCTGTGGACACTTGTCTCAAGCCCCAGAGACACACTGAACAACTAGAGCCAGCACTCTGCCTTTCCATCTACCTTCTCATCCAACAGGAGAGGACTCCTGCTCTTTTTAAGATGAGCTGTTCTAAAGCCAAATGGAAGGGGAAAAAAAAGGAAAAAAAGAGTAGCATCTGCCTTTTACAGCAATTTTCTCAGCTATCAGAAAGCCAGACTTTGATCCATAAGATGGAGCTGAGAACGACAAATATTTGCTTTGCAAAATGGCCCCACTGCAGCACGGGAACCTGCCTCAGCTGTTAAAATAAAGATGGCACATCAGGATCCTCAGGTCAGGACAAGGCACCCAAATCCCACCTGGGCTGCTCTGCTCCTCCGTGTCAAACAGGGAAGACATCAGAGTTTCCTCGTTACGGGGATTCCAGCATCACAACTATCACTGCAGCAGTGAGCACCGGCTGTGCCAGACACACCTTCCCCAGGACTGCAACCCCCCGTGCCAGCCCCACACGGGGCAGGGGACACAGCCAGAGGCCTGCAAAGACACACCTGGGGATTCTTTAAGTATATGAGCAGCACAGAAAATGACATGATTTTCTCAAGCCAACTCAGTCACACTAAACGTGAGGAGGGCTGTGTCTCTTCAAACGGAACGCTTTCCCACCACTGAAATACTCCTGGAAAAAAATTCAAAGACTTCAGGTGCTTAAAAAGTCCACCTGATAATAACCTGAAAACCATCTTCATTAACAGATAGAGACTCTTCTTTTGTGACTTATTTTCTTCTTAACTTATTTTGAAGTTAAAAATCACAGATTATAGAACACAGGACTTAGTAATTCCTTTCAATCATAATAAAAAGTCTTAATTTAATGCTAAGTAGGAAGCACCAGATCACATTTTGGAAGCACTTTAGCATGTAAAAATAAGTGAAACGTGGTGAAAACAACATTATTGTCTTCATTCTCTTTGCAAATACCCTCACAGTAAGCTGGAGCATGTACTAGCCTTGAAATGCTGTTGAAACAGTTTATTGAGACCTAATCCCACAGCCTTTAAAAGCTCTAATAGCACAGTATTTCCATGGCATAAACGATTCCTGTCTGTATCTGGCAGCCCCACGAGTTCTCTAAGGATGAACATAAATTCAATTATACCAAATTAAATCTGAACATACATAAGCCACACAGCATTTTAATTGGGGCAATTCTTAACTTTTTTTGGAGGAACTATACAATAGTAGAGCCTGCAAAGATGATAGGACACACATGCTTCCTCCCTTGAGCTGCCTGCTTTTATTAATTACTCTGGCAGAGATATATTTATATTGATGTTGTCAGTACGTGAACAAAACCTCATGGACAAAACTGGTTTAATTAAAGCAGAAAAACGTGGTTTATGGGTGGCTAGCAAATCTGTTCCTTAGAGTCAGTAAAACTTTCATAAGCGATTAGATAAAAATAAATCTCAGGAAAACATTTGCACCGAGCATGGCTTTTACATTTCACATTGAAGCATATCATTAAAAAAAGAGCTAAGCCGGCGCATGGACTCAGTCAGCTGTTGGCTGCACCTCTGAGGGTGACTTCACAGGGCTCCAGCCATCCCACTCGTCCCCTCTCGTTACTTCTCTGCTTTCATTAACAAATCCACCTCTGCTGTCCACGGCTGCTGCCACCCGTGTCCCCATCTGTGGGGCACTGGGGAAAGAGTTAACTGCCAGCAGGGGCTCTGCCCGCTCCGCTTGCCTGTTTCCAAGAGCAAAAAGCAAGAGTCTGGCTGTAAGTAACCACAGAAATGTTTGTAAACTGCTCTGGGGACGGAAATGTTTGGAAAACAAAGGCCCAGGGACACTCAGGTGTGCCCAAACACCCTGACACATACCTGTGCCACACACCCGAGGCTGGCACGCGCCACCCCGCGTTCGACAGCCCGTACAGTAAACTGAGGCACCTCACTCTGGGGAACTGTCCCTGTCACCTGAGGTCAGGCAGACAGAGAGAAACCAGCTGGGGAGAGCAGCTGGAAGCAGGATGGCACCGCCGAGCAGCCCCAGCCCGCGGCCCCCGCCCCCGGCACAAGGCTCTCTTTGTCGACGGACAGTATTCCCGAGAGAGACGTTGCTTCAGACCAAAGCGAGATGGAGATCTCACATGCTAATAAATAAAAATAAATATCTGACCTCAAGTAAAAGATCCTTCGGTTGACACTCCTAATCGTTTCTTATACTTCAAGTTCAGTTTTTACTGGACTGGATCCAGTCATCCTATGGTAATGTAACAGTCTTTTTCTTTACATGAACAAAAGTCCTTTTCTAGTCCTAAGGGCCGGCAAGTTTATCCAAATATTCTCAGTTTACTACTAGCCCCTTTTGGAACCCATCTATTCAATACAGTCGCACTTTGTATCTCCAGCACCACGTCACGGACCCGGGCTGGGCGCTGGGGACGAAGCCGCCTGCCTGGAAGGAGCCCAGCACGTGCCCGGCGGAGCCGCCTGCCCTCCCCGTCCTCCTCCCCGACAAAGAGCAGCTCACATCTGATAGCACCACAGAAAGAAAATACATCCACAGAGCAGCTCCTCCTCCCCCTCCTGCCATCTCCCCAGGAAGAATGTTTGGAAATGCTAAATAGTCTTTTCCATGTTTCTACATCAGTTCTTATTTTGGCTAAGCTTGTCCAGTCTGTTAGCAGCTGCCAAACGCATGAAGTAATGAGAAAGCATAGGGAGAGAAAGCTGACTTCACTCCAGCAGCGCTGGGGCTAACACACCCAGTATGTTCTGTGGCTGTCAGCACGTCGCTGAAGTGGCCCTCATTAGCAAATCTGACTTTAACAACCAGAGGAGATGCATTCCTGGGTGCCACCTTCCTTCTGCCAGGACCTGGGTCAGGCCTGCTCGTCCTTCACTTGTCTCACACAGCTTGAAAAGCTGCTGTGAAGTTGGTACCAGAGTGCTGTGTCCCCAAATGTGACCTGCAGCTGGTGACACTGACCATGTCAGTCCCAGGGATGCCAGAGAGGAGCGAGAAGTCAGGACAGGAACGGCTCACCTGAGGTGCACAACGTCTGCTGGGCAGCTGGGTGACAGCTCTGGACACCAGTGCCCTGGTGCACAAGATGCTGCGCCGGGTTAGATCTGTCACATCCCAGCCCCTCGAACTAAACACATCGCTTTGTCAGTCAGCGCTAAAATTCCTCTGTGGAGGAACAACAAATTGGGTCCACAAAGGGTCCACAGCCCTCAGGAGAGAGGAACGGCCACTGATGGGGCAGCACTCCCCAAGGAAGAGGCAAAGCAGAGCAGGTGAACAATCTGAGCTCTATAAACAACAGTGAGGAAAACTGGGAAGAACTGGAGTTGTCACCTACAGAGATCATAAAGCCTCTGTCTGTAAAGAGCAGGTTAGACAGATATCTGCTCCAAAGACCCTGTGCTGGTCAAGGAGTGGCACGAGGTGGCTTCTGCAGCCTCTGTACGGTTCAACATGCAGCAGTAAAATAAAACAATTGGGTCACCTGCTTTGAATAACCACAAAGCAATTAAAGTCGGGTTTTCACAGAAACTGGAATCATTATCCACGGGGGAACAGCTTAAGCAGTGACATTTGTTGCACATCGACCGGTCCTTCTGGGACCAGAGCTGCACAGAACAGGACACCAGGAGAGAGCTGTCAGCCCGGGCCCACAGCCCAGGGCCAGAAAGCAGAGAGAAGGTGCGAGCCTGCCTTCCCCACGCTCATTCTCTGCTCCAGGAGCTTGGGTGCTGCATCCCACACCCCTCTGCACCCCAGGGCCACCCCAGCAGCACAGGCCATGTTTGCAGAGAAGCTCACAGGAAAGAGCAGCACTGCCCATCAAAGACTGCACTGGCCACGGAGGTTGTGTGACCCGCGGTGAGCAGATGAACAACACCAAGTTGTTACCTGGTCATCTCCGGGCAGAGCTGGCTATGAGCCCCATGCAGGTATTCAGCAAGGGCTGCTGCTGGAGGGGGAAAGCAGTCAGTGGAAATCCTCTCTCGCTGAACGAGCACAAGAACACAACTCACCCATCCTTGCAAACCAGGATACTGCCCCGCCATAGATTTTACAAATCCTTGTACTACGAAGGGTCATTTTATTTATGCACGTCTTATCCTCACAATGAAAGAAAAAGTTGGGCAGATAAAGGTCCATAAATCTCTTTAGCTCATTACAATGACTGCTGGCTAACGAAAAGGACCCAGCTTATCCCTGGAACATGTGCTGCGTTTCTGACAAGGGGTCTGTAATAACAGGCACAAGAACATAGCTGAGCCCGGTGCTGTAATTTCCACGGGGCCGAGTGCCACAGGTGCACTAATATAGGCATTAGTGAATGATTAGGCCTCGTAAAATATATGAATGCTGTTTCTTTAAGAAGCCATAAAATTTTATTGAGGAAAAAATCCATGTGTAAGGCTTTTGGTTCGTTTCATGCGGTCATTCAGAATTTCACTCCTTTCTGACAGGACTATGATAATTAAAACTGTGGCCTGGGTCTGGTTTCTATAAAGCCCATCTGGCCTTCCGCGATGGCGAGTTTGGAAGTATGTAATTGCCTGGGCAGCAAATAACTATTTTGCCATCCGCAGTGGTTTAATTTTGTCCCTGCAGCAGGGGAGCTAAGTCAGAGGGGCAAAAGATCATTAACGTCTGCAGCCAGAAAGAGGGGCTCCCAGAGCAGCCGCCTGGCCCGTATTTGCTGAAATGCTTGACACCAACGGGCCCCATTAATGCACGGGTTAGATACAATCTGTGGAAAAGGGTCTATTATAAAGGGATTATTGGGAAGTGTTCTGTAGTTGGGGGTGGGTGTGATTGAAGGACTTAAAACTGTTACATTAACCCTTAGGGCACTCCAAGCAGTAACAAACCTGGCATTAAAGAGCTGGTGTTTGTCACAATTTCTTCACTTCCCTCCTTCTCTGCCACGAGGTCAAAGAGATTAAAAACATCCATAATGCCCTCTTCTGAGGTACAAAGATGCAGCTTGTTTTCTGTCCACTTTATGGCTCCAGCCAGCTCCCCCTGCCCTCTACTCACACCCCAAACAGAATCATTAAATAAGAAAACAAATTGCCAAAGACAGACAACAGCGATTATTTTATATATACATATATATGTGTGTGTGTGTGTGTATGTCTGTATTTATTTATATATCAAAAGAAAGCCAGAACAGGTGGAGTGGTGACAGAAGAAGCTCTAAAGCTCTGCCTAAACATGCAAAATACGGCTGTTCCTATTTTGCTTGCCTAAAAACCAAGCTAGAAGTTTCATGTTCGTGAGCTGACACCTTCTCCAGCGAGCTGCCAGGTTCTGCTGTGCTTTGGGGAACTATGCTCTGCCTTCCCCTCCTGTGCTGGTCGATACCAGGAGAGGCACAGATGAACTAAACTACTTAGAAGCTTGATAGACTTTAAAATACTACACAGAAGTAATTTTAAATACAGGTTGTTTCAGTTACATTTTAAACCACATTTTGTGTCATTTCTTTGCCTTGTCAGTTGGATGCACGTGTCTCCCATGGGCGTACAGAAGACACGAAGGATACCTGTACACCATTTCCAATGGTGCAGATGGTATTTCTGTTCCCAGACCACAGTGCACATGTGAGCAACCTCTCTGCTCTGTGTTTTGAACCCCACTGCTCTCATGTCAAATTTTTGGAAGGCTCTTATCTCTACAAATAGCTCTGCACACACTGTTGAGCTCAGCTATGTGCTATTCACCCAGCGACTTCTTTAACAACATGGTCTTCTGCTTCGTTCTGCTTGTATTAAATAGCAAGTCCAACAAAAACATTTGGCCTGAGGATGGGGTACTGCTATGCCAAACATCTAAAAAGATGAGGAGATTCAGGATCAGCTGAACTCGGACAGTCTGAGAGCTTAGACACTTGTTTTGTGGGATATGAAGTAGAAAGCATCACAAAAAATAATGAAAAGATCAAATGCAGCAATGCACAAGAAAATAAAGTATGTCTGTGGAAAACACACTGCTCCTACAACAGGTTGGATGAAATCCTGAAACACTTGCATATCACCTTGAGATTCACATGGGCTTTGCACTGCAGTAGTAAGAGATAATGGAGGAAAAGACCAGAAAGAGGAGACTCGCTCCAGACACTGGGCAGACCCCGTTTATGAGGAGCCGGAGCGTGGTCTTCCTCCTTTGGCTGCAACTTCTCCACGTGACAAATTATTTACACAAGCATGTATCATAATAACCTCAAGACTGTGATCACCAGTATTTCAAGTGCAATATTCCCTAGAATAAGTGACTGGTTTTGCTTCCTTTCCAGGGGATCACTCATTCCATACAATCCTCAAATCAACCACTCGACTCGCAGTGTGTTTACAGTACTACTGAGAACACGTAACAACCCCACCAGTTGTGAGTGTCCTGTTTCCTTCAAGGTTGTACCCCACTTTGATACAGGAATGTTAGTTACTGGCTATACTTCCCTGGGCAGCTCTGGAAACTGAGAGCAAACACGTGCATATTAACTGTTCCCTAGACCCCACTTGAAAGCACAACAGCAGGTATCGGCGTGGAAAGCACAGGGCAGAGAATGATTGAAACTGCAACTCCAGTGCAGCAGAACGTCTGTGTCCTTTGGCAGGCGTCCGTGCTCACCACAACAACCTGACAGCAGAGGCTACAGTCAGAAATGATCAACATTTAAAAATGGTCCTGCGTGATTCTGTGCTTGGGAGACCAGCGAGGTTCGCTAAAAATCTTATATTAGGAAAAAAAAAAGGTTTGAAACCTTTCTCTTCCAGTGTATGAGCCTAGCCCACAAAGGTTTATACACACCAACCAGTTGGAGAGCAGACCTCCTCACTAACAGAACTGTAAATTGCCAGTGCTGGTTAGTGTGGCTGTTTGCTGTGTCAGGGCTCTGGCCCGTGTGTGATGTGGCTACCTGACAAAGCACACGGCAGCCCGCGAGGTGCAGGCGAATGCACAGCCCTGCAGAACACCTATCGAAGGCAGTGATGAGCAGCCTCCCTCTTCTCGAGCGAGACACCAAAATCAAAGCACCAGAGTCACTTATTTCTGAACAACAAGTCTTCACTATTTGCAGGAAGCCAACACTCCGAGGTTACTGTGCCTTAGAGGAGACACAGCGAGACCCAACCTTCTGTACGGTGAGTGTATCGCACACAAACCCCACCTCCAGCTCCAACAGCACCCACAAAAAGGCAGGACTGCCCCATCAGCACAGACACTGACACAGAAATAAATGGCAGTTTCAGTGAGTGAAAAGCAGCACGTACTGCGAAGGAAGGGACACCCTGCCCTGCACAGCACCCTGCCCTGCACAGCACCCTGCCCTGCACAGCACCCCTGCGTAGCACCGGGCTGGCAGCCCCATCCCGCCGCAGAGGGGCTGTCGGGGCTGCTCAGGGGAGGGCTGTCTAGCAGACACTACGCTGATTGTCAAATAAGCCTCTTGACTAAACCAAACATAAATGGCACAAAGTTGCCAAAAATCCTGGAAAGGTCTCTGGGAGCTAAAAAAAATCCCCAAAACCAAAAAAAAACCCAAACCAGACTAAAAGAAGCTGTGAAAGTTTATGAGGATAAACACTGATGACAGGTGGAGTAGAGGCTGAAATTTGAACTCCAAAGTAACTGCAAATAAAGATTTGTTACAGATGGTTTTAATATGACCTAACACTGGGATGCCAGCTACAGTATCACTTTTTCCTGTAGGCTGGACAAAACTAATAATACAGTTATGGAAACATGCTGCACCAGTACAGACACCTCAGGAATACATGGCCTTTAACACACACCGGTGATCCTCTTCAGAGAGCAGGACAGGGCCAATAAAATGTTGATAAAGAGACACACAGCTGGAACCATCAGCAGTGTGTACTTTAAACAGGTAAAACCAAGCAAGTCCTTCATACACAGGCACAGTTATAAATGTGTCTCTCTTCAGATATGGACATGTACATGTGTGTGCACGCGGGCGTGTGCGTGATGGCAACGCTCAGCCTTGGCACACGTTTAATTTGTGCCACTGATCGTTTGATCCTGGAGAATAATAATTCTCTGTTTTCTAAAGGCTGCCTTTGGCAAATGGATTTCCCCCCCCTTACCTTTGCTAAAAGAAAGCATAAGCTGACAATATTAGCACTAGTGGTTGTAATTGTCCCACAATGACTTTTCAGAAGGGAACATTTGGCTGGTTTTCAGCTATTAACAATTTTCTATTTTATTCGGCACTGAGAGTCCATTTCCCTCAAAATAGTTTGAATTGCGTGATATCCTCACTGCTCTCTCGGTATGAATCACCATGCATAATGCAGAGCATTTGTAGAGGAAAGAAATAAGATAAAAATCATAAATAATTCTCTTCTGTAAGGTCAAATTATCTCCAGGAACGACTCGTACAATTAAGCACACAAGGTTTGTTTCACACGAACCCAGCCTGGTTCCCTTCGCTAAGGGCACTGTTTGCTCTTAAAATGCCAGGGATGGTTTGAAAAGGCAGATGTGCTCAGCCTGCCCAGCACCTCCTCAGCCCGAGGTCCTGACCAGTGTCACTGTCACCCTACAAACAGCTCCTTCCTCCCTCCAGCGCTCAGTGGCACCACTGGGAGAAGATGGAGAAAAGGAAAGATGACTTTTCTCTTATTTCCACCATAAATTCATATTTTGGCAGCTGGACCCTCTCAGATAAGTAAACAAACTGGATCTTCTCAGGCAGAGCTGTGAAGTTCTTGTTTCTGAGCACTGACCTCCACCCCAATTTCTGGAATCTCTACGTAATTTCAAAAGCAAAACCCAGCTGAAACATGCCTGGTTGCTACATCTTTGTCTAGACTTCAAGCATGTAACACAGTTGGCAGGTTCAAGCGTTCTTGCCGAGATCAAGGACAACTGTAACCTACTGCACCACCATTCTGGGTGTTTTTCCACAGCATGGTAAATATGAAATGCAAGTCAAGAGAGGAAATGCTGCACTGTTACTGTTCTTTCCAGTTATTAGCTGGCTTGCTTACTTGTCATTGTTGCTTCAATCGGCTTTTAGAGGAACAAACACAAAAGCTATTAAAGAAAGAAAAACTTTGCAAGATTTTCAGGAGTGCCAAGTACCCTGACATTTTAAGCCATATTTATCAAAGACACACTTGAATGGAAAAAAAAAGAACATTAAACAGTAGTGTACTGAACTAAAGGTAGAAATGAAAGCACCAACAATCACATTATCATCTTAGCCACTCAAATTAACACCACTAACGACAGACAGAAAAGGAAGCTGACTTTCTCAGTTTGCACACAGCAATATATACAGGTGTTTTATTTTATTTTTACTGGTTTTCCATAGTCCTCTATCAGAGGCATAGAGTAAAAGAAGGACAAGATTAGTGAAGACCTAAACATACTGTGTGAAAAGCAAGTAAAAAAACTATACTGAGGAGTGGGAACCTTTTGTCTCTTGCCAAAGTGCTGAAGCAGGAGTGAGTACTCTCAAACCTCATCCCTCCTGCTCAGCTCGTGCCCAAGGATTGCTGATCAGTAGGCTACGGGCAAGTTATTTATGTAGGCTGGCTTGGAAAAACTCTGTGTGGAGAGGGGAAAAACCAGTGACAGGAGCTGGCAGGCTCTTCGTTAGCATCTTCTCTCACCAGTGCTGTCATCACAGCACACACGCAGCACTGGCCTCACGGGAATCAGGAGCAGCTCCTCCCCAGCGCCAGTAAAACGCCCTGTGTTTACCCAAGAACGCTGTAACCTGGCAGAGGGAGAGCTTCCCTGGCAATCCCTGCGGCCATGCCCGGCACACCGCGGGGTCCTGGCGTGGAACTGTCACCCATCCTCCTCGTGGAGCTCTGCCGCAGGCGGCGCAGCCTTTAGTGGCCTGGCAGAACCACAGTGGGGTTGGTGGCATGCCATAGCTCATAACACCAAATGGAGTCATCAATAAAGCCAACATCAGTCATAATAAAATTTTACCACTCACCTTATGTAACTTTTATTTTACACTCGATTAACTTTTATTACCAACTCCAAAGAATAAAGGCATTCTTACTGCAGAGAATTAGAAACAGCCTTTGGAGAGGGGAAAAAAAAAGCGCCCCATTCTAATATTAGGGGCTGCATTCCCTGGCAGCTTAGAAATACCAAGAACAAATACAGTTTAAAACAGAGACGTCTAATTCACAGCTAGGAGAGAAACAGCCTTACCTTTCTCGAGACTTGTCAAGCAAGCCCATGCTTTACTGACACGCTGTGCTCTGCACTTCCCGGGCTCAAATTCAAGTGAGACACTGAAGCAAGAAACCCCCGAGCTCTGTCTGTACAGCAGCTCGGTACGACAGCAACTCATTGAGCAATTACTGTTCTGTGACTGCAGTGAAAGAAGACCCAACTGCACACAACATTTATTAACATCACCAAGGTGGACACATCTGAACTACATACACAAGCAAACCATTTCCCAGGAATTAGTGTCAGTAAATGCAGGAGGAAGCCACGCCTTTCTAGGTTTCCTTTAACTCATTATGCTTATTTTCTGCAACTTTTCTGAGCGTCAGTCACAAACAGCCCAAGCTGAATAAGCTATTGTTTGTTAAACTGGACACTGCCCTCGGCCATCACGCCTGAGAAGTCAGGGGACCGTCTAATGTCTGGTTTTAATATGGGCCAAGTCCTTTTTCCCTCCTGTTTAGTATAATTTTATACTGGGTGGACATATTTAGGGCCTGAATGGTTTGACAGTAATGATTAATACCCTGCATTAGGAGATTCCAGTGAAAGTATTCAGGAGCACGCTGTGCAGTTTGGTTCTCATCAGATGGTCAGGTCCACAGGCCTATTAAAAACAGCAGGAGAGCTGCAGACTTAATCACAGAGGCTGGGCCCATGGAGGGAGGAAGAGCGAGGTACAAAAAAAGGAGAGAATGAATAGAAGATAGAGCAGAGGTGCACGAGAGCACAGCTTAACTCACGCTCAAAGCAGCGACCAAACCGGGCAGGTTTTCTGTTTAAAAAAATATCCGTGCCCAGAAGTGATTCAAACACAAAACCTCTCCAAAACCAGCGCCCGTGAGGCCGGGAGGCTGTGTGAGACAATGACAAAGAGCTGAAGGTGACAATTGCTTACAGTCTAATAACAGAAGTCTTAGAAAGACAAAGTAAGACCCAAAGCAGAACAGGTCACACTAGCGCTGGATACGGCAGGAGGCTCTGGAAAGTTGCATCCAAACAGTTTTAGGAGAGAAATCAGAGAAATGAAGCCACCCAGAGGAGACATCCCACGTCACTACTGCTGTTTGGTGCCTCGCTATTAGTTCACAGAGTCAACTCCTTGCAAAACACAGGCCCAACCGAGGTCCCCAGCACCTCAGCAGGAACGTTGAGCTCCAAGCACACCAGGGCTGAACCCTGCAGAGCCTCCTGACCCGTGGAGCAGCAGGACAGCACGTTTCTTACACGTACAGTCAATGACTCACGGTAAAGAACTGCAGATGACCTCCCAGGTGAGGCCAGGATCATAACCTGGGTAACTCAATATTCAGCATCCTCCATCTGAACTAATCTGATGTTGAGCTTGGAAGTCCCTTGAAGAAATCAGGACAATGTGCTTTGTAAAAAGAGAAACCACAGCAGCTCTCCTGCAGGAACGTACATGCTCCAGGCAGTGGGCAAGGAGAAGGAGACACAGACACAGCAGCTGCCTGGCTTAACTCAAGGGGACAGAGCTAAGACGTGTTTTGTTCAAACAGCATTCTCCAGAAGGTGAGGAAGCACTAAAGGCTGGTCAATAATACTTCACACTGTGCTGGAGTCTCTCTGACTCCTGGTATTCCACTTGCTAATTGTTTTCCTCTCACCCCTTTCTCCAGTGTTCAGAGGGTTCAAATATTAACGATCCTTGAAACGTTTCCCTAGCCACCGTGTTCCCAGTCCTGCCTGCTGTCCTGTGCAGGGCTGGGGCCTACAGAAGAACCTACTCTCCACCACAGGAGTTAAACCAACCCCATGGAGACGCCAAGTTCATCTCACTGAACAGCCTGGAACTTCAGGAAGGGCTGGGTATTCATTCCATTATCCAGAAAATAGTCTTATAGACCATGTTAAGTGGCAGATTACAGGAGGATCAGCAGGAGCCAGCTCCCAGCCTGGGCTCACGTTTCAGGCCTGGCTTCATAATCACAAGAGTGCTGTGGGAAACCTAGTTTGTGTATGGAGAGGAAAGGCTGTAAAATAGCTCCATGCTAAATAGAAAGGTTTGATGCTGTCAGTGTTGGAGGCCAGCACTACCAGGGAAATAGATTAATGGATTGTGACACCTTTTATGGGACCAGTTGGGCCATTAAAGCGTTCCACGTTACTCACCTGGCCTGCCATAAAGCACAGAGCGTGTTAGCGAGGAGGATGCAATGCCAGCAAAATGCTGCTTGATACCAAACGGAGGAGGGATTTCTCCTTCTTTGAAGAAAATGGCTAAAATCCACAAACATGGGCAAGTCAAGTTCTGTCTCTAAAACTATTAAGACTCTGCAATAAATTGGTTTGTTTTCAGCAGTGGTGAGCACTTAGCAGCTCCCACCACAGGCGACGGCAGATGTTCTGTACTTAGCACCTTGGAAAATGAAGCCTTTTAAAAACATGGCTTTCCACAGGCCCTGCAGACTCAGGGCCACACGGCAAACATCCAGGATGTGAGATTCTGAGCCACCCTTAGAGGCAGGAAACCTTTACACTCTCCTAAATTTGCAGAGCCAAAACATCCCTATTGGGAGCAGCAGCAGCAGCCGCAGATGAAGGGCCCAGCAGAAAAGAGACCCCGGCACAGACAGCCCCAGGAGCATCCCCCTTGCTCTAGCTTGGAACAAAGCACCAGGACAAATGCTCTTCTGTCTTCCATTTTGTAATTTTGGTAGAGAAGTTTCAAATTACATCTATTTATTTTCCTCCACACGTACAAAATGTAAATAAAAGCAATAAGAGTTCATCCTTCCCAAGTATTCCTGGCACTACCAGGAGCCACGGACTGCAAGGAAGTGACCAATTAAAAAAACCAAAAGGCTTCACAAGCTCAGTGCAGAACTGATCCCACTGATCCCCTAAAGAATGTAAAAGAAAGAACTGGAGCAAGCAGAGCAGTTCTGCACTTCTGGAATAATCAGTACACTGAGGTGAGCACAGACTTAGGACTTTCTTATTATTTTTAGAGTTTCTATGTTGCCCTCAAAGGTAACCATCAACCCCTCTGCTGAAAAGCAACAAACACAACTACTAAACTGGCACCTTCCATGGCACAATGAGCAAGAGGCCAAATTCATCCTTGTGAACTTCAGTGAACTTCCAGAGCCTGGCGAAGAATAAGCATCCACAAGCTCAGCTGTTTTCCTGAAACCTCTCCAGATTTCCCTAAGATCTGAGTTCTTCCTTCTGTACTTGAAAGTGTATAAAGATGCACTCACCGTTCAGTGCTCGGGTACATGTATGACAAAATAAACCCTACAACTTGGTGAATGCTGTAGATATTTTCTTCTTTAAATTTGCAGTCCTTTTTAATTAATTCTCCCAATGTGTCTCAGTACCCTGTCCAGCTCCAATCTCCACACATTTTTACAAAGTCAATATCTGTTTGCAAGAACTTTATGTGAAGCTGCACTCAAATGCTGGACAAAGCACTCTGCATGCCCATGTGCAATGGCCAACCGGAGCGTTTTTTCTACAGTCACCTCAGGGTGGAGCAAAAAAATTCAATGTGTCATCAAAAGAACACAGCTGAGATCACGTGTGTGCCCTGCCAACTGCCTTCATGAATCCATGTGATCCAGAACATCCCACAAAAGTATCAGCAGAAGATTTGACAAAAGAAATGGGTGGCATGTTGGTCAACTGGCAGATACTCTACTTAGGAACGCTGGGGGCTACCAACATAGAAACACAGCTTGATGGAATTGCTGACTTCTGTTTGTTACAAAAAGGAGGAACCTTCAGCTACTTTTATAGTGTTTGGTGAAAGTTTAGTTCCTCAACCCAGCCTTTTTCTCCTAAGGGAGAGGGCGATCTCCTCCCACGTCCAGAGCCGGTCTCCATGCCCCAGGCAGATGCTGGGGTCTCCTGGGGAAGGCTGCCCGCGACCGAGGTGAAACCTGCCGTGAGGGGAACCGAGGACTTGCCTTGGCAGGGCTGTCACCTTTCACCAGTGCTGAATTTGTATTAAAAACCAAATCATCATTAAACCCCCAACAACATACAAACGGCGTGTAACAAAGCCCCTGAGGTGTTCAAAGTCCTTAAATCCCCCCCCCACCCTTTTTTTTTTCTCTTGGAACGTCTGAATAACAACAAACCCAAAACAATAATTAATTCTTCTCCAATGCACAGACCCAGTTCAGTAACAAGCACTAAAAATACATCTAAACCTTAGAAACAAAGGAGGAGGCATGGAGCACTTTGAAAGTTTGCTCCAATGATTAAATAAATTAGACCTGAGCTGCTAAGAAGGGAAGGACACAAAGTTCACCACCAGCACGACAAGACGCTGCCAGGTCTTGACTTGTTTATGAAGAGAAAAAGGGGAAAAAACTGGCACATTTTAACAGATTTCCAAATTCCAGGCACTTCTTGTTGTTAGGTGACAATGTGATTTTCAAATCTAGGAGATCACACGTGAGCTTTGCACAAAGCTCATACAATGCCCTCTGACGCGGCTCCAACAGCTGCCAAGCAACAGCCACCGCTGCAGAGGGAGACGGGACCAGCCGAGCACCCGCCGTGTGGAGGGGACGCCCAGCTGAAACCTCCATGGAGCTCCTTCCAACATGTCCCAAAAAGCTGCTGTGCTCCCTCCCTCTGCACTCCGGGGTGTTTCCCAGCTGGCCAAAGGCTCTCCTGCTGACCACGATGCTGCTGTCAGGGCCTGGAGGCGGATGCTCCCGTCCGTCCCTCCTGGTCCAGGAGCACGGTGCCTTCCCACCACAACGTGACCTCCTGCCCAGCCCTTCCCACCTCCACCTGAACTGCAGGGAGATTCCATCTGCTCCTGACTCAAAACACTGGTACTGAAATCCCACACTTTTTTGTGAGACACAAGGAGTGTTCCCTTTGCATATTTACCATCATCCATGAAAGATCACTGTCTGAGGACAGTAACTCTGATGTGTTCAGTGGTGAAAAGGATCTCACCAAGCCTTAGTCCATTTAACCTGGACCTACCGCCCTGCAGAACCCACACGCAGAGCTCACTGAAGCCCCACTTTCCCAGCCACGTTTGGAACTCCTAACCCAATATAACGATTCTCCCAGACACCAACAGAAGGCAGCACTCTACTGAGCCCGTGCAGACATTCGTTGTCTCCCACTGCTTGCCCAGAGCTTGGACCAGCTCTGGGAGCTGCAAAAAGAATGAGTATGACCCTTTTGGAAGCATCAGCATTATTACTATTATTATTATTTTTAATTGGGTGCTTGAATATGATGGACAGCGAGAGAATACGGGGACAGGACTTCTAAACACCCTACTGATATCTTCACATTATTTGGATTTGCAGGTTATCAGTGGGGCAGCAACTTCAGCTATGACCTCATTAACTAATGTGGCCACATCAGCACCTCTCCACAGCCTTTATCACTCATCATGTGTCATAAAGCAGCCCGTTGACACCTCCTAGTGAATACCGGTTGTATCTTATCTCCTGCAGGGATAGGACCCTCGCTGGGAGACAGAGAGCATGTCTAGGAATGCAGCTCGGAGACAAGTTCACCAGCAGCAGCTGACAGGGGATGATTTCTCAAACAAACACTGAGTGGGAAATTAATGGGCTTTGGTTTGCCACTGACAATACTGAGCAGAAATACATTAACTTCTGACTGCTATAATTTAAGAATTATTACTGTAATTTCAGACCAAAGCCACTGGGACACTTCCATCACTCTGCATCCAGAGCACAGCTGCTTTGCTCTCCTATCATCACCATTACATGAGCAAGGTCCAGTATCCTTCTTTTACAAAAATACAGACTTATTCCTGGAGGCTGGGCAGTGCAATTCTCATCCCCTATCGGAAAATTGCAACAGTATTTTCTTCTGATTTCTTCACATAAAAATCCCTCTTTTGCCTCTCACAAACTGGATACTGGGAGAAAAAGCAGCACACCCAAAACACAGCAGCTCCCAACCAGCTGGAGTGGAGATTAAAATGATGCCAGAATGTCTTTCCTTCTTTTACCCACTATTACTCTGCTAAAGATGGTTTTTAAGAGGTGTATTTGTTAGGAAAAGGCCACATTTAGGTGGCAGAAGCTGTGTATTCCCTTGATGCACAGTAGACTTGGCGTGGCAGGGAGTGAAGCGCAGGGATGGGATGGTTTCAAGTCACCAGAATATGTATTTTCAGGGTGTCACAGGGAACCCTCTACACACTAAATAAAATACAGTGGCCATGAGTATTTTAAAGTAATTCAAATGGGCCTGTTAAAAGGTATTTCAAATAAAAAAAAATAATAAAACCCACCAACAAACCCAGATGGCATGGAAAAAATTCCCTGGATTTACATGGAAGTGAACATACCAGACACTGTGAGCACACAGGTCACGACGGACTGAATCAGGAGAGCTCAGCGCACCAGAACAGGCAACGGCTGCAGAAGGGGTCACACATCCCGCCAGACCTCGGCAGGAACAGGTCCTGCCTTCCCCCCTGCCTGGCCTGCAGCTGGCCAGCCCGCTCCATTCACAGCAATGAATAGGAAAGATGATCTGCTGCTCCAGGCATCGGGCTGGGATGACAAAAGCCTCGGGCACGTGCCCTCATGTGTCACTGACGCTCTGGGCAACTTCCAGAACGTTCCCTGACTTTTCTCATAACGCCTCATCTATAAAGTTGTGTTAATAATCTTCTCCCTGACTTGATTCAGAGCTCGAGCCGCTAGAAGCAGTCACTCTGCAATAATGGCAGGAGGTGGGTAAAACCTGAAATTCCCATTCTACAGACTGAAAACTGCAAATACCGTTACAGCACGTAACGACTGCACAACCCTCATCGTACACCCAGGACAGCTACAGCCAGTGCCCCAGACCACAGTCACTTTGCACCAGAAAAACGACAGATTTTGCTAAATCAATTTACCCCTTAGAATTACAAACAAACAAACAAGCAAACCACCCCCTGAGATCTGGCATCATGGTGCACAACATCCGTCCCATGTTGCCTGTTTTGTGTCCAGCTCTGCAGCGGAGCTGAACAGTTCATCCCAACTGGCTGAAACTCATCGCGGGAGCACCCTGTGTCTGTGGCTCTCCTGGTAAAACACCATTTATTCCCAGATAATTTTGAGTGCTTTTCTTACCACTTTCAAATCAGTGGAATATGAAAACATAGCTTGCATACCAGCTTGAACGTTCTCTTTTTTCCTGTCTCTTATTCTCTGCTTTTTAAAAGAGCATCTTGTTCTCAGTTACATTTTTTTCTTTTTAAATGATCTAACAGCATAACTAGGACAGATCAACTTGTGGGATCCAGCAGCTGTAAAATTCACAAGTCTGACAATTCGGTTCCCAACAGATAAACTATGAAAAATCACCCAATCTTCCATATGACCTTCTCACATCCAAAACCTGTTACTGAGTCTGGAGACTAAAAGATCCCTCGCAATCAACACTGGGATAAAGCCTCTTCTCTATGCCTTTTCCAGACTTAAACCCAGATCTTTTATTAAACCACATTAACCTAAACATCCTCCCTTTATTTCTCCCCTGCTGGGTAACACCATGTCAGAACATGAGCTGCCAGAAAAACTCAGTGTCCTGCTGAAAGCTGTAAAAGCGGCTGACTAAATGCACAGAGCAGAAAACATAAACACATCGGGCTGACATCTTCTGCACGGCTTAAACTGACCAGGAACATCACAACGACTTTTCTCAAGCGATACAAACAGAGGCAAAACCCAATCAACATTTTCCACACCCAACACACCAGGAGAAGTCATTTTTGTAAAGTAACAGAACAATCACGCTGCTCAGAGAAGGCTCCACTCCAGCAGGAACAGCCAAGCGTGCCACAAAGCCCGGACTGTTTCGAACCCGCCCTGTCGATGCCCCTCGCCGCGCTCCAGAGGCAGCATCAGCCGAGGGACGGAGCGCAGGGACAGGGACCAGCGACCCAGCGTCCCAGCACTGCCAGGCAGCTCCCAGCCCTTCCCCAGCTCAGCTTCTCCTGGGTTTGAGAGCGGCTGGTAATCATCATCCATCTCCTTTGGATGGTGACACCATTAATTAATTCATTATCATCCATCTCCTTCGGATGGTGTCATTGCTCAGGCAGGAAGTGCTCTGGAACCCCACAGTGACCCTATGGATGCACCTGAAGGTCTCAGAGAGCTCTCCAACGTGCCAGGGTACTCTGATGTTACACACTAGTCACACTGAGCCACAACAGCTTTGTGAATTTATCTGTTCTCAGCCCAAGTCCCACCAGACCTGGCCCACATTCGACAGTGACTCTTCTGAGGAGAAACCAGCA
This sequence comes from Caprimulgus europaeus, assembly GCA_907165065.1. The sequence continues at coordinate 1,138,614 of OU015546.1, forward strand.
TGAAACACAACTTTTCTGGTCACATCTCCATTATGAAAACCCGATCCTCAAGTGGCAGTTCACTTCCTAACAAATACAAAGTTTTGTTCCAAGTTTTTCTTCTCTAAACTTTACTTCTCAGTAAGAAAAAGACCAAAAAAGAATATCTGATCACTATTTTTGTGTGGCCACAGAATTTACAACTATGGAAGCATTACCTCAATGTGGAAGTATTTTTTCTTTTTCTCGTCACCCACATCACTACTGAAGGTATCTGGGCTTTCTGGCAACAGAACACTTGTGGAATTTTTTTATGTCATATTTTTCAGATGATGTCAAACGTCTCCAGGGCCTAATACAGCCTTGATTAGAAGTCACAATACATACATAATTACCTGATAGCCACGCACAGTGTTAAGAGTCAGAGCAACAGGACAGCTCAGCAGTTTCTCAGCTGGTTGTACCTCGAGGCTTTGCTCTCATCCAGAATTTAACCCACAGAGACACTGGCCCCTTCTGATGCGGGCCCACGTCTGACTGCGTGTACCCCTGTGCCCGTGGGCGTTCGGGAACTCACCCCTTTGACACCATCGAGCGTGGCAATGTCTGACCGTGGGCAGTGCGGTGTCACAGGGAGGGCTGAGCTCCCCGGCACAGTCTGCCAACAGGAGCAGCGCAAAAGGCACTCACAGACTATCCATGGCCTTGTCCATACAGCCTCTTCCTCTGCCCTGCAGCTGCCTGGAATTCAAACCCACATTCCCATTTCTCTTCATGGCAGGAGTTCTTTTCATTAGCCGGCGATATTCCTTTGTCTATTAAATGTAAAGGATCACTTTGTTTTTCTAAAGGCCATCCAAAAGAACACGTCCCCTGTGAATGATGACGTTTAGTTAATAATTTAGCACTGTGCTGCCTGCTGAATTTTCTGAATCAAAATATGATCAATGGGAAAACAGTTGGTTTATTGAGTTTTCTGTCAGTTTTATTTCCTGAAGACATGGAAGAGAGTGCATGGGATACCTGCTGTGCAGAGCACACTGCTGAAAAGTTAGACTGGATCGATGCAAGTTTGCCAAAAATAATTATTCTCTCAGGGAATGTTCAGGACTCTCTGTGATACACCGACCTCTTAAAGCTGAAGCTTGGGAAGTGCAATGACTTGTCCTATACTGGGGCTTTCTTAGCAACTGAAACAGATTTTGCAAATAAGAATCTATGCTTCTGTAGCCTACTTTTAATTTTTATACTATCTGTATAACAAGGATGTGGCTGGAAGGTAGAATATGGAAAAAGTCAGTTAGCAAACATACTGCTGGTGGAGGCAGACAGCTCCAGAACCTCTCCTCTCCTCCCAAAGAAATCCAAAGTACTTACTCTGCCTGCAGGCACTACACTTTGCAAGAAGAGGCACTGAGTGTCTGTCAGTACCAAGGGAGGGATGCAGATTTAGTCCAAAGCAGGAGGAGGAATTCCCACAAAAACAAAGGTGAAAAGGACTCGTGAGCAGAGGTGAGTTCAGCACTGCAGTGACTCGCCCGGAAAGCAGCGTGGGTGCCTTGCTGGTCCTCCTCACACAGAGCCCGTACGGGATTCCAGCGACACAAACACCCCACTGGGGCTCAGACATCCTCCCCCTCGCTCCCCTCACGACTAAAACACGCCAAAACACAGATCTCGCTGCGATGTCGCATCTAAATCCTGCAGCTGCCTTAAGACTGAAGGGAACAAAACAACCCTGTGGTACGGTGGAATTCCAGTGAGTAAGAATCGCCCAAAAACGCTCTCCAGGAATGACAACAAAGAGCAGCGCAGGAAATGGATCCAAAAAGGTGAATTGGATTGTCTCTGCTCACAGGCTGAGCCCTGGTCTGAGCGTGCAGAATGCGTCTAGTGTTTGCCTAAGATGGGGTCTTACTTTCCCCATTCCTTTTAAGTTCCCTGTAACCTTGCAGGTGTGGGTTGATTCATTTTTCCTCTTTTTCTTCTTTTTTCGCTAAGATTGATTACATGCTAAGCAGGGTTTCTTTAGTGAGCACTCACATCTCTAATTATTAGCACTGCCAACTTTGCCAACACAATGCTCAGTGTCAGATAAACGAAATCTGTCCCTGTCTGTTCTGTAACTGATATCAGCTCCATAGTGACAGTCCCTGACCTTGGGACCCCGGGCTTTGTTTAGTGCTACATCTTTACTCTGCTGAGAATGGAGTCCATACGCATCAAAAAATCACCAGTATTAATTAAAGCACAGATACTGTTATCACTTTACTGAATAATGGGCTTTTTCAAGCCACACTGAGTAGCCTCAGCAACGCTTTTCTACTGACAACAGTCAAAATATTAGATTTCCAACACTTCCTTTCATCTCACCCACAACCTATTTGAATTAGTGGTTATTACATTATGACAGGGAGGAACCTCTTAAAAAATCTATCTATACACAGCCCAATACTCTACAGACATATATTTAGATTCTATATGATTCTTTTTCTAATGGAAAAAATAGTTACCTAATTATTAAATACATAAAGATCAGCAGTCTGCTACAAAATGGATATTCTGGCTATGTGGCATTCTGGCAACATGGACATTCTGGCCAGGTCTGGCACAACAGGCTCAAAGTATCAGAATTTGGGGTTTATAAGTGCATATAATGGGAATAATGGTATTATCTGGGATCGGTGTCACTGTTTTTAGGGACAGTGCAGAGGAGCTGCACAATAAATCCCATTTTGCTCAGCATCTCCAGGCAGGGCAGCATTAAACCGCCTGTAAAACGAGCCCGGGGTCTCACACACACCAGGCAGCAGCGCCCTTCGGAGGCACAGAGCCGGGGACGGCGGCACAGCACACTGAAACGTCTGTCCGATGGCAGCCGGGGGTGGGTTTGTTCACAGGCTGCAATCACATTTGATGTGGAACTGGTATGAAATAAACCGGTTTGCAGCAGCAGCAGATGAATTCCTGTGTGAACGCACTGAACTCATTTACAACAGAAAAGCAGAAGAGACAGGCCATGCTAAAAGCTGTTGGGTAAATTGTTTTTAGAAGTGTTTTCCATTCGAATAAGCTTGTGTTTTAAGTTTTTAACTTACTGGGAGGTCTGCAAACCTGGCATTCACTGATTTTTACACCTCTGACAGATCACTGGGACGCGTACGATCGGCCACAGGACAGGGGGTAACACAGCACTTACAGACACGCCCGCGACTCTGGCCCCACGCTCCTCTTGCAAACCCGAGCTCTTTTTTTATAGAATAAATATAATCGCCCTTTGCAGGTGATGAGACAGTGTATTTAATGTTAATTACTAGTAAGTCAGTTTGTTTTTCAGCCTTAACCACTCCCATTACTTGCAGAATAAGGGGGATGTGGTGCTGCCTTCCTTTAGCTCAGGTTCCGAGTCCTTCGCCTACCAACACCTGACTTGTACAGTTTGGTTATTTTCTCTCTCTCCAAAATCACTGCAGCTGAACGAGAGAGCAGTGTAATAGGCACTTTTTGACATCCAGAATGTTGTCCTCCCACCCTAAACTCTTTTTCACAACTTCTTTTCATGACAGTTATTAAAGGCATGTTGATTACTTGTATAATTGACTAGTACTGCTGGTAACAACACAGCAGACTAATTGAAATGTATGAGAAACAATTACGAGTAATTGGAATCAATTAATTGATGATTTTCTGGGGAACTGCTGCTTGATGCAGGCAAATTCTAATTACACTTACACAGCCTAGGAAAAAACTGAAACCACGTTATAGATTTTGAAGTAACATTGTGTTATTTTCATCAGACCAGCTTCTGTTTAAGCACAAGTTTGGAACCAGAGGAGGGGAAGGAAAGCTGCCCCAGCACCATTCCTCCAACCCACCAAGCAGTGACGAGTGGCCAAAGCCCATCCTGGTGGGCAGTCCCTGGGGACACATCCCAGCATGGCCAGTGTCCACAGAGTGAGTCTGGACACACGGGGGGCTCTGGGACACCCGCCCAGCACCGTGTCCTCTGCTACCCTGCGGACCTCGAGAGTCCTCCTGCCCAGCCCGCACTGCCCTCCCCAAGGCAGGGTGGCTTTGATACTTGGAGCAACCTAACTTATGGCCTGATTTCTCAAACCTCCCTCTCAAAATTCTGTCTGTAGTACCCCAAGTTTTGTCTTCCTTCAGACTCAAGATGTCACTAGAAAGGGAAAAAAGGCTCAAGGTGGAGAGAGGGAGGTGGGAGGTTACAGTGCTATCAAACCAGGTTGTTGACCTGTGCTAACACTTGGGTGCTCCTGACCCCGGGGTGCAGGAGGAGCCTAGAATCACAGAATCAGAATCACCTTGGTTGGAAAAGACCTTTAAGATCATCGAGTCCAACCACAAACCCAGCACTGCCGAGTCCACCACTAAATCACCACGCAAGCGGTCAGGAGAAAGGGAGAGCGAGAGGAGCAGGGGTCAGCAGCGTTCCTGCCGGCGCACGCGGAGTGAGGTTATTGCTCTGGTTGTAAATACACACAACAAACTCCGGGGCCGGCGGCTGCCTTTCCCCTGCACCTCCGAGCAGAGTCGCCCTGCCACTGTTAAGTTTAGTGTCTCTTTCTTATCAGATGAGAGCAGGCTGGAGTTTCACCATCCTGACTCCTGCCATTCTCCCCGCATTCATTGCGACTTCCTGCTCTCTGAAAGTCAAGCTCCCATTCACAAAAGACGGGCCTTATCTCCTTACCTCCTGACCCTGAATCATGGCTGCAAATATAGGATTTTCTTTCTGCCAGGCAGCTAACAGGTGACAAAGTCCTTTGGCTCTGTGTCTTTAAAGAATAAAAGAAACACCATCTTCCCATCTATTTTTGTTGTGTTGAATACAGTGAATCTATGTCTGCACAACCCCTTTCAAACAATCTACCCTTTATAAACAGATCTTGGAAATTAAGAGGACATTTGCATTAAAACCAGAATCACCTTGAATTCTGAGTATTTTCAGCAATAAAATGGTTGGTGTCAGTGATTTTCTTTTTCTTTCTCTGAAGCCCAAAGTCAAAGTGACTGTCAGATGACGAGCTTCTTCAGTGAAGACGCACTACACAGCAGCCCTTATCGTAACTTAGTGCCATACTTAGCCTGGCTTTGAAAGAGGGTTATCACGTCTCGCAGCCATAGCACTTGAGCTGAGGAGCTTCGGTGGAGAAAGGACATGAGACAATTAAAGCAACTACAACATGAGTGCCCATGAAAATGTAAAGTGGCAGAAATAGATGTGTTATGTAAATGATTCAGGAGAAAAAACAGTTACTTGTGAGACAACATTTAAACTTCTATCCTTCAAAACCTGTGCTGCCACAGAAAAGCAGAGAGCATCTGCTGCAGCGAGGGACTGAGGGCAGGGCAGCAGGTTCCCTGTCCTGTCTTATCCAGAGTCACCTGGACAACAGGGGGAAACAGTTTCTGCAGGGAATCACCCCCCAGGCTGGATGCTCTTACAGGACACTCTGGTCCTTGCTCAGATGAGTGACCTGGTGGAGCAGGACAGTACAAACGCCCCCGAGGAAAGCCGTGCAGGAGCCCACCACTACTTATTAAAAAGAATTCAGTGCTACCTCTGTAAACTTGTCTCAGGCGTCCAGTGTCAGATAAAAGTGACATGAAAGCATTTCTCTTTAGGGCCTTCAGAGCTCCCCGTGTCCCACGGCGGGACAGTGATAGCTGACAGTCTACAGTAGTCACCAAATTGTTCAGCAAACTATGTCATGTACAAGATAGCACAAAGAGCCCGCATTTAACAAAGTGTCTGCAGTCCTTTGAACTCGTGATGAGCTTTGTGTGTTTTCTCCTCTTTATTTCTGTAACTGTTCCAGACCCCGAGGCAGGTGGTGCAAAAAGATCAAGACAAGGTTGCAAGGAGCAACAGATGCTTGGTCAGAGGGGTGAGAGAGATGAACAGACATCTGCCACTGCAACTGAGACAAGTATGATCTCATGGCACAAGGAATTCAGGCAGGTCCTTTAGGATGCACAGTAGAAGAAGGGACTTCTCTGCCAGCACAGCTATTTACTTCAATATGAAGACAGAAAAACATAAATACTGCCTCAAAAATATCTCCCCTTCCCTGAGAATGCTGCAGCAATTTGTACACATCCAGAGAGAACAGAGCAGAGCAGAGAGCGAGGACCGTAACACTGAAGCTCTGACTGCCAGCTAGAGGCCATCTCCTCAGCAGGAAATTGAGTTTCCATTCATGATGCATCACTCGTTTTACTGACAAACCCTTCCTGCACTCCCCGCAAAAACCAGAGTCCCCCTTTCAAAGGCTCACTGAAGCACACGTACACGAGCTGCAAGTGGACATCCCTTTGACATTAAACATTTGGGAAGAATCGAGCCTTTGAAGGAAGTTTGGAAGGATGTTTCCAGTGAGATTAATAATATGACACACATTTTTCAAAATAATGCTGTAATTAAAGCATCCCAGTTTGACTTATGAATGTTCAAGTGCATCTACAGGTGATTAGCAGAACCTTTCAGCTTCACTTTCATTCCCTCTTAATTGGTTTATCACCTTTCCAGGCAGCCTGAAGAAACAGCTACTAAGGTTAATCTGGAATGAATTATTCAGACCTTTCTCCCCAGCCAGGAAAAAGAAAAACGTCCTAATTTCAAGATATTTTTCCTAGAGGATGTAAAAGCATTTTTAAGGCAAGATATTCTTCCTTGATGCTCCATCTCTGCCTCCAACCACAGCCTAACTGCAGCATCCCAGATGTCAGTGCAACGGATTTCACCTTATCAGCAGGCAAGACAGTGAGCTGATACGTTCCGTATCGGAAACATGATCAGCCTGGAGGTCAAATAACTTATTGTCAGCATAAACAGAATTACTATAATAGGCCCATCTAACTTTGGTGGCCCTAATTGTATATGGCCTCAATGAAAAATGATTCCCAGCACACACAAGGGTGTGGGGAAGGGCTCAGTGAAATGGGTGCGGCAGCCGATTCCTTTCAAACCAGATGCAAAGACACATGGATTAAAGAAAATGCTTGGCCTAAGACTTGTGCAAATTTACCAAAAGCTGCCCTAAAGCTGTCAATCAGAAGGTCCTGCTGCACTCCCCGCTGGCAGAGGCCACCACCAGTTTTGCCCTCTGTAGTTTGGTTTTGGTTTGTTTTTTTCAGAGTACCTGGATATTTTGGATGCCTGAGATGAAACATGAAGGGCTGTGGTTATCAGTGGGGCTGCCTGCCCCACACCTGGGAAACGTGGAGGAGATGCCCAGCGCCTCAGGAGCACAGAACCTCTGTGCACAGGGAGGCAGCTGGCACACACCAGGCACCTGAATGTCCCTCCCGTCTGCCCCGCTCTGCTCACCCCACTCGCTATACTCATTTCAGACGAGTGCTGCAAGGGCTAGCTCACTGATTTTCAGAGAACACTGAGTCACTGAGGCTTTTTGTGTTACAACCAGAAACATTTCAGAGTCCAAACACCAGCCTCACCCTCTGTCCAGGCTCATTCCAGCACAGCGCTGCCTGGTACAATGAGTGAGCACGCACACATCAGCTTTTCTGTCTCAAGCACCCCGCAATGGCGCGTTAACCCTCGGGGAGGCACGGCAGGCTCGGCGCTGCGCACACCCCCGGCGGGGCACCGCCTTCCTTCAACTTCCATTTTCTCAACTTTGACAAATCTTCCTAAGGACAATATTTTACGGATTTCTTTTCTTTTCCCCCGGAACCTGCAGAAACAGCAGCGCGAGGCAATTTAACTCCGCATTCAATCTCCTACGATAACAGGTTATCTACATAGCAGCCTGCAGGTCGGGCCTCCCATCATGAGAGATGCCTGGCAGTTGACTGAAAGCTGATTCCTGTCAGAAGCTATTTTCTCTCCGAGACAGAGGAGACATTGTGCCCCTTGGTGCTTGAGTGTGGCCTTGGCTACTGCCAAAAGACCACCTTTTTTTTTTTTCCCCTCCCTTTTTTTTTTCCCTTCACTGAGACAAAACAGAATCCCCCTGCTGTCAGCTCTATCTGGAGCTGCTGAAAGGAGATGTATAAGCCCAGTAATGCTGCTGAGGAGATAACTGTCAAACAGCATGAAAAACGCTGCCTATCTACCGCACGGAGGAACTGAAGCACCATGGAGGCTACAACTCAATGCTCAACAGTTCTTGGCATCTGTGAGGTCTCTTTCTTAGTTGCTTTTTAATACCCTGGTGAAAGAAAATACAGTATGAACCAGTGGGATTCAGAACCTGCTCCTGCTCACCAAACACTCCGGGAGCTGGTCAACCGGGTGGCTCCTGGAGATGTGGAAACAGGCATTGTTCTTCTTGAAAGGGGAAGGAAAAGAGGCAGATTCTGCAGCGATGGCGTGAATGTGAACGAGATTTTCAACCTGGTTTGCAGAGCTGGACTCATAGGGACAGAAAAATAGACCCAAAGAGAGCTACAAATGAGCATCAGAGCCACAAGAACAACACTGCGCTGTCAAGAAGTTGCATTCGCTACCAAAGGCTTTTGCCACCGTAGTTACACAAAAAACCATTGCAGAGCAGCTTGCACTGAGAGCAGAATGGAAACTGTAACTGAGGCACATGCAAAAATTAGAGGAATACCTTAAAAAGATCGAATATGGTACAGATGAACATAAGAAAACAGTATACTACTACTTTAATTATACACTAGAAACAGGTAAATGAATTTCTTCCTCCCTGGCATAAGCTGAAAGTCACAGCTGTGAGGAACCAAACCCGATGCTACTCCATCTAACAGCACCTTCTGGGGCAGTGGTTTAGTAGGGTGGGCTCCAAAAGTACCTTCAACTGCCAACAGGAGCTAAGCACTCGGACATGATCCACATCTCCCTGCTTCACAGACTGCAGCTGGTCAGTCAAGGTGTTTCTTCAATACCACATCCAACCAACCCTGCAGAGTTCAATTGCTTTGGAAGACATCAAACACTACACTGCACAAGCAAGTAGGTTAGGAAGAGCAGGCAACAGAAAACAAGCCAAAAAAAAGCCCATTCCAATTAAAAAAAAGTAAAACTCCCTTTCACAGCGCTGCAAGTATGCAGTTAAAATTAAGTTACGTAAAGTATATGCAGAATGCCCCTCATTTTTCTATAGCATTTGAGAATGAAGCATCAACACAAGAAGAGAACTGCAATGTCCAGTCCCTTCAAGTACTGAATATAAAAGTCAGGTGGATTAGTCCAGATTTGGGTATGTTACCCACCCACAAATCTTGCCACCTCTGGTATTTGATGCCCGCACCCAGAACAGCAGCCCCACACAACACTGTCCGCCTGAGCCCCGCAGTAATTACCATCTGATTCTGCAGTAATTACCATCTGATTGGAATGTACGAAACACTGACCCTTCAGCTGGTGCTGCTCCACCCTGCACCCACACCTCGCTACACACCGCCAAGTAACTTGTCTTCACAAACATATTTTTGGATAATACATGAAAACAGAAGGTTTTCTCTCCTTTTTGTTTTATTACAAGGTAGAGGAAAGCATCCACCAGATGTTTTAAGCCAGCCATGGAGTCATTTGGAAACTTCTAATAAGAAAGTGCAAATTGAAATCAGAATGTAGTAGGGACACAGCACACGATAAACCACTGCTTAAACCATCACGATGTAGACCTCAATCCACAAAGTGATTAATCAGATACCTTCTTTTTGTTTTCATAAATGATAAGTAAATCCACTTAGTTTATACGAACTGTGCCTGCAGGGATTCCTTCTTCCTCACCCCTGTGCTAACTCTGGGATGGCAGCAAGCCAGAAACGAACAAATACTAGCATTTTTGAATTATGTCAACTTGTATGTTTATTTCTTTTCTCAAAGAAAAAAAAAAAATCAGTCTAGAAGGAATTGCTGGTTTCATTATTTAGTTCTGCTTTTCCTGCACTTAACCACAACATCACTATCAAAGCATCCCTTGATAAGTAAAATACAAACTCTTCCATCTAGAACTTTAGCCAGTAACAGCACGGCCAAGCAGTAACCATCACTCTCCCCTCTACTGACTGAAAAGAACAATCTTCACCCCCAGTGTATGCCTAAGAAAGTATTTTAAATTACACATTTTTATATGTTTGCATACCTAATAGAAGAGAAGCCACTTCAAAGCCTGTCAGCTACAATAAAGAGAGCAGAACTTGAGGGCTTCGGTGTTAAGACTTGGATGTTAGCCATTGGAAAGCTTGGCTCAGGGTAAGAAATGCCCCTTTGACATCATTACAGAAGACATCACGTTGTTACATACGGTGGCAAAAGGCTGCAAATGGACTGAGAAAAGCCCCTGATGTTTCTTCAAGGTTCCTAGAGGCTTCTGAACCAGAGCTTTTACTGCCAGGGATTAAGGAATGAGGACCCACTCAGCTTTAGTAACTCAGGCCTTTCTCCATAAACTCCACATCTCCCTGTAACAATTACAAAGATTATCATCCAGGCTTGGCTCTGCCACCCAGCCCGATCAAACACCGGCTCTTCTGGGTCAGTGTCGAGCTCACAGGTGAGCAGTGCCAAACTGCCACTCCTCTGGGGCACCACAACATTCAAAGATGCACTGGTCCACTCAAGTCCCTTTTTCACCCCCCTGCACAGTGATAACCACCCGGAAGATTAACCCAGCTGTGGAAAGAGCTGCAGCCTCTTGTATCCCATTAGCAACAAAAAAATAATGAAACACACATCCCTGCTGAATAAAAAAAAATCTCTTCAGATGTGAGATTGAAGGCAAAACTAATGAGCGCTGTAACAAGCTCAACAATTGAGCATTTTTCTTAAAATGCAAAGCCTTTGAGCAAAGAGGCCATAAATTGCACAAGAATCAGAAGAACCCACTTTTAAACAGAGGCACCTCCGCCAGCCTGGGCGTCTTTGATCAGAAACCTCATTGAGGAGAGGAGAAACCTGAACGTGTGAATTAATGACTCTGAGCTTCATGGCCAAGCCAGGAAGCCTGCTATTTAGCTAAAGCCCCGCGATATGTATGGGGAGAGTGTTATCTAAACCACTAGGACGACTATAAAATATCTTAACAGCTTCTGCTGCTTAGCTGGAAGCAGGGCTCCCCGAGTATCTAATATGAAACAAGTGGTCCAGCCTGTGAAAGGCAGCTCTATATTCAGAGGCCGCAGCGGCTGGAAGCTATGGGGTCGTCTCAGAAGCTCTCAATTGTTTTTAAATTCTGTTTTTACAAGGAGCGTGAGATTTATAGGCTCTTGAGGGGAAGAAAATGATGTAACTTGAGTAAATCAACAGGCCATTTATTCCTGGCCCTGTTTCCTCTCTGTCACTGAGCTCTGGAACTAGCCCCCAAGCACTCCCTCTTCAAAACAAGAGGCAGCCCCAACTGCAGACATCTTGCAGGGACAGTTAAAGGCACAGGGACAGTTAAAGGCACAGGGACAGTTAAAGGCACAGGGACAGTTAAAGGCACAGGGACATTTAAAGGCACAGCTCCTTCTTCCTTTCTTGCAGGGGCTGGAGGTAGGGTCCAGCCCCGGTGCAGGCTGTGCTCCCCCCACACAGGAATCCGGACCTTGAAGCGACCCGATGCGCTTGCAGCTCAGCATCTGCCTGCACACGCAGGTTTGCTCCATCTCGGGGACAAAGGCACGTGCTTCTGCATCTATTAGAGGGGTAAACCCCAAAATTCTGAGTTGTGTCCCCAAAGCAGAGTGCTGCAAACAGGAATGAGCTGAGAACAGAGGGGCTGGGGTGGGGAGGAGGGTCTGGAGTGGGGAGGTGGATTTTTTTCCCCTCTCACATTCTAGCTCTCTAATGATAATGGATTAGTTCATTATAAACCATTCCCAAGCTGCTCCTAAACCTTCAGCTCAGTTTAATTGCTGCTCAGTGACCACCAGTTGCTGTCTACTGAACAGCAACACGACTTTGGAAGCAGGGCAGAGGGAGGATTTTCCTTCCAAGGCACCTTAATTTGGATAAAGTTTCTATTTGTCCAGAGAGTGAGTGAATGTCCTTCAACCACGGGGACCAGCTCAGCACAGACACCAAGTGCCACTACATTCATTCCCCAGGGGCAGTGGGGTCGGGGAGGGACGGTTCTGTTGGCTCTCCAGTGGTACCTGGCTGCAGATGTCCACCCTTCCCTCCAGGACACCTTCCCTTCCGAGAAGCAATGGTGCAGTTCAAAGAGGTGAATCCCATCCAAGGGCCTGCTGTGATTTCCTTAGGACACATTTCAGATGAAAATGGGACTCCAAGGCTCTTGAAGAGTGAGAAGTGTGGGCCTGAGGCCGGCACCCATGGCCAGCAGCTCCCCCAGCAAGCGTCAGGTAGTGCCGAGCTGAGGCTGGCTCAGCTGGGGTGCTGGGGCACGTTCAGCACCAGAGGCCCCGGGGAGGGTTTGACACAGACACACGGGCGTGGTGAGGACTCATTTCACAGCACCAAACGGCACGGCTGGAAAGCCAGCTCCAAAGCCAGGTACGCCTACAGGCTCCTAATTAGAAGAACATTTTAACCCTTGCACTCTTCAAATTTCAAGCCTGGTTACCATCCCCTACCCTGCTCCCTTAACCTTGACCAGAGAAGGAACTTTTTTCCTATGAACACCATTTGATGGAAATACACTGTAAATAGAAGACCTTTACCCCCCCATCTCTTCTTTCTCAGTGCTCTGCCTATCCAACACAGCAAAAAACTTCTGTTTCCTGCTGACACACAGCTGCCTTCAAGTTGCTGCTGCGGCAAGCAGGGCAATTTTACCTCTGAGGTCAGCTAGCCAGGTTGACCCCTCACCTTTGACAGTGATCTTTATCTAGACTCCATCTTAATTATTTATCTCAGGAAGGTCAGAAAGAAAATGCCTCTCTCAGGACCCCGGCTGCTCCAGCCTGTGTAACTTGTTAAAATGCGAGTTCTTTGAGGATGGTAATTCAACCAAGCCAGCCCAGAAACTGATGCATCACTTTTATAACAATTAGGAAATGCTGATGTTTAGAAAATTGCTTTCAGCTCACGAGGGTCATTCCTCAACCCAGCAACTGAGAAACTTTCCTCGTAAAACTGTAAGACTCAGACAGGCCAGTATTTCTCTGCTGTTAAGAATGTGAAAGATTTTACATCATTTTGAAATCCATTAACACATTTTTGGCTAAAAGTTTAAAAGTTTAGCAAAGACAAAATCCTCAGATACAGTAAGATTTTAAAACTCTTGGAAAATACAGGTAACATTTATACAAAGAATTCTTCAGAAACTTCAGTAGCATTAAGGCTGAGAGAGTTGTAAGCAAAGTTTTAATAAAGTTATTTAAAATGTAATACTTTGTCTGCCTTGCAACAGTATTTCACAGCATAACTTAAGAAAAGCCACACACACAATAAAAGGAAGAAAAAGGGAAAAAAAAAAGCTTGTAGTAAAAAACTGGGGTATAATTTTCTTCAATCAACTCCAGCTCATGACTGCAATTACCCCAAATCTTTCCGAACCTTGCTGTGATACACCAGGGACAGGTCTTGGAGCCTCTGTGGGTGGCAACCTTTCATCTGCCTCTCAAACTGTTCTTTATTGTAAGGTTTCAAATTAGTGCTAGCAGCAATGAGCAAATTTGATAATTCGATCTCAAATTAGTTAATGTAACGTGCCAGGAACCACTAACTAAGGCACTGCAAAGATGAAAATGTATCTTTCCAGACTCAGGATGCAAGGTTAACCAGCCTGACATTTCAGATTTGAAAAGTTGCTTTTTATTTTAATTAAAATGAAATTTTGTTTTACATGTCCCTCCTCTCTTTCCTCGCAGTGTATTTTTCTCATTCTGTGTGGAAAAACACACTATAACTACATGAGGCACACATTCTTTTGTGATACTACGTAAACTGCATCTGACCCAGATAGCTGTGAACTGGTGGAAATCATTAGGATCCTATGTACTGATTGAGCCTTTGCAGACAGTGAAGTTAACTGGGGATATGTTTCCATGGCAGCTTTCAATGAAATGAGCCAGTGATTCACATTTCAGATCCTTATCTCCAGTTTACCCAAACTCATTTGTTCTGGAAATCAAGATGAAATATTTAACAAAAAAACAGACATTGAGTTTTCCATCGATTCTTGGTTTTGACAGGTTGGGACTATGAGGGCACTTCCTTACACCTTGGTGGTTTTGCTTCTCTTCAAAGATGAGGCCAGAGACACCAGGTTTGGTCTTTATGTACTTTTGTTTGTCTTGGAAGAACAACTTCTCTTCCACCTCTACACTCACCTCTGCTTTTCAGGGCAATTAAATGACCTAAAAAGTTCAGTGCCTGTGCATTGGCCCTTTCTGCAAAACCCATGTCATGCACCAGCAGGACGGACTTTCCTCACCCGTGACCCCATGCAGCAGATGCAGCACCAGGTCAGTTTGCTGCACAAGCAGGAGCACCCATGCTCATCAAACAGCAGCTCTGGAGGACGCTCGGGAGCAAATGCCTGGTAGGTGCGGCCCAGCCCCTTCCCTTCCCCAGGGAACGCCCAGTGCACTGGAACTACCTGCAGCTTCGGTGCTGGGAAGTGTGTTTTAAACTCTAAGAAGCTGTGAAGCAATTTCTGGAAGATAAAATGGAATGAAAGACTGGAAAGAGTTTGAAAAGCATCACTGTTGCACCGGACTCCACACCTCCAGCCCGGAGCCAGTGACAGATGATTCTCCCCTGAAATGTTTCAGAGCGGAACAGAAGACGTTCTTTATCTGTGTGGTCTGAGCTCATTTACTCCAGGAGAAATCTCCAGCGCCTGGCCGACTGAAAGCCAGGTCTTGTTCTCCCATCTGATGGATGAATGGAATTTAGAAGCTTGATACTGTCCCCTGAGAGGTCATTTAAATCCGCAGATACATTCAGCGAGCAGGTAAAGTTATAATGTCATTCCACAGGCTCATCTCTCCGCTCCCCACCCCCTTCCTCTCACACATGAGCCTGTCTTCACTTTTTCTTGGTGCTATAAATCCCAGCACCTCTAAAGGAATTATCACATTTTCTTTCTTTGGAGAGGTCTGTCTGGTTTTGTTATGTTCTGCTGTGAAACGATAAAACAGAACAGCAAGCTCATACACATGGAGCTTCTTAATCACCTGTCTACTAAAGCAAGCTATGAAAAACTGATTTCTTTATTTTTAAGCTATATAAACAAAGAAGGGAAAGTAAGAGTTACTGCCACTTCTCCTTGCCAAGTTGTACCGATGCAAGCTACGTGTCAGCTTTCCCGATCACTTCTGCAAGGTGGGAAGAAAACAATTCAGTCAACAGTGGAGACTGGCAGGACCAGCACTCCCTTACGACAAACATACCCATCTTCTTGAAATTCAGACATCAATCTCAAGCTCTATCCTAATCCTTTGCAAAGTATTTATGGCAGTTTGATTTATTTTGCCTGTTCCACTGCTGCTGTAGATTCAAAACTCTGAAAGCAAAAGAATGCAGCAAAGCAGAAGTCTCTTTTTTTTTTTTTCCTTTTTTTTTTTTGGAGCAAATGACTCATTTGCTGTATTGACATCCGCATAGATTCCTCTCCAGAACAGACTGTGCTCTGGGGTAACTGCTGTTGAACTTGACATAAAAGGAATTCTTCCCAGTATAGCAACATATAGAACATGAGGGGCTATTGCATCTGATCACCCACCAGAGAGGTGGGCTCATTCAGTCCAGCCCAAATCAGATGGCTCCAGCCTGCACACACATTTCTCTGTGTCTGTGAGATGACCTTCACTTCATCACAAAAAGGGCTCCAGGACAGTTGGAGCTGCTACTGTTGTAATCCATCCAAGATGAATCGTAGAAGAGCCTGAAATAAAACCCAAGCTTCCTGTCCCATGTGTCTGCCAGACTGCTGGTAAAAGGTCAGGGGCATCCTCACTCCAGACTGGTAATTGCAAAAAATGAAAGAGGTGAACCCTAACCAGCAGATCAAAGGAGGAGAGGAAAGGAGAGGATTTTACAGAGAACAGACTGACTACAGGGGCAAAAAATATCTTGTAATAGAAAAAAGCCAGGACAATTAGCATTGCCTCCATGAATGAGACAGATACCAAGTAAAACTTAGCAGATAACTAAATATAACACTGGCCAGTTTATTCTTACTGAAGTAGAACACGTTGATGTTTCACTGAAGTAAACTTTCTCCATAACATCACATACAAGAGCTGGAAAACTTGCTTTTCATTTACTGGGAGAAAACCAAAACCACAGCAAGATCAGAACCTTCACAGTCCTGAGAACATTCAGTGCACACCAGCCATTTGCTAGGACATCCCACCAAGGGCTGCAGCACCGCCCCAGCCACAAGCTGGGCAGAACCCGGCCCTACCAGGTGCTGACTCCCCAGCAGCCTGGCTCCCTGCTGTGGGGTATCTGGAGCCAGGGGAAGCACGGGACACTCGGCCCCACCAGAACTGGAACTGATTCGAAGGGACCACCCAGACCTGTCCGTCCTTCCTGGACTCCCAGCAAGACCCGCAGCTCCTGCAGCGCCCAGTCCCTCTGCTGCCGCATCCCACGGGGCACAGCCAGAACACCCTGTGCTGGCTGCTTTCAGCCCAAATGCTCTTCTACTGGAATTCCTTTTAAAGAGCTCAGAAATCTCTTCTAAGCAGAGAACCCGCTGCTTTCTCTCTCCAAGCAGGTACAGCGTGGCTGGGAATGCTAAGGCTGCACAGCGCCTGCCTGCTCCGGCTGCAGGGCAAAAGGAATTCCCTCGCTTTCAGGTCTGTGTATTTAATAAACTAATCCATTAATGAAATTTCCTATTTAAATGAACAAGTTTATGCAACTAAACAATATTTTGCAACCAAAATGGATAATAAATCATGCCTTTGGAAGTGCTAATGGTGCTCACATTTATTCCTATTAATACTTCCTGGTTTTGAAAGCTGGGCCAATTCCAGAGATAATGTATTACAAACTTTCCTGCTGAAGGATTTGGGTTCCTCTAGGCTTGATTCCAGTTATAACTGGCAGCTAATACTTTCACACATTCACAAATCCCTAACTCCTCCCCAAGAGCAGAAGAGAGTGGAGAGGTTTTGGCTTGGGTCAGCAGATTTCAGGGTGTTACAGAAATGAATGGGAAGTGATGCAGTCCTCTCCAAACATCAGGCACTAACAGTGAGAGCTCTCCATAAATGTATGTTCACTATGTTACACACTCAGATATCCAGGTGTGCACCTCTGCACACCTATGTAATGCTCTGCAAAAACCCGCAAATTAATCTGCAGAGATGCAGCATTACAAATGTTCTTCCAGCCCCACAGAAGTACCACTACATAACTCAGTAATATCCTTCTGGAATGTCAGTCACTGAGTTGCTCAGAGGTTCCCTTTCCTACCTGTGAGAAGCGATGCTGCTACTCAGGGGTTTGACAGGGATAACGTGGGAATTAGCTGATGTCTACACAGTCCCGTGAAAATAGAAAGAGCCAAATATGGCATTAGGCTGAGAACAGAAGGGAACATGTTGATTCCCATATAATCAATTAAATATCACACAATACCTTAACTCTAACCCCAAAAGAGAGCACAGATGGCATCCTAACCACCACACAGACACCACCAAGTCTATTCAGAAGAAACTCAGAACTCTCAGCATCGGTCAAGGAGCAGCAGATGTACCAAGTAAACTCTAACACAGTGAATTTATGGAACAACAAGCCTGTGGGGTGCAGGAAAGGATATTGTTTCCTAATGACTCACAAGAAATTTCTTGAAAAAACTATTTCAGTTTCCCACATCCATGCCTTACTTTTCAGAATACATGTTAGTATACATTGTGCATTGTAAAGCCCTTCTCCGCTGTATCTGACAACACCTATACCCAAGACCCTCGAGCACCTTTCAGAAGTTATTTCTGGAAATGTTGAATCTCATAACAGCAATAAAAGGAAAATACTGTTGTAGCCAAAATAAATGTCTATTTGGAACACGCTTAAAAAGCATTGGAATATTTGTGTAAGTTTGAAATCCTAACCTTCACAGAAGAACAGCTTGACTGTTGAGAGATATCAAGGAGCAGGATAAATTTATAAAGACCTCATAGTTGATTTGTCTATTTAAGGAAATGCTCAGTAAGATAAAAGTCTGAATTCTGATTCTTTTGCAGTCAAATCAGAATCCAGTTCTATCCTCTACCAAATCAGCTGCAAAGCATGAAATCTAAACCAACAGCTACAGAAAAGCCTCAGCACTGCATATTTTGATCAGGTTGCTAAAGACCAAGTTTATGTTGCTCACAGGGTCAGCGAGCTGAAAGCACACAAAAGCCTTCACGTGTCACCCAAGAAACACAGGCACAAGAGACGTGAGATCCCAACAAGGATGTGCAAAAATATTCGCAATTCAAGCAAAAGTGCGTGAGAAAACTGTAAGGTTCCACCAAAACTAGGCTGGCTTTAAACTTGGGGTTTTTTTCTAAGGAAAAAAAAACCCAAACTGCCACAGTTGTAGTCACTTTCCATCTGCCTAATGAGATCAGAAATAAATGGTCTGGTCTGGTCTGTGCAAAGGCCCACGAGATCCAGTCCTGAAAAACCCAAAACTTCCCCCCAGATCTGACAGTCTGACTGGGCACTACCAAGTGAGTATTTCTCAGGTCAGGTCTCCCTCTGGGTGCGTTACCTGGTACGTAAGTGAGGCTCACAGGCAGGAAGGAATGGGGCAGATAGCAGGAGAGTAAGCTTTGCTGAACAAAGTGAAATACACACCCTCTGTAAACAGCCCTATCCATGTTCCCTCCCCCAAAAAAGGGCTTGAAGACACATATTTAGGCTCTAACTAGTGCAATTTCAGCTGGTTTGTCTGAACTAATTTACACCAGGATCTGGACCAATGGTGCTGCAAACTCCCTCCCTTGTTCTTCTGCTTTTAGACTCTGCACTCAGACCTGGCAAACCTTTTTATGTTATTTTTCCTTTTCCAGAAGGAAAACCAGATGATAAAATAGATCAACTCTAGAAATATAATGTATGGGTTCAGGTTGGTTTGGTTTTTTTTTTATAGAAACAACAATAATGCTTCTCTCAAGCTAGGAAGGGTATCTAGGAACAGTGGAATGATTGTTGTAGGAGTGAATCTGGTTTTCATTAGAGGGAAGTGATGGGTCCAATTTCTGCTGGGGACTGTTTGCTTGCATCTCTTGTTTGTGTTCTGCGTTGGCAGTTAACCCTTTAATTGATGAGCAGCGGAGCCTGCCATCCCGGTCCTGCCCACACAGGGACGACGGGCTCACGTCGGGCCCTCAAGTCTACACAGAACAGTCTGAAACTTCTCCAGGTAATGTTTGGAGCCAAGCTTAGTGGATAGGGAAGCCTTTGTCTTTGGTCTCAAGCTGGAAGGAATTTAGAAACCAATTAAGGGCTGGAGAGTTTGTTTTACACAAAAAAGAATAAAATAACTCTATACATATATGTATATATTGACATTTATAAACTGGCTGCAGTTGCACACGTACCTATTAAGATCAGGGTGACTTCTGCATGACCAGGGGGCTCTCCAGGTGGATTTGGCACTTGAGAAAGCTGCCATGAAGGGATTCACCAAGCAAGTTCAGAACCCTCACAGCCAGAGACAAGCTCCAGAGCTTACTGCCTCCTGCCAGGAGGGATGTCCTGCTCTGCCCTGCCTTCATATCCCAAGAAACACGACACAGTAATGAACTAATTATTAGGGAGAAACCCACTCAAAGCCAGCAGTGAAAACTTCTGAATTGCTAACTTCTATTTTAAGACACTAATTTAAATTCTATATTTACTAATTTCATCCTAGCATACTATTGTATTAGCATATACTAATTTCACCAGTAAACTGTTATCCTGTGTTCAGTCCAAGTTTCACATTCTCCAGATATAATAAAATCCCACAGTTACACAGTGGTAATGAATTACTGGATTAATTTAACTTCTTTTATTCACAAGTTTCTCTGAATTAACTGTCAAACTCTGCAATGTAGTCACCACTCCTTGTAAAAAGGGAGTCTCCATCTTTGTAGCCACCCTTTAAGTGCTGAAACATGGTGATGAGGTCTGCCCCACAGCCTTCTTTTTGTACTGAAATTGTCTCTATTTATGAGTTAATTCATCAATAATATCACTGACATTATTTATTAATTAAAATGGCATAAAAGAATGGGCATAAACACAGTCAGCAAAAGACATTTAAAAGTGTAATTCCATTTTTTAAGGTGTTCACTACATATATCTCTCTCTCACTGACGAGAATGTGGCCCAGTGTTTGCAAACTTTCTTGTTACCAAACTATATTTCCACATATTTATCCTCTAGTCAGAAAGGGGGAGCTGGCACTGCTCAAGTCTAGAAGCTGGACACCCTCACAGCCCACTGCAAGGGGGGGGCTCGGGGGTCCAGGGGCTGCTCTGTGCCCCACAGCTCCATCCCGGCAGACTCTGCCATGGAGGGTGCTCCCAAGCCCAGCCACGCTCATCCCTCCCCTCTGTCCGAGCAGCACACAAAGCTCTCACGTCTCAGAGAGAGCAGGGTTCTTCCAGGCGTGCTCAGGGTCGCTTTGCAAGATGTGGATCTAAGTATTGTGCCGCTGTTTGAAGGTGTTAAAAGCAAGTGAGTCCAGGGACCACACAGCAAGGTCTGCAAAATTCATACTGAACAGGCCAAAGAGGTGCAGCACACCTCAGGCCCTGAAGGGAGGCATACAATCTCATTAAAAAATGGTAATTGGGTACTAGCTCACTTTCAACCTAAGGATTTTTCAAAATGCATCCATGCTGCAGTACCTGGCCCAAATGAATGTGGTTATACGTGCCAACGTTTTTGGATGTTTTTCAGATTTCAGGGTAAAGAAGCAAATCAGATCACCTGCAGCTGGTTACGAAGCTCTAAAACTTTCCTCATGGTAGTTTTACAAATAATATCCTACCTTTACATAGCACTGTTCACACCATGCCCTCCCAAACGGGCCAGTGCACAATTTGTGTTTTGAAACATGAACCTCATGGTTTCATTTCCTTTACAGCCCTGGAACCCAGTGCAAATCAGCTGAATAGTTTGCAGGCTCCAGCAGAGCCGCGGCGCTGATCTCCCCGCTAATTCCCAGGGCTTCTCGTCTGTCTCATCGCCGTGCCTGGAAAGCTCCGAGTCGGAGCCAGCTCCATCGCTCTGGGTGCTCTTCACAGACCAGCAAGCACAGTCTCTGCCAAGAGGAACTTTATAGCCAGAGCCCCTTATTCTGCAGTAAATGCACTGCACACTCACACAGCATCCTGCTGCAATGCTGAAGGGTTTTCAAGAAAAAATGTGAGATACAAGGAGCAAATAGGGCAAGAGGGGAAGATACTCAGTGACAGACTGATCAGGTATTACAGACCTCAGGTAGATGATACGAGAGACCCAAAAGAAAACTGCAGTCAGTGCCTGGCCCTAAACATCACAATTAGACACAGCATGTACATCATGCCCAAGCTTTATTCATAAGCTTTGACTCACCTCCAGCTGACATGGGATGGAAAAGCTAAGCAGAATGCACCAGGATAAAACATTTGCTTAAAATGAGATTTCCTGGCCTCTCCCCCTCTTCTCACCAAGCCACCTTCCTTCCAATCCCAACGCTCTGAACCGGGAAGGCATCGTTCACAACACTATTGGCAGCCCAGATTTTAGATACGAAATTACAATCTCGCCCAGTTCACCAACCAGCTCTGCTAATGTGTAACCTGCTCTGAACAGATCTGTCCTGCTGCACTGCCCTCGCCTCTGTTCCTATCCATGAAAACCAGAGGAACTCTCCCCTAAGCCTCTAACCCCTCCGATGTCACCACCACCACATCCTCAGAGTACAAATCTTAATAAATAAATAAAGGGGGGAATTTACTCTGTCAAAAGGCTTCTTGGTCAGATAAATCCAAAGATATCGTTAGTCAGCCACTAAAGCAACACTTGCAGAACTTAGAGAAGAATAAAAGAAACTGTCACCACCTATTGCTAGAATTGTTTTCTATGCTCCTGTTCCAGCCAGTCTGCATTTCAGTGGTTCTTTGGAAGAAGTTACCTTGGAAAGCAAATCCTGCTCTTCCTTTAACTGGGGGGAAACCTCTGAGACACCCCCCACCACCTTTATTTTGCACACATTCCTGTAGACATAGGCCAGAGAAGAGCACCAGGAGTGTAAGAGCACAAGAGGCTTTCCTTCGTGCTCCTGCCCTTATCCCACTCCCCAGCTCATGTCCAGCATACCCACAGCGTGTCAGGCTGTCAAGTATTTATGTTTGTGTGTGTGAGGCAGCATTTCCCCCTCTCTGCCCTGTGCTGACACATTTCAGACTCTCCAAAGCAACGTATTGTACGCCTTTTTCTGTTCAGATAATTCCTTGAATTACTTCCAAAGATCTTTTGCTGCACTCCATACATTTATTATAAACTAAATATCTGAAGCCAAAACATTAATTGCATCTTCTAGAAAGGGAAAAAACAACTACATTTAGTAATGTATTCATTAAAGGACTGATTGACACAGCCAGAAATGGGGTTTTAAATTCAAACTGTAGAGGAGGACAGAGCGCTGGGAGTTTCCAGTGTTCAGCTTCAGTAATCTCACCTCTCGGTGGTTTATCTCTGCAAGTCGGATAATTTATCCTCCTCATGGCAAGACAGAAAGGGAACTTGGCAGAGGGGGCAAGACAAAAGTAGACATTTTGTAACTGCTAAGTGCTAACGTTTCTGAAGATAATTTTTGCAAAAGGTTTCTAAACAGCCCCTGTCAGCCAAGTTGTATTTTGTTATTTCAAAGTGACTGTGGGAGTCTAATCCAGTTCAAACCCTTTGTAAATTTTAATGGAAATGTTCATACACAAAGGACCAAAAAGTGCTTAGCTGCTGTTAGATAGTCAGGAAATCTAAATCTAATTTGCACTCCTAATCAGCACTCCAATCTCTGCAATGCCTGTTGTTTCTCTGTTTTCTTACTGCAATTTCAACTGCAGTATCTATTTTACACCAAAATACAGTTCTATATACAGCCTTATATACAATTCTATATGCAGAACAAAACACAGCTTTAATTAATCACAGGGGAAAACAGGGGATTTAAAAAAAAAAACCAAAACAAAATCAACAAAACACTGGTAAGTGTGTGGAAGTGTGCAGTTAAAAAAAAAGATTACTTTCATCACAGATGAAGTGGGCTTTGGTGGCTTTGGTTGGGTTTTTTTTACACTTAGGGAAGACGATCAACATCCTCGTGCACATTGAAGGCACAAATTCCCTGAAGCAGGTGTACAGAGTACCTCCTTCAGCTGAAAAGGGAGAATGAGAGCTCATTCTGGCCAGGAAAGAAAAGGACACGGGACCTGTGACAGAGCTCCCTGACACTGTGACACCTGCACAGAGAGGAATCACCTTGCTCTGGCCCAGGCTGTCCCATCAATGGAGTCATCCTTCCAAAGAGCGGCTAACAAAGACCAGAAGAAATCCTAGGAAAGAAACGTGAATGCTCCAATGCTTAAACGGAATCAAACGCTGAGAGGTCTGAAATAAATACAATGGTGTTGCTGACAGACAGACAGAAAGCTCCCGTGCCCGTTCTGCAGGCAGTGAGCTGCGGTGCAGAGAAGGACCGCAGCCGGTCAGCGGCAGGAAACCAAAGAGCCTCGACCCACCAGACTTTGTTCTAACTGCCTGATTTGAGCCTTCAGAAATTTTGGGCCTCACTAATTATGGATAATCCTATAAAAAATGAAGTTCATCAGGAACAAACAGAGGACCCCCTTCATCGCCCAGCTCGGAAGGTTAAGCAGACTGCAATACGTATCAGAAGACCACGTACCAAGGCATTCCTTTCCTATGCAATCTCTCAGTATATTACTAGCTTTACGTTACCACAGTTATTCCTAAAGTTTGCTACGTTTTTGCCAGCAACAGAGCAAACCTAAGTAGTAGCTGTAATATTATTAAAACTGCAATTTATTAAAATAATCCCACAGTAGGAAAGCAATCTAATGGATAAGGCCTGAATGTGGTCAAATTCAAGCAGCTGTTCAGAGACCCCAAAGTTAGAACTAAACTTGGACAACATCTCTGCCTGATCCACAAAGCCCTCTAATATTTCCCCCATTCTTCATTTTTTAACAGGGCTCAAAGCCCTCAAAAACCGTGCTGTTACGCACAGTAAGAAATTCCTTCTTACACTGAGCAGTTATAGATTACCACTGACTTGAGCTGGAGATGATATAAAGTAAGATTAATCTTTGTATTAAAATGTTGGCTTGCATTTTGGAACAAAAATATGTTTTGAAGCAGAATTTATTTTTTCATTACGAACAGGGTAAATGTAAATGCATCAATTCTACAACCTCAGAAACACTTGTAAAATGAGAAATTCACTCACACCATCTCCCCCAGGAATTTATTTTAACAAATTCCTAACAAAACAATGTCAGTTGTCCAAGCACCCTCGGCCGGTTCCAATCTTGGACACCCTCCTACGGAGTTACAAAGCACAATTGGGGAAGAGTTTGCTGGGTACTTTGGAGTTCTACATTGCTCCCCGTTCTGCAGACATACGCACACAGACACTCTTAAAATGAAGTTATCATTGGCAATAGTGAGGCTGGAGTGTTCTGGTAGGACAAGGAATATCTATTTTAATTGATTATTTATATAAAAGCCCATGCACAAACTTATTTTGCACAGTCCTTGCAACAGACAGAAACATTTCATGACTGTGCCCTGCTGCATTTGGGGAAAGAGCCACATTTCTTCGGGCTATCTGAAAAACAAGATGTGTAGGAGGGAGTTTAAGGTTAAAATAGTCTACGAGAAATGCATGAAGAGATACATTAACACCTGCTTGCAAGGTGATTCAGTGAACACCCAGGTTGTGCTTCAAAGCTGGGACAACCCCCTGGATGCCGCAGCAGGCTGCCCCATTTGGTCAGTGACCACCTGCCCTCAGGAGAAACAGGAACTTTGCCACGTAGGGATTTACTGAGTCACCGCTGGCTCCTCTCCTGCTGTCTGCTGCCTACAGAGCTCTGGAGGAAAAAGAAAGTCTAAAATCCAAACGCAGTCCAGACTAAACAAAAGGAAGAGGGGGAAGTCCTGATGCATCTCTCTAGGAAGTGGGACAACTGTATTTGCTGGAAGGAAAGGCTACACAGTTCCTCCTATTTTAGGGCAACCTTCTCCCTCTGAAAATAAAGATCCAGCCACTCCAGAAAGTAAGCACGGAGTTTTGCTCTAATGCATGTATGTATATAATCTTTCCAGAAACACTGAAGAACACATTAGCTGCAGACCTTGTACTGGGATCCCACTGGACTATGGTCAATAGAAAACCTGCTCAACAGCACCTCTGAGCTCCCTGAGTGTCCCTGCTAGCAGGAGTGTCTGCAGGGAGCGCCTGTC
Organism: Caprimulgus europaeus; assembly: GCA_907165065.1. Next base: position 1,163,968 of record OU015546.1, read on the forward strand.
TGCAGAGCGGGGCAGAGGAAGGCGCTCTGAGCCCAGAAGCAGGGTTTTGATAAAGGAAAAACACAGAGGATGGCTGAGCTGCCTGTCAGCCTGGGGAGACCCAGCACCTCACTGGGGTTCTGGGCAACCCAGCAGCCCCTGTGAAAATGGTGTGAATCAGGATGATTGATTTCATCACTGGTTTAACTATTTTCCAATTTATTCCTGTTACGAAAGATTCCATTTCAGAATGAGTAGTTTTGCTTTAAAGATGCCTAATATATTATTTTTCTTTTTTCTCTCTTTCCCCTTTCTTGAAGCAACATTGCCAGCTCCACAGCCACACTTGTTTTCTTGTACTTTGTACATCCAGCAATGTTGGTTTGCAACTAGCTATGGAGATCAGATTATTTAAATATTGAGGTTGAGATTTCCGATGGCTCTGGAGGAACAGGGCAGGATTTCCCCCCGGCTCGCCCCTGGACTGGGCACACAACTCCCTCACACGCAGTGGGAGTTCTCCACGCAGAGGGCTGCACAGACAAACCTTCATGGGACAACTGGAACGAAACCCACGCTCACTCTGAGAAACACTTCAGCTGTGCAAACACTTCGGGGCTCTCACTACTCAATGCCATGTGCCACCGGATCTGGAATTCCTTTCCTCAGATGCTTCAGGAAGGGCCGGGGCTGCCCCCAGCACAGTGCAGCCACCTTCGGGGGAAAATCACTTATGGGTACGTCAGCACGGACCGTGACAGAGCTCGGGGAGAAGGTGTCCAGCCCCGACCCTGCGGCACCCGGCTCGCACAGCCTCCACTAACACCCATCCAGGCAACCCACCACCACACAGCAGAAGCACTGGCCTATAAATCCTACTGTTTGACAGAACAGTCTCGGGACAAGTGCGACAGGAATACTCAGTCATTTCTCCATCCTCTGTTATCATGAGAAAATGTCATATAAAGTAACTCTTGTTCGTGTCCTTTATCCTCAAATTTATAACTGTCTCAGTGCAGTCGAGGGTGAAGGTTATTTGTGTCATACTTGCCAAGAAAGTGCCCCTTTCAACACTTAAGGAACACAGTCAAACTACAGATAAAGCAGCAGACAAAAAAGATTCTGTCTTTTTCAAGTATTATTTATCTCTTCTATGTTCTTTGTTTCCCTTACGGTGGAGATACTAGCTACAGTAAGATTCACAGACTTAAATCCTTGAACCCAAGTGTGTAATTTAATTTTCTTTCATTTTAAACTCACATCAGATGGGAATACCAAGGGTCAAACCTGAAACTCACCCTTCTGAAACGTTAGGGTGTTCTTTTTCCCTGTGCTTTTTCCCGTGCCAACCCTCTCTGGACAGAGGGACAGACAGAAGGTCCCGAGGTGCTCACGGAGGAGCAGAAGGAGCCCTCAGGATTAAGTCTCACCTCCTTTGCTCTGCATCAGGTGCTCAGGCAGACAAGGCACTGCCTAAGTTTATGTGAAGATTAGATCATTGTTCCCTCACGCCACAGTCAATTACAAAACAGTTCCCGCTGCGAGGAGGAGGCCGAGATGCGGGAGGGAAGAGGCGGCCGTCCCGCTGCCCCGCTCGGGGCCCGGCCCTCTCCTAATCACGCCGGTAAGACAGTTAATAAGACTCCCGATGAATGATCCGTATGGATTTCTGCACCGCTAATTTCCGTAACTATCACTCTTTGAAAGACAGCTCCAGGGATTTGGGGTCCGGGGTGCCTCTGTCTCTCCAAACACAGAGCTGCATTATACAGCACGGTTCAAATTGGCGTATCCCGTTTCACTGACCTAATGTGCGCTGCACTTTAAAATGATACAATATTTTGAAACATGCAACTCCTTTACTGATACTGTCTGTGCCTAAAAGCCTCAGTGCAGCTCCAACAATGGCTCCTATCTTATTCTTCTGAAAGTAATACAAAGCCTTGGCATGTGCTTTATACTTTTTTATCCGTCGCTTTGAGACCTGCTCCGGGGATCCGCTTCCCCCAGGAGAGCGGGCCCGTCCTCCAGCTCCCAACACGCGCGCCTGCAGCCCCCCGAGCGGCTTCTCGGCCGCTGCTGCGCCGCTCTCACTGCAGCGTTGTGTTTCGTTGTCACGCCGCTAAAAACCCCCAACGCCTTCCACTCACTCTTTGCAAGGGGAAACTGCAGCAGGTCAATTCTGAACCGGGCACCCCAGAGCACACAGGGGTTCTGAACTGTCCCCAGTGCCCAGGCACGCTCCCGAACAAGGAGGAAAGCACCTGGAATTCTGTGTTAACACCGTTTTTCCCTGTGATGCAGAGGGATCTGGGATGACAAACTCCATGCAAGGCAGCAAAGCAGGGAACAGAAACTCTGTGTCAATGCAAAGCAAGAGCGAGAAGCCCAGTGCTCTTTCACACTCACACACTCGTGCCAGACCCCCCACCCCTCCTCAGTAAAAAGTTTATCTTTAGGCCAAAGCAGACACTTTGACACAGTTCAATTGTGCAAACAGCTTGCTGGACAGATTTCTCATTCATTCTACTGTAAAATTTTAAAAAATGAATGAATTTTTCTCCATCTATTTATTCATATCCCTGCATACAGACACCCTCACTCAACTTTAATTTTAGAAGAAGCAAAGCTGAATCAGTCCCAGAAGTTTTCGTTTTGCAGAAGATTTTTCCTATGCTAGTGACCTCCTTGAAGCAGCATTTTCTGTAGTGGTCATCAACTCCTCCCAGAATCAATAACAGGAATTTAAACCTGGGATTCTGCAGGCAAACAAACAAACAAACCAACCCCAAAGCCAATTTATGTATTAATTATTCAAAACTGCTACTTCTGGGTTTAACCAGCCCTCCTGAATCCTAGTAAGAATTCAGGATTAAAGGACAAAGTCAAACTGGAAAGGGTACTTATGTACATAGATCATACTACATGCAAACTGCTTCTGCATTATATTAAACAAAGTGTACTTTCAGAAATGACTTACTGCCATTTTCCTACTCAGCCTCAAGAGTACTCTGTATTGGAATATAGCAGCAAAAATACCTGAAAGCTTGAGACAATGTCCAAGTTCCTGTCAGAATGGAATGTAATTAGTGCAAATTAAGCAGCATCCTGAAAAGGAGGAGGTCAGGGAGAGCTGGCAGGGTCGAACTGGGTCATTACCAAGCATTTTTATAGCGAGGCAAGCAGGAGGGATCCTGAGTTACCTATTGCCACTGTAGCCTGAACTCTGGCTCTGCGTCCCAGACCTGCTTTGCCACACACAACAGGACTGGGAGCCATTAATTCTATCAGCAGCAGCCAAAGAGCCCCTGACTAAAACTAAACAACAAAAAAATCAACACAGTTGTTCTTTTCTTCTCCTTTTAGATTTTGCTTTTTAAAATTGAAGAAAACAAAGTGGACTTGTCAAAGCCCCGTGGACTGTGACATTTCCATGCTTGGTTTTGTGACATTAGATGGCTGAGGAGGAAAAGACTTCAAGCCTATTTATTCCCAAAGGGATGTGTTCAGGTAAGGTACCACAAATCTACTCTTCAATGTCCACCATTTGCCTACCCTGCAGGCTTGAAAGAGATGTCCTTCTCAGGCCATTTCAGTCCTGTGGGCAGTCCCTGATCTGTCTTCAAAGATTCCCCAAACTTTATTTCACAGATGACATCAGAATATTAGACCAGAATTAACTGATTTTATAGCTACAGATGCATATGCATCCACACTTGCACTCAGGGACAGACACATATCCAGTGCTGACTACTGGGGATGAATCCTGCAGGCAGGTCTCAGTTGTTGGCCATCCCAGCCTTCTACGTTAGGAACCCCAGGGGAACAGGCTCTGTCCTGCTGGGTTTGTGTACGAGGGATTTTTCACAATATGCTTTGCAGCCAGGCACTCCAATTGTAAGGCATCCTGAACAACATTTCTTTATCATCATTCAGTCTTTAATGACTTATAACTGCAAAGTGGTAGGTGCTGCAAGATTATCCTCTTGAGCATTTACTACCATTTTCAAGTCATCTGCTCTAAGGAAACTATTCCACATTTCTGCTAGTGCAGTAAAACTCAGAGTTTTGTCTGGTGAGCACGGGGTTCCTCACCTGCAGGAAGGTACTTCACAAGCCTGAGAGCTGCAGACAAGATTGTGACGGATCTTGGACAGAACAAATGTCCCAGAAGAAAACGTGCACTGTGCAGATTTTGAAAAGGTTCACAGTGCATCAGGCACCCAACCCTGACCAAAAGGCTCAGTCAGAGGATACAGAGCACACCATCCTCCCCAGCCAACATGAAATTTCTGCAAAACCACCTCGACGTGGTAGCTGTGCTGGCTGAACTGGCAGCTCTGTGTGTTTTGAATGCAACTGAAATAATTTTGATGTGTGATGTTGAAAAGGGACTTCACGGTGGATAATCTCCCTGGCTGTTTTCTGTACAAGAAGCACGAACACCAGTCTCTTCTCACAGCCCAAAGACAGCTTTCTGTAAATTATTTCTTTCTGTCATATTGGGATTTTACATATCAGAAAAAGCTGCAGAGTGTGGGGGTGAGGTGAGAAAGACAACTCTGAGTAGGTCACACACTGGTTTAGGTGAGCTTTTTATGCATTTCTACTCAGTAGCTGCATAGACCAAGATCTCAGTGGTATAGACTTTTTCTCATGTCTGACAAAACACTAAAAAACCCCTCCAGCATGACAAGAAAAAATAAATATCAAAAGAACATTTGAAGAGCTCAATAAATTGATCATATTCTGCTGAACCCTCACCCTTGTAACGATAGTACCATTTAAATGCTAATGTCATTTTTAAAAAAGTCAATTACAGGAGTTTTAAAGTAATGGAGTCAGCAGTCTCGATGTAAATCTGTTATATTAATCTGCTCTGTACACTGTATCCATGGGCACTGATGCATTCACCCCCTTTTCCCTGGAGGTAATGTTCCCTCACTGTGGTACCAGTAATTGAATCAAGTTGATACAGACACCAAAAATATTGTAAGTCTTGTAGGTAATGAAAAGCATATGTTGATAAAGCCAGTTGCTGCACTTTTGGATAGAAGAGCATTGACATTTGGGAAGTTCAAAATTAGAATTAACCCTTTGATGATGAAGTGACCTGAAATTGTCTTCACAAACTCTGCTAATTTCACTGAGAAAAGCTGCTTGAAATCTGCCTTAAGCCAGCCGAGATCCCTTACCTCCCACTTTTCCTGCTTATTTCTCATTAAATTCACTTCCACAAAGCATGATTTTTCCAAAACTTTATGAAACTGGTTCAGACAAAATGTAAGAGGATCAGAAAATAAACATTGCTCAGGTTCAAATTAATTCTGGCACCTTTTCTGCAGGCCTAACTGAAGCTGGACAGTGGCACCAACAGAGATGTTTAGATTGTGTTTCTCATGTGCAGGTCAAATGGATGCAGCAGCCATCTCCAGGGGCCAGCCCCTGCTCAGCAGATTTTGGGTGCAGTTCTAAACTGAATACACTCAGACAAATCAGGCATCTGCAACCAGAGGTTTGTCACCTCTCAAACCAACTGTTACAGGTGTACTAAATAAAAAAAATATAATCTAGGAATGTCTCATGAATTAATGGAAAGTAAGCTGAAAACACAAGAAAACGAGAATATTCCTCCTGTTGTGTTAAATTGCAATACACCATATTGTATTCACACTGAACTCAATGCTTCTCATGCTGGAAGCCTGTTATCTGTAACTGGCTGTAAAGCATAATACACACAAATGGTGTTTAGAACAATGAAATAAACTCAAACCAGAACAAACAGATACCTACCATTTGGAGAGGAACTTTTAGTTGTGAAGAAACTGGGATGAAGCCCAATATTTTGCAATTCCTCAGTCCATGTTGGCCCATAGTGACCCATTCAAGTTACTCAGATTAAAACAGAAGCAGTGCTTTGGCACACAAGGTACAGTAACTAAGGGGTTTATAACCAAGGTTTCCTGGGCACGCTCAGAACCCGTCACTCCCCTGGGTCATCAGTAAGGACGTGCACCCCCCCGCTAAACCACCTCAGGGTTTGTGAAGTTCCCGAGTCACAAATCGCTGTTTTAAGGAATACAAACTGGTAATATTCATTAGCCATTAATAACTTTTACATTGGTCACAGCAATGTGAGGACTAAAGGGTTAACAGTAACCCGCACAGACTGTCACTCTGATCTGCCATCTTCTGCTCCAGCAGAAATACGGGGCCTGATTCAGCCACTGCCCTGTTAAGCCAGTCTGTGGTGCAAACGCACCAGTAACTCTCCCAGTTTGGGGAACTGGGGCCAGAAAAGCAAAGCATAGAAGATGGTGCTGAGGCTTCTGCCCAGAAACTCTCAGTGGGGTTCAAAGGCACCCACAGACCTGCAGCTTTTCCTCCCACAACTCAGAAAAGCTGCAACGTCCCTCACATTAAACAAGATTAATTTTGGTTCATGAAAATAGGAGGTTATGAATGTAGAAGAAAGGCAGAACTCCCTGACTTGTGCCTTGGAAGCATAAAAGCTTATACGTACCTGTGGGCCTGCCTACATATGTGCGTTGCTGCAGAAAGAAGTATTATCACTGACAACGTACGATACAGGCTGGAGTATTTCCAGACAGTGAGAGTTAACAAAAAAAAAAGAGACTAAACAAACATATTTTTGCAAGTAGCAATAATAAGTGAATTGCATTCATCATTACTCTGAAAACAGCAAGAGTACTTCCAGATAAAGAAAATTGTCATTGAATACATTCGACTTGTTATATAAACATGTGGCTGGTTTCGCTGCTAAGAAGGGGTTGGTTAACGGTTCATCAAGATTTTCCTGCTTCTGCCCTTTGTGAATTAATTTTCAAGTGTAGGTCTAATAAAATTCTAGCAAATGTCACACACACATGCCACAGAAATATTTCCAGTGCCATTATAAATCTGAACAATTTGGAACAGGGTATGCACAGTTATTTTGTTAGCTTAGGGCCTTATTCTGCTACGGTTCAGGGGTTAAAAGGATCCACATAGTATTAAAACAAGGTTCAGGCAGCTCCAAGTTAACCACAAATTCAGAACATGTCTAACAACATTTCAACATTCTCAAAAGCTGGAACTTTTCCCAAAATCCTGCAGGCTCTAATATCTCGAGAAATCAATCTAGAATTTCAGAACAGTTTTGTCACTACCACAGCCACTTGATATCTGTATTACAGCCTTTTCCCTCCGCATTGCCACTCCACACGGGGCGGAGGGAGCCGGGCGCTGGCATCCTCTGGCCGGGCTCCCAGCCTCACGGTACCATCTCTCCTCTCGGGAGACACCCCCGAACACAATAAGGAAAATAAAATCACACAACAAAGCAAACAGCTCCACGCTAGCGAGGCTGCCAAATTCTCTGCACTGGTATGCAAAAAGTGGTATTTTTTCAACAATGTTTGGAATAATTTAATAAACGGACTTACAAGGCAACGTTTAGCTACTTCCACAGAAATCTTCTCGTTAAATCTTTTGCTGTTTTGGCAAAAACACAAATCACCATTCTGGCACAAAACTCAAGTAGTTTAGTACTAAAAGCATCGCAGGGCTTTCTTGGGTTTTGTTTTGCGTGTTTGTTTTAGCATTTGTCTTTAAACATGGATAACTGAACTCCTAAGCTGTATCTCATTTCTAACAAATCTTCCCACACAGCTCTACTCTCAGTGCCCTGGAAGTCCCGTATCCAGGAACAGTTTATTTTATTGGAATAATAATACCCAGAAAAGTGCTGTCACTTTTGATGTAGTGTTCACAGATCCACTATTAGGAACAGAACCACAACCCTTAAGGATTTGATAGAGACATAAACTACTACACGGCTCCTTTGAAACCAAACCCTCCCAGAAGTTGACACTTGAAAACAAAAGAACATATTTGTTGAAGCAAATTCTTCTCTCACTCAGACCAATGTAAAAGGGAACAACTCTTCCAATAACAGAAATACCTGCAAAACCAGGGCCACATTTTAGCCACGTCATCTTTTAATAACACTATCTCTGACCAGACCTGCAAAATTCAGTAAAAAATTAGACTTTGTGTTTCCCAAAGGAAATAGAAAGTTTGAAAAAGCTGAAAGTTTGAAAAAGCTCTGAAATAAAGCTACTCTTAGCAGAGCATTGGGAACTTTAACACTTGCATTTGTCAAGAGACACTGGGTACTTTCATTGTGGTTTTGCTCAAAAAAAGTAAGTTACCTCAATGTTTAAATCTGGAACAAAGTGCATTTTGCTTGATAGGAGACGGGCTTCGAAGGGAGACGGGGCCCCTTCCACCTCTGTGCCCTCGCAGACTCCCAGGGCTGCTCCCACAGGCCCAGGCCAAGGCCCAGGCCCTGCCTCAGTTTCCTTGGTAGCCGGTGTGGAGAAGCGGGAAGAAGCACCACGTAAAAATAAAACTGAGGGAGAAATAAAACTGGGGGAGAAATAAAATTGGGGAGAAATCGCAACGTTTTTGAAGTCTCTGAGCCGACTCCCCCCGGGCCCAGAGCGGGAGCCTGAGGGTGAAGCTCTATCGAGGAGCCGCCCCCCGCCAGGTGAGCGGTGTTACCGGCAGAACCGACTGGAAGGACACGAAACCCCGGGGCCGCTGCCTCAGCAAGAAACACCATCGGCCCCGGTCCGAGCTCCTGGGAAGGGCGGATGTGTCCCGCTCCGTGGTGCGGGCCCAGGGCGGTGCGGGGCCCGAGGCGGGACGGGCCCGAGCCCTCAGGGCGGCTGTGAGGGCGGCGGCAAAGCCCGTCTCCCGCCAACAGGGGGCGCTCTCGCACAGGCCGTGCGGCGGGGCCGCTGAGGGAGGGACTGAGGGGGGGAGGCCCGGCGGGGTGAGGAGGGGGCTCTTCCCGCCCCGCCGCTCGCTCCCGCAGGCCGGAACACGCTCCCTCGCCCCGAACCGACCGGAGAAGGGAAGGGGGAAAGGTAGGTGAGCGGAGCGGACCCTCCCCGGCGGTGCCCCCGCGCATCCGAAGCCGCTGCGCGACCCCCCGCCCCGGCCACCGTTTTCCCGCCTTTTCTGCCCCCCTCAGCGCCCTCAGACCCCGTTCACCGCGAACGAGGCTGGCCTGGACTGACGGGACACGGGGCCCAGCCACACAGCCCGGCCACTTACTGCCCACAACCACTATTAAATGGGTTAGGAAATATATACATCTTTTATAAGGAATCATTCACGAGAGCAGTATATTTTAAACATTTTAAAACAGCGTTAAAAGACAATGAAATCTCAACTGTTTCCGAAGAAATGAAGTGAAATGGCCTGGAGGGATTATATACACTTCAGAGTCCTCCAGCTCATTCACTGTGGGTTTACAATAACACTTCCCCGCGATGCACACAAACAATGCACCAAACGGATGAACTAGCAGCGGAAAAACTGCCCAAAACCAGAAAAATACAAACAAACTGGAAGTAACCACTTTTTGTTGGTTTATAATTTTTTTTCCCTTTTAAATTTGTTTGTAAAGTAACAAGTAAAAACAAATGCAGACGGTCCCCTCCTGCAACCTGTCATTTCTTCTGCCTCAGCTCTGCTCTAGCAGAGAACGGTTTTCTGACTGTTTCAAGTGTTTAGTCTGGCACAGCACGTTCATCTTTCATCAGCAGAATCCACTTTTAAACTGGGGTTTAAGAAATTATGAAATTGGACCTGGGAAAACGGGGTAACTACTTAAATCTTTATGACTCAAACAAAGAAGAAAAAGAAAAAAACAGAAAAGGAGTCATCCTGAATTGCTCCCACAGCACTAGCCCAGATCGACTTGTTAACATTTAATAAAAAGTTTTGTGTCTTGTGTTTTGATTTGATTTTTGTACCTTTTATTTTCCTGTTTTGATATGAAATCAAGGCCACAAAAATATTCCTAAAATACCTGCACAGATCAGGGCAGAGGACAGGTGTGATGCAGGGCTGACATACCTGTGCCAGCAAAACTCCTCAGGTAGACACAGCCTTGCTGATACAGCTGCAACCAAACTGCAATTACTTTGCTGTAAAAAATAGTATTTCTAGTGGTTTCCACTGCTTCCATGTGCAGACGCAGCCAAAGCCAGTCCTGTGGCATTTTTGTCAGCATCACACCAGGTACGATGGCTCCTGTGCAAACGCTTTCTCTCGAGACAGATACACGGGCTCCCAGACATGCAGGATTAGCTAACCATACCGAAACCCCAATCCCACTGAAATCTGTGTGAAAACCCCTCCTTGCATTGCCTGGACCACAATTTTGCACCTGAATCTTTGGATCCAAGTTCAATGAGCCCTTTAGCCCTTCACATCACTAATGCAGATGCCACATGGGTAAGGGTGGTTATTTTAACACGAAACTCTTCATTAACTTCCTTCTAGTGACCAATTGCTCCGAGTTTCCTTGCAAATGTGAGGATTTTTTAACTCCTCTCATCAAAAAGAGAGAGCTCTCTTCCAGTCAACACTTGTGTAAGAATATATTTTACAGTTAGAAAATTTAAAAAACAAATGGTTCAGACATTTTTATAGGCATAAAAATGAGAGCCAAGTTGGTTAGTGGTTTCAGATGCTTTTTATTTGCAAATCAAAAATGGCTTCATTTGTAAATTGAAATTGTACTGGCTGCTAATCCTGAAGGCAGACTAAAGCCTTTGGCTCTACTTGAAGAAGTAGAAAAAAAATGTGTTTTAAAGACAAATTATTTCATTTGGAAAAATGAGTGCTGTGGTTGGACAGTACATTTATTTTTTCACAAAACTCAAAAGTCTTTTAGATTGCAGTGATACAGCTTTAGCAGCATCACGTTGCAGGGACACCACCACGTCATTGCCTCGTGCTGTGTAATCTCTCTACTCCAGCAGCTTTCTGTGGCACACACCAACTTCTTTACCATAACCTCGTTCACAAATGTGTAGCTCAGGAACACCTCCTTCAGGGGATAACTTTTACTTTTGTATTCTTACAGAGCTCTCAGAGCACCAGGCTCTTTATACAGGTGCTGTACCACCACGGCGCTGAGGAAACGTCCAGTCCTCCACCTCCTAAAGACAAAGTCTGGATTCCCCTGGTTGGAGAATGGGAGCTGATGACCTGAGATGGTGAGGTGGGTTTCTCAAGCAGCCACAGCTGATCTGTGCTAGGGCAAGAAACAGACCCAAATCCCCAGCACTAACTACTCAAAATTTATCAGCTCTCCCCTTTCTAAAGCACCATTAATAACTTTTTTAGAAGGTAAAATAATTATTCTTGTCACTGAGTAACACACTAAGGTACCTTGCTTAACAAGACTACGGTTATGAAGTGTTAGTCTGCACTCTCGTTTAGTGTTGGCACTTGTCTGTAAATGGTGCATGTTTTGGTACGGTAAGGATTGTGTTTCTGGACAAGATGTAGAAAATGGTAAATTGTTTTAAAAGGTGAGTTCAGAAAGCAGGGATAAATGAAACAGGACTGAATTATCTTTCTACACCTAAGACAAGGCTGGACACTAGTCTCTCAATTCCTTCCTTACTTAATTTCCTTCATCCTGATGCACTCACTGTGAGGTAAGTCTGCTACCTGCTGAGCTCCCTTCACTCATTTCTCATCCCACAGGGAGTATGAAAACTAGCAGACACAATGCCAGCTCTGCACCCAGCTATTCACACAACTGTAAATGCTCAGACAATAAGCAGTGTAACCACTTAACAGACCCAGAACATCTTGTTTCTGTCTTTGGCACTTCACGCTTGCCTCACAAAAAAATAACTGTATTTCCAGTGAGAAGCTCCTTCAGCATTCCTCAGAACTCCGTCATAGCACCTAGGAAACTCCAGCAAGGACTGGCACCTGGTAGTAAATGCCAAGTAGTCAAGTGACAAAGAAAATAGGTCCTATTTCAAGGAATTAGTAAGTCAAGAATGAAGCAAGACACAAAAGTTAGATGCAACAAAGAAACAGGGAAGAGAGCGAGGCGGGAAGCGATGAACCGGCCGTTCAGGTGGTCCTGGGTTTGCTGCTTCACTCCCAGATCACCGTGCACAGTTTCCTGACAGGCAGTCACTCTCAGTACACTCCCAGGGATCAAGGCAAACTCCTAAAGACTTAAAAGTTGACCAGAAAAAATGCCAGGGGGGTGCAAGGGCGAATGTGGCACAAAACTAGCGGCAGTTTGAAACGATGGGCAAAACTTCAGCCTGCCCCTAGTGAACAGTCTGACAGACGGGGACAGGAAACACACGGACACTGGCTCCTGTCAGCAGTGCGCTTCCCAACAGAGCACAGAGTGTATTCGTCCGAGCGCAAACCCCGTTATGTAATTCCCTGAAACAATCCTTGTCTCTCTCTCTCTGGCTTATAGCTGCTAGTATCCAGTCTCATCCTCCCTCACCTTCTGTTTAAATTTTTCTCTCTGATGGAAAATAAAATCTCTGGTACTGGTGGACTGTCTCCCCCTCAGCTTCCCTCGCTGAGATCATGGCTTGTTATCACACCACGGCAGCACTGTTCGCTGTCTCCTGGAATTGTTTTTGGAGGGAGGGGGTGGTGTTTTGTAATTTACAGCAAATTAAGAATGGTTTCTTAAAACAGCAACCATTCTGTTATTACACAGAGACCTTATTCAGCTGCATGTAAAAAGCTGTTCACTTGCTCATACTCAGGAGGCGATGGACAGTAGATCGAACCACACAGCTTTTTTCTTAACACCTTCCATATGCCACATATCAATCCTTAACTTCCTATAAATAAGAAGTAATGTCCATTTGGATTATTTGCAGTTGTTTTAGGAATTCATAAGTGATAGGCCCCTCTCTCAGTCTCTCACTTTCTCCCTCAGACTGCGGCTACTCTGGGAGCGGGACCAGGGTGTTCTGCTCATCGGTGCAGACGGTGCCTTCACGCACCGTAGGGCACAAAGGTAAAGCTGGTGCATTCCAAGCGCTCACCACCCCGGTTCCCACAGTTGAGTATCACATTCAGCTCACTGCCAGGCTCCTTGGAGAGCAGGTTCAGGGGTTGGAAGTGACAGCTATGACAGTCAGTCCACCAGGCAGCTGTGAGCACCCTGTGTGCACACTGAAAGCACTACAGAGGCTGACTTGGTTTTTTAATACCGAAAAAATCTGTCCCAAAATTTCATTTTATGGTTGTGCAGAAGAGTCTCTTTCCTACTCCAGTCCCTCCCAGGTGAGACAAGATTTCAGCCGCGCTCCTGAAGCATCAGGTGCCCCCGTCACTGCCCACTCCCAGTAAAAGGCTGCTGGGTTGGTTGGTTTTTTTTTTCCTTTTCTTTTCTCCATGTGCTGGGAAAATTCCCCGTTTGGGCCTCACCCCTTTGGACAGTTCACCCACGGAGGCCATCCTCGGAGCAGGCACCCTGCGGCCGGGGCCAGGCAGGGCGTGTGCGGGCGCTGGGCTGAAAGCACAGAGCACCTCAATGTTTGGCTCTCGCTGTGCGGGCCGGCGCGGCTCCCCTCGCTCCCGGCCAGGGCTCATTACCCGCCGGCGAGAGCTACCTTCAGAGCCGCCGGCAGCTAACCACAGCTGGGGGCTGAACACTAGCGCCCCTTATTCTCCAACGTGTCCGTGACCTCCTGTCATCTGAATGTCTTGTTCTTTTCAAACACTTTGATCTGACCACATTTACCCAAAAAAACAACTGCTTCTTGGGGGCCCCGACCTCAGACTGCGTCAGGATCACAAAACAACGTTTTATTCGCTTCCACATCCTATAAACGGACGGGGGATCCGCAGCTGCTGTCTTCACCCTTCAAGGGAAGAGCCTGACGCCCCTACGTGAGATCACCATCGACCCGGTTCAGCCCGCCCTGCCCAGGCATCCATGGGGAAAGCTTCCCTGTTATCCTTGATCCTTTAATAAAGAAGCCAAGCACAAAATTCCTGGGGTGGCTTATTTGTTTTTCAAACACTTCAGAGCCTAGTCCACAAATAGCCTCACTCAGTCAAAATTGTATTTCCAGGAAAAAAAAAAAAAAAGCCACATTTTGATAAGTTTTTACAAATAAGCCCAGACGCAATGTGGAGTATTGATCTGCGGGGAAGGCGCGGGCGTAAACAGCGCCTCTGCCTCAGAGCTACGGAAATGAAACGGAGATCTAGCACCCCGCTGTACACTTCCCTGTACAAGGCCAAACCTGAAAAGCAAGCGGAAGCAGACCAGGATTTAAAAGCAGCTTGTTGGAGAATTTTCCAGCTTGTAGCCATCTCCTAGGATATTTTAAAAATTCCAGTAGAACAAGAGACCAAAGGAGAATTCTTCATTAAACAGGAAACCTGACCTTTTTTTAATACTCAAAAACCTGAATATTTTTTAATCCTCAAAAGTACATTAACGTGGGCTTAATGGTTTATTGACGGTTTTGCCTTCATTCCATTTTCTTATAACCATACATTATGTTTTTTACAGATTAGAAAGTGCCAAGAAAACCTAAAAAACTGGTCATGAGGTGGGAACTTGTTCACTTCTAACTGTGAAGGATTATTTAACCTAACACGTGTGGAGTGCTTGCAACCCCTTTGGTGTTTCAGAACAACCTCAGAGTGCTCAGCACTTGACAGGAGCAGGTTTTTGGGTTAAAAGCTGATGGTACACCCTTTAGAACCTGATTTTTGGATTGTGAACACTGCCTTGTTGGAAGCCTCCACCATCTGTTCCATCTAACAAGATAGCTGTTTACATCTTGTTCTAAAATACAAACCCTACCAATTCATTAATATCTGGCCCTGCTTCATTCTCGGGGCTCTTTACAGTAACTGCAGGGTTTTTTCCCCTCACAGTTGAGTGTCCAAAGCCACAGAACAAACCATGAATCTCACAGGATTCTTGTAATGGCTTTTAAACCTTACATTGTGGGCTGTTTATGGCGCAGTTGCATTTGCTTTAGAGATTTGTTTTAATGCTGTTGGTGTTATTTAGAGAGATATTAAATTCAAACAGCTTTATGGTTGCTAATAAACATCTATTACCATTACAGACATTCTGATATAAAAGCCTCATACAGGTGCTCTCTCTGAACTATGCAGATTTGATTGATTAGGCCACAGTAGTTTATTTTACACCTCAGTGGTCACTAAATCTATCGTTAAGATTAAAAATTGCAGTTTGTGCAGTCTGGGAATAACTTCACACTCAAGCTGTAAAATAAAAGTCACTTTACCAAAATTCTGTGGGAGAAAACCCACAACACACAGAGCAGATTAAAAGAAGAAAAGCTTTGTAACACCTTACTCAGTTCTGTTTAGAAGATGGATTTCTTCCTCTAATGTGCATCATGCATACTGTCAAGCCAAAGATGTTCAGAAAAGCAAGATACGTGGAAGGGTTTTCTTAAAGCACTTCAAAACCCTGGGGGTTCTGGGGGACAAGTGTCACTAAAGCCAGCACAACATACAACACAAGGAACACTCAGTTCTGAACCAGCAGAGCTCAAGTATGTGTCACCTCTAAGCATGGAAGTATTGACTAGAGTCAATTTAAGCATGTGAACTGTGGATTTCTCCGATCACATTTCATTCTGAAGTTCTAACTATAGGGATTCTTCAACTCCTGCATCCAATTTAATCAAAGATTAATTAAAATATAAGCAATACAGGCTTGGAGCTCAGGACCCATGGCTTGAAGTCATGGAATTGAACTCTAGTTCTTTTTCCCACTCCCCTTCTAAGCTTGTTGCTGAGAGCAGGATGGGTGATCTCCCTAATAATTCTCCATTTATGAAAGAGCTGCCCAGATCATGGGTTGGTAAAAAGATATTTGAAAGTTACTTAAAAAAAAAAAAAAGAAAAAGAAAGAAAGGAAAAAGTCCTAATTTGAACTGCCTGAAGTTAATGCAAGGCTGGTTATTGAGTCTCCATAGCACCTGCAGTAACAGTTCCAAGAGTTACTACACCCTCAGATCCCTGGGACCCACAGCTAGCACAAGAGGAGTGTAAAGGTGCAAGATACACGTGCCCAGCCATGACAAGGAGGCCTGCTGCTCTTCCCAAGGGTGGGATCTGCAGATGCTTTCAAAGCAACAGCGTAAGGACAAGATACGTGACCGTCCTGTAGTGCACTGGAGGCCTTGTACCACCTTAGTCCATCCCTGGATTTTATCAAATAAAAATGCAAGTGAGGAATACCTGTGTAACAGTTTCAGGGTGGTGTGTGTCTTTTTTTTTCCCCTTTCTACACACACATACATATATTTATATATACAGAAGCACAGTCTGTAAAATCCTAAGGCACACAAAGCTTTAACTAAGGTGAGTTTGCTACAGCCAGTGTTCTGGAGAGCACAGAGAGCAGCATCACCTGGTGGTACAGGAAAAGCATCTCATCATTTCTGGTGAAGCAGTTCTTTCCTTGTGCTGATAGTTTTGACCTGCTCCTGTTTGGAGCAGGACCATTCAGCTGAGGAAACAACACAGCCTGACACGCCTCTGCAGGAGCAGCTTTCAGAAAAGGAAGTGGGTAGACTTTTAAGCGTGACATTTGCACTAACAATTTTGATTCAAATACACTGTCATTTGTTACTGTCTCTTGTATTAGCTGCACCACGGTGCCCACTGGCTCCGGTTCTATCCCCCCCGTAGTGCTGTGGAGGTCTGGCTTGCCTGGCTGCCTAACAGTGCTCAGACAGTGACCACCTGGGAGAAGGTTGATAAATGGCCAGTTTATAATGCTGTCATGCTCGTTTTGTCCTATGGGAAATGTGTGTCTCTCTCAAAACAGCTTATTACCAACCTGTGGCTGAGGCAATGATCAATCAAACTGATCAGATATGGCAAACATGGTAACTGATATAAAGAAGATTTCTTACTACACAGTTTGAGGTTAACATGACAAATGATAGAGTGAGAAAGAATAACTTACAGGGGGAAAAAAAATAGCCCATTAAATGCTGAACTTAAAAGTAGCTTTTGGGAAGCAGAGTTAACAACAATTCCTCATAACATGCACTCGTACTCCTCATTTGTTAAGGGAGCCCTGAGTGCATTCCCTTGCAAGCTCCTTGTATAATCCACAAGGAATGGTTTTTCCACACATACAGTCTGACTGTGGAGATAATTTTAATCCACCTATGCACATCTTCAGTACTCAGATATGACAGTTCACAACGCAGGTAACGTGTTGCTTCGCCACTCACCTTGTCACATATGGCAGCCAGTGCTGTCAGGTGAGACTGCAGCTCAGTTGCCTGAAGTGTGAAGCGTGGCCAAGGTACAACTTTACCTCAAAGTTCTGCATAAACCATTACATAAAATGGCAAAATCTGTGTTAAAATAGATGCTGAGGTGCCAGGAAAGGCAGAAAACTGTTCTGTCCCAGGGGACTGAGTTGTATCATGTACTGAGGTTTGGCCACTGGCCAAATGGAGATGAAGAACCTCATTTTTCACAGGGATTCTGTCCCTTCCACGGACTGCACAGGGTACCAGGACTCTGGGGCGTGCCACGGACCCCGCAGCTCAGAGGCCACCTGAGTATGACCTTAAGCAGAGCATCACCCTCAAATTTTCTCTTGTGCTTACACTGTAAGAGGTTTGGACTGTCACTGATGAAGAACACAGACTGCCTCACATAAGGCCTTGATCCTGAGTATTCTGCTGCAGCTTAAATAACAGAAGTCAATATGTAAGTAGCTCTGACTGTTGGAGAGATGTTGCAGTGGCTGTTGAGCCTCTGGCAAACATCTGATATTATTCACTTGACTGAGCCTGTGAAAACAAAGTCTTATTTGCTACCAAAATTAATGAGAAAAGAGTCTTCAATGAGACAATAATTTATGGCTTCTGCAGCAGCTAGCAAATACAGTGAAAGTCATCTGACTGGATTCTTCACAGTACAGGCAAATAATAGGGAAGAAAAGGTGTGGATTTATTTTCAGAAACATTGTCTGTTATTTCACAATCAGGTTCTTAGCTGGGTATTTTATTTTATTAAATCCTTCCAAATTTGATGAAGGTTGAAATAAATGGGCCCTCGTCCCCCTCACTGTACCACTGCATTTAATGACAGTGAAATAAAATTCTACTCTATGGCTACACACCAGAGAGCAGACGATACGAACAACTGACAACGTATTTAAAATCTTGTGTTACACTGAAAATTGAGAGACATTCAAATACATTTTGAAATGTATACACTTAGCAATCTATCGTTACTTCACAGAAAAGTGAGAGCTGCAAAAACATATCCTTTTCCTTGAAACTCTGGTCTCTAATCTGGTCACAAACACCAACTCTTTGCCTTTCAAACACAGAAAACCGCAAACAGAAAGGCCAGAAATGCATCAGACAATCAAAAGACGTCTAATGGCTACCAAAGTCAGTTCTTCTCCCCCCTCTCTTTTTTTAACAGATAGGTTTTAGACTCTATAATCATCATGCAGCTAAGATACAAGGTCTCTTGTTGGCAATAACCTACATGACATGACTTAGAAGGCAGGTGTTACTGTAATTAGCTATTGTTTGACTATCAAAAGTCAGAGCTGATTAAAGCCACTAAGTACAAGTGCACTATTTTATTTCAAAGAATATTATGAACTGCATGCTGGGACTCTTTCACTGCGGACCTACCTTCCGGAGTCTGCTAAGAGCCCATGCCAGCAGTAATCAAAACTAAAATCTGCATAAACCTTCAGGGTTTTAATTCAAGCAGAGCCCTTTCATTAGAAATATGTTACTTTATGAAATCTGGTCGCCAGCAAGGGGAGAAAAATGTGACTTCTTAAGAAAAGTGAATGGCATCTCTTTAGTGATTAACCCAAGATTAATGGAGGCTCCTACTGCTAGGCCTAAGTCCATTTTATTGCTAATTCATTTAGGTACTATTTCAGATGTACTTGATGAAAGTCACCTGCTAAGAAGTCATGTTTTGGCAAGCAAGGATAGCCATTATGGTCAAATCCCAAATAGAATTTTTATTAAAGAAGCTTTGAAAAGTGTCTTGTATTAGTCTTTCAGAGACATACTATTTAATGTACTCAATTAGTTAAAAATTTGGGGCCCAAGTCACTAATCAAACATTCATAAAGCTTTTTTTTTTAAAATTATTTTTTTTGTCTACGTGCATCTTTAATGTTCCAGGTAGGATGAACACTGTACTGAACAGGGACATTTATAAACAGACAAAAGAAGCAATACTAAGACTTACCAAGAAGTGGGTGGGATTTGGGCTAAGTGCACAGCTGGATATGGGAAATGTTGGCTTGGCAGAGCATCTCTTTGTTCCCCGTGATACTGTGAGGAGTGGGGAGTTATGCAAATCACTTGTTCTTAAACTGTACATAATCATTTGGCTTTGGCTTCTGCAGACGTTTCTAACCTGAGGTTTGATCTCCTCACACAAGCCATTTTAGCTTTAGACTTTTCTGCAGTTTGTTCTTTTTATAAATGAGAGTTGAGGAGATTAATGGTTAGAGAGTACAGAAAACTGCTTTGTCATGTACACTACACATAGGAGAGACATTCTGCACAGACAAACCCCCTCCACACCCCACCCAGAGCTCAGACCCTGAGTGCAGGCTGCCTGCAGTCTGGGCAGGCTTCAGCTTGATTCATGGACAATTCTATGTGCTGTCATCACATCGTCCTCATGTTTTTATACTCCTGCCAAGACACTGGCTCCTGGTCACTGTGAAGCACATGATGCTCCATCAGACAGACCTTAGCTCTGATGGTGTGAGCTCTTCTTCCCTAAAAATGACAGTTATTGAATTATTGATAACCACTATTGATAACCACCACACATCCAAGCTGTTCCCACCATTTTGGGTGCCAAGTTACTTGCTCACGTACAAAGACACAGGCCTGAGAAATCCCACTCGATACCCTGCACGGCCCCGCTTCGTAACTGCAAAGAATGAGGCCATTTTAGTGGTGTAAAGTGACAAAACAATTCAACAAATGTCTGGTTTGGGTCTTTCAGCTTGTCTGAGCTGAGCTAGTTCCACACTGGGGGTGATGACTTGCTTTGTAATCAGGTGCTGGGACCCAACAGCACGCACATGACCCAAACTCAACAAATCACACTTTGCTTTTTCACACAAGAAGTTTGCAAATCCCTGAGCTCTGGTTGCAACCAAGCAGGTAAATACTGCACTGCTTTCCTCGAGCTACCCAGCTGATGGGTGGCTGTCAACATTCCCATCAAGGTGAGCAAGAAGATTTCCAACACTCTACTAGCACATGCAGAATTATCAGAAATGGCAACACATTCTGGGGCAGAATTCTCTGTGGAGACTGTACCAAAATCAGCATGGGCTTTAAAGTGCTTCACGGAAGGGAACGTGCTATGAACAGAGCCGCCCACAAGTGATAACAGAGTTCACCTCATCTGTTCCCTCTGGTGTGCGGGGCACTCACACATGCAAATCTTGTCTTGTTCGACTGCGCTTGTTCACCTCCATAGCCCTTCGGTGATTCAAATCGGTGTCTTACTATCCTATAATACCCTTGTCTAACAGTTCTTTTTAAATGCATGTGTTAATTATCTTGCCACTGCTGTAATTTCTCCCTGTAGTCCATTAATTAAGAGGTCACAATCTAAGAGCATGTTTACCCAATAAGCTTTCTTTTTTAATTATCCTAATTGCTTGGATACTGACAAAGACTCTATCCCTCCCCTTTCTCTGAGTGGATTAGAAAACGACATTTCAAAGCCCCACACAATGATGGGTTTGTAAAACACACACACACACATATATATGTTTTTATAACTCCACAATGTTCAAACATCGAAGGTCAACAGGACACAAGAGACTCTATTTGTGTAGCTATATAAAATGTAGATACAAATCGCTCTTCATTAATTTATCTATTAGTCTAGGATGTTATATTGGTCAGGAAAATACAAGCAAAACTTTTAAACCTTCAGCACTAGGAACAAGAACAGCTAGATGTACACATCTTGTTCTATTCTGGAGACCATGAGAGTCAGAAGTGCATCTCTCCTTGCACCTACATGGATTCCTTTGAATAAAAGCAAGAAAGGAGGAAAAAAAAAGGAAGAAAAAAAAAGAAAAAAGGCAATAACCTCTTACTGCAGCCAAGATCAATTATTATTTCCTCATCCCCAAAAGATTGCCTTCCCATAGGTCACATCTTGGCAAGATGGTCCAATACTTTTTTTACTGACTTAGTAAAATCCAACAGACAAAATCTCTACCACTTAAAAATTTTATACTCCTCCTTTTGTCAAGCTTTTCAAAGGGAAAAGTAGCTATTTGAATTCCAGATAGGATTTTAACACAACAATTAGTAGAGGTTATGTCCAGAAAAATTACTACCTTGTCAGAATGTGAAACAACATTTGATATGTCAACTAAAGTAATTTTTTTTGTTTTAATAAAGCAAATGTCTCATTCAGACTAGTCATCTCAGGAACTATATAACAGAAGTATAATTACTTAGAAATTGCTTAGGTAAGCGTGATTGATGCATGGTAAATAGATGTTTCCAGCACTTATTGTTTCTTCCTGATGGATTAGGAAGAGTTGTTTAACAGTTCATTTGACCAGTCTCTCCTGGTGTTTCTTGAGTCTGGCTGTGCCAGTCAGCACCAGCAGTTCCTGGTAGTTTAAGTCTCTTTAATAAAGATTAAGATGTCAGAGGTCCTGCATTGCACAAAATCCCAATTTTATTAACTTCTCATTATCAGCTGAAATATGAAGTGCATTTCTTTTCATCTGAAGTAAGGCACTTTCTCAAGGGAAAGAACAGATGTATAATATACATTTATGATGATTAAGGGTGGGTTTGTTCCAACCTTGACTGATGCTGGTGAACATGTTCTCACATGATGGGTACCACAGACATTGATATTCCTCCCCCAGAAAGCCCTCCAGTATTTCACGACTGGGCCGTCACAAGGCGTTAGTAAGCTGGCAGTGGTGAACCGTGCGGTTGAACACTCACACCACAGCACTTAAGTCAACAGTGCTTTCATTAGGAGTAGCAACACGCAGTGTACTGGGCAGAAACACTGAGCCTCGAAAGTCACTCGACCAGGACAAGTAAAACACTGGCACTGGTTACAGCCAGCCAGTGTGCCCCGCTTCGTACTCTGCAGGCCGAGGGAGACAAGGCAGTAACAGCACAAAGACCACGCGACACTCACTAAGAGAGACCACAGAAGCATTCAAAGTCCACGCTCTGACCAGAAATGCAGATAAGTTCTCGTACCATCTCTGTGAACTTAGGCAGCAGCTGATAAAGTGAAATTGCTGCAGGCAGCAGCACTGCAAGCACCCGAGTACCAGGCTTTTGAGAGCCTCCTTGTTAATCCCGTACCCATTACCATTGGCCTCTCACACCAAATAGCTACAGGGCAACGATATACGGACACTCAGGGAGCTCCTTGCCCTGGGTGATCCTCAGAGCCGCCCTTTTAAGGGATGTTGGACGCTGGCAAATTTATGTATTCTGCATATTTGAAGGAAAGCCTTTGACGTACTTCTTGTTTTCAGCCCTGTCTATGGCAGGAAGGAAGGAGCTGGCACTGTGTGTACTTTCCCAGAACAGGGTGATTCTCGCTGCAAACTACCCCAGAGAAAGCGCTGAGATGCAGAAACGGCTCTAGTGTAACGCACGTCCTGCGCCGAGGGATCAAAAGCAGACACAGCTTTACGGTGCGGCTCTTGTGAGGGTTAAGCTCTATTACTTCTGGTCTCTGACACTGCTAATGGCACTCTCAAACTAATTGCATTTCTATACCTATACATACGTCTGGGCAGCAAATAAGCCCTTTAATCAAACAGCTTCACCTACCTCTAATTAATTCAATTTCTGTGCCTTTTTAAGAGTACAGGAACACACAAAGATACCGATGATAGAGTGCACGCTGTTGCCAGTTGACAACTTCTACTCTGCTCAAGCCTCCCTCGTGATTAAGCCTAGTTCTGTGTGTCACCATCTTATATCTTATGTATTTCTGCTGCTCAGGACTCGGAGGATTCATGCCAAAGACCAAAGGTAACAAGCGGTGGCTGTGTGGAATTAGAGTTACCTCAGTGAATCGCTTTTGCCTTTGCTTACAGATTTAGATCATTTTTTGTTTTCATCAGAAACTGTATTCATCTTGTCTTTTGAGTGCACACAACAATGCAGTAAGAGAAGACTGTGGCATCACCTGAGCAAACAAGATGGTTGTTGTTTGCAGATCCAGACCTAACAAAGTCTACAATTTGGGGGCCACCAACTTGAATGGAAATACTGATTCTTCTCCGTTTACTTCTTTGATAAAATAGGTCAATGTATCAGAAAAAAAAATCAGGCGATCAGTATTTAGGAAAAAGAAATACATAGGCCATAAGCTGTCTATTTCAAAGGTATGTATGTACAAAAGGCATGATAAGTGGGTGCTGAATAGTTAGGAGTGGCAATTATCAGTTACACATATCATTATAGTCTCTCGACTTTTCAATAGCACAGGGTTCCTAATACCATGTTTACTAGATCAGGTAAAAGGGGACTCTTAATACTGTGCAAATATGACTTACCAAAGGACTTTGCTTTCTCACCTATTCTTGGGCTTTTCAAATCAACATTATTAATTGGCGGGCTTATCGGTAAGTGCTGTCTGGCAGTTAAAGGATGTTTCCACCCACTGCAACGATACATAGAAACTAAGCAATGTCAGCCACAAGGACAAATAACCACCGTGCTGAAACAGAAAAAAAATATTTTGACACCTTAAATCTTTATAAAAGTGCACTGCCTTTCAGCATCAGTTTGCTATCCTTCACTGCATCTGTTATTCCATTTTCTATCATCTTTGTTTTTCCTTATTATACTTAATCAGAACTCTGGCTTACAGTTAGAAATACTAGGGCTTTTTTTTTCTCCCCCCTTTTTTTCCTTCTTTCTTTTCTTTTTCTCTGATTTTCTATTATTCAGGTATATAAATACCTGTTTTAGAATCTGGATCAAGTCATTTCCATACTAGAAAATTCAACTACACAGGCATTTCGGAGGTAACTTTCCCATCAACTTTCTCATAACCTGCCAGCTCTCCTGAGCACCAAATCTTGAAAACAGAGGAAAATGTTTGGCTGATAAGGAATACTGAAAACAAAGAGCACAAAACCTACCAGTTACCATCAAAGAAAAGCAAAAAAACTCCAACATAAGAAAAGCATTCACTGCCCCAAATCTCACATTTTTCGTATGCTTCTGCCTTCACGTGCAGCCTACCCAGAGGAGGAGAGGCCAGGCTCAGCCTCCCTGCCTCCTTCACTCCCTGCTTTCACACTGATTAACAAGATAAACTTATAAGCACCATAAAAAACCCCGTAAGGCCAGAAAGGAGCTCAGGAAGTCATCTAGGCTATCCCTTATTCCAGCGCAGGATTGTGTCTATCTAGTCCGGCCTAGCAGGTATTTGTCTAAACCTCTTAAGAGCCTCCAGTGGCAGATATTTTATCTCCTCCCTGGAGAGTCTGCTCAGGTACTAAACTACTCTACTGTTTCATTTTTCTTAACATCTAACCCAAATCTGCAAGGCTGGCTTCTCATCCTATTCTGACAGATTGTGATACACATGATCACCCTCAGGTTAATGCAAAATATGAATTTTACTTTCAGCTGTTTATTTTACCAAATGACATCTGCTGATCTTAAAGAAATGCAGAGGCACGACCAGATCAAATTTATTTATTTAAAGTATTTCTTTCTGGTTTCCCTCTACCACCATATTGGCTTTGCAGTTGTGACCCATGAATTAAGATGCTCAGCAGGTTTTTTTTTTCCCCTTTTCTTTAAAAAAAGGAAATGCTTATTCATTGAGGTAGATATTTAAAGAAAAATCAAACGAATGCTTGATGTGCTGTGTTAGCATGACAAGGGGGAGCACTGTGTAAGCACAGCAAATGCAGGTGAACTGTTTTATCTGAGTGAAAACAAACTGGGGGAAGAGGGGCTGCTAACAAAGGTAAATCACTGCTATGTAAATAGAGGGGTATGGTTATTCATAAATGGGAAAGATAGTTACCCAACACATGGCTATTAGAATTCATTCACTGTTTGACATATTTAAGCATCACAGAAAGAGAACAAAGAGCACAAGCCCAACAGAACAAGCAGAGATACAGGATGGTACAGTGAATTAGATTAATAGATTTTTTTTTTCCTACTCAGAGTCCAGTACATTTTCTAATTTTCACTCAATATTAATTTAACCACATATCTTAAAAATACATTAGCTCTCTTCAAAGCTGAAAAACGTGAAGGGTTTTCCTCTGGCACTGTATTATCACAGTAAAAGCAATTGTTTCCAGCCATTCCAATAGATCTGTGCAGGACTGCATCCATCTGAAGGCAGTTTGAGGCGGGGGCCAGATCTGCCAGTGCTGCAATCAGGCATATTTTGGTTATTCGTCCCTTTCTGGAATAAATCACTGGCACAGGAGTTTGTTATTCACATTTACCATTCACTTCCTGTCCAGTCCTCTCCTAAAATCTGGTCATTATGCCAACCATACCTACGCCTGTGGTTCTGCTTTGGTATGGAACAATCTACTTGGATATACTGAAAGAAAAAGTCCTTGCTCTGTAATTCTACTAAGCCTCTGCAAGAAGGGAAACACATACTCAGAGCCTTGCCCAGCTCTAAAGCATTTCTGAACTTTCAGAGAAAAAGGAAAAATCCATTAGCTTCTTTTCTCATTATTTATGTACATAAGCTTCTAACACTAACACTTTGGCTGGCATTACCAACAGAACAGAGCAAATCTAACAAGGAAACCTATTTCTTGGGTATTTCCAGCCCAGTTAGTGTGAGGAATTAGAAGAAATTAATTTTTTTTAAAAAAAAGAAAAGTCATGTGCAAGGTTTTCATCAATGTTTTTCAGACCAAAGGGGTTCTGATGAATTTCAGAGATGCATCCAAACTTCTGAGCAAGTTTCCAAACCAAACAAGGCTGCAAACTCTGACGTTCATCAGTGACTTGTTTGCCAACCTTCCTATCATACAGCAAAAAGGGCCATTTAAAATCATCTCAGAATAATCTGCTTTCATGGTCACAGTCATTTTACCAGCCTCCGCCTGTGTAACACTTCTAAGTCACAAGAACACAAACATTCATATAGCAAATAGCTAGAGCCTTGGTCTAGGTTCAGAAATCACAGACACATGGCAGGATTAAATAACAAACCTTGTTTTTCTGACTTCATTACTCTGAGAAAATCTTGTTATCTGGATAATAATAATTAAAATGTCTATTTACTAATATTATGACTTTTTTCCTCAGACTTCAGTAACTTTAAAAAGCAAAGTTAATCATAATAGCTGTGTGAATAGTAATCTGGGCACAAAGAAGTGAAGTGCTTTGCTGGATGCCACTGCTGTGGGCGTTGGACATTTGGACATGTACCTGTACAGCAATGCCCTGGGAAATGAGTGTGAGCTCAAAGCCCAACACTGCTGTACAGCAGGGCTGTCCCGCTTTTACCAGGGGCTGCACTGAGAAAGGGAGGTTTGCTTAGCAGGAGATAGGATGCTGTCTGCAGAAAGCCTACGAGAGCAAAGAACAAATAAGCACATGGTGAACATCAGATCTGGGATGGAAGATGGGATACCATTCAGATTAGAAGTTTTTATTGGCAAAAAGACCAGCAAATATAAACTGCCAGGAATAAATTTACGTTGGAACTTAGAAGACACGTTCTAGTCATCAGAAGACAAAAATCTTGAAAGAAATTATCTTTCTTACAGACTAAAGCTGTAATTCCCTTGAATCTCACACTGACCCTGCTGGACAGAAAATCCCCAGTCAGTCCATGCAAGAGTAGAGGCTAGGTCCTGGTTTCACACATTCTAAGCAATGTGGGTTGCCAGCTGCTGCTCACAGCCCAGGGCAGAACAGATCTCTGCCCCAGCAAGCACAGACTAACATGGACTGAAGTGGTAGACCTGAAAATGAATGATGCTGGAGTAGGATCTTGGACATGCTGCAACTTCCTCAGCTGCTGCTTTATCTCCTCCTTGGGAAGGACAGAATCAGCCCTGCAAGCTCTTGTGTCTCTGAATTAGCATGCAGGGGATTTTGGACTCTGGACTTGGCAAGTCCTTGTCAGTTTAAATACTACAAGAATGCTCACTGCTATTGTAGATAGAGACTAAAGCTAAGACAGAATTGATTGTACATTTCCCAACCCAAAACTACTTTGCTGAAAGGTTACAACTTGATTAAATCAAAGTATTAACAGAAATTAAAATTTATCACAAGTTAAAGGAAATAATCTGAAAGTATAAGTCAGTTTGGTTTAAATGAAATATTCTTGGCCCAACTCAAAATGAAATAAAGTTTTGAAAACTCACAATGTTGTGAGAAGAAACATCCATATTGAGTAAAAAACTTTTGAGGGCAATCATTAAGACCTGGAGCCAAAATTTTCTCGTTACCCTCAATTAAGTCTGGTTTTATATTGCAGGTTTTGGCATAGAGCACTCACTCATGCAACTACTGTATTTACTACAAAGAGCAAAGGGAAGGAACTTAATTTGCTCATGATGTGCTGCTATTGCATGCTGAAATTTCCATGGGTAAAGACAGAAGGTGCTACTGAGCATCACTGAATAGTTGACGTCTAGTAATTATTTTTCTCTCAGAACTGCCCTCTGAAAAAATAAACTTGGGCTTTTTATCAGAACACATATTTTATAATCTCATAAAAACCTCATCTAATCTAAAACCCCATCTACCTGGCATCATCAAAATATACTGCACTTCTGAAACGTGCGTGGGACAACAGTCATATCTTTACTGCTTTGTAGGCTTAATATATTTCTAGAGTAAAATATGAAAAAGGGGCATTTTTTGGTTTTGTGATGATATATATATATATATTTCCTTATAAGTCACTGGCATCCAGTTCCCTGCTTTTGGCTTTTTTCTTTTTTTCTTTTTCAAGCAGCACCATAGGCGCTAGGAACCAACTCCAAGTCACTCTCCCTGTTACTCACCCCTCTCTTTTCTTTACTCCCCAATTATCATCCAGGTTTTTCTTTTTAGCTAGTGATCTCTAATAGGCCTCCTACCTGAGATATATTCTCTTTAATAGCTGCACAGTGGGATTAGCTGAATACTGCACACACCTCAAGATCACAGATTATATTAATAGAACCATCTGGCTTCCCTAATGTATGTAATGTATACAATAAATCCCGATTCCAGATTCACCCTGGAACAGAAACCTGTCCTGCCCAGCGCAATCCATCCCTACAGCACTGACGCATGTTCCCAGTCCTGTGTAAATAACGGGTGCAGCACAGACGGGCAGGCGTGTGTGCAGCTCCCTCCCTGCCTGCAGCATGGGCTGCAGCCTGCTCACACTGCCAGCCCACCCCACCCCACCCCACCCCACGTGTGGTTCTGAGCCCAGACCCGGTTCCAGGAACACCTCCTGGCTCGCTGGCTCTCTGCATCCAAGGAGGAATTGCAGAGCGGAGCGGGGTGGGGGTTACCTTCCAAGTTAACATACAGTTTTGAAATCCCAGAGGCTATCATTCCAAAATTTGTGATGTTTTGTCTACTCCGGTGATTTAAGGTTTGTCAGAAAATGTCAGAGAGGCCACGAGGCCAAGGGCTTCCTGATGACTGAGGATTTTCTTTCACATGACCTTCCTGAAGTTGATTTTGGGCTCCAGACAGTGCTGCCTTCAGCTCTGACAGGGGCCGGCTGGCAGCAGATTCATGGGGATCTCTGGGGCATTCTGGCATTTTTAAACTGAGTCGAGGCTGTAATACCTCCTAATCATCCCGAATATTATTTCACTCGTAATCGTCTTACAGGCGGGACATAAATGCCGGCCTTTCAGTTTGCAGTTCATTTTGTTAGCAGGAAAAGAAAGAGTATGTGCCCAAAGGTATGCAAACAATTAAAACCAATCCTGATTCACATGAATAAAACCGTACGTAGAGTATTTTTAATTTCACATACGATCTTACCCGTGTGCTTTCAACGGGGAATCGTTACACACTGAGAGGAGCAGGACTGGGAGAAAAGTGTCAAAGCTGTGCCTGTAGGCTTGTGAATGTTTCCACAAACAGCAAGTAAAGAGCTCACTCACTAGGACATGTGGGTTTCACACTATTTAGGAAGCTCTTAGCTATTAAAAAAGATCATAAATCTCAAATGTGCACCCATTTTAGCATCACTCATTGCTCAGCCAAACGGCTGTAACCAGTCCCCTCCGCCCGCGCCGGTCTGCGGAGCTGCCCGGCCCCGCCAGCCGAGCCGGCGCTGTGGAAGTGCAGCTCCAGGTGAGCAGCCACCTGCACAGCACCCCGAGAAAGGGGAATCACGCGAGGCTGAGAGAGCGGGGACCCCGCTGTCCTGGGGATCCTCAGCAGCAGCGCACGAGCTCTTTTGAGCCGCTTACAAAAAGAGGAACGGGATGAATGGCTTGAGCAGCCAGCTAATGAATTCCCGCTCCTGCCCTAATGAGATGAGGCTGCTCTGATGCTGAAATATGACTCTGACACTTATTATAAATTACTAGTGGAGTGGTTTTGGCTTTCTTCCCCCTCAAGCAGCCCACTGGCCGGGCACAGGGGTCAAACAAGACAGTAATTTGGACTTGACTCTACTACTCACACTTCCTGTTCAGAGAGGCAGCAGATCCCGACTCAAACCCACGCGAGGAGGTTGGTTTTGTTGAGGGAACAGCCTCCTGCTTCCTCGCTTCCAAAATAGCCTGGTTGGTTTGTTAATAACTTGAGGCCACCATAAAGTCTGTGTGTTTGTGTTGGAGATACATTACACACAGACAAGGTGACCTCTCATAACTGTCTATGCCTGAAGTTAAACGGACACTTGTAAGAGCTATTGTTCAACAGAGACGCTGGTCATTTGGAGCAGCGTGTACAAACAGCTCAGCAATGCATTGCAGACACTTCCCTCTCAGCTACAGCCATTCACTTCTTCAAGAAAATAAGACAGCAGGTTGTAAATTAGAGCTAAAAGAAGAAATCAACGTCACTGCTCCCTGGTTTACACTGGTGGCTGCAGCGATTTCAGTATGAACTCACCTAGAGTGGAAGGGAGGAAAAGGACCAACTTCATTTACAAAAAGGTCTTATTTGGAATTGCACCAGACGTTCACACTGCAGCCATGCTTTGCATTTACTTGCCAGCAGAGAACATGGGACTCTCATTAACCACCCTGATCATCTGTACTACTGGACATGGAGACCTGTGTGGAGCCACGCTGCTCACATCCTGTTGTGATGCACACGGCTGCAGTTGACTCAACAGACTAGACATAGGGAGAGAAGGAACTTAACCACTGCTAGTCATCTTAACTTGGTCTAATTTATGGATTCAAAACCCCCAGAGACCTCTTTATGGAATCATTTGTCGTGCACACACACACTATACAATCAAGCCCAAATATCTGTATCACAGAAATTAAATGTACAATGTTTTTCCTGCAAAATAATTTAACCATCATTTTCTTCGCTGACTTTTCTGTGCCAGCCTCACACCTTTTTTTTACTTTACATGCTTCATTTCAGCAAAATCAAGGATGCAAACTTCTTAGAAGTACTTAGTTTCCATGGAAACCTAAGCTGACCGCAACATTATTGTTCTCAAGAGGGAACTGACTTTACTATATGTTCATTCACTGAATTAATGGACTCCTGGTTCTTTTATTAGCAGCTCTCTAACAATGGAAAGAGAGAAATGTTATAAAAAAGACTCTCAGACAACTGTCCACTCTTTTGTCCAGGGCTTATTGGAATGACGCAAGTCTATTCAAGAAAAGATTATAAAAATCAACTCAAAGCTGCCTGTGTTTGTGGCAGCTAAACATACCTTTATTTCATAAAGATACCACCTATAAAACAAGCAAATTAAAGCTCTTTCTGAAATAGTTACTGGGAGGCAGCGATCGTGGTGAAACTGGACTTGAGCTCTGGTAACTGGGAACGGTCACACCCTCGCGCGGGGTTTTGTGAGGCATCATGAACCCCCGCCTCGGCCGCTGAGCAGCGCTGCCTTCGAGCTCTCAGGAGTCTGGTACATTTTACAAGAACATGCTCTCCTTTCTGAGCTAGATTTAAGCATCAAAAAGCAGGTGGTATTTTTAAAATAATTCAGTCTGGTTAGTAGAGTAAATTCTCAGTAAGTATGAAGGCTGTTTTATCACCAGTAAAACTCGTGGTTTGATTCTTCAATGTACAGAACTGAAAGAGGAAGGAGCATCACTGAAATTTGGATTGTTAAATCTCTGCCAACAGTTTTAGAACACCTTTTATTAAATATAGATAATAAATATATTTGTAATATATAGTAAATGCAGAAAGTAAAATGTATTTTGTGCAAAGTGCTGCAAATCCAAGAACTTTAAACACCTCAAGTTAAAATCTCTGGGTCAATCTCTCTCTGCACATATAATATTATGACAGACTGTGCTCAGGCCTGAGGGTGCACGGCCCAGCTAGTAATTGCTCCACAAAAGACAGTTAACAGTTCCCTTGCTCTTCTCTAACTACCTTCCTGACTGCTTATTGAAGTCTGATTTCTTACTCCTCTGGGTCATCATTCATCAGTCCTACAGATCCCACTGGGAGAGACCGACCAGACCTTTCCATATCCCTTGTTGCCAGAGGCCATTTCTGACGGCCCATGATATAGAAAATGTCTTCACAGCA
Source organism: Caprimulgus europaeus (assembly GCA_907165065.1). Next base: position 1,195,566 of record OU015546.1, read on the forward strand.
ATCCAGTGGGACAAACTATGGTTATAATACCCAAATAATCATTTTGCAAATTATCATAATTATCAATCAATCATCTTGTGTGAACAATGTGTTTCTGAAGTATCAGATGGTTCCTGTGACCTGTAGCATTTTGTAAATCATAATAAACCTGGAGAGATTTATGGCCCTATCCCGCTTTGCATCTGCAGCGACAGAACATCAGCTGGTTTTTACTTCTGTTTTAGGAATAAAAGCTTTCCATCTACCTAGGTTTCTTGCTTACTACTTGATGCTTTCCAAGAGGTCAAGATTTCTAATCTCACCCAGTTTTCTCACAGTAACTTTATTTTTTACAAAAAATCTATGTGATTTGGGAGTAGAGAATAAATTACTGTGCTGCATAAATTACTCTTAGTTTAAGAGAGTCATTGGCATCACATTACCAGCTTCCAGGATTTTGCAGTGGAGGTTTGAAGTCAGCCAAGGTTGGGTAAAAACTGGGTTCTGCTGTCGGTTTTTGTTGTTGGGTTTTGCACAATACCAGATTGAATCCAACTCTTTTGAAGCTGATAGCATCTCCCGCTCCCTGTGTAGCACATTCTTGTTAATGGATAAATTCAAGCTCTCCAGAAAGTCAAAGAATAAATTTAAAGCCTTTTGCCAAATGCCTATCCTATTGGATTTTGATAAGACGGCTATTGAGCTTTAATAATGTCTTCTATCCTTTTTCAGCTGGCCCTTAACATGTCTCTTTATTTGTCCCTAAAGCCTCTTCAGCGATGCCTTTTTATTACAAGCCTCTCAGCTTGCTCTCAAGGGAGACAGGGTCGACAAGAGTGATAGATAGATAACTCTATAGATTATCTCCCACAGATGTTTTCTCTCCAGTAGCCCCTCAGGCTATTCCCTCTAAGTAAACAGAAACTAAATAGAGAGTCTACTGAAGAGAGAAGTCCCTGAGGTCTCTTGTCACCACAGTCAGAAAAACAGCCCATCCAGAGGAGGTTGGCTAGGAGCTCTATACACAGAGCCTCCCCCAATATGATTCTCAAACCACCATCCAAAGTGACTTTTAAAGGCAGGATAAATACACCTAGCATCACTCCTTGGAAAAAAAAGCTGTCTGTAAAGGACACTGGCCTTGTTTCCTGCCGGAGGAAGTCTACATCTTTCATCTCCCTCTCAAAGTTAAATCAAAATGACAATGAAGATACTGATAACAAGCCATTTTCTCAATGTATTAAATGCAGTGGTGAAGCTTAGAAAATTCAGAGCAAGAGAACATGTGAGCTGCTCTCTAAGCAAAATAAACAGATGCCTGGGGAAAGAAAAGGCATTTGGGAATATGGGACAATATACCCACAGGTATAACTTACAGATTTGTGCACATCTCTGAATGTATGCATTCAGTTCACTAAAAAAAGTGACTCTCCTAGCTCAGCATTCCTTTCACAATCCATTATTTAAAGTGAAACAAACAGGACGAGGAGCTGATGTGTATTTGTGCAAGTTAAACCAAGTATCAGCAAGCAAAGCAGATACAAGGAGAACTTGGTAGGAGTACACCACATTTTAGTCTATGGCACAACATTTCCAGATCTGGAAGAATGATCCTGGATACAGATCCTTTAATAATTTTGCTAGAAACTTTAATTCTTGTGAGACAACTCCTATCAAACCTTTCAGCTTTCTGGCGTTAGTGGTCCCAGCAGAAATAACAGTAACACAAACTGAAAAATACTGGGCACAGTGGGAAAATACTTCTTATGCTGCTCCAAGCCAAAAGAGTCTGCTTTGCTATTCAGTGTAACAGTGGCTGCTCTGCTACATCTTCAGACCTTCGCTGCCTTGCAGTTGATGAAAAGTTACGTAAGAGCATTTTTTTCTGGCAGCTTGACAGCAGCAATAATCCTGGGGTCAGTTTTTAAGCAGAGATTGCTTCCTGTGCGCCCTCCTCTACCCCTCCCTGCAGTCACGCTTCCCTTCCCTGCTCCATTTTTTTACTGTTTTTCCCAGATCTTCCCTGCATCCTAGAGATTTTTTTTCTCTTTCTAGTCCTTGTTACTACCAAATTCTGAACCTGTGACCCAGCAAATGAGCCACTGAAAATTCTGGTCCCTCTGTTTGGCTCTGACTTCCTTTCCTCCCAGTTTAAATCAGCCCACCCACTACAGCCACATTTGTCTTCAGTCACCTTCGCGCCACTAACGCATCTCTGAAGGAACAGGAATAAATTGAAGTCAAATCTCAACTATTGTGTCTTCAGGGATATGACAACTGAATGATTTAGAGAGGGTGGAAAAGGAAATCTTCTCCCAAGAAGGTTTTGTACCACTAGAGCAAAATGCTCGAGTACTACTTACAAACAATTTTAAGATAGCACCAAAAATTGCACGGAATGATTTTTCATTCTTTATTTTTAATTCTCTTCTGACTGAAAGCTGTCTAGCAGTAGTCTTTTCACAAGCCATAAAGTTTAGACTTGAACTCTTTACCTTACTGCTTTGACCTTTTTTACCCTAGCTGTAAAACCCTACTGCCCATCCTTCAATAAATTTATCACCTCATAAACTCCCACTAGTGCTTCTCTACAATGCATTTAAAAGACAGAAGTGGAAGGCCAGTCCCCCCCTTGTCAAATATCATAATTGTCCAGTTTTATACATTCTGTACAGGAAAATATTTAAGGGGACAGTATTTTTCACAGACCTGTAGTTTTTGCAACATTCTCCTTTGAAATGACAGTAATGACGTTTGAATACAGAACCATGTACTGAGCACATAAAGCTGCCAGCCTGGTGTTTCCTTCTACCCTTGTTTCACACAAAGCCTGCGCTCTTTAGGGTAACGCAGATCCTGCGAGGTAGGGATGTCACATTTATTTGTGATACTGTAAGTAAAGACTGAGAAAGAAAGAGCTGAGCAGCCCTGAGCCATGGAGAATTCACTCCATCCTTGTGATAAGTGCGTTGTGATAATAAGAACCTGCCACCTTGTCACCACGTCTGTTCAGACAAAAGGATCCCACAGAGGCAGAGACAAGCACCAAATGAGTTATGGAGATGAACAAGGTAAAAAGTTCAGCGGTGTTGCGATAGGTCCTCCGCAAGGTCACTGGATGGTCAAGGGACGTTTCATACTGGTAGCCTGGCTTGCTGAAATAAAAGCTGATTTTTCTCGAGACGGTAAGAATAGAACGGTCCACACCAGACATGTGTCTAAACATCTTATCCCAAACTAACTTTGGAGCCTGACAAGTATTGTATTTCACTTTGTTTGGCAGAGTGAAACAAGTGTTTCCTTTTACCTCTCAGAGTTCAGAAACAGCATTGAAGCTCTCCTAAACGGATGAGTAAAAATGGCAGTTGCTGCAAGTTCCAATTTAAACTATTTTCCACTTTCACAAACTCATATTTTATGAACAGGACTGTGAATACCCATTATAAGACAATTGTATCTGAAGAGAATTACAGCTAGCTCGTGATTTCAACAGGACACACTACCCCCAGCCAGCCAGAGAGGCTACAGCCAAACATGACTTGTACCACTTCAGTAAAGCCCTTAACCCAAAGATAGCTGTGGAAAAACGGCATTTTGGTGTTACTGAGAAGAGCCCCACCCAAAACAGCAGCCTGGCTACCGAAATATGCAGTGTTGAAGCTGCCTCACAGCTACTATGAAGAAATTTATACAGCTGGGCTGTATTTGGAACACATTTTTCTCTGGTCAGTATTATAGTTTAAGCATCACAAGGTGATGAAAAGCACCAGTAATACATCATATGAGTTAAATTTTATCCTTTCATATATTTATCCCTTTTTCCTTGGACTTCACATAAGCCACATTTACATGGTGAAGTGACCTCTAAAAATTTAGCAGTTTTAACAAAGGACCAACATTTTCTTTTACTGGAAAAGAGGTAAATGAGGTTTTTCAGTTTGGACTGGTAGCTGTTTATATTGTAGCAGAATCAAGGAACACTTCCAACTATTATTTTCTTATTCATAAATACTGGAATCCCAAAAAGACAGACAAATACGCCAATAGAACCACAAGACTTACTCCAAAAAGCAGCAGCAAATATTGGAAAACTTTTACAACACTATTGCGATACACACCTTTGTTCCAGAGTAAGGAGAGAAAAGCACTCAGGTGTATTTCAAAGCCAGACACTAAAAGAAGCTGTGTGAGATTGATCCATGTCCTACCTTTTTTATATTGCCATCTTGGGAGGTCACCTCGGGATCAGTCAGTATTTGCTAAGAAAAACAAAAGAGAAAGAAAAATTAAGTTGATTTGCAATTAAGAATGTTATAAAATAATAAAGATTGTTGTTGTTGTTATTTTTAAAGGCCAAAACTCTCAAGTGCAGCAGAGTGACACAGGCATTTTGGAAGTTAGATGGAAGGCTCACACCAGAACCACTATTATGTTCTCACAAACATTTTAAGGTTTTCTGTAGTTTCTAGCAATAATTTCTTTACATGTGGCTGACAAGAACACATCTTTCTTCCCCAAATGGCAGGTGATGCAGAATATGGGCACCAAGAGGATGGAGACCTGTGGGCATGTCAAAAGCTCTCCTCTCCTGTACCCAGGCACTCAACCAGGAACTTCACAACTCACCAGGAGCTGCACCCCAGGATGTCTGAGGTTAAACACACACTCAAGTGCCAGGGTGGCTCAAGGTACTTGGGACTTCCAGACCCAGGCAATGTATTTTGGCTACCAAAGAGCAGCAGAAAAAAGCTTCAAGGAACAGAGATCAAAATGCAAGGAAACTCAAGATACAGTAAGAATGGAAAGGAATAAATTGCAAAGAAACCTTATTAGAGAGAGAGAAAAACAACCAAACAAGGATGCTCTCCTGCGTTTCAGCAGCTGAAGATCTGGCACAAAACTTGGACCCCTCTGAGCGTGCCCAGGTGAGACTGACCCATTCACAAATTTCAATTGGCAAATATTTCCAAGCTCAGCTGTAATAACAACCTGTCATATTGTAAACAGTGAGGATCCTCAACCATCCTGTACTTTACAACAGCTCTAACAGATACTGAAACTGTGGTTTAGAAAGTAGCTGAAAGCAAATAGGACTGAGAGGTGAATACCAGAGCAATAAAAATCCGTGTGCTCCTGCACTTGTGTGTGCACATGCTGGAATCTCACCCTGAAGGACTGGAAGTCAGCTGTTTATCACACCCAGTTAGAATGCTGGGGAACTGCTGACTGCTCTACTCACAGCTCCTGCTGCTCGCACCGGGAGCCAGCGACCCTCAAAAGCCTTGTGAGAATCAGGCCATGAAACTTTCAGAGCTGTAATATAAATATGCCTGTGCTAAAGGACTTAAAAGCCTTCATGGAACACTGCTGCTTCCAAATGAAGACACTTAACTCTATTATATGCAAAAAAAATAATCTTTAAATACAATTGGTGAAGTATGTGCATGCAGAGTGCATAATCCACCCATCCAACATGACCATAAACGTAGAAAGGAAAAAAAAAATTAAAATGAAGTGCAAATTGGGCTGTGGTATAGTCCTGTATAAACAGGCTTAAGAGTCAGGAATTCCTGAGTCTGAATCTAAATGCCAACACAAGCTTCCTTTTGTTGGTTTGGATAGATCTGCGCTCAAGGGGTAAGTTCTGTTTCTCAGATTTTTAATTTTTTTTCCCTTCAATTCACAGCAGATCCCAAATTTCAAAATTATTAGAGAATTTCTGTAAAAAGTATTTCCCATATGTTAAAAAATGGTACTTCTACAGAAAGCATCAGTGGCTGTTTATCCAGCTGTTCATTCAGAGTGTTTCAAAATGGCTGAGTCTTGACAAGGTGAAATATTTTTTCAGTTTCCTTCTATTACAGAACTTCTGGGGAAACACACCCCGAGGCCAGGAAGAATTTTAGTGTCAATGGAACCCTCTCCAAACTCAAACTATCAGAACATTTACATGTGGGAAAAGGTCTTTTAGCAGTAGTGGGAGATTAGGAACAGCTTTTAGGTGATATTTTCCATCCTTCCTTTACAGCAGACTTTAAAGAAGAAAGATGATTATGTCCAAAATGCAAGAGTGTGGGACCCAGTCCTGCCACAGCCTCTCTGCATCAGCCTGGACGTGGCCCATAACCCCCGGGTCCCAAATCTCCTGTTTGCCCGCGTGAGAACAGCCTGAAATCCTGTTGGCTTTTGCGGGGTGTGGTTGTACCGCCCGCGTGCAGGGGACAGAACCCCAACCCTCCTGCTGCCAAACCACTGCCAGGGCTCTGACAGAGCCTGCAGGAACCTTCCTGGCTGTGGAGGAAATTCCACAAGTCTTCTGCATTCCCAGTTTGGAATGAAAACTGACAGGAGCTTTCTAGAGGGATGGAAATGCAAGAGTCAGGTCAAGTAGGTCTGCACACCGTGAGCTCCGCGGGGCAAGGACTGTCCTGTGAGATCCCTGCAGCAAAGGGACTGGAGGGCTGCAGTACCACCATGTAAACAGGACCTCCTAATTAAGTGAGAAAGGGGGAAAGAGGGAAAGTTAGTACCAGATGCGATGTTTATTAATAAGAATAACAAAAGATACTTTGAAAATCTCCTCATTGGGTAATTTTAGCTCAGGCTGGACTTCATCTTACACGAATGCCCTAAGACTAAATATAGTGCTTGACGTGTCCAGTGGGCTGCGCTTTCACAGTTAACACAGATGTTCCTAAATGTACTCAAAATTTACACCATATGCTTTTTCTATCAACTGATATGTTGATTTTAGGCAAAGGAAAGACAACATGTCAGCAGCAGCCACGTCAGAATGACCTGTGCTTCAGGAATCGGGCTGGAGGTGTATCTCCTCCGACTGCTGCTGAATTTCACCGAGTTTCATTTCCTGGACCCAGGGAACTGGTGGCAACAGAATCCTGCCTTAGTTACATTAGTCAGGGATGTGCTATAATTTTTGCAAAGCCTCCTGAATGTATACTAAACATGTCAAGTAACACCATGTGATTCTTTTTGAAAAACAGTTTACAAGCTGGCATTCTCCAGCTGCAGTTAACTCTAATTTGATTACATTAGCGAGACAGATCACAATGAGCTTATGTAAATAGTAACGTTATCCATTCATTCCCTGAGCTCAGATAAACTGTCATTTAAAAAAAAAAAACAACAAAAAACCAAAACCCACCCCACCAAACTCAAATAGGCATGGCTTGATGCAGTCAGCAAACTACAGCAAAGATGACAGCCTAGAACCTGCCCCTGCTGCATCACTGTCTGTCTTGATTTTTTAAGAAGTATTTTCATGTCTGTTCTGCGTTGGAAACAGAAGAGAATGACCAGGAATTCCACAGAATTCTGCATGCAGATAATAGCACTTTTTTCAACAATTTGTTCTCCATTATCATCCCATTCTTCAGCCAGACCTCGATCTATCACCACTGAAGGCAGTAAGACTTAAAGTTAAGCAAGCACCTCAGTGTTTGAGGCAGTGCCCAGGTCTCTGCTCTCACAGCCTGCACTTCCCGAGCCATCCTGCTCTGTGCCCGCCCCGTGCAGCCCCTGCAGCACTCATCCCTGCTCAGCCCACGTCAGCGTGACGGGGACATCACTTCCAGGCTGGGAACCCAGGCTGTGCCACTCGCGCCGTCTCAAACCCGCCTCTTCTTCAGGGAACACCGTGTAACCAGATCATTAAAAGAACGATCTTGAAAACACTTATTGTGCCTTAAATTAGCTAAGGGACTCTGATCCTTACTTGCACACGAGTTCACATTAATACTTGAGATAAAATCACAGATTATGTCCCTACTGTGCCTAGTTTGCTGTTGGTAATAAGTAAGTTGACCTGAGATGTGATGACTCTGCTGTCTGCATGGTCACCCAGGGCAGAAGTGAACAACATGACATGCAGAGCAAACACTTCCTTCCAGCCAGCTCATGATGGGCTTTCAAAAATGCCTCAGCTGTGCTACTGAGAAACATTCCTACCAGCACAGCCAGCCTACCTGATCCTGTGCATCCTAATCCCCACCGCTATCTGCCACCTCCAGGAAGGGGTCTCCAAGGAGGTAAAACCACCTGACCAGCTGCCACCCATGGAAAACACAACAAGAAAAACTCCAGCAAACTGCAGTGAGCTCATTGGCAGGCCACCAGCGTGGTCTTCATCTGAGACAAGAAGCATTTACCTGCAATGCACGTGTATTTTCTGTAAGATCTGAGATGCTGGGATGAAAAATGAGCTAGATAAGCCACGTCACTCGTCTGTGTCACGTTACCTGAGCTGCGCGTGCGGAGGTTGCAACGCCAGACTAAGAATAAGAGCTGAGCAAGGAGATAACTAACCCTTCCCAGAATTATCTGAGGATCTTTCCACTGTTGAGTTGAGGCTGAGAACAGGATTCTGTGATTTCTGTGGAGCCACCTCTCCCGTCCGACACACACAGAGCGGCTCAAGTGTTCACACGCTTCCCCCGCTTTCTGCGCCTCCACTCCAGCTTGGCTCGGAAGGGAACACTGTTCTTAAGCTACAAATCTTTTCTTCATAAATTCCATTAATTATTGCTTTTAAAGTTTTATCCTGCAAAGTCCTGAGAGCGCTGGCCCTGACCCAGACAGGTATTTAAGAGAGTAGTATCAGTGAAATTAACAGAAACAGAAATGTTCACGTACATAAGTGCTTTTCTGGACGGAGGCCAGGAGCACAAAGCACCTCGTGGGACACAGCCCTCCAGCACCGAGGATCAAAGCTCCCCTCAGGTATCCGTGATGTTCCCACCTCCAGATGCTCTGCCCTGTGCTGCAGCACCTCGCTCTCCACAGGAGAACCCGCAGTGTTCCAGACACTCCCCTCCAGCAGTGCCAGCCAGGTTCCAGTTGGGATTTGGGGGGGTTCGGTATGAAAAAATGGATCTTTTCAGCTGGCTGCTGGTCCATGTTGGCTCACGTGGCTCTAACGCACACAGAGGCTCTTTACAACTTGATGCCAGTCTCTATCTGGCTTTAGAAAATATCACAGTAACATTCTCACCCCCTGGTGCCCAAGGACAATTTTACAAAAAAGAAAAACCACAAAAACCAACCAAAACACCAACAAAAAAACCCACAAAAAACCCCAAATCAAAACAAAGCAAAAAAGTGCACATGAAATATTTTTCATGGTTACTATTTGCCTCAGCCATGAAAAGCCATTACTCATTATATTGACAAATGCTGCTGCAGAGTAACGAGCTAATCAGCTCTACCATTAGCAGCTCTGCAGCCTGCAAGCAGCCAGTGCACAAGCAGGAAAGGGTTTGTTTGTTTATTTCTTAACAATTTGCCAATTTTGAAGTGAAACCAAAAAGCTGATTTGTGCAAAATGTAACGCTGCCACAACAGCTGCTGCTTTTCCAGTTCTTCCATGAAGTTTGGATTATACATAAGAGCCTTTCACTGTATATAGCCAGGTTATCAAAACCACTCCCGCTCCGCAGCAGCTCCTTCTAGCACAGTCTAGATCCATCAGTAACCACATAGAACATGATCCCAGATACCACAGAACCAGTACAAAATCTGTTCCACTAATTTGCAAACAATCATTACATAAATATAAAAAATTAAACAATAAATTCTGAAAACTCTGAACTCTCTGTTGCAGAAAAATATCTACTTGAAAAGCCTATAAATTCAGGTCCAAAGACTGAGTTGCCTGAAGTTAAATGGTAAATCAGGGGCAAAATTCTCAACCTTTTGCCCTCACTAACAGCCTGTGGAGCCTCCAAACTGAATAAACCAGAATAACTAATAATCTGATCTACTGTCACCAAAGCTACCAAGTCTGGACATACAAATGGAACTACCACTTCTCTTCTCTGTGTGAATGTTATACGATGGCCAACCAGTGCTTGAGGCAAAAGGCATTAATGGTGTTAACCCAGTTTGTGATGTTACTTGAGTGCTGGCAGGGCTTCATATTAATTTTGATCCAGATGCTTTCTGTGTAAGCATTTTCACCTGTAGTTTGCATATCTGTTTCCACCTTCCAGCCCTAAGAGACACTCCTCATCTGAGCTTCCTGAAGTGCCTGCACGTCAGCTAACAGCCCTACAACAGCCAAGTCACAGAGCTGATGCTCCTTCAGAGTAAAGCCAGAGGAAGAAGGAACCCACAGAAAACCATTTCAGCACTTATGAACTTTTTCTATTAGCCATATTTTTAAAATACAGGGATTTTATATCATTTTCTGGCCAACAAATGACCAAAATTTTACATTTTCTATAATAAGTAAACTTGTGAAGCCCTGTTAACTTGAGGAAATTTTCAATATCCTGCTTTGGGAATTTGAAATGAATGCACCTGGAATTAAGAAGAAAGAGGAAAGTTCTTGTCTGAGAGGAAGAATTTCCCTTCCTGGCTGGTGAGTGAAGGAGGATGAACAGCACTACTCTGACTGGCAAGAAACAAGCCAAGGGCTGAAAAGACCATAAAGAATAAACCAACCATTCACTGCTAAGGGCAACCCCAGCACAACTGGGAACACTGTAGAGCAGCCAAACGGTGGTTTGTGGACCAGTAACAGCCTGCAAAGCCCTGGTATGCACTCCACAGACCATTTTATAACCATTTATTTTTCAGTTGAAAGTCTGCTGCGTGAAAAATGTTCAAAATTAGGAGGGATCCGTGACCCAAACTTCCTGGTAATCTGCTGCTGGGAACACCTCTGCACTTGCTCATGCCTTATGTCCTCTATGGCTTTACAGAGGAATTTTTCCTGTTTGCCAACTTTTCAGGAGAACAAAATGCAGTTTACAGAGGTGAATCATTACAGGTTATTCCAAAGGGTGTTCAAAAGAAAGGAACATCCCAGGACACACAAAAGAAACTTCTATGCATCCAGAAAGGTGCAGGAAAATGTCAGGGGTAGTTAACGTTAAGAAAAACGAGTGTCAAGCATTAAGAACGTGTTTAAGAATAAAGACTAAGAAAGACAAGAAACATGCAATTTACATCCATGGTATCACAGCTTCTGCATCACTTTTTAATGACACAACTCTGCCATGACATTGAGATCGAGTTCAACTGCAAATACCAGGAAGCTAAACAGAATCTAATGGAGAGCATTTGTAATAACTTCAATAAGCTGAGGACTTGAGACCTTCAGCCAAGACAAATAAGAGAGGGTACTGATTAGTAAATGTCACCATTTCTCTTGCCAAGCACTCAGGGACTGGTGATAGGAGAGTATTAAATATAATCTCGCAGTCTTTAGGGGCTCTTTGATTTTATATTGCATTCTTATCAGGTTCTTAAAGTCCAGTGTTAATGAGCACGAGAAACGCACTTGATAGTTTGGCAGTTTTGCTAAAAGAGAATTCATTCACTCCATGTGCTCCTGGATCCAAGTGAGAGATGCATTTCCCTTTCGTGCAGTGCCACACCTAACCTCCCTCCATTCTCCTTCCCCATGTCAGCAATCCAACGTCACCTTTAGCAACCAACTATTTACTGGGACTTCTGGAAGAAAGTCGGTTTTACCAGCTACAGAGAATGAGATCTTTAAGGACCCTGGAGCAGAGATTAAACACTCACACAGTAAGTACACACCCACTGCACCCCCCTTTTGCAACATAAAGAAGGGTAAGTCCCAATTAATAATGTAAGCCTATGTAAGATCTTTTGTGTAGTATTTTGGTCACTTGAAACATCTCCCAGAAAATAAATATGTGACAACACATGGCAGGGAAAAAGGTTTAAATTAATCGTGCTTTTAATTTAAAATACCCTTACAAATATTAACGTGAATTCCCTTTTTCCTGAAGGGAAATGCCATTACAATACTTAATTCTGAAAAGATGAAAGGGACACTTCTCTCTGTGTCTGGCACTGGGCAGCGTGCACAGTCTAAGGACTAAAGCAGAAGTTGTATCTGTATTTACTCAGTTTGCCCATCTGCAAACCTGGGAACACACCCAGCAGACGTATATGCTAAAAAAAATACAAGATCATCTCACACAATGGGCTTCTGAACTGGAAACCAGTTACATCCTCACTCTAAGCACAGAGAAAACAGTAGTCACATGGAAGCTTGGGGTCATCAGCTCTAAATTCCGTCTGCCACAGAACTACAGAACACAATCACTAAATGTATCTCCAGCTATTTATTATCTGAGCAAGAAATCATCTTGAAGAGTGAAGTGTGATGTTTTGGTTAACAGATAAAGCTCTGCTGTTTGCAGCAATGTAAATGGATTGGATGGTTAGCTTTACTCATATATGAGCCATCTATCTTTTGTTCTCGACCCTTTTTAGTTATAAAAATGACCTTGATATTGACAGAATAATATAAACTAGCTTCCTCTGTACTTCATATATTGATAACCTGTTTGTTAAGATGATCAGTAATAATCATAAGTAAATAAAGAGAGATCATTCATCATCTCGTAATGGCAATGCTGACCTGCACTTGCTCTGATGTACAGGGACCTCTGGCTTCAGCTGAAGAGCTCATACTCCATATTAAATCACAGGACACACTGGCACAGAAACCCACAGGAGGCAGTGTACTCGGATCTTAGTATCTAATCATACCTGTTATGACTTGGGTATCTTAGAGAACAAACTCCAAGGGAACAAGTGTATTGAAATGGATTCAACAAAGATATCCCCCGGCCCCTAGAACAATCCATTATTCAAACTCCAGTTGTTTGTACCTCCCTTTGGGTGAGGTTCATAAGCAGCTGCTAATCCACAGATTTCCCTCACTCTTGCCCCATCACTGGGGTGGCATCCATTTCCAACCCCCCTGGCAAGCCTTTCAGGAACTCCCTGCCCTCTCCCTTCAGTGGCAGAGGTTAAGTACCTTCAAACCTATATGGCAACATCAACACTATTTTTTTCTTACACAATCCTCCTCATCACAGACAGAGTCTTGCCATCAGTGCTGACACTGGCATCAATATTGTAGGCAGCAGCAAAGTCTCAGCACTTCAGTCTCTCCATGTGTACAGCTGCCAAAGAGAAGGATCAGGATTAGATGTACTAAGGTCAAAGATCTTCTTCATCAGGTCTCAAGATACAGAGCAGGGCCAGCTGGCTTTGGCTTCCCCCATCACCCTGCTGAATGATGAAGCCTCCATCCTTATTTAAATGTAATAATTACACAGTTAAGAATTTGAAAAAGAACAGAGAAAAATGACCTCACTTCATTCTCCCCCTCACAGCCTAAAAAGCCGCTGATAAGAATTATGAGTTGTTTTACCACATTTAGAGTATATAACAAATACATTTTTCCACAGGCACGCTTGCTTGTCTTGGTTCAAAAGCCAAGTCTTTTCTCTGCCCAAGTAACAGGCAGCTTTGCTGAGCTCCCTGGAAGTGTTCTAGTTCCCCACATGCGAGCATGTCAAATCACAAACATAAAAGCCAACTTGCAAGTCGCTGCATACTGAATTTGCCAAAAACCCAGCTCAATAAACTGCAGCTATATCTAGAGCTTATCCCTGTTCCATCAAAATAATGGCCTTCAGTGTAACCAGGGTAGTGCACCAGGGCTAAATAGCTGCGCTGTGACATGTAGATTTTTGATCATTAATCACACTTGAAGGAAAATAAAGCCAATATGCAACGTTCCCACCAATTTCAAAAGTCTAAAGTGGGAAATGCACTGTCTCACTTAGCAGCTTCGTTTTGCTGCTCAGTCTGTGAAAGGAACGAATGAAAACAGCAGCCTTGCTAAGAGCTGGTACGGTCCAGGGGGAGTGGAGGCTGTCTGGGAATGTGTCCCTGCCTGGCACTCAGACAGAAAGGATGGGATATGTCAATGTGATACCCATCAGCAGGATAACCTAACTGCCACTTTAACATGACAAGGTCAGAGTCAGTCAGGGTGATGCAGTGAGAAAAATGGCCCATTAAAGCCTGAGAAGAACTGGAAGAGAAACTTAAGGCTGACTATGAGATGTCTGAGTCCTATTTATCTGAGTGGAAGATGCAGATATGAGGTGCTCCTTTGCAGGGACAATCTTTTCTGAAAGAGAAATCAGAAGGTGGTGACTGGCGTAGCCACCACGGGTGCCTGAAGGAAGTTTACATCACTTAACTCTCACTTAATTTAGCAAAATAAATCTTTGATACACAGTAGGGACAGAAAAGGGCACTTTGTCTTCCTCTATTCAGAAGTATTATTAAGCAAGTTGTACTCTCTGTAAAGAAAAGTTAATACAGAATTATCCTATGGACTAACTTCAGACATTGACACAATCGGTTTCTTTTCTAAAAAGCATAGTGGTGTTTTATCTGAACTGATAGGGGGTGCCAGGTGAGTTCCCTTTTAAGAGCTGTAGAAACAATTTCAGAGAGAACTGGATAATATTATGCTTGGAATGATAATATTGTGTTTGGAAAAGGTCAATATTTTATTTAATCAGCCAGACAGAGAGTGGGTGGCAATTTCAATGCATTTTCTTGAGACAGGAATTCAGGGAGTCCAAAGGGAAATAAGTTTCTGTTTTTTTCCTGGACTGCTGATGTCTTCCACAGGTAGGAATTTGTGTTTGGAGTGTTCAAGGCCATGATATCATAGGGCTGGGTACAGCTCCAGCGTTTCTTTGGAGAGAAGGCCATCTTGAGAGTCTAGAGCTTCACTTTGCATCTGGTTTGTAAGCCAGCTACATTTCAGGAATTGAGAAAGTGGAGAATTATAACTGCAAGCTAAAAAAAACCACCCCAAAACCTAAGGTAATCTTTAATCTTTAGAGCATCTGTATAAACAATAAATCTGAATCACTTTCCAAATCTCTGACAGCGTCTCACACGCTGTGCTGCGCACCAGGAGCTCCGCAGGCAGCGCGCAGCTCTCCCTTTCTCAAGCAGACAGAACAGTTACCCAGACATTACACTTCATGGCTACAAGACTGTGAGGTGCTTTGGTCCCATTTCTTCCCAAACAAGCTTCCTAAAACACAGGTAGTAAAAAGAATTCAGGAGTGAGAGAGAGAACTTTTGTCTATGTAGATATCTGGCGTTTGTCCCAAGTAAGCTTCTAGAAAGGATGGAACCTTAAGAGTAAATCCCTCAAAAGCCTCTCAAAAGCTTTTTAAGCAATTCCTGGGAGAGAAGACTAAAACCTCCTGGTTAGAAGTGGAAGGATGCACTGAGCCTCTCAAGAACTTAAAAGATGAAGGAATGTGAAGATTTCAGCTCATTATGATCCCTTACACTACAGATGCCACAAGCACCTCTTCCACCGAGGCCCAGGCAGCGTGTTCTGGCCAGACAGGCTCCTGCACTCTCCACACAAAGTGGGAAACATCCACCTCAGAAGCTCAAATCTGCTGCTTTTTTCTTCCAATACAGAATCAGAGAAAGACTAATCACAGCTGAAAATCTCCTCCAGTTGTTCACTACCAGAACAACAATAGATTCGACATTTGGAGCTTCTTTCAGAACAGTACCAGGAAAAAAAAAAAAAAGACTTTTTTTTTTTTTTTAATGAAAAGACTTGAAAAGCAGACACAGCCCTTGCTGTTACTAAACACTCCAAGTAAAGTTCTGAAGAAAATCTTGGGAGATCCAGCTCTGAGTATTGATTACAAGGCGTTTTTAATCTTGTGCCAAAAGGAACATTGAGGTTAAAAGATGGCTCCATACACAATCTTGCCAAATAGCATTTCTGTTTATGTCTTAAAAACTACCACCAATAGATCATAGACAAAGAAATGTCCATAATGTATCCAGATGCTGGAGATGAAATGTATTTAAGCCAATGAAGAGGGATTGATGAAGTTAAGCATTGTTTTAACTGCCAGCCCAAAGTAAATAATCACTGGTTTGAGTACAGTTAAGAGACCCTAACACCACCAAATAATCTGGATGTGCCATCAAGGAATCTGTCGCTTTGTGGGAATAACATAACAGCAGCTTAACCTTCTCATAAACTTGGTTCTTCTCTTCCTCAGCACCCCCACCCTCCTGGGACTGGGCAAGCGTAAAGCAACCACCTTGCTATTCAAGCAAGAGCCCTTGAAAACAAAAACAAGGTGAAATATCTGCTTTGACTGATGCATAATGAGCACATGATTCAAACCAACATAGACAATTCAGGTTTTTTGGAACACTTGCTCCACAACTCTACGCTTTAACAGTTTGGGGTTTGCAGATTCTTGAAAGCCTTCCAGGAGGCGGCAGGAGCAGCCGCAGCAGCGCAGCCCCGGCAGGCCGGGGGCTTTCCCAACAGGCTCACCAGGCAGATCCAGCCCACTGTGCTATCCAGACGGGACACTGGATGGTGATCTGCAGGCATTCTACACAGAGAGTCCTTCAGGTGAAAAGGAACACCCCTCCTTTACTGGAAATAAGCATGAGACACTTTGATCCCTCTACTGCTCCGAGAGCCTTCTGTCTACACAACCTGGGCAACTCTGGTGCTATTATTCACCTTTAAAGGTGCACAATGAACTGACCAGGTGAGCACAAACAATAAAACATAGCCACAGAAGGAACAATCCAGCCTGACTTTTGGTTTTCTCTTGTGCATGTATGAAAAGAGAGGCTATTCTGCAGAGGGAGATTTGTCCCTGTGGAAGTGCTGTCCTTAGTCACTGAAACAGAACACACAGAGCAGCGTTTGCAACGTTACCTCGTGAGCCGTAACACAAAAACTCCAGTTCTGTGCATTGGAGTTATATGCAGTTATTTACTTATCACAGATTTTGTGCAATTTGCTTCAATCATGAATTTGGCTGCTTTTTAAAATTTATTTTTATTTTTTTTTCCAGAATATAAAATCCTGTTCCCTGCACCCTATAATTGTGTTCCATGGCAGAACTGGTATTCATCATTGCCCCCTGTCCCCCAGCCTAAAAGATAAAACATCCGCAGGGTAATAAATGTCAAACTATGATTATTGATGCTTTCAATTAAATTGATTATCTATTTGAGGTGCACAGCATGGTGATTTATTGCTGTCTCTTTACGTTGCACTTGGCACAATGGCTTCCCTGAAAGGTGAGCATTTTGATTGTTTCAATAGATTTTCTATTAAATCTGATTTTTCAGAAGTGGCTCACAACCATCCCAGTGCTTGGTTAACTGAAATGGCACCTGACCGAGTCTGAAACACGCTACCTGGTTTATCTTCTGGAGCATGGAGGTGAGGAAGCAGTATGTGAACTGAGAAAAAAAACTTCATTTAAGTGTTAATGGAAGGACAAAATGCATCTTCAACTAACTTCCCTCATTCAAAAACTTTTATTTATGGACTATATTAGATATAAAGTGTGTGTAATCTTGAGCTCTGTTGAGTACTACCCCCCTCAAAAAAGAGATGAGATGACCTTCGACTCGTCAGTGGCATTGTGTTTTTATTAGTTTCAGATAACAGGAGCTATAAAATTCAAAGACATTTGCTCACCAATGATAATCAGCAGCTGCTTCACAAGCAGCGCTTCTGTTAGCAGCGTGGTGGTGAAGGTGACACAAGGTGACCTTTATCTGATCATTTACTTGAAGAAATGTCTTATGTGGCTGGACAACCTCGCACCCGCTTCCCCTGCTGTGGTTTCTCCAAAGCACAGTACATTTTGTTTCCATTTGTTTCAAAAAGCAAATCTGGCTTAAAAGCACACGTAGAGTCTACGCAGCAAGCTAGGCATGTTCTGTGAAATGCAGCAAATTAGCATGAGAAGATCCTAATTCTCTTAATGCACTGTTCTTGCTGTGAGGAAAAACATGTAAAATACGTAAAAGCAGGTAGACTTAGAGAATCTCAAACCCCACTGTTTTCACAGAGAAAAAAATTCAGTGCTGATAGGCCACTGACTCTGAGACAGGGACAGGGATTTTGCCATCATTTGCCATATCTGATATTTCCAAGCAATGGGGAAGCACCACGTCAGACAACCTGGTGACTGAACCTCCTGGTACCACACCACACCTGACCATTTCCCACTATTTATCGTCAGGACCAGCCAGGAAAAAAAACCAAACCTGAAGTTCAAGTGTGCCAGCAGATACATAAAATACAAAGATGAGTCTGCCTAAACAAGACCTCGTGAATTAAGTAAACTCACCAGTTGAACAGTGGGAACAGAAAAAGAGAAGGATTACTGGATTACTAGCCCAATTTTACAGACAACAGTAAGACAAGAAATTAGGTAACATGCCCAAATGACAGAGTTTCTAGCACTTAGAAATTGAGTTTCAAGCTCCTTAGACCTAATCTTAACAATAAGGCTGTCATTCCTCCTCAGATGCAAACACCTTTGACCCCAGTAAGCTCAGAATTATACACACACCAACTCAGACTTTGAAGCCTGGCTTATCTCTCAGTAGTGTAACTGTCCCCTCCACTACAACTAACAGAGCTATCCGAGTAAAATAACAAACAATCAAGGAAGAAAAAAGAAAACCAAAATCCCTACAGCTCAGATCAGAATTAACTATTTTGCATTAGCTGTGATCTACCTCCATCCTGGCAAAGCCCAAAGTGCTTTAGAGTTTCTGCATGTATTAGAAATCTACTAAATACGAACTGAAATGCGACCAGCTCCAGAGAGGAACCACAGCAAGCGCCCACCAGCCCAAAGCACACCTGCAGAAGAGGTAAGGGCAAATATTAAAGCAGCATTTCCATTTGATAGTGTTGGCTGCACATGAGAATGCAGAATGTAATAATCCAGGTTTAAATCTGGTCAGCAAACCAGGGTGAATAGCAGCTAGGAGTTTCTGAATGGAAAAGTCAGCTCTCGTACTCACGTTCACCAGAACATCGCTCTGGGGCACTGACTCGGAAGAACAAGTGACACGATTCCTGCAGCCCCCAGGTTTTTATTACAGGTCTCTTTTCAGAGTATCAGACCCACCCCTGGCTGACCTGGAAGAGCAGGTACAGGAAGTGCTCTGCACTGGGATGGCAGCAGCCAGACAAGGCTTTAGAAAAGTGGCTTGAGATCCCTGCTGCTGGAACTCGTTCCCCAGCACTGGAGGTGTGGGTCCGTCAGGGCAGGCTGTGCTGCTTTGTTCTACTGTGAAGCTCGCTGAGAAAAAAGAATATGAGAAGGACTGCAAGCAAGAGGGAATTAGGACACATTCTTCTTAAAATTAGAGATCAAGGTCAATTTGCTTAGCTGTTTCTGAACATCAAGGCTATTTCCACAAAAAAATAAATATATCTACTGTAAAGTTTATGTGGCCAGCCACTACTCTGCAGCAGAGGTTAGAAAATGTGACATCTGGTTTCCAAAGATCCCTGTGTGGCGGCGCACAGTTGTAATTACAGCAACAATTTGCAGAGAGCACGAATGTATTTTTTTGGCTCGAAGGATGGTGCTAGAAGCCTAGAAGAAAAAAAAAAGATGACCAAAAAAAACCAAAAAGGGCAGGAAACCCCATAGGATGGAAGCACCAACTTCCCTCCTCAGCACATCACAAGCTCCCAGACGCCTGGAACCAAATCCCAAGTAACCCTGTGTGGGGAGGGCTGCATCGCGCCGTGGGCACGGCCTGACAGGACGCGCCCGTTCCGAGGGAGCAGCAGTCGGAGGGGAAGGTGTTTGCACATGTGAAGCCCCTGGACAGGTTCCAGTCCTGCAGAAGCGAGGAGAACGCGCGTGCACCAGCACACAGGGGGAACACGGTGTTCAGGTTAATTCTGCCGCCGCCTCTGGCTCCTGGCACAGGGTGAATGTCCACGTCTGCACACCCCGTATCACCCCTGGCTCGTGCTTTGAGCACTCTCCTGACACAGAAACAAAAAATGACCAAGCAACTGAGGGGACTTGGTGCTTTTTAAGTCATTTGACTTGAGAAATAACCAAATTCTTTCACTCTGAAAGATTTCTGACCCACGAGTACCACTCCCATCAGCTCTGAGTGTCCACAAACGCTCTCCTCACTGCAGCAATAAGCACACGAGGTCAAGGCAAGCTGGCCCAGCAGCCTGAGGAACTCAGTCCACCACTCTTCACTCACTGCATTCCTTGGATAGCAAGATATTAATTCAATTAAAAAAATAAAAAAGGAGGAATTTTCTGAGCATTCATTGCTGCTTCCCACAAAAGTTTCTTCTTAAAATTATTTTTCATATTGTATGTGGCAAAGTTCTGCCCCAGAGAAGGCAAAGAAAATGAAAACTGAAATAGAAGTAACTGCGGTTACTTACTCATTCAGCACAGACTGTGGCTCACAGATCTTTCCACCCAGCCCCAACAAAAACTTCCTAAATCCTCCCAGAAGTTTGAATCACTCTCTCCTTTCCTTTCCTTCCTGGACTAGATGCTAGAATGTGCCTCCTCAAAGGAAACCAAGTCTTGGATTCACTGATGGGCTTGGTTTCATGCAAAAAGCACTGGAGCTCCCTGTTCTGGCAGCAAGCGTTGTGAAAAGCCCATCTCAAAAAGGAAACACAGATTTGGCCTTCCCTTCTGTAACATTCAAACCTGGAACACAAAATAAACTGCTTTTTCTCTCTCCTTCATATCAACTAAGTAGTACAGTTTTCATATCTGACCATAAATAACTGCCTGCTGGGATTCATACAAATGAAGCTGTAAACTGACTCTTAAGAATAATGATATTATTGTCATTCAGTCCTGACCAAAAGAAACCATCACATTTGTACTTCGGAGTTATCCTAAAGGCAAGGTCCCGTTTATTATTTATTTTTTAATAGGGACACATTGAAAATGTTACAGCCTTATCATGGCAGCTGTACAGAGCTATCAGGAATAGCTGTGATGGCTGGACGGGACTGTGGCACAGAGGAACCGAGTCGGCATCTGCTCTGTTTAACGCACAGGAAGCCCAGGGCAGGTTTTAAGAAGCATGCAGAGGATGTAATGGAGCCTCTAATGTGTTTAGGTTTCTCCAGCGGAATCTGGTTTTATCAGAAAACAAAGGTCCTGATGGGATTATCAGCAGAAAGAAACCCAGAACCTGTCTAGTTGGGAAAGGGCTGTGGAGATTGTTATGTCAAGGTGCAATAGCTTCCTTCCAGGCACAACTAAAAGCCTCTTCGGTAAATTAGTCTTCTCCACCAAATTAACTGCAATACTGTGTCCACATCTAAGATTTTTTAGCACAAATAAATCACTGCTTGCCTCATGCTGATTCCTTGCAGAAAGGAAAGAGAAATTAAGATGTCTGTCTAGCACACTGACCCCGCTCTACGAGAGGTACCAATACCTCAGCAAATTAAAATGTTACTTTCAAGTGGCTTATTAAGAAGCGTACCGAGTTCCTCCCTGCACACATCCGAGTGCTGCAACGCTCTGCCCAGCATGAGGAATCAAAGAAACATCTAAAGCTCACAAGCACTTCACACCTTCACTATCACTGTGCCATCTTCAGCTGGTTCGTCCCCACTACACAGAATTCGAGCAGAAGGTGGGAGCAGCGAGGGGGAAACAGGAACCAAGAGTGTAAGAAACTTTTTCACAGGCAGATAAGAAGATTGCTGCTTAGAAAGCAGTAATTATTTGTGAACTTGACCCTTGCCTCATTTGTTTTTAGCCTATGATTAAGAAAACAATTATAATTATTATTTAAATTCAAATACCAGCCTGTATAACATAAAAATGAGCCATGTCAATCTGTTTGTCTCAGCTCTGCTCGATGCAGCTGTATTACAGGAAAACATCAAGGTGAAGCCAGAAAAATCAAAGCTGGTGCCTTCTGAATCTCTCAGAGGAGATTCATTGATCACTCTTTAGTTAGTGTGGACGATTCAGATCACTAAAGTTTCATAAAATCCAGATTTACATCCTGATTAAGGTACTATAATACACAAAATAGTGTTTGGATTCAAGGGCTCTTGATGAGACCAAGAAATAAATACAACTTACACAGAACACCACAACAGTGCTGGAAAACACAGATTATTGTTGTTGTTGTTGTTTGCAGGGATGTTTCCACATCCCTGCAGACCTGCACTGTCCTTTCCCTGCTCCTTTCCAGCTCTCAAGGCCGATGCTCTTCCCGTTGTACCTATCGTACAAATCTACTCCTCTTACACAAGCAACGCGCAGGAATACTACTACTGCCATTAAAACCTACTGCTGCTGGGTGACGCTGTGTCTTGTTGAGGGGCTGAGCCTGAGCCTTTATCTCCAGCACACCCTCACCCCCAGTCCATCTATCCATGCTGTACCAAAGGGTTTCTGCTTTCAGAGACTGGCTCCCAGAACGGTTATATCAGAATACAGACTGAAATATCGCAGCCACTACAGCGATCCGGGCTCTCTCTCTGGACACGAGCAGAGGATGAGACCACGCTCCGTGTGTCTGCTGAAGACAGCCCTCCTCCCTCTCCTCTGCCGTACCCTACCATCCCCTCACCTCCCCCACGAGCACCAGCTAAAAAAGGGAAAGAATGAGAAAGTGAGTACTCTGTAGCTGGCACGGCAGACAATGTGTGTCTTGTGTGAGTAATTTAGCGCTATGGCCAGTCAATCTGGTTTCTGGGCCCGATGCCCTGACCCTCTTTAGAGCTGCTCTCTCTCTCCAGCACAGTGTGAAACATTTCCTTTCACAGCACTGACACTTTGCAGATTGAGACGTCAGGCCTGTCCAACTGCAGCAAATTAGCAATTTTTCTTTTACTAATTGGAAATAAAAATGTTTGCTAAGGGAATAATTTGTAGGAATGCAGTGTTAGGTTTCCGGCTTTTTATAAGGATGCTTTAAACTTTATACATGTGCACTTTTCTTCTGTTTTGATGCCTTGCACTGTAAATTTTAATAGGTTACTCGACTGTTAACTTTACAGTCTCAGCCTTCCAAAGGATTAAATGAAGTTTCTAATTTATCTTCCTCTCCAAGGCAGCAGGATCTTCTTAAAGCAGCGCCTGGCACATCCTGCCCGCTTCTCCGTAAGCAAAGCAAAGGAACACAAACCTCAAAGGGTTAAAAACATACATGGCTACGTGGCATCTGGATGAACCTTGGGCAGGCGATTTGTTTGCGCAGCCTTCAGTTCACAGCTCTCCCAAGTTCCCCACGAGCACGGTGGAGAGAGATGGGGAGCAGATTCAGGAATGCTTCTCAGCATTAACCTGCCACAAACGGGCACTTTCACCGGGCCCGGGCCGCGGCCCCGCGCAGCGGCTGTGCCCTGAACACAAAGCGAAACAACCGGCTCGCGTCTCTGCTGCTGAGGACGAGGGGCAAGGAGGCTCTTCTCTGACATTTTTCCAGCTTATCTGCACTAAAGCAGCTTTGCCCGTTCAATGAAGGAATATTAATGCTTTGGCCAGGCTTTGGTGGTGATGGGGTCTGGATTTTTAAACTCCTTTCACACGCAAAAGTGGAGCGGGGACAGTTTGATCTATTTGATCCTAAAAATCACTGCAGTCCAGAAATGGCATGCAAATGGCAGTCAATAAAGACTCCTTCAAATAAAAAATGTTCTTCAAGAAAGCGGGATCAGGAAAGAGCCTCTGATAATCTAGAAAAACCTGATAAGAAACCAGAAATGAAACAAAATGCCCCTTTGCTGAAATTCAATATTTTAGTTGAACGTGTCCCTGTAACGTCTTCCTGCAAACGGCGCTCAGGCGGGAGTACATTAGCTCTGATAACAATGCCAGCACATAAAGAGTTACTGTTCTTTCCCCCCACACCCCCCCATAAAGCATTTGACAGCCATGCCTAATAATTCTTTCTGGTGTGGTTTTTCTTTTTCTTGATGTCTTTATGTGAATATGAAGCCAGAGTGAAAGGCTTTGGGTGACCCCCGTGAGAGAGAAAAAGTATGAACTACAGAGAAAAAGAGTGAGATACAGACTCCCTGCCGAGACATAGGCATCTTCTCTGGCAGCTCACAACTTGGCTTCAGAGGGCCTTTGTCAAGGAAAAAGGACTCTTCTTCACTCAGGCTGTGACAATAGGTGTTTTGTCAGAGAGGGACAGGATAAAAAGCAGGGGGTGGGAGGAGAGATCATCATCGGCAAGGGGCTAGCCTTTGGGGCCTGCAGATGTTGGAAGGAGGATGATTTATTGCTCCAGTGTCCTCAGTGGCATTTGGCTACCTTCCCAGAGCCCAGTATTGGTGGCTGGGTGGGAGGAGGGAGCGCTGCACAACAAGCCATCTCCGTACCTTCTATGGGCAAAGCGTGCTGGGGGCTGCGGGGGGGGCAGGCAGCCACAACCGCCACTAAGGGCAGCCAGGACAGACCCGCACCCGCCGGACTGAGCTGTGCCCCGAAGCAGCCATGGAGGGAACAGATGATGCACCAATTCCTTCTCAAGCAAGCTCATACAAGGAACTCAAAAAGTATTTTTGATTCCTTAGGCCTGGCAGCAAAAAAGATGTGCAATGGTCACCTATAAACTACAGGCACCAACAGCCAAACAACGGGGCGCCTCTGTGCCTGGGAGAACCAGACCCAGTTAAACCAGCTTCATCCAAACTCAGAACTGAGGCCTGGGGGTGTGTTTGGGGGTGTGAGCACACAGACTGTCCCGTTACCAACCAGCACAGCCCGGGCTGCGTGCACACGGCCGTACCCCTGCCCGGTCCTTACCCCAGGGGTGAGCGGAGCCGAGGTGCAAAGCTCCCTGCTGAGGGACAAGGGGGCTCTGCCTCTGGCTGACTCATCCCAGACACTGCTTGGTTTGCTGTGTGAATGGGAGGGAGGTTTCTTTCTGATGCCGGTTTCTTTCTCAGAAACTACAGAAAGGCTTGGAAGCAGTGAAGGAGGATTTATGCAAATCAGCTGAGAAAAGGAACCAATATTTTGGATGTCTCTCCATACCCCCAAAAATCCCAGAACCGTTTGAAGTCTGCCCGCTGCTCCATATATCCAGTACACTGAAAAGTATCCCAGACCACTGAGCCAGGAAGTTCTGGACCATTTCCAAGAAAAAGGAATCACAGCCTAGCAAGAAATACACACCAAGACAGTATATTGCCAGGAGTTTGATTTAGGACTTTTGCTTCAGCTCCTTTCGTCTTTTAACATAGAGTTTTCCACTGTACTGTCTATATAAATACTGTACCCTATGGCTGACAGCCTCTCCTAGTAGATTTATCTGTTAGCAGATTTACTAAAAATGTTTTCTGTTGAAACAAGGACACATGCTTCACCTCAGCAAAAGGCAAATCCAGCATTAAAACACAAAACCAGTAAATCCCAGACAAGGTAGATGCAAAGAAAAACATTTAGAGTCATTTTGTACAGCAATTGCTAGGCAGAGAAACTAAAGAACTAGAAGACAAAATGCCAAGAGGAAAGTGACTGAAAAAGGCAGGAGAGAAAATCTGCAAAGTTCCCAAGACGAGTGGCACGCTAATAGCGCTTCACAAACCCGCTCCTGCTGCCAGGACCCAGCAGCACCTATCATGAGGGAAACCTCCAAATGCTTTCCCAAGTTCCAGACACACTTTTCTGCATGTACTCCAAACTGTTATATCCATTTACAGAAGGAAGTGAAGCATTCAGAGTATAAGTGACATGTCCAAGGTCACACACAGAGTCAACTGCAGAGTCAACAGAAGAGTAACTAGATCTTTGCTTAAAATCCCTTGGCTTTGACTGCGAGACAATGGCTCCCCCTCCCACGTAATCAACCAGTTATGGAAAGGCATAAATGCATATTTGCAGGCCTAAATATGTTCACTTGAGAATAAAAATGTTTGGATGATTATCTATAAATTTTATGACATTATCCAGACCTCTCTGGTTTGGAAGTTGGATAAAAATTTGATGAATTACAAGAGAGACAAATGTTACAAGAGAAGCTTTGCTTTGACTATTTCTCTTGGTCTCTGCAAAAAAAAGTAAAAATTGCAGAGATCCACCAAAAGAACATAATCCCCACAGATCAGAGTTCTCCAAAACCTCTCAAGTTATTATTGTTAATATTAGACTGTTTATCACTATTGGCATTTAATATTCTACTCATCATCTTGCCACAAACTGAGGTTTTCTAAAGTTAAGGCAGTGACCACAAAGTCTGAGTGAAAAAGTCTAAAAGGCAAAAGAAATGTCATCTGGACTTCCAGACTGTCAGGTCTCGTCTCACGTTTGCTGGTTAAAATATTAATGCTACTCTATGAGTAAGTCTTACAAAGCTTGCACATCTTAGGAGCTGTAATTAAAATAACCGAGTTGCCTTTTTCCCCCTCATTTCCATTTTTTGTGACTGAGGCTGTACGTGTTCACGTCCGTCCCGACTCCCCCCATGTGAGTGCAGCAGATCCTGCGCTGCGCGGTGTCGCGCTCGCCGGCTCCTGCAGGACGTCACGGTACTGGAAGTAGAATATGTGTCAAAGTACCCTGCAAGGGAGCACGCTGCTAAAAGCTGCCTTTGTCTATTTTTTTTATTTTTTTTTTTTTTTTCAATAGGCAGTGTTTGGACTATGACATGGATAATGCTGCATCTTGAATGCTCTGCAACAAATTGCCACATCAGCACTAAATACCTCCACTTAATTTTTCATTTGGATACGATGAAACATTTTTTCCCATGGAAGGAAAAGTCTGGTCTTTGTGATCGTGGCACTGCCAGCCCAAGTTACAGTAAAGGTTAATCACAAACAAGAGACAAGTAAAGTAGACAAAGAGCATCATACACTTCACTTTTCAATGGATGTTTTCATAAATGTATGAATAATTTAAATTATCATTGCCGAGTATTTATTCGAGTGTTTCAGGGGAAAAAAATGCCTCCTCTTTTTTTTTTTCCCCCCTCCTTGATTCTTTTCATTTCTGTCTCATCTCTTTTATGTGCTGCATCGGCTGTTTTCTTGCCATCTGAATCAGTTTTTTGGAACAATGGGATGTATGAGGGCTGAGGGGGCAGTTGAAGAATACAGCCCTTGTTGTACACTCTGTGACTTGACATTGATTAATGAGGGTGCGGACATGGGCAGAATTTGATAGAGAGAGAAGGGGAAATTGGAGGACCTGAGGGCACCAGAAGGAGGAGGGCAAGGAGATGACAGAGAGAAGAGCAGAGCGATGCCAGTGACTCGGCGCAGCATGGGGGAACAGCGAGCGGCGGAAGTCACACCACTCGGGGCCATCTACCCTGAAAGGTCCACAAGAGCCGGAGAGACTCCTGGTGCCATGGGAAAGAGCCAACAGTGACAGTGGGGCACTCCAGAGAGCACCACACCTCCCTCCAGGTCTATCCTGCGCCTCAAGACCCGCTGTGTCGATAAAACCCCTTCCTTTGTGTGAACATTTGCCCCCAAAGACATCGGCAGAGAGAGCGCTGCTGCTGCCTCTGTTCTCTCACACACCTCGGCCTCCACCCTGCGCCGTGACTTTCAAAGCCTGGACACACTGCGGTTCGTACCCTGCTCTGCAGGACTCTGAACCACGCACAGCCGAGCTTACAAAGAACATTCACATCGCGGCTGCCTGGGTGCTCGGGGAGGGTTTGGTTGGTACTGCTCCGGAGAGAGAAGAGAGTTTTCCAAACCCTATGATTTCTGTACATTGTCTTTTATTTCCTCATGTGAATAAATCAAAAGTACTGATGCTGGTCAGAAAAAAGTAATGCTCATACACTGAAAAGTCAGAACAGCTTTTGGTTGGCTGGAAGTTTGGGGAATGTGGTGTGGCTTTTTAATTTTTATTTATTTGTTTGTTTTTTAAGAAACCCACTTCAGGCCTACTATGTATTTAATCAGTTGATGAAGTTGTAGGAGAACAACATGTCTGGGTGGTTCAGTTTTAATGAAGCCTGAAGCACACAGTCACCAGGTTTTCTTTAGTTGCATTAAATTGGAAAAAAAAAAAGTTTATAATAGAAAGATTCAAAAAGAACAATGAAAAATCACTGCAATCCCTTAATACTGCATAATTTTTTGTATACAGAAATCTTTAGATTTCTTTGATAATGTAGCAGACAAAAGCACTTACATGTGATTAAACAGAATTTGAAATTTATTGCTTCAAACTTAGTATCACTCTTACCTGGTTTTTCCCTGAAGCACCAGTTCACTCGTTCTTTATCATGTATGTTCAACACCACTAAGAAAAAGCTTAAGTCTAAGCAACAAAAACCCTACGTGTAGGATACATCGGATTGAACAGTTCCACAAGTGATGTGTAACATTTCTAGAAGGAGGGAGGTATGAAAGGACTGGTTTGAGCACGTGGAGACCTTCTCATTTAGCCTCAAACTACAAGAATGCAGAGCAGCGATTGTCCTCGGGCGTGACAAAAGAACAAAGCTGGAGAACAAACCTGACGCCTCTGCTCAGCGCCTCAGAGCCAGGGCTGGCTCCTCACGCCAGGCACAGCATCGCCCGCACGAACGGGCTGGGCACAGCATCGCCCGCACGAACGGGCTGGGCACAGCATCGCCCGCACGAACGGGCTGGGCACAGCATCGCCCGCACGAACGGGCTGGGCACAGCATCGCCCGCACGAACGGGCTGCGGCTCCGCTTCGTGGAACTGCAATTGCAGAGGAGTTGGCAATAATATCCTGAGTAAAATCAAGGAATTCCTCACAGCGCTAAATAACCTGAATAAACTATAAGGTGGCAAATAAGAAACGCCAGGCACGTCATCTGGCCTAGGACTACAGACAGACAGGGGACATGTGAGCCCTGAGGTGACACTGCAGTGGGCCCACGGTCACGTCTCTGCAAAAGGACCTGCTGCTGCTCAGGATCACAGTCCCTAGAGAGGCTGGCCAAGGAGCCCGAGGAGGAAGGGTCAACAGCCACGACTCTTCCCCACCCTGCTCCAGGATTGACCAGGGGTCTTTCCTGCTCCCAGTTTGCCGCTGTGCTGAGCTGTGCACCACTGACCCGGGCACTGCACGTGGCGAGACGTTGATGATCAGGATAAACAAGAGGAGCGTATCAAGGCAGCGCAAGACACAGCAGACAGCTGTCACACGTCTCCTTCTAGCACGTGGAAGACAGATGAAGTGTTTGCTTATTCTGCTGTTCCAAGGTGCAACTGAAGAGCACTCACTTCAACCAGGAACTCTTACACACGTCTTGTTGGATCCTGCCCTCTGCACACAAAGATCAAGCTGGTGGCTCAGACAGGACTGAAACAGTCACCAAAGTGCTCAAAAACCATCAGAAAGCTTTGCACCGATCTGTGGGATGCTCAGCTCCCTCGAAAGGGCTCCACCAAACAAGGTGATGCACCGAGAACACAGGAGCCACCACGTGAAAACCTGCTGCTGTAGGAGTGAAACACAACACATTTCGTACAGCAGCAAAGACAGGGCCCACAGCGCGGCTTGGAATTATTACAGTGAAAAACGCCAGCAGCAGGATCTTACAAGTCAGAAATCTCTGCAGAAACCACTCTTGATGAAACCTGGAAACAAAGCTGCAGCTTCAGTAATTTCAGCCAGAGAGAGAACCCACCCCAAAACAGCAACAGCCCAGTTCTCAGACTCAAATTCAAATTGTTTGCCTTTCTCCACCGCCCCAGATAAATTCTGTATCTGCCAGACTACGACTGTTCATGTGCTAATCTGACTCAGCTCTCATTCACGGCTCTTCTCTTTTGCATAAAACATTAAATGTCCATTTAAGGGGACAGTTGTCCCTACACCCTCTGTGAGAGCTCTCACTACCAGCCCACAGGCCACTCTAAGCGGGTCTCATCTCCCCCTGACGTGTGGGAGAGCGGGAGATCCTGGTTTTGCTGGCGTGTCTGTAAAGGGAACACAGAAGTTTCGCAGACGAGTACAGAATCCCCCGGCTCTCATCTGCCGTGACCACCACCAGCCAGCCACCAGCTTTCCTGTCTCACCAAAGAGCAACACCACCATACTACACGTGGTTATCGGTCATCACTTGGCTGTTAGATGCACACAACCTCTTGGAGCACCAGGGATTTCTGCCTGCAGAGACAAAAACAGCCCCCGGTCCCCGAACATCTGGCTGTGCACAGCGTCTTAAAGACTTTTTCACTGCGGCAGAGTCTTCCAGCGTTTCCCTTTCTCTCCCTCCTCTCCACATCCAAGACAAGCAGTCCAGTGATCACCTGCAATGGCAGCCACAGAGGGTGACCTGAGCCCTAGAGCTACTGCTGGAACAAATGAGAGAGCTTAACTAGAGCAAGACTGGCATAAAAAGGAAAGAGAAAAAAAGAGAGGAACAAAGATTCCGTCCAATTTGCTCTTTTCGGCATTGTAAGAACTGGCCTGTTTCCCAGTATATCACTCTGCCATTGAATAAGGTCAATTGCAGAGCAGTTCTTCAGTCATCCTGATGGGTTTTCATGAGAAAGTGAATGGAGTGCAAATTAGCCAAAGTCGTCACAAGCTTTTTTACTGTCACTCTAAGCCTGACAGTCCAAAGGAAAATGAGGATTAATAAATCTAACGAACTTTCTCTATTATCCGAGCCAGGTTAGGAAACTATTTATTGTCTCTCTTTTTCTGTGTTTCATCCATTTTGCCTACTGTGGTGAAGCATTTCAAGAAGAAAGAAACAACAGACGCATGCACACACACGCTTGCACGCACACACAGAGCTTAACCTCTCCAAAGCTGCTCCCCAGAGCCAGAGACACACCAGGAAATAAAGGCACTGGCACCAGGCAGGCACATAAAGACTTTACAATAATCCTGCCCCGTACACACCGGATAGTTTTATTCGAACCCTTACAGCTGCTGATTGCTATTAAGCATTATGTGTTCAATGTGCTAAACATACACAGTTTATGGGAGAAAGAATAATGACTGCTAGCAAGTCTTAAAAATTACCTTTTTTTTAAGAGCAAAAAAATTGTTTCAAGTTAAGGGGGACTTTTTTTTAACAATTATATCCACATGTGTGAAGCAGATTTTATTGTAGTTTCAGATTTATTATCTTTTTTTAATAGAATAAGGCATTTCAGTAGCTACTGGGCTAGAATGCAAATCTTTACTCATTTATTAAAATCATTTGTATTTGGGTAGCTTTTGGAAAACTAACTTAACTAGGAGAGAACTGCCTGGAACATTCTCAGAGACCAGGAGGTCACACCAAGCCTATCGCAGACGTGATGCAAAAGCCCTCCAGGAACCACTGAGCCATTTTTGTTTGTGAGGTTTAAGTAGACGTGTACGTACATACATGTATATGTACATCTGTATGTCCAGCATAATGCAAACCTGTCCAGCTTCACAGCTGTGGAGTGTTAGCCCATGCCATTTGTAACACACTGATTATCACAGTAGTTTCCAATCCAGAATCACAAAGTCCTGCAAAACTTTCAGGAAGCAGGCCCCGTGCTGCCTGAAAATACCTGTCTGTGTTTGCAGAATGCAGCTTTTCAGCACCAATTAAGACATTTCACATCTGTGGTAAAACAGGTGGGGAAAAGGAGACAAAGATCAGTCACTTGCTAACGTCCTTGGAAAGAAATCAGGACAACTGGCTCCTACTGTAACCTTAACCAAAAGTGATCAAACTCCTGATTCCTGAGGACAACAAACACACTGATGGTGGAAGCAAAATAGACTATAAATAAAAGCTGGCACCAGTATTCAAATAAAAACACTCCTAGTATTATGAGTAAGGACAACGATAATAAGAGAACATTGAACTAGTCACACAAAATCAACAACTTTTTTTTTAGATTAAAATGCTGAACATCAACACCAGCTACAGTCTAAAAAGATGCCATTTTTCATCTTCCTTCTGGGTAACCATGAAAAATGTTATTTCAGATCTTGCTTCTTGCCTTTCTCTTGGTCCTGACGATAAGCGTATTCCTCTCATCACAATCTGCTAAACATCTTTCATTAATAAGAAGGAAAAAGGTCAAAGGAGAAAATGCAAGTTTTCATTCTGGAAGCTACTAAAAAATTGCTTTAATTTCTTCCATATTTCTTTGAGATAATAAAAATTGTAGCAAAAAAAAAAATCATTAAACACACAGTTGGGGACATGTTCACGGGTGCAGTGGGTAACAAACCAGTTTAAAGTGAAGTCAAAGAGTTTGTTTCAACACTTTGTTTTCACCTTTTATGTGGAGACACTTATCAGAATGAGTTCCCCCTGAGGAAGCTCATGCTCCAATCTGACTTAACCAAAGAAAAACTGTTTAGCATTCAAAGCAATCTGGGCTTTGTGGAGATTTCCCTTCTCCTACTTTTACAGTCACTTGCCATTCCATTTAATAAGAGAGAAAACTTTCCTGACCATCTAAATTATGCCATTCAAGATATTAAGGAAAACACACATACCCCAAAGTAAAGGTAAAATTATGCTGCAATCATCAAATCAGCCTTCTCTTCTTTATCCCATCTGTGCATTCTCTGTGCAAACGCTCGAGTATTGGTTGGAAAGCTACACGAGCAGCACAGTCCTACCTGCTTGCCACTTAAATTGCTGGTATTTTAATCTCATCAAAGAACCTGAGGGGTTTTTCCTGCTGTTTTGACTTTGCTGTCTCTTAGTCTTGTCACATTCACTAGTTTTGAATAAGTGCAGAACTTGCATTTACAGAATTTGCAATTGGCAAGATTGTTTAAGTGATTTATCAAATACTTTGATTGAACACTTATTGCTGTTCCAGGTCTGAATCTCATTTGAATTGACTGAGCTTGACATAAGCCTTTAGAGTGAGCAGAGAAATGAGTCCGGGCTGTGGCAGGTACGGCACGAGGGGAAGGAAAAGTTCCTCCTCCAGCTGGAATGACACAGTGACAACGCCAGCCAGGTAATCTCTCCCTTATTAAGCATTTCATGTCTGATAAAACCAGCACACCAGCAGTGAGCCAGGCTTCCCTTCTCTGGTTAACCACCCAGCACAATGTCTCTGCAGGTAGGTTCACAATTCACAGAGCATCCACCGTCAGCCACGTTTCTAAACCAGAAACTCAGCATTATCTGTCCGTGGAGCTAAAGGGGCTGCAGCTGTGGTGTGTTCTGCACAGCCAGGGACCACCTTTGGTACCAGTTTTGCTGAAGTTCATGAGATTTTACAGGGCTTTACCAAACCACCTAACAGTTCTCCTTGCATGTTCAACGCTTTACACTTCATCAAGGTCCAATTTGAAATTAACTATTAGGATATAAAATTCATGCAAAAAAGGGGCTTCCCTATCATTAACTTAAAGTAGAGCAAACACAGCCTCCAAGAACATTTGCTGTTGGCCATATCACTTTCAATAGTATAACCATCTAGAAACAAAACAGAAATTAATAAAAGTACCCAAATGCTACAATAAAGCTCTTCAAAAGTAACAAGTAGACATCAGCCAAAGCCAGAGTGGATTCCAAGCACCCAGGATTCTGAGGTGATCAGATATAGAGTCTTCACCATTAATAGCAAGCAGCAAAGACAGAATAAATGAAGAGAATTTGTTTCATTTCATAAGAGATTAAAGTTACATGCTTTTGCAGCACAATGCTTGGGAGTCTTTCTTCCTAAATCTGTTGTCTTTCAGGCTCATGGCATTTTCAATGCTTCCTCCAAACTCATGTGGGATAATGCACTTCCAGAAAGTAGTCTCTAGGTATGCACATTCTTAAAATCAACCACTCAACATGCATCCAAATAAAAGTGAGCTTTCCTACCCATTCTCCCCAAGAAAGGAAGCTCTGAGGCCTTTTATGCATTGTGAATGGCCCACCTAATTTAGACTGAATTATACCCTAACCTTCATTTCCCCTTTACTTCTTTGCTCCATTCAGCAGTTTCTGACTTCAGCTAATTCACTAACAATCCCAGCTGGTCCTTCCCAGCTCCCAGTTCTTTAGCACATTGTCCAAGGAAACTATGTGCTCCCATCTACACTGGTATTCCACTCTCCAATTAACCTACTGCTGAGAGGCTTTACCCCTTTCCACCATCCATTCCTCTGCACATACATTTTTTTTTTTAACCTTTTATTTCTTGAATTAAAGTTTAGAAGATCCCCTCCAGGTGAGAAGGTGTTAAATTTATTTGCTAAAAGTGGTGCTGGTGACACAGGAAGACATAACACACCATCAGTCGATACCTATGAAAAAATAATCTGGCTGATCTAGAATGAATTTTAAAGCCAAGTATGAAGGTGCAGATGTTTTAGATACAAGGAAACAAATAACAAAAGCATTTCACCACTTGGTGTAGGACAGGCACATGCTTGTTCTGATTCCTGAAGCCAGGCAGAGTGCCGGAGGTCAGCCAGAGGTATGGGATCTACAGTAGCGCTGCTAAAGACACGTCGAGGGATTTTCTATCCTCATGATTTAAAAACAACCACTTTTCTGCCATAGGTTCTAACTTTGACAACAACAAAATGAATGCTTGTACCCATGCAAGCACGTGCTCTTTCCTGTGAAAGCTTCCCCATGTCTGCAGGAGATACACCCAAACACGTCCCTGTTTCAGATCTGTTTCACCGGTACTTCAGCATTCTGTTCTGCCTAACCAGGGACACCGATGGTCCCAGTGACTGGCTGCCTGATCACCACTCACCTCCTTGCACAAACAGAATAAACCAGGCTAGAAATAGCTCTGCTATCTTGGGATAAAAACCAAGGCTGCAACATCTTGAAGTTGCCCCTCCAAGGACTACACAAGGATACACAGAAAATTCCCACAGCAGCCGCTAACAACCTCCCTTGGTTCAGACCAGGGACCTGTCCCTGCTGTGGTGAGTGTCTGCACAGCCCCTGCTGATGAGTGTTCTCCTTTTTACCTAAACTGGGGGGTTATTCCCAACCCTCTGTTCTGGGTACACTGGGACCACATTCTAAAAGACCTGAACTTCAACGTATCCTTCCCAAGAGCCATTTAACGTGTTGTTTTCTGACACAATGCCAAGTGTCTTCTCTCCAGGTTCAATGGCCAGGTCTCATTGTTGACAAGATCCCAGATAAAACAAAGATAGTGAAAATGTAATTGATGGCTATTAAACACCTACCTCCCCCAGTTCCCTCCTCCTTCCACATTTGCTTAGAACCAAGTGAGCATGATAGCAGCACCCTGCTCAGAAAGTGGTTTTCAGAATCAGGCAGTGAGAAAGTCAATATGGAGCAGAGTGTCCATTTGTTTTGATTTATCTCACTAACTCCAATTGACAGTTAATTCATCAGAGTAGGAAAATGCCAGTCTAGTGAAAACACAACTCATGAAGTAGAGAGAACAGAGTGGAAAATGTAGCATGTGGATAATACAGGTAATAAATTAAAGGATACAGGATCAGTATTTTATCATTCACATTCTGAATTTGCTATATTCCTACTCTTGCCAGTTACAGCTCATAGTAAGCAGTAAATTCACACATGCATTTATTGATGTACATCACACACACAAGCCCCTTACAAAATAAAGCAACTTTGAAAAACAGGAAAGACAAGAAAAGAAGCCACTTGGCTCAAATTTCTAAATCTGAAATTTCCAGCAGATTACTACAAAACCTTGTCATAAACTGCAGGCAAGATACGAATTCATACTGTGAATGTTGGCTTGGATCTAAAAATCTACCAAAATAATAAAGAGTTGAAAGTGAGATCTGCAGTAGGAACACAAGCACAGCACTGCCAGAGAGCAGGGACTGGAACATGGAAGGGGAGATTTACATCCCTGTCCGGCTGCAAGAAATGCCCCGAGCAGAGCAAAGCTCTGCCCAGCCCAGGGCCTTACTGGCCCTGCCTCCAAGTACTCTCCTCTTAGTGGCTCCTCTCCAAACAGCAAACCCAGACTTTCTAGTTCTTCCTCCTAGAACTGCTCCTCACTCCTCTTGGAAATTTTAGTTGCCCTCTACTATTCTTTCTCCAACTCTGCTCTACCTCTCCTCACACCAGAGCTGCAAGACAGGAGCACACCAAGGTCTCGACAGCAGCACAATGATGTCCTCTGCCTTCTCCTCAGCATCCTCCCTGGTAAGCCCAGTGCACTGCTGGCTGTTTTTGGCTGCCCTGCACAGAGCCAATGGTTTCGGAGGTCTGTCAGCAGACTGCAAACGCTCTTCCCTGAGTTCTGTCTGACCGCTTGAAGTTCAGCACTGCACAGACACAGCTTAGATTATTCTCCCTGGATACCCTAAATTACATGACCTTACATTTATCCAGACAGAAGTAACCTGCAATCATCTTTGCCCACTCTCCTTGTTTTGCAGGGTTACTGCCACTTCAGTCAGCACCACCCTTGATGCTGAACCTGTGTCTGTAAAGCACTGCGAGTCCACTCAGCGGCAAAACCCAATTTCTGCTCCAAACAGACAACTCGACAAGAATCTGGACTTCCTGGTTTGGTTTTGATTTGGGTTTTTTTGTGTTTGTTTTTTATTATTTGTTTGTTTGTTTTTAATCATGCTTGTATGGTTATTAAAACCTAAGCACAGCTGCAGTGGACTATAAGAAATTAAGTTTCTTTCTGTCCATTTCCCAGGAAACTGGACAAGAGCCAAAAATAATCTGTCCTGTTTAAAGTAAGTATCTACATTTTGCCTCAACAACTCTCCAGAAAGGCAGTGTGTTTTTATCTCCCTTCCACACTGCTGAAATTCATTCTGGAGATGGTATAAGCACTTATCAATAGCAAAAGATACTTAACTGCCTGCTTTTGGGCTCCAGCCGTGTTCCTCGGCTGACGGCAGGAGATGCACACGCAGTAACACAGCACTGGTAATGACCACCAGTACCAACAGCAAAGGCTACGGCACTGGAGCTGTGTTTAATTCTTCCCTTGCAAAAGCTTTCAAGTCAACTCAATTAAAGTAATCCACCACAATGATTCAAGTTTTACAGAGCAGGACTTCCCTCCCTCAGCTGAGCAGCTTGTGATTTAACAGTAGTCCCATCCCTCAGTAGTAGTCCCCCCAACAGCAGCCAAGTTGTTAAACAACCCTTTCTGTCATTACAGGAAAGATGAAGAAAGGTAAAAGGTAAAAGCATTAAAAAGGTATCTGATGTTTTAGTCCTAGGGGTGGAACCACTCAGTTCCAGTAAAGCTAAGGACAGCTGCCTGTGCTGCACAGACAGGACATTCACCCAAACTACAGCTGACAACTCTCCCCTCCTTTGAGAGACCGATATTGACTCCCCTCCTCACAGCAAGTCCTTGGGACTACGGCTGTTGTTGGCTAAAAGTGGATCTTTTATTTCCTATTGCGCTCTTTGACACTTGTCAAGTTCACTCTAAAAAATTTCAGTTCTTGCAGCATTAACATCATGCTCCCAATAAAACTTCTGCTGATCTGCACAAAAACACTTCTTTTAGTACAAACATACATAATCTGGTTTTAAAAAATTGCTTTGAAACAATAAATTTGATGTAAACTTGCAAGAAGCCCTCGTTAACAGCTCTGCACAGGCTGGTGCTGTGAGGCAGCGCTTGGCACAGCCCGTACCCCCTCCCTGCACCCCTCGGGGACAGACTGGGCCACCCTCCATGGAATGGCCAGCAGAGCCGGGAACTCAGTTACTGCTCAGCCCTGCCACTTTCTGACTCCAAGACAGGAGGTTTCTCCAGTTCCCCACATCACTCCTTTTCCAAACATTTGGCTCTGGTGACTCCCCCACCCCCCGTCCCTTCCCTTTCCCTTACTCCAAGTTTAAGGCAGTTCACCACTTACGGTCATTTACAGCTTACGTCTCAGTAAATCCAGAAGGTGTCTGATGAAAAAGAGGGACTAGCCAAGCATCTTAATCCCCCTGTTCATTCATGCTCTCTGTAATGTTCTTTCAGGCCTCTGCTGAGAGACTAGGCTGAAATGAAGGCTGATAAATTAGTCTGGAGGGAAACAAGGCAGATTCTGCTTGTAAAAGGTCATTCCAACTTTGTTCTGGGTGAGGGTTTATCTTGACTGCAGCTGCGACAGACAATGGCCGGGGCCTAAACGGCAGAAATCCTAGCTCTGCTCGTGAAATTACTGTGCTGATAAGGTAGAATGGACTTCAGTGAGATCTAAATGGGAAAAGGGAGGTGGGGGACAAGGGTGAAATGTAGGTATTTTTGAACATGATTGAACAGGGATGACACAATAAGATGTACAATTAAAGCCACGACTTGCCCAGGCAGTATCTGAAAGTGAAGAAACATACTGCTCG
This sequence comes from Caprimulgus europaeus, assembly GCA_907165065.1. Next base: position 1,233,462 of record OU015546.1, read on the forward strand.
CTAATCAGATCAAAAGGAAGAAAAGACCCACTTGTGTGTGCTGAACAAACCACCTCCGTACAAACCCAGGCACCAGCGGGCTGAATGCAGCAGCTTCTGTACCAGAAAGGTTATGAAACACATTCAACACAAAGCTGGTTCTTGAGGATCAGGGCTTCTGGATGACAGCATCACCCACTATACATTACATGGCCTCCAGGACACGCTGGAGATCTTCACCAGCAACATAGAGCCAAGAGCAGAGTATCTGGGTGAGATACTCTGCACTGAAAAGCACTTCAGTTTTTAAGCACATTTTGTGCCTTTCTGGGGCAAAGTGATGGCAAGTTCTGACGAACCGCTCTCTGCTTCCCGACGTGTACACACACCGCCTCTCCCGCGAGAGACGCCTCTCCTTTATTTGCACACCCCACCTGAATGTGCACGTCTGATCAGTGCAAACACGTTCAGTGGTCAGGGCACACTGTCACCACTCTGGAACCCTGTCACACTAACCAGCCTCCACTCAGGCCTGGGCCTCAGACCATCTCGTTATCTGTTTGCTCTCAGAGAGGACAGAGAGAACCAGGAAGTGAAGAGACACGCACAGATGAGTCGAGGTGGATATTTTACACAGACACTTTGCAAAGCAGCTGGCCTGAGTCACCACTTGAGAAACAACATGCATGATTAGTAATAAAATCTCCAGAGACAGCCCTATGCACAGAAATGCTCCTTCCACTCTGGCCAGTCCCCCACCTTGTCTGACCATAGACCTCCTCCTGCAGATGCGCTTCTTCCATTCATGTTTCTAAAAGTGACTCAAACTTCTCTTCACACCTTCCTTGGATAAACAGCCCGTGCTTTTCAAAGCTGTAAACTTTCAGTACAAAGACTGCCTCATTTTGTACAGGTTCCAGTACTTTGCTGTGATGGAACACACAAAAAGAGGACAGGATGAATAATTAAATGATACATTAACAAGTGAAGAACACAGACCTGCCTATGTCTCACTGTTGCAGAAAGAGCAACAGACCCAACTTTTCATTTTCACCTCTGTAGACAACAACATAACCTTCCTGCATTTCCAGGGCCAAATAAGAAGCAATCAAAGTGCCAAAATGTGTGAAGTGCTAAATCCCACAAAGTAAGAGTCAGTCCATTTAGCAGCTCTCCAGATCTGCGGTGCTGCTCCATATTTGCTATGGGAAGAGGAGGACGGTGCCAAATTATGCAGAGAATGTGATTTCCCCTTTCCCTAAAAGTAATTAACATAACATTTTACTCTGGACAATTCACTGCTCTTACTTCTTGTATTAGACAGACTGAGGTAAAGAAATTTAATGTAAAACCTTCAGACATCACGATTAACCAGGAACTCAAATGAGGTTCACCAAAAGGTTTGCTAATGTCACAAACCTTTGGAGTCTAAACACAGCTCTAAGTATTTAAGCCTTGACTCAAGGTTGAGTAATGACTTTCTCTAATGTCTCACCACGAGGTTACTGGAACTCGGGAGCAGGGATAGGCTACACAGGAAAAGGACCCCAGAAAATAACACCTAAAACACTCAACCAGCCCAGCTGCCTCAGCCAGCAAGGGACAGCACAGGTGAGGTGTGGGGACCCTACCTGCAGCAGCTCCGACCTCGGCAGACAGTTCCCAGGTTCACCAGATAACCTGGGCACGTTCCTGCATCGCTGGCCCATGCTGGAGCCCTCGGTACCACACTGTCACACCTACATTACCTACCAGTGAGTAGCAGGACTGTCTCCAACAGCAAACTCATCCCCATTTACCATCTAGAAGCAGCCCAAGAACTGCAGTTACTCTGCACTGCTTCCCCCTTCTGAAACTGCAACTGAAAGAGCCCACAGAGCGATGCCTCCTTTACAGTCCCGTGTATATTTATGGTTTAACTCTAACTTATTGATCATTTCCTTTACAAAAGCCAACTGTGTTCCAATGCTCCATCAGCAGTGGACAAAATAACCTCCTACAAAGGCTAACATTCCAGAGGAAGAAGTAGTGTCCTGTATTCTGCAAGGCTTTTGACAACAAAAATAGCTATTTTTCAAACCCTGTGGTTCACCATTGGGCTATTCATGGGATTTTCTTTTCCTCTTTTTTTTCTTTCCCCCTCTTTTTTTTTTTTTGAAGTGTGGATGATAAAATACTGTTTCAGAACCTGGTATTCATGGATGTCTCTCAAAGACGAAAAGAAAATATTTATTTGCTTTTTCTGCTTGTGAATCAGAAGGTTCTATTTAAAGAAAGTGCCCTCTGCCGGAGTGCTCATGAGTTATTACCCCTTATGGAAATAAAGGAGAAATATCAGGAGGTATTCTTAGTCATTCCCTTCCCCTGTCTCTTCTTTTTTTCTCCTAATTCCTTATATACCCATGTTTTAGAGAAGTGCCTAAGATAGAGCAAGATATCTTGGCATTCTTGGGCCGAAAAAAGACTTCCTCTTTAACCCTGCCATCGAAGCATGTGGTGAAACATCAGAGACTGGCACCAATGTCACCCATTTCACTTGGGTGTCCTAAGGTGCATTTCCCATTTTCATCCAGGGTTTAATTAATACATTACCCTCCCCAGCAGATGTAGTTGCAGAGAATGGGATTTGGCCTTTGACACAAGCAGCAGCTCCCCCACACCCCTCCCTGCTTTTGCTCTGTGACTTCTTTTCCTAACTCAGAACCAGCAGTGCGTGCCCACTGGCACGTCTTTAATACCAGGCATAGGAAACAGTCAAACAACTGACAGGGCCTGGAAGCCGACTCGTCCCCTTCCTCATGATGGTCTCCTGCCACCAGAACAAAGGCCACTTACTGTGGAGAAAGTTAAGTGGTGATGTTCTCACCACCGCTGTTCTCTGGAACGGGGACAGTATTTAGCACGTGCACAGCTGAACAGCTTTACTGGCCCAAAATCGCACAGTATTCAGAATATTTAGAGTTCAGAAAGTTCTTTTTCCTCCTTGAGGTTAATTTTGTTTCAATTATGTCCCAGGTTTCAGTCTAAAGAAGAAGTTTCTCTGCAGTTTACTGATGTCTGTAGATCACATTCTAACTACGGGTGCCTGTGAGCGACTGCCAGTGGCTGAGGGGCTGCCTGGGAAGCCCCAGAGCGCCCACAGGTTCCGTTTCCCTTGTGAGCCTGTGGATCCTGTCTTTTCCAGAATTATTCCAGCCAGAGAAACCTTTGAGGAATTGTGAATTAACTCCGCATGGGAAGTGTTTTCTGCACAGGTAACACGCTCCACCTGGGGAACGGCCAGGAACAACCATTCCTCAGCCATGGCCAAGACTTTCCCTGCTTACAGTCTTCTTCCTATTTTAATATTTTCAGGCTCAAGGAAATATGATATAATTATCCTCTCAGCAATGCAGGCCAGTCATGTGAAGTGAATTTTCCTTGGCACTTACGAGTATTTCTAAAAAACAAAACCAAAAATAAACACAAAAGACCCCCTCACACCAAAATTTAAATATTCTGTTTTGTGGGAACAGGGAGGTTGAACTGCTATGAATCATGGACACTATAAAGCACATTCAAAACCAGCAGAGTTTGCCACTGGCACAGGTGTGAAGCCAAGAGTGCCTGCTGCATCCTTAGCTTATTTTTTCTATAGTTATTTGACTTTCATGGGACAACTTCTATCTTCACCCTAAAAAGTATTAGAGGAAAGCACTTGTTTTTCACACATAAAGCAGCAGCTTGCCTCTTACACTTCAGTGTAAGCCTCTTGGGTTTCAGCAGATAATCTCTCCTAAAACATAAATGAAAATAAAGGAACTAATAACTATATTTTATTAATGGTATTTACTCTGTGAAGCAAACTGAGTTAAGAGCATATTTGATTGCTTTCAAATTCCCTAGAATTCAGTTGCTAAATTTCCCTCTGGGATGTGATTCTCATTCTTCTCTCAATTAGCAAAATAAACAGTGCTATGATAAATATCATTATTTACTCAACAAACTGATCAAAATCATTATGCAATTTTAAATTAATTTTTTTTTAGGTCCCAAAGGCAATACAGTGCAAACACGCTGTGATTTATTTGGGGTACTCTGAGTGGTATGTTCTGTGTCAGCAGGCAGGGAGTAATAGGATCAGGAGAGCAGAGCAGAAATGCAATCACGTCACACTAAATAATCACGAGGCTTTTAGTTTGGGTGGTGTCTTTTAAGGAGAAAAGGTAGATAAACATGATCAGCACAGCAGTGTCAGGGAATGAGGCTCGGAAGGAAAACACTCAGCACACCATCCCATACAGGCACTGGCTGAATCATCTCTGCGAGGGGGCGGGGGCCGGAAGAACCACACATCTCGTTTATTTGTATGAAGTGAGCATGAATCACCCACTGCCACCCCGTGTTAAAGAAGCCCCTGAACAACAGGTGTGCTTTCATTTAAAGAATGTTTCTTAAAACTTATTCCACAAAGCAAATGTTGGAGGACAAACACAAAGAAACCAGATAGTAAGGATAAAGTAGGACATGTATTCACCCAGCCTTAACCCAGTCCCTCCTGTACAGCTCAAAGGAAAAACAGCTATCATAAAAATTATGTATCTTGTTTTCAAGACATGGCAAACAAGACACTGCATTCCATATTCCCTATCATGTTTTAGACTGTTAGGGGAAATAATGAGGAAAGATAAAAGCTTCAGCAAACATCAATCCTCTTTTACCTCCAGTTCAAGTACAGCAGTAATATCTCCACCAGCCAGCACTGAGGAGTTGTGTGTGAGAAGCCTCACAACAGATTCAACTTTCAAGTCACTGCAGGGCAAAACTACAAGTTACAGAGAAGTATTGTTAAAAAATGTCAGAGTGCACGAGGAACACTTCTCATGGGACACTACAAAGACAAGATTTGTTAGATTCATCACTCTTGTGAGAAACAACAGAGAGGCAAAAGCAGTCAACAAGTTAGAGGGTGACAAAAACCTCCTCTTTTCTTTTTTTTCTCCTGCTGTCAATTCTCTGCCTACTCAATTTTATTAACAGAGGAAGGAAACATATCCTAAGTGACAATTCTCTAGCACAAGTGACATCATGTAAGGCTGCCTAGAGCATCTCTTTAAGGCTTTTCCAACCTTGCACTCGAAGGAAACCGCTCAGAAACCACCACACAGGCAGAGACTGTATTTATGACATGAACTCCTGTTGAGCACGTGAAGGTATCTGCCTATGTTGTCCCCAGGTGAGATGATGAAGGTACTCAGTGGCTAAAACCACACTTCTGAACTTTCTTTACACACACTGGGAAGTGGAAAACTTCCAGAGGTATCTGCAAGTCCAAGTAAAGTCAAAAGAGATAGATAGTGTCAGGGTGGGTCTGAGACAGTGTCTGAGGACACCTGATGGAGGACGCACAGTCCTTCCCCTCAGGTGTGCAATGTACCTGCTCAACCAGAGAACAAAGCACTGCGGCTGGGACGTGAGAAGTATCACACAGAGAGAAAGTTTGTTCAATTGCACCACAAAAATAAACAGTATCACAAAGTCAACGTAGACTCAAGCTAACAGATAGGGCTTATATCAGGCCTGGCATTCGGTGCAGAAAGGATACAGGGAACATTTCTTCAAAACATGAGTGTCAATACCAACGGTTATCAGAAACAGAAAACACAAGGACAAAGTTTTGCCAAGGTCATAGGAAAAAAAAAATCTGCATTACTGTAATTTTGTCTGACTTCTAGCAGCCAAGGAACATATCCAAAAAAAATCATCTTAAAAAGAAAAAAAAAAGACACCCCTATAAATTCTAAGTTCAGAAAAAGATAATTCACCTTTCTGCAGAGCCACTTCCACACTGCAGCCTACAAATAATCACACTGTGTATTCCTGGAGGAAAACTGCTTAGCCTCAGAGAGACCTTAGTGTGAGCAGCACCTTGGGTCATCTCAACCTGCCTCACACCCACAGCCTCCCTGCAACAGACAAGCATTTCCAGTATATTAACAGGGATTTTTTTTTTCCCAAAATCCCCCATGTTTTGAAGCTAACACAGTAATGCTAATCAAACATTCTGCACTGACAGGCACTAGAAGAGCAGCCAGCACAAAGATGAGCTTCTGCAGAACGTCATCAGCAGGGGAGAGAGGGAATCAAAACTCTCAGGTGAATTTCCCTTCTTTCCCTGTAGTAGGAGGAAGAGAAAAAGGAAACTCAACTCACTGAACCAAACTCTGATTTGAGCTCTTCAGACATTTCCAACTGCAGAATGACAAAACATGATTGAATTCTGTTTTTACAGCAAGTGTTTTTTGCTTTTCCTGCACTTTTGACACATTAAAAAAGTAAACAAAACCACCTGGACATACAGAATCAAACAGTTCGCTGATTTTTCAAGACTTCACAATCAAGACTGTAAATATAATCAGACAATTTAAAATGTTCATGCTTAAGTGTGGCCTTCTGGACCTCGTTTTCTAAGGAAACAGGGCTTCTGTGCCTGCACTGTTGGCTTGTCCCTTTGGATAAGTCTTACTGTGTTATCCCTCAGTTGCTTCCCACCTCTGTACTCTAACTCTAACCACGGCTTCACGTCAGTTAGTGGCTGACAGAGAAAAAAGGCAAAGTTACTGCTTCACCCAGGGGAAAAGGGAGGTAAATTCAGCTTCCCCACCTTCTGAGGGAGGGCTAAGCTATCAAACAGCATGTGAGTCCCAGAACCAAACCTCTCTGGCCCATGAGCTCTCCCTCAAGACAGAGGACAGCAGATGTGATGCGGAGCAGGGGTGTTGCAGTGCTGGGGTGGAGATGAGGGCTGTGGTACAGAAGCAATTGTACAGCATATAATGGACACTGGGTGGGCTGGGACAGGACTGGGCACACAGAGCACAGGTCCTGGGCCACGTTTCACTGTTCACAGCTTCTACTGTAATTTATGATAATTCTTAGGGGTAGAGATATTTTCAAATCAAGAACATAGGAGCAGAAGAGACAAAGATGATTTCTGGGACAATCCCAGAAAAGCAGGGAGAAAGTTATGAGTCCTGGGATAGTGATGTTTTTCCTACTGAGGATTGGGTTTTGTTTAGCTCTTAGGGAAAAATGACTTTCACATTTCTTTCTCTTTGCTGCAGAACAGGAACTCGAGAACACGGAGGCTGTTAATGGGTACATGCTATTTCTCCACGAGCAGTTAATAACACCTGCACAGCTGACATGGACTGGAAGTCAAAGGTAACACACCCAACTACCAAACATGATGCGACTAATCATATTTCTTCCACTGTGACAAGTTCTGAACACAATTTGAAAATGACAAGCACTTAAAAGAAGTGACCCAACATCATTTAAAACCAACCTTCTAAAATGCTGCTGGAGCAGTATCTGTAGCCCAAGAAGCTATCTTAAAAAGGGGCTCTGCTGCTTTTTCAATACTGCATGTAATCGAGGATGCAAAATAAGGCAGGGAAATATGGCATTAGCAAAGTCACTGCTTCTGTCCCAGGCCACTCAGGACGCAGTCTAGCGTTAGGAACAGTTTGCACAGAAGACAAATGAATGTGATGATCACATTCAACACGCTTACCTCCCATCCAAAGTTTGTTTCCTTTAACGTGCTCCTCTGTACTGTCATATAGGGTCCAAATCTTTCCCCAACTTCAATCTTCTTTTTGGCCCAAATCCCTAGCCCTGCCCCTGGAATCGAAGATTCTCTGAGTTCAAAATCTGGTGGGATTGGAATGTCATCAGGAATGTAGACGGGAGCTTCATAAGGTGAGCCCTCCTTGGGAGTGAAGTCCTCACTGGTGGGAAAGGGTGATGGAGGTCCGACAGGAATGGGGGACATAATACTGTCCTCTGTTTCCTCCTCTGCACTTTCGCCAGCAAGGAGATCAGGGTCGGTCTCGTACATATTATTTACAATCTCGCTGTCACCTAAAAGGGGAAACAGCAGAACAAAACACACTGAAATACTCACGTGAACATTAGTTAATCTCTTCTTGGGACACAGTTTCACAGAGCCTCGTTCACAAGCTTTAAGGACAGAAGCAGTGGCAGGAAGAGAGCTAATGCTCATCTACAGAACTCGGGCAGGGCTGGGGTGAGAACACCCACACTGACTGCACACACTCAGTGCCACTGAAGGATGAGATGGAAGCTAACTGCAGGCTAACTGCACGTTACACCCGGGCAGCGTTACTGCAGTGGCTGCCTTTCAATAGCAGAAAGAGGGAAGAAAGCACAGGAGAGGTGGTCAAGGCTCCCTGGAACCATTTATTGTTTTAACCAGCTCAGTATATTTTGTAGAGGAAATAAAAGAGAAATTAAGGTAAAATCCAAGTTTAGCTTGGCAAGAACTGTCTGCCTTGTATTTGGGTTTCTTGGGTTCAACACAACACCCAGCAGAAGCCGTGGCTGACGTCACCTTCCAGCTTCATCTCCACAATGTACAGGTGTAACAAAAGCATTGCTCATTTGTGACACCACTTCAATACTAACGTGTCCTACACGCTTAACCCGCGAGCATTTTACGTGACACTCAACCACAGCACAGATACTGTTCCACTGAGCTCCACAGGACAAGGGTCTGGTTTGCACTAGTCCTACAAGGGCCAAAGGGAAAAGCTGTGCACTTTCTTCTACTCCATGCAACAGCTCCTAAACTAGACAGAAACAGACTAACCCAAATAGCATTATAACATTATTCTTCAAAAAGAAATGCAAGCACTTAAAATCATGGGCCTAAAAAGCTTATTTAATTTCATACCAGTCAGGATGTAAGGATTTTGGAGGCAAGTCATGATTTCTTTTTCCTTTTCAAAAATCGTTATTTGTATGGCCTCTCCACAGAGCTGCAGCTGTTTCTCCTGTGCCTCAACTTCTTCAGTTGTATAAGGTAGTAAGACCAAAAAAAAAAAACAACCCAGAAAAACCCAACCCACACCTAAGATTTGAACAGGATGTACACAGAATCCACACAAGATTTTAACAGGATGCATGTAAAATAAAGGCTTGCCCCACTGTCCCACTGCACGCCTGCACCTCTGCCCAGCAGCCACTCCTGCTCGGGGCACAGGGCTGGGACAACTGCCCCCCCCACACAAAGGGCAGTTCCACAGCCAGTGCTCGTGGGAATTACAAACCCCTTTGTCTCCTCTCTCCCCGGCAAGCCGGCTGCCTCCTTTTTACCTTCTGCATTCAACATCTCTCCCTTTTCAGTTTTTGAGGATGTCACCTCTTAACCTCCTGAATGAGCTACATAGGATAGAATATCTTTCACTGAAATGTGTGTTTTCAACCCTCTAAAGACTCCTGACTGAACCATCTGTGGTTTTTCAACAACTGTTTTGAACTACCTATATTAGAACTGGCTAGAGGATTCCAGCGTCAGCCGAGCCAGTGCTGAAGCCAGAGGGAAATTTTCCAAAGGAACTCCAGTGCAGACAACACACCTCATCTTCAGGATGCACTGACCTCTGCAGATTGTTAGTGCTCAACACGGTCTTTTACAGGTTTTATTATCTTTATCATACAAAGTACAATACTTTAACATCATAGGCTGGACTTAAGTGAAGAGTTATCCAGGCATTTAAGCACAGAGTTACCAGAATTGGGCCCTTATATCTCATATTTCTTATATGTGGAAAACAATACATATATATATATATATATATATATATATGCAGTTCCAGCTTCCCAATGCACAAAGATCATTAATGGAACTCCCTTCCAACTATAAATAAATAAATACAAGAGCATTTTCAGTCTAATGGTTTAAGATTAAAAGAAAGTAAGTTTCAGACATCTCCCCTGAAAGCTACCAGCAAACACCAAAGTTATTACTCTATCTTTTAAGTTTTTGCCACATTAATTGGAGTGCTCATCAGCATTTAGAATACTCTATTTGGATTGAATGTGACCACTTGATAGCCACCAGACTGGTATCAAACTGAAGCAGAATTCATATTACTTCCAAATACAGGGGGTTTAGCTGGCAAGAAAACTGTATTTGTAACAAAGTTGGGTAAAATGTTAAGAGTAATATTCCAAAATACCAGTCAGTAAGAAAATGAAGATTCACTGTGTAAAACAAAACCAGTGTGCATCAAATTGCACTTGTTGAAAGTTAGTTGCAGCTTCACCATAATAAATCCATAGCTATTAATCACAAATTACAAAAGGACAAGTATTCCCATCAGCTAGTGCATCAGCTTTGCAGCACACAATTACAGCCACCAACTGAAACTCAGCGTGGATTACTTCCTTCTAATCCTGTAGCTCACAGAGCAAACAGGGATATTTGCAAGCGCCCAACTTTTCCAACACTAAACAAAAGGTACCATGTGCGGTGAGAGAGCATCTCAAGGAACTGCAAACACTGCTTACTCATGCACCAAAATATCATTCTCCCAGGGGAGTCTCGGAGCAGCATCTCCAGCAGAGGTGCACTGAGATGCAGAATCAGATTCACCAGAGGGAACGGTGCAAAAGAACGGGCAAGCGACCGCGCCGGACAGACAAACTGACTTGGGAAAAGGCAAACTGTGAGCAGGCGACCAGCACTGACCAAGGCACCAGCTGAGCTTTCCATTCTGATCCTGGAAATCCTACCTGATAGGACTAAAACTGGTACAGAGATGGGCTAACTTATTGATTTAATCAGAAAATTACACACAGACTGAACAACTGCTCCCAATTCAAAATAAAATGAGCGATACCCAAAGCAATTCTCCAGCACTCCCATCAGACAAGTGATGAGCATCTGGGAGCACCTTCCAGTGGGCCCCAGCATTTCATCATGTGAACTTACTATGACGAGTCAACAGAGCTATGGCAGGTATAAGGAAAGATCCAGGGCAGGCCAGCTGAGAACGTGCCCTACACAGAGAACAGTTATACACAGAAGTACAGAGCGGTTGAGGACAATCCTCTGGGTCTGGCCTGTCCCACCCTCCAGAGGCGTGAAGGCATCCCTGCTGACCAGGTCCTACAGCCACACACCTGTGGTGATGCCAAACATCAGCAGGAACATGAAATAAGCTTGAGAAGCAAGTGAACAACCAGTTCTGAATATGCCAAAAAAGAAACAAGTAACAATAACCAAAACCAAACCAGCAAGTCCCAGGAAGCCTGAAAGATGTAAGAGACAGGAAGCTTAAGCGTGAAAACTGGAGACTCGGCGGGTAATAATATTTGGGGATTTCTCCAAGAGAAGTCAATTGCTAAGCTACAATGTTCATATGTAATGGAAATTGAGCTTTTTTTCATCCAAAAAGGAAAAAAGTGGGGGAGGGAAACAGATGAAGGGGAAAAGAAAAACACATTTGTCATACAATACAAGTAGCTGAAGTATTTTGGGACCAGATTTGCCATCTCTCAATTAAACATGAGGCAGCATGACTGTGCTTTCCCTGCACAGTAGTTTCCACTATGATAACAAGTCCAACAACCGCCCCATTGTGGCCCGAGCAGGACCGAGCGGGACTCCCACAGTGCATATTAATGACTGACCTCTGATGTAATCGGGGGAGCAGCACCCACCAAAACTCACAGTTTGCACTGCAGCATGGCAGACAGCTCTTGCTGCCAAACAGAACCACCAGGGAGGAACAGCTGAAAGCCAGGCTGGACTGAAGGTAGACATGCTACACCTCCTGTGTGAAAGACATCTCCTCCTCTATTTTTTTTTATGCCTAATAAAGATTTTCCTGAGTTCATGCCTAAGAAACCTGGTGGCAGACTTCACTAAAGAAGAGGATTTTGATTCCTCTGCCAACATTTTTTTGCTCCAGCTTTTGAGAAATACAGAGAAGCGCCTGCTCCAGCTCACAAATGTTTCCTCTGCTAAAAAGTGCAACCCTCCTTCCTCAAACACAAACAAGCTTTCCCCAGTACGATATACTCCAGAATCCTGAAAATACTTGTGGCTGCTGTCAATGTTTTCTCTCCCAGTATTAGCAAGTCAAATTATTTTCTACTCTATGATTAGCCTCTTTTGCACTTAAGAAACAGGAATTCCAACCAAGCTGAAAAGCAAAACTAGGTTTATTGGAGCATGATCTGTGAAAATTTTCCAATGATACAAGTAAAGCACAAAGACACCTCGGTACTGAACGTTGTTAATTTAATTTCTCCTATGGAACAATCAGGCAGTTCTGATTAAATTTTCATTTCCTCTGAAGATGAACCCACATCTGACTGACCTCGTAATCCAAGAGAAATCGTAAAACACGGGGAATGTTTTCCTTCTGCCTTTTCAGTTGCTAAAATCAGTTATCAGGGACTGGCAACAGGCCCACCTACTCACTCAACTTCCTCAGTATTGATTAATTTCTGGTTCTTGCATTGCTGAGAGGCCTACAGTCATTGCACTGCAGAATATTCTAGATTGTCCTTAGGGCATATTGTACCATTGATCAACCTCAGTCCTCCACTCAGCATTGCTCTAGAGGTAACACAACCCATTACATTAAAACAAAAAAGGCAAAAAAACCCCCCCAAAACCCCAGAGAATATCCTGGGTTTTAGGAACTATCTTCATTTCTACTGAGTTCCATCACAAAGGAGCTGGCTGCTACATGAGGGTTGTATGTGGGATGTGGCCACTCACTGACGACAACCACGCTGTCGTACATCTGCCTCTCTTCTAACAGCAAGTGTTTCAATGCTCTGGAACGTCTGGTGATGTAAAAAGCAGCACAGAAATGCAACTTGACCTTACTGTTATTGTCAGGAAACTAAAATTAGTCCCCCAAAGCTCACTAGCAAAATTACTCAATAAAAAGACCCATTGAAAGGTTGTTTCCACAGATAATCAGATATGGACACAGGCTTAAAATCTGTGTGACACCAATGAGGTTCTTGCAACAATGAGAGTGATGCTTTGGTATTGGTAGAGACCTCATGAATAATCTGGTTAGCAGCTGTAATGACAAAGAAAATTTGCCATTAAAGGAAATGGTGGTAAAAGAAACAATGCATTAAATTTTGGGTGGGTTTTGTATTTGGTTTTTTAATATGTCTATTACTATTATATAAAATTCTGCTAAGGAAATATCTACCTCTCTGAAATGACCAAGCATCTTCTACATCCACAGACACTGCAAAGAACACCTCGGACTCCTTCGCTGGGGACACCAGCAGAGCACACCATGAACGAATTCGTACCGGGCAGCCAATGTCTGAGCAGCCAGCACCATCCCACCTGAATTTCACTGACCCTGAACTCAGCACAAAGCTGGGCCTGCTCCTGCATCCCTGCTGCACTCGGAGCTCCCACCCAGAGCAACAGGAACACAGGGAGCAGAGAGGACACAGGACTGAGCCCGGCTCCCCTCTGCCGCTCTCCACGGCCCTGTGCTCTTGGCTGACACCGGGTGACCGCCCACGCTCAGATCTGTCAGACAGCTCCAGAACAGGGTGTTCACAGAAAACAGCTCATTTTCACTTGTGCATAAAACAACAGCAGGCTGAGATCCACAGTGCTGCCAGGTCAGGGGATGCTCTTGTCAAATTGGTCTGTTTTAATACAACCAATGTATTTTAAAAAGCATTTTGATTTTCTAAACAACAATGAGCAGAATTACAGGTGCCCACTGAACTCATACTCTGCCTCAGAAGCTAGCCTGGAATCTCAGCAAAAGAGTAGAAAACACAAACCTGCACACAGAACTGTGACTCTGCACCTCAGGCTGAAACAAGAGTGACAGAGTGACAGACTTCTTCCTTAAGAGATTAACTGGTTGCTGAAAGGTTGGGTTTTTTTACTTAATTATTCAAACTCTGCAACTCACTCCTAGCTGTAAGTGTAGGAATGCACACAGGTATTAAAATGGCAGGGTGTCCAGAACTGTGTTTATTGGGCTATTATAATATAAAAGGTTCCAGGAGAAAAATACCCACTAGGTCAGGACTTCCCTGGGATTCATTTCCACTTTTCCAAGTCTAGGGGAAGAGCAGTGAGTGACCTCAAATATCTTTTCCAACCCAAAGAGGGACATCACCACCACCTTTACAGCTCCACAGACCTTACTGAGGTTCCTGCTCTGTATGGATTTTTAGAAACATTCCTCAGAGAAAACCAAAACAAAACAAAACAAAACAGATATAGAGCTACATCAGAAAGAAAGTACGGAATATTTCACACCTCCAGAAAACAAGACTGCCTACATTTTTAACTCTAGGGTGACACGGTTCCGTCTCCATTTCCTGTACACTCAGTATGTTTCATCAGTAAAAATAAAGTCATTTTTATGACCAATTTGTAGACCAGCAGAGCTGGAACAAATCATCAACATCACAGCCTAACTCAAGCCAAGAGTGCAAATCCTTACATGAAGCAAGTGTGTGCTTAACCACTGCCAGCAACTGCCAGGGCTCGTTACCTCCGAATATCGCGCTGCCCATCTATAATGAACTTCAGGTAAATGGCAACCAGTGCCCATCCCGCACCCTGCCCTACTGCACTCGCAATTCTGCACCAACCTCGCTCCCCGCTCTCACTTCATCCTGAAGCGGGTGGGAAGCTGACAGCCAGGCACACACCAGCACTCAGAAGACACATCTATAAATCACAAAGAACACTGGGAAGCACCAAACAGCACCCACCCCAGCAGTGACCTCAGAACAGTGAATGATCTCAGTGATCAGATTGCCACCTGATGGCCGCAGCTGAAATACAATAGAAAATCTCAAACCCAGTCCCAGCTGGGCCTGAAACTGTCTGTCCTTGGCCACAAAGCCAGGTTTTCACACATTTCAAGCGCTTTGCACCACCAGGAACCGGCATGTCACCTCACACAGACTCATGTTCCTCAGGACACAGGTCTTCTGCAGCATGCTTTGCAAATGGGAGCATCAAAATAAAAAAGTCAAGGTGTCCAACACAACCCTCAGTAAGACTCCACCATTCAGTTCACCTAGGAATGGTGTCCCAGTCACCCAGCTGGTGAAGGTAACCAGCTCCCAACTGGTGGCAAGACAGTTCACCTACAAAGGCTCATTTCCCTCAACACACGGGGAGTTCAGACCAAAGAAAAGAACAACTGGTATTAGTAACACTTCAAAGAGTTTGCAGCATGAGCCAAAGACCTGAAGCCCAGTGCAAGACCACCTCTGGAAGCTCCTCTAAAATATCTGGGTTTCCTTCTGCCAGAAAGGACATAAATTAGTGCCAAAACTGTGGTGACAAGAATTATTCTTCTTTTATTAAGGATGGGACTGAAGCATTAAATGCTTCACAGCCGTATAAAAATGGTTTTTCCTCCATCCACAGACAATATTCATTTAATCTTAATGGTTGTAAAGAAAGGACAATAAAGAATAAGTTAGTTAAGATTTTGAGCCTGTCACACAATTTCTTCCTTCCATTCACTGCTCCTCCTCCAGCTGAGCTGTGCTAGTAAATGCCCAGAGCATTTGCCAGTGGGTGCTGGTCGCAGAGCACCACAGTCAGCAACCAAAGCAGAAAGTGCCGCCAGCAGCTCGGGCGCACAGGCGGGTGCGGCGCTCCCACTGCAGAGCCCTGCTCTGAAGGGTTTCCATCCAACATAACTGCTGCACGAGGAAAAGTAAACTCTGCTTTAAACCAACACTGAGAAATGTCTTTTTTCTCTTTCCTTCATTCACAAAACCCCTTCATCTTCACAAGTTTTACAGTTGTAAGAAGACTTGGGCAATAAATACAGAGGGAGGGAAGTGGTTACGAATGGGAAGTGGTTCTGCCAACATGCCAGCGTGCCAAAGGAGTGCCACGCCATCTGTGTGACCTTTGAGAAATTATGCTGCTAATACAATCCTCTACTTAATTTTTTAGTAACAACTTGCATGGTTTTGCCTACTTTTTCCCTCCAGAGATGCTGAACATATCTAGAAATACCCAGCTTGAAACAGTATTTTTCTTCCTTCCATTATCTCTAATTTTTTTCCCCTAAGTTCTGGGCCTTGAATAACATGACACCAATAAATGAACCACATTTGATCTATTCCTCAGTGAAGTAATCCTGTTCCCTCTTTAGGAGATATCCACAGGTTTTCACAGGCTGCCTGACTTCATTATCTGAAGGCACACAAAATGCTACAGGACCTTGGGACAGTCAGAATGGTTCCAGGTGAAGCTCTGGTATCTCACACTCCCTGCTCAAGATGGAATGGCCACACAGCTGCCACAGGCTAAGTCACAAGTCACTGGCTTTGTTCCAACTGACAAACCACCCAGCTAAATCCCACTGAATAGGTGTGCATACAAAATTCAGACTCTGCTAACCCCAAATCATGTGAACACCAACCCTCCCCACCCAGCTCTAGCAGACACCCAAACTCCAGCTCTCTTACCTTCTTTGACCATATTTTCCATTAAAATATTGTAATTATATTTTCCTTAAACACTACGAAGCACAGTATTTCAGGAATGCTCAAGAATGCTGTTGTTGTGGAAGGGATCCTGGAAATGGGTGGTCAGGTAACACCGTCCTGCCTCAAAAACCCCACTGCCAAGCTCACTGGACTCTCTAACATCACTCGGTGGCAATTAGCACCTGTTCTGGCAAACCCATGCAAATTACACCCTCCCAAAGCACTCACATTTCCAGGACTCTCATGGAAAATTTTATTTTTACATGTCATGGAAATTAAGTCCAAAAGGATGCAAGTTTTAACGGATCTCCTGTGTAAAATTTCAGAAAAGAGCAAGCTATGAAATCTCTCAACAGGAAACTTCCGTGGTTCCTGCTGCATTTGAGTGTCCTCGCCTATCACTCCAGCTACTGTCACTGCAACTGCTGTCTGAGGACGTAACACTTGCAGCTTCCCTGGACCTCTGTCTAATGTCCAACTGCTGTAGAGCACATTAAAAAACAATTCAGTCCTGGAGAATACCAAGAACTGCAAAGTTATTCACAGGCAGAGACAGTGAGGGATGAGGCAGGAGAAGGAGACAGGAGAAGGAAAAGGACTATGATAAAAACTAACCATTTGCAAACCTAACACCTTTTCCATGGTTAATTTGTACATTCACTTTTCAGGTTTCTCGGGTCTGTTTTGTCTTGTTTGGAATTGTACCTCTCAAAGCAGATTCAGGTCCTTTTATTAAAAAGAAACAGAAAACATCTTACATCAGAAGGGAGCCGTGAGAACAGATGACTGAGCTCAGAGCAGAAGAGTTAATCTGATGTAATTTTTGATAAGCATTCTACAAAAATAGTTGCTTCAGAACTTGGCTGTAACAAGACAGGTATTAAGGATTTAAAGTGCCTTTGGTTTTAGGTAAAAAATTAAGTGTTTTCTTTTCTGAAGGGATTTCTGCCGGCAGAAATGCAGAACAAAGCTCGAAACAGCATTTCAATGTGTTCCTTAATACGCGTTTTCCTCTAGTAAAACCAGCAGGGAAAGTGTCCAAACGACTCTCCACTAAATGCCAGTATTATATTTCCAGTAAAAGTCGAGTTCAACCAGGCATCAAAAATATTTCCACATAAGATCCTTTTAGAACCAAACTCCTGAGAGAATGTTGCTGTCCATAACTACACATCCCCGATCTCTCCGTGTTCAGCATTTTGTTTTGTGTTTGAATTCAGGGTGACATTCCTACAAATTGTGCAATGTTAGAGAATTAATTCAGTGCATATTTGGGTGCAGGAGATAAAGTAGGTTCTTTTAAGAGAAGAAAAAAAAAAAAAAGGGTCTACTATCTTATTATTAAAGCCACTGGAAAAAATATTAGCCTTTGGGATTTCTCTCTCTAAACTATTTCCAACATAATAGCTCCACCGAAGCGTCACAAGAAATGTACAGTGTGCTATACACACAGTCGTGACAAACAGTCCTGAAGAATCCACAGAAATAATACAACAGAAAAAATCTGCCCAGGAAGAGATGAAAGCCTAAAGAAAATGCTTCCTTCATAAAGAAAAACTGTAATTGTTTTTCAGGGGTTTGCTTTTTTTTTTTTTTGCTACAAAATACCTTCCCTCTAAAAATCTATAAAACTACAGAAATGCTCCAATTCTGCTGAAATTTCTCTGCTGGCAATGCAGTAAAGTAGAACTTTACAAGTGACTGCAAGATAAATTCACCACTAAATGTTACCTATTTCGAATAAATAAATAAATGCAGTTAGACTAGCTCTCCAAAAACTAACAAACGGTGCTGGGTATTTCTCTCAGCCCTGGATGTCAAACCACCGACCAAGAATAGAGCATTTGTAAGTCCCCAAAAGGAGACCTTGCAATTGGAATTCACATCTTTGCCAAGCGAAAGCTTTGCGGCTGTTGTCACCGTCTCATTGTCATTCTGCTCACTGTGGGTTCCCCAGGGTCCAGAACAGGAGTCCTGGCATTATTAACATAGCAGATTAATAGCACTGGGAACAGACATTTTCACAAACATGCTAAATATTAATATTAATCGATAACAATTTCTATTTCCTAACGTGAGCCAGACAAACGTACCCCAGGCATGGAGAGGAGGAGGGAGGGCAGAGCAAGGAAAGGGACAGTGTCAGACTGGGCAGAAGAAAAGGGAATCAGTGAATCAATGCAGGACAGAGGAGCGAGCCGTGAGGTGGGTGTCAAAAGCACAGCTCCATTTGCAGCAGCAGAGGCACACATTTCACCGCCACAATGGAAGTTGGATTTTCCATCCCTGGCCAAAAAAATTCCAGTGAAGCTCACCAATTTTCTATTGCATTAGAAACAGCAGAGCTCTGCAAAAACAGTGAAAAATTGCTCCATACTATTTTTACCATCCTGAGTAACGCTGTACTCTGCAAACTGTATTTTCCTCAACACTATATAGGTATTTTCTAAATTCAGATATGCACAAATTTACCAAATTGCTAGATCTGTACTTCAAGCTATTTTTTACCACCTATCCTTTCTATTTTAAAGCAAAAAAATAAATCTACTGAACTTGTTGCATTTTTCTAATGAATTAGCCCAGTCAAGTTTTTAAAATTCAGCCTTCATCACTATCTCACATACTTTTTAATTGCGAGCAGCAGAAGTAGAATGCACAGCCTAAACGCACCAATTATCCACGGCACAACGTCTGCGTTGGTTAAACCCAACCAGACCTCTCAGCAGAACACAAATCCCACTCAGTCCCCGAGCCGAGTCCTGCTGGAGCTGTGTACCACCGATGGAGTTCTTAGTCACAAAATTCAAGGCCACACTTTTGCAGCCGCCTCAAACTTCAGTTTGACCCAAGAATCATGGGGTTTTTTCCAGACCTGAAAGTCAAGTGAAGATCTGTGTGAAAACTCCTCTGTGTACAGAAGAGGCTGCCCGAGTTCCTCCCCAAAGAGGATACCCCAAGGGCTGTCAAACGTCAGGCTGGAGCTTTTCTCCCTGGAGATTTTCTAGCACCACGTGAAAGGACAGGCACAGATGACAGCAAAGCTGCCCTCAGCAGAGCCGGGACAGAGGAGGACACGGCACCGCACCACCGCTGCTGCTGGGTTCCTCTGGGCTGGCTCTGCAGATCTGACTGCTCCTGACTCCAGACCCACACATCCCAAGCACCCCACTCCTGGGTTTGGGGGACACAGCCTCGCTTCACCTGCTCCTGGAAAGGCTTTGGCTGCTGCTCCCACGGTTCTACTCACACCCTCAACTTTCCTCCGTCAGAACGCGCGGTTTGGCCACAATCCCACGTCCCTGTCCCCAGCCCATGATTAAGAAGAGACAGGGCTCTGCAAAGAGGGAGCTCTGGCCAGAGGGTGAGGAGTTCCCTCCTAGAGAGGCGTTAACCACAGAGACACGTTCCTCAGCTGAGATGGGGCTGGGAGCAGATTGAGTTCAAAACTCAACTGGAATTGGCTTTCCCACAATCCGTGGATCCGCTTCCAAAGCGGACGGAATGCTGGGGGGTTTTACAGCCAGCCCTGGAGTGCCTTTGAGTCTCATTTCAGTGCTCCCACACATCCCCAACCCACCCCTAGAGCCCCCCAAGCCTAATGGTGGCCCTGAAACCGCAACGAGGGCCACAAGTAATTGAGTTTTCTGTGTCCTGAGCATCTTCTGGGCATCTAGAGAGCCTTGTGATCACACTGTCAGTCCTTTTTTCCAAGCCATTAAAAGTAGGAATTACCAACTGATTTCTCTTAAGAGCAATTGCCCATAAATTGATGATGCAGCTTCACAGAGGGACAAACATTGCAACAGTCAAGCACCACAACAGCAACCAAACATCAAATTTGCATCTGGCCCTCATGGCTGAGACGCACCTCTAACCAAATCCCTGCAGCCAACTTCCAGCGCACGTCTAACCTGTCACATTCCAAACACGTAAACAAGGAAAATTCAGCAGAGACTGACTTCCAGGGCTACCCAATATTTCCTGCCATTAGACTGACTCAAGTTACTGACATTATGGGAGCAAAATCAAACCTTCCTGGGCCAGGCACCTTTCCTCTGGCTCCCAGTGTTCTGACAGATTACAGAAATGTTTAACTACTATGAAAAACTGAATTTTAATGGTGCAAGCGATGACAGAAAACACAACTGGTTTTTTTTTAATTCTGTTCTCTGCAGAGATCTCCTTCTCCTCAAAATTCTTCATATCCTGGTTCCAACAAATGTTTGCACTGCAAGCACCTCCGCAGAGACTACTCTTTGGGGCATTTTATTCCTGATCACTCAAGTGCTCTTCAAAGACAGGCTTTCCTCTCCATAGGAAAACCAAAAGGACCTGACAAAAAACTCAGCACATGTTTAATCTTGGTGCTTTTTCCCACTGCAGTCTATTTACAAGTCACTTCTGACCGAGAAAGCGCTCCTAGACGTTTTCTGCAAAACGAAGGGCAGGAATGACGGCAAGTTCAGCAAAAGAGGCTGGGATGTAACACTGCACAGATCCTTCCTGGACACTGAGAACAAACCCTGTGAAACTTGGGGGCTTCCTGAAGATTCCGCAGACTTGCCCAAGGAGCTGTGAAGGTCAAGCCACAGTGGACACGCTCATGATCTCCAACTGAAGTTCTCCCGATGCCAGGGAGCTCTGCAGTAGATATAGACCCATTCAATTCACAGTCCCACTACACTGTTCCTATGGCTGAGCTCGACAGACCCTCTCACACTGTTTTTAAGCTGATTTAATCAGATTCTGTTTTAAGTCAGAACCTGGGAAGACGCAGAAGTGTGAGGAAGACGGGGTGTTTGCAGGGCACACACCCAGGCAGAGGCACACTGTCCTGCTTCCCTCTGCTCTTTTCCAAAGCAATCTCGGGTGTTGCACCCACCACCTGGCCCTATTTAAAGCCACTACATTATTCTAAAAAGGATTATTTATACTAAAAACACTCCTGGGACTACTGTATTTGTATTTCAGGGCTGCTGCATCCCCTATTTCCTCACTGCTTTAATATGGCCCGAGGCAGCGCGGGTGAAATGACTTGCGATGCCACTGTAATTTTTATCAAGGCTTGTTCCTGGTAAAAAGCCTCTTTGTTTCAAAGAAATGTGATTTGGCCTTTTTCCTCCTCTGCTCTATTCCTTGGTTAATATACCACTTCCACTTGCCCTGGGGCTAAGAAAGGTATTCCATGGAATTGGTCAAATCTCGATGTTTTTCTTCTAAATCACAACTGGCTTTTTTTCCTCGACCCTTGCTAAGCACTATCTAGGCTGACAGCCTGAACTTGAGATTTTTATTTGTGCCTTAACTCTTCAGCTCCTGGATTTTAGCAGTCACATGGCCATGGTAAAGAGATGCATGGCAGGACGGGTCAATCTGCTAGGGCAAAGCAGACTGCAGCGGTTCAGAGCAAGACAGGAAGGAGAAGCTCTAGCTCACATTATTTCCCATTCGAGGGAGATCCAGGCACCTCTGAAGAGGCCTATTCAGCCATGTACTCACTTACTATAAATTTGAAAATAAATATCTTCTGATTGACAACTTTCCATCTCATTCATGGAGTTTAAAAAACACTTGTCAAGGATAATTGCATATAATCCTTCCTGAATATATTATATTCCTGTATTGGAATATAATATAAATGGGAAAAAGACATAACGAAGCATACAGGAATTTAGAGGTGGCATTGTGGAAGCTCCAGTTCCACACTGAAAATAATTCTCTCAGAGAGACATGTGTCACAAGAGCTTGATGTAACTTAAAAACAGCATGGATGCTTTAAAAAAAAAAAAATTGTCATTGTTCTCTTCAAAGAAAAAGTCCAGGCTCACAAAAATATTAAAACAAACAAAAACAAGGAAAAAAGAAAAGGACGAGCAGGACAGACAGCTGAAGGGCTCAAATACATTGGCTCAGCAGAGTGTGGCTGCCTGAGGCCCATGATCCTAAGTAAAGAGAATAGAGCTCCCTCAAGTAAAAGGCTTGATTAAAATGACAATTAAAACAAAAAACCACAAGAACAGAGAAAAGAAACCTGAGTCCTGACAGCGTGACCACTCTTTTGCTAGATGGGCTCTGTTAAGGAGATCCACCAAAGCAAAGCTTAAACCTTCTCCCAGGAGACATCACCCTTCCAGCCTCTTCTTCTGGAAACAAGACACAAACCAAATCCTGCCCCGAGCCCCGATCAGGGACCTTCCTGGGCCTCCAAGGAGTCCAAAGTGTGGCAAGAGGGAATAGTGGGTTATAGCAGCACAGGGTGACTAAAGCACTGAGAGCTCGCCCCAGGCCAGGCAGCCAAGCTCTGACACAGGGATGGAAATGGGATCAACGTGGCTTCAGCGTTCACACGTAGATGGACCAGCGAGGTTGTGCTGAGCAGCCGAGGCCTCTCCCTTCTGCACCAGGAGCTACAGAACAAGGAACTGATAGGGAAGGGCTTGGAGAAATACTCCTCTTTCAAAACTCCTCACCACAATCCCATAAAAAATGATACAACTTTGATATTTCACTGGAAGAAAGGTGGAAGTTCAGATTGGTTTTTAACAACAATAATAGCTCCAAAATATTTCAGCTCAACATTGCCAAATCACTTCAAGATATTTCAGCATAACTTTATGGAACAACCAATATTTTAGCCTTGTTAAAAAAAAAAAAAAAACAAAATCCCTTCCTTGTTGGAAGTTAAATAATACTGATAAACTCCCACACAGCAATTCAGATTTATCCAACAAATATTGTCCAGCCCATCAGAAAAGTTTTTACAACTGAACACATGTACTTCTTGGCCTAATTTCCTACCATCAGATTGTGTATAAGCTCACAGATGTGTTATGAAAAACATGAATGGACCTACAGTGTCCTAGACAAGGCCAAACCAACGTGCATTTTATTTAATGCAGTATTGTTTTCTGTAAGTACCAGTGCACTTTTATGTAAGTTACTAAGTTTAAATTTACACTTTTCAAAGTCTTTTCAAAAGACAGGCTCTTTGTTTCTTATGTACCACAGAGAAGTTGTTTTTAAACACAGTAACGTTTAACCCAGATCTAGGATTGCTTAATCAGGTTTTAATTTATTCTGTCTCCCCCTGACAAACAGGGCAGATTTTCCTAAGCAATACATGCCAGCGTTCAAGTGCACCAATAAACCAGGCTGGGAAAGCAGAACCTGCAGCAAGATGCTGGTCACTGTTCTCCTGCATTTATACAATCCCCACAGTCTCTAATCCAAGGTATAAATTATAAACTGGGTGTTCCAATACTTTTTTTTTCAGACATCTCTAAACTGGTGATGTTTGGAATCCAATTCCCCACACACCAGCACTCGGAAGCGCTGTACACAGCTGAGAGCTGAGGGGAGAACTTCACCTCAAAGGAGAACATTAAACCTGCCCAGTGCACCACAGCCAACATACTACTGCCTTCTCACACTGAAACAGGAGTTAAGATGCTAACGAGATACCTAACTAACATATTTAACAAAACTGACTTTCCTTAGTATGTAGACTGAAAGAGAGCACCTCCACCCCCAATTACATGGCAATTAACAATCCCTGATGCAGGAAGTTTTTGCTTCTGTTCAGCGATTTAGACATATTTCTGAACTTTGCTACCCATAAAAGTGTATCCCCATCAAGTGGATTAAACCCCAACAACAGCAGTCCACTTTCTTGTGGTTCTTCTTTTGAGACTGTTTTCTGAGATGCAGTAAAATTAAATTCAGACAGGAAAGAGAGTCTATTAAGGGAAACACAGCCCAGGAGTATACAAAGCCTCTAACTCCTCCCAAGACAGTGCAGACACCCGGTTGTGCAAAGCAAGGCACTTTTAGGGAGTATAAATATTCCTCCTTGTGTTCACTGAGACAGCCTCTGTCAGAGCATCTCTGCAGAAGATGAAGAGAAGCCGCCTGCTAGATCACCTTAACTGCAGCACACACGAAAGGAAAAAGAAGAAAAGAGCTGCCAAGTGAACCTGGGCACTTAAAATTCATTCCAGCATAAGGTTTTTTGTTTATTTTAAAGCTTCTCCATGTTTTCCTTCTCTAAACCCTCTGTTTTTCTGCTCCCTAAATAGCCAAATATATAACTTGGAAAATGTTAAAAGATCTCTGACAGGTCAGGTGGTATTTTTCTTCGTATACAGGACTTCAGACTGGTGACATTGCTTGCAGAGTTCCCATACGTATTTAATAAAACAAATGAGGCTTTATAGCAGGGTTATGTGCCATTTGTTTTCCACTTAATACTGGGATTTTCAAATGGTCCTTCATTGGTCAGCTTGGCAAGAGGATGAAAATTGTGGCTAATGTAAGAAAGAAGAGTTGATCAAAGCTCCCTGATCATTTCCATGAGAGGGGATCTATCCAGATCAGTTCCAAACCCACCACCACGAGGACACCAGCGGCGTTCCCAGGACTCTGGAATCTGAGTGCACCCTGTGCATTCGGTACCAGTCACAGGCTCTAGAGATTGCATCCGTAAGGCAATTACCTCACTAACAGGACCCAACATCTCCCATCAGCACAGACAACCAACACTTTTATAGGACAGGGGGTGACGGTTTTGAACTAAAAGAGGGGAGATTTAGACTGGATACAAGGAAGAAATTGTTTACAATGAGGGTGGTGAAACCCTGGCCCAGGCTGCCCAGAGAGGTGGTGAAGCCCCATCCCTGGAAACATCCACGGTCAGGTTGGACCTGAGCAACCTGATCTGGTTGTAGATGTCCCTGCTCACTGCAGGGGTTGGACTAGATGAGCTTGAAAGGTCCCTTCAACCCAAACCATTCTATGATTCATTCTATGAAAAGTCCCCATGACACCAAGCCAAACCCTTTTGTAATGACCTGAGACACAGCTCACTAGTTCACAGGGAACCAAGCACTGGTTCCTGCTCCAGTGTCCAAAAATTCTGCTGACTTCTTCAAGGAGGCTGCCTTGGCCACACCATTTCCTCCTCTCACCCCAGACTCCAGCCCCATCCCAACAGCCACCAGTGACAAGACCAGCCTCTCCCAGAGGACACTCTGTGCCTTGGCTTGGTAGCAAGTGTCAGTTACGTGAATACTGGTGTAACTGGAGCCTTGACTGGGCAAGGAATGGGCAGAAAGAAAGAAGCCGGCCAGCAGCAATCGGCAAGCACGGAGAGGTGGCTCTGGCAAAGTTCTGTGCCCAAGAGCAGCCCGCAAAAGAAGGGAGGGAGGGATCCACTGGTCACCAATATCAAACATCCATCCTCATTCCATCAGACCAAACCTCTTTTGTTTTCTCTCTCTTCTCCCTCCCAGTACAAACACAGACACAAACTTTCAAAAAGCCTCTGTGCATCTGAGCAAACCTCTTCGGCACACAAACAAAATCCCCAACACTTGCCACATCCTATCACAACCGTAATAAAGATGTTTATAGTTTTAACCATCAAATAAAGTGCTTAATTCCACCGAGCTTGTCCCCTCCACTCAGTCACTCCACAGCTTCATTTAGCAGGCCAGTGGTAAAAAAAATTCATTAATTTTTATTAACAGGGAGAGCCATTTGTTCCCTGTGACAATATTTGACTTGTCGAAATGATTTTCACCTCTGCCATGAGGTGCGCGCTCCCCACATACATCACCCGATTACTCCAGGAGCGGCCAGAGTTGCAGTCATTAGCCAGTGAATTAACGACAATCCACAGCGCTATTAATCACGCTGACAAAAGCGTTAGCTTGCTGCTGACCCGAGCACGGCTCTGGGACACGAGCAGAGGAGAGGAGAGCACAGCCACAGGGCTAGGAAAGAAAGGAGTTTTTTTAATTTTTTTTTTTTTTTTAAGCTGCTGAGGCAAGGAAAACAGGGATAGAGAAAGAGAAATTAGATGGTAACAGCGGAGCAGAAGCAAGCTACAGATGAAAAGTGAGGAAGGCACAAAGGTGCTCAGAGAAGGAGGAAAGATGGAGAAACACCGAGTCACCAACTGCAACTCAAAGGTACTTCCACTAAGCACCACGCACTAATTTCCTTCTAATTGCCCCGGTGGTTCAGGAAGCCTGTTCCACTGACTCACGAGGGCACAGCGAGCTTCCAAAGGACTGCGGTGACCTGCGGCCAGCTAATCTCAAGTTTCTGTCTCAAGCTGCCCTCCCCTCCTCAGTTTCCACACCCACTGCTAGTTCTGAGGCAGCCTGCGGCTCTGTGCATCACCAGGAACGAGAAGCTGGGGTGGTGGAGAAGGAAACGCTTTGGAGGAGAAGAACCTGGCACCGATTCTGCCATCCCTCCTGCAACTCCTGCGTGGAAGGCGGCTGGAACGGTAACCTCTTAAATCAGCAGCACTTCCCAGGGGCCAGTCCTTGGCAGCACACTTGGTTTGATCAAAGCTCATTCCCAAAGGCCTCTCCTCTCTCCCCTGGAAGATTTTAAGTAAGCACATTCTAGAGGGAATTGCATGAATCCTCCTGTCCTACTTCCAAAATAACCCTCTCTGAAAACTGTTGGCTTCCAGCTCACAGAGCACTGGCCACTCGTGCCTGGAAACACTTGGAAAGAAACTGTCAGTGTAACACACGGCACTTTCTGGCATATAACCCCTCCCACCCCCCCTTTTTTTTTTGCTGTAATTTCAAGTTTCTGAACACTGCACAAAATATTCAGAAAAGAAACACACCAAACCAAACCAAACCACTACAATGCTTTGATTTTTTTTTAATGGCACAGTCTTTGTGCTCTTTATGACAGTGCTGCAGCAATCAAAAATAATACATGGATTTAAGTGCAATTTTTTAAATTGAAAAACAGCGTCAGCAGAAACAGGCAAGAAGGGAAATCTGCAGAAATAGAGTTCCCGTACGAACGCACGAGGAAGGAGACTTACATAGGCGCTGCGGTAGCGGAACAACGGGGAAAAGAATGAATCTTTGCAAGAGTTTTGAATGTTCCTGCTGTATTGTACCAGCAGTGGCAAAGAAACTGCATTCTTTTGGTCCTGCCCTGGACCATCAGTTCCTAACTCCCACTAAAGCCGTTTCAACAGTGAGACCATTGAAAGTCACAAAGATAATAAAACCATGGTGAGAATTCCAAAAATCCCTTTCGAAAGTTTTCACTGCTTCCCCCCCCCATTCATGGCCTAATAAGGGATTTAACGGAGAGTTTCCAGCAGTGCTCAGTGGATTCTCCCCCCAGTTATGACAGCACACACAGCACAACGCTGTATGGACGGTGTCAGTGCCGTAACACAGTTGTTGGGGTGGCCGCAGTGTGTTCCCACCTGGCACAGACATTGCACCTCCAACGTGACTCACCCTCTAGTAACCAATCCTCTGCACTCTCTGTTCCCTCAGTCATAGCTTCTCTCTCTAAACCCCTTTGTTAAAAGCAGTAGAACTGCTACTAAACAGGTTGATGCTGGTTCATTCTTACCCTATAGAATAATTTCAGAACCTGTTTCTTGTTACTCACTTTCCCTGGTTTAATTCTCCTTTTGCAGCGAGGAATGTCGTAAGGAAAGCTGGGTTCGGAAATCCACGATTTCCTGTCAGTTAATTCATTTCAGGAAAACAGAAGCAAGGTGATATTCCTCTTTAATGTTGCAGCTCAGATACAGTAATAAGCAGGGGCTGTAAGGGGTTCCATCTGCTGCCATTTGCTCTGCACTGCTGACAGCACCAAGTACCCACCTTGTGCCAATTTATACTCCCCCACCCTGAAGCCATTTCATCCCCTTTACAACTTCTCCGAATTTAAACATCAAAGCAGGAACAAGAACCAGTCTAGGTGCAAACCACTAACCCTGGTTCTGCAGCAGCCTGTCCACGCATCCGGATTAGCAAAGGTTCCCGTGGCCTTATGCACAATACAACCGTTCAGTTTTGATGCACAAATAGCATTACTGCTAATAAACAGCATTCTACTTAAAACCTGTGCTGCAGGGAACGCCTGACTGGAGATCACTAGCTCAGCAGCGTCATCCCGTCCAGCCAGGTCTTAAAGATGATGGCAAAATCAGGGCTCTCCAGGGCATCTGCAGCATCCATCTCCCTCAAGCAGGAGCTCTTCCTGCCTCCTTGTCCCATTCCCTGACTCACACAGAATCAGTCATGGGATGTTGTGAGTTTGAAGGGACCCACAAGGACCACAGAGTCACAACTGCAAGAGGATACGAAGGAAAGAGAGGGGGAAAGAAACTCTCAGTCTTACTGCACCCTCTCCTACAGATCTACCCTATGAGTCTCTCGAACTTCCTCGGCAGTGTTACATTCAGCATCTCTAGCTCCTTGCTCCCCAGCAGGAGATCATCATCTGAGTACTGAAATGAAGTTAACTGTCCCATTAACAACTGACAGTTGTCCCTCCGTTCCACCACCTTTTCAGCCCATCGGCGCCCAGGCTGGTTGCACTCTCCACTATTGATTATTTTCACTGATAGATGGCTAAATCCAGCAGGATTCACTGCAAAACTTTTTGCAACTCTCTTAGCCCTGGAGAGGTCTCTCCAGAGATGCACACAACTCGGCGTGTCCTCCTCCCGTACCACTCCTGCTAGAAAAGCTTTTGTTGGGCCACACACCATGGCAACAGGACTCGCATGCCAGGCTGCCCAGTAACACCATCCAAATGCAAGGTCTTTGCCCCACACCTTGGACCTTGCCAGGCCACAGCGTACAACAGTCAACTGCAGATGAACAGGCAATTTTTCTGCCTTTGAAGCTATTAATAAGAAAAATACTTAAGATAAAAATATTTTTACATTTTGCTTCTGACTGGCCAGCAACAGTCCCACATTGTTTAAAATATTAACTGTTTCCAAAGGGAATTTAAAGGTTTCTCTTTAAGAGGAAAAATTCTTATGCCCTCAATCAGGTGTCTAAATGACTGTTACTCTTCATTGTTTATTTTTCAGGAAAAAAAAAAATGCAGATGCACTGAAAATATACCAATCAAAATTAGCATTTTATTTTTCTTTAAAACTAAATACAGCTACTGTCTTCTAATATTGCCTATTAATAACAATCTACATGGAACAACAAAACCAAAACAACCTCTTCCCAGATGCTCACAAAATCTCTACATCCTGTAAAGAATACTTTTTAAAAATAAATAAACACATTTCAATTTCTATCTTTTCAGTGTTTCAGTTTAAGTTGTGCAGCACCAAACTCCACCTCTGCACCTAGCTGGGTGCTCAGCCTTCCCTTTTCCTTTCCCTTCATGGCTATTCCTGTTCTAGCCCCCTTTCAATAGGTCATTTTGCATCTCACCTGAAAACCTATTTTTTTACCTGTTTGGTGCCTTTCTTCCTATATTACCTATTGTTTAATCCTGCAGTCCATTTAGCAGACTATATGCATGGAATTTATTACAGAAACTTCTCTTTTTGAAATAACATTTTTTAAAATTACTTTCCTTATATCTGTGATAGGTTCTTTAGCTCTGTTTTGATTTTTAAGAGATTTTTCTTTGAGAAAACAGACATCTGGCTTTGAAAGAGAAAGAAAGACCATCTTCTACCTGCCTGGGCCAAGGTGTGGATTCAGAGTCCCTAGCTCTACTGCTCTCCTCAGATCTAGCAGGAAGATAGAAAGCAGTTACTTAAAAAATAAAACAAAACCCCCAAAACCCCCCCCAAACCTACAGCTCAGACAGTGAATAATGAAATGAGCTCCTCTGTGTTTATTTTGTCAGCTCTTCCAGTTGAACTCAGCTCACTAGTTTAACTGCAGCACCTCTGTGTTTTAGATCTGTGCTCTGGACCTAAAAAAAAATAAAATCTAAAGGACTAAAAAAGTGAGCAGCAAAAATTAGGATGTTCATGTACAGTAAACGATAAAAGAGAAGTTAGGAAACTTTTTCAACCAGCTCCTGGATATGATCCTTGCTATCCCAGATCATTATTTTTTTAGTTCATTCTGAAAGCAAAGATTCATTCACAGAGCTCAATGCCTATTAAATAACAGCAGATTTTTTTAAAGTTTTCAGTTACCTGAAAAAAAAAAAAAAATAGATCAATTCAACTCGCAGTGGAGTCTGTTTTTCTAAATCTGGGACATCTAAGTCCTTTCATGCCTTCTCTTTCTTTTTTTTAAATTTAGGTCATTTCAGGTCAGAGCTAAATTGTCTAGTTTTTCTGAAACAAAACACTATAAAAATATTTAAGTCTCTGTTTGGACATTTTCATGATTTTCCATATTTCTGATTGAAGATGCTTTCCAAACTCTGTCTCCAATACTTTTTTCTTCTTTTATAAACCAATTAGCTGTTTGAAAAAAGCCAGCACTATTTAAATCTGGACAAATACCCTACAGAGAGATGGCAATTTATCACTCATCATCTTTCCTGGATGTCTAAGATTCATCGAGTCATTTAAGTAAGTATGGGTAAACTGAGTAAACTAATCTGAACTTGACCACCTCCACTGCTGTCCACACCAGCATCCGTGTCGAGTTAGCCCTGCTTTTGTAAACACAGATGCAGAGATCCAGAGATCACAAAAAGGAAAATCTGGTGCTTAATGTTTTTTCCGTACCACTCTCTGGCTGCTTTCTGTCTTCTTCTGAAATGCATGGTGAATGAAAACATTAAATGTTTCACAGACTTTTTAACTTAGGGTCTTCATCCCCACATATTTTTCATATTACTCATATTCCCCTGCTTGAGTTAAACTCAAACAGGCCTGGAACAACTTCATTAACATAAAACCACATGATAATAGGAAACAGAGCCTTTTAATGGTTTATTTTCTTATTATCTTGTGATATATTTCATCTTCTCCCCCTTTTCAGAGTGCTACTACATTCTGTTTTCACTCTGCTTGCTGGTCCTAACTGTGCTGGGCTTGGCAGCCGGGAGCGATCGCCCGGAGAACACCAGATTCCATTAACTCCAGGCACCGTAGCTCCCGGGCTACAACACACGATGTCACTACCTCTAATACACACATTAGCCCCAAACTTTCCACACCCCAAACCATCTTCCACTGCTACACACCAGTTGCAGCGTTGCTGCTGTATAATCACCAAGAAATTCAGTAAAAACACAGACTGGCCTTTGCTGAGACCAGAGCGGCAGCAGCCCTCCTGGCTCTGCTGCCCACGACACCCGCTCCCACAAGCCGGCCTGTTCCCAGCTCACCACCTCGGGCGCCAGGAACGCTGCAGGACCTGATTTGGGTTCGATCAAACTACCCAGTCTGGTACCAGGGCAATCACAAAGGCTCCAGTAAAAGCTATTCAATGGCCTGGGTTTAGTTTGAGCTTAATGTCTAAGCACACTATGCTACATCCTGACCTTACCCAAGTAACCCCTGAATAATGCCACACACCATCTGTGGGGAAAAAATAAAAACCAAGCTGTCTTTACCCTCTAAATTTTGTAATAATTCATAGATTTAGATGGTCAGGGAACATGACAAGGGAAGCTCTTTTGCAATACCACATTTTCTTTTGTCCCAAGACCACAATTTCAAAACTCTGGAGTTGCGACACTTTTTTTATGAAGGTTAAAGGAATCCGAACCCCCCGAGGAATTGCGGCTGCTCCAGGATGGCTCTTCTGACTTACTTCAGTCATTCTTACTTTTAACAATTAATAACAAATTCTTTACAAGATTTCTACTTTAAAATATTTGCTTTCATTTTCTTGCCTTTTTGAACACATCTTAAAAAGCTTTCACGACAGCTTAAACACTAAAGAATTGCTACAATTTCCTTCCTATTTTGTACACGATAACTTAAACCCTAATTAATCAAAAAACGCAAGGTAAGTGTATTCTGTCTGACTATAAAGTGCATTAACTTAGTATTCATTGCCTATATTTAATCTGTTGCTGGAGAGGCTCAGGAGCAGCCTGGGACTCGTCTCTAAAAAGGAATGGCAATTTCTAGGATTCACATTCTATCATAGCTCAAAGTAGGCTCTGAATAAACGGGAGATGGAAATCAGGGAGATATATTAGCACCAGGATATATTTTTCATTTCCCTCTGTCTCTGCTTCCAAAAGAATATTGGTGATGAATTTGCAAATGGTTCTGGATTATGACAGAGTTTTTTACCCTTCATTATTTATCCCCCCACTGAACACCTCTATTAGAGATTACAGTGACAAATGCATGAATAAAAGGCAAAGACAATATTTTAGCACTGCGGTGTAAATCTCCTTTTACGCATTATTAATTTAAAGAAATCCATTATACCATACAGCTCTGAGGGGAAGACAAGGTTACATCAGAACTGTTATAGGCAGCTGGGGGTCACCTGAAGACAGAGCCCCGCTGCCACCATCCTCAGATGCT
The DNA here is from genome assembly GCA_907165065.1 of Caprimulgus europaeus. Next base: position 1,266,031 of record OU015546.1, read on the forward strand.
CCGTCTCCCAGGCACCTTGCTGGGAAATCTGCATTTCTTACATATTATTCTTCCTCTTAATTTCTTTCTTTGCTTTTCTTTAGCACAGGCAAGGGCTGGCTGACAGCCTGGATGAGTTCTGCTTGTCTCAGACCAGACACAGCATGGTCAGAAAGGTGACCAGTGTGCCTCAAACACAGGTTATTCTCCAGGTCCCACAGAGGGGCACAGAAGGAACCACGTTATCAAGGGCAAGAGAAATAAACCCTCCTCCTTTGCCAGCTCGGCGTGTTCAGCCATGCACTGGAACAGCAAAGAGAAGTGTGTGTGGTGATGGGAGAGGAAGGAGGGAAAAACTAGCACTTGCTGAAGAAGAGTTGAGTTCTTGTGTTGGATAGCAAAAATGGTGATCCTGCTCTACCTAGGCTCCCTTTCTGCAAAGCCTTCCACATATGCTTTCTCCAAAAGCCTTTGAAATAAATGAAGAAAAAGAATAGTCCTTCTCCCCTCTTTCCCTTTTTCTTTTCCCCAAGACAGGGCTTAACCCTTGGGCAATATCCTCTAACACTGAGCTCAGCGAGGCTTTGCACAGAATCTCCCTCTCCACCCCTCCAGCAGAGTAAGAAGGGGAGGAAATGCTGCTCCTATCAAGAGGAAGGAAATAGGAAAACAGATGGAAAGTACCCAGAATTGGAACAAGTGCGTTTTAAACAATACAACAGGTCCCTTTTACTCCAAAATAACAGAACACTTCTGTGGAAATCTATATACAATCATGCCATCGACAACAAAGATAACAGGGAAATAATTCTGTGAACCTGACCTGCGAGTACGTTTTGTGAGAGCCGCTAATCGGCAGCCACCATCTCCCCCGAGCTCCCATCATGCAAACCCAAGCCTTTCATTTCACTGGATTTTATTATTTCATTATTTATTTTTTTTAAAATCTTGCAACAAAAGACTTTGGAACTAAAATACCCACAGCTTACACCAACCAGTGGCTTAAAAAATACCCACCCGTTTGCAAGAATTTATCACCAGTTCGTTTCTTACGCTGCAATTCACCTAATTATTTGCAGTTCATCTACTCAACAAATCCAGTTTTGTGCATTTTTCACTGCCAGTCTTCTGAAAGATTCTGTGTCGCTCTGAGGAAGCTCAATCCTACAAACACTGATGAAACACAGGATCCTGGAGGTTTCACTGGGATCCTCTCTCCCTGTGTTTAAAGGGAAGCATGAGCACCTCAACAGATGCTGAGGATGAGCAGTACTGGAAGGAACACACCACTGGGATGTCTAGAACAGAGAGCTTCCTCTTCTGCTCTCTGCAGCACCGTGGCTTTAGGCACTTGAGACTCTGTGTTGGAAAATGGAAGGTTTAAACACGCAGCCATTTAAGCATTACAACAATATAGATTAGGCACCTACTCCTGCTCCCACTGACAACACAAGTTAATCTCCCAGTTTTAAAGGGATTAGCAACCAACTCGTAAACTGCACTGCAGGTCTTTGTCCTTCAAAAGAGGAACAAACACTTTACCTCAGTATTTGTACCACACATTGTCACCTGAGCCCCGTTTCTGCTCCTCTACCTGGTGTTTCTTACAATGTACCTGGGTGTTCTGCAGAAGCTCTGCATCAGAAATTCAGGTGAAAAGCAGACCCCAGAACAGTGGAAATTCTGTTCTGAAATGTCAGGTAAGGTTGGCATGGTAATTTGTGAAATTCTTCTATTTGATGCACAGCACATACCAAATATACCCCATCTGAGTCCACAATGGTTCTCCTGCCCCTGATGACACAGCACAGAGTCAAAAGAACACCAATAAACACAAAGGAGGAGAAAACGATCAAATACTAAAGCTTCTCAAAAGCTGAAGCTGACCTGATCTATTTGTTCACTCAGCAGTGTTGGCAACTTCTCCCATCATCTTTTAAAATAAATTTTGGGGAAATAGTTAGATTTTGAATTTTTTTAGCTCATCCATTATGAAGCACAAAAAACTCCACCTCTTCATAGCTGAAAGGACACTGGGAAACAAACGCTTATCAAACACACTGTTGTAAGCTTTTGAGACTGATTTTAGATGTCCCAGTGTTTGCTACCCCATTAGAAACATCAAAAAGAAAATGTCTGTGCAGAATGCAGGTACTCACAGCTTTCTGAAAAATTTGGATTCTTTAAGATGCTTAATATTGGAAACTTAAGCTCACTAGTTCTCTTTCAAAATGTAGACTATGGTTCATTGATTTCTTTCCTTCTGAATGGAGGATCTCAGTCAAGGGGGTTGAAAATAAGATACTTATTAGTAATTTTAAACCCCGAAATTGTTTGTCCTCCCCCATGCTCCCTATTCCTGCACAATAAATCCTTTGAAAAACTGGAAATGCTTTAGTGAAAAGACTGATGGGAAATGTTAAAAAATATCATGCAAGCAACATCAAGTTATCTGTGTTATTTTAGGCAAAACATATTTCCTGCTTTTTCCCCTTCAGACTTACTTAAGTCTGCTGTAGAGCTCCGGCTTCAGCCTCTTCTGTCAATCAGCAGGTAGGGAGGTCACTCACACCGGGGTTTCACTGGGTACAAACCTGTCTCTGCAGAAGCACCTTCACCTGCACACAGCCCCGGTGTCGGCACAGGAACCACCTCAAGCAGCTCCAGTGCAAGGTGCAGCTCACTGCGTGGGAAGAGCTGAACCCAGTTCAGCAACACACACAAAAGCAGCTGCCAGTTCCAGCGCCGCAAAGGGTCCGGCCAGGTCTGCGGCTCCAGCGGCCGCAGGAGGAGGAAGGGACACAGAAGTAACTCGCGTGATTTTCTCATTTCTGGGATGGGGACACCTTGTATGAAGACTTTCCCTCTATAGGGACTTCAACTTTTATAACATGAACATTTTATAAAATACAACACCTGAAAGGCCATAGTCTCACTCTGCGCTTCACAAACGTCTGAAAAACTGCCCCAGGAATTACCACAACGTACCGAAACCGCTGTAAAAATGACAGGAACACTCCCACAACCCTCCCTGAAGTGGATGAAAAGGGTCATTATTGCACCTCAGTGATCCCGTCCTAATAAAAAAGAAATTAGGCTGTTTAATAACAGTGCATAATGAAGACTGTAGAATAGAGCAGTGGATAATTTGTCAGTGATTAGAAGGTCAAAGGATCAACTTATGAACAAGCGAGCTGCTCCACCTGAGGGAAGCCACTTCTGTAAGAGGAGAAGGCCCCTCCTTTGTCTCGGTTATCTCACCGCCCGCACGTTATCAAAACAGAGCGGTAACTTATCAGTCACGGGGGAGACGCAGCCAGGTAACTGCAGCGTCCATCAGCACAGCCTGGAATTCTCACGCTTTGAAACGCTTTAAAAAACACGACTTAATTTTTTCCCAAACGCAAACACTTTCCCCCTTTTTTGCTGAAAAGTCAAATTGCACTTTCATCACAAACTTATTATGGGATTACAGCACTTCTGCAGGAGTATTTTTTATCGCAGTCATCTCGAATGGGAAAGGCTGCAGAAATAGCAGAGTTTTTGCTCGATTCGGTTTGTATTGCCAGCACCATTTACTCTGATCCCGTCCTGGACAGTTCAAGATCTATTAAACACAGCGCCATGCTGGTCTCATTGCTGAATGATCCACTGCAAAAAGTGCTTCCTGAGAAACCTGTACAGGTGAATTATTACCTGCCAGCCCTCAAGTTCCAAATTCTGCATTCTTCCACAAACAGGAGCTGATCTCACTGCAGGTAGAACCACAGAGGAAGCCACATTCCTCACACCCAGCTAATTTTTGGTGGCATTGTCAGCTGTAACCAGGGAGGAAAATTCCAAGCCATGAATTGCAGGCTCATGGGACTCTATCGATATCCTGCATGTATTTGCACACAGATTTTTAGTCCCAATCCAAATTACAGTCTGTGTGTAAAGTAATGTCACTGATACAGTCTACAACCAGGGTTAAGGCTATCTTGTGCTAGATGCCATAAAGGCAAAACCAACAGATCTTTGGCTTCTAACAAATATAAAAGAAGGCAACAAATATCAGCAACGATTTTCAATGCACATACACGCACACACAGAGAATCAGGGAAAGCATCTCTGGTTCCTAAGCTCAGGTTCCATTCAGAGCTGAGGACAGAAAAGCTCATGGAATTTGAATTGATAATAACATTGTGACTTGAGCTCCAAGGAATTCCCCCCCACACCCTGCAACCACTTTTTTTTTTTTCCTTAAAATAATTAAATTGGATGAGGCAAGATACCTGATCAGTTAACTTTTCCATTCCTCCGCTTCCAATGAAATAAAATAGCAACAACTTTTTGCAAGACTGTGTTCTATGCCAGTGGGTCAGTGGCCAATTTAACCATAACAAATAATAGTCTCGTCTTTCAAAGTTTCAACTTCTTTTTTTTTTTTTTAAGGGGAAAAAAAGAATCTGAGTGCTAGGAGACAGTTTGGATTTCCTCTGCATTTTTACGCTGCCAAGTCACCAGCAGATTTTCCCTCGAGCTGGCTAACACATCTCCCTGGTGAGCAAGTGCAAACTGCAGCTTCACACAACCCCACTGCAGCACAGTCACTGTCCTTAACGACGGGAGTATTCGCTCTGAAATGATGTAGCTGCTTAACAGCACAGAAGTCAGGTAACATCCAGATTCAGAACAATTTTCTTGGCTTTGCTGTTTGCATTCTGCAACTTAAACAGCTCTGGTTGCAGAGGAGTTAAAATATTTCAGTTCTGAGTTAAGGAACAGTAAAAGTTCTAGTCCAGAGACACTTTTTTGCTCCTTTCCGATGGTGACTGGCTTCCCCTGCACCTCTTTTGTTTTGAGAATTTTGGAGTATGCAGACTTGTGTAATGCAGACATTGCTTCCAATTTAATTTAGTTGTTTTGTCTTTCATCATAATGGAAACGAGCACAGGATCCTTCCCAGGCTTTCTGCCATGTAGAAGGACACAGACTTTACTCGTGTGGTTCCTCAGAATCATGGGGGAGGGAGAGCAGGGGGAGAAGGATTAAATATGATGCTCACCGAGGGTAATACGGCAACTTCTGCATGGCTAACGAGACCCAAATACCTACTCTTGGACACTGTGAATCAACATTTGCCTCAGCATTACACATAATCTGCAAGATGCCATCCCCCAGGAATCTAGGAGAGCCCTTGCTACGCTTCATGGCGATGAGCACGCCAATGAGTCACCCAGTTAGGTTCTCTGCTTTTGGATCTGAAATCCACTGTGGATCCAAATGGGTAGAGATTATATTCACTATAAATTTAGCCCCTAACTGTGCTAACAGATTGTGTTTTCTCTGAGCTGTGTTGGATTGTTTAAGTATCTGCTAAATGGCTGGAGTAATCACAGCCAGTTCACAGGTCTCTCAAACAGTTTGCTTTAGTTTTTTGCTGTTAAGGTTTCTTCCTGTGAGAAAATGGCAAAAGCACCCTCAGAGCCAACGCTACGCGCACGGACCCGCAGAAATCACCTGCAGACACTAGTGCAGAGCAGTGCCCCAGCTGGACATGCAGCCTTCTGAAACAGGAGAACAACAAATAGTGACTGTTGTCTTTCCACAGAATAAATATTTGAACTAACAATCATTCAGGAGAAATATGCGAAGCTTTCAGGATTTACAAACATTTTTCCAAGTTCCTGGCACGGAGCCAAGCACTTAGCAGAGTATTAGGCTACGAAGCACAACTCAAAGCACAGGTGCAAAAAAGGCAACTCTCATTTTTTCATTTCAGGTACATTCCAATACCAACACTCCTAACAATCTTTTGGACAGCGCTGTTTCCAGGATGGATGGAGGTCACAAATCTATATGAAATGGTACATGAGACAGTAGGGCATCTGATGTGAGTGGCAAAGGTACTTCTGCCTGTGAGAAGAGACTTGGACTTCACCAAACTCACTGCAGAGCACTAGCCATCCTCCTGGCCAGCCAGATGAAAAGTTCCAAGAAATGCCACACCGAAGGGATGAAAGGCTGAAGCACATACTGAGGGTGGAAGATGTATGACTACTTGTGACTAGTAAGCCTGTTTCTACACTAACACACACTAGGCAAATTCATGATTTCTGGCACCAACTGCAAGGGATTATGAACCCAACAAGAAGGTTTTATCCTGCTGGACAAAATGTGTCAGGATCAAATCACCCAACCCCATTCTTCATGCGAATAACAATCTCTTGGCATTACTGGAGTGATTTCCACTGTAGTGCTTTGTCTTGCCTTTACTTCTCCACATTTTACAGTAAACTAACCATTATTTCTCTTGGAAAAGACCAGTAGGTACAGGCACTTCAAAACACACAACGTCCTCCCCAGCTCGTGGAAGGAATGCAACTGAATTGTTAATAGCACCCGTTACAGCAATAATGTTCAAAGACAAGACAGACAACACCTGGGCAGTCTGGAGTGGTCCCACAATGACGACAGGATACTGGGGACATCACACCCAATCTGCAGTCACATCATCATTCACTCCTTCATTCTGCACAGTGGGTGTAAAAGGAATTAGCATTCCCTGTACTGAAAAAACTTTAGAGATGGAAACCTGGTTCAGATATGAGGTCAGAGTAGGAGGAAGCTCTGCCCTCTTGATCCTTGGAAACACATCCTAATCAGAAAAGAGCACACACACACACCCCCAAGGTCTAAGAAATAGCTGAAGATGTTCTAAGTAAGCACTGAGATGTATTTGCAAAACTAGACACGCAGGCCACTTGTTCGATATCCTCTTTGTTGGCATTCTGAAAAGGGCCATGTTTCAAGAGAGAATATGCAATAACAAAGTAGATCTTAATTTTAAAACCACTTTACATGTTATATCACATGGTGTATATACAGAGTTCCTGTTAACACTGGCAAGGGGACAGTCAGCTGTGGACCCACACTTCAGTCTCTAAGCTTCCACGCAGAAGCCTGGCAGACACAGAAATTGGAGGGACAGATCTTGGTATGTATTCAGTAACAGAATCAGTTTCAGGAATCACACCTTTTTTAAAAACAACCCTACATTATTGTTACACTGTCAGGCACTGGAGAGGCAACACATGATGAGATGGCAACAGTACAGGTATTTAAATACAACCATCTTAATATTTGCATAATCCCAGGACAGACATATAACAGCATCAGCACGTTCAGAAACCTTTCAAAAGCCATTTCCCAACCCTCTGTATAAGCCATGTGATCTAATAATCCCTGTTCAGCAGAGAGAGCAGATTACATGAAATCACACCATACAGCTACAGTGAATTATACCACACTACAAACATGGCATGAGATACTCATTTGTCAGATAAATCCAAACAGCTCCTCCTCGATCCTCTGGCTAACTTGGTCAGTGATCTGCTGGAAACACGCAGAGCGCCAAGTTTCTGATTACACTGTCCAACTCTTCTCTAAACATGATTCAGCAAGACAAAACACGCGCCCCTGGAAGTGCGAGTGCTTCTGCTACAGGGTTACAGGGCTGGAGAGCCGAGAGGAAGAAACCCACACGCAGCACAGCACAAACAAAGCCAAACCCTGCTTAGGTATTTGTCCACCTGCTTGGACTGCACAGGACTGTGGCAAGGCAAACAAAATCTCCATGCTATCAGCAGATAGCACAGTTCATGGGTAACTTCAAGTGGCACAGAACACACCTCTTCAGAAATAGCAGCAGCCCAAACAGCTTCAGAAAAAAAGCAAACCCACACACCCACAACCTTAGGAAGGGTGGATGTCCCTGGCTTCCAAAAACCGAAACCCAATGTCAAGGAGATTGTTGCTGCTATAGACACAAGTCAACACGACAACAGGGAGAACCTGAAATAGTCTCTAATCCTCACAAAGCAGAATTTCCCAGGTGGCTCATTTTCACTACAGGAAGCCCAGAAACCTCAGAAGATGTCCTGGTCTGAAGATCTGGACTCCAACCAGACTACAAATCTCCAAGGCAGTTATTCTCTCTGGTAAGCGTTTGCAGCATATCTAGCACAACATTTATGGGTGGGCCTTTGAAAGAGGACTGGGTCAGAAATAACAGCAGGCACAACAGCAACTGCACTGTATCAGAGAAGGGCAGTGGTGTTACTCCTACTGTTTTGTCTTTCACACTTGAAATGTAAGTCACAAAAATGCTACCTGAATTAAGATGAAACCCCCCTTTTGAAAGGCAGTGTTCCCTCACAGGTTCTTCCCCTCTTCTCTATCTCTGAAGCACCCATTACCATTACACATAGCACACAGATCAGATCAACCATGGGTGTGCTCCCTAGCATCATTCCCGAGCACCAACACCAATTCACCAGGTGGATAAACTGAGGACATCATTACCACTCCCACCGGGGGCCAGATCAAGCGCCTCTAAGACTTTGTATCACTTGAATAAGTGCCTAAATGTCTGCAAGTGCCCAGTGTCCAAAGCCAGACAATCAGGACTCAGTAAAAACAAAAAAAAAGAAACCAAAACCCCTGAGTCCACACCCATGTCTTGCACCAACCACATGAGGTTTACTAAACACATTTTCAGGAACAAAGATCCCTGAACCTGGGAATTGAACACTGCAAGTAAAAAAGCTCTGGATCAAATGAGAGCAGTAAGGAATCCAGCAGAACAAACCTCCAACAAACACATTTCTGGCAGTTTAGCTGCTAATTTGTACAGCTTCAGAAGAATGAAGGTAATGGGCTGTTCATTTGAAATTATTTCTCTGCTTCAAGTAGGCATCTCCAGAAGGCACAGCAGAGGCAGTGTGGACAAACACAACGTTCAGAGTACGTTAATAACAGTGATGTACAGGTATTAATAATTCCTCCATCGGATAAGAATTTTGTGAGTTTGACCCTTTGCTGTGGAACATCCACACTGACAAATCTTTCCCCCCACACACAAACCTTTTTTTCAAGCCATCTTTAGTTCTAAATGGAAGACTATAAAATATCTTTATTAAAGTTTGGTCTTAGATTAGCAAGAGGGCAATAGCACTGTGACTCTCAATCTAGTGCACACATTTCCCCCCTGATGATAAAGTAAGGGAAAGCAATGTGATGGCTCTTTCTACCTTCCTGATTTATAACTGTCTATGACTATAGGTCAAATGAATGAAAAGCACCTGGGGAGCTCGCTGCAGGAACAAGTCCTCAGCGTGATAGCAGCCCTGGAGTGCAGAGGAGATAGCTAGTCCGACTCAGTCAGACAAATTAGATAATTAAATGGAAACAGGCTAGATAAATTGCACTTTCTTAATTGGGTTATCAAGAAACAATAGTGACTATGAATGACCTCACTGTCTGTGTAGTCTAACACTTCTCTCTGTAGGAACTAGGAGGGAGTTATTCGTCTAGGCTAGGGTTATTGTTGGCCTAGAAAATGAATGCTTAAGAACAGCTTGCCTTTTTTTTTTCCCCCCCTCTCTCTCACTCTCTCACCAGAAGCCATTGCAGATAAAAATCTAGGTCTGCTGATTTGGAGGTGGGAGTGTGCATGGGATGCAAAGAACAGAAGGATTGCATGAACTTTGCATGAAAAATGAATAGCAGTCTCAAAGTTACCTGATGTGCAGCAGATCCTTGGTGCTAACGCCTGGCCTTGCTCACACCCACAAGTTTGTCATCACGTGAAGCGGTCAAACAAAATGGTTGTGTGCTCTGGGCACGTGTGCTTGAGAGAAACAAAGTACTGCAGTGCTTCCAGGGTGCTACAGAGAACACAACGGTCTGAGGGCAAGAGACGGGATCTGGCCACCTCCCAGTCAGGCCAAAAAAGAACCCGTAGCTGGGACGTTATGGCTCAAATCTTCACCGCTCCGCAAAGTCGTGTATGTGCATCTTTATGTGGCACTGGGAGAGAAAGGAGGAAAAATTCTTGGCTCCCCAGTCTGGAAAGCATCTGTACCTCTCTACCAAGAGTGCTGGGTATGAAAGAAATGAACAGATGAAAGATGATGAGATCTAAAATGATCTGTTTACAATGCAGAAAGTAGCCGTACTCTACAAACTAACAGGAAAAACACATTCGAGGATGTTTGCAACTTGTTAGCATAAATTTTAAGCACTTCCCCAAAGACAGTGCTACCTAAAACTACTTTTACTCAAGGTTCCTATTAAGATACCACATTCTCGATCTTTATTTTTATTCAAAATGACAGGAAACCAAAAACATCAAGTGTAGACCTTCTATTTAAGCCTCCAAGAGACCTAATGAAAAACATAACCAGGGGCTGCATCCAAGAACGTGTTTAAGAGTCTCTACCTATGAAAATGCTCCTGACATCCATCAGCTAGTTATGCAGCACGAGACACGGGCAAGCCTGGGTATTCTGAGACCCAAAGAATAATGTCAAGAAAAAGAAAGGCTCTTCCATTGCTTCTGCACCTTTTGTTCAAAGACCTCCAGCACTTGTGCAGTGTCTACGACCTCGCCGAAGCACTGAAGTGCTGACATCCTCATTTTTAGCAACAAGCAACCTGAGGCACAGAGAAAACGCACCCAAGAGTCTCCTGTCGCTCCCTGACTATGGGTGTTTGGGGAAAAACATGAACACAAACAGAAACATGTCACCAGTTTAAGGCAGTCGCATGCTTTTTTGTGAGCAGTTCTGTGCATGATCCTGGCACCTTCCTGTGTCCCTACCCATTAAATATTAACAGGCTGGCTGAACACCGAATGCTCTCAGAAAGAAGAGATGGCAAGAGCTGCCACCTTGAGAAACAGCAGGAATTTACTCCATCAGATCCCAGCCTCCTCAGAGGCCCTCAGGATGCTGCCTGCCTAGTCAGACCTGCTGCAGTGAACAGGCAACTGGAGAGCAGCCTGGCGCTGCCTCCCTCACTTCCCCAGCGGAGTGAGCCACCCCCAGCCATTCTTTTGACTTTTCAGGAAATTCCTAAATGAGAAATTGTTCTCATCATTTTGCTGTAAATGGATTTTTCTTTATCAGTAGACGAGATTCCCTCCCACACACATGCACCAAAAAAAAAAAACCCACCAAAAAACCCCAACAAAACAAAACACAAGAGACCTATATTAAATTAAACGTCTCTATAAGATGAAGTTTAACAAGGCAACTCTTCAAGCATGAATTTTAGCATGACAAAGTCTTCTTATTTTACCTTGTTAAAATCAAGCATCCAAATAAATCTTTAATTATTCACAAATTTGGATTTCCTGTGACTGACCATTTGCAGTGAATTCAAGCAGAGTAATAATTACATACAATTTTACCTACCGTTAGGTCATTTTTCTCCAAAACTTTTTTTAATAAATTAATTAAACTATCCCCACAGCTGCTACCAGAGAATTAAAATCTGCCTTTGAATTCACTCAGCCCCTCTACAAGGAATGAAGCCATAAACGTTATCTCCAAAGCAGTATCAGTGACAGATAATTTGCCTTTATGTATTAGACCAATCTGTATAGGTTCAACATAAAAATATCAGTTACCATTTGGGAGATTTACAGGAGCCTTCTGCAGTCCTGCTTTACAGCCAAGCAGGGGAGAGTTAATTATTTCTCCAGGATTTATCTTCTGGATGGATATTCACTGGGTATGTTATTCACACTACTTCACAGTGAACTCTGCACTTCCCTACTTTTCTCCCAGGAAGTGGCAATCGAAGACAAAAGCCTGGCAATGATAGACAGGGGCAGAGGCCATGTCCAACTTTGATATCTGCTTGATAACGGATTGTACAATTAGATCAATTTGACAATTTCCATTATGGCTGATAAAATATTTATTGAGCCTTGGAGATGATGTCTGATCCCTGTGCCATTTGTTTTACTAATGGGGGAGATATTTACCAAATCAGTAAAAAGCATTCAAATTTCAGATCCTCATAGCCTCCCCAACATTAGATTTGCAAATTACTGGCTGAAGCCATAAATTACAGCACAGCACAGCCAGGCTGATGCCAAGCTGACAAGGTAGGTAGATGGCTTGCGATGACATTGTTTCATAGAAGCATTAATCATAGCGGGAAAGAAAATACTCTCAAATTGGTCCATAAGTCTAAATATTAAGGAATGAGAAGCAGGTTGCCGGGAGATAGCTTTAGCTGCAGCTAGAAAATTAGGAAATGAAAAACCCTTTCTATTATTTAACAAATCATCTTAATAATGTTTTACGCTGTAGTGCCAGCAAGCAAACCAAATTCCTATTCTTTCCCATTTGCTCTTTATCCTCATTGCTCTTTAATAGGAATATTAATAATCTGAGGATTGGTGCAGATGTAGCCCAAGCTGTATTTTTCTTCTGCCATAGGTTAACTAAAAAAGGATGAATACTGAAAGAAAATAACATTTTAATTTCCATGTTTAAACTGTTTGCTTTGTCAGCAACACCATCGGGGGCTACAGCTCCTCTTCTACTATTACGTTCAAGGTCAAGCACACGTCTACTGATGTGCAGGACTAACTTATTAAAATCCCACAAACCAGATAAAGTGCAGAATCCAGCTTAACATCAGAGACAGGGGTCTGTAATCTTAGGGAAAAAAAATACATAGAATCGTGTACCATTGTTGATTAAATACAAGCCCTGCTGATTAATTTAGAGAAAAACACCACCTTACAGGGATGATTACACAATGAACAGCTTAAAATGCTTCCCTGCTAATAGCACTGTCAAGACCCAGAACCTTACAGTACCCTGGCCAAGGGAGATTCATAGCGTGCCATGTCTGAAGTAAGTTGAAGGTGACATATTTGTCTAGCAGACATAATTAAAGGTATAATATTGGTGCTAGAGGTCAGAGTTGTACAGTCCTAAGGCAACAGCACTTTGAAAGAAAAAGCCCTGAAATAAGGGAATGAAGAATGATGTTGGTCAAGAGCCTGACACCTCTCTAACTAGAATTGCAAAGGTTTGTCTCAGTAGGCCCGATGCTCACATTTTCCTACCTTTCACCAGCAAAAGAGCAGGTCACCCAGGGTTCACAAGTCCCAACAAGAGCCCAACTGCTGCAGTGCTGTGCCTGGGTAGTTCCCAGTGTGACACACTGATGGAGAGCTTTCCAACAGAACTCAACACCCACCACAAACCCAGATCTTCTCAAAACTTGAGCTGTCACTCAGTGCCTACATGGAACGTGGGCATCACAGCACAGCACAACGCCCAGCTTTTAGACACACTGCTGGTATTAGGCATCTACTCTCCCCTTAGAAATTAACAGGAAAGGATGATGAGGATTCATCAAGAACCACGATACTGAGCAGGGAATCACTTACATAGTTAGTGACTTACAGTTTGTCACAATAAAATGCTAAAGAATGTGTTTGCCTTAAGCTTTGTCTCTGTCAAAAGCTTAAGCACGATCTCTGCCAGCTGGATTTGTGGGTTCCATCAAAATGAGGGGCAGAAGACAACCATAATGGTCTACTGTTGGGCAGCTCCTCCTCCTATTCCCAAGGGAGGATGTAATTTCCTTTTTTCACTGGGGAAAAATGTCTTAATCACTAGTGCCTGCACATTGTCAACCTTTCCTGCTGAAGCAGTTCCTCCTGCAGAATGCAAGGCGAAAAAATGTCCCCATCAGCTAAACCATAGCATAAGTGTTTAAAGGTGTCTTCCCATTAACGGACTGTGTGCAAGTAAAATAACTGCATCTTCTCAGAACAAATTCTGAAATCCAAAGAGCCTTTGCTCAGCATTGTCAAATCAAACAGAGAGAGATGCCCCATGTCTCAGGTGAGTAACTAAAAGGGTTATTGTACAGCAGAGTTACACAAGCAGCATATCTCCAACCAGAGTAACAGTGATTGCGATGGACATTCTGAGGATCTGCATGATGATACTTCTTAATCTCCACAGCTCCCACTGTTGCTTGTTTCCTTTGCTCCACATCCTTCACACCCAGGCAGTTTCCTTGTTTCATACTTCACCTGTAAGCTGTATTTCTCAGCACAACACAGGTTTCACGTAACCTCTCCTGGATGAGTATTCAAGCAGTGCACACTTCAGCATTTTGACAAGTGATGACACAGCGGGGAGAAAATTCACCTTCAAGCTCTCAGGAAAGCCCTTGTTACCCTGGTAGATTTGTTGCAGGAAGAAGTTATTTGGTGTGTGTACAACAAGAACGGATGGAACCCTCTCTCTGGATGCTCAGGGGTTCAGAAAAAAGTTGAACCCTTTATTGCTTCTGACTTCTTAAAATCTTACACAGCTTTGCAAAGGCACCTTCACGCTCATGCGGCCCCCTATGTGTTTCACCAGACCCCCATAGATTCAAAACAGCTCTAAATCCCTCTTCATCCCACGATCCCACTCCCCAACACCCTCACTTGGTAATTCACAATGGCCAAGGGAGAGGTTACTACACCTTTAAGAGTGAAAGCTCAAAGCAGCGCTGTCTGTTTTGTTTGAGATAGCAAAGTTATTGTCCCTTGCTGTCTGGCAGCCCCTTATGTCCCTTGGATTTATCTCACACACATGATGCAGCTTTGTGGAAGGGATCGGGAGAGACTTTGCATTCCTCTGGTAGGATGATAGGAGTTTGTATCTAAATCTGTTCCATATGACCCACCTCACATGGTTAGTGTCTCGCCGATTCACTTGTAAAGGTCAAGAAGTATTTCAGCTGAGGCTTCAAAGTCAAAGGGTTTGTTAATAAAAATAATCCAATAGAATTGGGAATTCATAAAGATACTGCAAACATTCTTTATTCTTTTCCATAGAGATATTTAAGGACCACAGAGGCACAGGTGCAAGGGTGAGGCTTTATCTGTGGGAGCACGGGTGCAGTGCTAAGGGTCTCAACCTTTCCAGTTCAGATGAATGAGCCTTAAACCTACCTGGGATAAGGAAAATCCTCCCCACTCCACCAAAATTTGCTAAGTCAAGAGAAGAGGATTTCTCACTAGATATTTAACCAATAACAATACTTTTTGAACTGAGACATTTTGCTTCTGTCCCACCAGAACCTGGAAGTGCAAAGCTGTGCAGAAGAGCTATTCAAACCTCTCCAAAACCTATGAAATGTGAAGATCAGACAAGTTCAAAACCATGTCCAAAAGCCTCCCAGATCACCTGTCTCAACAACGAGCTATTAGAAACCAGTGGAAGTGAACTGGGCCAACAGTGACCCCGGTTTTGTTAATCAGATTGATCTAACCATGTCATAACCTTGACAAAGCACTCTGTTCAAATCAACACTTCAAAGCAAGCAAAAATTCAGTGAGTTTTTCTTGGGCAGAGCAGTTGTCCTTTCTCTAAACAGCACAGCCTCACAGCACACCGAGCGTCTCAACTCCACTCCCGTATATATTTTGGGAGACAGTGACCGATGTCATATCCCAGACTATCAGAATCAGAACAGCAGAAAGCAGTTGATATTTTTATAAGCAAAGAATTTGAAGGATGGGTATAAAGTACATGTGACATTTTCTATTGTATGCAATGATTTTTAGAATTTTTATCTCTCTAAATACTTGAAGTTTCAAACCATGAAGGTCAAAGCAGAGATTTTAAAAAGAATGAACAGAGAGAACTGAGTTTGTAGCCAGGTCTGCTGGACTTTGATTCCTGGGAGGCTGGATTTATGCTCGGAGGATGGCTATGTGAATAAGACTCTCCCAGACCATCAACTGAGTATAAAGATTTACAGTGCATCAGTAACTCCATGGGGGCTGTGTCCACAGCTACTTTGAAATACACACGGTGTAATGTACCCCTTTCATTAACCACCCAGCACAGCCTGTCACAAGATCCTATTCACATAGGCATCCAGCTTGCAAGTATCGGCATTCTCCTGGCAAAAGTACAAATCAGTTTGAAAAACTGTATCAAAGTTTTTCTGAGTTACTTGAAGAAAAGCATCACAGGGCTCCATGGCAACTCCCAAGCACTTTACAAATCCTCATTACGTACCAAGCTCAACCAGACCACAGCCAGCCACATCTGGAACAGGCCAGAGGCAGATCATCAGATCGCTAATAAACTACCAAAAAAGCAGATAAAGCCATCTTGGATTGCTGGACTTTTGCACGTGCTTTAGAAAAACTGAGACTGAAATACCTACACACAACTAACACTAACTGCTTTGTCTGAAAGGGGCACTCCCAGCATCTTACTATTTCACCTGTTTTCCCTGGAAAGCAGAGCTGGTCCCTCTGTGTTCGAATCCACAGTTTTAAGGCTTCCAGCTATCTGGAAACCTAATGTTTTGTGTTACATCATTTTACAGAAAGAACTTTCCATAGCATTTAGCTTGAGCACATCTTTACTGCTAATGCTACTCCAGGTAGAATTGCTTGGGACAATTCCGCTCCAGTGTTACAAAACCCCCAACAGCACTCTGTCCATTGAAAATTACAAAAAAATTATGGAGCAACAACTGCAAATTGAGACCAGAATATCAAGCAGGTAAGCCAGAAATCAGGAGTTTGTACTGCAGTACAGTCCTGTTATGTGGCCCTGGAATCGCAGATGACAGAGCTCCTGGGTAGGAGACTGTGGAGCTGGAGGCTCTAATGACAACACAGGCAATGTAGAACTTGTTCAGTGACAGTATTACAGTAGTAGAAAATCTGATTGCTGCTATCAGTTTAAACGGTAAAATCCATCCAACCTCTTTAAATGAGGTTGGACTACATCCTGCTTCACTCTTGGTCCACAGGACTCAGCTTGGCCTCGGTCAATTTACAGCCAAATTACCTCCTTGCTCAATCTTACATAAGAGTTTTGAAGAAGTCCTTTTTAACTACAGGTATTTAGTTTCTCAGGAGTTTGGCACTAGACATATGATGTACATGCACGGGCTGGACTGACCCTGATTAAGTACTGCCCTTATCTGAAAGTCCATTAGACTATGAGCACAAGGTCTTGCAACAGCCCTAGCAAAGGAAAGGCAGAAAACGAAAGGCAAGAGAAAAGGTCAGTACAATTTACCCTCCATGGCCAGTGCAATCGCTAAAATATGGAAGCCAATTACGGCCCATCAAGCTGATAGGGCTGTAATGTACAGTTAGGTTTATCAAGAACTATTTTAAAATCACAGACTCATTTCACAGAGACCACCAGCCAAAGACAGGGGGAAAAGTCTTTGGACAATGCCCTGGATGTGACCCAGATGGACTAAAGAACTATGATCACCATGGGAAATCCCCAGTGTTGCATATTCATGAGTAGCTTTTATCCCCTTCAATGAAACATTGAAAAACTTAACAAGTGACCACCTGAACAAGACCCGCTCACCTACCAGGCAGCAGACAGTAGGGCCTGTAAAAGAGCCCTTAGCTTCCTTCCTGATAGAACTGCTTAAAACATTGACCATCTGCATGTCCGTAGTGTGAAGGTCTCAAAACTACGCCAGGGTAAGATTTAGGAACCTGCACTCCGCTTCAGAGGTCACAGGGACATGCAGAAGACCAAGTGCTATGTGGACTCAGTGGCAGCTGTTATCCATACCCTCACACCAGGTCAGTATGAATAAAACCAATCCAAGGCTCATTCACATCAGCACTGGGAAGATCATTGCCCCAAGTTTTCCTCTCATTTAGAGAAAGCTTTTACCAAGGTGTCTCTCCAACAGACCTTGTGGGTGGCCAGTGTTTTCACTGCTGCACTAGCAACTTCGACTTTTAATCCCCCTGCTAATACCCCAGCCTGATTCGCTTTGCTGGCGATAGATAAGTCATGTTTCTGGGTCCTGCACAGTGACCGGACACCACCTCTCCGTGGCTCGCAAGCAAGCTCCATCGCTAAACAAAAGGCAGTCTGTTTGGTCACCCTTCCTTCAGAGAGGCTTAAGAACATTTTTGTCATTTTTGAACAGCTAATATCTTGCAGAGGGAAAAAAAAAATAAAGTTGTCTAATCTCTTTAAATTTAATCTTTACTTTTTGAAAAATCTGAGCACAGATGCTTAGTGCTGGACTATGTTCCATTAGACTAATTAGGTCAAGATTACCTAAAACGGTATGACTCCACCAACTCAATTTAAATTCCCTCCCTCCTGTCCCCAAAGTTGCACTGTTTAGAATTTTATGCCCTTTTTCTCTCTACTCCCCCAGAGAGCACAAAGTGTGTGGGCAAGTGTTATTAAAAAACAACAGCCAAACAAACCCAAACCTGAATGAATACTGCAGTGAAATCGAAGGGATTCTTCTCTTGGCCTTCAGCACCAGTTCAAGCTGGACAAAACTTTACTAACATTTCCTGACTTCAGGACAACTGTGCTCAATGCTACTGGTAAAAAAAGCCTGCTTATATTCTTATATTTTTCTCCATTTACAACATGGATCCAACTTAACACTTTCATTAGTCAACAGTTTCCTGTTAATGAAAAAAGACAGATGGTATTTTTATTTCTTTTCTCAGTTTCTGAGGTTTTCACAAAGTTTTAAATTTTTCATACCCATTAAAGTAAATAATGATGAACTGAAAGCATTACAAGATGTAAAATAGCTTGTGGATTTAAACCCAAACTTTTAAGACATTTGCTTGCACTGCTTATCTACCAGCACACCCAGTGCTATCTGGTGCATCAGTTCATCCACCTGCCCCTCAGACCATCCTCTGTGGATGGGTTTCAGTTTCTGTATCTTTCCAATAAAGATTTCTCATATTCTTGACAGCTGGGACAACAGAGAGCTGTTTGGTTCACTGGTGTAAGATTAGCACAAATACTTAAGAAAACAAAGGACACATTTTTTCCACCCCCTTCCAAAATAAAGGAGTACCAAACTCACCTCAGAATTTAGATCTCACTGAAAGCAAGTACCTTCTGAAAGGCACCTTTAGACAACTGTGGAAACAGTCCCTTAAATTTTATGCTACCTGAGCCTTGCAACCAATTACTCAAAGCGATCAAACAAAACACAGATATTTATTTTTATTTGAGATGCTTCAGAACATGAATTAACACTATTAATCATTATTATTTTTCTCCATGTGCTTATATAATTCTTCACAGACTGATAGATTTTGCTTTGAATTCCTTCTATACTTGCTTTACTATTAAAGCCCTAAAGGAAAATGAAACGACTCTTGACCAAGGCTGTAAATCTCCTATGCAGCAGCAGAAGACCTATAAGTAGAAACCTGGTTCCTAAACGTCTTCACTTGAGCTGACCAACCAAAGCCAGAGCACAATTTTACAATCAGTGGGACGTACAACTGGCAAACACACACAGCTCCTGGGAGAGGGCAGACAACGTGCTTAGCACATATGACCTCAGGAGAGAGCAGAACAACCCAGCGCTTCAGCTGCAGGAAGAGGAGTTGTGTGAAAAGCAAGTCCACGAAGCAAAAATACGCTGAGAGCTCTTGCCTAAGCTGTAGAATTTTCCAGTGAGTGTTAACGAGAGCTACTTGAACCTCAAGGTGTTTGAATTGCTCTGCACTTCATGAAAGCATCAGACCAGTCTAGGGCTTGTCTCTAGCAATCCCAGCATCACAGAGTTGCATAAAGCAGACTGGAAACCTCGGGACAATGCACCCTGTGATACCGCTTGCACATTCAAGGTGTAGGTCCAGGCAACAAATCAATACTGCTGATACAAAAGAAGGGAAAAATGAAACAGAAAGCAGTGACCCACCTTTAATCTTTGCAAAACTGGTTCAAACCTTGTACACCTCCCATTAATCCACCCCTCAACAAAGTATGTGGGGTTTTTTTAATGTCAGAACAGGAAGAAAGCAATGTGGGTGAAGTACAAGTCTTGAGGGTCCTTTTTTCCAAAAGAACTTACAGTTTTCATCCCAGTTCTTTATGGCAGCTTTCCATTCCTGTCACTGTCATCCAAAGAGGTCATTCTTGGGAGGACCTTCTTCCCCTTCCATTTCTTATCTTATTCATTTTTTATCTAAATAGTTCATCCCAATTAAGTTCTAGGAGTTTGGAACTGAGAGTGACTTATTATAGTATGTCAAATGACTTATAAACACAGTCACCATTTTCTAAATACACTTTAGCTTCCACCTCTACCCTTGAACATCACTGAGGTAACTCTAAACTCTTAAGTTTCAAACTACTGGTCTGGAGTTTGCTTTGCTTTTTTAAATGTACTATAATACAGATCAATTTTAAACACATCATAAAATATAAGGAAGGAATAGTTCAAGGTTATAAGAACAGGGACATACTGACAGACCATGAAACAGTTAAGATACTACCCCAGCACACAGGAGTTTCCAGCTCTGCCACAGACTTCTCTCATGACCTTTGGTAATTCACCAGTAAGATCAACTGACCCAAGTGCTGCTGAACCTGATCGAGTGTTAACACCAACTGCTCCCCATTACCTCCCCACCTAGCGTACTGCCCCTTAGCTGCTGCTTGTACTGGCTCTATCAAGTTATCTGCATTAAAATAACCAAGTTGAAAGGCCTCACTTTCTGGTAACGTGACAGACTCTGACTGTGAAGGGATAAGATGGACAGTTAAATGGTCAAAGGGTCGGACACATCTGGCAGGGACCAGGCCAGCAGGTGAGGACAGGCTGGGCGCTGGGTTCGTTCTGCTGACCGGGTGCCCTCCCAGTTTTGACGGATGAGCACGGAGAGCTGACAAGGTTACTGCCCCACACCCATCAGCCCTGCCCTGCAGCACAGATGTCCAAGATGGTTGTGCATCAGCTCCTGAACCGCTGCAGTTCACAGCGTAACACTACCGAAGATGAGAAGCTGTGATGGCTTGCTGTGAAAGCTGCAGCACGGAACCCTGCTTCCCCTCTGCAAGAGGAGGGCGGTAGCACAGGGCTTCCTCAGAGAGGCAATGCAACACCAACTACGTTACAAATGCTGAAGTTCAGACTGAGACCAGAAACACCCGCTCACTGAATAAGCAGTGCAAGATGAAGGTGGTTCGAAGGTGGTTTACCCATCCTGATGATACTTTCAAGTTTTCTTTCCTCTAGATGCAAATTTTAATATTTTGAACCTTTTTGCATTCTATTAAAATGACTAAAAAACCCAGGATAACTCCACTATAAACAGTCACGGGGGAAAAAAGGTGTGAGTCTCTGGATGGGGTCAGATAGCACGGGCTGAGGGCTTCTCCCTCTCACAATCAGTTCCATCCTGATGACTAGAAACATCCTTTAGAAAGGCTTTATCAAAACTTCTAGTTAGCTTCAGGGTAAAGGCTTTGGGAAAGTCACAAGTTCCACAGAATTTTAGCAGAGTAGGCCTAAAACAATTCATTTTTCATCCTACAAACATTTAAACACAAGCACAACTTCACACGTGTATTTACCCAGCGATGTCCATCAAACGTGGGCTTGTTGTCACTTCTCCTTTTCTCAAAAATGTTTTATCCAACTTAATATGGAATTTAAGATCAGGATCAGTTATTAATATTGTCTCTCAATTTTTGGAAGATATTACTATCTTCTTTGGCTGAACAGCATAACAGCCCATTTATCAGTGAGGAAAGTCTCCAGAGGAACAAGATTTTCATTTCAAACACACTTTCACAGTTATTGGAAAAGATTCAGCATTTTGCTTGGAGAAACATGTCATTAAAGGACAAAGATGAGGGAAATGCTTGTAGGCAACATAGGCTTTTCTCTGATAGCAGACTGGTGCCCGTCTGGACAGATCCCCAAAGACATAAGCAATCCCAATTAAATCACAAGCATAGAGCTCTGCCTACATGGAGCTGATGTCTAGATCAAGACCTTGGAATGTCAGCTTCGAAATTTCCCTGGCAGTTGCATCACACAGACGAGTGATATGAAAAAGCTACAGCACAGGCAGGCATCTCCCTCCTCCTTCTGTTGTAGTGACCTCTACCTCTAAGGGAAAAACAAACCAAAACTTTAAAAAACCCCTAAATGCTGCCTTCAGTATAGGAAACTGAAAGGAGCTAATTTGAGTTGTAGTGTCAATAAACTAAGGGTTGGCTGATTAAGTTCAGTCTGGTAATATTCTGTAATACTTCAGTGAATTCTGTGGCATGAAATATAACACATATTTGATCTCTCACACAAACTCATAGTGAAGTAATAAATATTTCCCTACAGAATAATTTTACTGTAACCCAAACTGCAACTTACTCATTTCAGAGCACTAAAAACTAAATCAGACCAGAAGTTAGTCTAGTTACACTAGCAGAGGATTCCACAGTACAGTTACACTCCCAAACAGCATCCACAGTAAGAAAACTGTTACAGAAGTTTTTCATTCACTAAAGGGGGGGATTTTTGTTCTCTTTCTAGCCATCTAGAAGACAGGAAAAAAAAACATAAGATTATTAAAAGGAAAACAATAAACAATGGTGGCCTTTCCGAAACTGAGTGGTTATGTTTAGAACTAACATTTCCAAAATAAAATTGTCAGGAACTAAACACAATTAAGCTTGGGTCAAACAAAACTTTTGCAAGTAAAACAATGAAAACTATACTGGGTACAGCAGAACTCCCCTGCCTTGTAAAGGTTAAATCTCTTTCCTCACTCTAACAAATTCAGGAGAAAAAAAAAAAAAAAGTATTTGGTGCACTGAAAAATAATATCTTCTCAGTAAGCCAAAATTATGTGTAGCAAAAAGAAGAACAATATTCAAGAAAAAAAAAATTGGGGGGAAGGTGGGCTCCTGGCAAGCACAAACACAGCCGTTAATGGATTTTTTAATAACTCTGTGCTGCACAGCAATAGGGAACCACCTGCCAAAAGCACAGCAAGGTCAAGCAAGTGTCACATACATGTTACAGCCAAAGAAATTCTGTGATCGTCTCCTCTGACCTTCCACAGCAACCACCACTGAAATAGTCTCATATAGTAGCATGACAGGTTTCTAGCTTGCTTTTTTGTCTGGTCTGTTTTCTTTTTCTTTACTTCAATATGTTTATTTAGTTGAAAATACCACCTAAAATAAACACAAGCATTTTATGATGCCCACACTTCTCCTCTTCCCCAACAGACCTCTCTGCTCCTGCCCCAACAGCGATTCCACAATTATTTGATGAGGGAGAGTGTCATAACACACTTGGAGTGAATCAAACCCAAAGGCAGGCAGAACAAACAATACAGTGTGTGCACACGTGTTTGTGTAAAAATCAATCACTCGGGGTTTCTCCGGCTTTCGGCTGCCAACAGCTGAGTGGAGATGCTGAGAGCGTGCGTGTGTCTGCACAGGGGGGGTCGGTCGGCACCATTTGGGTCTTCAGTCTGCACCCACAGCTTCTCCGAGCTCAGCCCTGCGCCGGCAGCTGCAGAGAAACCTGCTTTCACCAACCCCGTGCAGCTGCACACCTTCCCCAGCCACAGCCAGACAGCGGGCACGGCTTCCCCTCTCCGCCTTGCCCAGTGACAGCCTCCTCGGGGCCTTGCACCTCCTCAGGCTGGCAGCTGGGCCCGCTGGCTGTGCGGGCAGGCAGGTGCCTGGGTGAGGGTGCACCAGGCTGTGGCACTCAGGCCAGGCCAGGCCCCTAGCTGGACCATGAACCTTCAAGGCCAAGCCCCGTGCTGGGCCATGGACCCTCACACCAAGCCCCAGGCTGGGCCACGGATTGTCAGGCCAGGCCGTGGCCTCCAGCTGGGCCACAGATCCTCAGACTAAACCCAAGACTGGACCACAGCCCATCAAAGCCAGGCCTCGGCCCCTGGCTGGACCACAGACCCTCACACCAAGCCCCAGGCTTGATCATGGACCCTCAGGCCAGGCCTCAGCCTCCAGCTGGACCACAGACCTTCACACCAAGCCCAGGACTGGCCCACAGACCGACAAAGCCAGGCCCTGGCCCCAAGCTGGGCCACAGAGCCTCAGGCCAGGCCTCGCCCTGCAGCACCCAAGCCAGGGCTGATGTGTGGGGGCCCGTTGCCGCCCGGCCCCGCGGGCTCAGCTCCCCTCTGGTTTCTCGGGGCAGGTCAGAATATTTAAACAGTTGTATATTCAAAGACCACAATGGAGGGAAGAGAATTACCTAAGGACAGGGTTAGCCTGTTTGATCAATGCATAATCAGATAACTGCTCCAGCTTTTTTACAAGTCTTTAAGCAAAGATCAGCCACTCAAATTCTAATTCCTTTTGCTAATTAAGCAGCCTGTTAATTGCTCTCGGGGTCTCTAATGCCATGTCATTATGCTTTTTAACAGCCTGCTTGACATCAATAGGGCTGCAAGCTCCACACAAACAAAGCGGGCATCTAGCACTTACTGAATTAGGCTAATGCCGGCATTGGAGCCGGGCACTGGCACGTCGCCTCCAGCGGGCGGCATTTCATTATCGTTTCATCATCCCTCACGGGGGAGGGAAAAAAAAAAAGAAAAAAAAAAAAAAGCCAAGTTACAAATGTTCAACACTTACCAGAGCGGGCAGCAAAAAGTGCTGAACCGGAGGAGAAAGGCGCGCAGCTCTCCCGGCTCCCCACCGCCGCCCGCTCACCTGCCCAGCACGGCCCGGCCCCGGCCCGCTCCGCTCCCCCCGCGGCGGGGCAGGGAGCGCGGGGTCAGCAGGGCCGGCCCACGGCGGGGGCCAGCCCGGGCTGGGCTCCGGCTCCAGCCCCAGCTCCGGGCAGGGCCCCATCCCCCGGCCGGGGGCTAAGCATAACATGTGGCTCCAGCTGAGGGACTCCAGTTTCCGCACTCCATTAGTCCGGGAGAAATTCCACCGGTGAACCGCTGAGTGAGGGGCCGTGTCTGCCTGTCACAGATTAGTCTCCAGGAGGGCGGTGGCAGGGAGCGAGGGCTGCCTGCACCCCGGAGGGGTTCACTGTAACTTTTATTTCAACAGCCACGCAGGCAAAGATGCGAAGCCGCATGATTTTTCAAGGCTCCCCAGTGAGGAAAAGCTGCACCCAGCAGTGTAAAACACACAGGGCCCCTTCCAGCTGAGGCTGGGGCAGGAAGCAGCGTGTGAGGAATTGGTCCTAGGGTGCCATGGGTGACCACAAGCCCCACACCCAGGCTGGGGGGGTCCCAGGGCACCCCAGTATGTGCCGCTGGCAGCTGCCCAGGCTGTGGGCACCACCACAAGGCTCTCCATGGTGGGCAGCTGCTGCCCACGCGAGGTGCTTGGCCCAAGGCAGAGGGAGGCCTGGTCCACGGAAAACGAGCGTTCATAGCAGTGGATGCAGCACCCATTACAGACCTGGGCTGTGCTCAGCTTTACACCACCGACTGACACTGCTGCAACAACCCTGAAGCCTTCTTTGCCTCCCAGCCTCAGCCAACAACTACAGGAGACATCTGCTATACACCTCTGCCTCAGCTCACATCTCCTCATGGGCTGCTTTTATCATCATTTTCAGTCAGACTACTCCAACCGAACACATCCCTTCTTAACGTTAGCTCTGCAATGAAAGGACAGAGCTGCACGGCTCCAGGTGCAGGTACCAGCTCGGAGAATCACCCTGCAAAGCGGCTGCTCTGTTTAGCCCAGAGAGCAAAGCACGGTTATTAGTTAGAAGAGAGGTCAAGTTAAAACTCTGCTTTACAAGAACTTCCAGACCCGAAGAACTGCAGTTAAGAATCTCACTCTTAATGTATGATCAGCTAAAAATGCACCAGTCTTCCCTGTTACTGAACAGCCACCATTCATGTCAACAAACAAGAAAGGAAGTAAAGCTAGAAAATAGCCTTGATTTCTCTGCCTCTCAGGAATGTTTACAGACAGCACAGAGATCCTGCCATCCCTAACACGTTAGTATCTGAACAACCCATACTGTAGTTGAAGAATCACGGTTGTAACACAGGTTGCGAGACCAGACTAAGATCTCCACTGAAGCAGAGTCAAAACAAACTAAAGTGTGAGTTGTGCTGGATATGCCCAAACTCAGTGGTTCTTATTTCAGTCTTTATTTTGACATCATTTAAAGAAATTCCCACTGATCTGAATGCAGAATTCTTGCCCCACATGGGCCATTGCAGCTTCCACACTCCTATGAGGATCTCGGAGCTGAGAGCAGAGTGACAGAAGCTGTCTTTCAGCACAAAAAAACAGCCCATGGGGAACTCTCACAGGTAATGAGCAGGCAAGTGAACTTTGAGTGGACTTTGGGATCTGAATTCAGTCTTGCCTAGGAAGTGACCTGACTCACCTCAGTATCTGTCCTCCTCCTCCCCCAGTGAGGATCACTGAACAGAGGAAGCATTGCTGGTTTTGACAAACTGACTTGACTTAGTAGGTGCCTGCTTGGGGCCACTCTTCATTTCTGAGCTCCAAGAACAAAGAGAAAGTCTTGGGTACACCTGGCAGGAACTTTTCTCTAAGTTTTCTCAGTTTCTCATCCAAACCACAGCTCCACCTCAAAATAGCTACAAATCTGATGCTGAGGGAACCTTGCCAGGTAGAGAATGGGAATTTGAACCTACATTCCCCTCTCTTTGCAGGTAAATGCTGTATTGCCAGGCTGGAAAATAAGTTGTTCTCCCCAGTGCCTTCTCTGGTGTTTATTGCACCAAAGGCATTACCTCAGCCTACGTGGGGTTGCTTTCAGGCAAGTGACAGGCTGAGGGAGACCCAAGTTTAAATTCCAGCTTCAAATTAAGCAGAGAGAAATCTGAACTTACACCTTCATCCCAAGCAATTGCCCTGTTCACTCAGTATTTTGGAGACCAAATTGTCTGGATTTTAAAATGCAAATGCTGAAAGATTTCCCTGGGTAAATTTAAACAAATTTTGTAAACTCAGTTATTTTTTCATTAACAAAGTTCTTGTTTGTTAGTGCACTGTGGAATCAGGCTTCTCCAACCCAGATCTACTCGCACATCCCTTC
Organism: Caprimulgus europaeus; assembly: GCA_907165065.1. The sequence continues at coordinate 1,292,680 of OU015546.1, forward strand.
CCCACTTCTCTTTCGTTATCTCCTCTTGTGCTCTTCAGTATAATCCATCTTTCACTCAGCCTCTTCCCCCTCATTCCTTACTCTGCCCGTTTTCAAACAGCAGTAGCAGTCTCCTCACTATTACTGACAGTTTCCATCTGGTTGCTATCTCCTGATCCTAGCTGTAGTCTGGGAAACTCTCCATGTTGTCCTCTTCCCCTCACCATTTCCTCTGCGGCTCTGGCAGGAATGGTTAGTGCTCTTCAAACAACTGGCCCAGTAACGAGACAGGACAAGCACGGTCTGCCCAGATATCTGCGCTGGTCTGTACCCACAGCCTTCAGTGTTTCTGCTCCAGTGTCACCAGCACAACTCATTTTAGACTGCTTCCCTTTAAACTCAGCCTTGTTTTATTTCATAGAATCAGTCTCCGCAGTTCAGACTGCAGCGCCCATCGAGTGTGCCCAGTTATTAGCTAAGTTAAAAGACCCATTTCAGCTTCATTTCCATTTCTTTTTCAAGTAAATTTTGGCACATCAGAATGAGAGACAGAAATATTTTGTATGTGCCCTTCTGCATTGTGGGGTTGTCTAAGGAACTGCTATTGCTGATATCATACAGAATTAACCCTTTGGCTGCTGACTTCATATTTAATTTATAAAATGAGAAAGTCAAAATACACGCTTCGGTGATCTCCCAAATATGCTGCTGTTAAGTGGAATTAATCTAAGGTCCCTGTGTATGCCCATTTAAGTACAGATATTTACATGCATGCATGTGACAGGTAAAAATGCATACAGACAGAATAATTTTCTGCATCTCCTATGTCTGCTGCAGGATAGAAACACAATCAAGTCACCGTGACCGAGACAATTATCCGTACAGTAAGTAAAATGAGATGTCCACAGTATGCCGGGGAGTTTTTAAACATGTGGGAATAGAGTACAGAAACTCTACAGAGTCATGCAGCTAATGAGCAATAAATACACACTGGCACACCCTCATCAATTTTAAAGTCTTGGTATGAAAAGAATGTAATTAATTAAGATATGTTGATTTATAAGAGGTGACATAACAAGATGGATAGAGAAATCTTTTCCCTCCAATCTGTCATGGTTTCTCTCTACAAGACGGCCCAACACGTGAGGTGCCCTCCTTGGACAGTCATAAAGAAATCGGCTTGAGTTTTGCTTTGTTTTTCCCCAGTATCGTAAGGAATATGAACTTCCTTTTCAACCATTATTTGCGTTTGGCAGAACGATATTTACAGTGAAACAGTTCTAAAGACATAAAAGGAAAAAAAGAGCTGAAAAAAATTATATTTAGCAAAAAACTTTTCCACTTTTTTACTGCATTACGTTCCTGCACATCGAAACACACACCCTGTTTCCCTTCCTCCCCCCGCTAAGTCAGACGACGTCTCTGTAACTTGGCATACACAGTCTGGTATAAGACAGGACTGCAGCATTTGTTGAGTCAAGATGTTTAATTTTTTTCAGTCACATAATGATCCTTTTTTCCCTCCAGCCACTTGAGTTTTGTTTATGTTGCTTGAGCCCTAAACTAATACATGAATTCTCTTCACTGCCAAGACGAGGACTTCGGCACCAGGCGAGATGAGCCAGAGGACTACATTCACTTTTAAGGACAGAGGTATTTTTAAAGACTTTTTTCCAGTTGTGACAAATTAAATGCATTAAAGGAAACAACTGCTGTTGCGAGAGCTACTGGACTTCAAGGAGGAACTGGGAGAGTTTTATTTTCTTTGCAAGCACTTGACTTTTGCTAGGGGGCACTTTGCTTCTGTGCCAACTCTGGCTTATATTTTATTATTCTTAGAACAAAAGGTTGCAGTAATTAGAACGGGGGAAGTTGTGCTCAAAGAAACAGAGTCATCAGATAAATTTGATACCGTTAAGTGGTTATAAAAGGTGGGCTTTTTAAAAAGAAGAATAACTGCTTCAATCTATTGGTTTTATCCTGTCAAGGAAAGATGAATGGGAAGTACAGCTACTTTCACTCCGGCTAGACATGTAAACCTTGTACTTAATGACTGATGAGCAAAATTTTTTCTCTTCCAAGTGCAGATGGGCAAATCCCTCGTAATTACAAAACACAAGAAAATTTAATTTTAACAACAGAAAGCAGCACACTGTCCAAATGTTTCCCAAGCAAGAGCTTTAGGTGCTTGTTTAAGAAAAAAAAAAAAGGGCCAAACAACATTTCTTATAATATGATCCACATTCTACCACATGCACGTTTAATATAAAAGTTATGTTTGATATATACCGCCTTAGCATTTTTCTATTTTAACTGAAAGCCTTTTGTTCTGTCAAGATTATAGTAGGATTTGCTTTCATTTTTCATGATGTTTCACTCAATACATCACTAACATTAGCAGGACTTAATAAGCGCCCACCTTCTCCTTCCCCCCGCCCTGCCCAACGTCTTTTGATGCATATTCCTCAAGAATCTTCAGATGTTGGACACTGTTTGAGAAGTGCCTCTCTGTACCCTGCTATTGGAGACAATGACGAGGACGAGTCTGAAATACTGCCTGGTACAAGCAGCACAGTAAGCAAACTGTTTTGCAGCTTTAAATGCTGCCCTTGGTATGGTCTCAGTAATGGGCTTCCCTTCCTCCTTTTCTCTGGTGCAGATTCACATCTGTTTCTCTGCATTTTGAAACTGTGTTCATTTTTCACTGCTGCCCTTTGTCCCACACTTACTCGCTCTCGCCAAGGGCTTCATTTCACTTATTCAATAAGCGAGAGGCACTGCAGACTAGAGAGAGCTTTAGGACAAAGCTCAAACTTCTATTAGGCCTCAACAAAAATGTTTTTGTTCTGTATCAAGAAACTTTTTCCTATGGCTTGTTGTTGGTTTGGTTTGTTTTTAATTAACATTTGTAGTTTGTAATTGCCCAAACAGCTTACAAATTCAAAATTTTAAAACAAATTAAAAAATAGATGCAACAAAAATCTGTATTATCTGTTATCAGAAAAAATTTGTACAAGAAAATCCCATTTGTCCTTCATCCTCTTACGTCCGCACTACTTGGCTGTATCTGCAAACACATTGCATTTGTACTTCCGAGATCCTGGTCTCTTTCTGTGTCTGCACTTGTGTAAGCACTCTGTGAACACACATTTTCATGTCTCTCTGGCTTCATACACATTACATTGGAAACCCAGCGGGACTTCCTGGCAGTGCCTTGCCAAGTCACCCCTGGCTTGGCTGCGTCGTTCCCTCCAGCCCGTCCTGCAGTCACAGCACTAACTGCTGCGTTTTACTGCACAACAGAACTAAAGAGGAGAGCCCAGCCACGTAGGTTATCCCAGCACCTGATTTTTGACATCTTAATGAGTTTCTTATATCCTATTGCTAACGTAAATACCAAAGAGCTCTTCTTTGGAGAAGAAATAGCAAGGATGAAACTTCTGACACTTAACTACTGCACTAACAGCTTAATGTCTGCACATGAAATTATTTAACTCTTGTGGCTACGTTCATTAAGCCACAAACACGTGAGTGAAAACCAGCTTTTTCGTACTAAATCATCATCCCACCATGGTGCCAGTATTATAAACCCTCTTGTAAAACTGTGAGGTTCAGGAAATATTTCTAAGTGTGTGTTGCTCAGCCTAAGCTTATTGACTGTCTCGATGTTCAAACCATTTTTTCCCCTTGCTGATTTTTTCCCCCTATTTGAAGCTCATTGGATGCTACAGTCTGGAGTAGCTGTTACTTGCATGGTGTTTCATTAGTAATTACAGTCTGTTTTACCACTTGAAGCTTTAAAAGAACATAAAAGTCAACAACACGTACTTTTATAACTACTAGATCTAAGGAGAAAGTAAAGAACAACAGCAAGTTCTATGTGTTTGTTAGTTCAGTGCATCTCCCCAGCATTTAAGTAAATATTCTTTGGGCCAAAAGAAGAAACCCTGTGAGAAACCAGCAGTGCTACCCCCTCAGCTTTGGGCTCTAACTGTGCTTTCTCTGCAAGGGAAACAGCTTCAGAAATATGGGGCAAGGAGTGGCTCACGTCCCTCACCATTGCCATTTAACCCACGATTTTTGCTGTCATTAACGTGAACCTTACATCCAGCCACCCCGCCAGCTTTTGCCGTGAATGCTTCGTGTAATTAAGAGCAGACACCTGTGGTCCCTGTCAGCAGCAACAGTCCTGGTACCGCAAACACGAGCGAGGAACGAACAGCCAGCAATTACCCCTCTGCCTTGCTTCAGCATTTAGCACTGTATTTCTTCTGCATCCAGTACCTGTGCATCTTCTGTCATAACTGATATCCTTACGCTGTTTGGTTTAGGTTCTGTCTACTGTGAAGGAGTTTTTGAGCGAATTATCCTAAAATCCCAACCACATTTTAGCCTCCTGACTTTCTCAGCTCTTGTTTACTGCAGAATTTTTGAGTGTGGATGGGCTTTTCAAGGGCAGCTCAACTGTATTTACACTTGTTCCAGTCTCTGGTAATTTAAGCCTGTAAGTCAAAGTGAACAACTGGTGACATTAATGAGACTTCAGAAGAATGAAATTGGTGGTAACTTGTACCCCATGGGAGGGGTGTTGATGATGGAAAAGGGAAACTTAATATTTGTGAAATTAAATAATACTGAATAAACAAGAGGTCTAAAACAGACTGTATCCATCTTTTTAATTATTTAGGGTTTGGTGTTTGGTTTTTTAAAAACTAGAACCTGACTGTTAAAAGTATTTCTATTTTCCCCAGCCTCCTGTGGGACTCAGAAAGCACAATATTAAAAGCCTTAACATTGCTCTTAGAGGGTTGGGAGGGCTCTGATTGCACAAAGCATCTTTCTCGAGAGAGCTGAAGTCAAATTAATGCCTCTGTCTTCAGATACTACCTAGCACAAACTGGCCAAGTTACCATCACAAGGGAGCCGAGCATCTAGTCAGCAGCATCTGCTGGGGGGAAGCCCACAACTCAGAGCGCCCACAGGGCTACCATGGGTCTGTACTTGAAAAGGACCCCCCAGCTGCATGCAGGAGATGGGCAAACTGGGAGAGAGAAGGAAAAGGATTAAGCAGGATTTGAGAGGCAAAACGTGCAGCCTTGTTCACCAAAACTAGAGTCCCCAAACCAATTTCAAAGACCTTACGGAGCCACGTATCAGGTTCTTCAATACCGAGTAAAATATTAGGATTTATATAGGAAAACAGGAAGAAAAAGAGGTGGGGGGGAAAAAAGGGGGGAAACAGAGCAGCTAATTTTTTTTCACAATAAAGTTTTTATTATTTGTCTGCCTTTCCCAACAGCACAACAGATCTTTACAGCCCTTGCACTTGTTGAATTTGGTCAAAGGATAGTTGCACTTCACTTTATGTTGCATTAAAAATAGTTAAAAAGAAGAAAAAATAAACCAAAACAAACAACCCTGAACACATATCTTTGAAAGTAGGTGGCTTTCAGTTCTAGTTCTTCCCCACTGAAGGTCGCAATCTTTACACTTAAAATTGTCAAATTCTTTCCACTTCTTCCTGTCCCCACTTCCTACCCCCACTCCCCATCTGAACAAATCAGCACATGAATATTTACAAAGACACGGAAGAAGGTAATTGTCCCCCGAGTTCTTTTCAATTGAAATATCATTTCAAGCTGGAATCATGTTAAAGATAATTAAAAAGGATTCCAAAGGGACAAACCCATCCCCAGCTCACCCGTATGGCAGCACAATGGGCTACCACTGTGCGAGCGAGCAGGCCTGATGGCACTTTATTTAACACGTCTATCTCGCCTTGATGAGCAGCTCGCATTGTGAGGCAGAAGGAAGACGTACTAGAGGACAAGCAACGCTGACAGACACAGTCTGTGCCTGCTCATAAAAGGGAAACAGCGAGAGCTCTCTGCAGAGCAGGGCACTGTCCCACTCCGGCGCAGCATGGGATCGATGTGTTTCGAGATGGATTCACTGGGGAAGTTTGGAGGGGGCGGGGGAACAGGAGACATCACGCATTGATAAAAACTGCCGCAGGCACCGGCACCGCCACGCTCGCAAACTTTGCCAGCAGCAAAGATAAAGCAGCCTATTAAATCATACCGCAAGTTTCGCCCTCTGCAAGATATTTACGCCAAAGCGCGGAGCTCTCTGAAACCGTGTCCTCTATTAGCACTTGCCTTCATTCAAATTAGGGCTGCAATAAAGACAAATGACTGTGGCAGACCCAATGCATTTTTACTTGTCAAACAACACACATACTTTCCTTCATGCGCAGCTGGCTCTTAAGGTAACTAGCTGCAGTAGCCCGCTCCGCCGCAGACAGAACCCCTAATGTGCATCCAGGCTCCTTTCAGAGTTCCTCTTTTAGACAAAATGCTTCTGAAAATGCAAAATGTCCTTATTTCGTGCAATCCCCATACGGGTGTGCAAATCCCTTGTGGTGCTCAGGTGAGGAATCCCTTGGCTTTGGTCACAGGCATGTGCGAGCCTTCTGGTTTTCTTAAAGAAAACAAAATTAGTGGATTCCTCCGAGATACTGCAGTGGGGAAATAGCTTTCATTTATTATATACATCAACTGATTCCAATTACTGCCTCAGCGAAGCGATGCATTTGTTATTAAAGCTGAGCAGAACAGAGGTGTAAGCATTTCTTGGGATTCTCAGAGCTTGCCCCCACCCCACCACCCATATGACGTGCAATTTCTCTGGCCCAAGCAACCGTGTTACAAGGGAAGACAAGCCAAAATAAATGCAAAACACTCCTTTTTCCTCTAGCTTCTTTGAGCACACATTATGCATAAATTACAGAAAAAAGGAAAAAGATAATAAGAGGAGTTTTCTGCCTGTTAGTTGGTTTAAATTGCTGGTGTTCAAGAAAATCCAGAAAAACAGAGGCAACGTTTGAAATATATCTAAAATGGCTTCACTTTCTCATCCTCAGCAAATCATTTTATTATTTCAGTACTGACAACCAGAAGCAGCAAGATCATGTCAGTAACCAAGCCAGCCAGACAACACTGAGACTAAACTTCTCTCTGCCTGTCCCCCCTGTTCCCCAGTACACACCCCCCCAAATCTGATTTTAAGCCAAGGCAGCTCCCACGGAGCAGAGACCCCTGACTGGCAACTCCCTCCTCTCCAACCTCTTTGCCTCCAGCAATAAAAGGAAGGTCCATGAGCCATCCCTCTTCTCCAACAGTCTTGGGAAGAGGGGAGAGGATGTCAGTCCAAAAAATATTTAATCAAAGCTTCCACATTTATGAAGGATGTGTGTGCACAGCACATATCTGCAGAGCTTTTTTTTCCTGCACAAGTCCAGTAGTACCATGTTTCCATTTAAGCTTCATCAATTTTATCAACTCTTAATTTGCATTGCATCAGTGTTTATGAGACAAGGAAAGTAGGGGGATACACACAGCCTTTCAGAGGACAAAATGCATTTTTAATTGTTTTCTTTTCCAAAGTGTTGATAGCTGTTATTGCAACTCGTGTGCATTCAAGTACCTCTACAAAAACTCAGAATACTTGATTTTAATTAAATACTCCACCATTAAAAAGTTTACGTTGTTTGTGGCTGAGTTTCCCCATCATTTATTTCTATATATTTTGCTTGGAATTTAATTTGCTTTTTTAATTAAATGGCCTTCATATAAACCCCGCCTTTCCATATCATAGTTATACGTATAATTTCTAAAATAGCAGCTTGTTAGACTCTAATAAAAAATACTTGCTGCCTTCCAGAGAGTTCCTTCAGATGAGATAATGCCTATTTATCTAAAATATCAAATGGGTAGAGAGAAATATCAACAGAGAAACTGATAGGCACACAAGAGGCTTTCTTTCCCTCTCCTTCTGAAGAGACTTTAAAGCTGAATAAACACCTTGGAAAAGCACAAGCAATATACGGATCTCCTGGGTTCTGAACCTGACCTTTCCACGTTAAAAACACACATTTTCAAGGCTGATCCTACAGACCCTCGCTCACAAGAGCAGTCCTACCGAGTCCGTTCCTGCCAGCCCTTCCGTGTGATCTGGAGGATGGGATAGATAGGTCAGACTCAAGTTTGTTAATTCTTTCTGGTTTATTGACTGAGCAAAAGCATTCCTGCAATGTCTCCTCAGCATTAACTTCATGCTCGTGATTATTAGCATATAAATCTAAGAGCATCTGTTTGTCTGTCCAAGGGATTTTTTTTTTTCCATATTCAATATGACATTAATCTTATTAGCTCAGGTAAACAACTAATAGCCATTAAAAAGAGTGCAATTTATCAGAAAACTGTTAACCCTTTTGAGTGTGCCAGATGAATGGGGAAAACTCTCAAAAGGACATATATATATATATATATATATATATATATTAATAAAATACACTCAAACACAGCGGGATGGCTTCCAGGGCTGCCCAGGGTCCCCCCACCACCCCGGAGCCCCAGCAATCACCTCCACTGCTCTTCCCAAAGCTGTCGGAGGCTTTTGAGAGGTGAAAAAAAGAGGGAGAGGACTGAGCCTGAACACTCAAACGCAAAAAGAGGCCCATCAGGAAACTTTCAGCTTCGCAGAGCCTTCAGATTAAATCTCCTTGCTGCTTGTGTCATCTATAAAGTTGCCAGAGGAAGGGTTCGGCGTCTCGCTGCCGTGGGCCCGGCTGCAGGCTGTGTGTGGGATGCAGGGGAAGGGGCTGTCCCACAGCCCCTGGAAAAGGAAGGAAAGGCTGGGTGCAGCAGGACTCTGGACTCGCTAATCGGCAGGGAGGAGTCTCCAGAACCTTAACTTGAGAACAAAACAAAACTAAACTGGCCCCTAAAAAACATGTGTCAGCTGGGGGTGGCGGTGGGTGGAAAACTTTAAAGCTTGACAAGAGTTGCACCAAAGGCTTTTGAGCACCAGCATCTGATACACCCAGGTGTAGGCTGCTCCTCAGAGCGGGAGCCTGAGCTTTCCTGCCTGCTCTGGGGAGAGATGCCGAAGCGCAGGCCCTGTGCGGAGGCAGTGGGTGGCTTCCACCTTCCTCCCTTCTTGAGGCATTTTTCAGGCTCTTCCCTTCCTTTTATTACAGTGGCGTTTCAGTATTGCACATAAACACGCACACATTCTTATTTCTCTTCCTCTACTACCCCCCAAAAAGTCCTAAATTGCTTTTAGGAGGAAAGGAGGAAGAGATGACCACATCTACTTTTGTCCAGGCCTGCAAGAACTATCGAGGTTCCTGAAGGTTCTCCCCTGCATCACCTCATCCCCTGGGAACTCCCCTCTTCATCTGTGAGGACCATTCCCTTCCAGAGAGCCCACAGACCAAGTCCCTGCCTGCTGTCACTCATGGGAGGTGAAAAGAAAATCAACACAATGCCTAACACAAATTTTAAGTCCTCAGTGCAACCAGCAGCTATTGGAAATGAATCTTTAACCTTACGCCTCTGGCAGCCCCCAGCCCAGTGCCAGAACTCTGCACACACACACAGGCTTTGCCACATCTCCTTTTCCAGCACTGAAGAAAGGACTCCTGGAAGAAAAGGTTCCCCTCAGCCTGCAGAAATCTCCCCGCACGCCATTCCCCTGCCAGGCTCACATTCCAGTTGCACCGAGCACTGGAGACGGCGACACAGACGCTATCAGCAAATCTCCCCTCTGTCCCCACAGACGCTATTCACCAGGGCTCGAGCTCTCCTGCCTGATAGAGTATTGATCCCCCGGAGTGCAAAGTCCAGCATGCCATTAGTCCAATCTGTTTTCAAGCTGACACAATCCCATCATTTGTCATCTTCTCCTGTCCTGCTGTGTTTGTTTAGGAGCAGGATATTTGCTTTATCTGTCACTTTCCAGTCCTCACTGTATTCTTTACCTGACACGGGGTTTATTGGGTCTGCAGTTTTCTCAGAGTCATTAACAAGGGAGATTTTGACATGCTGATGAGATCACTGGAAAATGATGATGTTGATAGCTTGGAAAGCATTCACAAATTAAACTCAAAATCTGTTATGAACGAGGATGGGTTTTGTTTTTGCAACTAGATTTCAGTGGAGAAATTTCTAAAGAGCATTTAATTTTCTAGAGCAAACATGAGAAAGACAGGTATGTTAGTATTTCTACACTGGCATGAAAAGCACCACAAGAACAGCGTCTGTTTATTGTCTGATAGCCAACATTTATAGCCATTTTATGTTTTGTTTTGTTTTTTAAATGCAGATGACCCATAGTGGAGCAGCAGACTCATGTGGCTCAAGTGACCAACGACACACTGATGGCAGTAGTGCCTAACCAATTCCCCGAGGCAGACATTTCTTTTAATAAAGCACTAAACTCTAAACTTTGGCTCATACTTGTAAATAGGGAATTTACAAACTGAAAAGATTTAGTTATTCAGCTCTTGCTCCTACAAAATAATTCAATGTTTTTGTTGACTTTTTAAATTTGCAGTTTCCATTGGAACTTCACAAGTTTTCTTATTGCAGGATCTTAAAATAAATACAAGCAAGACAACTCTCCCCAGGCTAAGAAAGCAACACCGCAGCCACACACTTAACTAAGTGTTTAATTACAAAGAAAGCTGCGGGCGTCGAGGGCTGAAGCTGCAGCGAGCACACCTTGGAGCCAGCGCACCTAGTAAAGCTGGTGCAGCTCTCGTAAAAGCCTGGTGATAGCAGTTACCCTGCTCCTTTCCCAGGGTTCAGCACAGGGCTTGTCCTGCCTTCCGCACAGCGGGACTGGGCTCTCAGACAGGCAGGCTGACCATTCCATTTAGTCACTGGGAGCACAGTGCGTATCACACCGGCCTCTGCCCACCCAGGAAACATTATCTGCACTGAAGGCCAGCTACAGACAGAATAAATGTCTTATTTTCCACTGAAGTGTCCCCAACACACCAAAGCTTCCCTCACAATGCAGCTGCTGGTCTGAGCCCACAGTAAGGGCACTTTGCACCTGCAGGTCCTGCTTTTGTCCTTCACTACTGTATAATAATTTACTCCATATCACAGTCCTCCTGAAAGACACACCGCTTGTAACCAGTCCCTCATCTCGCCTTTGCCCGTTCGGTTTTGGAACAGCTGGAGGAGTACTTGGAGGTACAAAGAGATCAGAGACACATCGATAGCTTTTTTTATCTCCCAAATTCTCCAAACTTCATCTGCTCCAGTCTAGGTGACAACGTGGTGCCCCTGGCTCATCACATCTCCTTTCTATGTGCCCTTTTTTTTTTTAAAAAAAAAAAAAAAAAGACATTACCCAGTTTTCATACTGGAATATGTTCTATATGTTGGGGAAAGTAGTAAAAAGATATGGAAGAAGTAAATAAGAAGCCTGGGTAATTTAGGAGGTGGCATTTCAAGGGTTCTGGAAACCTCTAGCAGTTCAATATCCCTTCGAGATTTGGAATTAGGTAGGTTATAGATCACAGGATACACTCTTCAATAAAATTTTAAACATTCTCATTAGCTAACAGAAGTCCATACACAGAAAACAGCTGTACAGCTGGTCCGGATTGTCCGTGCTGACTGTGCTGGATGCAGAGCAAGCGGGCGAGCCCCGGGCAGGGAGGAGGGGAGGGCTGCCCGCCTCTCCCGCCACAGGGAATTCACACTGGGCTCTGCGTCCCCCTCACTCCGCCTCACAGATGTTCACCGAGTTTACTACCGCGTTCTGCTCATTGCTTGCAGGTTGCTGAAGTAATTGGTTGAACCAAACAACAAAAAAAAAAGAAATAAAAAAAGCAAAGTACTGCTAATAATATAATAAAAGCAAATTCTAGCCAGTACAATAAAAATAGAAGGCAGTTTATGCTTTCTGAGCGAACAGTATGTGAATTTATGGACAAACAGGCCTCTGCGTTCTCTCCCTTACACATATTGGGGATAAGGTTACATTTTATTTGTAGGGAATTTTATGGCAGTAAAGCCCATTCATTAAAGAAAGAAAAAGAGAAGAGAAAAAACAGATGATTGTTACCCAGAAATCCTCATCAATTCTCCCCCAGTTGTTTATCCTTTAACTTTTTAAAGGAATTTTTAGACAAAGATGCTTTCTTTCTCCTCCGGAAAAGAAAAAGGAGCGGGGGGAGAAGACGTACAGTTTCACCCAGGCGCTTTATAAAGCTCTTTAGGCAGCACCCTGAAAACAACTTTCCCTTTAATGAAGACCTTTCTGGTGCTCTCTTCAATATTCACTTTAAAAAAAAATAAAATTAAAACTTCACAAGTTCGTAAGGACGGATTCCCTGGGTAGGACTTTTATTAAGTCTTTTCTATTTACTTCCTACCTAGATAAGATCTTAATCACAGCCCCCAAATTATCCGCAATGACATTTATCAACTCTAGTCATCTTTTCTTTAGCATGCTCCGCCTGACCAGTCGGCTTTTCTTCCACCCCTTCCTTTCAATGGAAGTTAATTTCGAGTACATGATTTATCTTGCTGGGCTAACAGCACTGAGGCAGCCCACCTTTTCAAAGGGCTGGCCAGGGAGTGAATTATAGCAGAGTTGTCCAGTGATTGCGTTCCATAGGGAAGGAGAATAGGCAGCCAGTATGTTGCCCCGATGTGGCGCTGGGACCTTTTCAGCAAGTGAAGAAAAAAAGATTGGGCCTCTGACCGTGGGGCTGACAGGCAAGCGTTATATCAGCAGACAAAGGCTCGAATACCTGAAAGGATCAGAACTCCATGTACTCCGGGATGTGATGTTGTTTACAACACCATACGCTGACCCTATCCTGAATTTACATGATATCAGTGCAGTGCTCTTTTAACCTTTCCTCATTCTTCTTCCTGCATCTTCACGCAGCCATTAGCATACAGAGAATTAGCGGCGCCCGCATTAAATCCACCAACACTTTGAAATCCTTCGCACGCATTCTGCAGCGAGCGCTGCTGAAATGTATAATTTCCCTGCATGCCCTGTATATATCCAGGGGCTCTGTTTGGTTTGGCAAGGGGTTTCATTCAGTATCTATTAACATTCAACTTCTATTTGTAAAGGGCATGTACAACCCACTCAAGTACATATTTGGCACAAGCCACAGTCATTTAGTGTTGGTCCAGGAGTACAGCTGGTGCCATCTGGGGCAGGAGAATAAGAATCTTTCACAGAGCTCTCAAAAGCTGTGTTTTCATATTCCTTCTTCCTTCGGTGTGTTAGACAAGTGGGGGTGGTTTATGAATAGGCTCCAGTTCAGCGTTAGCAGCTCGTCCAGAACCACAAGCTCCAGTTGTATCCCAGGAGGAGAGAGCTGCGGGAGCTTCGGGGGTGCCATTCAAAAAGCACCCCAAATCTGCAGCGTCCTGGCTACCGGCAGCTAAACCACCTGAAACCCCACCGATTTTCAAGCAGCAGGGAAGATTTCCAGCACTTTCTGGCTTACTTCTAAAAAGCTAGCTATCCCTTACTAATAAGTCCTATTTCTCTACCAACAGGGTTGGGAAATTCAGAAGCTGGAGCTCATCTGAGGGAGAGAATTTCTTCAATATAACAGGAGATTCTGCAGGGTTTAGTGCAAAAGTTTCAGCTGGTTCTTAGCACATATCACGGCTCAAGTCAGCAGTGAAAGGACATTTCTTCAATACAAAAATCACTTGACACTGTTGAAAAACCTGGGCCCAGATGACCCCAAGTCTTCTGCATCCACTCAGCTGTTTATTTTCCCGTTCACCCAGTTATTCTAGGTGGTACACTACGCAATTCTAACACTTCACCTTGACTTGGAAGAACTAAAAGCCCTTTGCGTTTCTACTGGTACACCCACTCCCACCCTCCCCTTCTCGAGGCGCCAGCGGGCCTGCAGAGCAGGGGACAGCCCGTGCCAGACCTGCTGGTGCTGGGGACCATCAGCACTGGGTACCGACGGTTCCTTCAGCACCACCCAGACCAGCCCATGAACAATGTGTACGAACATCAATGTCAAGTCTAAAGGATGGAGGAGCAACTGCAGCCACAAGAAAGTCACCCATCAACTGGGAAAACAGCTCTCAGCACCAAATTCTGTGCCTCCAGGGGTGAGAAACTGAGAAATCATTACGTTTCTGGTGGTTACCAGAACATGGATCCTTTCTCAGAAGAGACTTTCACGCTGTATCACTGTCCCACACAAAGCTGACATGAGGACAGATGTACTCTTCCTCCAATATGAGGGCATCCTGATTATCCTCATTATCAGGCAATCTGTTTGCTCCTCTTTTTTAACCAGGTAGAATTTGCTTTCTCAGTGTGTGCTACCTTTCGCTGCTTTCACAGCTCTGTGGAAAGATGCACGTTTCCTTTAGTTAGGTTTTTTTTTAGGTTGCACGGGAGGGTGGTTACTGCTTTGAAGAGACAAGTGACATTTTGGAAGGTCCATTGCAAATTTAACACCACTGCAATACTCAGAATTACTTCCACACAAACCTACTCAACCTTCCAAAAAGCAAGCGCTGTTATCTGCTGTACTCGTTACCAACGCCAAATACAAGCAGCCCCTCCTGAACGTTTCCAAAAGCCTGTGTTTCCCCGCATGACTGTAAAACACTTTTCCCCACTGACCATGTTACGGGAGCTTTCGTTACGTTCCAGCGCAAAGGAGGGAATTCAGCGAGCTGCATTCCTCTGACAAGCCACACAACTGTCAAACTTGTGACTGACCGACAGCGACTCTTTACAAAGAGAAAACCTTTGCTCGTTTCTTGTTCCATGCACAACGGTTAAAATCATATTCACCATTCAATGCAGAACTTGGCTAAAAATATTACGTTTTATAAATAAAATTAAAAATAAAAAATCAAGCTTTTCTCCCCTTTGTAGCGGGTGCGTAGCTGCAGCGGGTAAAGCTGACCCAGTCTCTCCCAGCAGAGTCACACGCAATAGAGCTGGCCCGGACGCGATGTACGATTTCCCTGAGCCGTTTCACTAGCCTGGCTCTCAACTTGCAGCAGCGAGCAGCTTCCGAACAAGAGCTGAAACACGAGCTCCGTTATTCCTGTTCGGTTGGATGCATCTTGCACATGGTATCATCTCTATTCTGCCACTGGTGAATATACAGGAACTCAGACACAAGTTCTTGGGGACTTTTTTACATTCAAATTGAAATTTCAGTTCTGTTACCAGAGACAGGCTGTTCCCAAACACTGCTCCACCTGCAGGGAAGAGCAGCTGGTAGGAGAGGCATGAACAATGGAAACCAAAGGGCTAAGCACACTCAGAATCCACAGAGATATGTGTGAAAGTTATCACTAGTATATATTTCTCATCCAGCCAAGATAAAGATATATGCTGCATGATACATAATTGAGTATTACACAGGAGAAAAATAAGTTGATGACCAAAACAAGTATTCACCCCTTAATCGTTCTTTGCCTGGCTCCATCCTGGTACTGATATTTTCTGGTTCATGAATTGCCATTGCTTATGGGAACAGTAAAATCACTGAGCACCAACAGGGTTATTAGGAGACATCCAACTTCTTGAAACTTTGCAAATTCTACCTTTTAACATCTGCCTACAGAGTTGTACACCTCTTTTCCAACCTCATCTTTACCAAAAGGGCATGAATTCACAATTGGAAAAAATCAACACGTACACAGATAGGGACAAAAACCACTTCCAGGATTTACTGACAAAGTTTGCCAACATTTTATGAAGAGGAAGAGAGATAACAATATATTTTGCTCTCAGACATGTGCATTTCTATTCTACTGATACACATGATTAGATAAAGAAAATCACTCTTGTTAGTAAGAGGAATACACATTTTTAAAAGTTAAAACTGTATGCCCCTGTTCTTGAGTAGAAAATTGCCTTTCATTCAACTTAAGACCATCTTGTGACAGTCAAATGCGTGACAAGTTGTAAACACTGCTACTTTTTTAAACTGGAATTTTCTCCTCTGTGGCCTGTGGATCCTTAAGCATGTACAAGAAGGAAATGTTATTTGGTTGGAGACAGCACACTTAGCTTTGTTTCGTTATTCCTACCTGTTAGATTTCAACAATGTAAGAATAAACTGCAGAGGTGAAGAAGGGGAAAATAATTAGGAGTGCAACAAAATGCAAGAGCACATTAAGGTGTTAAAAGGGTTGGAAGTGTGAAACCCAAAAATAAACATTCTGCTTAATGTATTAAGGTAATGTTTTGCTGTATGCTAACCAAATCAATATTTGAAATCATGGTAAGAGACTTGCACTTCCAGCTGGTGTAAGGGCGTAAAACCAGAACAGGTTGTGTTTAGGAGCAAACCTCACCTCTGCAGTGTTCTGCTGTATCACCAGCTTGCATTTAGCGGCATATAAATCGTGTTATTCTGTGTTTACGTTAGGATTAACTTTGTGGATTGACACTGAAGAACTGTAAAAAGAGTCTTAAAACCCCTCACTTTTGTGATCTTTTCCTAACCACAGCAGCTACTGTAAGCCAACCTGGCTAGCAACAAAGACAACTGGGTTTTGAGTGCTTTCTTAAGCAGGAGCCTCCCAAACACAGGGAAATTGTTCGGAAACTGCCTTTGCCTGAGCTGTTGAAATGGAACCAGTTGGGACTTCCCCCATCTCAGGTACTAATATTAAGAAAACAAACAAAAAAATCCCAACAAACCCAAAACAACCCACCACACACCTTTCCCAAAGAAGCGATGAAAGTCCTGGTCTCCTTATTCCCCATATGTTAGCAGTGTATCACCGCAGTGGACCAGCAGGAAATTAAACATTTTGTGAGAAAACAATGAAAGCAAACACAGCTGATGAAACACAAGGTGAAGTTCAGGTTAGCTTCTTTCTGACTAGAGAGACTGTCCTAAGGCTAGCAGGAAAGATGCCTGATGGCACATGTATTTCAGGAGCTGATGGGCCTGTTCTACCCTGCTTAACTCTGGAGACAGCAGCTGAAATCCCAAACCATAGGAAATTCCTTCATCCTCCAAGAAGAAACACCACACCTAGAGAATGGAGGAGCTGGATGGAGTATGGCTGCCAGGAGCAAAAGATGGCATCCAGGGAAAGACCCTGACTGATTATCCCAGAAAAAAAAACCAAAACACAAACCACACCAGGCTTTCCCAAACCACAGAGCAATGCCCAACGGGACAAGTGTCCTCCTGCTTTTCCACTGTTCCAGGAACGTAGGAAGCTCAGTTTCCTTCTGTACATGCCCTTTGTGCTACAGCATAATTTATTCACTAGTCCAGCCTGGATTTAGCTAACCTAGGCTAAACTGAACTAAATCAAGCCAGGCCTGGATTAATCTGAAATAGCCAAGTCCATGAAATGTTTTCACTCAGTTTAAATGGATCCTCAGAAAAACCACTTTGATCAGACCACTCTGGTTAGCACAAATCCCATTAGGAAACAAACTCCGAGAAAATGGTTTCTCTACCTGTCAGTATTATAAAAGTACTCAATAAGATAATAATATCTCTCAGGAAGCAAGGTGACCTCCAGAGATCCCTTCCAACCAACCTTCTATGATCCAGCAAGTACAGCCTTGGTCTGTACTACGGATCTGGATGGTTTGGCTCAGACCATTTGAGATAACTCTGCTTTGTGGAACCAAGCAAGGTGCTGGGTTCAAGCCTCGGGGAAAGCTCAGCATTTTGCAGAGGCAAATATCAAGGAATTTGCAACACTACCGCCTGTGTCCAATAGTTATCACACAACTCGCCTGGATCTCCTTGGCGTGGAGGTGGAGCGAGCGTAGCTAGGACAGCCAAGGACCAGCCAGCGCAAGCACCAAGCCTGCTGTGGAGCAAGATAATTGCTCATTCACAGGAACATCGAGCAAACCCGGGACAATCCCCGATGCCACTCCTGTAGCTGACTATTAAGACCCGCAGCTGGCAAGCCAAGGCCCAGGCAGCCCGGGAAGCGCAGGCAGAGGAAGCTGGAGCGCGCTGCTGAGGGTACGGTGCTTTGCCAAAAGGCCAATGCGCACACAAAGAGCGTCCTGTCATTGCGGAGGAGGTCCATCTTCGTGGCAAATCTGACAAATGTCTTATTATTACTATTATTTTTTTTAAGTGGGCTTGTTCTCTCTGGGTCACTTTACTCAAGCCTGCCCAACCTTGGTAATAATGAGCTGAGGCTGGTTAAGCAGCTAATTAGCATGCCGTTTGTTAGACGAGTTAAGAATGTAATTATTGTGAGTAGGCAGAGCCTGCCGATGGAATGCATTTTGAAGGTTACCATAGGAATCTTTCCTTGCTCTATTCATTCCCAGTGTAATACTAATCACTATCATAAGGAACGGATTGCTTGGATATAGACTGTAGGTTAACATCTGATTAGATTTCCAGTGAACAAAGCGATTCAGGCAGTTTGTTTGTTAACCCTTTTGGGTCCTGCCAAAGTGTCCTGACCTGTGAGAAGAGCTCCACACTGTCGGGTCCCCCTCCCCTCCCCTGGGTTTGAAGTCACAGCATCCTGCCGCAGAGCTCAGGGCTCTAATTGCAGAGGGCAGGCTGAATGCTGTCCCCCAAACATGCTGAAATTAGTGAGGTATTCACCAAAACTGGCACCACAAGCCAGCCATCACTGCCTTTTTTTCACTTGTAGATCGGTCGGGTTCAAATTGTGCTGGATGATTCAAAGATCCGATGAAAACAGTAACTGGGAAAATCTAAAGAGCAGAACTAGAGCGTTATTCTTTCATTCATGTAAAATCCATGGTTGCTCAAGCATTCAGAGAGGAATCCTGCAAACAAACCTCCTGGACACAGGTCCCTTGAGCATTATGGCAGCTCCACCCTGTAGCACTTACACAGGAGGTCAGTTTGCTTTTCAGGTGAGGAGGTAACCACCAGCCTTTGTTACATCACCTTGGACAACCCAGGACTATCATACTGTGCTACAGAAGTCCCCCCAGCAAGCGCGGGCAGATGCCAATGCCACCAAAGGACACCCTCCTGTGATAGCTCTGAGGTGCTAGAGGGAAGAACCAGGAGCTCTGCGGTCCAGGTCTCAGGCATCTCCATGTTCCTTTAATCACATCAGCAGAAGAGTGCCAAAGTGCCCAAAAACCAAACTTCAGAAGAGCAGATGCTTTGGTGGAGCCTTGGGGAGGGAGGCATCCATGAGCAGTACCTGCTTAGTGTAATTCTTCTGTGGATGAGGAGCAGCTCCCTGGTTAAAGAGTGCAAATGTGCTACCTTTGTCAGAAAGGAAATTCATGGAAATTTATCCTTTGTTCCCCTGCCCCCAAAAGTCACAGTCAGCAGAGATCACATTCACACCAGAGCAGCTTTAAAGAACTATGGATGTTCATTAAATCGCCTCTGCATATCTGCTCTCTCCACCCCCCCACCTCGAGGCTGCCTACCAAAATCTCCCAGTGGTGTTCCTTAGCTCTTAGCCTAAAAATATTACAAGAACTGAAGTAGTGAATACCACAATCTGAATGCATTCTGTGTCCAGCATCATGCTGTTCGCAGCTCACTCGCGAGGCCCAAGTCTCGGTGGGAATTTACAATTCATCGGCGACCGAACTATTTTAATGTTATCAACACATCTTTACCCTGGCGTACGAGTGTGTGACTTATGAAGAGAGAAGCAATTTGTTTCATGAATTTCATCCTTTGTTATTGAAAGCTGCTGGATTTGGATGTATAAAGACCTGTGCCATTAAGCCACGGGGCAGAAGCATCCTATGGGCTAACAAGTTTGTTTGCTTGTTATTATTATTTTTTAAATACAAATTACTTTAAAAGTAGCATTATGTAGGACTCTGAAGGTGCTTTACTTAAATCTTGTGCCTCTTCCAAAAGATTGTAGAATATGAAGAAAAAAATGCATGGAACAGTCTGTGATCTCAATTCAGCAGGAAATTACCAGCTGATTTCTAACCAAATTAATGTCTATAATTCAGTGGTTTTACAATTGTCCAATGCAGTGCACCTCTAAATAACTGTATTTATTAGAAAATGTGGATTTATTAAAATGAGAATTTGTCTGGTGTCTTTTTGAGAAAATTTAAAAAGATAAAGGAGGATCAGTATGAAAAGACAAATGACATTTACTATACAGCTCCTTTTTTTTCCTGCAAAATGTTGTCTGCTTAGGAGAGGTCTGTTTTGTAAAGAAGAGAGTCTTAAAAGGAAGGGTGAAATTGAAATAAATATTTACAGTTACTGAAAGAAAATGTTTCTATTGACAAAATCAAATTTTTTTCAAATATTTAACAATCTGCAGCTTTTAAATTAAAAAAACCCCAAACATTCAGACCCAATTCAAACTGCTTGGAACAGCAGCAATTCCCAAAGCAGGTGCTGGGCTGTAGGGCGGACGGGGCAGCTTGGCCCCAGAACTCCATTTCCCTTGGCTAACACTGCACGAGGGTGCAGCGGGTACGCAGTGACACCCCAGTCCAGATCACAGCTCTAGGAACTCAACAACAACCCTTCTGGCATCAGTGCAGGCTTCTTCAAATAACACAAGCTTTGTGAGAGCCCAGCTCTTGGCTTGCCCTCAGCAAAACTTTAGAGCTGAGACACTTTCAAACAGCAAAGAATGAGATTTCCTGGACTAGCAAAGGACTAGATCAGCTCTTTCATATGACGGTTGGTAAAAGCAGAAAAAAGTTTTCTTTGTATTATTTCAAATACAAAGAACTCAAACCATTATTTTGGTAGTTTGTTTTCTCAAGTTCGTATTGAAAAACAAGAAGCCAGGAAACTAAGAGGAATAATATTTCAATCCAGCTTCCCCTAGATTATCAGATTCAACAAGAAATAGAAAAAAGTGTTCTTTGCAAACTATTGTTCTCAAGCCAGCTCTTTCACTCTATTTTTTGGCTAATTAAATTAATCTGGTAAGCAGGTGTAAACCCACTTGTTTAAGCCATGGTTTGGGTTGCTAAAAGGAGAGATTGGAGGTATTTGCACAGTAAGAGATTTGTCCAAGGGAGCTTTAAACCCTATCAACAAGAGGAAACTCCACTCAGGATGCAGAAAATCCTGTTTAGCACTTACCAAATCATACCAAATGCGAAACGCAGTCTGCTTCTAATCCAGGGCACTAACACTAAGGTGAAGGATAATCACCTGTCTCCTTAAACTGAGAAGTCTGATCACTCTGTTCAGTATGTTTCACAGAGTTAATATTTTACATGACAAATAGAAACACATAGACATTGCTGTCCTTTGATGTTTGCATTGTATATGCAGTCAGTAGTATTCCCAGTTTTGACTGAAGAACGGTTACTATCCAACTTTTAATTGCAATGGAGAACTTTTTCCATCTGTACTTCATTTTGCACAAATATAAACTGACCAGGCTACCAATAAAAATTGCGGACGAGCACAACATAAGCACCCTAATCATCACCAAAGGCAAAGTAATATTTCATAAAAACAAATAAATTCCAATCAGATTTTTAAAAAGTAATAATATCAATAATATCCAGAGTTCAGTCTTGCCTATATAACATTATTGTTGATCACCCTCAATTTGCAAATATTAAAAATGGGTTTGATTATTATATTTTGGCACTAAGGAGCAGCAGTTAATATGAAAACCAAGTCTGATTGGTCTTTCTCTGGGTTCTAAACACACTGGAGAAGAACATCAGCTCATGCCTGGGGAGCAAAGCAAGCCATACTGAACCTTCAGCCTTTAGGATCCCACGAACAGCAGACCCTGACGCAGTGCCTTGTTTTTGAACACGTCCAGCTCATCACCTAAAGCTTGAGCCACTGACCAAGTGTTCATGTCTCTGCTGCAGCGCAAAAGTGCTTCTCTGAACCACCCGAAATACTGGGACACCTCTCATTCCCGTGGATGCACCTACAGGTGGGATGCCGGAGCACGCCGGTGGTTTGTGAGGAATGCTGAAGGGTGAGCGGAAGGGGAGGAGGAGGAGGAGAGGATCAGCGATACAAGCAGTGACTGTGTGTGTCCCATGTCCTCACGGCGCTGGGCCCTTGCCAAAGACCAGAGGAAGCGTTTAGAGAAGAAGCAGTGGTGGTGTTGCCTGCGGGCTCCTTGAGACATGACATCTGCTCAAGATATTCCTCCTTTCTCCAGCTCCCACCACAGTCCAGCCCCTTGGCTGCCAAGGCCACAGCCAGCTCCAGCAGCTGACCAAATGTGTTACAAAACCCACGCAAAAATATTTGTCTCAAGCCCGCTGCAGCCACCCCTCCCAGCACAAGCTGGGTGGCAGAGGCTCTCTGGCAGCGCACCTGCCTCGGTGGCACCAAAAGGCTGGGTCCTCCCTTGGGGACCACGCAGGAGGGTCGCGCTGGACTATGCCAGGACATCCCATTGCCCGAACCACCCTCACATTGAACAATGCTCGTTCCTAATACTCCACACCCCATATTTATTTCAACAGCGAGGAAGCTGGAGAGCCAAACAGAACGGCCATTTCCTTCACCTCGTGTGGTCGTAAGGACCTGCACCCACAATTAACATCCATCCTCTTCTCCCCAGTCCAAAACACTTCTGCTCTTCCCCCTCCCACCCGCCCCTTCCAGATTTGCTCCTGTTTTTCGTCTATTTGTGAAGGTGCCCAAGACAGGAGCTCACTTAATACGTTCCCTTACGCTTGTGGCGCAACAGCCTATTCAGTACAGATAAGCCCCTTTAGAAATGAAGGGGAATTTAATTCAGTGCTTGAGTGACAGCAGGAAGATTTATCCCCTCAGTAGACAATACGGCTTTTGGGGCTTTAATCTTGCCCAGACAATGGGCTGTTTCTCGGCCCTCATCTTGTGCTTTTCCCACGATGTTCGGTGATTAACCGGGGCTCCATTGGATGGAAGCCACTATCTCTCATTTAAGAGTGTTTGCGCCTCTGTCAAGGACCAGGGAGGGAGGTGGGAAGAAGAGAAAGGAAGAGGAAGGGGGGAAAAGTTTAACTCATCTGGGAGCAATGCTGCAGGCTGGGCGCTGAGGGATGCCAGCGCTATCTGAGGCAGGCAGGGCTGGTGACAAAGCAGAGGGACACTGGCATTGTCACCTCCGGGAGAGCGCTGGGCAGGGCCCTGTTGATTCATTTCAACAAACAGAAGCTCCTCATTTATTTCATCCTGGTCTTTCTTTAGAATAGCACTTGTCACAGCCTGAAATCCACTGGTCCTTCGATCCACGCTGCCTCAATGTAAGTGTAAGTGCTTTTGGAAAAAGGAAGGACTCAAGGTACACTCTGAAATCACAGAATGGTTGAGGTTGGAAGGGACCTCTGAAGGTCACATCTAGTCCAACCCCCTGCTCAAGTATGGACTCCTAGAGCACATGAACCAGGATTTTGTCCAGATGGTTTTTGAACATCTCCAGGGAGGGAGATATTAAGAAACCAGCTGCTGTGCCCACAGTTCAGAGTGAGAAGCTGAAGTTCTGCACTTTCCTAGCAAAGATACTCAGATCCCATTGCAGAGGACAACTGCACAGAGAGCTGGTACATCAGAAAAACCTGCAAACACAGCAGGAACTCCAAACACTGTGATGGAGGTGTCTGTCTCCACACCTGCACTGCACAAAGCCTTCCAGATTATTTCACTTTACTGACGATATCATTAGAAAAATCGCCACCAGGAAGTTTTTACAACCCTAGGGAGAGGCAACCATTACTGTTACTCTAATTTCTAAATTAGTCTTTGTGGCAAAACCATGTTTTAGATCCTTCTTACTGAAAGGAAATATTGTGGACACCAATGCTTCAGTTTTGGTAATGAGCAGAAATACAGATTTAGCCTCAAAACAATATGAGTGGATGTTCCTTACAGTACCTCTGTGCCAGTTCAGCCGTCAGTATTGAGGCACTGCAGCAGCCAGATCTTTCTACACAGAAGAAGTTCCTGCCAAACTAACGTGATTCTTCATTTTGTTGGAATTTTATTGTCAGTTTAAGAGTTCTGTTTATTATAAAAATCAGGTGGTGTGTGTACCTTCTGTCACAGGGTTTCTTACCTCCCACAGAAGATGACAGAACCTATTTGACACTGAGCAGGGACTGAGAAGTTCCTCTCCAGGGCTCAGGGGCTGCAAGGGAAGTCAACATTCAGCCTTTTGTCTTTCTCAAAGGGCATTGGTCAGACCAATGAGCCTTCTGCAGGAGCAGGCAGTTGTGGTTGATAAATCCCTCAGCAATCCTAATTTAGTGTCTACTATCTGCACCACTAAACAAAGCAGCGAGTGGAACAGAACCACTGCACCCAAATGGCTTGGAAAATAAAAAAAATACAAATTAACAAGTTTACTTTTGAAAGAAGAATCATGCTCTTCACTCTTGGGACCTGCCCACTGGGGATATCTTGCAATAATCAAGGTACATAATTTCTACAAGGACAGAGAGCTCTTCTCTAGGTTTCCTACTCCCAAGTGGCAAAGGGGCACAGCCTCATCAGATCACATCACTCACGCTTTGGTACCTGCAGGCACCGGCTATGGCCACAGCACAACAGCATCAGTGCTGCACTGACACAGCCCAAGCAACCGGAGCCCTAAAGCCTCGGCAGCATCCATCGCTCTGGCCAGACGTCTCCACGTGGAGCTTCTCTCCAATGGCCAGTGGACTGGCTCAGAGACGCGCTGCGATAGCTACCACACATCGTCCATTCTCTGATCCTACAACAGCGTGTTTGGCTGACTGATCAGCTGAAATAAAAGCGTTGCAGTGTTCTCTTTTGTTGATGTGAATGTTTGGGAGCAGCTGAGCCAAAAAGCAAAAGCATGTGTTTCTTCTCCCTGCTGGAGCGTGGAATCCAATAGACACACCAGAGCCAAGGCCACCAACAGACCGACGTGCCCACGGTTAGTCCGGGTGCCCAAAGGATGGCACCAGTCCTTCCCTGACAGAACACTCCCCTAGTCCACTGAGAAGGGTGGTACTATTTCAGTTAGAAACTTTAGGACTAATTCCCTACCATATTCTCTCCATTTGGAATAATTTTTGGCACAAAACCGTGGAAACCAAACATGATGAGCATGAGCTGCCATCGATGCAGGTGCCTGTTCCCAGGGGTGATCCTGGTCCAACAAAAGGCCCAGGCAAGCAGCGAGGCTCAGCCTCCTCTGTGGGGTCTCAGATAAACGATTACCTAGCAGTGCCTCCACTCTCACAAGTCATTTGCCTCCTTTTTTCCCCCATCTTTTAAATCTCCAAATTCCCAAATTTCAGTTACCAACAAAAAACCAAAGTCTACGGGATTGTGCAGGTAGCAGATGAACACAAACACCCGACACTTGCGTGTTAATTACACACAACGACACCTTTCATTGCCATTAAATGTACCTTCACCCTAGATTCTTTCTTACTACTTTGTTTTTATTTCTCCACTAAGAAAATTAACATGGAAAATGATCAGAGCCTTTAAGCCTCAACACACATTAATATGAGGCCATTAGAGGGTATAGTTTAAAATTTCCTTAACATCATATTCGGGACTTCTCAGTTCCTTCAGCCACAAGTTCAAGTCCCTGAGGAGTCCCTGAAGTTCTTCAGTCTCTTTAATGAGATCAGCTGAGTGAATGGTTTTTTTTTTTTAAGTGGCTTTTAAATGTAAATAGGCTGAAAAGAAAAGGTTTTGTAGAGTATTTTAAGGTTTGGGGTTTATTTTTTGTTTTATTTGGTTTGTGGTGGTTTTGGGGGGTTATTTTTGGTGGTTTGGGAGCAGGTTTTTGAGGGGGTTTTTTGTTGTTGTTGGTTTGGGTTTTGTTTGGTTTTTTTTAAGATTTGACCACAACCAAACTGCACTGTAGGACTCACTGGGGACTCCCAGCCCACTGCTGCTCACCTGCCAGCACTGCTGTGAACACACCTCTGGGAACCTTCAGGAATCATGAGTTTGTGGAATAAAAAGTCTATAAAGCAAGTGCCATCAAGAGGCATTTAAACAGCCAGTACAGTCCACTATCTCATACCAGGGACTTCCTGTCTGCACTCTTTGCCCTCTTCCTTTTGTCTCCCACTCTTGTGAACTCGTTTAAGATGCCTTGGAGGGCTCACTAGAGCTCCTGGGAACCTTTTCAACACCTTCATACTGAGCTGAAATGGGCCTTTAACAGGCCGAGCTGAGGAGCACAGTCTGTACAGCCCCTCGCACGCTCTAAATACAGAGGGTTTTGCTTTGCCACACCTCTGTCTTAAAAGATCGAGGCCCTGTCTTCCACATCACTTTGTGGAAATCAGGCATGTATGAGGCCAGCGTCTCCCAGCAAGTGGCTAGTGCTGCCTGCAGCTGGGCAAGCAACAGCCCTTTCTCTTCTCCCACAAAACATCAGGTCCCACCAGCACCTCTGAGCCCACTGCACACTAGTAATTGGGACTACATGGGCATCCTGGAGCCCTTTATCTTGCCTTTCTCTATCTTGCCTTCCAAGATACTTCAAACAGTGTTTTTCTGTTCTATTTTAAATGGTGAATGCAGGGAGGAGGGAAGAAAGAACACAAGAGGAACAAAAATAAGATTAAAATAAAAAACTGTATATGGAGCCCACAGAAAAACAAATGTCAAGGCCCAATTCCCATGTCATCTCAACCACTGTGAACCCAGAGCCACTCCATTTAGCTTAGAGAGATCAAACTGTGGCTTGTAATTTTTACAGCACCTTTGTCTGGCCCAGCATTTAGAGGAAGTGGGGAAAGTAGAAAGAAAATTATTCTGCACAGGCTTCCTGAAAACTATGAGGGACTTTTGTGGTAGCAACAGGAGGGTAAAGCAGATCTGCATTTAGAAGAAATCCACCATAAAAATCAAATTCATTTTGCAACCTCGCCTGACCACTCTGGTCCCTGCACCCAGGCCAGCACCAGCCGTACCCATCACTGTGCATCTTCCACTGCAGGGAAGGGATGGATCGTGGTTATGAAGGTCCCAGGAGCTCCTTCACCCTGCAGAGAACCCCCTTTTTCTTTCAGAGATATTGTTGCAGCACATCCTGGAACCAAAAGCAAGGGCTTCTGCAGCTACACTTTCCATCCTCTCTCTGGCATTTACAGTACAACCACTAAAGGGAGCAACAAGGTCCCCACACAACGGGGCCACCACCAAGGAGATCCTCTGTGGTGACAGCGGGGCTGCGAGCACAGAGAAAGAAAAATGTCCCACAGGTGCCAGCAGCGATAGGAACGCGTGGCCAGGGTGCTCGAGACAGGCTGACACCCCTCCAAACGTGAAGTAATTCCTGTAGTGACTGTGCCAGGCTCTACGCAGAGCTCTGGAGTCCTCTGCATCCACACGGGTAACCCCAGACCCCAAGAGCCAGATTTGTGACACCAGCTGGATGAGTCAGACGTTGCCATGCCTTCAGCCCCAAAGAGGAGTCGGGCACTTACCAGCACTGCAGGGTGCAGAGACACTGCCGATCATCACCAGGTCTTCTGATTGCCAGCTCAGCACCACATTAGCCATGTCCTGGTGCTCCCCAAACTGCATCTGTTCCCCAGAGAGCCCATTTGCCAGGCTTGAACTCCAGCTGAACCCTCTGAGCCAAGGTTGCTGAAGGGCAACAAGTGGCATTTTACAAGCGCTGAGCCAAGGTGGCAATGTGGCACAGCCTGGCAAGACACATGTTTCTGGTTACTGCCCCTGAACTGGGCAACTCAGAAGGTTTTCCACTTGTATGTGGCAAAATACCCTGTGTACGTGTAAATACCAGCGCTGCCCTGGTTCAGAGGAGCCCTCTGGAGCCAAGGTGCTCCTCTAAGGGTGAAAGCACCACTCATCTGCAATAACCAGTGTCCCTTCACCCTCTTGACTTTAAGAAAAGTATTTCTAATGGCTGCTTTCAGCTCATTCAGGCTGGCTGCTTTGTGAGAAGCTGCTGAGAGGACATCAGGAACACATCAGACCCACTTTCCCAGCAATTGCTCGCACTTTACAGAGGTCTCCTCTCTCCAGGCTCTGCACACCCTCTGCAGTTCCCGAGACGAACCTGTGGGACTCACTCGACACCGTGTGACACCACATTTCTATCTGGGCTCTGTGTAAGCGTGCTAATAATAACCCAGAGCGGTTCCAGAGCTATAAAATCAAAAGCAAGCCAGTGATCTGGGAGACCCAGATGGGATTCAAGACCTGAAGGGAAAAAAACCGAAAACCACCACTTTACACTACTGGCAAGTCTTTTTGGGTTGGATTTCTGATCAAGTGGAGCACTGCCCACAAGCAAGTTAACACATACTGTTCAGCCAAGCTGACATTGTGTTAACTCATCTAAGGTGATTATTTCTGCTGCAGTGATCCCCAGAGGCCTTGAACTGACACCAAACATGGTACCACTTGTTAGCACGAGCAAGTCCTTTCCCCAAAGAACTAACAAATCCTTACGTGGCTTGTTAAGGGCGCAGTGCAAAGAGGAGAAATGACCACGCAGAGGTTATCCTGCAGGCTAGTGCCTCAGCCAGAATTTGCCTTCCTAAATCAAAGTCTTGTATCCACAAAGCAAGCCTAGCTAAGAACAGATGAGTCCAACCCACGCACATCTGCCCTGAGTGCAAACAAAAAGGCATTAAATAGAATTAAATAAAACCTCAGCATCCACAGCTTGTGCTATAGATTCCATTTAACATTAAACTGGTTTAGCGGTTTTGCTGCCCTGGAGTTTAGCAGCACAAGGTGCTTCAACAAGAAGTGTAAAATCCTTTGCCCTTCACCAGTCTTTGCCCAAAGCCACTAAGTGACACAATAGCTATTATACACAGATGCTCACCTTGTTTTTCTAATAGGCTTTTGTTTCAAGCATCCTTAACTTCCCAAGCCCCAGGTCAGGCTAATATAAAAGCACAAGTATTCAGGAATCTTCTTTGCTTTAAAATTGCTGCATTTTAGCAGCAACACTTAACTTTTCATGAAATGACTATTTCCTCAAATAATCCACTGAAATATATACAGAAAATACTTGCCTGTATAAGCTGCAACCACTGCAATAGCACAACTCCTAATTGAGATAGTGTCAGGTGTTCTATTTATAGGCCCTTTTAGTTGCAGGTGTGTGCATTTGCCTCTAAATAGCTCCAGAGTCTCTATAAATAGATTGTTCCCTACTGTCAGCTGTTTGACAATTCATACTAACCTGGTTAACATTCCATGTTATGAATCAGTTCTTACACAGAGGATTTTCCCCAGATAAATCTCTCAAAACATAATCATGGCAGCTCACTACTGACTGTTACACGGATGCAATGCTTTAGAGGCAGCATAAGCCATTTGTTAAGGGAAATACACTTAGACTTTTGTCCTGACCCAGCACATACGAGGTACAACTGACAGCCCAAGGGATCAAAGTCTCCCCTTTATCAACACACACTTGGCAGAAATGTAAACTTCCCCATATATGGCTTCATAAATTTGTTTGAACTTACTGAAAAACCAGCTAAAGACATCTCAAGGAGTGAAAATTCACTGGCCCTTTCAGCCTCAGACTGTGAATAAGAAAGGCAGCCCAGGTATATTATACTGTGGAAGTAAATTGTTTTTCTTCCATCTACTGTAACTGGGTTAAGATATTGGGTATCTTTCTGCAACAACAGAGAGGAAAAATTAAAAGAAATATCAAAAGTTTTTTTCATATAAATGTAATTGTTTTGATAGTGAACTGCTTGTTTATTTACAGACATAATCAATTGGTGCAAATCCAAATCAGAAGATTATGCAGCATCCAATTAACCTCCCATCACTGGCTGTCCCAGTTGCAGAAGGCACATGAAGGAAGAGCAGATAAAACAGGAAAGAAATAAACACAAATAAAGAGCAACCTTATCAGAAGGAATGATTAACAGCAAGACAGGCAGCCAGCAGTGCTGCCCATTTCTAAGAGTAGATCAGTAAGAGCTAACCAGACTCTGGAGAGGAAGGCTCCTGGCCTCACACCAGTCTGCAGTTTCTCCAAAGGAGCATTATTTAAAAAGTTTGATTTAAAAGTATCCTTGTAACATAAAAAAAAATGTTGGATTCTGGTGAAAGAAAACATGTTAATTCTTTCATGATATATTTTGCATATTCCTTTCTTCCCTATTTCTGCAGCCATCCCTGCCCTAGAGCAAAACATGACCTCTGCAGCACAGTGGAACAACCGCTGACGGGTCTGGAAACTATTCAGTGGGCAGTGACCACTTGGAAAAGGATGCCCCAAGTGAAACTCTGTGGCTCCCAGGCTGGTGTTTCACCTGGAAAGCACAAGAGCCAAATTCAGAAGATCCAAAAGCCAAAATGGGTTGTCATAGGTTGAAATTCTAATTGAGACTAAAGGCAAGATGAAGGTTTGCCAACGGCTGTAAAACACCAAAGCCAACACCAACAAATTAGGTGTGCGCTTAGATTCCATACCTGCACTGAAGTGGTTTTTATTTGGCAAGAGACATACCTGGAGCAGTGGGATATGAAGGGCTATCAAGCAGATATGCTCAAAGACAAATAAGCCAGAACCGACCAGAACAGTAGAAATTAAAGGGGACTGTAAGAAGCTTTAAAGATGCAGCTGGAACACCACAGCTATGTGATACACTCAGGGAAAAGTTTAGGATCACTTCAGGCACACGCACATGCAAATACACCTATTTCCCCCCACCACACACACACTTAATAAAGGGACTTTAAAAACGAAGTCATCAGTAAAGCAAACAGAAACACATACCAGAGTTCTGCTAGCAGCCAGTGTGATCCAGTGCTCTTCACGTTTTACTGCCCTGGAAATCTTGTACATATGAGTCTGATGCAGTAGAGAAGCCTAGACTGCTCCTCAGGAGTCAGATCCACATCTCTTGGGTAAAGAAAGTATACCCAAGACTCACCCCTAAGGGACTAATGAAATTGCTTTACCTGACCAGCCATAGACTTCAAAGAGGAGGAATTTGAGATGTGGGTTTTGTCTGCAGAAAAGGCAAGACAGTAGCTAGAAAGAGGAAGGAAAGAGGGGGAAGAACTAAGAAGGAAGTACCAGTTCTTTGACACCTTTTTGATGGAGTTAGATTTGCAAAGCAGAACATACCCCCTTCCCTTTCGCTAGCCCACCCTGTCTAATCTGATTTTAAAAGAACACCTTGAAATGAATCACCACTCCTCGCCACATGCTCTGCAATGGTTTTGCCTCTGAGGGGTTCTGCACATCCACCTTTGTGCTGTGCTCTGGATACACCTCCCCAGCCCTGCGCAGGGCTTAGCAGGAGCAGTTGTGGCCATAAACCCCAGCCGAGGCTGGGATGGAGGTGCTTAAAGTGCCATCAAGAGGGTGGACACACATGGCAGCTGCCCTTCAGTGCAGCATTTGCAGGATATGGCGAGGTGTCCCCTGGAGACCAATGATCTCAAAGCAGGCCAGCGTCCAGGTTTGCAATCCCCCTCTAATGGGTGTGTAAATGCCTCAGGTTTTGCTTTCACTGCTACTAACAATTTGCCAGCAAACTTATCTTATTAGTTGAGCCCAGTTTCTCCCCAAAAACCCACAGGAGCTTGAGTTTTATGAGGTGCTGAGCAACCACAGCTCCTGTTCACTTACACTGCGGTTGGAGGTGGGAGCACAGGGACACTCAGCTCAGCACCTCACAGGAGCAGACCCCGAGGAAGGACACTTGTGCATCCTTCAGGAATACACACACTGGCCAAGCAGCTGGGGACCTGCAGCTGGGACCCTCAGCTTCACACAACCAGAGAGGCGGGCAGCCCTCTGGATCTGCACCATTGGGTTGCCACCCAGGTCTTTACCAATGAAAGAGGGAAAGAACAAGCTTTGGAGGAAGGTTTCTCTTGGCATACAGCTCTGCCCTACTTTATATGAACAGAGGAGTTGCCTGCTCTAAACTCTGTGGTAATATTGCTTAATTCAAGGGCTAAAGACATTCTCCAGTGGTGATGCTGGCAGTTGTACTCAGTAAACTGAGCCTCTCACACTTGCTCTGAAAATGTGATGCTGGAACACAGAAGACATCCATGTTTCCCTGTGTTTGAAATCACAGTCAGAAGCAGTTGGATGAGCAGTTGTCCACGTGATGACTGGACAAGAGAGCGCAGGACCTGCCTCCTTCGCCCCGTCCGTGCTCTCCAGCGTTCTGTAGCGCAGAGCGAGAGTCACCCAGTGTTCACCAGAGCCACCGCCTTTGTGCACCTCTTGCACCTTTCAAGGTCTCAAAGTATCTCCCAGGTGGAATCCAAGAGGACTGCTTTTATAGGCACCTCAGGAAAAAAATCCATCTCAAAGCAAGAGCAATCTATCTGCGATGTGTTATACCATAATTGCTGCTTGTGAGGCCCAGATGTAAGTGAGAGTTCTGTGCATACGTGGCAAGTGCCATCTAACACAGTCTGTGTCGGAGAGGAAGATGAAGAGACTTGCCCAAGGTCACACAGGGAGTTCATAACAAGACCAAGAACAGATCCCAGATGTCCTCCATCCCAGCCCACCCTGTCAGATGTGACAGTCCTCATTTTCTTCCCTAGTAACTCTTGTATGATTTTCACAGGTTCCCAACAGTGTCACTGACCAACAGGGATGCGCTCCTGGCCGGCTGACAGTCTGATGTTTGTAAGGCAGGTGATGGAGACAGTGGACATCTCCATGTTCCAGTAAACAAGGAAAAAGGATTTGACAGCTACATCTAACAAGTCTCCTGTTTGCTGCACCGCGCTGCCTGTATGGACAGAGTAACAACCCCTCCTAGATGAGCACAGGGCACATTAACCATTCTCCAACAGCATCCTGAGCTTTTTGATAAAGAAATTAAATGAGGCACTTACATTTTGATCTACCAGTGCAAATGCAACCGCAGTGGAATCAAGGCTGGCAGGTTCACCTTCCCCGCTATTAGACTATTCCCTGGGTTGCTAATCATTTGCTTTTCCTCACTGTTAGCACCGTTCAGCTGAACAACCGCCCTGACCCTGACAGGGCAGAGGGAGAAGGTGTGATTTACTGAACAGGGCACTGGTGGAAGCTCTCGCCTTATCTGAGCCACAGACCAACGTGTGACCACAGGCAAGTTCCTTCTCTCTTCACCACTGTTTCTTTTTTCACCTTGTTCTTCTTCAGTTAGGCTAGCGATGGGATCTCTGACCGCCTGATTTGACAGATCTGACACATCTGAGCTCTTTTTAAAGCACAGCAAAGCAGCGTTTATTTCGCTGCACATCTACACAGCACCTTTGTGTGTTGGGACAGTGATTTCAGCTGAGCCCGGCACAAGACCCAAAATGCAAATTGGTAATTCGTATAATTAGGAAATCCCATTAAATTATTTCCCTTCATTTCTGTGTCATTGTTAAAAAGTAACACAGCAGACTGATTAAGATGTCGATTACAAAACCAAAGCAGAAGTATTTAGTAACACTTGTAAGAAAAAAAATCCTCTGTGCCAAAATGTACATTAAAAAAAATTAGGTGTTTACCCTGGCAATGCTACAACTTTTCTCTCTGAACTTTGTAAAACTTCATCCCCAAATGGATTGACTTCTACATTATCTGACATATCCTCATTAGCTTCTTTCCTTTCTCTCTTTTCTTTGCAAAAAGGCCCCTGAGTCTAACAATGTCAGAAGTCTCTGAAATTTGACAGATCTTACATTTCCAGCTCATTTTCTAATGAGTTTGTACATCAGGACTGATTAGTGTAATAAAGAATTCATGAAGCAAATAAATGTAACATGAAGACACCTTGAAGAGAGGAAAGAAAGAGCAAGTCAAATATGTTGAGAAAAGGTCTGGCCTTTTTAACCTTCATTTAATCGTTCTGACAAAGACACTTCATCAAAGAAACTTGGCAGGTATTTGGACTTTGTGCACATAAATACCAGGCTTTGAACTTTTTACCCAGGAGAACCCATCATTAGCCTAATTTAGGCAACTTCTTATCAAACCAAGCTTTTGCTAACCATCTACTGGCCTGCTAAACATGACTTGAGTACTGCGAGGGATGAAATGCATCCTCGGTGAGCGGCTGGCACAGGCACCCTCCACCCCGAGAGGATTGGGTTTCTCAGCCATTTCAGCGTACACGCTCACTCCCTTTGTAAACCAACAGGTAAACTCCCTACAGGGCAGCAACCATCTCCCAATCTCAAATCATCAGTAATTAGTGTTGTCCCCGTTGATGCAAGTCTCAAGTAACCCTGTGAGCAGAAGTACTGCAGTTTTTTTCCACAATAGGTACTGCTTCCCCACAGGAAAAAACAGAACATGTTCACTTATAAGACTCACATCACTGGATTCACTTGCATTTTATTTTCACTATATTCAGTATCATTTTGCCATCAACTTCTACTTGGCTTTCAATAGAGCTTCGCCCCCTCAAAGTTATCTGGGCTACATAAGTTTGCACAAAGACAATTTCCTTCTGGATACAAACTTTTCCAGTGGAGGATTGGCAAAGAACAACCACCCAGATGTTTGAGTCCTGTGGGAAGGAAATACCAGCATGGTTTATTTTTATTTATTTTTATCTACAGAATTAAAAATAGGCACTTTTTAAATAGGACTGGATTTAGTCTCCTTGCTAAAGAAACTATAAATTTGAGACGTTTACACAGAAAATGTGCCAGAGGTTTTTTTGACCAGCTTTAGTTTGGAATCTCCTCCACTTTGGACAGGACTCTTGGCATCAGAGGCCTCAGACTCAGCAGGAAGTTGCACGTGCTGTTATAACAGAAAGCATGACAATAACTAATATTAATGAAGAATAATTTTATTACTTATGTTCAGATGAATGAACTAAAATTCATGAGAACTTCAACGTTCAGATCTATTTCACTGCTGGACAACAGCAAAGACAGCTCTATGAAATACAGCAAAGCAAAGGTGCCACTTCCCTTCAGGAATCCCTTCAGTGTTATGTGGGCAGTGGGAATCACTGTTCTCCTGAGAGAGCAGGGCTCACTCTGTCTTTACCCAAGTGTAATATTGTCAGGGCTCCTTAGGAAGCTGCAAGAAGATTCTTTTGAACAGAAACTGTATGTAAAACAGCTCAAAAGAGTCCTTGTCCTCTACAGACCAGGTCTGCATGGGAAGTCACTTTTTTGTTCTTCGGAAGAAAGCAAAAACCCACAAGGAGAAAAAAAAAAGGAGAAAGAAAGAAACCAAAGAAACCTCAAACAGTTCAAAGAGTGTATCATCAGCACCTCAGTGCTCACAGCGAGGACCCTTTGGTCACCTCTGGTGACTGACTTCTCCCATGAACTGGATATGCACAGCATATGATGGGTAATTACAGCAAAATCATTCTTCCTGAGCCACTGTCCTTTGCAAAAACCTCTGGCTGTTTTCTGCACCTGCACTGATCACTGCTGTCAGTGAAGGATTCTGTGCACAGAAGCACAGACTGGACAAGAGTTGTGTCATCCAGGAGAGACACCTGACCTAAACACAGCCTTCCTGGCACCCAAGCAGTCTGGAAGCTCTTGTGACCAGGCAGCACTTGCTCTGTAATGAGAATCACCTCTTTTCCTTTTAAAGCTTTCAGGGTGAAAGTTTCATTAAGAAAAAATAAAATCTACATCTGATTGTCCTTGAAATTATAAATTTTATTTGCTTTTGAGGTTCTTCCTGATAATGTTTTGAAGTCTAGTTTTAAAAATCTCACAAAAAACTGTATCATAGAAATGCTTCCCCTCCACCTCACTTCGTATTTAATGTGTCCTTCTCACCTCATTTATCCTAGCCACCTTTTTCCCCCCTTATTCTCCTTTTGCATCTGATCATATTCTGCATCCTCTTTATTCTTATCTTCCATCGCTGCAGCTCTTCTCTCTCCAAGTTCTGCAATGCTCTGGCCCAAACCCCACCCTTCCTTTGCCTTTCGCTTTCAAAGATATTTATCTACCTCTCCACTGAATATTACAAGGGAAAAGCTGTTCCTTCATTGTACAACTGCTCTCACTTTCCTACTACTCTGCAGGATTTTTGCGGACAGTAAAGCTTGTCTTATTTCCAAAAGGGAAAATACATACTGCAGGTTCATACAGTCGATGTGCAAGGCACAGATACACTGCAGGGTGTGTTTGTCTCATGATGTACTTCAACCATTTTATTTTCCTTACTTACACACTTTTAGAGAACTTGGACAAGCAGCATTGCTCTGGTAGCAGGTAAGGAGCAAGACTGTGTTCCAGAAAACTACAGGAAAAATCAGTATGAGTGAGAAGATGGTCAGAAACCTAAATTAGCAATAGCATACTGGGGGGAAAAGCATCCAGCCATTTTGGCATAACAAATCATTTAGAATATATATGATAAAAACAAGATACGCTATAATTAGTACAGACTTGGCAAACTTCCTTATGCTGAACTAAATAAATGATTCTGTGTTTGTTTTCTAGCACAGAGAACTATTTATACTGTCATCACAGCGCCCGAGGGATAGCTTTCCTGGAGTAACTCTACATACCACAGTAGTGCAACACTGGCCCTTCATTTTCACCTCAGGCCTTCCAAGCCGTGGATGAGTCCCGCTCATTTCACTGCTTTTGCTTCTCTTTCTCTTGCAAAATCACAGAAACAGTGCAGAAATGTTGGGATGAGGCAGGAATCTCCTGGTCCCAGCTCCCCACAGAGCTGGGGCTCAGGCACGGCAGAGCTGGACAGAGGCTTTCAGCGAGGACTTTGATGGAAAAAAGACACTTCCCAACTTTCCTCTTTTTGACCAAATTGGCCAGCAAACAAATGGAATCTTTTTCCATCTCCCCCCCCCAACACATTTCCAGTAGCCAAATGGAAAAGGGAAACTTGGTAATGTTTAATAAAACAAAAGTTTCCATATGTTTTTCTGAACAGTGTCCAACTACTCACTCTCCCTAAAAACACAAAAACTCCTTTTCAAGACCTCAGCCTTGAAACCTGCAAAGTTGCTTGGTTTTCAGGGACAAACCTTTCCCAGCTCGCCCAAGCACCCTGTCTCCATCAGCCAGCCTGCCCCAGCAGCCCCTGCAGGTCTCCCCAAGGCTGTGTGACACTAACCAAGGTGAACTTCCAGGTAATTCCACCACCTCACCACTTCTGTTAATAAACTTCTTCATTTGGACTAACCACATGAAACAGTTTCACCACAGCAGCAGAAACACTCATTATCACACAGGAGAGCGGCTGCTGGGGACACCTCTTTTCCCATGGAGGAGTGAGTTTGTCTGCATGAAACTCTGGTCACCTCTGGTTCAGAGTTACCCCAGAGGAGACGCAACGGTGATGACATTGTCTGAAAGCTGCTGGGGACACTGATGAACAGAGAAGAACCCCATTACCCACACGCTTCTCGCTTTAACCTCGGTTGGGGTAACCAAGCCCCATCTAAAAGCAAACTCTGTCAGACACAAGCACTCTTTTTGGGTTGACTAAACCCAAAATTCTGTGTTTAAATACAGCTTTTGGCACAATCATTTACAAAACAAAGTCAAGACTTATGGTACAGTGTGTTGTGATGAGGTGGAAGATGGAAATACGTGCAACTGTCCTCTTTCAGGCACAGCTTTTTAAATTTAGTTTTGATTTTAGCAAGAACAAAAATACACTTTTACTCTTTCAATATAAAATATGTATAAAAACTGCTAATCCAAAATTATACCTTGAAGATAGAAGCTGGCAGTCCAAAATGATACTGACACTAACCTCATAAAAGGCAAGGTCAAAAGGAACTCGGTTGTGGTTTTCCAGGCTGACCTCCTGTGCAACAAGACTTCCTCAAATTAATTCCTGTTTGGTACATGCAGACCTTTTAGGAGGCAAACCTCAGTGTTTAAATTGTCAATAAACTTCAAGTCACCAGCAAATCATCCGGGTGTGGAAACACTGCCCCAGACAGTTTTTAAGAGCATGCCCAGCAAACACCAGGCAGGAACAGATGGGTGAAGTATGTCTCGCTGTTGTCCCGGAGGACATGAGGTGATCCCCCAGATCATTCTTCCAACCCCATTTTCTTTGATTCCTACCTTTTTTTTTTTTTTTTTTTTTTTTTTACACAAGGGTTTGTGTTAAATTGGCTGTTGTCACACCTCTAGTCTATGGAATCAAATTTTATTGTCAGGTCAGTACTTTAAGATGGCATTCATGCCACCTTTTCACTTTCTCTTCATTGAACTGAACAGATTAAGCTTCTGGAATAACAGGCAAACTGTTTATTTCTAGGTTTATAGCTGCACGCTTTCCTTAGAAATTATGCATGAAGGTTTATGTTACAAAGCAACAAAACGTGTTTTGTGTTGTTCTTTAAAAAAAAAAATCCATTTCACAATGAAATCCAGCCCCTAATCATCAACAGAGTATAGCAAAGCAAGATGTATTATAATCCCCTTTACTTAAATGTTCTAATGAAATTAAATTTGAAGATACTGCAGTAGGGTCTTGCCCAGTGCTCTCGGCTGAAAGAGGAAAGAAATGAACTGGCTTTAAAATGAAACAGGTTTCTCTTCTGACTGCAAGTTACAGGATGTTGGTAGTGAACCAATTAAAACACATCTTAAAACGATAAATACAAACCAAATGTACATTATCAGCATGTTCAGCCTTTTGTTTCTTGGTTCTATTTTGTATCTGCTTATTGTAATCATATGTGTTTTGAAGGAGGGGGAAAATCAAATCATTTTAGGAAATAATAAATAAAGAATTCAGTGGAGGAAACAAAGCAGGACTGCATCTCTTCGAACATAAAATAAACCATGCCTTCAGAGAGTATGTTAAAAAAGAAGCCACAGTGTCCAGGGATCAGTGGAGCTCAGGAATATCTAGAAAATACCAAAAAATCTCTCTCAATTGAACACAGTAAAGTGGCATCTCTAGAATATTCCCCAGTGAGGAAGGAATCTGCCACATGGATGCTCTCTGTCAAGATCCCCAGTGAAAGGTGTCCAGATGTGATCAACATGGAATTGTCACCTTGCCCTCTCTGCCCTTCAGCCTCTCATTTTGCTGGGAAAGAGCAATCAAACCCAAAGCCAAGTGAGCGGGTGTGTGTCAGCACGACGCTTCCTCTTGTCCTTCCACAGCTCAATGCCTTCAGGCTTTCTCACCTCCACCTTTGAACTCGGCACTGGGCTCCCCAGAACCAGCCCTGCTGTGCACTATCAGAGTGTTTACCCACTTCCCTTCTTCCCAAGACCCTGGCTTGCTTAGATAAATCTTTTTATTCTGTCAGTTTTGTCTTCTCAAAGGCTAGCAGCTTACCTTCTGACTTGCACAGTACCTCTGTTTAACCCAGCGTTAATCCTCTGGTGCACCAAGAGGAGCTGAGTGAAATCACCAGCCTGAATTTCACTGCTGTTTCCATGAGAATATTGACACTTTCACAAACACTTACAGATTGGCACTGGAAGATAATTGCCATTGTTTCCTACAATTGCAATGAGCAACTCTGTGTATAAATATAAAAAAATTACATCAACTACAGGTATTCACTCTTTCCACAGTAAAATATACTTAGATTTTAGAAGTGAAAACATTTCACTTTTCACAAGTCCCAGAAAAACATTTTCTTTCCTATATTTTTGCTTTCCCAAGGCATGGTGGGTTTTTCTTATCGATCTATCCCCAATCCCATACCCCAGATGGATTTTTCTTAATGAAAAACTGTAGAAAGTTTGCACAATTTTTTCATTATTTGAGGCTGCAGGTAAGTAGCTGCATAGTCCTGCGCTTAGTGGAAGGAAGTATTGAAAATCTCCTTTGCTATTCCTCATTTCACGGTTTATAACGTGATACTTATAAATACTTTGGTAGCAGATTAAGCTCCAGAGCAATGAAAACATTTAAAAAAGAGCACAAAGCCTGCAAGTGTCCAAATGAGGGACCAGAAACTCTGCTTTAAGCTCCAGGAGGGGGTTTATGAGATGTAGTGCCATGTGCCATACAATACAAGATAAACATCTGTTGTTATTTCAGTAAACTTAAATCAGATGTGAAGCTTTTTCTTCAGGGGGATAGTGGCACAAAGAAAGATTTTCATTTTTTTTTTCCCTTTCTCTTTAACCAAGGTGGCCACATCCGATGCCAGGAAGAGAAGGAGAAGATTCTGGAGGGGACTTCAATGCCAGCGATATAACGTCAATAAAGTGCCATTTTCTAACATTTACTGTGTACACTTCAGCCTCGGATTTCTGCCCAGAAAGACAGTTATTGAGAAGGAGGACAACACTGCAAGTGCCGAGGATGAGTTATTACATTCACATACAGAAGAACAAACCCAAAACTGGATGACTCCAGTGGAAAGATCTTCATAGTTTTTGGTGGGCTTTGGACTAACCCTTCCAAAGATGTGACGATGACCACGCTGTGCTGGACAGCAGCTCTGCAGAGCCCTAGATGTATGAAGAGAAACACTCAGAACCTCGTGGTCATCTTAAGATATCACGAGTCTCTGGGTTGCTGGCCAAGGAAGGGGCTTTGCTTTGCTCCAGCTCCAGTCCATTTGCATCAGTTCAGCGAGAAGCCTTCCTTCTGCATTCCCAAATGAAAGATCCCTCCTAATTCCTGCAATTCTACGAAATGCCTGCACTGCATCGGTTCCAAAAACCAAAGGAGGTCATACACTTGCTTACACAGAAGATAAAATCCCAATGATCTAGTGCTGCTTTGCCATTGTGAGCCCAGGCTGGTTTGCCATCAGTAACGTGCTTTGATTAAACATCAAAATAGTTCAGTTTTATACATGATATTTCACATTCAAAATTATATAGAAAGGGTCGGTTTTAATTGCTAGCTTTGACAGCTTGTCTACTTTTCTCATGCCACACTGCAAGCTGTAAGGTACAGCTTCGTTAATATCCCAAGCTGTTTCTGGTTTGCCCACATTAAAAGGGACCTTATATCCAAAGCACCAGACAGCATATGGAGCTCAGCTCCCCAGCCCTCGGGTAACACTGCTGGGGTTACACTGGACCACTGGAGATGTTGTAAAAAGGAAATTTTGCAAGGTACAGATCCAGGAGCTGTGCTTGCTTGTGTTTCTCTGCACAGTGGTGACCGGCAGCGCAAATGAACCATAGACCAAACGCAGAACTCCGGATAAAGTAACAGTAATCTGCTTTTGTGTCCAGTTCCAGATGTAGTTCTGTTCAGCTTTTAATTCAGAAATTCCGTGGCATAAAGCGATTTAACAATGCACTTTTAATGACCCTATATATATGTATGTATATACATATATGAATCTTTTGTTTCATTTTTATTTACCTTAGCAGCATACTAAAATGTAACCAGCATACTTCAGGTTTTTACATTATATTTTAATTAGTGTTTTTATATATGAAAGACAAAGACACTACTCAGTACAAACACACATCTACTGTGCTGCATTTCCCAAGGCATATAATTTAATACCCAGACCACTACGTCTCTCTCCATCAAAATTAATATTCCCTTGCTGGGTCCAGGCCCTGGTCCATCTGGTAGCTGGGTTTTAGGATCTGTGTGAGGAAAGAACAATGTTTGTTGTTCTTGTAGAAGTACTTAATGTTTTATAAACTCATGAAACTTCACAGAAGAATTAGTATTGCTGTGAAAGTAACTGAGGGCAGGCAGATGTGCCCCACAATTAATTAATTCTAGGTGAGTTGTTTTCTTTTTTTTTTTAATAGTCATCTATTCAGTAGGGACAGTGTAGGAGAAGACGGGGACGTTCCCCAGAATGAAAGCTGAATACAGCCTTTCTTAGCACCGCGGTTGCTTACTCAACTCTGCCTATATATTTCTTACGCGTTTTCCTGATGAAAACCCTTCCCAACATGGGAAGCCCACAATCCCAGCAGCAAAGGGACAACAACTGCTTTACCACAGCACAAAGCCCTGGCACAGGGGATGCTCAGGACCACTTTGGGGGTTGCCATCAAAGCTGCTCAGACCTACAGGGAAATTCAACATGAGAGCAGCTGAGGTGGAAGCTCCCACGTGCACCTGAATTCACCCCCGGCTCTTCGCCCACTTCTCTCCTTGGGACCTCTGTGTGGTCTCTCTCTCTGGACCATCCTCCCTCAACACTGACAGAATCATTCTGCACTAAATCAGGACCAGGAAAGCCCAGGAGCAGCAAGCACAGGTTGCCTCTCACAAGAAAACCCTGCTTCATGGTTCCTCCAGGCTGCAGGTTCAGGCTTCTCGTTTCCATCCATAATGGTTTGGCCATCTACCATTTTAATCCTGTGCAACATTTATGGAACATTCCTTTCCCCCTCCTCTGAAGCAAGTGCAAATACTGTTTGGCAAAGAGGAACTACCCACAAGGAAAGAGTTCCTCAGAGCAGTTGCCCTAGAACTTGAACTAACCATAACATAACACATTTGAATAATACTGTGAAAAATTTATAAAATATGTTATGGCATTAAAAGTTTAAACATCATAAATCTTCAGCGTGCTATTTACTAGGCTGAGAAGGTGACAGAAACAACATTCCGAAGTGGAATAAGAAAAGAAAATGTAGCATGGAGGCCAGAGCGCGGCAAAATCCCCCGGGACTTGGCTAAAACACAGCTTTAAAAGAAACGCGAGTCTAGGCTGAGCACAGCCACGGCTGGTGGGATTTACCTCAGCACTGTGAACACACACCTCCACAGCAAGCTGCTTACTTAGCACTCTGGAAAAAGATTTTAAAGAAACTTACCAAAAAGAGAGAATTTAGAAAAGGAAAAAAAAAAAAATCAGGTCAGAATGAGTGGCAAAGGAAAGGAATATCCGAAATAAAATCAGGTTCTCAAAAGGTGCCAGTGTGGAGGCTCTGTTCCCTTTGTGCCACTGAAACACTCCATCGCAAACCAGCGGTTGCGAGGCAGGAGTTATACAGAAAACAGATTAACATTTTCTCCAAGATTCTCCAAATTCCAGTATAAATGCAGAGTTCAAGTTTAAATCCAAAATACCATTTTGTCAATTTTCAAGTTGGAAGCTTGCTAAAGTTGAAGCTTCTTTCTACACCACTGATTACTGATTTGCTGCTCTCAGGCTCTGCATTACATTTCAGCAAACAGAATATTTAAGTAATCACTGCAAAAAGTATTTAAATGAGCAACTGCAAATTTTGCAAACTGTCAGTCCAAACCATGGAGCACTTATCTGAGGGCTGTGGGGGCAGAGAAATAGAGTTTTTCTTTTGTTTTCTGCAGGGCTGGGGAGGGTGATCTTTTTCCCTTTTTTTTTTTTTTAGTGTATGGTTGCAAATGCAAAATTTCAACAAGAAATCAGTAAGACCCTGACTTGTTTGCTCCTTGGAACTGGTCATTTATAGGTGCCCTGTAAAACTGTTTAAATCCTTTTCTTCACAGAACTCCTCTTCCCTTGCTTCTCTCAAACACTGTTTACCAAATTATAATTGCTATAATAATGCTGTGATGGATCAGAGCTACACACAAAACCTAGAGACAGTCCTGACCAGCTCCACTACCCCGACATTTCCCTTGACATATTGTGCACACAGACAGCGCTTGGACCGGCACCGCAGACTATTCCTCATGCAAATTAACTTTATTTCAGTTACAATTCAGAACAAATCCAATTTTCATCTGTAACTGTGAACTTTTCTAGCTGTTGCAGCTTCAAGTCAGCTCATTAACATTACTTAGACATCGTTTTTATAGTTGAATTATACTATGTTTATACTGTGGAATTCCATTACTTAATTGCTTCACTACTGGAAATTTCAGTGGGGTTCTCATTTTTCGCATAAATCTTGAGAATAAACATGTTTCTGTATTTCTCTTACTTAATTAAGTGCATATTTCATAAAAATAGCCAACATAGACAAATTAAGCTAAGCATCATTTGTTTAATCAAATGGCAAACTCACGCCGCATGTAAATGGAGAAACGTCAAAAGCTTTGGCATTGGCTTCCGGTAAGAGCCGGAGAGCAGGGATTGCTCCCGACCATCCAAACCGCCTCAGCCTGCAGGAAAACCGCGCTGGGAATCACTCACACTCGGTTCTCGCAGTAAAGCCAGCCCCAAGGCACAGAAAACTGTGAACCAGGTCCCTGCAAAACGATACGGTTGCCCTAAGACGGGGGCAGCGTGTGCACGGGATGGGACACCCGCGGGGAACTGGGCACGAGCAGTCCCTCCACCTCACGCCAAGGACGATTATATCAGCATATTCTGTCACATCAAGCAATCCTGAGGTGGAAAATGTCTGCAGTTCCTCACTGACACATCTCCTGTCTCCCAGGAAATCTGCTCTGGATTCAGTTTAGATTTGTTTTCTCGAGGCTTTTAT
This sequence comes from Caprimulgus europaeus, assembly GCA_907165065.1. The sequence continues at coordinate 1,336,685 of OU015546.1, forward strand.
CTAGGTAAAGGGTGGAAGATCCATTTGGGTTCACTGAAGTGGTGGGGTTTGAGGTTTTGTTGTTTTGGTTTGGGGTTTTTTTTTCCTGTATGTAGCAAATCAGTATGTAGCCAAGTGACTCTGGGTGACAGGGCTTTAATAAAAATCAATCAGTAGCACATAGGGACAATATTTCAGCACTTTCCCTCTCCTAGTGTGGAAACAGAGAACAGCAGACAGACATTCTTGCCATGAAGGAGAGAAGCAAGAAATAAAACTGAGAAACAACAGGAATAAACGTCTGACTTTTAGGTCAATGGTGGGATTAGTTTTTCTTTTAACAAATTTGCTGCTTCTTTACAGTTTTCACAATGAAATATGGGGGGTTTTGAAGTTTAACAAAGGACAAAATAATGCGTTAAAATTAAGAATTACTAAAATTAAAGTACTTACTATAAATAACCTCCCTACTACAGCAGCAAAGATCTGTCCACAGCAGCGACCTCTGCAACAAAGGTCTGCTCAGAGCTGGTCTGTGCCACGCGGTCCCCAGGAACTACGGCTCTCGTGTTTGCAACGCATCAGGAAAACACCAGGCACAAAGGCTGGATCAAAGACAACAACTTCACTGGACAGTTCCAGGAATCAGGCAACGCAGAAAAAACTAAGAGTCTATTTCTGACTTTCCTGTGACAGTAAGAACTCTGGAAGCATGCACACATCGAGACACACCTTATTTCTCAACAGGTCTGCAATTTCCACGCAGCGGCAGGGGCAGTGACGCAGATAACTTGCCTGGAAAGATGGAAGAACATCTCATGCTGACCACAGCCTGCACTGACTGTGTAAGCTGCCCAATGATGGCTTCATTTGAGAACCACCTTCTCCAGACACCAGGGCTTGACAGGAGATAAACACCCTGTTTTAACTAAGGTGGCATCAGAAAGGACTTGATCCTACAGGCAGGTGCCTCAAGCAGTGGCTGTTTCAATCTTTTAATATTTCAGGTCCTACAAAGCTTACAAAGGGTCTCAGTATTACTATTTTACCACAGGAGAAAAAGATGAAGAGGAATAATAATATTCTTAAAGTGCTTGTCTTAACAAGTACCAGTTCTTGGTTCCAAGGAACAAAACTAAAAGGAAATTTGACCCCCTGGAGTACTGGCTGTAGTCTGAAGGGAACCTGAACCCCGATACCCCTCTCATGATACACAGAATTCTGTTGATTTTTTCATTTTCCAAGTGCAGAGAAGTTCCTCCCGTGGCCCAGTGCAGCACAAACTATGAGATCAGCACTTACTTCTACCATGTGTTTCCTTGTGCAAACTTGAGTATGACAGCCAAAATTATTGCAATTTTTAAGGGATTAGAAATGAAAATATCAACACTAGAGGACAGAAAAAATGGTTTGATTTTGATCTGAGTGACCTAGCTCACACATTTCAAAAATCAAGTTTGGTTTTCAGATGTATAATTATTTAGTTTTCAGACTGCAGCTAGCAGCAACAAAAATCCTGAATCTCCCAGGCCCAGTTTTGGAGGGTCTGAGGTCACAATCTCACATTAAAAAGTGATCGATGCTTCGCAATACAACTTTACACTGTTTAAAACATAAACCAGCAATAGATTTTGGAAGTCAGATAAGAAAGGGTGGTGATAAAGATTTAGCAAAAAAGAGGCTATGTCATGCAGAGAAAAATGTGTACATCAAATAGCTATTTTGAGAGGTGCCTTTTCCCCCATTCCCTCCCTTATCTTTATTCTACCGACTCTCTTGAGAGTGAGAAGTAGGCAGGCGGGAAAACAGAGGACCAGCAGCTCGAGCACCATTACACAAATGTTTCACTACAAGCATAACTTTACCCTTGTAAATAATGCCACTTGCTCCAAAATACACATTTGCTGAAGGGGTTCAGGACCAGAATTAAGACTGCAGTCATCAAAACATCCTTCTGTGTTCATCCAGTGTGGATATTCGTTAGAGACACTGTCCCAGCGACTGCCATCCCACAGGAAAACAAGGATTCTTCATTTTAAACCCATCTGCTTATCTACAGCGTCCCATATTTACCATCATTAAGCTACCTGCAAGACACTGAAAGCACAAAACCTTATTTGAAGTGCCTCAACTGTCTATTTCTTATACTAAAATCTTTTCCTCTGGCTCTGACACCTTGCATTAAAAATTTTGCTCTTCATCAATTGTAATAATAAAATCTAATATGCTGATTAATCTACCAGCATAGTGAATTTTCAGCCTATGCTACTGGAAATAACAAAATGTGGCACAAGGAACCAGCAGATGCAGTGGTAAGTTTTCTCTTTCTTGATAAAGTAGGAACTAGACAAAATTAAATCCAAGACAGTTCCCAGACATGTAAATCCACAGGAGGAGTGGATTCCACCCCTAATGAGGTCCACTAAAGCACAGCTCAGCAAGGTCAGGTCTGCTGCTTACAGTGTCTCACCTGCCCCACATCTCTCACCAGCTCTCCATGTACCATCACCCTTGTACCAGCACCTTTCCAAATGGGAAAGAAAACACCAGTGTCCCCAGTATTTCAAGCTGGATGCCAATTTACGTACTCCTATTAACAGAGTTTTGCACCTTGCTGCAATAGCAGATTCCTACGTTTAATGTATATTTTTTTCTCACTGGGATATGATTTAAAACAGATTTAAAGATGTCAGAAGTTGAGACGTGAAGAACCCCAACGCTTTCAAATTTAGCTCCCATGTTCTTATTGATACCTACAATGTGAAGCCTTTTCTTCCATGCAAAAGCAAGGGAGATTTCACTGCTCAAATGTTTTTCTGCAATTATTATGGGTTTTTACGACATGCTACCTTGACCTGACAGGCACACCACTCAGCTATACCAGTGATTTCTAGGAGTGCTGTAATACCTAGAGTAGTCCCTCACCTACCTTCACCAACAGAACATTACTACATGGTGCATTTTAAAGAGAACATGACATATAATAAAACTTTTATTTCCAGCAGGCTGGGTTGCTTCCTACACATCTGTGCCGTGAGCAGTGCCAGACAGCAGTGCAGTGGGGTCTGATTCCTGACTGGCACATGGCTGCAATGAAACGTTGATACTCCTTGTAAACCCCAAAACGTTTAACATGTTGGCACAGAGATGCCTTTAATCTCATTTCACGTGTAAAGTCCTCTCTCCTTGGAAAAAAAGCTCTTCCTCATACAGAAACCATCCGCAGCGCCTAAAGTAGCCAGCGGCTGTGGCTTTCAAAGCAAACCCAGAAGTATTATTCCATTTTCCGCTGAATAAAAGTATTGAGGTTTCTTTGTCAGAGAAAAGCGAGGCTGGATTCCTTTATCCCCCGGCCCTTTCTGCTCACAATGCCACGCTCTGTCTGGTGGGCCAAGGAGGGGTGTCTCCTGAGAGATCCCACCAGGATTCAGTCCTCTGGTAATGGACTCCTCAGACTTACTAGAACCATCAACCTCCTCCACGTTTCTCTTTGAACGAGGGTAGTCTGTCAGGAGTGGAAAGCAATTTAAAACCGCTGGTAAAGAGAGAGCTTAGGTGGAGAAGAAAGAGCGATTTCTTATCAAAGCTGCCAATAGAGAAACCCCAGGTGGTGCGGCAGAGGGGGATCCCAAACACCCACCTCCAGCCCAGAATTAGCAGATGAGATTCAGTAACAAACAGCGGCTTTTAGCAGCTCAACACGACCTTGGGAGGGTGACGATTAACACCTCTGCTGGGGGGAGAGGGGAGGAGAGGAGGAACCCCACCTCCTGGGAGGGCTGCAACGCTGAAATCTCCTTCAAGGAAACCGGAGACCCACAGGTTCGCCCAACGCTCTGCACCTGATGGCTCAGAAGGGCTGGTGGCTTCGAGAACTTCCATTTAATGTTTGTGTACATATGTATGTGCATGAGAAGAGGACATGGCACGCTTAGCGTTTAGATGGGTTCACTAAAGGAGCCCTGTATGCTTTGCTGGAGCTGATTTCTAGATGCAAAGAGGGTGCCCATAGCAAACAACTTTTTTTTAAGGGTTTTTCAGTTTGGCTCCTTGTTGTGGGGCCATATTAGAGGTGGGTTAACTTATACCCTCTGAGAACTGCCCCATTCTAGTTCATTTCTAGTCTTAATTGAAACTGAATTCTCATTTCCCTATTTTTTTTTCTGTGAAGAATAAAAGCAGTTTGTGTAAGAAACAAGCAAAAGAAACAAGCAAAGTTTTAGAAATAAAGCATGCTCTCAGGTACAGAGATGGAAGGGGCTGCCCTCATCATGCACTTGCGATTTAAAAACATCTACACGCAGAGATGCATTGTAAAGCATTGTCTTTGGGCAGGAAACATCCCAGCCATTAGTACACACAATTTAGAGTTTCTCCTAATACCTTTAAGTGTATGGGGGGGAAATGTAATCTGTTTTGATAACTCTTGACATTAAACAGTGATAAATAATTAAATATATTTAACTGTTTCATTAACTAAAGATAGATAGATTGAGAGAGCTCCACAGATAGAATATAGATCAAAAAGATTGAGACTGGCTGTAAATTCCCCTGATGTTTTATGACACCATTTGTATTCTGTCACTCACTAGCTTTATGTATAGTCCAAGCTGTGAACTGAATACCCCATTCAGAAAGCCACTCGCTCTGCATGTTATTGCAATTTAATATTTTCACACACAGACACATCATTATCTTGGAACCTGACACGGCAAGGAGAATTCAGTAATTTTTCAAGAGTGCTTTTTTTTTCCTTGGTTCTAATGTGAGCACTGAGGCACAAGATTGATCTAAATGACCACTCTTCCAATATTTAATCTCTAGATAGATAGATCAGCAGGTAGATATCTGCCTGTGGTTTCGGGGATTCATCTCATTTCAAACATGTATGATGGAATTTCACTCAAAGAACTAAAAAGAAAGATTTAGAATCTGTCATTATCAACAAGGAGAATACCCCTTATGCAGTTACAGCTCGTGACTGTCAACTAGATATACAGATATATATTGTCAGGGAAGTCCTCAAAGCTGTCTCTTCAGTCTTCACTTACTGAACTGTGACTATGGAATGGGATTATTCCACTTATGCCAGGATTCTGAAGGGGCAGTAAATACACATTTCCCTAGGCTGTTTGAGAAGAATCATGCATCTAGCTCTTCAAATTACAGGTGAAAAAAACCCCAAACATTTGCTTATCAATATCTTAAAAGCCAGGTCACATCAGAACAAGGACTTTAGAAGCAGAGACAAAGGCAGAGCTGATCTCATCCATGGAAGTAGCTATATCTTATACCAGACCCTTGGTAGCTAATCATTAACGACCATTACATACAAGCTCAGATATTAGAAAAAAATCTTTATGTGCAAATAGCATTAATGTCCCAAAGAGTTCAGTGCCTTGAGGGCCTGCTCCAAAGTCCAGTGAAGTCAGTGGAAGGACTACCACGAACTTCAGCAGGTTTCAGGTTCTGAGCAGTGAGGCTGCAACGCCACGTTTGGCGAGTAAATGCTCAGCTGCGGTGAAGGTTCCCTCAAGGCAGTGACCAGCTTCACAAGGTGAAGGAGAAACTTCCATCATGGAATTCATATCTCCTGGTCTTGAGTTAGACCGGAGCCTCAGTTTGCCCTATGTTGTGCCCTCGGTATTTTCATTGGGAAAGAAAGGAGGGTTCCAAACCAAAGCTGCACTCCAGAAACTCCTCCAGGTTCTTGTTCCTTTCTCTCCCCCCACCTCATTTATTAAAATACTGGCTCTTTCGGGAAACGATGGGCAAGGTTCTAGGTAGGGAGGTGGGGAGGACCACTTCTCTGAGCTCTGTGTTTGGTTTCCAAGTGTGTTATTTGGACTGAATTACTGAGCTACAAGGACCTCAGCTGCCCCAGACAAGCCAAGCAGATCCTTCCTTCCAGCACTGTCACGCTGAGAAGCAAAATTTACAATACAATACAGGTCATCCAGACAGCACGGCCACAGACGTACAGAAGAGGCACTTGAGAGTTAACTGTGGCAGGACATTTCTCTGGTTAACACCTCAAGACTTATTTCACAAACTGCTAAACAACAATACTGAAAAAAAAGAAAAAACAGTTACTGTCCATTGGGTAAAAAATAGATTTATAGACAGGTGATAAGTGTGGGCTCCCTCTCCTGATCTAAGGGACACACAGCACTAATACATAAACCAATATCCAGCGAGGGTATTGACTCCTGGATCACACACAAAACTTCTGCTTCAGGCCAGAGGTTCTGAAGAACTACACAAAACTGCCATTTTATCTGACATGGGAGTTAAACAGTAGTATGTAAATTTAAAGAGGAACTGAAATACATACTCTGAAACATCCAGGCCTTGAAAACCTGTATCATCCACCTCTGCCTGTCTGAACAGCTGTAGAGACTCCAGAAGCAAGTTTTCTGAGGTGTATTTAACAGGTTGATAACCATTTTGCTTCACAGGTGCATGCTTTATATACATATATATCTAAAAATACATATATAAATAAATAATAGTAACCCCCCCCCACCATCCACAATTTGAGTAGCCACTAGGATTTACCTAAAAAGCCTTAACTACGCCAATATTCCCCATGTCTGGAAAAGCACGTATCTCCTACAGCCTGAGGAAGCATCAGTAGCTCTTCAGGTGTTTCCTTCAGGACACCTCCATGTTCTCTAGATCTCCTGAGGCCCAACAGCCCCTGGTACTCAGCAGCTGTTAAAGTCACCCTAACAGATACTGCCATGAACAGAAGACAGAAGCAAATTCTGTTCTGAACTTTTATCTGGATAAATACTTGAAGAGTATTCTAGCAGGGAGAATTTAAGAACTCCCAAAGTAACAAAGATCTGGCTTTTATTCATTATATAGGGGATATACGAGCAGTACTGTTGCTGAGCAGAGGGCTTTTCAAAGTTCTCCATGAGGTATCAACTGCTTTTTAAATGACTATTGTGCCATGTATGGATTTAAATTTATTTTATTCCTATGTGATAACTCCAAAATAAAATATATGATCACTTGTGAGTTGTGCATGTTCTTTATTTCACATTTATGCAATAAAATATAAAATGAAACCAGTCCTTTTCTATAAACAGAAAAAAAATGGTAGAGCAGTTTTATACCACATGAACTTCAAGCACAGCCATTTAAAAATTAATTTACATGATTGAGCCCAAAAGGTCCATTCACTGTGAAATAAAAAACACTAAATACTATCCTGTAAGGAAAGAAAATGCCAGACTACACGTAAACAACAGTGTTTTTTACAAGCATCTGAGACAGAATAAAAGATTTTTAGCCAAATCTAAAACTTGCAAAAAAAGAAAAAATCTGATCCAATAAATTCAGCAAAAGTGTCCCAATGGGAGTTGGAACAAACACAAAGATGATTAATGAGACATTTATCCAGAAATCACAGAGGCAGGTATGCATATCCCTCCCATTTTACAGATGAAGTAGCTGAGGGTAAAGTACTTGCTGAAGCTGGTGAAGTCAGTTCACCAGCCCAGCAGAAAACGTAATCCAAGCTTTTTCTGCATCCCGGCTCAACCTCTGATCAACTCATCTTGCTTCACTATGCTCAAAGTGGGGGGGTTGGTTATGACAGCAGGACAGGACCCACCCCCAGTTCCACTGCTGCACAATTCTACAAATTTCCATGTTCTGAGCAAAACTTCACATCCAGCTTCCCATGTTTCCTTACAGCCAAGGAATCATATACCCAAAGCACAATAACGCTGGGCTGAGAGAATAAATACATGTGCTGAATAAAGCCTTTGAGCTGGAGACCAGTTCTGGTGCAGAGCTGGCCTCAGCCTGGTCCTGCGCCTAAAATTCAGGTAAAGGAGGGATTACATAGCACAGAGGGAAAAACCCACCTCTGCCTTCCTCCAGACCCACTGGCCTCCTCAGCCTGATGAGGGAAACCGCACTTCACATCTTTAGTCCCCTGAAGTGATTTTATACCCAGTAGGAAATAAAGTTGATTTTTTTCTTCCCTGTAATACCAATAAAACAATAACTCGATATCACTTCTGCCAAAACACCGCTGCTATAAAGTTAAAGATATGGAAAAGAAAATTAACTACTGTTTATGACAGCAGTGGAAGGAAAAAAAAATAAAAAAATTAAAAAATAAAAGCACAACGCATGCAAGGGAACAGATGGCTTATGTCCAGTATGGCCCATCTTCTGTATATGACTTCTTTGGAAAGGAAGTCCACCCCACTTCAGAAAACAGCAATCTGTCTAAAGTGTGCTGAGGTATATAACTGATCATTCCATAAGTTAAGAAAAAAAACACAAAACAAAACACAAGTTACATTTCTCCATCAGATACTGATCTGCAGATGTTAAAAGTGAATCCCCTGAAACCAGCTATGTCCCAATATTTGTATATTTTATGCACATATGCACAAAATCTCTTGGGTCATGTCCTCAGCTGGTGAAAATTAGTTTCATCCATGTTGATACTGATTTACATGAGTTGAGGATCTGGCCTCATTTTAAAAAAAAAACAAAACCTCCTGAATTTTGTCAGTTTAGCCTCAATTTTCAGAAAGAAAAGCTGTCAGAGAAAGGAGGTAGTGTTTGAAATGATGCTGAATTTCATCACATTCTCAGTCTGCACTGCTAGGAAAACCCGTTCCTTGCCCTTGCCTGATCAAAAGCCAGGCTGGCAAACTGGCACAAGCAAATTTGGATTTAAAAAAAAAAATACCCCGGGAAGCGTGTTTCCCCCAGTACTGACAGTCCATCTTCACACTGGGGAGCTTCAGACAGGCGGGCGGGGATTTTCTCCAGGGGAAGCGACCTCTGAATCATTCCATAAAACCTCCATGCGATAATGAATAGCCAGCCTTCTTTGGTGGTGATAAGATATTTTAACTAAAAACATCAGGGCATGTTTAAAAAATGATTACAAATTATTTTAACAGTGTATTTGCAGAGGGTTATAAAAACAGCTATAATATTTTTGTCTTGGATTCTAGAATTACCAGTGTGACAGCTAATGCAGTAATGATTTGTTTCAAATGCCAGTGTTTAAGCTGTATAAAGCTGATTTTATACATTTTTCCAGTAGGCCGCATTGTAGTTAATGAAATTAAACACACCAATCGCATTTGTCCCCAGGGGATGAGGAACTGAACACGCCACTGGTTTATTTTTTTATTAAAATAAATTGCAGCCAGCAAGATGGACTAATTGCATACAGAATTGAAAAAGAAACATTCCATTGATATAATTAAGCCAATTTTCATGGACAAAAATAGTTATAGTGGATATAAAATAAGCAGAGCATTCACTACAGTTTGACTTCTCCCCACCCTCTCTATTTCGTATGGCACATTAACTATTAAACAAATATGTATCTCAGCCGGGCTGACAGTGTTATCTGGTAATGATGGCTAAATTGATCCCAATAACCGACGCCGGGGCATTGTGTCTCGTCGCTTTGGTGAGAGGCTCTGTACGCCAAAAAAAACAGACCAGCGAAAACCTACCACATCAACATATTACCTTAAAGCAGGACACCTGAAAGATGTAAAGCCATCAAGACAAAAATAAATCACCACCCAGTTGGTTTTGGTCTGACATTTCACCCTGACTGCTTGCACAGTCACTTCTTGGCCGAGCGCTGCGGTCCAGCCTCCCCCAGTTTTGTCCATGGAATTACAAGAAGCGAAGGGTTAAGAGAAGATGAAGTCTTTCTGCACCAGCTCAACAGAGAGCAAGATTTACCGTGATAGAAGCATTATTCTGTGGCCTACTGGAAATAATTTGGCTGTCTCAGTCCATTTTCAGCTGGAAAATGTCTCCCCAAGAGGATCAGTGGCCTTGTTTGCAGCACAAAAATGGGTTCAGTGGGACAAAAAAAACCCAAAACCAACCCACTTCAGTAACTTTGTGCCCTGAATGTGAGTGAAGCGCATCTTTGGGGGGACGTGACAAAAGCTCATCCACTCTCTGGACTGAAACTTTCCTTTCTCCCACTGTCCTGCACACCCATGAACCAGTACCTTTGCACAGAGAAGCACTTTGCTCTGTGGAAAAAGAGTTCAGATCCCAGCCCGACCTACCCATGCCAAGCACACATCATGACCCTTACCACAGGGAAATTTCTTCCCACTTACAAAAAAAAAAAAGCAAGCTGCTTATTCAGTGTATGAGCATTCAGAAGCACGAAGAAGTGCACTTATGCCAGGGATGAAAGTCGTATTTCATTTTTATTAGCAAAGAGGGTCACATCATTCACTGAATGAAGAGAAGGAAAAAAAACTCTTCAGGACAGGGACACTCTGTTACAGATTTGGACGCTACTGCAATAAAAATAAAAATAAACAGCCCGTGAGTAGGTAGCAGTGATGCATGAAAATCCATTAAGAAAATAAAAGAAATAATAAGGTCATAGATCTTTCCCACTATAACATCCCTGACCTGAAATTCCTCCAGAAAAAAAAAAGGGGGGGGGGAGGGCATATTTAAGATCAGAAAACACAGCAGTAGTTTTGGTGTGGAATGCTGTGGAGTACTGACATATCAACAGGCTGTTATCCAGAGAGTGGAAACAAATGTGGCTGCACACATCCTTCAGATGTCTTCATTCTTAACTGCAGACGGACCTTGTGTGCCTGTGTATTTATTGATGTGCTAGTTCCTTACCCCTACAGGATTAAAAATATCTTTCGTGAAATAAGCACGAGAAAAATAATTCTTCAGCTAAGGTTCTGATCCTTTCAGCATTCAGAATTGCATGAGTTTATCGTTTAAATAATCTCTAACCGGAAAAAAAAAAAAAACATATCCAGTAATGGAGAGCCATCAAGTTGTGGAAACAAAGCAGGAGCTTGCCCTGCCCCACAGAGAGCAGACGCCTTAAATGCCATCAGCCTTGCACGACAGAATGCCTGGGTTGTAAATGTGGATTTTCCTTCCAATAAACAATGTCTCACACCATAAGTTTACTGCAAAAGGGGGAAAAAATATAATAAACAGAGAATGTGAATTTTACAGTTAGAAGGGCAAAAGCAAGTCTGGAAGATGGGGGTTCTTTTCCTGATCCTGTCACCAGGAGCGGACAGGGATCCTCCGGCAGCTGTCACACACTGCCTCCACCTCCCCAGCTGTACCCTGGGACTAACAACTCCTTCCCCACCGCCAAGGTGGTTACTGAGCCCGAACTCATTAATGTTTGCAAACGTCTTTAGGCCTTTGTCTTTGAAGCACTGTATTAAACAGCACAGGGCTTTTATAAAACATATAAGCCATAATAATCAGAGCCGTAATAACAATAATAATGCTTTCACTCAACGGGGCCTTGCCTTCTGAGAATCTCCGGGTGCTTTGCAAACATGAATGAACGCAGCCGTGCTGCAAAAGGATATTTCCCTCTTAAAGAGAAGATTCCCTTGTCACTGGCTCCAGGTATTCCCTGGGCAGGTGGCACCCTGTGCGGCAGCAGGCTGGAGCATTCCTGCAGCACGGCTCCTGGAACAGTAACATCCCACTGTGGAGCTGGGTGATGATGATAGTCAGCAAGAGGGATGAATTACCCTGCTCCTGTGTCAGAAGATCCCGGCTCCTGCCTCGCCTTGTGCCTAGAAGTGAGCGGGGATTTTGTGTGTTTCAGGTGGGCTTGGCTTCCTCCCGCCCGACGGGTCAGAATCCTGCCCATTTCCAAGTATTATAATACAAGTAACCTAGGACTGAACGTTGGATGGTGTCTGCGTGGGGAACAGAAGAACAATTCTTTGCTCTTTCCGACCTCAGTGTCTCCATCAGGTATTCTAAATAGAAATATACTTGTTTAAATTTTTTCCCCTTAGCTCATTAAAGACCTAATTTGCTTTTGTTGAACTTGATCTCATACTGCAGCACCAACACAAAGCCTAAAAATAAAGCAGCTTTACCTGTTGTGAAATGAAGTTTTTAAAATACAAGTCACAATTCTGCACCGAACACCCTGCGATCCTGCCGTACCTGCGGTTTTACCGTGTGTTACGAGATCTTTGTGCATTGTCGGTACAACAGAGAAAGGTATCTGCAGTGCCAGGTTTTGCATCTGCACGGTGTTTTTATAGGACACGGGAATTCAGTGACATTGGAATAACGTGCCTTTATAAACTTACATTTGTACATGCACACACAAACGCCCTGGGATGTAAACATGCGTGGAGGAACCTCACATGCATTTCACACACGAACTAGCCAGACACCTACAAGCACCAAGTTTCTTGCAGGCCAAAAATCATCACTGTGCCTTCAGCTTCAGCACTCTGGCACCTTAAACCTGCTCATCCACAGGCAAGTTCAAACACTCCCCCCATCAAATCACCAGTTCGTTCCTGCCCTTTGCCCAGTTTCTTCCCAGGACAAGGGAGAAGGAAACGTTTTGCAGTTGTTCCCTTTGAATTTTCTCAAATAAATCGAGCGGGGAGGGTGGGGAAATTGACAAATTATATTTGTAGAATTTGGATTTTTTTTTTTAAACTGATCTTAAATCCTTAGTAATTTTTGTTGAAGCGCTAATTACACATCACCTTAATTAGCGGATCAGCCTCCCTCCCTTCCCCTGCATCTCTAATTGCCTAATTGAACAGATCCGGGGCAGGGCGGGGGAGGGCAAAGCAGCCGGGACCCAGCGGCTTCCGCGCCGCTCCGCACCTGCGCCAGCTCCGCGGAGCGCCGTGGAACCCGCGCCCTCCGTTACTGTCCAGCCAGGCGAGCACAGAGAGCGGCCGGCGACCGAGGAAACGGCCCGGGGGAGAGGCGGGGAGGGGGCGGCCGGAGCCCCGCACCGCCAGGAGCCCCGCACCGAGACCGTCAGCGCTTCCCGGGATTTGTGTGGCTGTCTGCAGGGAAACCAGTGTCCCGGGAATGCGGGTAGAGACGGGGCACAAGAGACGGCAGACTTGAAGATGTAAAAAAAAAAAAAAAAAAAAAGTACAAAAATACAAATAAAAATAAAACAAACAAACAAAACCCCAAAGTGCTCGAAATCGCCATAAATTTCGGTCCTCCGCGTCCAGCCCCCGCGTCCCCCGCTCCCTACCCCATCCACCATCCGCCTTAATTAAAACAGCAGCAGCGGGAGCCGCTTCTCCTGGGAGGTGAAGTCCCGAGCGGCGGAGCCGGTCCCGGGCCCCGGCTGGGACGGGCAGGGCTTGCTCTGGCTCCGGCTCCGCCACCATTTCCCCGTCCATCCCTCACTCCATCCATCCCTCCATCCTTCTCTCCCTCCATCGCGGCGGGATGCACCAGCTCCGGCTGGAAACTCAGACTGGAAACTTTGGCGTGTTCCAATAACCAAAAGCAAACGCGACGGTGGAAATAGTGGGCACCGTTTTCCAGCGCGAATATTTATTTCGAACCTGAGATCCCACAAAGTCCCACATTTCCGTCTGCGGGAATTCTGTTCGTGCTCTGGGATTTCGAATGGGAACGGATTTGTTTTAAACCTGGAGGTCCCAACTCATGTCCCGGCCGCCTCCCCACCTTCTCCTGGCTGGAAAAGGGACCGTCAGCTCTTGCAGAACCTTCTCCCCCGGTCTCCAGGATTTTATTTTCCAGCGGTGGTGGGGAGGGGGCTCGGCCTGGACTTCTCCCGCCCGCCCGCTCCCGCAGAAGCCCCTCGGGGTTCTCAGAACCACCGTCCTCCGGACCCCTCACGAAATGGGAAGCCCGGGGGGGTGTGGGGGATGCCCGCACCCCCAACCTCTTCATCCCCAGCCGCTTCAAGGACCCCCATCCCAGAGAAAAGCCAGGGAAAACCATTCCCACGGCTGCTCCGGTCCCGCTACCTGCCTTTTTCCAGGCATTAAAATTCCCGAGAACTCCCTCCCTCCTAACCCCAGCCCGGCGCCTTCGTCCCCCTCCCCAGGCAGGTAATAGGGTCGGATTCCCAGAGGAGCCTCACATCTGCTTAAAATATTGTCCAATGAAATGAAATTCTACAGCAGATTGTGGGTTTAACGTACTGTACACTGCTGCCTCGCACACCCCGCCGGGCGGGCATCGCCTTATCCCGGGATAACCACCATCGAGGCCGGGGGAGGCTGGAGCATCCTCAGGCACGGCAGCAGGGGTGTCCTTGGGGAGGGATGTGCGGGATTTGGTGCGGGATTTGATGCTCTCCCTACCTTACCCGTGTCAATATAGCAAGACCCATACACTCGTGTCCGCGTTTAATCTGTTTTGCAAATAAATACTCCTGGGATATTGAAACCTTAGCTTTGGACTACTGTTTTGAACTGTGATCCCTAAAAAATCCTCAACTGAAACCCCATAAACCGTTGGGCCTTGTATTGTATTAAACACCTGATTTTAATCAGAGATCAGCCTTCCGAATAGACACTTCCCGTTCGTATTAACCGAGCTCGCCCAGCCGAGAGCAGCTTTCTGATCCGCAGCTTCTGCCGAGGGGACGGCGCTGATTCCGGGCACAGGAGCCCCAACTCGCCATCCCAGCACTTGAGCTGGCCAGGCACTGAAAAACCGCTGGTCCTGAACCTGCAGAAGCTTACTGACTGCTACCAAACTGGGAGAGCTCATAGGGAGAAGCGTGCACCCGCGTTCAGCCGCGCTGGACCCCGCATTGCACACCCGGGCACACGTCTGCAAAAAAACCCGCACTGCACACTTGGTTGGTAAAAACTTGCTACCTTTTGCAGAAGCAAAAAAGAAAAAAGGAGAAAAAAAATCTAAGGAGGGAAAATAAAATCTAAGGAGAAAAAAAAAATCTAAGGAGGGAAAAAAAAAATCTAACAAGGAAAAATCTAAGGAGAAAAAAAAATCTAATGAGGAAAAAAAAAATATTCCAACCTCGCTTTCACAGCCAAGAAGACTCTAAAAATTATTTTTCTCCTTAACAACCTAAAACAATAAGTGATGACTTAAAAAAAAGTTATTATTTGAACGAGGGCGTTTAAAGCGTGTGTTTACTGACCAAAAAAACCCCCAAGATTAATTGAAAGACAACTTCCTCAGCAGCGTCGCAGCGATGTGGTGACAGTGTTGGTCACACTAACTGTCCCCCACCGTTTTGAGCAGGGCTTGTGCGTGGCAAGGAGGGGACAGGGCTGTCACCCCGAGAGGCACGGGGTGATTTTGGGGGGAATCTGAAGAGATTTGGGTCTGTGGCCAGAGACAAGCGCTGCTGCTTCTGTCGCTTTGCGCGGAGAAGCGCAGAGCGGCCACGGGGTCCCCTACGGGAATGGGGGGACAGTGCGGATGGGAGCCGAGAATTGTGACCAAGCCCCCAAATAACGACCTCGAGTGACAAAATAACCCCCGAGCTCTCGGACGGGCGCGCTGCGGCCGCTCCCGGAGCGGGGACCCCGCTGCTTGTCCAGGGGCTCCCCCCGGCTGCCCGCCTCGCCTGGGGGATCCACCCGAGCTGATGGGGAGTCCCCACCGCTTCATCGTCCGGCTCCTGACCCCTCTGAGCCCCCCGACAGCCTCCCTGTGCAGAACTCCCGCGGCTGAGCCCCGCTCCAGCCCTTCCTCCCCGCACCACCGCCCGAGTTTCCAGCGGCTGGAACTTCTGGAGCCTCTGATGTTTCACACGGAGCCAGAGAGAAAGAGAAACTAAAGAATAAATAATAATAGAAAAGCACGGCCGGGCTGCGGGATCCCCTCCGCACCCAGCCTAACAGTGAGCTGGGCTTTACAGAGCGGGGGCAAAAAAAAGCCCCCGCTCTCCCCAGAAAAGCCCCACTCTGCTGGAAATCCAGACTGAAAACCATTCCCAGGCAAGAAAGGAAAAGGGTCCGGTGGAAGACGGAGGAAAAAGCTGCGCCAGAGTTACGAGCTGCAATTCCACCCCCCAAGAAAATTTTAAAAAATTAAAAATTAAAGACACTCCCCCCCACGCACTCCCCTCCCCCAGACCTTCTTAACCCCCAGCTGGGACACCCGAGCTGCCGTCGGGATCTTCCCTCTGGACCTGCGAATCCAAAGCCCCTCACTGAGTCCGGATCTTTTTTTATTTTTTTTTTCCTACAAATTCTCTTCCTTCCCTCTCCTCGATAACTGTTCCCGAGACTGGAAGGGCTGCTTTTCCCCCCCGGCTGCCTCTGCCTGTGTCTCTCTCCTCTCTCCCCCCCCAGTAAGTCTCTCGCCAAACGCAGACCTCTAGCGCCCACTATTTCAAAAACCAGGAATATTATTTCACAAGACTTGGGAACGACTCAATAAAAAAAAAAAAAAAAGTTGCTATCCCCTTTCGTCAACTTCCAGCTAACTTTCGCTTTGCTCCCCCGGCCCCGCCGTTCTCCCGCAGTGCCCCGTTATAACGCGTACGGAGGAGCGCGAAGCGGCGCGGAGAAACGCGGAGCAGCCGGTCTCCGCGCAGACGGGGCGGGCGGCTCGGTTGGCCCCCTCCGCGGGGAGGGAGAGGGGCTGCAGCCCCGCACAGCCCCCGGCCCGGCTCCGCACCCTCCCGGCCCGGCCGCCGGGGCGGTGGGACGCGGAAGAAGGCAGAGAAAGGACCTACTTTTGGGCAGTTTTCTCGCCCTCGCCTTGGATCTCATGGTGTCGGCTTGTGGATTCCTCTCCTCCTCCTGGAGCCCAGAAGCAGCTACACACTATCTTCATCTCCCAAGCATTGTCAGTTTGGACACCTTCGCACATGCGCACAGAGCATTCAATCTGACACCCTCACCAGGGCCAAAAAAACTTTCCAATGTATTCATCATCATCATCAGAGTGGTGGGATTTCCCCCCCCCCTTTTTTTTTCCTTTTCTTTTTTTTCTCCCCTTTTCTTTTTTCTTTTTTTTTGTCCTATCCTCTTCTTCAGACCACTTATCTCTCCCCCCCTCCTCTCTCCCAGCACCATCCCAGCCTTCCCCTTTAAGAAAAATCAGCCCTCTCCGCTCCTCACCCTGCGCACACACTGACCTTACACACTGGACAATATTTCAGGATCAAGGTGCCATCCTAGAAAGAGGTGATTATAATTATATTCTTATTATTCCTCCTGCTACTACTAAACAGCAATGCTGTAGAGAGTTTGTTAACAATATCATCTTGCCGTACCTATTTTAGACCTGCTTTTATTTTTTTATCTGAAAAATAATTATTTACAGTAACTTTTCCCTCAGCACCTGTCTTTATTTTCTTCCCTTTTACCCTTTTTCCTTTCTCAACCTCGTCGGGATGGGGGGGGTGTGTGCGAGTGGTGGGTGTGAATAACTTTTAAAACCCCAGAATCTGCGGGGTTTTTTGTGTTCTACCGTCATTTCTCGCGTTTCTACGGGATGATTTCTGTCCGCTCCAAACCTTTCACTCTTTCTCCCTCTGGGTTGATTTAATTTCTCGTGGTTTTGTGAATCTTTTCACCCAGAACGCGAACTCCACGCTCTCGCTCCCCACTCCCCGAGTGGGGATGACGGGGCGCAGTCCGACCACCACCGTTCCCGCGGCAGCTCCGCGCTTCCCCCGCCGCAGCTCCCGGGATGCGGAGCGGAGGGACGGAGGGTCCCGGGAGCCGTGGGGATGGGCAGAGAGGGGGGGTCCTGCCACTTTTTTCTGCCTTTCAGGTGGATGGCAGCGCTGGGAAGCGCTCCCGAGGGATGGCGGAAAGCGGGAGATACGCGGACACCCCAGAAAAAGGTGGAAAAGAAGGAAAAAAACCCTAAACCACCCCATAAAAACCCAAAGCCACCCCACGGAGCGATGGAAGGTGGAGAGAGCCCGGGCAGAGGCGCTTTGAAGAGAAGAGCGAAGTGTAAATAGCCCGATGATTGATGCGCTGTCTTTGACCGCGGAGAAAGCACTATTTTAATTCAAGTGGCCAGGTCAGATGGTCACGGAAGAAGGTTGAAAGGTAGGATTTAATGAGATTAATATGGAGAGAAAGCGCGCGCCTTCATCAACATTCAATAAAATCATGGGATTGGATGGGGGGGTGCGTTCCGCACCGCGCTTGGGGTGCGGAATCAGCGCGGAACTCAGGAAAACCAGGGACACCCCCCCCCCAAAAAAAAACCAACCTCGCTCAAAAAAAAAAAAAGCCAAAACTCGCTCAAAAAATAAAGCCCAAACTTGTGCGGGTGCCTCAGGTCGCTGCTGGAAGCCATTCTGCCAGCTGCACTTCTGCCCTGCAGGTGGAATTGGGGGGGGGGGAATATTCTGACTAATTACCGGTTTTCCCTCCTCAGTCAACTCTTTAATTGCAAATGGGAGCAGGGCCCTTTCAGATGCTCCTCTGCGTTCAAGGGAAGGGTGGTGGAGCAGGAGTCCAAATAAAATAAATATATTGAAGGGGAACTCGTAGCCACGTGTCGCCTCAAAAGTTGACTCGGTGCCTGGGAATTCCTTCCCCAGGACGCCCAGGTACCCCGGGGTTGGGAAAACAAGCTCCTCTGAGCTTCCCCGCTGAAACAGGAGCCCCAATGTTTCCAACTCATGGAAATATTTCTGCCAAGGCTCTTGGACGCTGCCGCATCCCGCCCCCCCCCCCCGCCCCGAGCTGCTCACAGGACAGATTTCGGCATTGGAAAATGTCGTGTCCCGGGTCATTTCTCCCCATTATTCCAGTGGCTTTTCGGGCAGAAAGGGCTGGCCGAGCTCAGCCCCGGCCGGCGAGGGGGGAATGTCCCGGGGGCCGCGTCTCCCTCCCCGAACCGGGAACGGATGGTCCATGCCAGCGGGCACGGCTGCCCCGCAACTCCCCCGGGACAAGCCTGGCTTTTGTTTTCCTGACAAAAATCTCCCGCATCCGCAGCGCTCAGATTCCCTTTAGGACAGAATCCCTGCGGTAAATGAGCCCGCACCGGGGGACCCGCTCGCAGATATTTTAGGAGACGCAAAATGCTGGTGGGGGTGGGCGGGGGGGTCCTCCACACTTTTAGTTCTGTGAACGAAACTGCAGAGAAGCGATCGAAAAGTCGCCGTATGAGCCGGCCCAGCCGAGGGCTTGGGGTTGCCCTGCGTTTGCCTGGGCGAGCGGTTTTTGTTTTTCCGTCTCTTTCTCACTCGTTCTGGCCGCGTTTCCCACCGGGAAGGGCTCGCCGGGGCGAAGCGGGGATCCCCCACCAGAGGTGGGGCAGGGAAAAAAAAAGAGAGAAAAAGAAGAGAGAAAAAGAGAAAAAGAAAAAGAGAGGAGAGGGAAAAGAGGAAAAAATAGAAGAGAGAAAAAGAGGAGAGAAAAGGAACGAATCATTAAGGGAAGGTGCCGGGGCGTGCTGCACGGTGTGCAGGAGCGGACACGCTGCTGTCCCCGACACGAGTGGGGTCCCTTCCAGCGCCCGGTGCGGGCAGGAGGTCGTGGTTCCAGAGCTGCCCGCCCCCGGGAACGGGCCCCGCTTGCCAAAGCCCCGTTTTAAGGCAAAAATGCTCTCGGGAGGCCGGGCTGGGGGCGAGGGCAGGAGTCGGGGAGGCTCTGGGGGGACAGGGAGCCCACTCGGGGAGCGACTGCCCGACCCACCGCTCTCCCTCACGCACCCACGGAGATTTATTCACGGGTAGAAGGGGCCGTGGCTGCACCCGGGGAAGGAGCTGAGTTCCCAAGGGCCAGCAAAGTCCTGGGACACGGTGTGCAGGTCGGGGGGGTCGGGCGAGCATCCCATGGCTGCCACCGGCCCCACGGCTTGTACCTGTCTGAGTGCGTGTCGCTTCCACAGGGAATGGCAAGTTCAGTGGCGTGGAGGGAGGGAGGATGGACCAGGAAGATCCCCCCGCCCAGCCCAGGTGGCTACCAAAGGCCTGGCACAGGGAGCCGGTGGCCCCTGCGCAGCCGCGGTGCCCACACCCAGAGACGCGCGTGGTCTCCCCACTTGTCGAGGAGCTCTTCCCCCAAGGAGAGCTTGGGGCCTTCCCGGGGCCGGCTGGTGGGGAAAAAATTTCCCCGGAGGTGGCCGCTTTTCCACCGAGCCTAAATTGTGGTTTTTTTTAGATAAAGGAGCAGCCTTTTCCACTTCCCACCACACGCGTGGCAGTGGAGAGGGACCTGCTGAGCCGGGCAGGGGAGCCGGCCCGGTCTGGGGGTGCAGACAAACCAGTGGCAGCGAAATTCTCTCGTTTAGAGCTGGTAACATCCACCCCAGCCCCTGTCTGCACCTTCATCTCTTCTTCCTCACCCAGCACACACCCACTTCCACACACGAACAGACGCGTCCACGCGAGTTCACGACAAGGTGGTACCGGGGAGGGCTGTAATTTACGGGTGGGTGGCCTGGCACTGCCACACAAACCCCCTCTCCTTCCCAGGAATTTTATGAAACCAGCTTTGAAAATATGCTCCACATGAAATTCTGTTCCAAGGCAGATTCACGGCACCGCATGTCCCCCCCGGCTCGCGTGGGGGGTGGGAGCTGGGCACCGGCACCCGTTCGGCAGTTGGGGAACGGAAAAGATGTTTGCGAGTTGTTGTGCACAAATATTTTTAAGCAGTAAAGAAGATTAAAATGGTTGAGCTGGTCCGGGAGCTGCCGCACACGCAGTAACCCCCTTTCCCGAGGACTTTCCCATAAATTACTGAGTGTTTCTGCGTAACGTTGCGCGGAGATCAGCCCAAGAATTAATATTTTCGATACGCAATATCCTGGTGCCGTACGCGGGGTCAGCGAGCCCCGGGCAGATCAGGCGGTGAGAATGTCACACGCTTCCCCGGAGCTTATTATTATTTTTTTTCCTTTCTAATCTGTGATTAATACGCGGAGGACGCGCACACCCCACCGCCACGCTGGGATTAGGCTCTGCCTTAAACCCGCGCAATCAAAGAGCAGCTCTCGCCTTTCATCCCCGCCGCTGCCAAGGAATTTCAACACCTTTCGGACGCGGTTTCCAGCCCCGTTTCCCTGCGTGGTGCTGGCACAAGGGGGCAGCTAAGGACAGCCCGGGAACCGGGGGACATGGCGGGGTCAGCGGGGACGGGAGCGGGTCTGAGCCCCCGCCGAGGAGCCCGAGCACCTCCGCCGAGCCGGCCGAACGGCTTGCAGGGAGAAAGTTTGTTTCCTCTCACAGCGAACAGTTCTGCTGCCTCCCGCAGCGGCCGAGCGAAAAAAAACCCAAATATTATAAACTTTTTTATATTTAACTATTAAAATTTAAAATATTAAAAAATTAAAATAAAAACTAAGATAATAAAAATAATAAAGTTTAAAACCAAAATAAAATAAAAACCAAATAATTAAATTTAAAAAGAAAAATTAAAATAAAAATAAAATTTAAAAATTTGAAAATTAAAAAATTGAAAATAGAAAAATAGCTTAAAAATAAAAAATAAGACTATCAAAGGCTGGCCGCACCCTCTCCGCCGTTCCCAGCCAGAGGCTGGCCAGCCCCGCGCCGGGCTCACCGACCACCGGAGGCCGGGCTGGAGGAACCAGCGTCGGCATTTCCCGAAGGATCGGTTCGGGGTCAGGGCTCGAAGGCACTTTACACGCAGGTAAATACCAACTTCGGCTCGGTATCACACCGCGATAGACCCGAGCAGCGCCCTTCCTGAAGGAACCCATTTGCACACTCGTTATTTTTAATTATTTTTTTTACCCGAAAATCTTTGAGAAGCTCTAGAAAAAGCACCACTCTAAGAAAGCCAGAAGTGTCAGAATTTTGTACAGAAAAAAACAATAAATTAAGTCACCCTTACTGGTTCTCTTCACAACGAAATACACGGCGGGGTGTGTGTTTTAGTGTCATTGCAAAACCTGTGCAAGCAGTTACTGTCCTAGAGCTCAGTGTCCTGATACTCCAGCTGCACCGAAATCAGCCTTTGTATGAAAAAAAAAGTCTGATAAATGCATTTTTTTCTTATTTTTAGAAGAAAACGCCGGCTCCTCTCTCCATTAAAAAGAATACCGTGTAAATTGCCGTTTAAGATTTTTCAAACAACATGTTCAGCTCTAAGAATTCCTCGGAATTCGTTACACTCTACTATGCCGTGCTGGTCCAGGGTAAGGTAAAAATGCACGTCCTCAAATAAGAAGTCGTAAAAAGCAACATTTCCATTTGAATATCTAACTTGAACACTATTATAATTACAAATCGCAAAAGATCGGGCGCTGTTGTCTCCACAACGCCAGGCTCTGAAGAGGCAGTTTCCCAAGGATGTAAACACAGCAGTTTTCATCACCACGGTCTCTTGGAATGAAGGGAAATTAAGGAGTTATAGCAATTTTTTTTTTTTTTTCAGACGTTTGATCAAAATATTTTTACCCCGCGGAATGCTTGCCAAATGAAAGCGAAATGGAAATGATGGAATTCGGCAAACAGGTTGGGAATGGAAGGAGCTCAAGCGCCTGGTCCCTCCAGGCAGAGGGGTCCCGAGAATTCGGGGACAGTCCCTTCCCGCGGGAGGGGAGCGCTGGGAAACGGTATGAGACGCATAATTCTCGCTCAAACATTTTTCACCCCACATCCAGTATTCCGAAGAGACTAAACCCATCTATATCGCCTTTCTTCTCGAAATTAGCAGCCCTCTCCCCTATTTAAAGGTAAGGCAGAGATGGGGCACGATTGCCCTGTGGCGATGCCACCCAGCACCCCAAGAAGCAAATTTAATTAATTGTTCTGGAAGGAGGTGAACGCACAGAAACCCATCCAAATTTCATCTGCTCTCCTCCGCCAGACCAGTGCCTTCCCAGCTCGCCCCTGCCCCACAGCAGGAAGCAGTAAGACCACACTAGTCTGGAGCTGACCCCCCTCCCCTAATTGCCCGGGTCCCCCCTTTGCTCCCCGGTCTGTGTGTACTGGGGGCAGCGCTGCGCAGGTGCGGAGCCCCCGCAGGTTACGCGCCTCCTTTACTTGCGCTTCCCGGCTGCAGCGGAGCTGGCTGTATAATTATTAGCTATTAATTGAGTTCAAGACCTTTTATAGCTCTGGGAAATGAGGAGTCTGACCACTAATCCCAAGAAGGGGCTGAGCACAGCCAAGAGCTACGAAAAGCCCATCCAGGGCTGGGGGGAGACACGGGGGGCCGGCCTGACACGATGTCCCAGGGGGCGGGGGAAACACTAACAACAAAAAAGATTAAGTGAAAATTATAGAAACTTTAAACTGATGGATTGATTTACGAGACCCCTTTGGGGGCTTCTGCTCCAAAGCAGGAGGAGCTGGGAGTGAGGTGCATGGGGACACAGGGGTGTCCCCCTTGCCCTGGGACCTGCTAAGGAGCAGCCAGGGTGGCTCCAGACTCCCCTGGTCCCCATCAAGCACCGAGGTTCTTCCTACCGCTTCACTTTCCATATAACCTGATCTTTCCACCTTCCAATTAAACTTCCCCAAATTGCCAAAAGCCTTATTTGCATGCAAGGGACTCGGTTCAAAGATGCTAACTTATTGTCTCCTCACAGAACTTCACATTTCTCTCCTCAGTTCCCACTTGAAAGAAGTTTTAGAACAGTATTCAAAGACTGTCCAAACGAACAAAACCTTCCCCTTTGCTAGGGAGAGAAATCCGGTGTATTCAATAAGAGGGCATATTCTCAGAAGTTTGCAGATTTGGTTTTAAAGGCTGTATTGTTCGTGCCTTTTTCCTGAAACTTTTTTTTTTAGAGAACAGCTCACATGCCTGCAAAGGATTATTAAAATAAAACATCATAGAGGGTTTTTATTTTCTTTCCTTTTTTTTTTTCTCCTCCTTTTTTCACTGTTTAGAATTACTTCCCTGGAAGAGGTTTCCAAGCATCCCTCCTCACCCCCCAAGTCATAATTAAGAACATTTTTTTTTTCTAGCAGACAGGAAAAGTAAAGAATCAAACCCTTTTCCAAATGCTCCTTTTTCTTTCAACACTAACAGAGTTCTGCACTTTGGAAATACTGATCTGTTACAAATACACCTGAAAATATTCTTGGTGCTGAATAGATGTTGTTCATCTACAGCAGAACAAATTAAAGCAGCGAGGCTTTCACACCAGGCAGAGCTAGAAGCATCTCTGCAAGCACAAAATAAAGGTAGACCACAATTCTTACTGATTTTTTGGAAGTTGTTTAAAAGGTAACAGGACCTCTGCCTTCAAATCCCCCCATCCCCACATTTTTCTTTTTAGGATTAAAAGAAGATGATCCAACAAGCCAAGGATGTGAGACTCCTTTTGGCAATGGAATAAACTGCAAAAAGCCAGTGGCAGCCCACTTATGATTCACTCCTTTTTCTGAAGGTGCATAATGGAAGCAAACAGGGACCCGACAGGACATGAACATATTTTATCCATTTAATACAAAGCAGCTCAAAAAAAAAACCCAACAACCTCAAACCTTTAAAAAAAACCCCGCAGCTCAGAGCATAACTCAAGGGCCAGGGGAGAGGAAAAAACCTGATGGGGTGTGATGTGATTTTGCCGTCATCCTTCGCTGACCAGCGAGGGTGCATAACGCTCGACACAGGGTGGGAGAAATGAGTACTCAAAGCAGGGGACACACGACCCCCCGGTCCTCCCAGGTCAGCTCCCACCTCCAGAGCCCCTTGTTCCTCAGCAGAGCACCACCAGGATCAGGCCTTTCCTCGCTAACCCAACAACCAGTATAATTAAAAAAAAAATCCATGAAATAATTAATAGGAGTGTGCAGAGAGTACAAAGAGCTCCTGTCCTCAGGCTTGTAATCACAACCAGAGATGGGAAAGTATTTCATAGCACCCTTCAAGTGCCCAGTGTCACCTCCATATATCCCAGTCCAAGGGAAAGCCATCAGTCCCAAAAATAATCTTTTTTTAACCGTAGGGAACCAAGAGTTCATTTAGATGTACAAACTGATGAAGGCTTACTGCAGAAAGTAACTGTAAGAACATGTGTTGAAACACAACAGAAAGAATTCATCGATTTCCATGAGAGGTGGATTGCATCCAGGAAGAATGAGTCAACTTCATTCCTTGAGTAAAACTCACTGAACAGAAGAGAATTACACCAGGCATGAGCTTGGATCATCTCATTCTCCCCTGTTTCATGTATTGCTGTCCAGCTAATTATCTCTCTAATGTTGTTATGGGTTAGAGCTAGACGGGAATTTTAAAAAAATGCTTTTCATCACTGGAAAAGAATGACTTGACAAGTATTTTTTCTCCCAGTATCACGCCAGTTACAAGTAACTTCAGCCAAAGAGTGTGACACACACAAGACAAGAGCACCCAATGCAGGAAAGAACAGTTTAGTGGTCAGGGCACAGGGAGGAAGAAGCAGAAGGTCTTCTACATGTCACAGAAAAAGCTAATTGATGAATAGCTAAAAATCAAGCTCCATTTTAAAAAAGTGGTTAGAAAATGAAATGCAAATATATACAAAATAGCCAATGGTTTCTATGAATATAAATGTCTGTACCTCATGATTGCTATTTTCCAGCCAGTGCAGTCTTTGCACTTCTGTATCTACAATTGTACCATTTATAAGGCAGGAGCCCACCTTGCCCATGTGCTTGTTCCTACAGTGACTCATGTTCCACTGGGTTTAATCCTGTGAAGACTTGTGTTAAAACAGAGGAAAGAGCAGAACCTTTGGGGAAAAGAACATGACATTTTTGAAAGCACCAGGCATCCTCACTATTTTCCATCAAAAAAAACGAAAGCACTGGTTTACATCCTGTGTAGGAAGAAGGCTTTTACAATTGGGATAGCATTAAAGATAAAAAAATAATTTGACACCTGGGTCAAGCAAATGTCCTGCTGAATAATAGTGTTTACTCAATACCTATAAAATAGTCTTCCTAGAGGAATACACTCACAGAGGAAAAACTCATAAATTACCCAGCAAATGCATGGCAGATTAATTTTACTTTCATTCTATTGATCTGTTGGAGCCCCTCTAATCAAACTTCCCTGAAAAAAGCTCACCACCACTGCTTGCTGGTAGCATTTGCTGAATTCAAGCAGAAATTAAGTACCTATCACTTTATCTCCAAGTGGTACCTCCCAAGTAACCCACTGCAAGCAAAACTGTGCCCTTTGTCTGACTGCAACAGGTTCCTGGGTTCTGCAGGGGAATTTCTTCCCAACCTCCACAATTAAAAAGCAGCAGGTGAGAGCTGCTCAAGAGCTCAAACCACATCAGCTGAGCAATTTGGGATGTGCAAAGGGGACACATTCAAACCTCTCACTTTGTAGACACCATTTGTGTGATTTCAGCTTTGAAATCACACAGCTCTGTTATCATTGAACAGCTACAACATGTCCTGGAGGTAAAACTCCACCCAAATTCTAAAAGCAGTCACAAATCAATCATCTCCAGCACTGCCTGTTAGCATTACAGTTAGTATTTAATTGCTCCCTTTATATTAAGCAAAAAAAAAAAAAAAAAGGAATGTTCCAAGTAATACTTGGTCTAAGTTACGACCCCAGGATCCAGAAGGGCACTGTTCTCAGGGCTAGTTCAGACTCTACCCCATCACTTTTAAACATCAAAAGGGACAAACCCCAAATTGTGACACTTCCCATTAGAAATAAGCAAGGTACCTTCCAGCCAGAGCATGTGTTCCTGAACAACTGACCAGAGCCACCAAAGAGCTGAACGTGGTGTTTAAAGGTTCCCAAGGCAGAAAGGATCCTGGTCACCCTCTGTTTCTTATGGCATTAAAGCCCATTGCCTTGATCCCTTTACTAAGGGAGTCCCATTCCCTACTTTTCCCTAGCAGGTTGGAAGGTGAAGCCTTTGAGCAAAGGCAGAACTCTCTCATGAGACTGTCACCACTAAAAGAAGGAAATGCCATGTTAAAAAAGCTCCCAAAAACAGATGAAGTGTTTTTTATACAAAAGTGCCATAGCAAGCTGCAAACCCAAATCCACTAGATAGGAAAGGCGATCTCATTTTTGCAGATCTTTCTCTCAGAATCTTATTTCATTCATTTCCTGTCCTGAAGTTGCCCACTCTGCTGCTGGAAGAGTAACTTCCAGACTCATTGATGGAAGAACACAGGAGCAAAACAGTATTACAGTAGGATATTTATATCCCCTATGCAATAGCAAAGCTATGCAGGACACTCAAAGAACTCCCAGTTTTCAAAACAAATCATATTATATTGAAAAGATGTGGTGTGTAGGGACATGGTTGAGTGGTAGCCTCTGCAGCATGAGGCTTGGACTTGATGGTCCTAAATGTCCTTCCCAACCAAAACGATTTTTTAATTCTATGATCTTTGAAGTCACCAGGTAAACAACAGCGAAGAGTCAACCGAGCAGGCGAGCCCATCGCAGCAGAACAAATTCAGCAGCAATGCCAACATCTCAGCCCCAAGTCCTGCTGTCAGACTATGCTATCTGATGTTCCCCAGGGTATTCTCAAAACTAGAGTCCCTGCAGAGCAGCTCTGCACAACCCCACTGTACACTGCTGTTACCTTGAGGAAAACGTGTGTCTTTCTCAGCAGTCAGCTACAGTCTCACACCAGTGCCGACAGCACTGTTTCCTGATAGATACCTCAATACCTTCTCTCAGTTTCACTCCAGATGCTTTTAGTGCCTTGGAACTGATACATCACAAGTTGCCTGACTACCATTCAGCTGCAGTTTTGTTCCTTCAGTATAAATGAGACTGGGAAATAGTTTCATTTCTCTGAAGTATAATGTTAAATAGAGTGAATTGAGAAGTTTCTTTAAAAATAATGGAGTGAGATCACCCATAGAGTGATTTTAAATGGCTCAAATCAGAGCAGTACTTGCATTTAGCAAGTGCATCCTGAGGAACAGGAGGCTTTCTCAGTTTCAGCCACTTGGGTGCATTACAAGAGGGTCTGCTCATTCATACGGGGAACAGATTTTCTCCAAAATTATTACTAACAGCTTTTTAACTCCACTCTGAAGCAACCCAGAATGTAAATCAATTAAAAATCACAAAAGGACTTGACATTTCCAAGTGAATTTGAGTCTTAATAAATTATTTTGTCGCAAAGCTCAGCTGAATGAGCCATCTAGGCAGCAAAACACTTTATTCCTGAGAATATTGAGCACCAAACCTGGGCTGGCAGGGCACAACAAGGCTGTAAAGAATGACTGTGAAACGATAAAACCCAGTGAAGTTGCAACAGGAGAAAAAATGACCGGTGTCCCCCGAGTTCTTTTCAAAATATTAAAGAGTTGCTGCTCTTTTTAAGACCAACATTCAGCTTTGCTAAAGCTCTGGCAACAAAGCAGGTCAGCATTTCTGCACTGTAGTTGCTTCAGCCTTTAATTTTTACAGCTGGAGCTGTTTATCATAGCCCAACATTCACTAGAAAAGGAAAAATTGTCACTTTAAACAAAGCCCTTAAAAATCTCTGCATCTCGCTATAAATAAAGCACAGAAAACAAGATTTATGCTCTCAGTGTTGTCATTCACTTTGACACTGCTGGTCTCCCAAGCAAACCACAGTTTAGTGTATTTTCCCCCTATTAAACACACATGAACCGATACCAATTGTTTGTTTTCTCATCATGCAGGTTGTTAGAAAGTCATATTTCTGACCATTTCACAATTTAGCCATTTTCTCACTGTTTATACAAACATGTATTGCACAACAAAATTCTGGATACTTCTGTGTTAATAGCACCCTAACATTTATGATATATAAGATCCAGATCTGGAAAACACTCAACTTCAGACATATAAACCATCACAAACCCACAGAAATAAGAGATGATCCATTAAAGAATAACCAAAATCCAGAATACATCGTTCAAGAACAAAATCACAATTCATAGAACTACCCATTCAATGGGTAAACCCAACATTTTTGTCACTCAAGTGGCTGCATTCTAGTAAAAAAAATAAGTCACAAAAAAAGAATTTTATTTTGTAAGGATGAGAAAAATGTTAAACATGTTTTTATGGGAGGAACAGAGATACAGAGCTAGCTTGAAAACAGAAAATCTCTCATGCCCTGATCTATAAATAAAACTAGTTGGGATTTTCTTTTGTACTAAATTTAAAGGAAAGTCTTTTCCATGGAGAGCTTTCTTTAAAACAAGCTATGCCCCAGAAGGACTTTAACAACAGTGTTTCCAACAAGCAGCATGAATGAATTAAACAATAACTGCAGTAAGAAAGCAGCTGTATTTTTCTTTAATAGAAGCAGATGACTGTATAGTTCAAACATGGCTGTGTTCTCAGAGAGAAAAGGACGATTTCTGACATGCTCACTCAAATTGCAACAACAGTTTTCCTTCACCCTGCACTCCAGGACTGTGGCTCGGGGCAATTTTACCCTCCAGCATCACAAAAAACTCTAAGGTTAGCTCCAGAGGCCATCAAGCAGAAATTCCAAGTTTTGTTGCATACACAGTACCAGATTATTCTGCCCTTCTGTACATTATCCACTGGCTACGCAGGGGAAGGGGGAGGAAAGATACTTGGCTCTCCTTGATGGAGCCAGGTCAGGTCTATCATCACCATAGAGCAACTGGAGCCTAACTGCTTGTCTTCATTCAACCTCTTCCCTTTGGAGATAAGCCTCAAGGTCTCCTTTAATTACTCAGTCCAGATATTAACCAAGGTCTCTCTCTCCTCCTCACAAAATTCTCACAACACCCTACTAAGAGCCAGACATTTCAAAATAACCAATTCAGAGGGACACCAAAAAAAGTCTCCAGCAATTCATCTGAACACACACGAAACACGTACTGAAGCAAGCTCAGGAGATGCAGTAGCACAATAGGAGAGCCTGCAGTACCATTCAAGAACAGCCATGGTTGCTCATTAGCCTAGCAACAGCCACTAATTATTCTCATTTGATGCTTCTAATAGATACTCCCACCTTAACTTTACAACCAAAGCTATTACTCAGAACTGCTGAACATGCACCAAATTCCACCTCAAAACCAACAGCATTTCAACCAGAGCAGAGGCCCTTGCAGTAATTCAGGTTTCTCACATCACTTTCTATCTTAGCTCTGAAGTTCCACTTGCTTTCACTTTTCCTTTTTTTTTTCTATCCTTTTTTCTAGAAAATAAATCAGTTTTCTCTTACTTACAAGGTCTGCAGCTGCTGTTTGCTTCTTCCTCTGCGGTGAAGAGATTTCTCTTGACACGTAGAAACTGGGCTTCCATACTGATATCAAGTCTGTAAGAGAAGTTGCATTATGAAGTTGAGGCAAAAAGCTTATTTCCTTGTACCAGAGTAGCTTCCCCCAAAACCCATCACAGCCTAATCTCTGTGGTAGCAGGTAGGGACTCAAAAACTTATAAGGCAGCACATCAAGAAAGTAGTTACCAACATTGCAAAGGTTCCTGCAGGTTACCCAATCCTTTGCTGATGTGCATCACCCACAAACAATATTTTCCAGCATAGGCTTTATAGACACACAAAACAAGAATATAAACCAGTTTGTATTTTGCTGTTGCAGCTCTCATTCTCTACCCTCTATCTGTGAGCTAGCCTTCAGCTGACTACCTCAACATAGCTGAAGAACATACAAACCTTAAAGGGGCTCTGGAACCTCCTGGTTTATGAGTTGGTGCAGAGAGGACTCCACACACAGCACACCTTTCTCTAGCAAAAGACTGACCCTTCCAGGAAGTAGCTCAGAGAAGCCTATATAGAATTAATTTACTTTAATTAACATCAGTGGAGACACCTGGACTTAATTCAGTTCACAGGTCTTGGGCTGGGTCTTTCTATGGTCTGCAGCATCAGGGCAGTCAGCTGGTGATGGAGAGCAGCAAGTGCAGGTGTGACCTGATTGCTCCTCTCTGCTTTGGGGGGTTTGGCAATATGGCCTTTAAAGGTTCCTTCCAACCCAAACCATTCCATGCTTTCCAGTGAGCTGCACTCCGAGGGCAGCAGCAACCTGGTGGCTGTTACACCTGAGATGACAGTGAATTCCTTTGTGGATGTGGCACTGGTTGGGAAGGATGAGATAAAATTGCTGCTGTGGAGATGTTCTCCAAGCCCCCTGATTAACTGGATAGATTCCTATTGCAGGTTTTAAGAAACTGAGGTTTATTATGTTATGAAGAGAGATAAAACACACATGTTGAAACAACTCAGCTCACCAAGCCTAAAGCCAGACAATTAATGAATTTTAGGTGGGCTGTCAGTAATTCCCAGTGACATGTGAAGTTCATCTTTGTGTCATTCAAGTGACACCCCCTCATCCCCATCCCCAACTTTAATACACTTAAGGATACTTGGAAAAGGCAAATCTAGGACAGATTGTGGCTCACGGGCGAGTTAACTGTTAGGCATCCCAAAGGGTCAACACTTAACACTCATTATATTTCCAATGCTCAGATTCTTTTATTTGTAGTAACTGTATGTTTTGTAAGTATAAGGATTGAGCTTCCTCATACATACTGTGGCAACACATAACTCAATGTCACTCGACCTGCTGATATTTCTATTTCCAGAAGAGAAAAAAAACCCCAGTCTTTCCCAGCAAATTCTGATGTATAGCATGTGACATAACGGTGCAAAAAATTTGGCAAAAACAGGGCTTTTAAATTGCTCTGCTCCGTTTTGCTGTGGTGGGAGTTCTAACACAATGCACTTTGCCTAGGACTGACACAGAAGAACAGACCATCACCTTGAGTTACAGGGAAGAACAAAACAATTTTCTGGACAAAAACACATTGAGTTCAATGCGCTGTTTATAGGTTACAGTAAAGAGAAGCCTTTGCTGTAACAGATGCTTTCTGGCTCCGAGGAACCTTTCAAGGGCCCAGGCACAGGAGGGGGTAGCAGTGATGAGGTGGCAGGTACGTGCTAGAGAGGTGAAAAGGGACAGAATTTTATTTCCCTTTTTACAAAACAATTTTTTTTAGAATCATAGAATCATAGCATTGCCTGGTTGGAAAAGACCCCTGAGATCATAAAGTCCAGCCGTACCTGTCCCCTACTAACCCAGATCTCTGAGCACCCCATCTACTCATCTTTTAAACCCCTCCAGGGACGGGGACTCAACCACCTTGGTCTTGTTGAACCTCATAGAGTTGGTTGCCTCCCATTGATCCAACGTGTCCTTCTTTCCCGCCACTGTAGGGATTGAGGAAAACACTATCTGTGCCCCTGATCCTTCAACCAATTGCCCCAATGCCCTAAAGTCCCCTTTGATTACTTCTGGACTTCTCTCTGCTACCTCATCAGTTCCAACCAGCCATGACCAACAGTGGGTAATAATCAGAGGACCGTACCAGACCAGGGAGCTTCCTAGTGACATCCCTGACCCTGCCCCAGGGATGGAGCAGCCTTCCCTGTGGGCTGGACCCGGTTGGCATATTGGTCCCTCTGTTCCCCTCAGAAGGGACTCGCCTGTGACAATTACCCACCTTTTTTCTTAACAGAGGCAGTCAGAATGCATGGGGCAGACTGCCTCACCTTAGGCAACCCCCTGGACAGGCCCTCGCTTATATTTTCATCTTCATTTGCCAAACCCTCAGTTTCCAGAGCTCCATACTTGTTGTGTGAGGGCAGCTGGGAGGGTGAGGAAGGCCTGGAGGGAACTCGCCTGCCACCCCGAGCAGGGACCTGCTTCCATTCCCCTCAGTCTCTTTGGTCCCCTCCTTCAGCCTGCTGGCAAGCGGGTAGGAAATCCTCTGCTTCTTGTGGAGTCTCCATCTGCTGCCTTTCTCTCAGGGATGGCAGGGTGTGGCTCCACCAGTTGATCTCCCCCTCACACTCCCAGATTCTCCTTAACCTTTCCACTTCTTCCAGCTCTGCCACCATGCTGAGCAGATCCTTCACCTGGACACAGCAAAAAAAGGCGTCTCTGCTGCTCTCCGGTGACAGGCTCAGGCTCTCCATGCAGCCAGAGACCTGGACAGCTGCATGTTTGTGTGGGACCTCCATCTGGGTCGCCACGCTCTTCCTACTGATGGTTTTCAGCCCAGTGGCAACCATAGCTGTGCCTCCCTCAGGGAAGGTAATGGCCGCTGCTAGTGTTTGGGAAGGCAACGACCGCTGCTTGTGTGTGAGAAGGTAACAGCTGCTGCTTGTGTCAGCCGAGCGGCAACCATAGCTGTGCCTCACTCAGGGAAGGCAATCCCCACTGCTTGTGTTTGGAAAGCAATGGCCACTGCTTGTGTGTGGGAAGGTAACGGCCGCTGCTTCCCTCAGGCTCCCTCAGGCTCCCTCAGGCTCCCTCAGGCTCCCTCAGGCTCCCTCAGGCTCCCTCAGGCTCCCTCAGGCTCCCTCAGGCACGAGGACAGCTGCGCACTGCCCTCGCGCCTCTCCCTTCCCGCCCGAAGTGCCGCGCGCCGCCGGGCAGGCGCTGTGCCCCTCCCTGTGCCGGGTGACCCCTGAGGGTGACTGTGAGGGGACGGGCGGGTGTTGCGGCGGCAGTGGCAGGGGGTGTCTGGGGCACCCTCACTGCCGGCGCTGTGGCCTCGGCTGATTTCGCCGCGGTTTTGCCGCTTCAGGAAAGATTTTCCCCGGCGCCATCCCCCTGCTCCCGAGCCCTTCGCCCCGGTGGCTCCGCTGAAATGGCGGTTACCGAGCCTTTCAAACTGCCGCCGTCAGCCTTGGCTCCGCCCCGCTGGGTCAGAGCGGCCGCAGTGTGTGGCAGCAGCTCGCGCTGGCGGCTCTGAGGGCGGGAGGGGCTGAGGGACCCTCACAGCGCGCGCTTTGGCCTCGGAAGAATTTTGCGGGCTCCAGGCGCTTCCTCGGGCCGTCAGAGCGCAGCAGGTAACAGCACACAGGCACGGCAGCCCGGCTGGCCGCAGTCCCATGAGGTGGACGAGTTCGGGTCCGTGTATCTGCTGAATCAGTTCCTTTGATAGTGGCAGACTGGCCACCTGGGGGCTGTGGGCTAGGAAGGGGCTAGTGCGAAGAAGATGGCCTCTTGCAGTCCCCTCCGTAAAGCAACGACTTTTGGGGGGCTGCTCCCACTGCCAGGTGCTCTTCAGGGGGGCAGAAGGTGCTTGAGGAGGTGTGGGTTGGATATTAGGAAAAGGTTCTTGAGGCAGAGGGTGGTGGAGCACTGGCACAGGCTCCCCAGGGAGGTGCTCATGGCACCAAGCCTGACAAGATTCCAGCAGCATTTGGCCCTCAGGGACATGGTGTGAATGTTGGGATTGTCCTGTGCAGGGACAGGAGCTGGACTGGATGATCCTCGAGGGTCTCTTCCAATTCACAGCATTCAATGATTGTATGATTCTATGCTTCTCCATCAGCACAAATGACTTTCTTATGGCCACAGTGCCAGCAATGCAACTTTATTTGCTTTATTCCCTGTGTGTTGGTGTAAAGAGGAGATACTCACATGCTGGTTTGTGTTTCAAGCATGTCATTGGTGTGTCTTCAGCTCCACACAGTCCCCAGCAAACTGGCCCCTGCAGAGTGTTTCAAGAGCCACTTCATAGAGTCACAGAATCATAGTGGTTCGAAAAGACCTTTAAGATCACCAGTCCAACCGTGACTAACCCGCACCTCTCCACTCCCTCCTTTCGGCTGCCTGGGTTGATTAGCTCACTCAGAAGTGCTGTGGTTAATGCAGGGGCTTTTCCCTGTACAGGCGGAAGGACACTGCAAAAGCCCTGTCTGGAAGTCTGAGCACTGAGGACATCCTGTGCACGCTGATGCTGACACTGCCTCCTTGTACATTCTCTCTCTTCCCCCTCTTTCTTTCTAATGAAATCTTTCCATGTTATTAATGGCTAGGGTGGATCTATAGAGTGTGTTCCTTCCAGGATTTTTTCTTGTTTGCTGTAGTCTTCAAATTTTCCAGTTCATTTCCTATTTTCCTGCTGTAAAACCCCTGCCAAAAAAATCCCTGCAGCACACTTTGGTACTTGAACAGTAAAAAACCCAATATTTGATCCAGACTTGTAAATCAGTAGCATTTTTCCCCTCAAATATGAGTCATGTTTATCAGTGGCTGACAGTTCCTCAAGGTGAGTTTTTATCTAAGTATGCAGATACATTTCAGTCACTAAATGGGGAACAGTGTCATATAATTGATGTGAAATTAGTAATCCAAGAGCATTCAGCCAAAATATAAAGACCAGACTTATGCTAGTTAATCAGGTTCCTTTAGGAATTACATGATTAGGAATGAAATTAATGAAATGGTTTTATGCCTAGATATTCTAAATGACACTAGCTCTCATAGTCAAAGAAGAAACAGGTACCCAAGAAAAAGTTCCTCCCTCATGGACTGGAATATTAGAAACAAAAGTGGCTATGTAATCCCCATGGAAAGAATTATTTCGGTTTCATGTAATCCCTCACCAGAAAAACTGGAAACATTACAAACTCCACTGATATTAGAGCTCAAGTGCATGATGGTGCCAGTTGGAACAGGTTAGGAGTTGGGGAATTCCTTAGGACATTCGAGGAGAAAAAAATTCCGGAGTAATTTCATGGATTGTTGTTGGTTTTAATCCCTTCTGTGGCTTCTGAAAGAAAATCCTCACACATTTAGTTGCTCATGACACTGACACTTCCCTGTAAACATAAACTGAAAATAAAAGCAGTTGGACATCGGTCAGAGTGGTGGAACTTCTATTAAATGACTTGGGCAGCCTGATATGTGGGACTGGTTATTTCAGTGTAGAACACAGGCAGTTTGGGGCTGAGCTAATTCTATTTGTGGGTGTGATCTGCTGTTCTTTGCTGAGGGGTGAAACAGCAGGTGATTCTGCTCTGAGCACCCCCCCCCCCTCCATTTGCTCTGCAGGGACCCTCATCTGCAGGAACCCCCAGGGTGTCACGAGAACTCATGCAGGTTGGAAAGGCACAACTCGTCCCCTCCCTAGAGACCGTGCAAGATTCAAGCCAAAACAGAGGAGAACAGTGTACACTAGTGCCTTGACTGGGATTTTTTCCTTCAGACACACCTGGGCACATCTGCAGTTTTTGAATCTTTCTGCCCCCTCTCCAGTGGTGACACCACCCCTGAGTATTTGATCGGGCAAAGCAGAGTATCCAACAGTTCAGAGATACTCTGCAAATCTGCCTGAAGCAGGACACAGCACAGTCCCCCTCAAACAGGAACTCCTTTGACTTAATCTAATTTTGCTTTTAAATGTCTCAGGTAACACTTTTGTTTGTTCACTTTTTCCAGTCTTCAGATACAACTTTCTAGTAACAAGAAATCATCTCTCTCTGAAAATATATCGTCTAAATTAGTTTTATTTTTTCCCACAGCGTTTTAAGTATCGCAGAAACGGAGCTAAGGCTGAGGAAGACAAAGACCCAGATTCAGTTTTGCTGATATGCATAAGGAAGACAACTGAATTAGGAACCCAGTTTCAAAAGATTTTCTCTTCAGTAAATGCAGAGTGATGAAAGCCCAGCAGCTTGTAGGTAGGTGAATTTTCTCTCTCTCTCCACTGTTTATCTTCTTAACCGGAGTTTTAAAGTTATTTTCTTTAGTTGTAAAAGGTTAGATGGGATGAATCCAGATCTTGGCAACTTGTTGTAGAAAGTCTGTGACAAATCTGGAGAAAAACCTCCAAGAGGGCAAGCTGGAGGTTATCCAGTCACTCTGGATATGCAGGGATCCATCAGTAAAAGAAAAAACAGTTTCAAAGTAAATCCAGTGAATACAGCGGGTTTAAACCAGTGTAGCTGAAATCAGCATCCGGACTGTTGTCTCAGATACCTTAAAAATCCATGATTTCTTCCTCTAGGGGCATATGCTTCTAGGAAATCTATATTACTTTGGCTGAAAGACAGTTCTTCAGAGAATGTCATCAGACCACCAGCACCGTTTAATAGTTCTGCTGTGTTATTCTGAGAAACACTGTTTTCTGTAGGAATTTGGGAATGACCCATAGAAACAACTTTGGCAGCGCCTGTTATTTCCCTTTGGATTTCTCAGGGTAGCAAAGGATCCAAAGAGCTGAATCTTTCCAAAGCTTCTCAGCTCATCTGCATCACAAGGACTAAGTGGCTCACCAGCGCTTCCTCCGTTAGTCCCAGGCTCTGACGTGAGCAGGGTTATGTTTGATCCAAGGCGCCTTGAGAACCACAGGGTGATGTTTTCCAGCACCATCAAATCCCCCTCTCTAGTCTTGGTGTGAGAGATTCATTGCAAAAACCAGCAGTAAATTCTCAAAGGCTGCAAGAGCACAGCGCCCAGGGCCAGACAAATTAAGACAGATGGTCTGAACTTTGGGATAGCGAGGATGTGGTTTCGTGCGGCCGGCCATGGGCAGGCTCTCACAACAGCCTCCCTTCTCAGACGCAGGAATGAAGCAGATGATAGTGTAATGAGACAGAAGCAGTCAGATCCAAGATGACTGTGGTGGGTGGGGTTGCAAACCTGCAGCCATTGCTGGGGCCTGCAGACAGAATCCACTGCTCGGCTGACTTTCCCAGCTGGATTCGTGCTGCTTGGCACATTCCCATTGCACGGTCCTGAAAAATATAAAGGGGGAAAGTGTGGGCAAGTGTTTGAGAGACAGGAAAAGGATTTGTCAGGAGTCTTGCAAAAGAGGAAGATTCCCTATTGTGTTACTCTGTCTGCACAGCCACAGAGAATACAGAAGAGAAAACCTGAGGTACTTTCTGGAGGGAAGCAGAGCTCTCCCGAGTGCCCAGTGAGTGGTGAGAAGCCAGCTCAACATTTGGCATCTTCAGGCAGCCCTGGTGCTCCCCACACTTGTCCTGGTTTCACAGAATCACAGACTGGTTTGGGTTGGAAGGGACCTTAAAGCTCCTCCAGTCCCACCCCCCCTGCCATCAGCAGGGACACCTTCCACTAGACTGGGTTGCTCAAAGCCTCATCCAACCTGGCCCTGAACACTTCCAGGGAGGAGCAGCCACAGCTTCTCTGCCCAACCTGGGACAGGGTCTCACCACCCTCACACCAAACAATTTCTTCCTAATATCTAATCTAAACCTACTTTTGTCCAGTTTATAACCATTGCCCCAGTTCTGTCAAGGATAGAACTAGGACAGAGTTTTGCTAGAATAGAGTTAATTTGCTCCTTGGTAGCTAGAATAGCTGTGTTCTGGTTTCACTATGGGATTTGTCATGAGAAGACTCAGCCTTGGGATGCAGGGCCTTTCTAGATGGAGTGATGCAGCCCTTGCATCCATGGTGAGGTGGTTTTATTTTCTTTATGTGAACTACATAGTGATCCTGCTAGTGCTGTGTCTTGGTCTCCCCTGTCCTGTCCTGCCTTTGTCCCTGTCCAGGATGCACATGTACACACTGGGGCAGTTTGGACTCACAGCAATGGCACTAAACGGGGATGCAAAAAAACCTCAACTAAATTCCTGGCTCTGCTACATACTTTGGTCAGGATCTGAGCCAGGTGGTTATTTCCACCTGTCTCTGTTTCCCTTTGGTAAAACAGCGACGAGATTATTTCTTTTCTGCTGCCCTGGGTGCAAATCTCCACAGGTGGTTCTGCAGGGGGTAGGGCAGAGCTGTACAGAGACACCTCTGCTCGTTCAAAATGTGCTCCCTCTTCCCTGGGGAGCTGCTCAGCCACCTTAACCCTTGGATAATTTGCTTATTCAGGAAATATGAGTGCTGAGGTGGTCCAAGCACCCTGCTAGAGGAGCTCTCCTTGTCCAGAGCTGGCTTGTGCGGCATTCCGACACACGGATGTGCCACCAGGATCAGGGACAGCCTTGCTGTAGGTACTCTGTGCCAGATGCTTGGAACAGGCACAGCTCCTGCCCGCTGCTGCTGTAGTCATAGATACACTGCCCTCAGAGAAATCAGAATCAATTTAGGCAGCTAATACTGGGATGTCTGCGAGTGAATTGGTTTGGAATTAATCGAGTAAAACAAGGCAGTGAAAACCCATGTAATGTGTTGGTCTGGAAACTGCTGCAGCCCTGGGGATGGAACGACAATGCATATTTTACACCGTGAATTTTTTATTAAGGGCTGGGGTTTTTTTTATTTTTTTATTATTGAATATGAATATTTTACACGTCCGAGCTCAGAACAATGCTTTTTTTGGCTGCCTCTGCACTTTTCATGGTTGTGTACCCTTGCATTGCATAACTGAGAGAGATCCATTTACACACAGGGGGAAAGGGGACTAATGAATCTCAGCAAAGCTAACTTTACTGCGTGTGAAAAAAAGCACTCCCAAGTTTTCCAAATAATAATAAAAATATATATACACATATATAAAATACTTGCATGGAATGGCTTAATAAAATCTGTGTGTGTGTATGTGTGGGTGCACGTGCTCCTGTGGGTATGCGTGTAGTGACTACAGAGCCTCTCTCATCTTACTCTGTGTAGCAGCATCTCTGCTGGGAAAACCTCCAGAACCTTCTTACCTCCTTCTCTTCAAATTCCTCACATTCAGGTACTCACCTGGATGTTTCCAAAGTTGGAGAAATGGAGGTGGACCTGCCAGTTGCTCAGTAATGAACTGATGAAGTGCCCATACTCCATCAGTTATCAGTAAAAACTGCAGGACTGGGATTTAGCTGCCCTTGGGAACACCATTACCCTTTCTGGCTGCTTCTAACCAGCCATAAGCCTTGTTTTCACGCCCATCTCCGCAGGACACCCCCACACTGTCTGCCTGCTGCAGACCCTTGGCCTTACCGCTCCTCCTCAGGCATTCCTGGCTGTGCCAGGTCTACAGAACTGGGCTGCTTACCAGGGTCTTGTTGGTCTTTGAGATGGCTACTGCTCCACACGGCCCCATGGCCGAGCATCTTGGACAGCTGCCGTGCTCCTACAAGCAGCAGTTGTTTTTTGGCAGCAGCTGGCTGCACCCGCTGGCCCGCTGGCATCGCTTCCTCCTGACCACGATCGTGGTAAGACTGCGAGCGCCGTGTTTTCAAACTTCTCCGAGTTGAGGCACCCCTGTGCTGTGCCCTCAGCATCACCCTGTCTGGGGAAACAAAGGGGCTCATTTCCTCACCTTCCCTTGTGCCCCTCCTGAAGAGACACTCTTGGCATTCCCCCTCCATCTGCTTTTGCAACACACCATCCACTATTATCCTCCTTGAGATCATCATCATCCTTGAGACCCGTGGTAGGCAAGGCAGGGGTGAGGGCACCTTGGGCAGCAGTCACTCACACAGCTCAGCGTGGATGAGAAATTAGAATAATAAAGATAATTATTTGTCTAGTGTATGTTTGAACCCAGCCTTTTCATTGTGCATATGATAGCAGGGAGGAGAGGGAGAAAGCAAGAGCTTTTGTACAGCCCTGGAGAGCTCACAGCCCAGAATGGGCAGGGGGAGCAGAGCAGGTTGTTTGGGGAGGTCAGTGTGCATTGTCCCAGGCTGACAGGACTGCGTACCAATAAAACCTGTAAATTCACAGGGAATGGGGAAAGTGCAAAATGATGAACTGTTTGACATGTAAAGGAAAATAAAGAGCTGCTGCTGGACTGAAACTTAAATGAGACTTGAGAAGGGAGGGGAAAAATTACCAGGAGCAGGTTGAGATTTTTATCTAATTCCAGTACAAACTTCACAAATGATTTTGTGTTTCTGATCTCATGGCCCTAAAGTCCCAGATTTTTGCACTGTTACATGCTCTGAAAGCAAGAGACAGCCCTTACCCCAAATAGCTTGCAGGACGAGTAAAGATGGAACAAAAGAAGGGTGTTTATAACTGGGAACTGATGCCTGATGTGCCCAAGATTAAACTTTTCATTCCACAACAAATCACTGGCAAACCTAGGAATTAACTCGGGCCTCTAATCCCTGCAACCAGTCCCACATTCACCAGACAAGTGTTGCTCTCCTGAGGCTGGAAAGATCCCAGGTATTTACAATTTAAATCCAGAGGACAGGTAGAGCATAGGTAGAAATACAGCAGAGAAAGGATTCCTGCAATTAATTTCCTATGGCATGAGGGCCAGGGGAGTAAGATCCCAAATGATTAAAACCTCAGACCTCTTCAGAGCAAAAATGAAATAAAGTGAAGTCATGAATTTCCAGTGCACTGATGGAAGCACAAGGTGACCAAGAGACCGAAGCGGCTGATATAAAGCCGAGTCATGGAACACGTGCCAGCCTCTGCTATCTTGTGTGTGTCCTTGAGCAAAGTCATGTCTAAGAGGTAAATGGAAACAGCCAGGCCAAACCAGTACTGTGGGTGTCACATACCTGTAATAATGGTTTGTTGAATGATTTTCAGCTGGGAGGAGCTGCACCAGGTCCCTTGATATAGAACGAGTTGGGTATCAGTGAGTCCATCCTGGATTACATCAGGCAATATCTCGCTCTGCAAGAGTGGAAGCTTGTTCCGAGCACACAGAGCTCTGCAGGTGTCACTCTCCAAACACCTTTTGTTTCTGCATCTGGGTTTGCAGAGTTATCACACTCTTTACTTTGCTTTTCTCCTTCCTGACCACAACCTTGAGCTGCAACTTTCACTTGGGTTCCCTCTGCTTTCCAGCACACTGTTTTTTGCATTTTTATTTGCATTAGATTATTCGAGCAGGAGCCTAAACACTTAAGTTACTGCAAATCCCTCCTGCTCTGGAAGTCAGTGAGCTGTAAAATATTCAAACTGTCCACAGTTATACCTCGTTTGTTTACACATTTCCAGTGGGCTGCTAAAAGGTAAGACTCTGTAACAGAAGAAAGATCCCAGATTGCTGATTCTGATTTCCTAACAGCTCTAAAAGTGCTCAGAAAACTTCCATTACCTTGATGGAGTTGTATATATCTCAACTTTCTGGAGCCTTGGGGCCCAAGTGGAGCAGGAAAGCTACATGCTTTGCTCCAGGCTCTCTGCTTTATGCTTTCACTCTGATGGTTGTGGAAAATGAGGTTAAGTGGGTCCTGCTGGAGTCATCCACTCCCCTGCCCACCTCCTCCACTGCTGGGTCTTTCAGCCTTCCTTATTTTCCATTCCCTTGGAAGCGTTCCAGGGCTTGGTGGACAACTGAACACCGAGCTGGATGTGCCTCTGATCACAGCACTTGTGTCTTGTAGAAAAGGAAAAGACTTCAATGCTGTGATTCCTCAAAGGGCAGTGAGAGGAGGTGACGGATGACTAATCAGTCCCAAGGCAGCAGAGGGCATCCATGAGTCTGGAGATTCATCTCCAGAGCTGAATGGAAATAGCCAGGCACTGAATCCAATCATTAACAAGACTGATCTCAGCTCTTTTCCTATTAGTCTTGAACAAATTCAAGAAGTTCTCAGGTATACCTGTCTCAAGGGTTTTTTCCCCAAATAATTTTGGGACAATCTATATAAATCATCATGCTAATTGTTTTCACAAGTAATGACAAGATTTCTATTGCCTGACTGGATGCAGCGTGTGTATGTGCAGGATAGAGATGATCACTGTAAATGCCTAACTTTCAAGTTGTTTATTTTAACACAAATTTCATTGCTGGAAATTCACAGCTTTGTTATGAATGTCATAGTTCACTTTGGAAATCCAATCAGTCATTATATTTATGCTAGTTAAGCTTATTTGGTGAAATTATTTGTAAAAATTGAGTTTGGTGAGGCAGATTTGCTTAGTAATTGGTGTAAGTATTTGCAGGATTATTCTGTCACTTTCCCTAGCTCTCGGTGATGAAGTGGAGGAATAACACTGTCTCCTGACACACAGCTTTTCCCAAAAGAGAACTGGTATCAGCTGGGGACCGATGCCTCTGCCTTCTCTTACATGCCTGACATCAAAATATTTGTTCAGGAGTCCTCTAAGAATAAACCCAGACCTTTCACCTTGTGCTCTTTGATTAATTCTAATTAACGTTCTATTAAGTTATGTAAAGGTAGCCTCACATAGTTCTTATGCTGGAATATTAGTGAAACCCCAGCTGGGCAAAGGGAGGCAATGTTTTACGGGATGTCACATAGCAAATGGCCACTGACAGCACAGAGAGATTCCAGGTCCAAGCTCTGCTTTAACAGCCAGAACAACTTATTTCCATTTCATGAGCAAATTCAGGAGTTCAGTCCCCTCTGAGCAAATCCAGTGCCCTGGTGAAGGGTCAGCAATACCCCCGAGCTCTCTGTTTCTCCCTTGGAGATCTCTTTCCACTCTTTGGAAGTGTACAGGGAATGGCAGGGAGCCAGCCCCCACGGGCACGGGATGGAGGTAGCTTGTTCTCAAGTGTTTAAAAGTCTGACAAACTGTTTGCAGTTCTAGCAAGGATCAACACATTTCTAGAATTAAAACCAACATCTTGGACAGCAAAAATGCTCTGAACAAGGACTCTTTCTTCAACCCAATGCACAAGGGACCTTTCTTTAGTAAGCTATAAAATCACGTACTATAAATCAATTATTTTTGTACTGATTTATTAACTGCTCTCCAGCTGTTCAGATTGGCACTTAAAAAAATAATCCTGGATGGTCCTACTGAAATTTTCAAAAGCATTTTCTCTAGAGTACTCTTGGTCCAACCTCACTTCCCCAGGACCCCACGTATTCCTAAATGCTCTTAAGCTGGCAGGGATGGAAGCACCAATCCCCACGGAGTGTGTCCGATCGTGTGGTGAGATGATCTTGACATGAGCTGTGTTGGGAACTCCTGTCTGGAGCTCCTTCAGAAGCCTCTCCTTGAAACCTCAGAAAAGAACCAATCTACCTGATAACAGCATGTTCCTTGGGATGCTGGGTATGCTCACGACACTTGGTGATGCTGTGGAGGATCATCTACTCAATGCCTAGCTCTGGGATTTCGGCCTCTGTGGGCACAGAAAGCACTTCAGGAGCTCGGAAGAGCTGGTCTCCTGCCTTGATGGCCCTTCCATCAGGGAGAATGGACTCACACAAGTTTTTCAGGCTTTCCCTGCATACTTTGGCTGGGATCTAAAGCAGCAAAGCACAGCTTCTCCTTCCCATCCCTGACAATTTCTCTCTCTGCTGTGCTTGTGAAGGAGTGCCCAGTCTCCAAGAGGACCCTGGCAAGATATTTGATTTCACCTCTGCCTGCAAAACCCATCCTGGCAATGCCATGTAGCAGGTGACAAACAGCCTTTATAGATGGGGACTGTCACGGTGACACCATCACCACTGTCCAGCACCAGTCTGCTGTGCAGGGCTGTGGGACCCACAGTCACGAGAAGGGCAGCACCTGGAAGCTTTCAAACATTGCCTCAGCCCGTTTTTCCTGACAAGACAAAGGATTGAGAGAGGTTTCGGTCACCAGTGCTGGCCTCACTCAGTACCATTCTGAGTTCTTGTTTGTATAGGTATCTCCAAATCTCCTCCCTGTCATCCCAGGATGTCACCACCCCATTTTCCATTGGGTCAGTAAGAGACAAAATGTCCCTTTTGGACTGGGCTTCTTCCCCAGTATAGCAGTCTTTGTGACACCCCAAACGTGACAAGTTTGAACGTGGGGTATCCCACAAGAGCAGAAATAACCGAGCAGGGTGCCCGTTACCTGACCAGCCTTACGCCGCCCAGAGCCGACATCAGAAATGCCTGCGTGGGTGACACGGTGCTGTCCCCGGCAGCGGCTGCTGGCACAGAGCATCGGTTTCACCTTCTAGATCCCCATCACAAACAGGCACCGCTCCACCGAGCTCACTGTCCCCTGCAGCGTTCCCCAGGGAGCTGGCAGCACGGAGCATTTGGATTCAGGGCCAGTGCTTGGAAGTGAAGCTGGGTGTTCTCTCTTCCCAGGTAAATTACAGCAGAGAATCGATGGATTTTTTCAGGCCCTCAGGCACAGAGGAGGGCCAGTTACAGTAATTGCATTTGCATTGATTTATATTTGGATTCTGTTTGGGGTTTTGTTGGG
The DNA here is from genome assembly GCA_907165065.1 of Caprimulgus europaeus. The sequence goes on from OU015546.1 coordinate 1,381,158, forward strand.
TTTCTAAAGGAAACATTTCTAATTAGGTCAAAAATAACATGAGGCTAGTTTTAGAATACAAAATCCAGATATCCTGAAGACCTTAGAGGAAGACTCTCCCAAAAGAGGAGGAATGCTACTCCCAGTGAGACTCCAAGGCAGGCAGCGAGTCAGTTAAGGAGTTACTGCGTCCCTGGGATACACGTGCACCTGTGAACTCTGTGGGAGGGAGAGGAGATGATAAACAGCAAGATCCTCATTGCCAGGTTTTAATATGTTGTTTTCAGATGTTGTCAGCCAGGGGATGCAGGAGCAGCTGTACCATTTCGGTCAGCTCTCGGCAGGGCTCTTGCTCACGCGCCGTTGGAACAAGCCATTCGCTCCGTCTGCTCTTCTCCTCAAAAGCACTTCCGATGAATGGCAGCTGCCCCGAAATCCCTGTAATCGCTCTTGGTGACCCACATTTGTCTGAAAGATGTCAGGGAGGTGAGGATGGAGGCTCCAATCCACACGCAGTATTTTCTCTCGGGGGGTGCAATGATCCTTACAAACATGCCCGCAGGTACTTGCAGCTTCATCTCCTTCAGGATCCGTTCCTCCAGGCCAGGGAAGAGCGTGGACCCACCTGACAGCAGGATGTTGCTGTAAAGATTCCTGCGGACGTCGATGTCACACTTCATGATGCTGTTGAAGATCATTTTGTGCACGCCAGGAGCTTCAACCCCAATGTTTGCAGGCACAAAAAGAGTCTCTGGTGCACGGAAGAGCTGGTTGCCTACCTGGATGATGTTGTTGTCAGGCAATCTGTATTCTTTCATGATGTCTTCTGGCTTGGCTTTCATTTCTTGCATGGGGTCTAAAGCTACATAGCACAACTTCTCTTTGATGTCTCTCACAATTTCCCTTTCAGCTGTGCTAACAAAAGTGTATCCACTCTCCAAAAGCAGCTTCATAAAATACTCAGTGATATCCCGGCCAGCAACATCCAACCTGGAGACAGCGTGGGGTAAACAGTATCCTTCATAGATGGGGACAGTGTGGGTGACACCGTCCCCGCTGTCCAGGACCATTCCAGTAATCCGGGCCGATGCGTAGAGCGCCAGCGTTGCCTGGACAGCAACGTACATGGCTGGCACCATGAAGTCTTCAAACATGATCTCTGCCATTTTTTCCCGGTTCTGCAGAGGATTGAGGGGGGCTTCAGTCAGCAGCACGGGCCTTTCTTCAGCTTTAATTCTCAGCTCATAGTCATAGACATGTCTCCAGATCCTTTCCATATCATCCCAGCATGTAACTATGCCGTGGTCAACAGGGTAGTTTAAAGAGAGGACTCCTCTTTTGGACTGAGCTTCTTCTCCAATGTAGCATTCCTTCTGTCCAGCTCCCAGCATCGCAGCTTTCACTTTTGAGCGACCAACAATTGCTGTAAAAACAGACCTCGGGCCACTGTCACCTGCGATACCTGCTTTGAACAACCCCGACCCATTGTCAAAGATGACAGCTGGGACATCCAAACTGTTGGGGTCAGACATTCTTCGCAGAGTTGGTGGCTCCCTGGAGTGGCTCCTCGGCACTGTTTGCCCGTTCCCCTTTCACAGGCTGGTCACCATTGCTGGGGGAGTCTTCTCGGGGATGCACAGCTCGTCATTTCCATGTCTGCCCCAGCGACCTCACAATGGCCGGTGACACAACACCACGTGCCCCCAGACACTGCCCTGGGCACGGCCAGAGTGGCTTTACCACGACCCCAGCCAGGGACCGAGTGTGAGCCACAGACACAGGCCACGACTCTATCCCCATCATGAGCCCGAGAGCATTTTTTTCCTCTTACTAGAGAGGTATTACAAATACATGCATGTCAGTAATTACATTTTTCACATGTGCCTCTGGCTTAGCAAAGACAAATATTTCCAAGAGTTAGTGAATACTGGGACAATTTTGGCTCCCTGTAAGTATTAACTGAATTACCAGTTTGCTTTTCTGAGTAACAACTGCACTGGAAGCAGACCTTTACCAACAAAATCCTTTCTCATACTCTATAGGAAACTCTGAAAAATATTTTGAAATAGTGAGAACTATGCTTGGCACCGGTTATAACATTCTAGAGTGTATTTTCCTGTCCTTGTTACTTAATTTAAAGACTATTTTTTTGTAAAATCCAATAAATGAAATAATAATTTCTGCCTCTTGCTTGTTTAAAAAACCTGTACAGCTTTAAGGAATGCTTATAATGCCGTTAGTGCAAAGAAATTCCTTCCCATAATGAATCTATATCCTAGGCTGCTCACAAGCTGACCTGCCTGCAATGCAGCCATGCAGATGTCTTCCTCCAATGCTTCCCTTTTCCATTGAGCACTTTGCTGAGAAGAACAAACCCTTTTTTGGAATTCTGTTCAAAAGGATTAAAAATATCCTAGGCCTTCAATTGATCCCCATTTCACATCTAACTTTTTTTTAAAATTTTGCTTCAAGAGATTTCCCAAAGAAGGAAATTTCTACAGCTTTGAATCCAATCAGATCTCACAATCCAAATCCATTTACAGAGAAAAAAACCCAACAAACCCAAACCAATACTCTGTAACTTCAGTTTGAATCCTTGGCTGCCAGAGTTTAATTGCTTCTCCTTGTGGCTCTAAATCCAGGGCAGCTTCAAAGCAAGGGTGGCTTCTATTAAATTTAATTACTCTTTCCTGCAGCTCGCATGGCAAAGGTGCCAGCTACTAAACGAAGGTGGTTATGAATCAGAGGCAGATTCCAAACAGAGATATATATTAAACAGAAATTGTAAGTGTAAGCAAATGACCTCCTTGTACAGAGTCGTTTATACCCCAGGTGAACTACTGAAAAAAAGGAAAGCCATCTAACAAGGGATCAGCTCTGTGCATGTTATTTCCATTCTGCTTAGATTCCAGACGTGTCTGTGGGAAACGCCGCTCTACCCGTTTTAGCAATCTCTCTAATCCTCTTAATGTTTGTGTACATATATTTCAGCGTGGCACACTTGTTTCCACGCATGCTTCTATATTAATGTCAACAGGTGTCCTAATCAGTTAAGAGGTTGTTGTATGCATCACACTAGAAGCCCAATTTAATCCTGCGTGGTCTGCACACAGCTTACAGCGAAGCTCTCTGTTTTGAACATGATGTTGAGTATTAAAACATGGGAATATTGACTGGGATGATTAAATGGCAGTTGGACCTAGACACAGGAATGCTTATCTGTTCCCTCAGATTGGTTCTGTCATAAGTCACCTTAAAAAGGGCATGTGTGAATTAATTTTGTTACTATAAGGGTTGTAATAAGTGGAATTACTGTTTGTGTTTAGCTGTAAATTGAACTCATAGAAGGGACAATATGAGACATCAAATTTCTCGTGCTCACCTGGCGGTACAGCTGACACTGGTAGGACAAGGTCTCATCCAGAATGGAAAGACAGCTCATTTTCTGAGAGCCAGACTGGGGAGAGATGCAGGAGGAACTGGATTAAGACAAGCAAACCCATCCCACAGGAGCTGCTAACGTCTTGACTCAATGGTACCCACTGTTTGCCACCACTTCATGGGATGGAATATGAACTTGAAGCCGAGAGGCACATTGGAAATGCAGTAATAATGTGTTTCCCACACCAAACCAACCCTAAATGATCTCTGTCCCAGACACTGGATTGTAAAGATTCAGAGTTAAAGGTGCTGTTTATAGGCCAGTCTCACTTGCTGTCAGTGCTGAGCACGCATTGTCACTCACCACTCCAGGCATGTCTTTTGGCAATAAGTGTCTTTGAACATCTAGAAAGCCTTACCAAAAAGAGAGACAAGTAGGACCAGAGAAGGAGGGAGAGATGCTTCTCTCCGTGCCTTTCCACACCAGATCACTTTGGTAACTCACCTGTTTGTCCTTTGATTTATGTGGGTCTTTGTCATCCTCAGCTGTTTCCTGGATGTCACCTCACTCCGGGCAGGCACAGTACAAGGCAGCAGCTGAGGCAATGTGACTATAGCAAGAAAGCTAAGTTATTTTATCAGAAATTAATGCAAATTCATTCAGGTTCTGTCAAGTTTATGAAGGATAAGGCAGGTCTTCCACTGAGCTGGGTGTCTGAGATTTCCTAATAATTGTGTTAGCTGGCAAAATCAATTGCCTGTAGGAAACCGAGAAAGACTGAGACTGGAATGAGTTTGGAGAATGAACAAATTCTTTGCAACTGTCCCCCTTTTTCTGTGAAACAGGAAAAAATAATGATTCCATGAACTTTCCTGGGGACTGGAGAAACAAACAGCAAAGGGCAGGTCCTGCTCAAAAGAATTCAGCCTAGGAAGTGAGACCTAGCAGGTGGGGGAGACAAAGAAGCAGGTCGGGGTGGGAGGCAAGGGAGACAGTGTGAAAGAAATCAGGGGCTGAGAGCAGTTCTTGGCCAGTAAGAAGCAATAATCACCATCACAGATGCTTAGCTCTAACAACTTGACAAGATCCCTTTCTTCACGTAGGAGCTGTGTTTGATTGCTCCCATGCTTGTTTCCATCTAAAATCCCCCTTTTGCAACGTCTTCGTGACACTCCAAACATCCACAAAGCTCTTTGAAGTTGAACTCGAATGTGTTTATTGACACCAGTTATGATATTTCAAAACACATGGGCTACAAATTGTTACCATGCACTGCCAGTGTTTACAGTAATCCTCACATTAAAACAAACTCAGCCTTTCCTGATGGTTTTATATCTTCTTGCTGACTCACTTGCCCGTGTTTATTTAAACTCCTGTTGAGGGATTTTGGTTTTTTTTAATTCAACACTTTTGAAACATAGGAAAACCCCTATCTGAGGATTTCATATACTTCCAAAACATTTTGCATTCATTTTTATGGGCACCACATGGCCAAAATCCTCCTTTTCAGTTTTCCTTGCAGATCCGTGACTTGCAACACGGGCTTCCCACACTGAAGCCCAGCAGTTCACCCTGCACGTGCGACTGGCCGCGGTGTCAGAACTGCTGCCAAGGCCCAGCCCAGCGATGGGCAGCTCCAGAAGCTCAGCCTTGGTGCAGGAGCTTGGCCAGAGGAGGTTTCCCTCCGATCTCCATGTGCTGGAGGTGGGCTGAAGCTGCAGCAAGGGAAGGTTCCAGGAGTCCACACCGTTACCTGTTAGAAATGACTAGGGGAGCTCTTCCTTCCTTTGACCAAAGCTGGGCTGCAGAACTTGTGAGGTATCTCCCATCCTACGAGAACACCTTGGCTGCGTGGTCCAGCTGCAGCACTTGAGGGACATGAAGCTGCTCAGTGGTTCAAGTTCAGGACTGCAACAGGGCTTGGTCACCCCACGCTCAGCCAAGCAGGGCCAAATGAGCTGCTTCTCCAGCTACTGGAAGCAGCAGCCAGCACCACTTGGAAGTGGATGCTCTCAAGTCACTTGGGACCAGAAGTGGATGATGAGTCACTTGGGACCAGAAGTGGATGATGAGTCACTCGGGACCAGAAGTGGAGGCTGTCGTGTCACTCGGGACCAGAAGTGGAGGCTGTCGTGTCACTCGGGACCAGAAGTGGAGGCTGTCGTGTCACTCGGGACCGTGCATCTTGTCAACATCTGCAGCTCTGGGCCATAACATGTTTCAGTCAGCAACTCGGAGCCAGGAAGGTTGGGCCCTCTACCATGTGGCATGTAACAAAAATGTTTTAAAACTCTGGTTTAGCATCTACTGTTACAAGTGAACAGCCTTATAAAAGTCCCCATAAAGTATGAGACAAACCTGGACTCCTCAGACTGGCTCCAGGGCCCTTTCAGCACCAAACCTCCTTGGTGGTGATGTGGGCAGCTGCACCGACCAACACCAGGGACGAGGGAGCAGGACCCGCTCCTGCCAATGTCCCCAGACAGACACTCTGCAAAGAAAGCCAGAAAGAGATGTTAATGTTGGCAGTGAACAAACACACAGGGGAAGGGAGTAAAATCAATGTTTGCTAAATGAAAAAAAAAAAATCTAAATTGGGGGAAAAAGACATTTATTTTATAATTCCTAAAAGGTATTAGAGGGAGGAAAATTGAGATTGTACACAAATTATAAAATACAAGAAGAGTTGCAATGCATTGTCCTTTTAAAGGAAACTTAAATTATTGCATGGTTAAATTGGAACAGCTCTGGGGACTCATTCAGTCTTCTGCTCTTTAGACTCAAAGTCTAAGCAGTATCTCTAGGGGTGGCTGGATTTAATAGTATCATCTGAAATGTAATAAACTCTGCAAGTGATGAACAACTGGGAAGGTGCAGAACCCACTGGGATTCAAATCTCATTCAGACAATGTGGAATTTCGCATCTGAGAATTACTCTACAAGTAGTTCACATGTTAATTTCTTTCCTTCAACATGGAAAAAAAGATCTATACCTAGGAATTATATAAATTATGCATTAAAAAAGCAAAATAACTACAAATGTGTCTCTCCCTGAGTCCAGGCCTGTGGAAAAAAAATTTAAAAGTAAAATTTTAGAACTGGATATCAGCAACTTAAACGGAATCAAAACACATCTAAGATGCAGAAGATGGGATGGACGGGTGGATGGAGAAGCTGCCTCTCAGCATTCTGGTATCAGCTGTCGTTGCAGAGCCCATTTGAGTGTTGTTCAGTGTCAGAGAAGAGGGAAGGCGAGGAATCCTGACACTGGATTCTCACAACAAAACCATTTAAAGAACTTTCTCAGCCACTCTGCGTCTCTCTCTCATTTTCAAAGTGGTGCTCCAGCTGGCATTCAACTGCCAGAAAAAGAAAATAAACCCCTGGCTCCCAGAGGGTTTCCAGCAGAATATTCAACATATTAGAAGTGAAAGAAGAAACACGGGAAGTGCAAGCAAAACCTCTGTTCCCATCTTCGCTCTGAGCCAGTATTTGGGTGCAGCAGGAGTGCAGAGCAGTGTTTGTCTGTCTACCAGGGCTATTCATCACTACATTTACCATATTTTCCTTTTCTTTCCATAACTCCTGGCTTCACTCATGTCTGGGTGTTTTCTAACCAGCCTTAAGGCAATAAATCAAAGCTGTCAGCATTGGAAGAAAATTAATGTGAGAAGTTGTTCCAAAGGCCACCAGCCTTTTCCCTACTCGGTGTGCTGTGTTAATCCAGGATTCCTCAGCAGCTTGCAATGTTTTGTTATTTTCACAAGGTTTTGGGGCAACAGATGCATTTTTTTTTCAGTTGTGTCCTGTAAGATACCAAATTCCTGGTGTTTCTTTAGATTTCAAAGAGAAGTGAGGATGCTCAGCACAGCTCCAGATGCGACCCTGGGCCATCTCTGGCCAAGCCACAAGTGAAACCCAGATCCAGAGTGGGGAATGCATCAGGGTCTAAATCTGGGTTGAACTTTTCATGAAGAAAAAGGCCAAATGATTAAAACCCAGTCCTGTTCCTGTGCCCCGTGGTGACGACGCTGGTTGAATTATTCATTGTGAGTGATTTACCCCGAGAACGCGGCTGGCATTTATGCTGAATGCATTACTTGCAAGTTTTGATTTCTGGTTTCATTACTCACTCTGTTCTGCGCCGCTCAGAAACTCCAACCTCTTCATTTCTGAAAGTCTCTTTTCCCAGGCTGAGAAAAAGAACACTTGGGAAGAAAACCCTTCAGCTGACAGAGCAAATACCTCCCTGGGAAAGGACAGCCTGGCAGCTCGGGAGAGCCACGCTCGTACCCTCCTCAGCTGCAGATGAGCTCCGTAACCCTGGGCAAACCACTCGGATCCCTCCACCTCTGGCAGCACATTTATAAACTGGACACAGGATTTCTCCCTGTAAGGCTAGATACAGTACAGATGATGAATTGCCTAGTTACCATGGAAACTGGAAAAGCACCTAATGCAGATGGATGAGCTTAGAAATAGATCCACCTGACTTGAAAAAATCATGAGCAATTGGGAACTTCATTAGGTAAAATTCGTCATGTGATCAGGAGGGCTGTGGGAGCCACTCCAAACTTCCTGCACGAGGAAGTACCAGCTTACCAGATTTGTCTGCACAGGCCCTAAAGGTTTTCCCTTGTATATTTTCAAACTCTCACATTTAATGTGTCTGTTTAGATTTGTTTCTCTCCAAAGGCTTGGGAAGTTTACATAGCAACTAAAATTCTTGTCCTACCAAACAAAGATCATTAAAACCATAAGAGTGATTGCAGAAATCAGCCCAGGTAAATCTAAGGATGGGGCCATATTGAGAAAGAAGTTGAATTCCAAAGCTAAAATCTCATGAGCCATTTAAAGAGGCAGTACCAAGGAATTGCTGGATGCAACCATGACAGTTTTTCCTCCACCCAGAGACCATTGTTTTAATGATATCCTGACAAAACACTGCTGCTCTGCTTTTGGATCAGACATGACCAACCAGACATCTCCAGGTAGTTCAGTCAGAGTTTTGTCCAAGTACAAATTGAGCAAGGGCTTCAAAACCCAGGGCAGCTTTTCCGTGTTATTCCTTGTTACAAGAACCCACTTGTTTCTTTTGCCCGGGTCCTAAATAAACATGGGGTTTGCTTTCTTAGTTCTCAGAATCTGATAAATTTGTTTTTTAGAAAGGTATTTAAAAATGGAGGCTCCCCTTCTCCTGCAACACATCCAATTATAATAATTTTTAGGTATTTCAAACCTTAGACTTCACTCTACCCCTCATTGTCCTATCAAATTATCCAGGTCTTTGACATGAGAAGTTGTTATTTACAAAGGCTCCTGGGAGCAGCACCTACTGAAGAGAGGCGGTTCAGGTTTGGGAGATTAAAAATGAGTTTGCCACTGGAAATGGCTCATGGAGTTACAGTTGTGTCGCGGTGGGGTAAGGCACTCAAGGCTTTCAATTGCTGCAGGCCCTGCTGACTCAGGGAATGAGAGCTAGGGAACGGCTGGCAAAGGCAATGCGAATAATTAAAGCAGTAATCATGACTCTGGGGCAAGAAATAAATGCCTCCAGGGTGACGAGAGACTGAATAAACAAAGCAAGTAAGAGCCTCATGCTGCACAATGCCACCGAGCAGCGATTCCAGCTGGCAGCAGAACCCCAGCCTCCTGCGCCAGCACGACAGGCAGCACTAGGGAACAACAGTTCACAGAATCACAGAGTGGTTTGGGGTGAAGGGACCTCTGAAGGCCATTTAGTCCAACCCCCCTGCAGTGAGCAGGGACATCTTCAACCAGATCAGGTTGCTCAGGTACAACCTGACCTTGGATGTTTCCAGGGATGGGGCTTCTACCACCTCTCTGGGCAGCCTGGGCCAGGGTCTCACCACCCGCCTCATTAAAAATTTCTTCCTTCTATCTAGATGTTTGAAAATGGTTTGAGTTCTCCCATCTCCCACACAATTTGTAGCTTTTTGGCTAGAGATGGCCTCATTTGCACCATAAATTATTTTGGAGATATTATTGAAACAGAAGTATTGATCATGAAATGGAGACAGCAGCAGTAGAAAGCAATAACAGCTTTGACCTTGCACTGCACATTACAACCAAGATCCTCAAAATGGTTTCCAAACAACTACCTCCTCCTCTCAGCACTCTTCTGAGAGGATTGTCAGCTGCTTAATTAGAGTGGAAATCAATGAATAATACAAATATTTTACTGATAAAAAATTTCCACATAAGCCACTCATGTCCCCACAGACCTCTTCAGGATCTCAGCATAGGACGTGCCTGTGAGTAAAGTCCAGCCCAGGTGTCACCTGGCCTCTTGCGACTGGCAAATAACCGAATTTACTGTCATTCAGGTGCCAGGTTCCACTTCCTTGTTGACTGAATGCAACAATATCCTGCAGTGTCTGCCTTGGACAAAGGACCAAGTGAAGTAACTTGACAGGAAAAATAAACAAACAAAAGGAGTCTTTAAATACATCAAAGGGAAAGTCTGCTACTATCTGTGGGGCCATCATCCCAAGCTGGACTGCTGGATCCAAGCTCTGAGCAGAGGGGAACTTCATGTGATTGTCTCCAGGGCCACAGGTCAAGAAACACTTTGCTCCTGCTTGTTATGCTTGCTGAGTACTTGCTGCTTGTTGCACTGTATTGGCAAAGCTTAACATTCGTACGAGTTTTCCCAGTCTTTCCCGAGGAATACATTTCACCTTTTATCCGAAGGTTGCAGACAGGAGGCTACTCAGTTTGGCCCAAGAGTTCCTTGTCAGGAAGGCACTTAATTTCAGGCATAAAGACACCTGGGGAGGAAATCTCCTCCAGGATATTAGGAGTGGAAAGTAAAAATCTGCAGTTACACCATCAATAAAATAGTGTTGCAAAGACTTCCTACAGAAAGGACGGGGAGTGCTTCATCAAACGCAGCTAGGAAAAAACTCGGTGGGTTTTTTCATTTGTGGGTGTTTTTCTCTCTAACAAAACTGGCCTAATGATGGGAGTAATTAAATTATAATGCCTACACTATTGTTTGAATAAGGCAAACTCCCTCACATGCTATTAATGTACTACTGCCAACAGCAGCCAGGGAACAGCCTCAACAATAGAGAGGATTTTCCAGCTCACTGTGCGATTTGATCTCTATAAACCTCCCATAACATCTACTGTAGGGCAGTAAATCATTTATAACGTTATTATCTGCCCATCTGGGATCAGAGTGCAGCCACTGAGACAACGCAAGAAATCTGGGCTCCTTTCAGCACTCCGTGAAATGAACCTCATTGGTAGGATTTCATTAATTCAGCAATTCAACAGCTAGAGCACGCTCCCTACAGGAGGGACTCCACTTTCCATTGGCTCCCTTCCTAGCATGTCCCAGGGCTCTGGTATTTTTATTCTCCAGTATTGCTGATACTTTCACTTGTGTTTCAAAATGGTTATTGCTTGAGTGTGGTTGGCTGGTTGCAGTCTAGTTCCTTGTGAAAGAGGGAAGTGGTTTCAGAGAAACAAAAGACTGTGTTTTCCAAGGTAGCATCAGACTTTGTTCCCAGCTTAGCTTTGATGAAAAGCCTTATGAAGTCTTTTCATAAGAACCAGCAAAAAAGGTTAAAATGCCTTTTTAGAACTTTGCTTCACCTGTCATGGGCCACATCTCACAACAGTCTCTCTCCTGCACGGACATCAGCCCAGCTGAGAACTCAGGGGTGACACAAGACTGCCTGTCTGCCTCACAGAAAACCAGCACACTTGTACCAGAGCCTGTAAAACAGGACAGCTGCCACCGGCCAAATTCAAGCCAAAAGCTCAAAGTGAAATTCAAGCAACAGGACACTGCCTACAGCTTGACCAAAGAAAACATTTGCACAACCTTCTGGGAACAATCTCTGCCAAATTCCACACAGATCAAATGTGTGAGTGTCCAAACATTAAAAAGTAATTAAAACAAAAGACCATCACTTCATTTGTTACCTACAGCATGAACCAAAGGCTGCTGAGCAGCAGCTTTCACCAGGCCAGGAGTAGCGTGGTTAGAGGTAGGAGAACACAGCCAGGCTGTCCTGGAGGAGCCTCTTCCACAAGAGCAGCACATCATCTAGAAACTAGAACCAATGAGAGGGAGTGGGAAAAGGCTTGTGTCGCTGGCCATGGTATGAAGAACTCGTGAACATGGTCGAACAGAATTTTCTGTGTGATTTCTCAGCACAGGAATCAGTAAATGGAAAGGTAAAGGCAGGGACAGCGCAAGCGTCAGCGAGCTGCTTGTGATCAGAGTCACATTAACATGGAACCTGCACTTGTTTCTCTGCACACCTGCAACAATATTGGCATTAAATACAAAGAACAGAGCTCATTAAATCTATTCAAGGTGTCATTTGTTTCAGAGCCTCTGAATAATTTTATGCAGGCTTAATCAATTCATATACCTATACATTAATTTACCTAAACTAGTTACCTAAAACCAAACCAGTTCTTTGGCTACAAGCCTATAGCTTTCAAGATAAAAGGAGAAATTCACTGGTTTTGTACTGAGCAGCCTTTAATCCAAAAGAAGTGTATCAAGTAAGAGACTGCCTTTCAAGCAGCTACCCACTGCCCCTCAACTATTTGCTGCAATTAATAGTTTTGCACCAGTCCTTTTAGAGAAGATCCTTTTTAACGTACTGAGCCACAAGACTGAATTCTCTTTGGGTAAATATTAGAGGATTATATTAGAAGAGCTCTCCTACAAAACCTACAGTCCTCTGCCCACTGAGTAACAACAGCTAACATGAACCATCCCAGCCGTGGCTTTTTGGGAATAAAACCCCCTGGTCCCAGACAGGGAGAACCTTCCAGCCCACAGCAACCGCGTTCAGATCGCCAACGTCCCCGCACGTTTGGCTGCCCAGGCACAATGCCCTTCACTTCCTTACAAAGCTGGGGATGACTGACAGGGACGCTTTTCCCAAGGAGGTCAAATTCAATCCAGCTCCCTTTTGGGACACCCCTCCTGAAACCCATCCAAATCTCGTCTCTCCGCTCCCGCGGCCGACCTGTCCATGCTGCGGTAGGTAGTGAGAAAAGCCTTTTGTCATCAAGTCAATCCCCAGCCCTCCTCAAATGTCGCATCTTTTCAACGCCCTGACGGGGCAAAACTCACCTTGGCTCTGTCTCCGCCCAGGCTGAGCTCCCAAAGGGCTTTGCTGGAAGCCCAGTGCTCCAGCCCAGTACCAGCTCTCCCAGCCCAGCCTCACCAGTGGTCTCCCCGCTGCGTTCCCCACTCCTCTGCTCATGATGCAGATGGCAGTGTGGCTGTGCTGGCGTATGTATGCTGGTCTGAGGATGTTGGCTGTGATAAAGAGGGGAGAGATATCCATCATCTGTAGGATTTATCTGGAAGTCTTCACCTCACCTGCTTTCCAGCCCTATGCCAAACAAGCTGCGACAGTGGGTATCTCATGGTGTCCCAGGTTCCCTTTCCAGGCTCGTTCTGCCCATATCACACCCACTAAGGCACCAGAACAGGCACTGCTGGCTAATAAGCCTCTGGGACACATTCACTTGGAAAGCTAAATGGCACAAAGTTCTTAAAATAAAAAAACAATACAAAAACTAGATTTGAAAATAGAGACCAGAGCTGTCTTCTATCCTGTTCTTGCGTGTACCTTCACTTTTCATTTTAACTGAAACAGCATCTTATCCTTGCAGTCAGTTTCAAATACATATGTGTATACACATACATATAAATATTTCCCAGTTCTAAGCAGCAGCTGCTGAGGTAACTGTAAATATCTGCATACACCAACAGCCCAGTAAACTACTTCTAAGTGCCAGGTGCACCGTCATAAATTTCCCTCCACTATGAGTGACTTTTGATTTTCTTGCTACTATCAAATAGCTCACACATCCTAAAGATAAAGCCAATTTCTTCTAGAAAAATCAAAGAACATTTTTATTCTCAAATATCATTGTATTCTTAACATTTCAGAGCTTTCTGAGGCCCAGCGCTGCCGCGACAAAAGGCTGACGCAGCGGGAACGCGTGCTGCGCTCTGCTAAGGCGCGTACCAAAGGCAAGCAGATCGCAACCTCGTACACATACTTACCAGGATTGGGGATTTACTGAGCCTAAGCTGGCCTGAATGCCTGTTTGTAGTGTAAGCAAATATCTAAACAGATTATTAAATGTACCAGCAACAGCTTTTTATTAAAATCACTGGGATTATTCAAATTCTAGCAGAGAAGAGAGTAAAGATGAGTGTTTTGGTAACATGATCTGCCAAAATAGGATGGAAACCCTTGAATAGCACCTTGCCAGAAACAATGCGGGGCAGAGCCTGCTTTAAACAAGACGATTTTTCAGAATATTGTTACTGACTTTTTGCATAGTGTTAGTGAGGTTTGCATGCACTAATAAAAAATGAAAGCTGCTATTAAGAACAAATCAATGGGCTGTACCTGGTTTTGATCACGCGAGCGCCGGCCATTTGCATCGGTATTTGCAGCATCTGTTCCAATTAAGACTTGTTTTCTCGTTTAAAGATATTAGTCCAATCACTGGTGTTCTGTTGGAAACATGAATAGAGCATTGTTCTGGCAGAACGCAGTTAAACAGACTCCACAGACTCCATTAAACAGCTCTGCTGCCCAATTAGAATGGGAAGGAGTCAGCAGACTGACTGCACTGTGTCCCTCTGTTCCACGTGTGCTTTATGGATTCACAGGCAGTGAGAGCCGTTAGGGGGGAACACGTGTTCGGAGAGCACAGGCTGCACGTTGTGTCCGAGCGCGGCAAGCGGCGCAGCGAGCACTGCATCGGATCCAATGGACACCAGGTTTAGTGACTGCATTGGCTGCGTGTGAAAGAACGCCTGGAGTGGTGAACCACGCTACTGCCCCACGATGGAATAATGGCCTGAAGCTTGGCAGTACAGAATCCTCCAGCCACCTCCAGGTGTGGCATCAGGTCGCGTTAGACCTCGGGCTGATGGCACCAGTAGGCAGTGGGACTTTTGCAGGGTGTTCTGTACTTGATGTTTATTGCCAACAGCTTGAAGGCTGCTGTGGGTACATGACAATACTCAGATGAATGATGTGGTGTCAAATGGACCAGACTGTATATGATATAAGAGTGGAGACTAATAAGCAGCACGTATTTACCTCGTGTACTTAACTAGAGATAGAAAAAAGCTGTAGGAGTGAGAAAGATTTAAGACATTTTGCTAAGAAATAACTGTTGAGAGTGTGATATTTATGGATGGGCAGCCTGAAACAAGGTTCATGTTTCTTGAGAACTGCCCTGCTTTTGGAATGGGTTTCCAACACCTGAGATACTGCTAACATCATTTTTCTGATTTTTATCAGGGGAAAGAAGTTGACTTATCTGGTCTATCCTGACACCAGGAGAAGACACAGAGATTTTTCTGGGGTTTCCTGTTCCTTGCTTTTGGATCTCCCCAAAAGCGCCTCATTCACTTCATCCAGAGCACCTCTACAAACCTGTCCGAGGTGTCACAGTTCCACCAGCTCCTGCTGAGTCAGCTGTCCCCATGATTTTGCCCACTGTTGGGTAATAAAACAGAAAGTTTGCCTACAAACCCCACTGTGAAACACCCAAGGGAAACAGTTCCCCCTCACACAGACTGTTCTTGCCAGGGCTCGTACCTCTGTGCCCTCAGTGGACATTTTGTTTGTCACATAGCGTCTGCAGTCGGTTAAAATGGGTTTCTGTGAGAGCACCTTGTATCCCCTGCTGCAGTTTTAGAAGGTATTACATACCCCAGCGTGGATCAGAGCTGCTGCTGCTCTGACTCCAGCTAATTAGCTTTTGTAGCTTTGATGGATGGATTGACTCAGCAGTTAAACAGAGATAAATTAACTGTCTGTCTAAACAGAGTTTAAGTGGGGAGGGAATTCCGATTAGGATGTTATTTCATGCAGTGCTGCTCTTCTTTCTCAGCAAATGCTGAAAGCCACCAGCCCCCCTTGCAGAGAAAGCCCAGGGAGATCACTCCAGGTCACTCTCTAGGAACCTCACAAGCCTGCAGACCTGTGGTGGATGTGGCTGGGTCGGGCTGTGCTTATTTATTGCTTATTTGGTGCAAACCCATGATACCGCAGTGATTTCTGCAGGTTGAAGAACTGGTCTTTAATTTAATTTCCTAAGTCTAGTATCTGAAATGTATTTTATTCTGAAACCCATTAGAACACTCAAAATCCAGCAAAAGTCTGAATTTCTATTCACTCTAAAGGACTTTTATGTTAAAATGCACTCTTTTTTTGTCCCAGAGTGCAATATCCGTGAACTTTTTTAACAGGTGTAATTGCAAAACTAATATAAAAAGCTCTAACAGCTGTGATAAGGTTTTGTTAAAATTGCATGCATCATTGAAGTGTCTTACCGTGCAAGTAGCTTTAAAAAATTAAATTTAAAAATAATTAAATATTTTAAACAAACATGCATCAAGCTAGATGAATTTTAGATCATTTCATGTAAGTATTAACTTTTAAAACTTTCCAACTGACAAAATTCAGGCAGCAGAGAATGCCACTTCCCTGCATCTTCATACACTCAACAGTCCTGGAATGGAACCAACGGGGACAAGAAACAAAAACAAGCAAATGCAATGTGAAAAATCGTGCTAAATGTTTCTGTATCTGCAGCCAAGGAAAGCTGGCACAGGGCTGAACTGCCCAGGATGCCTCACCTCTTCAGTAAGAGTAGTGTGCTAGCACTGGAGAGGCTGGCCAACTCCTAAACTTACCCTCAGCCAACTTTGCTGTCTCTTCACTCAAGTGTTAGAACACGTGTGCCCAATATTCAGGTCACCAAGTATGAAAAAGTGCCTTGTTTTACATTAAAAATGTACAAAAGACTGCTGAAGACAGTGATCAAGCAGCCTATAGGCAGGAAAAAAAAAATGTTTTTTCTTATCTCTTCCTAAAGTACCTTGACTTTTTTGAGCCAGCCTATCTAAAAATATCTTCTTCCTTGACCTTGCTCAGCTTTGGTTGTCCAGTTTTGCCAGTTACTTGTTTTATGGTGGGGGAGGAATAATTATAAATATCATTCATACCCCATTCTTTTTTACCTTCAAGAACCTTAATGAGGCTTAGTCACACCAAGGAGAGCCAAGGGTATGAGATTTTTCTTTTCCATTGAAGAAGCTTTAGATACATTAAAACTAATTACTCCTTGTTTTATGCTCCAGTAGGATGAGAAATTCCAATTAAATTAGGATAGGATTGAATGCCAGTAGACAACTTCCTTTACTGTGTGAAAAGAAAGACCCAGGCAGCATTCAGTGGCAGAGCTCTTGGGAGCAACCCCGTTGCTCCAACCTCAACACTGCTATGACACGTCCTTGTGCTCCATCAGATGCCATCATGGCTAAGGAAGGCCGTGCCCCCACGGCCCGCAGCAGCTTCTGGAGGCTCTTAATAAAAAGCCAAGGGCTCAAGCAGCCCATTCAGCTCCCACTCAGCGACAGAGGGGGACCACAGTGTCACTGGACTGTTTTGCAGATCACTTAACTAGGGGAGCACAATACCTAGAAATGCCAGTCTAACACATTTTTAGTCATCACTCAATTGTTTCTCTACAGGAAGCAGCGACTGACGCCAGCCCTGACCGCTCCACAGACGCGCTGGAACAGCTACAAGCCAGGCAAGTCAACCTTCAGTTCAGACACCACCCACGGCCCCACTGGAGTCAAGTTTTTGACTACAGATTCAGATAGGAGTAGATTTTGTACTATTTTTGTATCCTGAAAAAATAGATTTTTTTTCAGGATACAAAATAGATTTGGTATCCTGAAAAACCCAACCTGGCGTACTCCCTGCACCTCACAGCAAGGACAGCTGTGACTTGTGATAACCAGCAGTGACAGACCCTTATCCCAAGGTCCTCGCAAACAACACACAAGATGAATTGTGAATCAATACAGCGATAAGGCACAGGGCGGGCACCGGGCTCGCAGGAGCCGTGCCTGTGCTGGGGGACGGGCAGCACCCATCAGGCAGAGGAGATGGCTCTAACCCTCCGAGGGTCTGCTGACCATCTTCATGCTGCCCTCCTCAGTTTGCTTTTGGTGGGGTTTTCAGTGCACCTGGAGCTTGCAAAGTCTCAGACAGAATCAGACTGGTTTGTGTGGAAGGGACCTTGAAAGGTCACGTAGTCCAACCCCCCTGCAGTGAGCAGGGACATCTTCAACCACATCAGGTTGCTCAGGTCCAACCTGACCTTGGATGTTTCCAGAGATGGGATCTCTACCACCTCTCTGGGAGCCTGGGCCAGGGTCTTACCACCCTTAATGTGAAAAAAAAATTCTTCCTTATATCTAGTCTGAAGTTTTTTTAGTTTAAAACCATTTCCCCTTGTTCTATCACTACAGGCCCTGCCATCTTTCTTATAAACCCCTTTAGGTATTGAAAGGCCCATACAGCTTCCTACAGTGTGTACTTTTTGGAATATTGCTTTAAAAAATTAAAGCAAGAGTTGCATTGATTGCTTTTACCATTTACTCTTGCACAGTGTTAATCCTGCCAGTAGCCTCCCCAGCTGCAGCGCTTGGACAAAGGTTGCCCATTACCCATCACTTGGGATTCACATGGAAATTCCAGGTAAACACGTTACCTCCAACCCCTTGCTGTTGCACCACACACCCGTGCACATGGAAGACAACACCCAGTGACCACAATCCCATCCTACATCTCCATGAACGTCCTTGTGAGCGCAGGCAGGTCTGTGCCTCAGTTCCAGCGCTGCCACATGGAATCACTTTCATTCGTAGGGAGATTTGAAAGAGGAATTTAAAGTTTGCAAAGTACTTGCAAGCTCTGAATGCAAATTATTATTATTAATAGGATATTTTAGCCCATCTGGGTAAACTGTGCAAACAGCAGCACTGTTACCCAGGGCTTCTCATGTTTATTCACTTCAAGCAGATCACCTTACTCTCTGTAAGCAAGTATGTCTTTATATCACTTTTTTTTTGTCTTTCTGAGGCTGTTTAGCCTTTTGTTCTCATTTTAACCGTTTATTTCTTTAACAGCTCATTATTTTCAGTGGGCTCCTGCGTCTTATTACACACAGTTCAGTTCTAAGAGGAAATTTGTCCTTTATACAGGTTTATTCTGCCCAAAAACCTAATCATAAGTGTTTTCTACTCTGCTGATGGTCATCTATATAAGACTATTCTGTGCTTTATGTTAGAATCCTTCTGCATGAAATGTTTTACTTGCTTGAAGCAAACTGGAGAAAGTCACCCAAATGTTTTCTGGGGATATTTGTGATCTGTTCTAATTTAACCTATGTGCAAGAATTTTCATTCACTAAGACTAGCTTGGGGAAAAAAAAAAAAAGTAAATTCTTTCATCACTTTCATTGCTTGTGTTACTTCTACAGAACAGAAGGAACTCTATCTGCATCAGAAAATTTAATCACCTTCCCAGGTCTCAGGAGACTCCGAGACAAATGGTCATAGAACAGTCTGTCCCCTCAGCAGGCAGCACCCAGCAGTGGGGGTGTGGAGCCAAGGGTGTCTCTGGGATTAGCTACAGGGACCTCTTCTTTCTGCAGCCATGAGAGCCACAGTCACATCACACAGCATTATCAGTGACGTGCACGTTGCCTTTGCCCACCTCTCTTTGAGGAGCAGCTCCCACAGGTGTGTGGTGCTCGGTGCGCACCGCACGGCTCAACCAGTGTGCCCTTGCAAAAGAAAACTGCTTAAAAAAGAGAAGCAGTCCTCAAAACACTCGGGAAGCTGATTTCCAGCTCAAACAAATTAGAGAGAGAAAGAGGGGCCAGGGAGGGCAAGAGGGAGGAAAAAAAGGCGAGCTCTGGAACCACTGAATTACCCTCACTCAATTCCAGGAGCCTGGCCAATGCGGCATACGAACGATTGCCCTGACAGCTCCAGGAGTGACACAGACACTCCCTGGCTCACTCATGGCAAACCCTTTTCTTTTTTTAATGCCCCGGAATTCCCATGAAAGCAGCAAAAGGAGCCAAAGCCAGAGGAGCTGCGATGGTCAAACATTGCAGTAGCGCCCTGTATTTAAACACGTCCCCAAGCCCTTCAGTTACCAGATGCGATCCCGGCCCTTCGCCCAATACCTGCTTTCCAAAGAGAAGCCCAGACAAGGCTGTGACCTGTCAGTCCCACTGGCTTTTTTTTTTTTTTTTTTTAATTTAACATACCTTTGCAGATATTCAGCCTCTTACAAAGGGGGTAAGTCTCTCTGGTGTTTTTTTGGAAGGAAAATGTGGCATGCACCTATTTTGTTTCATTCTGTGCCAGGACCTATAAAGTTACTGCGGGCTGCAGCTCCTGCCAAGTTCTAAAGGTGACAGGGCAATGGGCACCCAAAGGACGCTTCT